>CM060407.1:118926736-120342939 GCA_030545235.1 Helianthus tuberosus
GCTAATTGAAACGGCTAGGACGATGCTTACTGATTCAAAGTTACCAGTAAATTTTTGGGCAGAAGCAGTGTCAGCTGCTTGCTATACTCTCAACCGGGTTCTTACGGTGAAGAAATTCAACAAAACGTGTTTCGAGCTGATCAACAACCACAAACCGAATCTGAAGTATTTAGAACCGTTTGGGTCTCCTTGTACTGTTCTAGAGCCTTTTGGAAAGTTTGGTGCAAATAGCATTAAAGGAATGGGTTACTCAAGTCCACTTAAACGAGTATTTGTTCCAAGCTTAAAGCGGATCATTGAAGCTCACAATGTTGAATGCCAAGGTTACACAATGCCACCGCAGAATCCCGGTGACTCATGGCGTTTTAATTACGATACTTTGCGGGATTCGTTTGACATGGAAGAAGAAGAAGAACAAGAGTTCTTTGATGAGTTGGATATTCTAAGAGAGTATGAGTCATCACAAGAAAGGTTCCCAGCTGAGTCTTTTAGACGTCAACGACGAACTTCAAATGATGATGAAGCCTGTCCAAGTAATGCTGGAGAACATGATGATATTCAACAATCATCAGAACAGGAACATGCTCTTGATAATCAGATGGCAGTCAATGATAATTTAGAATCTGATAATATGCTAGTATTCAATCGTGGTGATTCAGATTCTGAGGGGGAGCAGATCCAGATTTCAAGTCAAACAATTCCAGTTGGTGAACAAGATGCAAATCAAAATGTCATGAATTTGGAAGGCGAGGTAGATGTTCCAAGCGAAGTGATGCCACAAACTCTTTCATACCATCCAGGGGAGTTGATTATTGGAGAATTACAATCAGGCATTCGCACAAGACGACAAATTGACCAAGGCCTTACTTGTTTTTATTCTACTGTTGCTCCGTTACAAACTGAGTTTTCACTTAGTTGTTTTATTTCGCAGATTGAACCTAGAACATATAAGGAGGCATTAACTGAAGATTCTTGGGTCAATGCAATGCAAGAGGAGCTGAGTCAGTTTGAAAAGTTGGGAGTGTGGAAGTTAGTTGACTTGCCTGATGGTCACAAGAAGATAAACACCAAGTGGGTGTTCAAGTGCAAAAGAGATGATCGAGGGGTTATTATTCGTAACAAAGCTCGACTAGTAGTCCAGGGTTTTAGTCAGCAGGAGGGTATAGATTTTACCGAAGTGTATGCTCCCGTGGCTAGACTAGAAGCGATCAGAATCTTCCTAGCATTTGCATCGTGGAAAGATTTTAAAGTATAGCAGTTAGATGTAAAATCAGCGTTTCTCTATGGGAAGGTAAAAGAGGAGGTATATGTCGGACAGCCACCGGGCTTCACCGATCCAATCCACAAAGGCAAGGTCTATTTACTGGATAAAGCGCTGTATGGTTTACACCAGGCCCCGAGAGCTTGGTACGAGACATTGTCTCAACACCTGCTAGCCAACAGCTTCATCCGAGGAAAAGTGGATGCCACTCTCTTCACCAAAGAAGTCGACGGACATCTTCTAATTGTTCAAATATACGTGGACGACATCATATTTGGGTCAACAAATGAAAATTTGTGCAAAGATTTTGAAAGAGTTATGAAGCAAAAATTTGAAATGTCATCGATGGGTGAGATGAAATTCTTCTTGGGACATCAGGTTGATCAATTGCCCGAGGGAATTTTTATTCATCAAACGAAGTACGTTCATGATATTCTGGAGAAATTTGGGATGTCAGGAATGTCTCCGAATTCCACCCCATTAGCGACGAATCATGGGATAAACCCAGACCTCACCGGAGAAAGGGTAGATGAAACATTGTATCGTTCCATGATTGGTTCGTTGATGTATTTGACAGCTTCAAGACCCGATATTATGTATCCAACTTGCCTCGCAGCGCGGTTTCAGTCAAGTCCCAGAGCTTCGCATATGGTGATTGTGAAACGGATATTACGCTACCTGAAAAGAACTCCATCATTGGGGTTGTGGTATCCAAGAGAAGGAGATTTCATGCTCGAAGGGTATTCTGATTCTGATTTCGGACGTTGCAAAGTTAACGCTAAATTAACAACAGCAGGGTGCCAGTTTTTCGGACCACAATTGGTTACCTGGCAATGTAAGAAGCAGACCTCTGTGGCTTTATCCACATGTGAAGCTGAGTATGTATCTGCTAGCAGTTGCTGCTCTCAGATCTTGTGGATCCAGCAACAGATGCGCGACTACGGTTTGCAATTTCTTAACACCCCTATCGTTGTTGAAAATGAGGCAGCGATAAACATCACTTGTCACACCCCGACCGCGTATAACATGCAACAGCGGCGGAAACTCCGGGGAGTGATTGTGACAGAATTAATTGTTTCATAACCATGGCATTCAAAGTTGTATTTTATTTATCAACATAAGAGTTACATTGTCTTAAACAGGAAACAAAGAATACATAACATAATTAACTAAGTCTATCTTCGTTTTATGTCTCTAAGGCACAGGTCCGCCCTAGTGTCACGATCATCATCCTAAGCAACAGCTCCTGAAAACACATGTGAAAATAGGTACGTCAGCATAAAAATGCCTGTGAGATACATAGGTTTTGTTAAAATAGGATTCATGACTTATGTTTAAGGAAATGTTTAGTCATGAACCTTGTAATTTGCTTTGTCTTGTAAATCATTTGAAAAAAAAATGATAAGATCAGATGATATGTATAAATAAATGTAAGGTTAAATGAATAACCGTGTAAAATGAGTTTGTATAAGGTAAGTTGTTTGTAAAACAATGTCTTGTGAAAAGTATGTTATTTGTATAAAATGTCATGTGTCTTAAATTGAAATGATTCAAATAATGCTACGATATGTAATACCATACAAACACTTATATATAGGATGTACCAGCGGCGTATCCACCATGCTTGTATCATATTACACACGCATCGTTATTTAAATCACTTACTCAAACCAAACCACCAATGTAAATTGTTTATGTAACATCAAATGTCAAGATGTTATTGTGTAAACCATATCAAATGTCTGTGTTTGATGTAAATCATGAATTGTGTATATCAATGTCAAAATGTTTATGTCTAATGTAAATCATGTAATGTGTATCCAAAATGTCATGTATGGTAATTGAAATATATCAGCTAAACCATATGTAAAATGCACAAAAACAAGGTCTTGAAGTAAAACATGGTTTAAATCAAAGTTATGTTTTGTGGAACAAATGCATGCTATACTGATATAAACATCTATGCGGTATTGTGAAAATGCATACATCCAAGCATTGAGACTGTGGCGATAAACCCTTAAATAAATTAAAGGTTTATCTAGGTTATGTATATCGAATTCGGTTATTCCTTCCAATCCAAACAAACCCAGGATTTCAGGAACGGGAGTTGTCAATTCCTATGGTACCACTACCTACTAACGAACGGCGTAGCTAATGTTAATGAATGTATTGTTCCATTTAAAACAAACCAAATGTCATACCAAAATGTGAGCATGTGACGTGAAACAACTGTACTAAGTACGCACACAATGGGCATACATAGCATAAAATGTAATGTAAACAATGTACTAAGTACGCACACAAAGGGGCATACATAGCATGAAATGTAATGTAAAACAATGTACTAAGTACGCACACAATGGGCATACATAGCATGAAATGTAATGTAAAACAATGTACTAAGTACGCACACAATGGGCATACATAGCATGAAATGTAATGTAAAACAATGTACTAAGTACGCACACAATGGGCATACATAGCATGAAATGTAATGTAAAACAATGTACTAAGTACGCACACAATGGGCATACATAGCATGAAATGTAATTTAAAACAATGTACTAAGTACGCACACAATGGGCATACATAGCATGAAATGTAATGTAAAACAATGTACTAAGTACGCACACAATGGGCATACATAGCATGAAATGTAATGTAAAACAATGTACTAAGTACGCACACAATGGGCATACATAGCATGAAATGTAATGTAAAACAATGTACTAAGTATGCACACAATGGACATACATAGCATGAAATGTAATTAAATTATGTACTATAATGTACTAACGAACATAGCCGGTATATGATGTGAAAACATGGAAAGCATGAAAGTAACAAGTAGGCACATGTGTTTCACCCCAAAATGTTTGGAAAACAGTAAAAGAGGAGTCTATGTACTCACTTGAGATTGCTCAGTAGTCCTTGAGTAACAACCAAACAAAGCTAGAGATCACGAATATCAAACGGCACCTAATATAGGTAACTATGTTAATAAACCGGACCTAAATCGGAAGATCGGATAGAATGAGGCCTTGTAAACCAAATGAGTATGAGAACTCATGTAATATGGTTTAACAAAGCCTACATACTAAATGAAACCTAGCCTAAGTGCTTACGACCCATTATGACCCGTTTAGGTAGCTTATGCTACTTTAACGCGTCATTCGCGTAAAACGCATTCGGAACGCCTAACTAGTCCTATGATAAGTAAAATATGCCTCTACAGGTTTAATATTGTTGCCAAATCAGTTTAGATGTCAAAAGTTATGTTACATATGTTTAAAATGAATTTTGGCATCAAAGGGGTATTTTGGTAATTTACCTGAGGCATATAAACTACCTATTATGCAACTACTTAAACGAAGCGACCATAAGGTATAACCTCGGAAGGTTATTCCCTATATACTATGGTCACCTAATGTGTTTGGTCGGATCCTAATGATCGACCAAATGGGTCGGGTTCGAAGGTATAAGCGATTTATTAGATCGCTTACCCTTACGACCCTAGACAACGTGGTAATCAGTAGGCATAGTCACAAGGGACTATAACCATCGTGATTACAATCATGTTGCGAAGTTCTAACGAACTTCGCATTAACCATAAACTAGTCAACGTAGAAATTCAAACAAAGTTTGACTTTCGGACTCGACAAGTGGAATTGGCCTTTGGGGAGTTGAAGGGCTATTAATAGCTGTTTAAAAACTAAATCTGGTCCAGAAGGGGCCTCGCATGACGCCTAGACCCCTCGCGTCACGCCTAGCCCTTGTTTCTGCAGAATTTGCAGAAATGGTCCCTGCACATGTTTCGTTGCGTAACGGCACTTCTAACACCCGTCAAACCCAAATTTAAGCTCCAAAAGGATTCCTAAACATTGTGGACATGAAACATGCAGAAAAATATGCCGGATGTTGGTTCGTTTGGTCGTACGATCGCGATGTTCGCTTAATTACGACGGAATGCGCATAAGCGCGAAAAAGGATCCAAATTGCGCGACGAATGGATTTTTCTTATGCCAAACACTAAAATAAAATATTTTAGTGGTTACATAAATTTTTGGATGTCCGGATGTATTCAGAACGTAAGTTATGCGTGAAAATGCAAACTTTTGCACTTTTTGACGCTTTTAGTCCCTGAATGACCCAAAAGTCTATTTTAGCACACCGAACCCCTCAAAGCCTATTTCTAAGCTATGTAAAGGATATTTATGGTATGTTTAACTTATGGTCATGTTCCGGAATGTCTGTTACAGTTTAAATTGGCATACTTTCGTAGTTTGTCAAATTTAGTCCCTGTAAGCGAATTAACTTGTTTTTGCCATACCAAAGCCTTTAAAACTTATTTCTAAGTTATGTAAAGGTTATTTAAGGTATGTTAAGTATATGTTGATGTTCCGGAGTATTTGTCGCATTAAACTGATTACGTCTACGCACCAGTTTGCGTATAACTCTCTAGAAAGCGTTATAGAGTTTGAAATTACACAAAAGTCAAAACATGAAAAATGTAAAACATAACCAAACAAACATTGGGATCAAATAACATTGTTTTATTGAAAATTGAACTGTTCATAATGATTACAAGCACAAATGTTACAGTTTCCCCTACTTGTGGAAATTTCGTCCCGAAATTTATTTAGAGGAAACTCGTGGGAAAAGATGCGGATATTTCGCCTTCATTTGATCTTCACATTCCCAAGTAAACTCGGGTCCACGTTTAGCTTCCCAGCGAACTTTGAACAAAGGAATGCGCTTGCGTTTAAGCCACTTGACTTCACGTTCCATGATTTCCACTGGATTCTCAACAAATTTCAGTGTTTTATCAACACGAATTTCATCAAGCGGTATGTGGAGGTTCTCATCAGCAAGACACTTCTTGAGATTGGAAACGTGAAAGGTTGGATGAACATTTCCAAGTTCAGGAGGTAACTCAAGTCTGTAGGCTACCTTTCCGATTCTTTCGACGATCTTGAATGGTCCAACGTATCTAGGTGCAAGTTTTCCTTTCTTTCCAAATCTGATCACACCTTTCCAAGGTGAGACCTTAAGTAATACTCGATCACCGACTTGAAATTCCAAGGGCTTGCGTTTTGGGTCCGCGTAACTCTTTTGACGGCTTCTAGCTGTCTGAAGGTTATCACGAACTTTCTTTATCTTGTCAGTTATCTCTAAAATGAGGGCAGGTCCAGTAAGCTGAGCCTCGCTGATCTCATTCCAGCAGACTGGTGAACGACATTTCCGACCATAAAGAGCCTCGAAAGGAGCCATTTTAATGCTGGTGTGATAACTATTGTTGTAGGAGAATTCGATCAACGGAAGATGTGAATCCCAACTACCACCAAAATCGATCACACAAGCTCTAAGCATATCCTCCAAAGTCTGGATTGTTCTTTCAGATTGACCATCTGTTTGCGGATGATAAGCTGTGCTCAGGTTAAGTTGGGTCCCCATAGCAGATTGCATGGTTCTCCAAAAATGAGAAGTGAAACGAGCATCTTTGTCAGAAATGATGTTCAAAGGAACACCATGTCGAGCTACAATTTCATCCACATAGATTTTAGCAAGTTTGTCAGCAGAAAAATCCTCACGGATTGGCAAGAAATGTGCTGACTTAGTAAGACGATCAACGACTACCCAAATGGTATCATGACCTTTCTTTGTGCGCAGAAGTTTAGTAATGAGATCCATAGTAATGTTTTCCCATTTCCAAACTGGGATCTCTGGTTGCACCAATAAACCAGAAGGACGTTGATGTTAAGCCTTAACCTTAAGATAAGTAAGGCATTTTGATACATATAAGGCAATGTCTTTCTTCATACCAGGCCACCAATACTGAATACGAAGATCCTTATACATCTTATCTGAGCCTGGATAAATAGAATAACGAGACTTATGGGCTTCATCCATAAGCAAGGTACGAAGATCATCATGGCTTGGGACCCACAAACGGTCCATGAAGTAATACGATCCATTGTCCTTTAGTTCCAGATCAGGTGTTATGTGATAGGGAAATTCCTTATCCATTAAACCTTGTGAAACACAAGATTGTTGAGCCTGAGAAATACGTGCTTGGATATCGGATCGAGCTTGAATATCAGACTGAACACGTACACAAAAAAGCTTAGTACGTTCCTTACGACTCAATGCATCGGCTACGACATTTGCCTTACCAGGATGGTAGCGAATTTCGCAGTCATAGTCGTTTAGAAGCTCCACACAACGTCGTTGTCTCATGTTGAGTTCTTTCTGATTGAAGATATGCTGAAGACTTTTGTGGTCCGTGAAACCCACACATTTTGTACCGTACAAATAGTGTCTCCAGATCTTAAGAGCGAAGACAACTGCACCCAACTCAAGATCATGAGTGGTGTAGTTCTTCTCATGTATCTTCAGCTACCTCGATGCATATGCTATGACTTTGTTCCTTTCAGAATACAGCCAAGACCCAGTTTAGATGCATCACAATAAACGACGAAATCATCATTGCCCTCAGGAAAAGTCAGAACAGGCGCGTCGCAAAGTTTCTGCTTCAAGTTTTGAAAAGCTTCCTCTTGTTTGAATCCCCATTCAAAGGGTTTGTTCTTCTGTGTTAGAGCAGTTAGAGGAACTGCAATCTTTGAGAAGTTTTCAATGAAGCGGCGGTAATAACCCGCAAGACCAAGAAAAGATCGAACTTCAGTAGGAGTAGTAGGCGTATCCCAATCCTTAATCGCACTGATCTTGGAGGGATCTACATGAATACCTTGTTCGTTGATAATATGCCCCAAAAATGGAACTTCTTTAAGCCAGAATTCACACTTGGAGAATTTGGCGAAAAGTTGCTCTTTCTTTAGGAGTTCCAGAGTAAGACGAAGATGTTGCTCATGATCAGCTCGCGTCTTAGAGTAAATCAAGATGTCGTCAATAAAAACAATGACGAAAAGATCCAAATAAGGCTTGCAGACCCTATTCATTAAGTCCATGAAAACAGCAGGAGCATTAGTCAAACCGAATGGCATGACTGTGAACTCATAATGTCCATATCGAGTGCGGAACGCTGTCTTGGGAATGTCTTCTTCATGCACCCGAAGTTGATGATATCCAGATCGCAGATTGATCTTTGAAAAATAAGAAGCGCCATGTAACTGATCAAAGAGATCATCGATGCGAGGTAGGGGATATCGATTCTTGATGGTAAGCTTGTTAAGCTCACGATAATTGATACACATCCTAAAAGATCCATCCTTCTTTTTGACAAAAAGAACGGGAGCACCCCAAGGTGAAAAGCTAGGACGGATAAAACCTTTGTCAGAGAGTTCTTGAAGCTGCTTAGCCAACTCTTGCATCTCAGACGGTGCAAGATGATATGGAGCTCTGGCAATGGGATTTGCACCAGGTACGAGATCAATACGGAACTCGACTTGGCGTGCTGGAGGTAGACCAGGTAACTCTTCAGGAAACACCTCAGGATAATCCTTAACAACAGGGATATCTTGAATAGACTTACCTTTGCCTTTATCTGCTGTGACATGTGCCAAGAAGGCCACATAATTCTTTCGCAGATACTTCCGAGCTTTAAAACAAGACATGAGCTTGAGACCACCAGAAGGTTTCTCACCATGAACCTGTAGGATCTCGCATGTCGAAAGCGGCACACGAACAATCTTCTCGAAACAAACCACTTCTGCATGATGCTTGGATAACCAATCCATACCCACAATAACGTCAAAGCTTCCAAGTTTCATTGGCGTGAGGTCGATAGGAAAAAGATGGTTGTTAAGGTTCAACTGGCAGTTGCGAAGAACAGAATTAAGAACAATGGGTTTACCATTAGCAACTTCTACTATCAAAGGTTTACCTAGTTTCGTTCTAGACACGCGAAGCATTGGCTCAAAAGACAATGACACAAAACTCTTATCGGCACCAGAATCGAAAAGAACAGATGCAGGCTGATTATTAATAAAGAACGTACCGTTCACCACATTATCGTCCGCCTGCGCCTCTTGGGCATTCATGTTAAAAGCTCGCCCTTGAGCCTGAGCCTGATTCTGGTTTGCATTCACCAATCTTGGGCACTGGTTACGGTAGTGGGTCAGATCCCCACAGTTATAACAAGCACCTGGTGGGTAGTGTGGTCGTGCAGCTTGACCCTGTTGCTGAGCAGGAGGCTGAGCAACTTGTTGAGCCAGGTTCTGAACTGCCCGATTCTGAGCAAATCAACAAACATTAGCAAGATGACCTGACTTCCCACAGTTATTACAGATACGGCACTGATGTTGCGGCTGATGGTGACTGTTGCATCTATTGCACAAAGGTGCATTTCCTGCATAAGGTTTCTTCGCTGGAGGCTGTACGGGTTGGTTGGGAGCTGCCTGGTTAGCTTGGGTAGTGACAACAAAATTTTGGGAAGCCTTACGCTTCCTTGACCTTTTCGATGAACTAGAATCCTTACCCTTCTTGTCTTCACCTTTCTTGCTCTCACCCTTGTCAGACGACTGTTTCTTGCCCTTGTCACCCTTCCTGTGTAACTTATTCTTCCGAATCTGCGACTCAGTCAAAGTCGCTGATAACTCAATCGCCTGACGGAGTGTGGTAGGGTTACTACCAGTAATGATGTCTTGTACCGAGTCAGGTAGACCATCGATGTATCTTTCGATAGCTTTGTCGAGTGGGGAAACCATTGTTGGGCATAGCAAACTCAGCTCCTCAAACCTATCAGTATAGGCCCTGTGCTCGCCACTATCTTGTTTAAAGTCATCAAACTCTCTCTCCAAAGCTCACTGCTCATGACGAAGACAAAACTCCCTCATCATAAGGGCCCTAAGTTCAGCCCAAGTTTGTGCTAGAGCAACTTCTGCACCCCGGTCTCTCATAACCCCGTTCCACCATGTGAGAGCCCTCTTCTGAAACACACTCAAAGAAAACTCGACCTTGCGATTGTCAGGACACTGCACGTGGCGGAAAGTATTCTCAATGCTCTCGAACCATTGAAGAAGCCCAGTCGCTCCCTCAGAACCACTAAACTTGAGTGGTTTAGCCTAGTTAAAATCCCTGAATTTGCATGGAGCATTGTTGTTGTTGTTGGCTTGGTTCCATTGAGCAAAGAGGTTTGGGAATTGAGCAGCCATTTGCTGCGCAATGATTTCTGCCATTTCGGCAGTCGCTATCTGGTTTTCGCATCGAGGAGGCATTCTAAAAGAGGAAAACATGAACGGAAACGAGTGAGATGACTGGGTGAAGAGGATGAGATGATAAAAATTGATAACAGCAAAGATGGTGGTCATTTGTTTGTTACCACAAGGTAAACAAACGACACATTGTGACTCATCAAAGTAAATGGGTGAAAAATAATGTATCGCGAAGACATGCTCGCCTATAAGTGAACACTCACCCCAAGAGTTCCCAGGTAAGAGTGACTGGTCCGATTATGTGGATTTATACGAACACTCTAGCCTTAGACAGAAAACCCAGGGTACAGGCATTCACTCTTCCAGTTTGCACGTGTTCACACTATTTAGAACCCAAAATTTTGACGAGATTTTGAAACTCAAAGGGGTTCAAAACCTTGCAATAGAGGGTTCAAAACCTTGTAATAAATCATTCAAAAACAGACTATTGTTTTTCAAAAATCGTTTCGGAAAAATTTGGTTTTTGTTTTGATAATCACCTAAGGATAGGTGATGTGCATGTTTTAAAATCTAAACACAAGATAACTTGTGTTAGGGTCCTAGAAAGGTTATAGTCTAGGTCAAAGCATTACTAATACCCTAATTCCCTATAACCATTGGCTCTGATACCAACTCTTCTGTCACACCACGACCGCGTATAACATGCAACCGCGGCGGAAACGCCGGGGAGTGATTGGGACAGAATTAATTGTTTCATAACCATGGCATTCAAAGTTGTATTTTATTTATCAACATAAGAGTTACATTGTCTTAAACAGGAAACAAAGAGTACATCACATAATTAACTAAGTCTATCTTCGTTTTATGTCTCTAAGGCACAGGTCCGCCCTAGTGTCACGATCATCATCCTAAGCAACAGCTCCTGAAAACACATGTGAAAATAGGTACGTCAGCATAAAAATGCCTGTGAGATACATAGGTTTTGTGAAAATAGGATTCATGACTAATGTTTAAGGAAATGTTTAGTCATGAACCTTGTAATTTGCTTTGTCTTGTAAATCATTTGAAAAAAAAATGATAAGATCAGATGAAATGTATAAATAAATGCAAGGTTAAATGAATAACCGTGTAAAATGAGTTTGTATAAGGTAAGTTGTTTGTAAAACAATGTCTTGTGAAAAGTATGTTATTTGAATAAAATGTCATGTGTCTTAAATTGAAATGATTCAAATAACGCTACGATATGTAATACCATACAAACACTTATATATAGGAAGTACCAGCGGCGTATCCACCATGCTTGTATCATATTACACACGCATCGTTACTTAAATCACTTACTCAAACCAAACCACCAATGTAAATTGTTTATGTAACATCAAATGTCAAGATGTTATTGTGTAAACCATATCAAATGTCTGTGTTTGATGTAAATCATGAATTGTGTATATCAATGTCAAAATGTTTATGTCTAATGTAAATCATGTAATGTGTATCAAAAATGTCATGTATGGTAATTGAAATATATCAGCTAAACCATATGTAAAATGCACAAAAACAAGGTCTTGAAGTAAAACATGGTTTAAATCAAAGTTATGTTTTGTGGAACAAATGCATGCTATACTGATATAAACATCTATGCGGTATTGTGAAAATGCATATATCCAAGCCTTGAGACTGTGGCGATAAACCCTTAAACAAATTAAAGGTTTATCTAAGTTATGTATATCGAATTCGGTCATTCCTTCCAATCCAAACAAACCCAGGATTTCAGGAACGGGAGTTGTCAATTCCTATGGTACCACTACCTACTAACGAACGGCGTAGCTAATGTTAATGAATGTATTGTTCCATTTAAAACAAACCAAATGTCATACCAAAATGTGAGCATGTGACGTGAAACAACTGTACTAAGTACGCACACAATGGGCATACATAGCATAAAATGTAATGTAAACAATGTACTAAGTACGCACACAAAGGGGCATACATAGCATGAAATGTAATGTAAAACAATGTACTAAGTACGCACGTAATGGGCATACATAGCATGAAATGTAATGTAAAACAATGTACTAAGTACGCACACAATGGGCATACATAGCATGAAATGTAATGTAAAACAATGTACTAAGTACGCACACAATGGGCATACATAGCATGAAATGTAATGTAAAACAATGTACTAAGTATGCACACAATGGACATACATAGCATGAAATTTAATTTAAAACAATGTACTAAGTACGCACACAATGGGCATACATAGCATGAAATGTAATGTAAAACAATGTACTAAGTACGCACACAGTGGGCATACATAGCATGAAATGTAATGTAAAACAATGTACTAAGTACGCACACAATGGGCATACATAGCATGAAATGTAATGTAAAACAATGTACTAAGTATGCACACAATGGACATACATAGCATGAAATGTAATTAAATCATGTACTATAATGTACAACATAGCCGGTATATGATGTGAAAACATGGAAAGCATGAAAGTAACAAGTAGGCACATGTGTTTCACCCCAGAATGTTTGGAAAACAGTAAAAGAGGGGTCTATGTACTCACTTAAGATTGCTCAGTAGTCCTTGAGTAACAACCAAACAAAGCTAGAGATCACGGATATCAAACGGCACCTAATATAGGTAACTATGTTAATAAACCGGACCTAAATCGGAAGATCGGATAGAATGAGGGCTTGTAAACCAAATGAGTATGAGAACTCATGTAATATGGTTTAACAAAGCCTACATACTAAATGAAACCTAGCCTAAGTGCTTACGACCCATTATGACCCGTTTAGGTAGCTTATGCTACTTTAACGCGTCGTTCGCGTAAAACACGTTCGGAACGCCTAACTAGTCCTATGATAAGTAAAATATGCCTCTACATGTTTAATATTGTTGCCAAATCAGTTTAGATGTCAAAAGTTATGTTACATATGTTTAAAATGAATTTTGGCATCAAAGGGGTATTTTGGTAATTTACCTGAGGCATATAAACGACCTATCATGCAACTACTTAAACGAAGCGACCATAAGGTATAACCTCGGAAGGTTATTCCCTATATACTATGGTCACCTAATGTGTTTGGTCGGATCCTAATGATCGACCAAATGGGTCGGGTTCGAAGGTATAAGCGATTTATTAGATCGCTTACCCTTACGACCCTAGACAACGTGGTAATCAGTAGGCATAGTCACAAGGGACTATAACCATCGTGATTACAATCATGTTGCGAAGTTCTAACGAACTTCGCATTAACCATAAACTAGTCAACGCAGAAATTCAAACAAAGTTTGACTTTCGGACTCGAAAAGCAATAAAAGAACGAAGGAACACTTACAAAGGGTCCCCGAATGCTAATCTAGATCCAAATAGCTCAAGTATGAAACAAAGGTTTCAACTTAGAGCATATTAGATCAGATTCTTGTGAGGAATGAGTGGAAATGGGTTGGGTATTTATAGTTTTTCCCAAACCGTTAGGATCGTTTCTTGAAAAAGGGGGCACGATCTAAGCCGTACACTTGTCGGAATGTTGTGGTAGCTCATTTTGCCCCCACCACAAGAGTTTGACAAGTGGCATTGGCCTTTGGGGACTTGAAGGGCTGTTAACAGCTGTTTAAACACTGAATCTGCTCCAGAAGAGGCCTCGCATGACGCCTAGACCCCTCGCGTCACGCCTAGCCCTTGTTTCTGCAGAATTTGCAGAAATGGTCCCTGCACATGTTTCGTTGCGTAACGGCACTTCTAACACCCGTCAAACCCAAATTTAAGCTCCAAAAGGATTCCTAAACAATGTGGACATGAAACATGCTGAAAAATATCCCGGATGTCGGTTCGTTTGGTCGTACGATCGCGATGTTCGCTTAATTACGACGGAATGCGCATAAGCGCGAAAAACGATCCAAATTGCGCGACGAATGGATTTTTCTTATGCCAAACACTAAAATAAAATATTTTAGTGGTTACATAAATTTTTGGATGTCCGGATGTATTCAGAACGTAAGTTATGCGCGAAAATGCAAACTTGTGCACTTTTTGACGCTTTTTTGTCCCTGAATGACCCAAAAGTTTATTTTAGCACACCGAACCCCTCAAAGCCTATTTCTAAGCTATGTATAGGATATTTATGGTATGTTTAACTTATGGTCATGTTCCGGAATGTCTGTTACAGTTTAAATTGGCATACATTCGCAGTTTGTCAAATTTAGTCCATGTAAGCGAATTAACTTGTTTTTGCCATACCAAAGCCTTTAAAACTTATTTCTAAGTTATGTAAAGGTTATTTAAGGTATGTTAAGTATATGTTGATGTTTCGGAGTATTTGTCGCATTAAACTGATTACGTCTACGCACCAGTTTGCGTATAACTCTCTAGAAAGCGTTATAGAGTTTGAAATTACACAAAAGTCAAAACATGAAAAATGTAAAACATAACCAAACAAACATTGGGATCAAATAACATTGTTTTATTGAAAATTGAACTGTTCACAATGATTACAAGCACAGATGTTACAGTCTCCCCTACTTGTGGAAATTTCATCCCGAAATTTATTTAGAGGAAACTCGTGGGAAAAGATGCGGATATTTCGCCTTCATTTGATCTTCGCGTTCCCAAGTAAACTCGGGTCCACGTTTAGCTTCCCAACGAACTTTGACCAAAGGAATGCGCTTGCGTTTAAGCCACTTGACTTCACGTTCCATGATTTCCACTGGCTTCTCAACAAATTTCAGTGTTTTATCAACACGAATTTCATCAAGCGGTATGTGGAGGTTCTCATCAGTAAGACACTTCTTGAGATTGGAAACATGAAAGGTTGGATGAACATTTCCAAGTTCAGGAGGTAACTCAAGTCTGTAGGCTACCTTTCCGATTCTTTCGACGATCTTGAATGGTCCAACGTATCTAGGTGCAAGTTTTCCTTTCTTTCCAAATCTGATCACACCTTTCCAAGGTGAGACCTTAAGTAATACTCGATCACCGACTTGAAATTCCAAGGGCTTGCAATTTGGGTCCGCGTAACTCTTTTGACGGCTTCTAGCTGTCTAAAGGTTATCACGAACTTTCTTTATCTTGTCAGTTATCTCTAAAATGAGGGCAGTTCCAGTAAGCTGAGCCTCGCTGATCTCATTCCAGCAGACTGGTGAATGACATTTCCGACCATAAAGAGCCTCGAAAGGAGCCATTTTGATGCTGGTGTGATAACTATTGTTGTAGGAGAATTCGATCAACGGAAGATGTGAATCCCAACTACCACCAAAATCGATCACACAAGCTCTAAGCATATCCTCCAAAGTCTGGATTGTTCTTTCAGATTGACCATCTGTTTGCGGATGATAAGCTGTGCTCAGGTTAAGTTAGGTCCCCATAGCAGATTGCATGGTTCTCCAAAAATGAGAAGTGAAACGACCATCTTTGTCAGAAATGATGTTCAAAGGAACACCATGTCGAGCTACAATTTCATCCACATAGATTTTAGCAAGTTTGTCAGCAGAAAAATCCTCACGGATTGGCAAGAAATGCGCTGACTTAGTAAGACGATCAACGACTACCCAAATGGCATCATGACCTTTCTTTGTGCGCGGAAGTTTAGTAATGAGATCCATAGTAATGTTTTCCCATTTCCAAACTGGGATCTCTGGTTGCACCAATAAACCAGAAGGACGTTGATGTTCAGCCTTAACCTTAAGATAAGTAAGGCATTTTGATACATATAAGGCAATGTCTTTCTTCATACCAGGCCACCAATACTGAATACGAAGATCCTTATACATCTTATCTGAGCCTGGATGAATAGAATAACGAGACTTATGGGCTTCATCCATAAGCAAGGTACGAAGATTATCCTGGCTTGGGACCCACAAACGGTCCATGAAGTAATACGATCCATTGTCCTTTAGTTCCAGATCAGGTGTTATGTGATAGGGAAATTCCTTATCCATTAAACCTTGTGAAACACAAGATTGTTGAGCCTGAGAAATACGTGCTTGGATATCGGATCGAGCTTGAATATCAGACTAAACACGTACACAAAAAAGCTTAGTACCTTCCTTACGACTCAATGCATCGGCTATGACATTCGCCTTACCAGGATGGTAGCGAATTTCGCAGTCATAGTCGTTTAGAAGCTCCACCCAACGTCGTTGTCTCATGTTGAGTTCTTTCTGATTGAAGATATGCTGAAGACTTTTGTGGTCCGTGAAACCCACACATTTTGTACCGTACAAATAGTGTCTCCAGATCTTAAGAGCGAAGACAACTGCACCCAACTCAAGATCATGAGTGGTGTAGTTCTTCTCATGTATCTTCAGCTACCTCGATGCATATGCTATGACTTTGTTCCTTTGCATCAGAACACAGCCAAGACCCAGTTTAGATGCATCACAATAAACGACAAAATCATCATTGCCCTCAGGCAAAGTCAGAACAGGCGCGTCGCAAAGTTTCTGCTTCAAGTTTTGAAAAGCTTCCTCTTGTTTGAATCCCCATTCAAAGGGTTTGTTCTTCTGTGTTAGAGCAGTTAGAGGAACTGCAATCTTTGAGAAGTTTTCAATGAAGCGACGGTAATAACCCGCAAGACCAAGAAAAGATCGAACTTCAGTAGGAGTAGTAGGCGTATCCCAATCCTTAATCGCACTGATCTTGGAGGGATCTACATGAATACCTTGTTCGTTGATATATGCCCCAAAAATGGAACTTCTTTAAGCCAGAATTCACACTTGGAGAATTTGGCGAAACGTTGCTCTTTCTTTAGGAGTTCCAGAGTAAGACGAAGATGTTGCTCATGATCAGCTCACGTCTTAGAGTAAATCAAGATGTCGTCAATAAAAACAATGACGAAAAGATCCAAATAAGGCTTGCAGACCCTATTCATTAAGTCCATGAAAACAGCAGGAGCATTAGTCAAACCGAATGGCATGACTGTGAACTCATAATGTCCATATCGAGTGCGGAACGCTGTCTTGGGAATGTCTTCTTCATGCACCCGAAGTTGATGATATCCAGATCGCAGATTGATCTTTGAAAAATAAGAAGCGTTCCACCATGTGAGAGCCCTCTTCTGAAACACACTCAAAGAAAAATCGACCTTGCGATTGTCAGGACACTGCACGTGGCGGAAAGTATTCTCAATGCTCTCGAACCATTGAAGAAGCCCAGTCGCTCCCTCAGAACCACTAAACTTGAGTGGTTTAGCCTAGTTAAAATCCCTGAATTTGCATGGAGCATTGTTGTTGTTGTTGGCTTGGTTCCATTGAGCAAAGAGGTTTAGGAATTGAGCAGCCATTTGCTGCGCAATGATTTTTGCCATTTCAGCCGTCGCTATCTGGTTTTCGCATCGAGGAGGCATTCTAAAAGAGGAAAACATGAAAGGAAACGAGTGAGATGACTGGGTGAAGAGGATGAGATGATAAAAATTGATAACAGCAAAGATGGTGGTCATTTGTTTGTTACCACAAGGTAAACAAACGACACATTGTGACTCATCAAAGTAAATGGGTGAAAAATAATGTATCGCGAAGACATGCTCGCCTATAAGTGAACACTCACCCCAAGAGTTCCCAGGTAAGAGTGACTGGTCCGATTATGTGGATTTGTACGAACACTCTAGCCTTAGACAGAAAACCCAGGGTACAGGCATTCACTCTTCCAGTTTGCACGTGTTCACACTATTTAGAACCCAAAATTTTGACGAGATTTTGAAACTCAAAGGGGTTCAAAACCTTGCAATAGAGGGTTCAAAACCTTGTAATAAATCATTCAAAAACAGAAGATTGTTTTTCAAAAATCGTTTCGGAAAAATTTGGTTTTTGTTTTGATAATCACCTAAGGATAGGTGATGTGCATGTTTTAAAATCTAAACACAAGATAACTTGTGTTAGGGTCCTAGAAAGGTTATAGTCTAGGTCAAAGCATTACTAATAACCTAATTCCCTATAACCATTGGCTCTGATACCAACTCTTCTGTCACACCACGACCGCGTATAACATGCAACCGCGGCGGAAACGCCGGGGAGTGATTGGGACAGAATTAATTGTTTCATAACCATGGCATTCAAAGTTGTATTTTATTTATCAACATAAGAGTTACATTGTCTTAAACAGGAAACAAAGAGTACATAACATAATTAACTAAGTCTATCTTCGTTTTATGTCTCTAAGGCACAGGTCCGCCCTAGTGTCACGATCATCATCCTAAGCAACAGCTCCTGAAAACACATGTGAAAATAGGTACTTCAGCATAAAAATGCCTGTGAGATACTGTCACACCCGCTCGTAGCGGAAGCGCGAGGTGTGATCTGATCGGTTCTCATTGCATAACAATATAAGTGAACATACTAAATGAAAAAACACAAGCTCCAATGCCATTGTCATAATTGTTTCAAAAGAATGCAACATAAGTTGAATGTATTGGTTACAAACCATCAAATGAAAATAAGTTGTCATCGTTTTATACATCAAATTGTAAGTCTTAAAATGTCAAGACTTTGACCACTATATCACCGCAAAGAGGCGGTATATAACAGGCAAACCCTTCAATAGTTGGCATGGAGTATTGATACTTGTTTTCCTTGAACTAAAATCGTTGCATTGGTCCACTAATTCCCTGAAATACATGTAAGTTTGAAAACATCAACTAAAGTTGAGCGAGTTCATGCAGTTTAGTTGTATGAGATGTATCTGTAAAACGTGAGTTGTATAAACTGTATCCATAAAATGTGAGTTGTATAAACTGTATCCATAAAATATGAGTTGTATAAACTGTATCCATAAAATGTGAGTTGTATAAACTGTATCCATAAAATGTGAGTTGTATAAACTGTATCCATAAAATGTGAATTGTATAAAATGTATCTGTATGTAATGATGTAGTATGTAAAGCGTCAATGAAATCGTTGATCATTAATGTTTCGCGAGGACATTAATATGTGTGACGAATTAGGAAGCAATCCAAACCTAGACGATTTTATGTCAACTCCTATCGACTGGGACACAAACACACTCTTCTGTATGGGTCCACGACCAAGAGTGGGGCTCGCCAAAACCCATTAGATCTAACCACTTGTACCTAGGTCCAAACTGGATTAATGGTGCTTAGATGTATAACCCTAATTCGCACATGATCTAAGGTGTTTCATTACCTAACTTTAACATACGATTGAACATGTATCTTCCCCGATAGTTGTAAAGTTATAAAACATTTAAATGAATAGGGGACATGAACTCACAGAATTGCGTCCGTGAATAGTAACTAACTGGGATCTGACGTACGGTCGTCTTGAACAATGTTGCGACCAACAAATGTCCTTATATTTGTTAGACACTTTGGTCTTTGTAAATGACTTGAGAACAAGTCTTGTGTCTTAAATATGTGTAAGACTTGTATGTCTTTGTTGTTCGTTGAACTGTGTATTAGATGTATGAATTGTTAAACTGTTATATATATATTTCACCAAATATATATATATATATATATGTATTCTTGTATCTTGTGAGCTGTATAGTCGGATATAGTCCTCTTCATTTCGTGTCTTATATGTATTAATTGTATACTTGTATTTCCAAAAATGATGTCATAGGGCCGAGCCCATGTTTTCATGTTATTGGGCTTAAATAGTGTTGGGCTTAAATAGTGTTGGGCCTCAATAGTGTTGGGCCTCAATAGTATTGGGCCTAAATAGTGTTGGGCTTAAATAGTGTTGGGCCTCAATAGTGTTGGGCCTCAATAGTGTTGGGCTTAAATAGTGTTGGGCTTAATGTTATTGGGCCTTGGCCCATATGTTTGGTATTGGGCTTAGTCCATGAGTTTTTGATATTGGGCTTAGCCCATGTATTTATGTTAAGCCCATTATGAAGATAAGCCCATTAAGAAGTGTAAGCCCATTTGTATAAAATAGCCCATTAAGAGGTGTAAGCCCATTTGTATGTATAAAAAAACATTTTTATAAAAATAACTAAATATACTTTTTAGTTAATAAAAACATAATAGTTTTTATAAGTTTCAAAATGTCCAAATTTTGTTAATGGTAACGAAATTCTTGCGTCCGCGTCGAAAGGTCGCCTAAGCATCGTAGTAACTTCTCCGAATGGCGATATGTTCATAGATTCGCCCGTCGTCCGTTTTGACCATAAGTTGTGTCCGAAAGTTCGGAATGTCCGTAAGTTGTTTTCAAGTGTGTCTATATGTATTCTTGTAAGTCTTTAGTTGTAAGTATGTCTTGTATTTATTTGTGTCATTGTTATCAAGTCTCTAACTTTTATATATAACTAATACAAATAATAAGCACATAGCACATACTTGATATGTTCACTAAATATATATTTTACCAAAATATATATTTATGTCAATTTTTATGTTTAGAAAGACCAACTTTCTAATCTTGTAAAGACTTTGTTAAAAAGACAATTTTTCTAACACATGATTTCCAAGAAAAATTTAGTCATAGTTCCTTCGAAATATGAACTTTGCCATGTTATCAAAACATATGATTTTCTTTTCCCAAATCACCATCAATTTACTCAACATCTTAACTAAAACACATGAGACTTTTATAACATAAAATTATCAAGATGATCTCTAAATCGTGTAGGGTTTTAAACATGATCATAACATATGCTAACTAGTTCAAAAACCAAGTTTAATTCTAATTTTAACAACTTTTATAAAAATCTCAAGTTGTATGTTACTTTTTATAATCTTGTAAAAGTATTGTTTTTTTAGATAAAAACTTTAAATACTTTCACAAGATCAAAGGTTATGATCATCCCCTTAGACCTTTATGTTAAAAACCCTTTAACATAAACATGTATAATTGTTAGATCATATTTTTAAAACATCCTCTAACAATTTATTATTATCATAATCATCATAACAAGATCAAATATGCATATATCAAGTCTTAGATCACAATATAAACCAACATAAATATATCATGATTATTATTTTTGCTTCTTTGTATTTTTCATGTTTATTATGTATGATTATTTAGTTATTTATAGTTATAATAACAATCATAAACATAATATAAGTATGAGAAAAAAAAATAGATCTTGAAGCTTACTTCTAGCACTAGGCTAGGGATGATCTTAGAAGATGATTAAGAACTAAGAAGATGTAGATCTTGATGGTAGAATACTCTTAAATGAATGAAAACCCTTGCTTTAACTTGTAAGTGATTTAGATCTTCTTATGTTACTTGGAAATCCATCTTAATCAACAAATAAAAGTCTAAAGTGAAGTGGGTTTTTGGCGTTCTTGGTGGAAGATGAAGATAATGAAAGAGTTTGTGTGTGAAGTAAAGGTGTAAAAGTGAGTGGTAAAGTGTTAGATTACTTAGTGGTTAAGTGTTGTAAAAATTCACCAACATAGTCCACTTGCATGTAATTAAAATATCTAGATATTTTAACAAGGGATTAAGGGGTGTGGGACCCCTTATTCACGGCCCACATATGGGGGGGGTACCTTATGTTGTTGAAAAGTGTTGGTAAATTATAAGGTTTAAAAATGAGAATAAAAGATGTAAGTATTTAGGTGTTTAAGGTTTACAATTTTTCGAGATGATTCATGACTTGAAATGTTCATAAACTAGCTTTACAAGACCAAAAATAATGCTCACTAGTTCGCTACATGTGCCAAAATATAGTTCGGCTAGATGTTTAGCGCTCGTTTCGCAAGAAGATAGTCGAAAGGTTAACATATATAAGTTATAGGGAAATATTCGGTTATGTATATATATGGTATTCCCAATGTGTTTTTATATGAAATTTGTGTTTAAACAACACTTTTGCATTATATAAAAAAATCACTAATGCTGAATTTTGCGGAAAAAAATATTGAAATGGTAACTTTTAGCGCTTTTCGGCAGTTTTCGGGCAGTTTTTGGCGCTACCGAACATTAATATATTAAACCAAACCCTTGTATTCCCATATAGGGTTTAATGTATATTTGATGTTGGACTTTCGTCTGAGTCCTAAAGATGTAATTTAGATGGTTTCGCTGGATCCTGAGTTTTCGTCAGCACGCTAGTTTACTAGATACTACTCTAGTTGTTTCGATGCATTGTTTACATTGTTTCAAAGGTAGCCAATAAAAATGAATCATGTGCATCATAATTGAATATTCCATAAGTATTCTAAGATGTATATTATGTAATACGCAGTTCGAGTGTTCGAAATGCATAAAAATGTAACTAAAATGAGTACTTTAAGTGTAAGAAAGTTACCGAAAAGTGTCAGTTGTCACATTCTCCCCCTGTTATTGAGAATTTCGTCCCGAAATTCAAGCTGAGTCATCCTTTGCAGGATTGTTCTCAAACAGGTGAGGATATTTGACTTTGATTTGATCTTCACGTTCCCAAGTATATTGGGGTCCGTGTCGAGAGTTCCAACGAATTTTTACTAATATGTGACGGCTCCTTTGTATTTTCTGGACCTTCCGGTCCATGACCTTAATAGGTGCTTTGTGAATTGGAGTTTGTCATCAATGTGAATCTCATCCTCCGAGATGATAACCGTTTCTTGTGTTGGACTCTTCTCAAGATTCGACACATGAAATGTGTAGTGTACTCTACTTAGTTCTTCTGGTAACTTCAGCTTGTAGGCAACGGTGCCAATCTTTTCTAATATTTCAAATGGTCCAATGTAACGTGGGTTAAGCTTTCCACGTTTACTGAACCACGCTACGCCTTTCCAAGGCGAGACTTTCAATAAGACTTTATCTCCGATCTCCAAAGATAATGGTTTTCGTCTTTTATCTGCGTAGCTCTTTTGTCGACCGCGAGCCGCCTTGATACGGTCTCGGGTCTGAAAAATTTTATCCGTAGTCTCTTGGACTAGTTTCGGACCAATTAATTAACTATCGCCTGTTTCCGCCCAACATAGCGGAGAGCGACACTTTCGACCATAAAGAGCTTCAAACGGTGCAGCTTGTATACTAGTATTGTAGCTGTTATTGTAGGAAAACTCAACTAAAGGTAGATGAGTATCCCAATTGCCGTCTAAATCCATAACACATGCACGAAACATATATTCGAGTGTTTGGATTGTCCGTTCGCTCTGGCCGTCAGTTTATGGATGAAAGGCCGTACTTGGATTCAAATGAGATCCAAAGGCCTGTTGAAATGATTTCCAAATTCTAGAAATAAAACGACCGTCTCGGTCTGAAATGATTGAAATAGGCACTCCATGACGAGCCACTATTTCTTTGAGATAGAGTTCCGCTAGTTTCTCAGTATTATCCTTCTCCCAAATCGGTAAGAAGTGTGCGGACTTTGTTAGTCTATCGATGATTACACATATCATGTAGTGACCTCTTGAGGTCCTGAGTAACTTCGTAATGAAGTACATCGATATTTGTTCCCATTACCAAACGGGAATCTCGGGTTGTTGTAACAAGTCCGAGGGATTTTGCTACTCGACTTTGACTTTCGCGCAAGTCAAGCATTCTCCGATATAAGTCGCGATATCACTTTTGAGGTTAGGCCACCAGTAGTATTCTTTCACTACTTAGGCCTATGTGCTTCCTCAAAATATCATCTCGAAGGCCGCCAAAGAATAGAACCCAATTTCGACTCATAAGGTATAAAGTTCCATCTTCTTTACACTAATTGTTCCTTCATGCCTTGAAGTGTTTCTGCTTGAATATGCTCTTCCTTGAGCGCTTGTGAATCATCTTCTCTAATGCTTGAACTCTCAGTGTTCTAACTCGCTCCTTGCGGCTCAAGGCATCTGCTACAACGTTTGCCTTGCCCGGATGGTACTTTATTTCACAATCATAGTCGTTCAACAAACATCGTTGACGTATATTTAATTCTTTTTGGTTGAATATGTGTTGAAGACTTTTATGATCCGTGAAAATAATGCATTGAGTACCATATAAATAATGTCGCCATAATTTTTTTAAAGCGAATACCACCACGCCTAACTCAAGGTCGAGAGTGGTATAGTTCTTCTCGTGAACTTTTTAATTGGCGCGACGTGTACACAATAACTTTTTCACGTTGCACGAGTACGCAACCCAATCCTTGATGCGAAGCATCATAGTCTACAACAGAGTCATCGGTATCGCCGGATAATGATAAGATTGTAAAATGCTATGCACCAATCTTAAGAATAAGTTGTAAGGCTATATCTTGTTTTTCAATTTGGGGCGAATTTATTGTCTTTAACAACTCTAAAATGGTTCTCAAATGTTGCTCATGTTCATCAGTCGATCGAGAGTATATCAAAATGTCGTCAATAAACACTATGACGAATTTGTCGAGATACGGCTTACACACACGATTCATTAAATCCATGAAGACCGCTGGTGCATTTGTTAAACCAAAAGGCATAACGAGAAACTCGTAATGACCGTAACGAGTCTTAAAAGCCGTTTTCGGTATGCTTTCCTCTTGAATTCGTAACTGATAATACTCCGATCGTAAGTCTATCTTAGACTAGAAGCTAGAACCTTTCATAAACCATTTGAGTTAGTTGGAAATTCATTTGTAACATGGTTTAGAAATATGATTTTCGTTCATCGAAATGTTGTGCATTTTTGCAAAACTTGCATGTCTTTCCACCCCCAAAACCTTTATAAAGATGTATAGTGGTAAATCGTGGGGGTTATGAACTCACAACATCCTTATTCGGTCAACTACAAGGTTCAGAAGGTGCTAATCAACATGGAGATTTGGCTATGGGTGCGGCTCCCGGTACCAAGTCGATGTGAAACTCGACTTGTTGATATGGTGGTAGTCCTGGCAAGACTTCAGGAATTTCTTCAGGAAATTATTTTATCAAAAGAATATCTGTCAGCTGTGGCCCAACGGCCTTCTTGTCTACAACAAGTGCTAGATAGGCAATACAACCTTTCCGTAAGCACTTATGTGCTTTCATGCCATTGATGATCCGCAATGGGGTGTCGCGCTTCTCTCCATGTATCACAAGTGTCTCTTCGTTCAGTAGTGGTAGGCGAATGATCTTCTCGTGACATAAGACTTTGGCTAGGTTATCGGATAACCAATCCATGTCAACCACTACTTCGAAACTACTCAACTGAACGGGGAAGAGATCGATATTGAATTTCAGCTCTAGACTCGACTAGTTTACTTTTTGCCAATTCTATAGAATGAGGAGACGTCTAGCTTACTTGACTCTAGGCCAAGTACATTTTAAATTCAGTGTGGAAAGACTTCCCTGTACAGATGTAGAGGATAACCCAATCCCTATGTTTAGATGTAGGATAACCCAATCCCTATGTTTAGATGTAGGATAACCCAATCCCTATGTTTAGATGTAGGATAACCCAATCCCTAATTGTAGCTAGGACAATCCCGTCACTAGCCATGAAACTATGCATGTGAAATGTTGAGATAAAGCTAAAATCGGCATTTGTGTCAAATAATATGGATGTGAAATGTTGATTGGTAGGATACGTACCGGTGACCCTTAATGATTTGACATATCTCAGCTAATTTCCCATTAGCTAACTTGATATAGTAATGTGTGTCCAACATGACTCTAATTCGAGTACATGCTTAACATTTAAAGACACTAGCTACTCTTGAAACTTTTGCAAGTGTCCTCATGATGAACGTCTCACTTGTCGCATTCAGAATTTCGGCAAGTTACCAGGATACCTCTTGGTGACAAAATCGTTTATGACAGCGATTGCCTTCATTTCTCTCATGGCGAGAGTTATTGTTTGAGTGATCGAGGTAGGGAGGGATGATGCGGTCATGCTTCGGATCTCTGAGGCTAAACCTAAAATGTAACACTCAGTGTTTTTGAATTCGGGTGTTACCCAGTATGGAACAACCCTTGAGATATCGTGAAAGCATCAAGTGTAACCAACAATATTAGCTCCCGTTATGATCGAGTTCTTTTATAAAATCATATGAAAATAGATATGAAAATCAGATGATATAAAAGAATGATGTATGGTTAAATAAATAACCAATAGAAATGTAGTGTATAAATATATCATGTCTTGAAATACAATATTATGTCTTGTGTAAAAGATGTCGCGTCTTGTGCAAAAATGTCATGTCTTGTCTTGTCTTTGTCGAAGAGATTTGAATAACACCACGATATGCAATATAACATAAGCACTTATATATAGGAAGTACCAGCGGCGTATCCACCATGCTTTTATCATATTACACACGTCTCATCACTTACAAATAACCACCAAAAATGTCTTGTGTAAACCAACATCAAATGATATGTATAACAATGTCTTGCGTAACAATGTCATGTATAAACCATGTCTTGTGTAAAAGCAATAGTTTTCAACACATATCTTTTAACTTAAACAATTGATTCTTTTGGCGCCATGATCTTTTTAATACACACTATTAAAAGAATCTAGACATGTATTTGAATAAATAAAGTCTATCATGTGCCCAAGAATGAAGAATACAATCAATCGGTCATGGAAACCTCAAGACCGCATTGTTCATACAAGTTTGAATAAATGATAATGTGGATAACTAAAACCAAAAGGTGTAATGCCTCTTGCGTGTATTGATCATATGTCTAAATGGAAAAAGAAAAAGAAAATAATTCGTTGAGGAGGGGAAACCAACCAGTGGTCTTTGTCCATATCATATGTATTCCCTACTTTATAGACCTCGATCATCCTAAGTAGAGAAAATCTTTTGTCATACTTGTCCATGTGACAATTATGGTAATAGTGCTTGAGTTTCACGAGCTCTAGCAAGATTATTAGAATCTACAAAAATGTCGAATAGAATGCAATGAGGGAGTTGCAGCATGGCTCATGCCATACCATTCCTTGGGAAAAGACAAGTGTCAAGCGAAGGAATTTATTGTATCTATTTCCAATAAAAATGATAAGGTGGAATATGATAAGGTAAGGTAAAGTAGGATAAAGTGTCATAGACACCATGGAACCAACCCATGTTCAAGAATTTCGAGAATGTTGAGGAAAATCCTCCATGAGTAGCTAACAAGTTTTGTTTATTTAAATGACTAGTCTCATCTGAATTGTGATATAGATCAAATGTTAGGTGTGAACAAATACGTGTCGTCTTCCTGTATTGTATTGTATTGTATTGTATTGTATTGTATTGTATTGTATTGTATTGTATTGTATTGTATTGTATTGTATTGTATTGTATTGTATTGTATTGTATTGTATTGTATTGTATTGTATTGTATTGTATTGTATTGTATTGTATTGTATTGTATTGTATTGTATTGTATTGTATTGTATTGTATTGTATTGTATTGTATTGTATTGTATTGTATTGTATTGTATTGTATTGTATTGTATTGCATTGTATTGTAGGGTGTTATACTAACCACCCCAGTTCGTGTTCTACTATATAGGAAGAATTGAATCTCAAGTAATAACTTAAGAATTTTGAATGAATAGTGATCATTAGCTTGACCCGCAGAGTCCACCAGAATTTCCATGCACTACAAGTTGTTATTACGTGGGCCCCCGTAATAATAAATTGTCTTGCATGGTCACCCTAGCATTCTCTCGTTCAGAGCAGGCGATCAGTCAGAGAGAGGACACTATTGTTTATATACCTTCAACATAGAACGGAACTTCGTGATAGTTCACGTGTCAACGTCCGTTGTTGTTACTCGCAGGACGGTACGACGTTAGATGGAATAGAAATGGAAAGAATCTGTAACAATAACAATTGAAGGGGCACCTTCAAGATGAGTACTTCATATTCCTTGTAGGGACAAGAGTATATCCACCTTGGTTAGTATGAGTCACATGGATCTCGTCCCACTAATGGAGTTGTTGTCCAAGGTTACCACCTTCGCCTCATCGTCATTATCATGGTCAGGCATCTCAGCATTCGCGAGAAAGCAACCATATTTTACGGAATTAAGTTTAAGATTTCACTTAGGAATCATGTTCGCCATAAGCTCCGCAATAGACATGAGGTCGATATTTTCATCGTGTGAGTAAAGAATAATAATAGAGTTTGACGTCGAAGGTATTTTGTTCTTGGCAAAATATTTCATGCAACATATATATGAACCACCTATATATATAATCATGTAAAATCCTATCAATCAAGGATTTCTATCTTGTATAAGCTGAACTTGTAAACTGTTTATAATGCATAAACTGATAATGTAATGTATTGTAGGCACATAGTCTATTAATGTATTGTAGGCACATAGTCTATTAATGTATTGTGTCTGTTTCTCATAGACTTCACCCATGGAAATGTCCTCGCTTGATTTATGTGAAATGAATTTTTGCTGTAGTGGACCTTGAAAAATGTTTATGCAATGAAAACCTTTTGACTTGTCCAATTTTATTTATAATCTGTTCAACATGAACAAGAGGTTTTCGTGAGAGATCCCTAGTGATTGTAGACTTAGACTCGAGAAAGAATCCTGGTTCACTACAATCGATGCTCTGATACCAATCTGTCACACCCGCTCGTAGCGGAAGCGCGAGGTGTGATCTGATCGGTTCTCATTGCATAACAATATAAGTGAACATACTAAATGAATAAACACAAGCTCCAATGCCATTGTCATAATTGTTTCAAAAGAATGCAACATAAGTTGAATGTATTGGTTATAAACCATCAAATGAAAATAAGTTGTCATAGTTTTATACATCAAATTGTAAGTCTTAAAATGTCAAGACTTTGACCACTATATCACCGCAAAGAGGCGGTATATAACAGGCAAACCCTTCAATAGTTGGCATGGAGTATTGATACTTGTTTTCCTTGAACTAAAATCGTTGCATTGGTCCACTAATTCCCTGAAATACATGTAAGTTTGAAAACATCAACTAAAGTTGAGCGAGTTCATGCAGTTTAGTTGTATGAGATGTATCTGTAAAACGTGAGTTGTATAAAATGTATCTGTAAAATGTGAGTTGTATAAACTGTATCCATAAAATGTGAGTTGTATAAACTGTATCCATAAAATATGAGTTGTATAAACTGTATCCATAAAATGTGAGTTGTATAAATTGTATCCATAAAATGTGAGTTGTATAAACTGTATCCATAAAATGTGAATTGTATAAAATGTATCTGTAAGTAATGATGTAGTATGTAAAGCGTCAATGAAATCGTTGATCATTAATGTTTCGCGAGGACATTAATATGTGTGACGAATTAGGAAGCAATCCAAACCTAGACGATTTTATGTCGACTCCTATCGACTGGGACACAAACGCACTCTTCTGTATGGGTCCACGACCAAGAGTGGGGCTCGCCAAAACCCATTAGATCTAACCACTTGTACCTAGGTCCAAACTGGATTAATGGTGCTTAGATGTATAACCCTAATTCGCACATGATCTAAGGTGTTTCATTACCTAACTTTAACATACGATTGAACATGTATCTTCCCCGATAGTTGTAAAGTTGTAAAACATTTAAATGAATAGGGGACATGAACTCACAGAATTGCGTCCGTGAATAGTAACTAACTGGGATCTGACGTACGGTCGTCTTGAACAATGTTGCGACCTATGTAACACCTGTGCCTCCACGGCCATCAAACAAATACTGTAGCAATGAAATATGGAATTTCATACTTGGGATTTGTATAAATATGTGTATCATTTGCACATATCAATTTTTGTTCAATTCCAAACTCTAAATCGCTTTCTGGAAGGTTATACGCGCACCAATGCGTAAATATAACCAGTTTAATACAACAAACACTCCGGAATAGTGACATAGGCTTAACATACCTTAAATAACCTTTACATAACTTAGAAATAAGTTTTGAAGGCTTTGGTATGGCAAAAACAAGTTAATTCGCTTACAGGGACTAAACTTGACAAACTGCGAAAGTATGCCAATTTGAACTGTAACAGACATTCCGGAACATGACCATAAGTTAAACATACCATAAATATCCTTTACATAGCTTAGAAATAGGCTTCGAGGCGTTCGGTGTGCTAAAATAAACTTTTGGGTCATTCAGGGACTAAAAGTGTCAAAAAGTGCACAAGTTTGCACTTTCGCGCATAACATACGTTCTGAATACATCCGGACATCCAAAAATTTATGTAAGCACTAAAATATTTTATTTTAGTGTTTGGCATAAGAAAAATCCATTCGTCGCGCAATTTGGATCGTTTTTCGCGCTTATGCGCATTCCGTCGTAATTAACCGAACATCGCGATCGTACGACCAAACGAACGTTGGTGACCGACCGGATAATATTTAAATCCCACAAATATTCTGTTATGATTAAAATCTTATTTTAATCAGGTCCGTGTTGAAAAATAAATTAAAACGCCTAAAAACGTTATTTTTCAAAGTTTAAGCGCGTACCGTGTGTTTCTGCGCAACACAGTGCTTCTACTGCAAAACGCAGAAAACGCAGCCAGTCATGGCAACTGAAATTTATTTCAGTAATATCTTGGCGAGTTTATTTTTATAGGGTAATAAAAATAATTTAGAACGCCGTAAACCGGGATTTAAACGCTAGATAAAATACCCGGTACCCAGTTAAATACCCGTTTTAGCCATATGCCAGGAATATGCTAAGGTATATGCTAAGGAATATGCCAAGAATATGCTTGGAATATGCTAGGAATATGCTTGGAATATGCTTGGAATATACTAGGAATATGCTTGGAATATTCTAGGAATATGCTTGGAATATTCTAGGAATATTCTAGGAATATTCTATATGGAAGAAACTATATATACCCCATGCCTTTCATTGTTTAAATCACTAGAATTTTGATTGAGAAACTCTAAGTTGAAACCATTGTTTCATACCTGAGATTCTTGAATCGAAATTAGCATTCGGGGACCCTTCGTAAGTATTCTTTTGTTCTTTTCCTTATTTTATTGCTTTTCGAGTCAGAAAGTCAAACTTTGTTTGACTTTCAGCGTTGACCAGTAATGGTCAATGCGAAGTTCGTTTGAACTTCGCAACGTGAGTGTAATCACGTTGGTTATAGTCCCTTGGGACTATGCCTACTGATTACCACGTTGTCTAGGGTCGTAGGGTAAGCGATCTAATAAATCGCTTATACCTTCGAACCCGACCCATTTGGTCGATCATTAGGATCCGACCAAATACATTAGGTGACCATAGTAGGTAGGGAATAACCCTCCGAGGTTATACCTTATGGTCACATCGTTTAAGTAGTTGTATGATAGGTAGTTTATATGCCTTAGGTAAATTACCAAAATACCCCTGTGATGCCAAAATTCATTTTAAGCATATCTAACATAACTTTTGACATCTAAACTGATTTGACAACAATATTAGACATGTTAAGGCATATTTTACTTGTCATAGGACTAGTTAGGCGGTCCGAACGCGTTTCACGCGAACGACGCGTTAAAGTAGAATAATCTACCTTAATGGGTCGCGATGGGTCGATAATACTTAGGTTAAGTTTCATTTAGTATGTAGGCTTTGTTAAACCATATCACATGAGTTCCTACACTCATTTGGTTTACAAACCCTCCTGCTACCCAGTCTTCCGATTTAGGTCCGGGTTATTTATGTAGATACCTATATTAGGTACCGTTTGATTTCCGGGACTCCTCTAGCTTACTTGGTAGTTGTTCAAGACTCCTAAGCACTCTCAGGCGAGTACATCATTCCCCTCTTTTACTGTTTTCAATTGTTTTGGGGTGACTCATATGTGCTAAATATCATAACAATGATTTCAAGAACGATTACAATGGTTTCAAAAACAATTACAATGTAGCATCAAGAACGATAACAATAGTTTCAAGAACGATAACAATAGTTTCAAAAACAATTACAATAGTTTCAAGAACGATTTCAATAAAGTGAACAAACTTGTTGGTTGTAGTTACATAACCAATGACATTCATTAGCAATGATCAAGCCGACCAGTATTAGGTTATGGTACCATAGGATCTGACAAATCCCGTCATTCTCTATACCCATGGTTATGTGTGGGTATTTTGGGTAACGACTGAATCTGTAATTATTAATTTACCCTTTGGTAAGGGTTTGTTAAGAATGAGAGCGAGAGCGAGATGGAACGAGGAACGCGTCAAGAAGGTTTGAATGTTATTAAAATTGACCATAAAGTAGTTCACAATTAAAACAAGAACGATTTAAACGAATGGGTAACGATTGGGTAAACATCTGGACATGATTTACATTTGATCATGCATTTCCACGAAACATAGTATTGATTTAAACTAAGTTTTACTTCAATACTTTGTTTTGTGCGTTTCAACTATGGTTTAGTTGATGCATTTCACTAGCCATACATATCATTTTGGTTACACATTACATGATTTACATCTTGACAGGAACATTTTGACATATGATTTCAATACATTTGGCAGTTGGTTTAAACATAGACATCTTACATTGTTGGTTTGGTTTGAGTAAGTGATTAAGTAACGAAGCGTGTGTAATATGATACAAGCATGGTGGATACGCCGCTGGTACTTCCTATATATAAGTGTTTGTATGGTATTACATATTGTAGCGTTATTTGAATCATTTCAGTTTGAGACATAGAACATTTTATACAAGTAACATACTTTTCACAAGACATTGATTTACAAACAACTTATCTTACACAAACTCATTTTACATGGTTATTCATTTAATCATGCATTATTCTTTTATTTATACATATCATCTAAACTCATTATTTTTCAAATGATTTACAAGACAAAGCAAATTACAAGGTTCATGACTAAACATTTTTCAAAAACAGAAGTCATGAATCTTATTTTCACAAAACCTATGTATCTCGCCAGCATTTCTTTGCTGACCTCGTTTTCACATATGTTTCAGGTATTGTTGAATGATATCGATTGATAAGATGCATGCTCACATAGGACTGGACAAGGCCTTAGTGACTCAATAACAATGATAGACTATGTTTAAATTGTGTATTTAGATTTCCAGACGATGTAATTATTCAATGTTTAATAAAACGAAACACTTTTTGGTATCCATGGTTATGAAACATTAATTCTGTTACAACACTCCCCGATGTTTCCGCCATGTTTTGTTGTTTTACGTGGTCGGGGTGTGACAGAAAAGATGGTATCAGAGCCAATGGTTATAGGGAATTAGGTTATTAGTAATGCTTTGACCTAGTCTATAACCTTCTTAGGACCCTAACGCGAGTTTACTTGCGTTTAGTCATAAAACAATACCGTCACCTATCCTTAGGCGACGACCACAACAAGAAAATAAATTTCAAAACCGCTTTGAAAACTAATCATCTGTTCTAGGATGATTGATTTCAAGGTTTTGAACCCTCTATTGTAAGGTTTTGAACCCTCTGTTATATGGTTTTGAACCCCTTCGAATTTTCAAAAAAAATCTCGGCAAAGTTTTGGGTTTTAAATAATGTGAACACGTGCAAACTGGAAGGGTGAATGCATGTATCCTGGGTTTTCTGTCTAGGCAAGCACTTCGTATACATCTCATCAGACGCGAGACCAGTTGTGCTTACCTGGGAATTCTTGGGATGAGTGTTCACTTATAGGCGAGCATGTCTTTGCGATACATTATTTTTGACCTATCTACTTTGATTAATCACCGAGGTCGTTTGTTGCTTTGTAGTAACAAACAAATGACCACTATCCTTGCTTTCATCAGATTTGTTTCATCTCATTCTTTTCGTCTAAATTCTCTCACTCGTTTCCTTCATGTTTCCTCTTTTAGAATGCCTCCTCGACGTGAAAACCAGATAGCAACTGCCGAGCTGGCAGAAATCATTGCACAGCAGATGGCTGCTCAGTTTCCAAACCTCTTTGCTCAATGGAACCAAGCCAACAACAACAATGTTCTATGCAAATACAAGGATTTTAACCAGGCTAAACCACTCAAGTTTAGTGGTTCTGAAGGAGCGATTGGGCTTCTTCAATGGTTCGAGAGCATTGAGAATACTTTCCGCCACGTGCAGTGTCCTGACAATCGCAAGGTCGAGTTTTCTTCGAGTGTGTTTCAGAAGAGGGCTCTCACATGGTGGAACGGGATTATGAGGGATCGTGGTGCAGAAGTTGCTCTAGCACAGACATGGGCTGAACTTAGGGCCCTTATGATGAGGGAATTCTGTCCTCGTCATGAGCAGCGAGCTTTGGAGAAGGAATTTGATGAGTTGAAGCAAGATAGTGGTGAGCACAGGGCGTATACTGATAGATTTGAGGAGTTGAGTCTGCTTTGCCCGACAATGGTTACCCCACTCGACAAGGCTATCGAAAGGTACATCGACGGCCTACCTGACTCGGTACAAGACATCCTTACTGGTAGTAAGCCTACCACACTCCGTCAGGCGATCAAGTTAGCTGCGACATTGACTGAGTCGCAGATTCGAAAGAATAAGTTACACAGAAAGGGTGACAAAGGTAAGAAGCAGGGATCTGATGAGGAGGATAGCAAGAAAGGTCAAAACTGTGACAACCCGCACAAAACCAGGTATCCATACAACTTAATTAATGATTTATTATTACTTGATTACTGTGCTTGATTTAAACTAGCTGATAAACTGCTACTTGCATACTGATACATGCACTTACTTGCATCATACTTTATTTGCTGTCACTACATTATTTACGTGCTGAACCCTAGTGACAAACATGATGCACAAAAAGCACAGTAGCACCAAACGGATACACAGTAAACATGCTGATATAACCAGCATCAGGCAAATACTGCCTCAAGGCCTGTTAAGAGCCTCATATATTTTGGCTACACTGGTAGTGAGTGTAGGATATAAGGGTTGTGTTACCGCGTCTCTAGGGGATAAGATACACTGATTCGGATGTGCCAGAACGTACTTTAAGTACCAAACACAGCACTTTAAATAATTTAACCAGCTTCTAGCTGACTAGTAAAGTGCCAAAAATAAGAAAATATTACTAGACACTTTCTAAAGTGTCGGGAAAACAAAATGTGTCACTAAAGATGCAATAACGACACTTTAAAGTCTTTTGTAACACTTTAACGGATTACTATCCAACCGAACACCCGGACTTTACCCGGAACATGAAAATTTTATTATTTCCACTTTTTATATTTTTCTGAGCAGTTAGGGTCTCTGATTACCCTAACACCCGTCATAACGCGTCGTACGTAACTAACAAGGTTAGCACTTAACCTAACCTATTTAACCTAAACTAAACACTAACTAACCTACTTAAAATCGAACTAGATACCCCCCCCCCCAAACCGATCGGTCACCTTGGGAGCACCACCTTGTACTTGAGATCTTGGTCAATCTAAATTGTCTAGTATCTAGTGAACATACTAACCAATGGGTAATGGACCTTGAACTTGCCTATATATATACACACTAACCACAAGAGCTTATTCACTAAACACCACAACACAAAGTTACTCTCTCCCTCCCTCACCTAGCTCTCGGCCGAACCCCATCCACACCACCATCATCATTTCGGTTCTTGCTTCCATCATTCCAAGCACATACACACTTCAAGGATCGCGTATAAGGAGCTTTGGTGCAAGCGGAACACAAAGGACCTCTCTCGTTATCTTTTATCCACGCGTTTTTCGTCACAACTCTTCCCTAGCCTTGAGCTAGAGGTATAACCTTTAAAACTTGTTTTTACACATATCTAAAGTGGTTAAAAGAACTTTCGTCGGTTAAATATTGTAAACACGCGTTTTGGATCTTTAAAGTCTAGTAAAATCACAAAAATGGTGGTTAATAGCATATAACTTGTGTAAAAGTCGTAGGACTTGAAATTTGTGCTTATTGTGACCCGATCTATAATGTGGTAGCTCAAATCTTCGTTTAACCCGACTTTGTAAAATCACGTATCATCACATAAGCTTGTTTTTGATAGATACAAGGGTTAAAGGTGAAACACTACCACATTTTAGAAACATGAACTTGTGTGAAATGTTATGCTTGTGTAAAAGTGATTTAACCGGTAAAATGGTGTTTAAAACTAGCGGATCTACGTATCCGCAAGTGGTATTTTTGAAAGACCACACTTTAAAGAAATCATGTTTTTTTCTAAAGATGGATCTTACACTAATAAATATGATTTTATAAACCACAAGTGTGTAGACACTCGTGAAATGGAAAGATCCGACAAAGAAGTATATTTGTCACTCGTTACTAGAAGTTGTAAAGACGGTTTTCTCTAAACACGAGGTTTTTACAAGATTAAAGCTACTTTATATAAAGATCTACGTATATAGATGGGATTTATAATATAGATTCGGAAAAACTACAAGTTCATGCGATTATGCAAATATACATACTTGTTGACTAGTTTGATGTGTCGGAAATTGTTTGATTGAATAAAGACGTTGATTGAGTTGATTTATTAAAAGAAAATGATACGCTTGAAAGCGTGGCCACCTCCAGTTACAGAGGAAACTCTGGCGAAATTTTCTAAAAACCTAACACTTAGACTTTTTTTACACAACAAGTGTTAGAACTATTTTTGGGCATACTTTTGAAACATAAATTTCGCCAGTACTATATTTTACTAAATATTCGGAGGTGGGATTTTCACAAAGATTAACGTGATAAATATATTTGTCACAACACTGTTTATGATTATTTTGTGAAACACATAAATATTATTTGGGGTAAAAATAATATTTACAAGCGTTAATGATTCCAAAACTTTGCGAACGCTTCCATAAACATATAAGTTACACCGGTAATTACATTACCACAAGATTGATAAAACGTAACTTACGCACATGTATTGTATCCCCCATCCTTGGGAAGAAGAATAACTATCAAGCATAAACAAATGTAACACGAAATAGTTGTCTAACTATTTCCCGCAAACATAAACTGTAAAGCTAAAGCACGGCCGTCCGTCTAATAGAATTAGCACTTGTAGGTCGTTGCACAGTTTACTGCTTCAGAGACGCTTGATAGAGTTTACGCATCCACTGTGAGTTCATGTCCCCCTTTTCTCTAACTGTTTTCAGTTTTCTTAACTGCGGGGGTGAAATACATGTTACTTTGTTTACAAGTACTTTATACACGGTATGAATAACGTAAGGAGGTTTAGATCATGTGAATGGGTAGTTAGAACCCCGAGGGACTCGAGCGGTAGATCTATTTGGGTGTAGCGAGCCCAGCTCTAGGCCAAACGGACCTCTCTGAGGCTAACCACAACGGACCTGGAGTGACTTGGTTGCCCAACGCAAAAATCAGCTAGGGTTGTATCTTACTTACTTGCATTTCACGACATGCTAATGGCCTTGCAAACCATTGGTGATCACAAGTCCTCTTACACTGCTACATACCAGGAAACTTTTATACTTATGAGTGTTTTACTTACTCACTTGCACATGAACTCGCTCAACATTATTGTTGATTTTTCAACTCACATGTATTTCAGGAAATTAACGGATTCTGGCACGGTATGAATGTTTTTCCGCTGCAATCTTCATGAAGTCATCAAGGATTAGGGGTTGTGTTCTCTTACCTGGACAAGACACAATCCTTAACCCTCATTTATGTTTTGTTTCTAGATGTAATGTTACTGAACAAGATTATGGTCGTATGTTTAAAACAATGGTATTGTAAGTTGATTTCTAAACTTAATGATGACTTGCATGGTTTTTAAATTCATATAGCTTTGTTATGATTAAGCTATGGTATTAAGAAGTCACACCAAAATTAACCACGCTTCCGCAAAGCCAGGGTGTGACAGCTTGGTATCAGAGCTCTGATCATAGCGAACTAGGATTCTGTCTCGAGTCTAGACTATGATCACTAGGGCTCTCACGAAAACATTTTTCTGCATACCACTTAAGTCCAGATCCACACTTTTTACAAACAAATGTTGAGCACATTTTATTAATTATAAGTTCAGCTTGGAGGGCTGAGGATCGATCTGGAGGATCGAGATGGTTAAGGTAGTTGAGCACGTTGGTTTGTTATAGGATCGATCTGGAGGATCGAGGTGGTTAAGGTAGTTGAGCACGTTGATTTGTTATAAGGTTCGATCTGGAGGATCGAGGTGAATAAGGTAGTTGAGCACGATGATTTGTTATAAGGTTCGATCTGGAGGATCGAGGTCTGGTTTAAGTGAAGGATAGAACAGTCTTGTAGACTAGATGGTTTTGGCTAGTAAGACTAGGAGAAATTATGTGATGCCCTACTTGGTGACTTATGTGATTATCTGATTATGTGATTGACTGTTTGTGCATACTTGTGTTTATGTTACAGATACATGGATCCGGCTGATTCAGGTGGTTCAGACATCACCAACCCCAGGCATGTTGTGTCAGATGATTTAGAGTCCTCGGAGCACGAGGTGTACACGTCAGACTTTACCAGTACCGACGATGACGACTTCCAGCCGTTCGCCCTACCTGATGGCGACGATGAGCTCCCTATTGATATTCCGGCCGGGGATTTGCCACTAGCAGTGATCCCTGCTCCCATACCCCTCGCTGCTTACCCTGTTCAGGAGTTACCATTCGACGGCGACGAGGACGACGTCGACTTGTTCGAGGAGGATCCTATGGAGGACGTTCAGGGCGAGGCCCTACCCGCTGTTGCCCCTCTACTGATTGCAGATGCTCCGGCTGCGGAGGCACCTGCACATTCCCCAGCCCAGGACTCCTCTGAGTCTGTGGCTTCTGCACCGACACATACCCTTAGTGCGCAGCACTACTCTCACGAGTCAGATTCTGATCATGCATCTTCTGTCGCCCCCATCCCCAGTCCCACTTTTGACCACGAGGACGTGGAGGATTCCGACCCTATGTTTCCCCCAGGGTTCGACCCTGATCGTGACTTGGAGTTTGTTCCGATGGACCAGTTTATGGAGGATCCAGCGGATCCTGTTGACCCTTTTGATCCTATTGATCCTGACTTTGACTTTGATATGGCATTCGATGACTTGGAGCCTGCCCTTGCCCCTGAGCAGGCAGCTGCTCTTGATGTGTTACCGGAGCATGACCCTATGCATGCCGATATACCCCTTGAGCCCATTGCTGTTGATCACCACCTAGATGTTCCTTTGATTGCAGACGATCATGCCCCTGTTGATCCCATCGATCCTCTACCCATAGCTGCTGTACCTGTTGACCCACCATTTGAGCACCTGGCACCCGTTGACCCTGTTATGGCCCCCTTACTGGATCCTGTTCCCATAGAGCCCGGACATGCACCATTCGCAGCTCATATGGATCCACCGGACGAGTCTGCCCAGCATGGCTGGATACCAGCAGACGAGGACGTTCCCCCATTCCCTCCACAGGTTTCTGTTGCACCACACGTTGACTTTTCGTTTCAGGTCCCCATGTTTATACCTCCAGCAGGGCCTGGAGAGGGCTCTTCAGCACACCCTGATGGACATATACCGATGCCCATACCTTTCACGTCTCAGATTCCTTTTACTACTGCTCCTTTTGGGATGGCACCCTTTGACCCCACACGTGAGCCACTGCTGTGGTCACCATTTTCCCCTATGCCACCCACTGATCCATACCACAGGTTCCACGTGGGACACACTATCGAGGATGTATTGATGTCATTTGTACACCAGCATGAGTCGCATGAGCAGCGACTACAGGAGTTGGAGAGAGCCCGTCTGCAGCCATGTCAGTGCCATGGCCGGGTACCCTCTCCGTTACAGCCGTTTCGACCATTACCCCCTGACTATGCTGCTCGTCTTGCTACCTTGGAGCAGCAGATTGCCTCCGTTATTCGCACGCAGCAGGCGATGGAGGCAGATTGGCTAGAGATGCGCCGTTTGTTTTATACCCGTTTTCCTCCTCCACCACCACCATCTGCTTGAGCTCATCGATGCCACATGGGTAGGCGAGTGAGAAGGCGGCGATTGCTTTTACTTGCACAGCATTTTTGAGGAGACTACGTTATGATTTGACTTTTGTCATGTACTTGATGTTGTATTGATACTGATGTAGCTTTTGACAGGGGTGATGTAGCCCCAGTGATTGATGATTGTATGTATACACTTACGATGTGGTCTCATTATTATGGCAATCGCAGTTTTCTCACCATATTTTGGATTCGCTTGATTACTTATTTGCATTATTATGGTATGGGATGTTGTGTGATTGATATTTGTGATATATGATAACATGAGATGCTGTGTGATTATACTATTACTACCGTTATATACGTACGCTATATTACGAATTGATTTACGTATTATAACATCGGAGCCTTCTATGGCCTAACCAACTTAAACCATCTTTTAGAAAGATGCCGCCAAGACGACAACAGCAGCCCATGCCTACCACTCAGGAAGAGCTACAACAAGTCATTGCTGCTGCCATAGCGCAGTACGCAGCTTCTCAGCCAGGAGGGAGCGGAAGTGTTAATCAGGGCAATAACAACCCACCTCACGGTAATACCACGCCATTCGAACCTACCATGAACTAGTTGGAGATTTTAGCGATGATGCTAATGCCAACCACATGTTTTAACATACGTGCAGGATGCACCTACAAGCAGTTCTTAGACTGCAAACCAGTTAACTTCAATGGCACAGGAGGTGCAGTTGCCTTTACCCGCTGGGCTGAGAAAACCGACTCTGTCATACGTATGAGCAAGTGTGCTGAGGACCAACAAGTCACATACATTTCAGGGCTATTTCTCGACGGAGCCCTATCTTGGTGGAACTTACAAGTCCAAACTCTAGGCGAAGCTGCCGCCTACGCCCTGACTTGGGCCGAATTGAAAGAACTGATGCGCAAGAAGTACTGTTCACGCGCAGAAATTCAGAGGTTGGAGACTGAATTCTGGCACTTAAAGATGGATGGTCCGAAAGTAGCAGAGTACGTTCAGAGGTTTCATGACCTATCTCAAGTGGTTCCTTACATGGTTACGCCTGAATACAAGCGAATCGAGCGCTTCATTTGGGGTTTGGCTCCCCAAATAATAAGCATGGTAACCTCCTCCAAACCAGCAACTATCACTGAAGCCATCGACTTGAGCGTGGCTCTCACCGAGGAGGGGATTCGTTTAAACAAGTTTGGTGATGTAAAGGCAAAGGAGAAAGAGACGCATGTTGAGTCGTCCGGAAGTAACAAAAGAAAGTTTTCAAACTTCAAACAAAGTGTTAGCGGTGATGGTAAGAGAGGAGCACCAAGCACGCCAGCTCAGGGTGCAGCTGGCAGTGTAAGGAAAGGAAGAGGATACATGGGCACCCAGCCCAGATGCAATACCTGTCAACGCCACCATTCGGGTCAATGTCAGCTAAAAGTATGCGAAGTATGTGGGAGACGTGGTCATTTGAAGGACACCTGTTGGGTTGGTACCGGCCGGGGAGGCCAGGGAGGATATGGAAATAGGAATGATAACCGTGGTGGAAATGGGAATCGCCAGCAAGGAAATTTTGGAGGAAATAGAAACCGAAGCAACAATGTAAACCAGGCTGGCAATGCCAACCAGATCAACACCCCAGCTGGAAATGGGGATGGTAATGGGCAGAGGCTCGGATGCTACAATTGCGGGGAAATCGGGCATTTTAAGAAGAATTGCCCAACACTGAATCAAGCCCGTGGTAGAGTGTTTCAACTTGAAGCTAGAGAAGCACGTCAAGATCCAAATGTTGTTACCGGTACGTTCCCTATCAATCAACGCTATGCATCCGTTTTATTTGATACTGGTGCCGATTATAGCTTCGTATCGCTAGAATTTAAGAATATGCTTGGGTTAGCTGCTAATAAGTTAGACATTCCCTACTCGATCGAATTAGCTAATGGAAAGTTAGTAGGAGCCGACGAAGTAATCAGAGGTTGTGTGATAGAACTGGGAGAACGCGAGTTTACTCTGGATCTACTACCAGTCCAATTGGGGAGCTTCGACGTGGTGGTAGGAATGGATTGGTTATCCGGAAACAAGGCGGAGATAGTATGTCACGAGAAAGTTGTTCGTATCCCAACTGACGATGGTGAGACAATTGTGGTTCACGGAGAGAAGCGTGACACGCCGCTAAGATTTATCAGCTGCTTAAAGACAAGGAAGTGTTTACAAAAAGGATGTGTTGCTTTTCTGGCACACATCGTAGACAAGAAGGCCGCTGAGCCAACAATCGAAGATATCCCTGTCGTAAGGGAGTATCCCGAAGTCTTCCCAGAAGACTTACCCGGACTGCCACCTCAGAGGCAAGTGGAGTTTCACATTGACTTAGTTCCAGGCGCCGCGCCTGTGGCTAAGGCACCATACAGACTTGCTCCATCAGAGATGCAGGAATTGTCAACACAGCTCCAGGAGCTGTTAGATAAGGGTTTTATCCGACCAAGCTTCTCGCCTTGGGGAGCTCCGGTCTTGTTTGTCAAGAAGAAGGACGGAAGTTTCCGCATGTGTATTGACTATAGAGAACTGAACAAGCTGACGATCAAGAACAGGTATCCACTGCCTAGAATCGACGATCTGTTCGACCAACTTCAAGGTTCAAGCTGTTACTCTAAGATCGATCTTCGATCTGGATACCATCAACTGAGGATACAGGAGGAAAGTATCCCGAAAACAGCCTTCCGAACTCGTTATGGACACTACGAGTTCCTCGTGATGCCATTCGGTTTAACAAACGCGCCTGCAGTATTTATGGACTTGATGAATAGAGTTTGCAAGCCATACTTAGACAAGTTCGTGATTGTATTCATCGACGACATCCTGATTTACTCAAAGACGAAGGCTGAACACGAACAACATCTTAGAACCATACTGGAGCTGCTAAAGAAGGAACAGCTGTACGCCAAATTCTCCAAGTGTGAGTTCTGGCTACGCGAAGTCCAGTTTCTTGGACATGTGGTTAATGGGGATGGAATTCATGTTGATCCCACAAAAATCGAGGCAATCAAGAATTGGGAAACGCCCACAACGCCAACCGAGATTCGACAATTCTTGGGTTTGGCTGGCTACTATCGAAGGTTCATCGAGGATTTTTCGAAAATCGCTCAACCATTGACGCTCCTGACCCAGAAGGATAAGACGTTTGATTGGGGAATCAAACAGGATGAAGCGTTTCAGATATTGAAAGATAAGCTCTGCAACGCGCCAATCTTAGCTCTACCAGAAGGCACTAATGACTTTGTGGTATACTGCGACGCATCGCGTCAGGGATTGGGTTGTGTGTTGATGCAACGCCAGAAGGTCATTGCTTACGCATCACGCCAACTGAAAGTGCACGAGAAGAACTATACCACCCATGATTTAGAGCTTGGCGCTGTGGTTTTTGCACTAAAGATCTGGAGACACTACCTGTATGGTACAAAATGCACAATCTTCACAGATCACAAAAGCCTACAACACATATTCAACCAGAAGGAGTTGAATATGAGGCAAAGACGTTGGGTCGAATTATTGAATGATTACGACTGCGAGATCAAGTATCACCCGGGGAAGGCAAATGTAGTTGCCGATGCCCTAAGTCGTAAAGAAAGAATCAAGCCCATAAGGGTTAGGGCTTTGGAAATGATCATACGAACCGATCTTTCCTTGCGCATTCGCGCTGCACAAAAGGAAGCTCTCAAGGAGGGAAATCTTGAGGAAGAATATCTCCGGGGAATGGAGAAGCTTTTGGTACCAAACGAGGAAGGGACGTTATGTTTTGAGAAAAGGATTTGGGTTCCTCTGTTTGGTGGATTAAGGGAAGTTATTTTCAATGAAGCGCACAAGTCACGGTACTCTATCCACCCTGGATCGGATAAGATGTACCAGGATCTCAAAAATTACTATTGGTGGCCTAGGATGAAAGGCGACGTTGCTGTTTATGTGAGCAAATGTTTAACGTGCGCTAAGGTCAAGGCAGAATACCAGAAGCCTTCGGGACTTCTGCAACAACCTGAGATTCCCAAATGGAAATGGGAACAAATCTCAATGGATTTTGTTACAAAACTGCCAAGAACGCCAAGAGGCCATGATATGATTTGGGTGATTGTTGACCGCCTAACAAAGTCCGCACATTTTCTGCCAATCAGGGAGAAAGACAGTACTAGTAAACTTGCGGAAATTTACATGAGAGAGATCGTAGCACGACATGGAGTACCACTCTCGATCATCTCTGATAGAGACGGAAGATTTGTGTCAAGAATATGGCAATCTTTCCAAGAATCTTTTGGCTCACAATTGAATCTGAGCACTGCATTCCATCCGCAAACCGATGGCCAGAGCGAGCGAACAATACAAACGTTGGAAGACATGCTGAGGGCATGTGTTATGGATTTAGGAGGTAGCTGGGATAAACACTTACCCTTGGTCGAATTTTCATATAACAACAGCTACCACACCAGTATTGGTGTTGCGCCTTTTGAGGCCCTATACGGACGCAAGTGCCGATCCCCACTATGTTGGTCTGACGCAGGTGATAGGCAGCTTGCTGGTCCCGAGATCGTCCAAGAGACGACAGATAAGATCGCGCAAATTCTTAAACGCATCGAAGCCGCTCGCCATAGGCAAAAGGCCTACGCGGATCCAAACCGGAAGAATGTGGACTTCCAAGTCGGAGAGATGGTATTATTGAAGGTTTCACCCTGGAAAGGGGTAGCGCGCTTTGGAAAGCGAGGAAAGTTGAATCCACGCTACATTGGTCCCTTTAGAATTCTGGAGAGAATTGGGACAGTAGCATACAAGTTGGACCTACCTGCTGAACTAAATGGTGTTCACGATACATTTCATGTATCCAATTTAAAGAAAAGTCCAACTCAAGTTGACGTTGCCATTCCTATCGACGAGATTCATATTGACGACACGCTCCACTTCGTTGAAGAACCTGTCGAGGTCACGGATTGGAAAGTTAACAAGACCCGCCGGAGCAGTGTCAAACTCGTCAAGGTACGTTGGAATGCCAGACATGGTCCTGAATTCACATGGGAGCGTGAGGACCGGATGAAGGAAAAGTACCCCCACTTATTTCCCAAGAACACTGCATCTACAAGCAGAACTTAAAATTTCGGGACGAAATTTATTTAACGGGGGGAGAATGTGACAACCCGCACAAAACCAGGTATCCGTACAACTTAATTAATGATTTATTATTACTTGATTATTGTGCTTGATTGAAACTAGCTGATAAACTGCTACTTGCATACTGATACATGCACTTACTTGCATCATACTTTATTTGCTGTCACTACATTATTTACGTGCTGAACCCTAGTGACAAACATGATGCACAAAAAGCACAGTAGCACCAAACGGATACACAGTAAACATGCTGATATAACCAGCATCAGGCAAATACTGCCTCAAGGCCTGTTAAGAGCCTCATATATTTTGGCTACACTGGTAGTGAGTGTAGGATATAAGGGTTGTGTTACCGCGTCTCTAGGGGATAAGATACACTGATTCGGATGTGCCAGAACGTACTTTAAGTACCAAACACAGCACTTTAAATAATTTAACCAGCTTCTAGCTGACTAGTAAAGTGCCAAAAATAAGAAAATATTACTAGACACTTTCTAAAGTGTCGGGAAAACAAAATGTGTCACTAAAGATGCAATAACGACACTTTAAAGTCTTTTGTAACACTTTAACGGATTACTATCCAACCGAACACCCGGACTTTACCCGGAACATGAAAATTTTATTATTTCCACTTTTTATATTTTTCTGAGCAGTTAGGGTCTCTGATTACCCTAACACCCGTCATAACGCGTCGTACGTAACTAACAAGGTTAGCACTTAACCTAACCTATTTAACCTAAACTAAACACTAACTAACCTACTTAAAATCGAACTAGATACCCCCCCCCCCAAACCGATCGGTCACCTTGGGAGCACCACCTTGTACTTGAGATCTTGGTCAATCTAAATTGTCTAGTATCTAGTGAACATACTAACCAATGGGTAATGGACCTTGAACTTGCCTATATATATACACACTAACCACAAGAGCTTATTCACTAAACACCACAACACAAAGTTACTCTCTCCCTCCCTCACCTAGCTCTCGGCCGAACCCCATCCACACCACCATCATCATTTCGGTTCTTGCTTCCATCATTCCAAGCACATACACACTTCAAGGATCGCGTATAAGGAGCTTTGGTGCAAGCGGAACACAAAGGACCTCTCTCGTTATCTTTTATCCACGCGTTTTTCGTCACAACTCTTCCCTAGCCTTGAGCTAGAGGTATAACCTTTAAAACTTGTTTTTACACATATCTAAAGTGGTTAAAAGAACTTTCGTCGGTTAAATATTGTAAACACGCGTTTTGGATCTTTAAAGTCTAGTAAAATCACAAAAATGGTGGTTAATAGCATATAACTTGTGTAAAAGTCGTAGGACTTGAAATTTGTGCTTATTGTGACCCGATCTATAATGTGGTAGCTCAAATCTTCGTTTAACCCGACTTTGTAAAATCACGTATCATCACATAAGCTTGTTTTTGATAGATACAAGGGTTAAAGGTGAAACACTACCACATTTTAGAAACATGAACTTGTGTGAAATGTTATGCTTGTGTAAAAGTGATTTAACCGGTAAAATGGTGTTTAAAACTAGCGGATCTACGTATCCGCAAGTGGTATTTTTGAAAGACCACACTTTAAAGAAATCATGTTTTTTTCTAAAGATGGATCTTACACTAATAAATATGATTTTATAAACCACAAGTGTGTAGACACTCGTGAAATGGAAAGATCCGACAAAGAAGTATATTTGTCACTCGTTACTAGAAGTTGTAAAGACGGTTTTCTCTAAACACGAGGTTTTTACAAGATTAAAGCTACTTTATATAAAGATCTACGTATATAGATGGGATTTATAATATAGATTCGGAAAAACTACAAGTTCATGCGATTATGCAAATATACATACTTGTTGACTAGTTTGATGTGTCGGAAATTGTTTGATTGAATAAAGACGTTGATTGAGTTGATTTATTAAAAGAAAATGATACGCTTGAAAGCGTGGCCACCTCCAGTTACAGAGGAAACTCTGGCGAAATTTTCTAAAAACCTAACACTTAGACTTTTTTTACACAACAAGTGTTAGAACTATTTTTGGGCATACTTTTGAAACATAAATTTCGCCAGTACTATATTTTACTAAATATTCGGAGGTGGGATTTTCACAAAGATTAACGTGATAAATATATTTGTCACAACACTGTTTATGATTATTTTGTGAAACACATAAATATTATTTGGGGTAAAAATAATATTTACAAGCGTTAATGATTCCAAAACTTTGCGAACGCTTCCATAAACATATAAGTTACACCGGTAATTACATTACCACAAGATTGATAAAACGTAACTTACGCACATGTATTGTATCCCCCATCCTTGGGAAGAAGAATAACTATCAAGCATAAACAAATGTAACACGAAATAGTTGTCTAACTATTTCCCGCAAACATAAACTGTAAAGCTAAAGCACGGCCGTCCGTCTAATAGAATTAGCACTTGTAGGTCGTTGCACAGTTTACTGCTTCAGAGACGCTTGATAGAGTTTACGCATCCACTGTGAGTTCATGTCCCCCTTTTCTCTAACTGTTTTCAGTTTTCTTAACTGCGGGGGTGAAATACATGTTACTTTGTTTACAAGTACTTTATACACGGTATGAATAACGTAAGGAGGTTTAGATCATGTGAATGGGTAGTTAGAACCCCGAGGGACTCGAGCGGTAGATCTATTTGGGTGTAGCGAGCCCAGCTCTAGGCCAAACGGACCTCTCTGAGGCTAACCACAACGGACCTGGAGTGACTTGGTTGCCCAACGCAAAAATCAGCTAGGGTTGTATCTTACTTACTTGCATTTCACGACATGCTAATGGCCTTGCAAACCATTGGTGATCACAAGTCCTCTTACACTGCTACATACCAGGAAACTTTTATACTTATGAGTGTTTTACTTACTCACTTGCACATGAACTCGCTCAACATTATTGTTGATTTTTCAACTCACATGTATTTCAGGAAATTAACGGATTCTGGCACGGTATGAATGTTTTTCCGCTGCAATCTTCATGAAGTCATCAAGGATTAGGGGTTGTGTTCTCTTACCTGGACAAGACACAATCCTTAACCCTCATTTATGTTTTGTTTCTAGATGTAATGTTACTGAACAAGATTATGGTCGTATGTTTAAAACAATGGTATTGTAAGTTGATTTCTAAACTTAATGATGACTTGCATGGTTTTTAAATTCATATAGCTTTGTTATGATTAAGCTATGGTATTAAGAAGTCACACCAAAATTAACCACGCTTCCGCAAAGCCAGGGTGTGACAAAAACAAGAAGGGTAAGGAAGGTGAGACGTCAAAGAAATCAAGAAAGCGCAAGGGTGCTCAGAACTTTGCTGTTACAGCACAGACTGCTCAGAACCCGCGGAACCCACCAGCTCAGCCACCTGCAAAGAAAGCATATTCCGGTACTGCACCTTATTGTGCACGCTGCAATGGTCATCACTCGGTACAACAAGTTTGCTGGCAATGCACTACGTGCGGTAAACTTGGGCATTTGGCCAAAGTTTGTCATTTGGGACAAAATCAGGCTGCTCAGGTTCAAGCTCCGGTTCAAGGGAATGCTGCGAGATTCCCACTGGGTTCATGTTTCAACTGCGGAGAGATTGGTCACTTCCGCCACAACTGCCCAAGGCTGGTGAATGCAAATGCTAACGCAAACCCGAATGCGAACGTCAACGTCAATGTAAATCCAGCACGTGGTCGAGTGTTTAACATCAATGAGGCAATCGATGATGAAGGAGTGAACTTTTAGTATTTTATGATTCCTCTGGTTGTTATCTTGTAACATTTAAAGACAATGCGGTTGTTATATAAATAAAAATTTGTGGTTTTTATTTTTAACTAATGCAATTGTATGAATGTTTGATCCAACCTTATGATGTCAACACAAAGACAAAACTACTCGTGTGGTTCTGTCATTTTCATGATCACTTGTGATCTTCCTAAGAACCTCAAACGCTTGTTTCTTTTAAATCTAGAGTATCTTATCGTCTTGCATCGTTCGAGATGCAAGAATTATCAAAACAGCTTCAAGAGTTGTCTGATAAAGGATTCATCCGGTCGAACTTTTCACCTTGGAGAAACTTCTGTCCTCTTTGTGAAAAGAAAAATGGATCTTTTAGAATGTATATCGATTAACGTAAGCCTAGTAAGCTTACCATCAAGAATCGATATCCCCTACCTTAAATCAATGATTTCTCTGATCAACTGCAGAGCGCTTCATGCTTTTCCAAGATCGATTTGCGTTTTGGGTATCCTCAACTTTGTATTCTCGAAGAAGATATTCCCAAAACGGTTTTCTGCATGAAGTATGGCCATTACGGGTTTACAGTCATGCCTTTTGGGTTGACAAATGCTCCAGCCAGCTTCAAGGACTTAATAAATAGAGTCTGCAAGCCTTATTTGGATCAGTTCGTCATTGTTGTTATTTATGACATCTTGATCTATTCATGTTCCGAGCCGATAACGATCAACACCTTCATTGACACTGGAACCCTTAAAGAAGGAACAAACTTTTCGCTAAATCCTCCAAGAGGAAATTTTGGCTTAAAGAAGTTCAGTTTTTGGGTCATGTAGTCAACAAGCAGGGTATTCATGTGGATCCATCCAAATTGCTGCAATTAAGGATTGGATTCCTAGTATGCTTTAAATACCCGTGTCCAAAGATAACAAATTGAACGATTATACGATTATGCAACTATGTGATTATGTGATTATGTGTTAATGTGTCCTCCTCTATGTTTTTGTGTGATCCGATTTTCAAATCCTCATTGAATCTTTCATAATCTTCATAAGAGGGATTCATAGTAGGATATTCAAAAGGTACTACCTTAAATCCTTATGGGCTTCTACGTGGTAGTTAAGACCCTTGGGTTATATAGTACCATTCCATGATTCATAAGAGACCCTTTTGGTGGTCTAGTAAAAAAGATTGATTCACAATTTGGTTAAAGAATGACATCTAGTGATGTAGCTGAACAGACTCCTGGATAGTCTATTTAGATCATTTATTGATTTAATTAAAAGGACTCTATGGCGGTCTAGTCACACTCATCATAGGATTGTTCATATGGTTTTACACTACACATTATAAAATAGACTGTGTGAACTGTGCAAGGAATTTTCTAATTATGGACGCGTACATAAGTATGAAATTTAGTGCACAGAAACCCAGTAAGGTTTATTATGTGTAAGAACCGATAGTGACAACAATAACAAAATAAGAACGATGTAATGGAGGTACGGTGGACGCACCAATGACGCTTCATATACTTGTATATAAGTATCCCTCTTACATTGCAATCATGATGTTATTAAAGATTACTAGAAGTTCAGAACCCTAACCAATATTGTTTGATCTTTTCAACTTCATGTTTTAAACTCTCACAAGTTTCCTCTAAATAAATTTCGGGACGAAATTTCCTAAAGTAGGGGAGACTGTAACACCTGTGCCTCCACGGCCATCAAACAAATACTGTAGCAATGAAATATGGTATTTCATACTTGGGATTTGTATAAATATGTGTATCATTTGCACATATCAATTTTTGTTCAATTCCAAACTCTAAATCGCTTTCTGGAAGGTTATACGCGCACCAATGCGTAAATATAACCAGTTTAATACAACAAACACTCCGGAATAGTGACATAGGCTTAACATACCTTAAATAACCTTTACATAACTTAGAAATAAGTTTTGAAGGCTTTGGTATGGCAAAAACAAGTTAATTCGCTTACAGGGACTAAACTTGACAAACTGCGAAAGTATGCCAATTTGAACTGTAACAGACATTCCAGAACATGACCATAAGTTAAACATACCATAAATATCCTTTACATAGCTTAGAAATAGGCTTCGAGGGGTTCGGTGTGCTAAAATAAACTTTTGGGTCATTCAGGGACTAAAAGTGTCAAAAAGTGCACAAGTTTGCACTTTCGCGCATAACATACGTTCTGAATACATCCGGACATCCAAAAATTTATGTAAGCACTAAAATATTTTATTTTAGTGTTTGGCATAAGAAAAATCCATTCGTCGCGCAATTTGGATCGTTTTTCGCGCTTATGCGCATTCCGTCGTAATTAACCGAACATCGCGATCGTACGACCAAACGAACGTTGGTGACTGACCGGATAATATTTAAATCCCACAAATATTCTTTTATGATTAAAATCTTATTTTAATCAGGTCCGTGTTGAAAAATAAATTAAAACGCCTAAAAACGTTATTTTTCAAAGTTTAAGCGCGTACCGTGTGTTTCTGCGCAACACAGTGCTTCTACTGCAAAACGCAGAAAACGCAGCCAGTCATGGCAACTAAAATTTATTTCAGTAATATCTTGGCGAGTTTATTTTTATAGAGTAATAAAAATAATTTAGAACGCCGTAAACCGGGATTTAAACGCTAGATAAAATACCCGGTACCCAGTTAAATACCCGTTTTAGCCATATGCCAGGAATATGCTAAGGTATATGCTAAGGAATATGCCAAGAATATGCTTGGAATATGCTAGGAATATGCTTGGAATATGCTTGGAATATACTAGGAATATGCTTGGAATATTCTAGGAATATGCTTGGAATATTCTAGGAATATTCTATATGGAAGAAACTATATATACCCCATGCCTTTCATTGTTTAAATCACTAGAATTTTGATTGAGAAACTCTAAGTTGAAACCATTGTTTCATACCTGAGATTCTTGAATCGAAATTAGCATTCGGGGACCCTTCGTAAGTATTCTTTCGTTCTTTTCCTTATTTTATTGCTTTTCGAGTCAGAAAGTCAAACTTTGTTTGACTTTCAGCGTTGACCAGTAATGGTCAATGCGAAGTTCGTTTGAACTTCGCAACGTGAGTGTAATCACGTTGGTTATAGTCCCTTGGGACTATGCCTACTGATTACCACGTTGTCTAGGGTCGTAGGGTAAGCGATCTAATAAATCGCTTATACCTTCGAACCCGACCCATTTGGTCGATCATTAGGATCCGACCAAATACATTAGGTGACCATAGTAGGTAGGGAATAACCCTCTGAGGTTATACCTTATGGTCACATTGTTTAAGTAGTTGTATGATAGGTAGTTTATATGCCTTAGGTAAATTACCAAAATACCCCTGTGATGCCAAAATTCATTTTAAGCATATGTAACATAACTTTTGACATCTAAACTGATTTGACAACAATATTAGACATGTTAAGGCATATTTTACTTGTCATAGGACTAGTTAGGCGGTCCGAACGCGTTTCACGCGAACGACGCGTTAAAGTAGAATAATCTACCTTAATGGGTCGCGATGGGTCGATAATACTTAGGTTAAGTTTCATTTAGTATGTAGGCTTTGTTAAACCATATCACATGAGTTCCTACACTCATTTGGTTTACAAACCCTCCTGCTACCCAGTCTTCCGATTTAGGTCCGGGTTATTTATGTAGATACCTATATTAGGTACCGTTTGATTTCCGGGACTCCTCTAGCTTACTTGGTAGTTGTTCAAGACTCCTAAGCACTCTCAGGCGAGTACATCATTCCCCTCTTTTACTGTTTTCAATTGTTTTGGGGTGACTCATATGTGCTAAATATCATAACAATGATTTCAAGAACGATTACAATGGTTTCAAAAACAATTACAATGTAGCATCAAGAACGATAACAATAGTTTCAAGAACGATAACAATAGTTTCAAAAACAATTACAATAGTTTCAAGAACGATTTCAATAAAGTGAACAAACTTGTTGGTTGTAGTTACATAACCAATGACATTCATTAGCAATGATCAAGCCGACCAGTATTAGGTTATGGTACCATAGGATCTGACAAATCCCGTCATTCTCTATACCCATGGTTATGTGTGGGTATTTTGGGTAACGACTGAATCTGTAATTATTAATTTACCCTTTGGTAAGGGTTTGTTAAGAACGAGAGCGAGAGCGAGATGGAACGAGGAACGCGTCAAGAAGGTTTGAATGTTATTAAAATTGACCATAAAGTAGTTCACAATTAAAACAAGAACGATTTAAACGAATGGGTAACGATTGGGTAAACATCTGGACATGATTTACATTTGATCATGCATTTCCACGAAACATAGTATTGATTTAAACTAAGTTTTACTTCAATACTTTGTTTTGTGCGTTTCAACTATGGTTTAGTTGATGCATTTCACTAGCCATACATATCATTTTGGTTACACATTACATGATTTACATCTTGACAGGAACATTTTGACATATGATTTCAATACATTTGGCAGTTGGTTTAAACATAGACATCTTACATTGTTGGTTTGGTTTGAGTAAGTGATTAAGTAACGAAGCGTGTGTAATATGATACAAGCATGGTGGATACGCCGCTGGTACTTCCTATATATAAGTGTTTGTATGGTATTACATATTGTAGCGTTATTTGAATCATTTCAGTTTGAGACATAGAACATTTTATACAAGTAACATACTTTTCACAAGACATTGATTTACAAACAACTTATCTTACACAAACTCATTTTACATGGTTATTCATTTAATCATGCATTATTCTTTTATTTATACATATCATCTAAACTCATTATTTTTCAAATGATTTACAAGACAAAGCAAATTACAAGGTTCATGACTAAACATTTTTCAAAAACAGAAGTCATGAATCTTATTTTCACAAAACCTATGTATCTCGCCAGCATTTCTTTGCTGACCTCGTTTTCACATATGTTTCAGGTATTGTTGAATGATATCGATTGATAAGATGCATGCTCACATAGGACTGGACAAGGCCTTAGTGACTCAATAACAATGATAGACTATGTTTAAATTGTGTATTTAGATTTCCAGACGATGTAATTATTCAATGTTTAATAAAATGAAACACTTTTTGGTATCCATGGTTATGAAACATTAATTCTGTTACAACACTCCCCGATGTTTCCGCCATGTTTTGTTGTTTTACGTGGTCGGGGTGTGACAACCTACAAATGTCCTTATATTTGTTAGACACTTTGGTCTTTGTAAATGACTTGAGAACAAGTCTTGTGTCTTAAATATGTGTAAGACTTGTATGTCTTTGTTGTTCGTTGAACTGTGTATTAGATGTATGAATTGTTAAACTGTTATATATATATTTCACCAAATATATATATATATGTATTCTTGTATCTTGTGAGCTGTATAGTCGGATATAGTCCTCTTCATTTCGTGTCTTATATGTATTAATTGTATACTTGTATTTCCAAAAATGATGTCATTGGGCCGAGCCCATGTTTTCATGTTATTGGGCTTAAATAGTGTTGGGCTTAAATAGTGTTGGGCCTCAAAAGTGTTGGGCCTCAATAGTATTGGGCCTAAATAGTGTTGGGCTTAAATAGTGTTGGGCCTCAATAGTGTTGGGCCTCAATAGTGTTGGGCTTAAATAGTGTTGGGCTTAATGTTATTGGGCCTTGGCCCATATGTTTGGTATTGGGCTTAGTCCATGAGTTTTTGATATTGGGCTTAGCCCATGTATTTATGTTAAGCCCATTATGAAGATAAGCCCATTAAGAAGTGTAAGCCCATTTGTATAAAATAGTCCATTAAGAAGTGTAAGCCCATTTGTATAAAATAGCCCATTAAGAGGTGTAAGCCCATTTGTATGTATAAAAAAACATTTTTATAAAAATAACTAAATATACTTTTTAGTTAATAAAAACATAATAGTTTTTATAAGTTTCAAAATGTCCGAATTTTGTTAATGGTAACGAAATTCTTGCGTCCGCGTCGAAAGGTCGCCTAAGCATCGTAGTAACTTCTCCGAATGGCGATATGTTCATAGATTCGCCCGTCGTCCGTTTTGACCATAAGTTGTGTCCGAAAGTTCGGAATGTCCGTAAGTTGTTTTCAAGTGTGCCTATATGTATTCTTGTAAGTCTTTAGTTGTAAGTATGTCTTGTATTTATTTGTGTCATTGTTATCAAGTCTCTAACTTTTATATATAACTAATACAAATAATAAGCACATAGCACATACTTGATATGTTCACTAAATATATATTTTACCAAAATATATATTTATGTCAATTTTTATGTTTAGAAAGACCAACTTTCTAATCTTGTAAAGACTTTGTTAAAAACGACAATTTTTCTAACACATGATTTCCAAGAAAAATTTAGTCATAGTTCCTTCGAAATATGAACTTTGCCATGTTATCAAAACATATGATTTTCTTTTCCCAAATCACCATCAATTTACTCAACATCTTAACTAAAACACATGAGACTTTTATAACATAAAATTATCAAGATGATCTCTAAATCGTGTAGGGTTTTAAACATGATCATAACATATGCTAACTAGTTCAAAAACCAAGTTTAATTCTAGTTTTAACAACTTTTATAAAAATCTCAAGTTGTATGTTACTTTTTATAATCTTGTAAAAGTATTGTTTTTTTAGATAAAAACTTTAAATACTTTCACAAGATCAAAGGTTATGATCATCCCCTTAGACCTTTATGTTAAAAACCCTTTAACATAAACATGTATAATTGTTAGATCATATTTTTAAAACATCCTCTAACAATTTATTATTATCATAATCATCATAACAAGATCAAATATGCATATATCAAGTCTTAGATCACAATATAAACCAACATAAATATATCATGATTATTATTTTTGCTTCTTTGTATTTTTCATGTTTATTATGTATGATTATTTAGTTATTTATAGTTATAATAACAATCATAAACATAATATAAGTATGAGAAAAAAAATAGATCTTGAAGCTTACTTCTAGCACTAGGCTAGGGATGATCTTAGAAGATGATTAAGAACTAAGAAGATGTAGATCTTGATGGTAGAATACTCTTGAATGAATGAAAACCCTTGCTTTAACTTGTAAGTGATTTAGATCTTCTTATGTTACTTGAAAATCCATCTTAATCAACAAATAAAAGTCTAAAGTGAAGTGGGTTTTTGGTGTTCTTGGTGGAAGATGAAGATAATGAAAGAGTTTGTGTGTGAAGTAAAGGTGTAAAAGTGAGTGGTAAAGTGTTAGATTACTTAGTGGTTAAGTGTTGTAAAAATTCACCAACATAGTCCACTTGCATGTAATTAAAATATCTAGATATTTTAACAAGGGATTAAGGGGTGTGGGACCCCTTATTCACGGCCCACATTTGGGGGGGGGGGGTACCTTATGTTGTTGAAAAGTGTTGGTAAATTATAAGGTTTAAAAATGAGAATAAATGATGTAAGTATTTAGGTGTTTAAGGTTTACAATTTTTCGAGATGATTCATGACTTGAAATGTTCATAAACTAGCTTTACAAGACCAAAAATAATGCTCACTAGTTCGCTCCATGTGCCAAAATATAGTTCGGCTAGATGTTTAGCGCTCGTTTCGCAAGAAGATAGTCGAAAGGTTAACATATATAAGTTATAGGGAAATATTCGGTTATGTATATATATGGTATTCCCAATGTGTTTTTATATGAAATTTGTGTTTAAACAACACTTTTGCATTATATAAAAAAAATCACTAATGCTGAATTTTGCGGAAAAAAATATTGAAATGGTAACTTTTAGCGCTTTTCGGCAGTTTTCGGGCAGTTTTTGGTGCTACCGAACATTAATATATTAAACCAAACCCTTGTAATCCCATATAGGGTTTAATGTATATTTGATGTTGGACTTTCGTCTGAGTCCTAAAGATGTAATTTAGATGGTTTCGCTGGATCCTGAGTTTTCGTCAGCACGCTAGTTTACTAGATACTACTCTAGTTGTTTCGATGCATTGTTTACATTGTTTCAAAGGTAGCCAATAAAAATGAATCATGTGCATCATAATTGAATATTCCATAAGTATTCTAAGATGTATATTATGTAATACGCAGTTCGAGTGTTCGAAATGCATAAAAATGTAACTAAAATGAGTACTTTAAGTGTAAGAAAGTTACCGAAAAGTGTCAGTTGTCACAGATACATAGGTTTTGTGAAAATAGGATTCATGACTAATGTTTAAGGAAATGTTTAGTCATGAACCTTGTAATTTGCTTTGTCTTGCAAATCATTTGAAAAAAAAAATGATAAGATCAGATGATATGTATAAATAAATGTAAGGTTAAATGAATAACCGTGTAAAATGAGTTTGTATAAGGTAAGTTGTTTGTAAAACAATGTCTTGTGAAAAGTATGTTATTTGTATAAAATGTCATGTGTCTTAAATTGAAATGATTCAAATAACGCTACGATATGTAATACCATACAAACACTTATATATAGGAAGTACCAGCGGCGTATCCACCATGCTTGTATCATATTACACACGCACCGTTACTTAAATCACTTATTCAAACCAAACCACCAATGTAAATTGTTTATGTAACATCAAATGTCAAGATGTTATTGTGTAAACCATATCAAATGTCTGTGTTTGATGTAAATCATGAATTGTGTATATCAATGTCAAAATGTTTATTTCTAATGTAAATCATGTAATGTGTATCAAAAATGTCATGTATGGTAATTGAAATATATCAGCTAAACCATATGTAAAATGCACAAAAACAAGGTCTTGAAGTAAAACATGGTTTAAATCAAAGTTATGTTTTGTGGAATAAATGCATGCTATACTGATATAAACATCTATGCGGTATTGTGAAAATGCATATATCCAAGCCTTGAGACTGTGGCGATAAACCCTTAAACAAATTAAAGGTTTATCTAAGTTATGTATATCGAATTCGGTCATTCCTTCCAATCCAAACAAACCCAGGATTTCAGGAACGGGAGTTGTCAATTCCTATGGTACCACTACCTACTAACGAACGGCGTAGCTAATGTTAATGAATGTATTGTTCCATTTAAAACAAACCAAATGTCATACCAAAATGTGAGCATGTGAGTGAAACAACTGTACTAAGTACGCACACAATGGGCATACATAGCATAAAATGTAATGTAAACAATGTACTAAGTACGCACACAAAGGGGCATACATAGCATGAAATGTAATGTAAAACAATGTACTAAGTACGCACACAATGGGCATACATAGCATGAAATGTAATGTAAAACAATGTACTAAGTACGCACACAATGGGCATACATAGCATGAAATGTAATGTAAAACAATGTACTAAGTATGCACACAATGGACATACATAGCATGAAATTTAATTTAAAACAATGTACTAAGTACGCACACAATGGGCATACATAGCATGAAATGTAATGTAAAACAATGTACTAAGTACGCACACAGTGGGCATACATAGCATGAAATGTAATGTAAAACAATGTACTAAGTACGCACACAATGGGCATACATAGCATGAAATGTAATGTAAAACAATGTACTAAGTATGCACACAATGGACATACATAGCATGAAATGTAATTAAATCATGTACTATAATGTACTAACGAACATAGCCGGTATATGATGTGAAAACATGGAAAGCATGAAAGTAACAAGTAGGCACATGTGTTTCACCCCAGAATGTTTGGAAAACAGTAAAAGAGGGGTCTATGTACTCACTTGAGATTGCTCAGTAGTCCTTGAGTAACAACCAAACAAAGCTAGAGATCACGGATATCAAACGGCACCTAATATAGGTAACTATGTTAATAAACCGGACCTAAATCGGAAGATCGGATAGAATGAGGGCTTGTAAACCAAATGAGTATGAGAACTCATGTAATATGGTTTAACAAAGCCTACATACTAAATGAAACCTAGCCTAAGTGCTTACGACCCATTATGACCCGTTTAGGTAGCTTATGCTACTTTAACGCGTCGTTCGCGTAAAACGCGTTCGGAACGCCTAACTAGTCCTATGATAAGTAAAATATGCCTCTACATGTTTAATATTGTTGCCAAATCAGTTTAGATGTCAAAAGTTATGTTACATATGTTTAAAATGAATTTTGGCATCAAATGGGTATTTTGGTAATTTACCTGAGGCATATAAACTACCTATCATACAACTACTTAAACGAAGCGACCATATGGTATAACCTCGAAAGGTTACTCCCTATATACTATGGTCACCTAATGTGTTTGGTCAGATCCTAATGATCGACCAAATGGGTCGGGTTCGAAGGTATAAGCGATTTATTAGATCGCTTACCCTTACGACCCTAGACAACGTGGTAATCAGTAGGCATAGTCACAAGGGACTATAACCATCGTGATTACAATCACGTTGCGAAGTTCTAATGAACTTCGCATTGACCATAAACTGGTCAACGCAGAAAGTCAAACAAAGTTTGACTTTCGGACTCGAAAAACAATAAAAGAACGAAGGAACACTTACAAAGGGTCCCCGAATGCTAATCTAGATCCAAATAGCTCAGGTATGAAACAAAGGTTTCAACTTAGAGCACATTAGATCAGATTCTTGTGAGGAATGAGTGGAAATGGGTTAGGTATTTATAGTTTTTCCCAAACCGTTAGGATCGTTTCTTGGAAAAGGGGGCACGATCTAAGCCGTACACTTGTCGGAATGTTGTGGTAGCTCATTTTGCCCCCACCACAAGAGTTTGACAAGTGGCATTGGCCTTTGGGGAGTTGAAGGGCTGTTAACAGCTGTTTAAACACTGAATCTGGTCCAGAAGGGGCCTCACGTGACGCCTAGACCCCTCGCGTCACGCCTAGCCCTTGTTTCTGCAGAATTTGCAGAAATGGTCCCTGCACATGTTTCGTTGCGTAACGGCACTTCTAACACCCATCAAACCCAAATTTAAGATCCACAAGGATGCCTAAACATTGTGGACATGAAACATGCTCAAAAATATGTCGGATGTCGGTTCGTTTGGTCGTACGATCGCGATGTTCAATTAATTACGACGGAGCGACGAATGGATTTTTCTTATGCCAAACACTAAAATAAAATATTTTAGTGCTTACATAAATTTTTGGATGTCCGGATGTATTCAGAACTTAAGTTATGCGCGAAAATGCAAACTTGTGCACTTTTTGACGCTTTTAGTCCCTGAATGACCCAAAAGTTTATTTTAGCACACCGAAACCCTCAAAGCCTATTTCTAAGCTATGTAAAGGATATTTATGGTATGTTTAACTTATGGTCATGTTCCGGAATGTCTGTTTTTTTTTAAATTGGCATACTTTCGCAGTTTGTCAAATTTAGTCCCTGTAAGCGAATTAACTTGTTTTTGACATACCAAAGCCTTTAAAACTTATTTCTAAGTTATGTAAAGGTTATTTAAGGTATGTTAAGTATATGTTGATGTTCCGGAGTATTTTTCGCATTAAACTGATTACGTCTACGCACCAGTTTGCGTATAACTCTCCAGAAAGCGTTATAGAGTTTGAAATTACACAAAAGTCAAAAAATGTAAAACATAACCAAACAAACATTGGGATCAAATAACATTGTTTTATTGAAAATTGAACTGTTCACAATGATTACAAGCACAGATGTTACATCACTAAAAATCCTGTTCATCACGCTAAAACGAAACACATTGAAATTCATCATCACTTCATTCGAGATTGTTTCGAGAAGAAGTTGATACGAATTGAGAAAATCCACACTGACGAACAAAAAGCTAATTTACATACCAAAGCATTTGATAAAACTCATTTTAAATATCTTTTAAAACTGAATGGTATGAAGCTTTTATCGGTGTCGGATGGGATTCTTGGCATAGATGAAGGTACCACTGTAGATGATGTTGAGAAGCAATCTGCAATGGTTTGTTGATTTTTTTTACTTGTTTTGGTATTTAGGGGGAGTTAGGGTAAAATTTTAGAAAATACAAAAACAGTAAAAAATTTCAAAAATCCAAAAACATGAGATATTTTCAAAATACAAAAACAATAGAAAACCAGAAAAGAGCTTGTGTAAAAAGGGAAAATGATAATACATCAGTTTGACAGTTACGGTATGCTAAAGATATGGAAAGTTTAAAAAGTCTTAAACAGTCTCGCTGATGATATGCCGATAGGTTTTTACTCATTTAGTAGGTTTGTTCGGGATATAAACCTAAATTTAAACTTGCTTATTTCGTGGGGAACACTACTTGGATATATAGGTAACCCCTGAAATCTTGTTTGAAAGATCCATCTTTCTAAGATACTAGGTCTTTATACTCAGTGATATCTGGGGTATTATTCCGGGACTTCTGATAATGAAGAAGCAATGGCCTAATCCCCGTATAATACTTTACTGCTTGCTTGAAATATAGCACCGCCCTCAGCATAAAAAATGATGAAACATTGAAAAATGTTAATCATGTGTTGTTGTAAAAAAAATCCTCTAAAGGGGACACACCTAAAGTTGAAGCCATCATCTCTCTGATTTTGCGGAAGCAATAGCCTGAGCTCTCATGGTCCTCGCATTTAACCGCTTACAGATATCATCTGTGGTATACTCACCTGTAAGACTGAATATTGGGTTCTGGATATGGGAGTATATTCAAGAGGTGGGACACATGAATGAGTTTAAGTTCTTAATACACCTAATCCGTATCCTGGACAGATTGAAATTTGTGTGAGAATTTAAGTGGATCAGTATATCGACAATCTAAGCGAATTGTTTAATTCTGAGTATGAAATCAAAGCTTAACAAAACTTGTGGTTTGTCGACAACTGATATGATTCCCTAACACGCTCATCAGAAATATGTTTGTAAATAGTTTACATTTACTGCATTTCATTTCTAGTTTAGAAACTTTATTTCAAAATCCAAAAAGATTTTACATTTCTGCTTTATTTTTCGACAAATCAAAGTGGAAAGTTGATCTTCAGATTCGCAGTTTGAAGCAGATGCAGGAAGTTTCTGAGCTGGAAAATGAGTTGGGAGCCTATCATTATAAACCTGAAAGATGAAAAAGTTAAAAGCAAGTTCATTAAGTTGAAACTTGTTATTTTTAAAATATTGTTTTGAAAAATATTGAACAAAAGTCAGTTTGGATTTGTCTCAGGTCATCCAAGGTCATTAAGTTGGACTTGGTAGACAAATTGAGTACTCAGGGTCATTAATTTGGATCTGAATACTTAAGTGGGTTATTAAAACTGATGAATGACAAAAGAAGTTTAAATTTGAATAGATTGTAATGTTATATTTTTTAGAAACAGGAAACAAAATCCCCATGGCATAGAAAGTGTAAAGTTTGAATCAGAATTCAAGTCCCAGCTTATCAGAAGGAGGAGTCTTCGAAAGGGGGAGTCTACATTCTGCATCAACATTCAAAGGGGAGTTTGAAGATAAGGTGTGAAGAAAGCTTACAGTGTCAGATAAACTGGAAAGAAGAAAAGATAGATCAAGACTAAAGACTGAAGACTTGATGCTAAAGACTTCGTCAACATCCAAGGGGGAGTCTGTTGGTGCATAGATGTCTGTTAACTTCGTCTTTATAGAGTCTTGCATCTAGATAGGATAAATCAGTGCTCAGCAGGATAGAAAACAGGTTTTCCATGTAAAAGGGAAATTTCGCACGAAATAGGCAATAGCTATTTCGTACGAAATTACACATTGGTATTTCGCACGAAATAGCCATTGCCTATTTTGTACGAAATTACAACCCCTATAAATATCTGCTGTGCGAGTTCATTTGTAACGATCTGATTTCTGAGCCGAGGTGCTGCCGGTTTGTCAAACGATCTGTAAACGCTTTGAAATCAATAAAACAAGATAATTAGAGAGAATCTAGCTGTATTAACGTTGATATCACTGATTCCGCCTTTGATATTGACCGTGTACTCTTCTGATTGACTCGTTAGGGTCACACATCAATCCAACAACTTGACTGGCTCGCGGCACCCGCTCCCGGGGTAGGGGTCGGGGGCTGCAACAGAAGGTGGTATCAGAGCTACAGCCACTGGTTTAAGCCAATGAAGTGTTCTGCTGACACTTGAATTATGAATAAATTATGTTAGGATATAACTTATGTGATTAATTGTAAATCCATATATTATTGTTTTGTGTTATTTGAAAATTTGTTAGTCTAGAGTATGAGTGAGCAAGGTACATCCGACGCTTATCGTCAATTAGCTAGTTCCCCAAAAGATGAAGGAACCTCATCTCAGCCAAACCCCTCAGGATACTCAGCTGAATATTTATCTTTAAGGCACAATCTGAGGAGCCATTCCCTCCTAAAAAGAGAGGATGGTTTAGTAGGGGAGCACATGAGAGGAGGAAAAGGATAAAGAAATTACAACAATAGAGAACATTAGTCAGAGCTAATAAGGAGGTGAATGCACAAACCCAGGAAGCAGTCAATAGACCACCGTGGGAAGAGGAACTTGATAGACAGTTAGCAGATTTCCATATGTTAGCCACTACAGCAGTAGACTCTAACCTAAACCAAAGAGCTGAACCACCACTGTTACCCTTATTCCCATACCAACAAATGCTAGAACCAAACTAGGAAGACCAGTTTCCAATCCCAGATGTCGACCCCTATGAGATCCCCAGAATTCCCCCACCAAACCCCATAGCTCAGTACACTGACCTTAACCCTTTAGACCCATTCTAGAACAGGCGACTGGTATAAGCAGAGTGTAATAAGAAACACATACCCTTACAGACACCCCATTCCTCGATACCCTGATCCAGTACCAGCACCCATGCCACCTATGAGCCAAGAAAATTTGGAAGATCTGCACTCATATGGTGACGAGTTAGTGGAAGAAGGAGATAGAATCTGACAGATAGGAGAGAACCTAGTGTGGAAGTACTTCGAGCATGAGATACATGAATGGATGAACGACACCTAGAATAATACATAGATAAGTGTGTAATTCTGTATTTTGATAAAATATATATATATATATATATAACCAACTAAAATAAATAGACTAAAATAGATATATATGCATAACTACTAGTATGTTTTATTTCCAGTTGTAATATGTAACCGATGCATATATATATAAAAAGAGTAAAGTCGCAATGTTCGACATTTTTGATCAACCTGCTTATGTGATTGTGTATAAATGTCAGTATTAACTTTTATTCTGTGATAATGATACCTGATAAATGTTTACAATTCAGATGTCGCACGAAGTAAATCAGGAAAACCAGAATAATGATAATAAGGAGAACAATGTGAATAATTATGCCATCGAACATATAGTCGCACAAGGAAAGTAAACGTCAACCCACTAAACCAAGTCATAGTGTGAACGGAAATCACCAACCCCTGATCCAAGCTCCAATTCCAAAAAGAAGAATAACCATTTCTTATGGTTGTTCTTATAAAGAATTATTGGCCTGCAAGCCATTAGAATTCTCAGGCAATGAAGGAGCCATTGCAGCCTTACGTTGGATAGAAAAGACAGAAGCAGTCATAAACATAAGTAAATGTGCAGATGAAGATAAGATTATGTTTTCTAATCTTTTCAAGAATGCAGTCTTATAATGGTGGAATACTATTCTCCAATCTAGAGGAAGTGACAGAGTTTATAATATGGAATGGACCAACTTTAAGGAAAAGGTTGAAAGAAAATTATGTCCTCCCAATGAAAAGGAACAAATTGCCAATAAGTTCCTAAATCATAAAATGAATAGAATAGATTGCAAAGGTTACACTACCATATTCTTCGAATATGCTAGGATAGTACCAACCTTAGCCTCACCTGAGCCAGTGTTAATCTCCCGTTATATTTGGGGATTAATTAGTGAGATCAGACATGTAGTCAAGCCAGCTAGACCTCAAACCATAGAAGAAGCAGTAGAACTAGCCAACACCCTGACTGATGAACTGGTACACACACAAGAGGAAAACCAGAGAAAGAACCTAGCTCAAAAGCTTACCCAGGAATTTCACTACGGTAATTCCAACCGTGGGAAAGGTACAGGTTCTTCCTCTGCACCTTACTGCAAGACTTGTAAAAAGAAGCATTATGGAAAATGTGCAAGATATTGTAACTTCTGCAAGAAACCCGGGCATAAGTAAGAAGAATGTTGAACGAAAGCTAGCAATAGGCTATGCTTCAATTGTGGAGAAGCTGGTCACATCAAACCGAAATGTCCGAAACTAGCTCTAGCAACAACCAGCAAAGCTAAGACAACTGAAGGACCTAAGAAGAATGCCAGAGCATTTGTTCTGACAGGTGAGGAACTAAGATGATTCCGGATGTGATAGCCGGTACATTCTTAGTTAATGATATATTTGCCAAAGTATTATTTGACTCTGACACAAACCAAAGTTTTATCAATACTTCTTTCTACCAACTTCTCGACCAACCATTAACTAAACTTCAACAAGACTTTCTGGTGGAGACAGCAAATGGAGATTCTATTAAGATAAATGAAATCTTGCAGGGAGCAAGAATAGAAATTCTAAACCATAACTTTTCTGCTAACCTTTACCCAATGAATTTAGCTGGATTCGATGTTGTATTAGGAATGGATTGGTTGGTAGCCAATCATGCCAATATTTTATGTGATCAAAAGTCAGTACAAGTAAGTACACCAATGGGTGAAATGATCACAATTAAAGGAGATAAGTCAACCAGATCGACAAAATTCATCTTTGTGATGAAAGCTGCAAGTTATAAATGAAAAGGAGGAATAGTATATATGATTTCTGTAATCACTAATACTAAAAGAAAAGAATTAAAAGATATTCCTGTAATATCCAAATTCTCAGATGTTTTTCCAGAAGAGTTACCTGGATGACCACCAGATAGAGAGGTTGAATTTAGAATTCACCTAATACCAGGAACGACACCGATTGCTAAGGCACCATACCGATTAGCACCAACGGAAATGCAAGAACTGAAGAAACAATTGGATGAACTTCTTGATAAGGGTTTCATACAACCTAGTTCATCACCGTGGGGAGCATCGGTACTATTTGTTAAAAAGAAGGACAGATCGATGCGTATGTGCATTGATTACCGAGAATTGAACAAGGTTACGATCAAAAATCGGTACCCACTACCGAGAATCGATGATCTGTTCGATCAACTTCAAAGAGCTCGATTATTTTCTAAGATCGATTTACGTTCGGGATATCATCAACTGAAAGTACAGGAAGAGGACATTCCTAAAACTGCTTTCAGAACAAGGTATGGTCATTATGAATTTACCGTCATGCCATTTGGTCTAACCAATGCCGCAGCCGCATTTATGGACATGATGAACAGGGTATGTGAACCATACCTGGATAAATTTATAATTGTCTTTATTGATGATATTCTAATTTACTCTAAGAGTAAAAAGGATCATGCAGAGCATCTGTATACACTTCTGATATTGTTAAGAAAATAGAAGCTTTATGCTAAATTCTCAAAATGTGAATTTTGGTTACAAGAAGTGCAATTCCTTGGACATTTATTTAATCATGAAGGACTTCATGTGGATCCCACAAAGATCGAGGAAATTACTAATTGGAAAGTCCCTGAATCACCAACAGAAGTAAGAAGTTTTCTTGGACTGGCAGGATATTATAGATGGTTTATCCAAGATTTCTCTAGGATAGCCATTCCATTAACCAAACTTAACTGATTTACCAAACTGACCTGCAAATCAGTTAAGTTTGAATGGGGACCAAAATAGGAAGAAGCCTTTAGAATTCTTAAGCAAAGGTTAACCAACGCATCCATACTTACGTTACCAGAAGGAACTGGAGACTTTATAGGCTATTGTGATGCGTCTAAGTTAGGATATGGATGTGTGTTGATGCAACATTAGAAGGTTATAGCCTATGCCTCTAGACAAATTAGGAAACATGAAGAGAATTACACAACCCATGATCTAGAATTAGGAGCCATAGTTTTTGCCCTTAAGATTTGGAGACACTATCTTTATGGTAATAAGTTTGTTGTCTTCACAGATCATAAGAGTTAAATATATATTTTTGGGCAAAAAGAATTATATATGAGACAGAGACGATGGATGGAAATTCTTAGTGATTATGATTGTGATATTCAGTATCATGCAGGAAAAGCAAATGTAGTAGCTGATGCTTTAAGTCGAAAGTATCATGAAAAGCTGAAACGAGTACGTTCTCTCAGGTTAAATCTACAGGTAGATTTAAATGAGCAAATTAGAGAGGTACAGAAAACAACAATCAAGGACGTTACTGAAAGTTTAAAATGAATGATTATGGAATTAGAACAAGGATCAGATGGAATTTGGAAGTTCTATAAGAAAAGGATCTGGATACCTAAACAAGGAAACCTACGCCACAGAATTCTAGAAGAAGCTCATATGTCTAAGTATATGATACATCCCGGAAGTGATAAGATGTATCAAGATCTAAGAAAGAATTTCTGGTGGATAGGAATGAAAAAGGATATAGCAAACTACGTTGCTAAATGTCTAACTTGTTCACATGTTAATGCTGAACATCAGAAACCTTCAGGGTTATTGCAACAATTAGAGATGCCAATATGGAAATGGGAATTAATAACAATGGACTTTGTTACCAAATTACCCAAGACACGAAAAGGTAATGATACAATCTGCGTGATTGTAGACAGATTGACCAAATCTGCTCATTTCTTGCCAATGAAGGAAACTTTCAATATAGAACAGTTAGCCAAGTTATATGTAAATGAAATAGTTTCATTTCATGGAATTCCTTTATCTATTGTATCCGATAGAGATAGCCGTTTTACTTCTCATTTTTGGACTAGTTTCCAAAAAGCAATGGGAACCAGGTTAAATCTAAGCACAGCTTATCATCCACAAACGGACAGAAAAAAAGCGAAAGGACAATTCAGACCATGGAAGATATGCTTAGAGCATGTGTAATTGATTTTGGAGGAAATTGGGACGACCATTTACCATTAATAGAATTTTCCTACAATAACAGCTATCATACTAGCATTAATGCTGCACCGTTTGAAGCACTTTATGGACGAAATGCCGAACTCCAGTCTGTTGGGCAGAGATTGGAGAAAAGCAAGTATCTGGACCAGAGATAGTGCAAGAAATAACAGACAAAATTATTCAAGTCAAGGAAAGACTAAAAGCAGCACGAGATCGTCAAAAGAGTTATGCAGATAACAGACGAAAACCTTTGGAATTTCAAGTAGGAGATAAGGTATTGTTAAAAGTTTTTACGTGGAAAGGAGAAGTCAGATTCGTTAAAACAGGAAAGCTAAGCCCCAGGTATGTTAGACCTTTTAAAATTACTAAAAGGATAGGACCCGTAGCTTATCAGCTACAACTGCCAGAGGAAATGACAGGAATACATGATGTGTTTCATGTGTGTAATCTCAAGAAATGTTTAGCAGACGAATCATTAGTGATACCTCTTAAGGACATACAGGTAAATGAGAAACTTAAGTTTATAAAGAAACCCATTCAGATTGAAGATAGAAAGATCAAGAATCTCAAACACAAGAGATTAGTTCTGGTCAAAGTGAAATGGGATTCTAAGAGAGGACCAGAATACACTTGGGAGCTCGAATCAGAAATGCAAAGGAAATATCCACACCTGTTCCAGTAGATCTCGAGGACGAGATTTAAATCAAGGTGGGGAGGATATAACAACCCTCCTAAGACCCCTTAACTTAACCCTAAACGTCATAAAATATACCTCGTATACGAGAAACGAGCCTATAATACCTTAATAAATATAAAAATCAAATAAAAACAAGTAATAGGGGTCCTCACGGGGCGCGACCCCCTTGGACGTGCGAGTCTCGGGCCGCGACCAAGTGACACCGGGCGACTCCCTGGTCCGCCATGTGTCCCCTGCGTGTTGAAGCTTTCCAGTTGAGTCGACAAGGCTAGAGCCTAGCCACCCTACCTCGCGGGCCGCAAAGGCCGACCCAGTATCCCTCACGGGGCACGAGCCGCCCGATCCCAGGCCTATATAAAGGGTCGAGAGCTCATTTGTGAACCGTTCATTTCTTATTTCTCTCTCAAAACCTCTGATAGTCTAAATACTCGGGATATAATACCCCTAAAAAGCGAAGCTCTGCCTCGTTGTAAGTATTATAACCCCTTATCACATATCAGTTACCCTACCCGATTTATTTAGGGCTCCGTAACGCATGTCAAAGCTCTGCCTGACTCAGTCGTTGGAGTTCTATCTCGTGTTACACCCAATTGATCTAGGACTCCGTAATGCATGTCAAGGCTCTGCCTGACTCAGTCATTGGAGTTCTTTCTCGAGTTGTACAGTTAATGTGATTTGGGTTATCTTACTAACATGTGTGCATTGTTTATTTTAATAGATACTAACCAGGAGAATTACCAGGAAGCTATTGTAGTATCACCTAAATCAGCAAAGTGAGTACATCTTATTTTTGTCACCTTTCTGTGAGTCAAATATTTTACAAAACCCTGAATATTTATTACGACACTTACAGTGATTATGTTTTTGTAATTCTACAATTATCATCAGTATGTGGGGTTTTATATACATTACTTGACACTCGTTACTATTGCGAATAGTAGCATAACTGCAAAAACGGGGGACAAAAGGTTGCCCACTAGCAATATTGTATTGAATAATTGGATAGATATAAACATTGTAAACCTTGATACTGTAAAGTCGTCAAAATTGTTTTGATTAAACTAGGATGCACTCGCCAGTATTTCTTGCTGATAAAACCTTTTTAAAACGTGTTTCAGGTAACTTAAGGTGAAGCTAATAGAAGCCAGCTGGAGAGCACTGAATGCTTAAAGTTGTGGCTATAAAAGTTACCAAATAAGAAAAGGAGTTTAGATTTTCAATAATTAGGATTTATCCCTACAAATGTATTGTCAAATGAAACTTGGGTTTTATCCCATTTATTATTGTAAAAGTTTGGTGTTTAACTCTGATAAAAATATTTCCTAACTACGGTCCTGATGTCTCATTTCCGCTGCCAAATTAATAAACACCGATACCACTTGAATGGCTCGCGGCACCCGCTCCCGGAGTAGGGGTCGGGGGCTGCGACAATAGAATATCTAGATTTGTGTGCCTCTTTCATCAGAAAGTCTCAAAGGTTATCACGATTAGGAATCCAGATGCGATTGAGATAGTATAGAATACCATTGGATTTAGACACAACTTCGTATCTCGTAGGAGAGGCTACCCTCGTTAATAGAGGTATATTGAGCTTCACTAATGCGGTTTTGAAGATCGTTAACGAGTTGGAGACAATGAATACCCTTAACATGAGTTTTACGACTAAGTGCATCGACCACTACATTCGCTTTTCCTGGATGGTAGCGAATTTCGCAGTCGTAGTCATTTAATAACTCTACCCAATGATGTTGACGCATGTTCAGTTCCTTTTGGTTGAAGATGTGTTGGAGGCTCTTATGGTCGGTAAAGACCACACACTTAATTTTCGCCTCCTTGGCTAAAACCCGCTCTTTCGCCTTCATTTTCGCCTGAGATTTGGAACCCATAATTCCACCGCCCCTCTTCTTCCTATACTCTCATATTAAAGTTGACCTAAAATGATGAAAAAAACATATTATTACTCATCTGATCTTAAAAGGCTAAATAAACAATTATTTTACAATGAAAACAAATCTTAATAGCTTCTAGAATCTTGCTAAACTCCATTTTATCCTCGTTTTTTACTGTAGTCAATACATACCTCTCAACCTCCTCAAGCATCTTGGTGCCATTTGCTTCTGAATTGTGACCACACTACAATAAAGATTTTGCAATTACTTGATAATGTATTTATGTGTACTTTGGATATGGCAACTTCAACCAGTCTATCCAAACATGGGTTATATCGGGTCAAATATAAAAACTTTGCTAAAACATGTCAAATTGGTTGAAATATCATAGTTTTGTTAACAATATTAACACATTTAATATTCATAAATTTCAGAAAAGAAAATTATAAAAGGCTAGATCCCATTATACTTTTGTAACAAATTATAAACAATGAAAATGCAAGAGAAACTATAAGCATAGCGTGAATTGGCACACGTGTACAATCTATGGTTTCTATGTGGTATAGAAGTGCCAATAAAGCAGATGCAATTTTTTTCAGGAATTGTTGTTGCTGCAATAAACATAAAACTTTTTAGTTTTTTTGCTTAAAACTCTTAATCATCAATAGCTAAATGCAGGTGTTTTTGTAATAAACGACTTGTCATAAGCAACTTCAAACACTTACAACCCAATTATTACAACCCAACACCATGTTACAACTTGATTATGACCCCATAAGCAGATGATCTTGATGAAGTTACAAAAGAAAGTTAACAAAATTACATACCAGCCACTCCAAGCCTAAGTCCAAATTGCGGGCTTGTTGGGCAAAAAGTCATCACACTAAAGAGCATTGCATGTGTTTATCTGCCAAGAAGGTCTGAAAAAATATTTAAAATTAAGTGGGCTTTCAGCCCAAGCTCATAAAGGCTAACATGTGAACGGGTGAGATCGTGCTTACGATAGGATCAGGAGTATCATCTTGCTTGCACATTACCCATGAGGTGTCCAATTTAACCGCCTTGTTTGCAGCCCAAGTCATGTAGTTGCACCTCCATACACCTTTCCTATAGACCCATACTCATTCTCAACCTACACCAACCATCATTCAAACAATCTGTAATCAACTTTAAAACACAATAAATTCATGAACTTTATCAAAAAATGTCATAAGTCCAAATTTAATGATCATCGAATCAGTAATTAAATACAAAAATAAGGTTATATATTGTATAGATAAAATGTTTATACCTAAGAAAGAAAAATTAAGCCTCCTTGTGATCAAACATCTTTTCACTCTTCATTAACCAAACTAATATTATGTTCATATAAAAGATAACAAAACAAATAAAATAAAAATAGAAAGCGGGAATATGTGACCTTATATGTCTCAGTATCAGTTGTGAACTAATGCCAAGACACACTTCAAGCAAACTGGGAACCCTCTGCATATATCATCACAAAATTGACAATTTCAATTTATTTGGAAGTCAACCTTGTTGCTTTCCCAATTCAAAATTGACCGAAAAATCTTGACCCATGTAGCTCTAAAATAGTTAAATTACACGTACATAAATAACTCCAATGCAAAAGTCATTTATTTTTGTTCAAATCAAACAATTTTCATGAGTTTTCTTATCAAAGAGGCCAACTCATTTGACTTCCTCTTCTTTGTTCAAGTTAGAGACGGCTAAGCCTTGGAACCATTGGAGTTAGAGATAACCTAGAGTACAATTCTCCTTTAAATATGTCAGCTCCAGTCATTGTGTTATATATCAACTATTTATGATAGTCTTTGTCAGATTTGGGCTTCATTTTGGAAAGGAGACAAACAACAAATCTGAACATCCTGATCTTTAATAGTCATACATATTAGAATTTGAAATGACTCACACACTTTAGGCGAACAATAAGAACACCATATAGATTATACACATTAACACGCAAATTATAAATAATAACAAAAGCTAAGAGAGATAGATTTCAAAATACAGACTGAAAACCAACAGACCACATATCAATTCCAGTGTTGTGGATCCCAACATAACCAACAGAGCTCTGTACCAAAACGTAACAATCTGCAATTCAGAAATCATAACATATCACTGATCAAAATTTAATATATCATAACTGGAAAATAATAACAACAACAGCAACAAAAATAACATAACCACATTAGTATAACTTTTAAGAAGAACAGTAAACGCCCTTCCAAGCCCTAAATCTGCAAATTTACAAGCAAAGAAAATATGTAACCAAAAATTCTGAATTTGAACATCAATAATAGATTATTTGAAGAAATTAAATGTATTTTGTCATTGGGGTTCTTGTAAAAGCAAGACAAACCTCCACAATCTTCAAAAGATTGAAACAAAAGGAAGGAAGGTGTGACAACTGTGCCTACAATTATCACTAACCAATCCCAAACAATTTCGTAGGCAATAAAACCTTGTGTTTTATTTATTCGATTGTGTAATTATCTATGATATTTACACATATCAATCCTTGTTCAAATTCAAACCCTTAAAACGCTTTCTAGAAAGTTATACCTAAACTGATGCGTAAACGTAATCAGTTTAACGCTACAAACACTCCAGAAGAGTGAAATAAGCTTAACATACCTTAAATAACCTTTACATAACTTAGAAATAAGTTTTGAAGGGTTTGGTATGGCAAAAACAAGTTTCTTCGATCACAGGGACTATTTGTGACAAACTGCAAAAGTCTGCCGATTCGTATAGCAACGTACACTCCGGAACAAGATCATAAGCTAAACAGACCCAAAATACCCTTAACATAGGTTATAAATAAGCTTTAATGTCACACCCTGACCGTGTAAAACAACAAACCGCGGCGGAATCGTCGGGGAGTGTCGTAACAGAATCATTGTTTCACAACACATGGAAATTGAAATTTTGTTTTATTAAAATAAAAGAGGTTACAATGTCTTAAAATCAAATAAACATGACATAATTAACTAGTCTTGCATCTTTTATTGTCACTATGTCCCAAGTCCGCCTAAGTGTATCTTGATCAATCCTATGAATCAGCTTCTGAAAACACATGTGAAAATAGGTACGTCAGCATAAAAATGCTTGTGAGATACATAGGTTTTATTAATGCAGGATTCATGACTTGTAAGTTAAAAGAATGTTTAACAAAAAGTAGTCATGAACTTATAAAAATGTTTTCTTTTATAAATCATACTAAAATCGATAAGAAATCAGATGATATAAAAGAATAATGCATAGTTAAGTAAATAACTAAGTAAAAATGAGTTTGTATAAAATATGTTGTTTGTAGAACAATGTTTATGTGAAAATATGTTATCTGTGTAAAATGTAATATGTCTAAATTGAAATGGTTTAAATAACGCTACGATATGTAATATCATAAAAGCATTTATATATAGGAAGTACCAGCGGCGTATCCACCATGCTTTTATCATATTGCACACGCATCGTTACTTAAATCACTTAAACAAACTACCCAAATGTATTGTTTAAACCAATGTAATAATGTTCATGTATAATCCAAGGTTATGTATGGCAAATTGAATAAAAATATCTACTCCAACCATATGTAAAATGTACAAAACAATGTATTTGAATAAATCAAAGTTTAAATCAAAAGTTATGTTTTGTAAAATAAATGCATGCTTTACTGATACAAACACTTATGTGGAAATGTTAAACGTCTACATTCAAGCCTTGCGACTGTGGCGACAAACCCTTAAATAAATTAAAGGTTTATCTAAATTATGTATATCGAATTCGGTCATTCCTTCCACCCAAACAAAACTAGGATTTCAGGAATGGGAGTTGTCAATTCCTATGGTACCACTACCTATTAACAAACGGCATGATCGATGTTAATGAATGTATTTATGACCCGTTAAACAAACCAAATGTCATACCAAATGTAAGCATGTTATATGAAAATAATGTACTTAATTATGCTAAATGAACATATAAAGTAAAAATGTTTAATGTAAAGCAATGTGTCCATATGCTGGATGAACATATGCAACAAAAATGTAATATATGAAATCAATGTGCTAGCATGTTAATAAAACATACATAGCAAAAACATGGAAGAAATCATGTACTATATGTGTACTAATGAACATAGCAAGCATATGATATAAAAACACGAAAAGCACGAAAGTAACAAGTAGGCACATGTGTATCACCCAAAACATTTGAAAAGTAAAAGAGGGGACTATGTACTCACCTGAGGATGCTTAGAAGTCTTGAATAACAACCAAGCAAAGCTAGAGGGATCACGGAATCAAACGGCACCTAATATAGGTAACTATGTTAATAAACCGGACCTAAATCAGAAGATCGGATAGAATGAGGTTTTGTAAACCAAATGAGTATAGGAACTCATGTAATATGGTTTAACAAAGCCTACATTCTAAATCGAAACCTATCCTAAGTGCTTACGACCCATTACGACCCGTTTAGATAGCTTACGCTACTTTAACGCGTCGTTCGCGTAAAACGCGTTCGGACCGCCTAACTAGTCCTATGACAAGTATTATATGCCTTAACATGTCTAATAATGTTACCTAATCAGTTTAGATGTAAAAATTTAGGTTACATATGCTTAAAATGAATTTATGCGTAAAAAGGGCATTTTGGTCATTTTCCTAAGGCATATAAATTACCTATCATACAACTAACTAAACGAAGTGACCATAAGGTATACCTCGGAAGGTTATTCCCTATACAACTATGGTCACAAAACATGTTTGGTCGGATCCTAATGATCGACCAAACGGGTCGGGTTCGAAAGTCTATGTGGTTGTTTAGACCGCTTATCTTACGACCCTATATAAGCACTAAACTAAAAGTGACGAGTTAAACATGTTAAAACATGTTTAACGAAGTTAGAAAACAAGTTTGATATCAAAACAAAGGGTTTTGATACCCAAGAATAGTTTGGTTGCAAAATACGCATGAATACGCATTTTGACCGAAGCTATAACTCGTCACTATTCCTAATCAATGTGGTAATCAGTAGGTATAGTCACAAGTGACTATGACCATCGTGATTACGCTCACGTTGCGAAGTTCAAACGAACTTCGTGTTGACCATTGACCGGTCAAAGCAGAAAGTCAAACACTGTTTGACTTTTACGCTTAAAAACGTATAAAAGCATGAAAGAAACTTACAAAATGTCCAAGCAATGGAGATTTGATTCAAGTTGCTCAGGTATGGAGTGTGGAAACCCCAACTTAGAGCAGGAATAAATCAAGTGTGAAGATTGAAATGAAACAAGGTGGGTATTTATAGGAATTCAAGAGCCGTTAGGATCGTTTCTTGAACTACGAGCTTCAATCTCAACCATCCAAGTGTTACCCACTAAAATGCACTACTAGGGGAGTCCAAAACCAGCTCCAAGTATTGCAAAAATTGCATAAAAACCCCTGAAAATCAACCCAGTTGCTGAAAATTGTTCTGCTGAAAAAGGGCGCTCTCGCGCCACGCTCCAGGAGTACTTGGGTCTGGCGCGTGGCATGAAGGAGCCTGTTTTTGCAAAAGTTTCATTTTTGGCAGAACAGGTCCCTGCATGCTATAAAGTTGATTTTTGACACGTTTAAGCCCCGTTAACCCATTTTCAAGGCTCAATAATGATGCCAAAGTATAGGAAACATGAAACATGCTCAAAAACATCCCGGATGTCGGTTCGTTTGGCCGTACGATTGCGTTGTTTGGTTAATTACGACGAAACACGAACGGACGCGAAAAACGATCCAAATTGCGTGACGAATGGAATTTTATCATGCCAATCATTAACATAAAATATTTTAATGATTACATAAATTTTTGGATGTCCGGATATACTCATAACGTGAGATATGCGCGAAAATGCAAACTTTTGCACTTTTTGATGCTTTTAGTCCCTGTTGATCAAATAAGTTTATTTTTGCACACCGAACCCCTCAAAGCCTATTTCTAAGCAATGCAAAGGATATTTAGGGTATGTTTAACTAATGATCAAGTTTCAAAGTGTTCGTTACGATACGAATTAGCAGACTTTTGCAGTTTGACGCAAATACTCCCTGCAATTGAATAAACTTTATTTCGACGCACCAAACCTTCCAAAACTTATTTCTAAGTTATGTAAAGGTTATTTAAGGTATGTTAAGCCCATGTCACTATTCCGGAGTGTTTTTCGCATTAAACTGACTACGTTTATGCATCAGTTCGCGTATAACTTTCTAGAAAGCGATTTAGAGCTCGAAATCGAACAAGAATTGATATGTGCAAATGATACACATATTTATACAAATATCAAGTATGAAACACAATATTTCATTGATTTGGTATTTTTTTTATGGTAAAAGCGGCACAGATGTCACATTTAAGGGGTTCGGTGTGAGAAAACATGCTTATTTGATCAACAGGGACTAAAAGTGTCAAAAACTGCAAAAGTTTGCATTTACGTGCATATCTCGCGTTTTGACCATATCCGGACATCCAAAAAAAATTTTAATCACTAAAATATTATATTTTAGTGATAGAAATGCAAAAATACCATTCTTCGCTTAATTTGGATCGTTTTCGCGTCCTTTCAAGTTTCGTCGTAATTAACCGAATAACGCGACCGTACGACCAAATGAACCAACATCCGTGATATTTCCAAGCATATTTCAAGTCCCCTAGACTTTAACATCCTTGTAGATCCTTGAAATTGGCTTAACAGAGGTTAAATAAATAAAAAATGCATCTAAGTGTGTGCAGGGACTAAACTGGATAATTCTGAAACTTTAAGACCTGTGCTCGCATCACGCGACACCCAGGGGTGTCTCTGTCGCGCCACGCAACCCCCTGGTGTCGACAGAATGTTGATTACCATCTTCCAGCTGGTTGCTTGGTTGTTTCTTTGATGGTTTTCATTGTTTTGGGACCAAGTAAACTCCTCTCCACGGCTTCTAACCACAACCACACACTTGTATGGTCAAGATCATTCCTTGGGCAATACAACACACTTGGCAAGATCTTGGAACCTCTCAAACACTAAAAATACCCCTCTCCATTCATTCACCAACTTGCTCATTCATTCTTTCTCATCTCCACAACTCTAAGTAGAGGCTACCAATTGATTGGAGGCCTCTTACCTGAGTTTCTAGTGCATCTTTCCAGCCTTAGAACGTTTTGTAAGTGTTCTTTCATGGCTAGTTTATTTATTTCAGCGATTTCAAGCTAAAAGTCAAACAGTTTGACTACTGTTTAACTTTCGGTTTTAACCATGATTTGGTCAAATCAAAGTTCAATTGAACTTTGCAACGTGATCATAATCACGATGGTTAGAGTCCCTTGTGACTATACCTACTGATTACCACGTTGACCAGTCGTAGTGACGAGTCAAACTTTCGGTCAAAATGTGCATTTATGTGTGTTTTACGACGGAACTATTTTTAGGTATCAAAACACTTTGTTTTGATACCAAATCAGTTTTCTAACTTAGTTAAACATGTTTTAACATGTTTAACTCGTCACTACTAGTTTAGTGCTTGTTTAGGGTCGTAAGTCAAGCGGTCTTGACAAACCGCTTAGACTTTCAAACCCGACCCATTTGTTCGATCTTTAGGATCCGACCAAACATATTTTGCGACCATAGTTATATAGGGAATAATCTACTGAGGTTATACCTTTTGGTCACCTTGTTTGGTTAGTTATTCGTTAAGTCGTTTATATGCCCATTAAAAATGACCTAAATGCCTTTTTTGAGCATAAATTAATTTTTAACATATGTAATCAAACTTTTGACATCTAACTGATTTAATAACATTTCTAAACATGTTTGGGCATGTAAGACTTAACATATGACATAAATAACCATCCGACCTTATATTTACGCAAAAGACACGTTAAAGTAGCCTAAACTATCTTAACGGGTCGAAACGGGTCAAAAGCACTTAGGATAACTTTCTAATCAGAATGTTAGGTCTATTAAATCATGCCATATGAGTTCCAATACTCATTTGATTTATAGAACTTCATTCTATCCTATCCTCCGATTTAGGATCCGATTATTAACATAGTTACCTATACTAGGTGTCGTATTGATTCCGTGATCCTTCGAGCTTTATTTGGTCTTAATTCCAAGAGTATTAAGCAATCCCAAGTGAGTACATAGTCCCCTATTTACCGTTTTCAAATATTTTGGGGTGATACACATGTGCCTACTTGTTACTTTCATGTTTTCATACTTTTCATGACATATGCTTGCTATGTTCAACTAGTACACATATAGTACATGATTTCAATTATGTTTTGCTATGTATGTTGACTGAGCATGCTAGCACATTGATTTCATAAACACTTTTGCTGCATATGTTTACTTAGCATATGAGCACATTGATTTACATTACATTTTGCATCGCATGTTGACTTAGCATGCCTAGCACATTGATTTCAAGGACCCATTTTGCGTCATATGTTGACTTGGCATATCTAGCACCGTGATTTCATGAACATTCCTACTTTGTATGTTTACTTAGCATACTTAGTACATGGTTTACAATGACATCTTACATAACATGCTCTTATTGATTATGACATTTTGGTATGTTAAACGAGACTAGATACATTCATTAACATTATCCCGCTGACCGGTAGTATGTATGGTTTACCATAGGTTTGATAACCTCATTCCCGCTTCCTAGTTTGTTTGGAAGTATCCATCTGGGGAATGACAGAACCCGATGAACATTGATAAACCTTTATCTTTATAAGGGTTTATCTAACAAACGATAAGGCTTGAATGTATTTGTTAACAAACCATATAAATGTTCATATCGATAAAAGCATTAGTTTTCAAAACATAACTTTTGATTTAAACTTAGGTTTATTCAAAGACATTTTATGAACATTATACATATGGTTTGAGTAAATACTCTTTATTCACCATACATGACATTTGGTTACACATTGACATTATACATATGGTTTGAGTAAATACTTTTTACTTGCCATACAAGACATTTGATTATACAAGACATGGTTTACACTTGATATTGGACATTGTTCACACATAACATTTTGACATTGGTTTAAACAAGACATGTTTGGTGGTTATTTGGTAAGTGATTTAAATAACGAGGCGTGTGTAATATGATAAAAGCATGGTGGATACGCCGCTAGTACTTACTATATATAAGTGCTTTTATGATATTACATATCATAGCATTATTTAAACCACTTCGACAAAGACATGACACATTTTATACAAAGACATGATAACTTATTACAAAAGACATCATTTGGTTATTTATTTAACCATGCATTATTTCTTTTAAAATCATTTGCCTTTCACATTGATTTTCATATGATTTTACAAAAGAAAACATTTTTGCAAAGGTTCATGGCTACTTTTTAGTTAAACATTTCTTTTAACAAAAGCAAAGCCATGAATCGTCAACAACAAAACCTATGTTACTCACAGGCATTTTTATGCTGACGTACCTATTTTCACATGTGTTTCAGGAACATACGTTTGACTATGAGCATGCTTCACACAGGGCGGACTTGGGCCTTAGTGACTTTAAAACCTACAAGACAATTGTTGTGCAATAATTGTATTCTCTAAAACAATGTAAACTGTTAAACTCAATAAAACAAAACTTTATGAGCCATGTGTTATGAAACAATTTGTAACATGACTCCCCAATGTTTTCTGATGCGTGTTGTTGTATTACGCGATTGGGGTGTTACAAATTGGTATCAGAGCCATGGTTATAGAGAATTAGGTTATTAGTAATGCTTCTGACCTAGACTATAACCTTTCTAGGACCCTAACACAAGTTTATTTTGAAAATCAATCGTCTACCAAAACAAATCCACAAGTTTATTTTGAAACAATACCATCATTTATCCTTAGGTGATTACCAAAACAAATCCACAAGTTTATTTTGAAAATCAATCATCTATCCTTAGATGATAATTTTGGGCTTCATGCCTTTAAAATTTTCAAACTCTCGTCAAAGTTTGGGCTTTAAAATGTGAACATGTGCAATCTGGAAGGGTGGGTGCCTGTACCCTGAGTTTTCTGTCTAAGGCTAGAGTGTTCGTACAAATCTACATCATCGGACCAGTCACTCTTACCTAGGAACTCTTGGGGTGAGTGTCCACCTATAGGCTAAAGCATATCTTCGTGATACATTGTAAAGACCCATTTACTTTGATTAGTCACCGTGTCGTTTGTTTGTTCTAGGTAACGAACAAATGATCACAATCATTATGCTTCGTCGATATTCTTAACATCCAGTTTTGATTATCCAAATATCATCTTCTCTCATTTCCTTCTCTTTTAGAATGCCTCCCCATCAAAATGCTGCTCAGGACACCGAAATGGCTACAGTAATAGCTTAGCAAACTGCTGTTGTGCAACCTAATCTCATAACTCAAATAAACCAAGCCAACAACAATAACAATGCACCTGCTCCGTGCAACTATAAATAATTTAACTCAGCTAAACCACTCAAGTTTAGTGGTTCTGAGGGAGCAACTGGGCTCCTACAATGGTTTGAGAGTATTGAGAACACATTTCGCCATGTCCAATGTCCAAATGAGCGCAAAGTAGAATTTGCATCAAGTGTGTTCCAAAAGAGAGCACTTACTTGGTGGAACAGAATTATGAGGGATAGGGGTGCAGATGTTGCAATGGCACAAACATGGGAAGAGCTTCGCACTCTAATGATGAAGGAGTTTTGTCCTCGTCATGAATTACGGGCACTCGAGAATGAATTCCACGATCTAAAACAAGATAGTGGAGAACATCGTGCCTACACCGATCGTTACGAGGAGTTGAGCTTATTATGCCCTACGATGGTTACGCCTTTGGATAAGGCAATCGAAAAATACATTGATGGTCTTCCTGACTTGGTTCAGGATATAGTCACTAGTAACAACCCTGCAACTGTTAGACAAGCTATCGAGTTAGCAGCTACCCTGACTGAATCTCAAATCAGGAAAGGGAAACTATTTTGCAAGGGCGACAAAGAACAGGCTGCTAAAACTATACAAGAGAAACCCAAGGAAATCAAAGTTGAACCTTCCAAGAAATCTAGGAAGCGTAAGGCTTCACAAAACCTTGTTGTGGTTACTCGACCTAACCAAGCCGTTCCCAACCAACCAGCTCAACCTCCTGCTAGAAAACCATACAATGGAATTGCACCTTTGTGCAACCAATGTAACCTTTATCATCATGCAAGTGTACATTGCCGCAAATGCCTAAAGTGTGGGCTCATTGGTCATACAGCTAGGGTTTGCCGAGCTGCGACTACACAAAATCAAGTTGTTAACAACCCTGCTTAAGGACGTGCTCTTAACGCTGAAGTTAACGAGGCTCGTGCAAACAACAAAGCAATTACAAACAACTAGGATTTTGCATTTCAATTTCTTTTGTTATCTAAGACTCATGTACATTTTTTAGTTGGTTTGCAATGATATCAGTATTCCTATAACAAAATTTCAAATTGACATGCTTGTTTATATATGTGTAATGTGCTACTATATATCAAAAAAAAGAGTTCTCATTCTTTACAGAATCAAACAACTTTCGTGATACATTCCATTTGTATTTTGCACATTGACTACCAAACCTGTGACACCGTCTATTCGTGAAACACGTACAGTCTTATTGGCTAGTGGAAAACACGTGAGACGCACATTATTATAATTGTTGAAACAAAGCACTTTTCTTTGACCATGTCCAGAATTTATCACTTGGCAAGATAAACTATGCAGACTATGCAACGAGTTAAGTAATTATTGGTGCACACATAATTATGTGATTCGATGAATGAAAATCATAGTGAGTCCTGCTAGGTGTGATCTAGGGTGATTAGATAATGAGACGAATGTAATACAATAAGAACATGGTGGATACGCCGTTGGTACTTCCTATATATAAGTGTTCTTATTGTATAATCGGTCGTAGCGTTATCCAAATCACCTGAGGATTTTATGTTATCTCAGAACCATATGTGTTAACTTAAAACAAAAGCCATCTATATTCATTTCCGTTTCTGATGAAGTACCCACTAAGGAAAAATGAACTAGCTACTCATTTTTCGCTTCTGAAAGAAATATGCATTGAGAAATGAATAATCCATTCAAAAACTATATTCATTTTCGTTTCTAATGAAGTATCCACTGAGGAAAATGAACTATCCGTTCATTTTCGCTTCTGAAGAAATATCCACTGAGGAAAATGAATAAATTCATTCCACTTCTGATGAAGTATCCACTGAGGAAAATGAATTATCCATTCATTTTCGCTTCTGAAGAAATATCCATTGGGGAATGAATAATCCTGTATTGATTTTTTCATTTCCACTTCTAACGAAGTATCCACTGAGGAAAATGAATTATCTATTCATTTTCACTTCCGAAGAAATATCCATCGGAGAAAATGAATAATCTCTACAAATTATCTTTCATTTCCACTTATGACGAAGTATCCACTGAGGAAAATGAATTGTCCATTAATTTTCGCTTCCGAAGAAATATCCTTCGGGGAAATGAATAATCTCTACAAATTTTCCTTCATTTCCACTTCTGACGAAGTATCCACTGAGGATATGAATTATCCATTCATTTTCTCTTCTGAAGAAATATCCATCGGGGAAATAAATAATCTATACTACAATCCTTCATTTCCACTTCTGACGAAGTATCCACTGAGGAAAATGAATTATCCATTCATTTTCGCTTCTGAATAAATATCCATCGGGAAATGAATAATCGATACAACAATCCTTCATTTCTACTTCTGACGAAGTATCCATTGAGGAAAATGAATTATCCATTCATTTTCGCTTCTGAAGAATTAACCACTGAGAAATGAATAGCTTATACATTCCTTCATTTCCGTTTCTGACAGACGTATCCATTGAAGAAAATGAATTATCCATTCATTTTTGCTTCTGAAGAAATATCCATCAGGAAATGAGTAATCTAGACGACAATCCTTCATTTCTACTTCTGACGAAGTATCCATTGAGGAAAATGAATTATCCATTCATTTCCACATCTGAAGAATTAACCATTGAGAAATGAACATCTTATACATTCCTTCATTTCCGTTTCTGATAAAAGTATCCATTGAAGAAAATGAATTATCCATTCATTTTCTCTTTTGAAGAAATATCCATTGGAAATGAATAACCTATCACAGTTATCACTTTCGGAACGAAATTTCCTAAAGTAGGGGAGACTGTGATAACTGTGCCTACAGTTATCACTAACCAATCCAGAACAATTTCGTAAGCAATAAAACCTTGTGTTTTATTTCTTCGATTGTGTAATTATCTATGATATTTACACATATCAATCCTTGTTCAAATTCAAACCCTTAAAACGCTTTCTAGAAAGTTATACGCAAACTGATGCGTAAACGTAATCAGTTTAACACGAAAAACACTCCAGAACAGTGAAATAAGCGTAACATACCTTAAATAACCTTTACATGACTTAGAAATAAGTTTTGAAGGGTTTGGTATGGCAAAAACAAGTTTATTCGATCACAGGGACTATTTGCGACAAACTGTAAAAGTCTGCCAATTCGTATAGCAACGTACACTCCGGAACCAGATCATAAGCTAAACATACCAAAAATACCCTTAACATAGCTTGTAAATAAGCTTTAAGGGGTTCGGTGTGAGAAAATATGCTTATTTGATCAACAGGTACTAAAAGCGTCAAAAACTGCGAAAGTTTGCATTTACGTGCATATCTCACGTTCTGACCATATCCGGACATCCAAAAATTTTTGTAATCACTAAAATATTATATTTTAGTGAATGCAAAAATACCATTCGTCGCTTAATTTGGATCGTTTTCGCGTCCATTCGAGTTTCGTCATAATTAACCGAATAACGTGACCGTACGACCAAACGAACCGACATCCATGATATTTCCAAGCATATTTCAAGTCCCCTATACTTTAACATCCTTGTAGAGCCTTGAAAATGTCTTAACGGAGGTTAAATATGTCAAAAATGCACTTAAGTGTGTGCAGGGACTAAACTGGACAATTCTGAAACTTTCAGACCTGTGCTCGCGTCACGCGACACCCAGGGGTGTCTCTGTCATGCCACGCGACACCCAGGGGTGTCTCTGTCACGCCCCGCAACACCCAGCGGTGTCTCTGTCGCGCCACGCGACCCCCTGGTGTCGAAAGACTGTTGATTACCAGCTTCCAGCTGGTTTCTTGGTTGTTTCTTTGATGGTTTTCATTGTTTTGGGACTAAGTAAACTCCTCTCCAAGGATCTAACCACAACCACACACTTGTATGGTCAAGATCATTCCTTGGGTAATACATAACACACTTGGTAAGATCTTGGAACCTCTCAAACACTATAAATACCCCTCTTCATTCGTTCACGAACTTGCTCATTCATTCTTACTCATCTCCACAACTCTATGTAGAGGCTACCAATTTATGGGAGGCCTCTTACCTGAGTTTCTAGTGCATCTTTCCAGCCTTAGAACATTCTGTAAGTGTTCTTTCATGGCTAGTTTATTTATTTCAGCGATTTCAAGCTGAAAGTCAAACAGTTTGACTACCGTTTGACTTTCGGTTTTAACCATGAATTGGTAAAATCAAAGTTCAATTGAACTTTGCAACGTGATCGTAATCACGATGGTTATAGTCCCTTGCGACTATACCTACTGATTACCACGTTGACTAGTCGTAGTGACGAGTCAAAGTTTTGGTTAAAATGCGCATTTATGTGCATTTTACGACGGAACTACAAATCAGTTTTTTAACTTAGTTAAACATGTTTTAACATGTTTAACTCCTCACTACTAGTTTAGTGCTTGTTTAGGGTCGTAAGTCAAGCGGTCTTGACAAACCGCTTAGACTTTCAAACCCGACCCATTTGGTCGATCTTTAGGATCCGACCAAACATATTTTGTGACCATAGTTATATAGGGAATAACCTACTGAGGTTATACCTTATGGTCACCTTGTTTGGTTAGTTATTCGTTAAGTCGTTTATATGCCCATTAAAAGTGACCAAAATGCCCTTTTTGAGCATAAATTCATTTTTAACATATGTAATCAAACTTTTGACATCTAAACTGATTTAATAACATTTATAAACATGTTTGGGCATGTAAGACTTATTATATGACATAAATAACCATCCGACCTTATATTTACGCAAAAGGCACGTTAAAGTAACCTAAACTACCTTCACGGGTCGAAACGGGTCAAAAGCACTTAGGATAACTTTCTAATCAAAAATGTTAGGTCTATTAAATCATGCCATATGAGTTCCAATACTCATTTGATTTATAGAACTTCATTCTATCCTAATCTCCGATTTAGGATCCGATTATTAACATAGTTACCTATACTAGGTGCCGTGTTGATTCCGTGATCCTTCGAGCTTTATTTGGTCTTAATTCCAAGACTATTAAGCAATCCCAAGTGAGTACATAGTCCCCTCTTTTACCGTTTTCAAATATTTTGGGGTGATACACATGTGCCTACTTATTACTTTCATGTTTTCATGCTTTTCATGACATATGCTTGCTATGTTCAACTAGTACACATATAGTACATGATTTCAATTATGTTTTGCTATGTATGTTGACTGAGCATGCTAGCACATTGATTTCATAAACACTTTTGCTGCATATGTTTACTTAGCATATGAGCACATTGATTTACATTACATTTTGCGTCGCATGTTGACTTAGCATGCCTACCACATTGATTTCAAGGACCCATTTTGCGTCATATGTTGACTTAGCATATCTAGCACCTTGATTTCATGAACATTCCTACTTTGTATGTTTACTTAGCATACTTAGTACATGGTTCACAATGATATCTTACATGACATGATCTCATTGATTATGACATTTTGGTATGTTAAATGAGACTAGATACATTCATTAACATTATCCAGCCGACCGGTAGTATGTATGGTTTACCATAGGTTTGATAGCCTCATTCCCGCTTCCTAGTTTGTTTAGAAGTATCCATCTGGGGAATGACAGAACCCGATGAACATTGATAAACCTTTGTCTTTATAAGGGTTTATCTAACTGACGACAAGGCTTGAATGTATTCGTTAACAAACCATATAAATGTTCATATCGATAAATGCATTGGTTTTCAAAACATAAATTTTGATTTAAACTTAGGTTTATTCAAAGACATTTTATGAACATTATACATATGGTTTGAGTAAATACTCTTTATTCACCATACATGACATTTGGTTACACATAGACATTATACATATGGTTTGAGTAAATACTTTTTACTTGCCATACAAGACATTTGATTATACAAGACATGGTTTACACTTGATATTGGACATTGTTCACACATAACATTTTGACATTGGTTTAAACAAGACATTTTTTGTGGTTATTTGGTAAGTGATTTGAATAACGAGGCGTGTGTAATATGATAAAAGCATGGTGAATACGCCGCTGGTACTTTCTATATATAAGTGCTTTTATGATATTACATATCGTTGCGTTATTTAAACCACTTCGACAAAGACAAAGACAAAGACAGGACATGTTTTCACAAGGCGTGTTTTACATATAACATATTTTTGTACAAGAACATGATACTTTTTATACAAAGACATGACACATTTTATACAAAGACATGATAACTTATTAAAAAAGACATCATTTGGTTATTTATTTAACCATGCATTATTTCTTTTAAAATCATTTGACTTTCACATTGATTTTCATATGATTTAACAAAAGAAAACATATTTGCAAAGGTTCATGGCTACTTTTTAGCTAAACATTTCTTTTAACAAAATCAAAGCCATGAATCCTCAACAACAAAACCTATGTTACTCACAGGAATTTTTATGCTGACGTACCTATTTTCACATGTGTTTCAAGAACATACGTTTGACTATGAGCATGCTTCACATAGGGCGGACTTGGGCCTTAATGACTTTAAAACCTACAAGACAAGTGTTGTGCAATAATTGTATTCTCGAAAACAATGTAAACTGTTAAACTCAATAAAACAAAACTTTATGAGCTATGTGTTATGAAGCAATTTGTAACGTGACTCCCCAATGTTTTCCGCCGCGTGTTGTTGTATTACGCGATTGGGGTGTTACAAAAGGTCCATGATAAAAAAAACCGGGAAGCATCTGCGGATGGTTAAATTCCAGTGACCACCACATCTAAAAACCACCATCGGAGCTTTGCCAAAACTACCGTGAACCACCACCACTGGAGACAAACAAGAAGACTGTAACACCCCGTAATTCAAAAGTCAAAGTCAAAGTCAAAGTCAACATTGAAGTCAAAGGAAGAAAAGATTGCTAATTGCGATCTGTCACTCCTTGCTCAACTGCTGTTTTGACTTCTTTGACTTGTAGATAGTCTATTTAATTGTTTACGTTAGTTGTATTATGTGGAGTACTTGTTAATAATCGAGGTTTAATCGATGTTTATCGCATGTTTTATTGCTTATCGCCTATCGCATCGCAATCGCATTCGTAACCCGACTTATGTGTTCTGGATATTGTTTTACGTGTGTGTGCTAATTATGTGTTACTTGTGCATGTTTATTTATGTATATGTTATGGTGATTAATCGAAACGCAATCGAATCGCAAACGCTAAACGCAAGATAATTATGATGATTGTATGTTAGATATAGTAGTTGGGATTAAAAGTAATTTAGAAAGGGAAACTCTATCGCATCGCAACGCTCAACACGCAAATCGAAACTACAAAACTCATCGTGCCGAACACTCGAATCGAGTGGCCAACCGATCGAGTTGCCACCCGATCGAGCTGCCCGATCGGGTTGTCACCCGATCGACCAGCCACTTTCCCCACTTTCCATTTTGGGAAACCCTATAAATACCCCTCATATGTCACATCACTTGATGTGACAGCTCTCACTCGACCCAGCTCGCTCCAGCCCATTTTTCTTCTGATTTCTCGCGATTCTTGTAAGTTTTCAAACTAAATCTTGTACTTTCTCGATCTACACACACTCCTACACCTTTCTATCTTTTGAATCTTAACTTTTAACCATGAAATCACTAGATTCAAGGTGTTCTAGGATGATGTCATCATGGTGTTCTTATGAACTTCATGTTATGGCTTCAATCCACCAAGAACAACTTAGATCTGAACAATTTCCACATGAATAAACAAGGATCTTGCATAGATCTGAACATATTCAAGGTGTAAAGGATTGAAAGATGGTTTTCTAACTTTCTTTCAACTCTTTTACACTCAATGCACTCAAACCGATAGAATCGGAGATTGTTCTGATCTTCTACTCCTTCTTGTTGATGTGTTGGTTCAAGATCTGGATTCTATTCAAGAGATTACTGATTTTAGGTTAAACATGAAACACCGTCTCGAATAGTTAACTGGTCGGACTAGGGTGGTTCCTGTCCGATCGGGTCACTAAGTCTGGACGTGGTTACTATTGTTTAGCACGATATCATACTATCTCGAGAAAACCGCAAAAACTATCAAAACAACCAAGTATAAGGACGATCAGGTCGTCTGGGACGGATTGCCATCCGATTGGATTAACGTCCGATCGGATTGCCGTCCGATAGGAATGCCACCTGATCGGACAGCCACCCGATCGGCTTACACCTTGGTCCCACACTTAACTTTTTAATTCAACTTTTGAGGTCTTGAACATCGAACAGATTGCCGTCTGATCGGATTACCACCCGACCATGTGATGTTTGGACTTCAACACTTAAGCAATTTTCAACATGTTCAATGCATTACTAGTTCCAACGGATTGTCACCCGACCGGTAGACTACCCGATCGAGTGGCAACACTGCTGTGAACTTGTTCTCAGAGAATTACCCCACCGAACAGATCGCCATCCGATTGAACCGCCATTCGATCGACCGACCTAAAAGGTAGAGATACTTCTCTGTTTTCAAAATGCTACAACAAAAACTTCAAAGTACAAGCCATCATACACAAATGTCACACCCCCAAAATCCACACGCGGAGTATCACCGCTTGGAGGCGTGACTGACCAGGATTAAGCCACCAATCATATTGAACAAGCGTGTAAAGAAATAATAAAACCCAACACAATACAATTGGTGGGCAACCCAAAACATAGTTTAAGTTATCAGCGGAAGCAAATAGTTCAACACCCAAATATTAAATCCAAAGTATTAAAGTTATCATGAACACTCAATGTCCATGCCCCACAACGACTCTTCCCCATGCAAGCTCCTGCTAAACCTAGTGACCTGCAAAGCATGTAGTAACGAGTCAACAACAATGTCGAGTGCGTTCACAGTTGGTTGTCCAGTTTAGAGTTTTCCAAAAACATAGTTTGTTCTTAACCAGCTATCCAGGCGTGGGGGTTACCCCATAGTTCGAAAAACGTTTATTTGTTACCCATTCTTACGTTGGCTATCCAGCCCGGCTCTCTGGCCGTGGGGGCTACCCCATGTTTAATTCACCAGACTCGTTGCCATATCGACTACTAACGTTCGTCATGTTTAAGTGCCCTAACATCTGTGTCTATCATCACTGACGTGCCATAGTCCATTAGTCCACGCCCGTCCTCTGCGGCACGGTGTGAGGTTTGTTAAACCTAATAGCGCTATTTAACTAATGACCCGTTTGCCATTGGCCTCGGCGATTAAGTCGATACAAAAGGAGCGACTTCGTTGATAGAGTTCTAGTCTAGCATAATTAAGTACGTCTCAACCGGACGAGGAATCTACATTCCTGAATACGTCTCAACAGGACGAGGAGTCCCTATTCCTTAACCCATTCCCAATCCCCTGGGAATCCCATGCTTTGTAGAGAAGTGTGAACTCACCTTAGATTAGCTCGGCAGATAGTTAAGGGTCGATTAAGCTCCTAGTGGTCAACCACGTCCTAACATAGTTGTACCATACAAGTCAGGTTCGTATTCAGGTGGTGCACGTATGTTTTCTACACACATTTGCATACACGTATTGATCATGGCACACACGTATAAATACTTCAGTTAATCAACAGGGCACAAACACATCCAATAGCCTCATCTACGTAAATAAACAAAGTCCAAGTATGCGGCCCAAATAGTTGGGCTCATAACAGCATGCAAGTCCAAAACAGTGTGCACGTGTATATGGTCTCGAGCTGAGACTAGAGATCCCGAGTCGAGACTGTGCGGTCTTGAGTTGTAGCCTACAAGTTCTCGAGTCGCAACTGAGGAGGTCTCGGGGCATACGTTCATCACTCGAAACTAGGCGGTCTCGAGTCGCAACAAGACTCGCAACCATGGTCTCGAGTCATGCTGTTTTTGTGCTGATGTGGTGTGGTCTCGAGTCGAGACTGTGGGTTCTCGACTCGCAACCCGTGTCGAGACCGGAGACGTAAGTGATTTCCTGGTTTCCTTAATTTGCAGCTCATTAATTCCGTAAAAACAGCAAACAACTTTGGCAGTTTCGCAAATCAGATTAAACAACACTTTTAACAGCAATAATGAATATTCAGCAACCCTAATCATGATCTAAGCAAGAACAATCAACCAACAATCGATCAAACTAAGCAATTTAACATCTAATTCAAATGAACCCTAAAATCATAATCATGAACAACAACCTTCACCCTAACTATTAAATCATGGGATTTTAATCATACAATACATCATTATTCGATCACAGCTCTAATCCGATTAACATCATCACCCACATTCGATTCACTAGAACATCATCAAACTAACAATCCGAATCATAGAAACATATCAGCCGGTTAACAAGCATTCAGTTCTCAATCATTATCATGCAAATATGAATATTATCAAATACACATATGCAAGCCGATTTCATGAACACTAAGATTCAACAGTTTCTATCATGATAAATCACAAGATATTACTAGATCATAACATACAATCAAATACAAAACACTAACCGGTTGAGAGTGTATAACGAGGATGATCCGAACACAAAAATCTTCGATGGGAAAGAGAGGTGTTGCCGTCGAGTTCTAGAGAGAAGGAAGAGAGCACTAGGGTTTGTGTGTTATGAGAGTTGCAACAAATGAGGAGTGTACCCTTACTCCTAAGGTTATGCGACACAAAAGGGGTGGGCCGAACCCTCTACATGGGCTGCCCATTCGGTTCAGTTTCAGGAGAAGTAGGCCGAGAGTAGTAAAGCCCAAAGGCTTGTGCGTTCGGGTTGTTGTGCGATTGAGTTCGTTTATATACATACATACTTTACACAAAACACATAACAAACATAACATTTCATTAAGTTCACATAGTCACATAATATTGTTCACATACGTTACATTCACACAAAGATAGGTTCTGGAATACGAGTTGTCACATTATCCCCAAGTTGAAAGAAATTTCGTCCCGAAATTTAGCACGTACTCACTGAGGAAGCTAGTTAAGTTGCGTGGTTTTCCTGGGGTGTCACATCCTCCCCCCATTGATCTGGAATTTCATCCTGAAATTCCGTAGCTTCAGCCTCAGTAGTGGTTGTACCGTTTGCGAACAGTTGGGGATACTTTTGTTTCATCTGGTCTTCGCGTTCCCAGGTAAACTCTGGGCCGCGACGTGAGTTCCAACGAACTCGAACGAGAGGTATTCTAGTACGCTTGAGGACCTTAACATCCCGGTCCATGATTTCGACGGGTACCTCGACGAATCGCGACTGCTCATCGATAGTGAGTTCCTTCAAAGGAACTATGTGGGTCTCGTCTGACAGACACTTCTTCAGATTCGACACGTGGAAAACATTGTGAACTGCACTGAGTTCTGCTGGTAAGTTCAGTTTGTAGGCCACCTTGCCTATTTTCTCAATGACCTCGAAAGGTCCAACGTATCGTGGGTTAAGTTTGCCTCGTTTACCAAAACGAACCACACCCTTCCAGGGTGAAACCTTGAGTAATACTCGCTCCCCAACCTGGAGCTCTAGTGGTTTTCTGCCCTTATCGGCGTAGACCTTCTGGCGGTCACGAGCTGCCGCCATTCGTTGTCGTATCTGGGCAATTTGTTCTGTTGTGTCTACCACAAGTTCTGGACCAGTAATCTGACTATCCCCCACCTCTGCCCAACAAAGAGGTGACCGGCATTTACGCCCGTACAATGCCTCAAACGGAGCAGCTTTAATGCTGGTGTGGTAGCTATTATTGTACGAAAATTCCACAAGTGGCAGATGCTTCTCCCAGCTGTTGCCAAAATCAATTACACATGCCCTAAGCATGTCCTCGAGGGTCTGGATGGTGCGTTCCGACTGCCCATCCGTTTGCGGGTGATATGCTGTGCTCATATCTAAACGTGAGCCAAAGGACTTGTGCATTGCTTGCCACAATTCTGATGTAAAACGTGCATCTCGATCCGAGATAATAGAGGTGGGCGCTCCGTGCCTCGATACAACTTCCTTAAGATATACGTCTGCTAGTGTGGAGAACTTATCCGTTTCTTTGATAGCCAAGAAGTGAGCAGACTTTGTGAGTCGATCCACGATCACCCAAATAGTATCGTTACCACGCTGAGATCTAGGCAGGCCAGTAACAAAATCCATGGAAATTTGCTCCCATTTCCATTGTGGTATCTCTGGTTGTTGAAGTGGGCCTGAAGGTTTCTGGTATTCCGCCTTGACTCTCGCACAAGTCAAGCACTTGCTAACATAAGTTGCTATGTGGGCCTTCATACTAGGCCACCAATACGTAGTTTTGATATCGTGGTACATTTTATCCAAACCAGGATGTACCGAGTAGCGAGACTTGTGTGCCTCCTCCATCACAAGCTCTCGTAGGTTACCATACAGTGGGACCCAGATGCGTCCTGTAACGTAGTAAGCACCGTCTTCCTTCTGTTCTAAGCGTTGCCTTGAGCCACGTAGGGCTTCAGCCCTGACGTTTTATGGTTTCAATGCTTCTACCTGAGCATCTCGTATCTGAGAAGGAAGACTAGACTGTATAGTGAGTTGTAAAGCTCGTACGCGCTTGGGCGCAGTGTCCTTTCGACTGAGGGCGTCGGCCACAACATTGGCTTTGCCCGGGTGATATCTAATCGAGCATTCGTAGTCATTCAGCAGTTCGACCCATCGTCGTTGTCGCATATTCAGTTCCTTCTGTTTAAAGATATGCTCGAGGCTCCTGTGATCAGTGTAGATGGCACACTTGGTACCATACAGGTAGTGTCTCCATATCTTAAGTGCAAAAACAACCGCTCCCAGCTCTAGGTCGTGTGTAGTGTAGTTCTTTTCATGAACTTTGAGTTGGCGTGAGGCGTAGGCTATAACTTTATCCCGCTGCATCAATACACAACCAAGACCCTGAATTGATGCGTCGCAGTAAACCACGAAGTCGTCTGTGCCCTCTGGCAATGAAAGGATAGGTGCACTACAAAGTCTATCCTTTAAGTGCTGAAACGCTAACTCCTGTGCATTTCCCCAACGATAAACAACGCCCTTCTGTGTTAGTGAAGTAAGAGGCTGCGCAATCTTGGAAAAATCCTTAATGAACCTCCTATAGTAACCTGCCAACCCTAAAAATTGGCGAATTTCCGTTGGCGTACGAGGTGCAGGCCAGCTCTTGATCGACTCTACCTTGGAAGGATCAACGTGAATCCCATCCTTGTTCACTACATGGCCTAAGAAATGGACTTCACGAAGCCAGAAGTCACATTTTGAAAACTTGGCGTACAGCTGTTCTGTTCGAAGGAGTTCCAAAATGAGTCGTAGATGCTGCTCGTGTTCCTCCTGACTCTTAGAATAGATCAGGATGTCGTCGATGAATACAATAACAAATTTATCTAGGTACGGCTTGCACACTCGATTCATCAAGTCCATAAAAACTGCAGATGCGTTTGTCAGCCCAAAAGGCATAACCAAGAACTCATAATGTCCATAACGGGTTCTAAAAGCTGTTTTAGAGACGTCCTCCTCTCGGACTCTCAGCTGGTGATATCCTGATCTCAAATCAATCTTTGAATAGTAGCTCGACCCTTGCAGTTGGTCGAACAAGTCGTCGATGCGTGGAAGAGGGTAGCGATTCTTCACGGTCACTTTGTTCAGCTCACGGTAGTCGATGCACATTCTGAAAGTACCGTCTTTCTTCTTCACGAATAGCACTGGAGCTCCCTAAGGCGAAGAGCTAGGACGAATAAAACCCTTATCCAAGAGTTCTTGTAGTTGTGTAGAGAGTTCTTTCAACTCTGATGGAGCTAAGCGATACGGTGCACGAGCTATGGGCGCTGCTCCAGGAGCTAGCTCGATTTGGAACTCGACCTGGCGATGAGGCGGGAGGCCAGGTAGTTCCTCAGGAAATACCTCAGGATATTCGCGTACAATCGAAAAATCTTCTATCTTCTTCTCTTTCTTCGAGGTGTCAGTAACGAGAGCCAGAATAGCAGTGTGGCCCTTTCTCAAGCACTTCTGAGCCTTAAGGAAAGAGATGATGCTCACAACAGCACCATTCTTGTCGCCACGAATCATGAGAGGTTCATCACCTGGGCGAGGAATATGGACAATCTTTTCGTTACAAAGGATCTCTGCTTGATGTTGGGATAACCAGTCCATCCCAATGACAACGTCGAAACTACCCAATGTGATAGGAAGGAGGTCGATCGAGAAAGTGTGATCAGCAAGAACAAGATTACAACCTTTGACTACGTGTGTGACCTCTATACTTTTACCATTAGCTAACTCTACAACGTGCTTGGGGTTCAAAGGTGTTGGGGTACGCTTAAGCAGTTGACTAACTTTTTGGGACACATAACTAGTATCAGCACCCGAATCAAATAAGACAGTAACGTAAAAGTCATTGAGAAGGAACTTACCCGTCACGACATTGGGATCATTCCTAGCTTCTCCCTGGCCAATAACGAACACACGACCTCTTGCACCGTTGCCGTTGTTACCCCCGTTGTTTCCATTTCCCTGATTATTATTGTTGTTGTTGTTCTAGTTCAGCTGGGGACAATCTTTCTTGAAGTGGCCTTCAGCTCCACACTGAAAGCAACCTTTATTGTTACCCTGTTGTTGCTGCTGCTGACGTTGGTTTGGTGGGGCTCGTTGTTGTTGCCGATTCTGATTCGCGGGAAGTTGACTCCTACATTCTCTTGTAATATGACCAGGCTTGTTACACCGATGACAGTTGCTCCGGGTGTATGGCCCGCTGTGATGTAGGTTACAACGATTGCATTTGGGGTGATTCCCCTTGTACCCACCATGGCTTTGACCACCAGAGGATTGCTGACTAGGGCTCTTGTAGTCGTCAGTTCTTCTCTGCTGAGACTGAGATTGAACAGAAGTCGAACCTCTGCTTGAAGCTCCATCCCATTTCCGCTTGTTGTCACTAGGAGCATCTGAAGTAGCTGTCGCACTTATGCGCTTTGGTAACCTGTTCTGCTTCACCGCCTGATCAGTGAGACGGTGAGCCAACTGAACAACCTGCTGGATGGTGGCAAGGTTTGCTGAAGTTACATGACTTTGGATTTCTGGCACTAAGCCCTTGAGAAAAAGTTCAATACTCTTAATTGGAGGGTCCACCATAGTAGGACACAATAATGCAAGCTCATTCGATCTCTTAGTATACGCCTCAATTTCTGACCCCGTCATCTTGAGGTTGTAGAACTCGACCTCCAACTTATGAATGTCGTCGCGACTGCAGTATTCCTCCTTGATCATCTCCTTAAAATTGTTCCATGGGGTGGCGTTAGCAGCAACCAACCCCAGCATTTGGACCTGAGCGTTCCACCATGTGAGGGCTAAACCCTCAAGAGTACCGGTAGCATACTTCACCTTGCGTGCCTCAGGGCATTCACACATTTCGAACACAGATTCTAGTTTCTTAAACCAGTGGAGGAGACCTACAGCTCCTTCAGTGCCGCTAAAAGTAGTTGGTCGGCAGTCCATAAAGGTTTTGAAGGTGCATACAGGTGGCTGAGCATGCTTACCTGTTGTGGGTGTAAGAAAGGACAAAGTTTAACACAAAGATAGGTTCACGAGAGTAGGACCTAAAGATCCTAGAATGAGTTTTAAACTGCAGGGTATACCTCCTGCTTGTGCGGCTGCAAGTGCCGCAGCAACCTGTTCGTTAATCAGAGCCGTCAACTGGGCTTGAGTCATGTTAATGCGTCCAGACATGATCTTCATATCAAGGGAAACACGAGTGAGAAAGGTCCGCGAAAGTGCGATGACAGAAGAGAGTAAGCACACATGTGTTCAAGCAACAGTAGCTATACTAGCTAAGCATATCATGAGCAAAGTTCTACGTAATCTAGCATGTAGGTAATAAGACATAAACCATATCACCTAGAATGTCGAGCCTTGCACGTGGAGTGAAGTGTCGTTGTGGATCGTAGAGCACTGTACAGGTTATAGTCTGGTTTTAACAAAAACGTTTTCCTTTACTAAAACCAAGTTCTCTATAACCAATGGCTCTGATACCAATCTGTCACACCCCCAAAATCCACACGCGGAGTATCACCGCTTGGAGGCGTGACTGACCAGGATCAAGCCACCAATCATATTGAACAAGCGTGTAAAGAAATAATAAAACCCAACACAATACAATTGGTGGGCAACCCAAAACATAGTTTAAGTTATCAGCAGAAGCAAATAGTTCAACACCCAAATATTAAATCCAAAGTATTAAAGTTATCATGAACACTCAATGTCCATGACCCACAACGACTCTTCCCCATGCAAGCTCCTGCTAAACCCAGTGACCTGCAAAGCATGTAGTAACGAGTCAACAACAATGTCGAGTGAGTTCACAGTTGGTTGTCCAGTTTAGAGTTGTTCCAAAAACATAGTTTGTTCTTAACTAGCTATCCAGGCGTGGGGGTTACCCCATAGTTCAAAAAACGTTTATTTGTTACCCATTCTTACGTTGGCTATCCAGCCCGGCTCTCTGGCCGTGGGGGCTACCCCATGTTTAATTCACCAGACTCGTTGCCATATCGACTACTAACGTTCGTCATGTTTAAGTGCCCTAACGTCTGTGTCTATCATCACTGACGTGCCATAGTCCATTAGTCCACGCCCGTCCTCTGCGGCATGGTGTGAGGTTTGTTAAACCTAATAGCGCTATTTAACTAATGACCCGTTCGCCATTGGCCTCGGCGATTAAGTCGATACAAAAGGAGGGACTTCGTTGATAGAGTTCTAGTCTAGCATAATTAAGTAAGTCTCAACCGGACGAGGAATCTACGTTCCTGAATACGTCTCAACAGGACGAGGAATCCCTATTCCTTAACCCATTCCCAATCCCCTGGGAATCCCATGCTTTGTAGAGAAGTGTGAACTCACCTTAGATTAGCTCGGCAGATAGTTAAGGGTCGATTAAGCTCCTAGTGGTCAACCACGTCCTAACATAGTTGTACCATACAAGTCAGGTTCGTATTCAGGTAGTGCACGTATGTTTTCTACACACATTTGCATACACGTATTGATCATGGCACACACGTATAAATACTTCAGTTAATCAACAGGGCACAAACACATCCAATAGCCTCATCTATGTAAATAAGCAAAGTCCAAGTATGCGGCCCAATTAGTTGGGCTCATAACAGCATGCAAGTCCAAAACAGTGTGCACGTGTATATGGTCTCGAGCCGAGACTAGAGATCCCGAGTCGAGACTGTGCGGTCTCGAGTTGTAGCCTACAAGTTCTCGAGTCGCAACTGAGGAGGTCTCGGGGCATACGTTCATCACTCGAAACTAGGCGGTCTCGAGTCGCAACAAGACTCGCAACCATGGTCTCAAGTCATGCTGTTTTTGTGCTGATGTGGTGTGGTCTCGAGTCGAGACTGTGGGTTCTCGACTCGCAACCCGTGTCGAGACCGGAGATGTAACTGATTTCCTGGTTTCCTTAATTTGCAGCTCATTAATTCCGTAAAAACAGCAAACAACTTTGGCAGTTTCGCAAATCAGATTAAACAACACTTTTAACAGTAATAATGAATATTCAGCAACCCTAATCATGATCTAAGCAAGAACAATCAACCAACAATCGATCAAACTAAGCAATTTAACATCTAATTCATATGAACCCTAAAATCATAATCATGAACAACAACCTTCACCCTAACTATTAAATCATGGGATTTTAATCATACAATACATCATTATTCGATCACAGCTCTAATCCGATTAACATCATCACCCACATTCGATTCACTAGAACCTCATCAAACTAACAATCCGAATCATAGAAACATATCAGCCGGTTAACAAGCATTCAGTTCTCAATCATTATCATGCAAATATGAATATTATCAAATACACATATGCAAGCCGATTTCATGAACACTAAGATTCAACAGTTTCTATCATGATAAATCACAAGATATTACTAGATCATAACATACAATCAAATACAAAACACTAACTGGTTGAGAGTGTATAACGAGGATGATCCGAACACAAAAATCTTCGATGAGAAAGAGAGGTGTTGCCGTCGAGTTCTAGAGAGAAGGAAGAGAGCACTAGGGTTTGTGTGTTATGAGAGTTGCAACAAATGAGGAGTGTACCCTTACTCCTAAGGTTATGCGACACAAAAGGGGTGGGCCGAACCCTCTACATGGGCTGCCCATTCGGTTCGGTTTCAAGAGAAGTGGGCCGAGAGTAGTAAAGCCCAAAGGCTTGTGCGTTCGGGTTGGTGTGCGATTGAGTTCGTTTATATACATACATACTTTACACAAAACACATAACAAACATAACATTTCATTAAGTTCACATAGTCACATAATATTGTTCACATATGTTACATTCACACAAAGATAGGTTCTGGAATACGAGTTGTCATAACAAACACATCCTTACCAGACAAGGTGACAGTCCAATCGAATGGCCATCCGAACGGATTGCCACCCGATCGACTGGCCATCCGATCGGATTACCGTCCGATCCATCGACACACTACACCTTTTTACGCGTCGCTTATCGTTTATGCTATCGTTCTGATCAGGCTAAACTCACTCTAGCGCTCCCTTCAATCCATCATCGTTGTGAGTATAATCGAACTGTTTTGCTTTACGCACTTTTGGGTGTTATATACGTTACTTATTCTAAATCACATCGAACACACTACGCAATACTTTAACGCTAACCATTATCGCATGTTATACGTGACTCAATGAATGCTTGTTTGTTATGTTTACACATGGATTGCTGTCTACCTGCCTTAGCAACGATAGTACTATAGTTTGGACTCAGCACCTGTTCACTCAGGGGTTGTTAAGGACAATTAATCACATGGTTCACAGTGGTGGACATGTATTACGAACTGCCTTGTGCAGTCAACCCACAATTATTGGTATGTATAGGATCATGTCGATAACTTACGTGCTTCATTTCACGCATTGTACGTGCTGGTTATGCGTAAACGATTTCGAACTCTATTATATCTATTAAACTTGTGTGCTCACCTTTACACTATGTGTATTCACCTTTACTTTAACATATGTGGTAGGTGCTTAAGATGTTAAAATGCTTGGCTTGCTGTGAAATCGAGGCTAGGAAAGGTCTAGAAACGAATAAACAATTTGGCTATTTTGAAATCTGAGTTGTCAGATCAGTATTTGTTTATGAGATAATTATTTGTAATAACTGTTTTATTTGATATGTTATGGTATGGGACATGACGTTTTAAATATCTGGTAATTAATAGTTGTTATGGATACTCATGGACAATCTGTTTCGCTCAGTGCCACGCCCCGATGTTTCTGCCATCGGTTGGGGTGTGACAAAGACGACCTCTTTAACCATTTTAATCGGCGGCATCACAAATCAAAACGAGTTAATGATTTACAAATCACCCATCGATTTGTTGTAGCTACTGATCTTAGAGAGAGAACGACAGAAGATTTTAGGGTTTCAACTAGGTCCTTTATTCTATTTGAATGTAGAGAGAGAACAACAGAAGATGGAATTCAAAATTTGGGAAGTCCCGCTCATGTAACCAGCTTACAAGTGCTTTGGTTGTTAAAGTTGAGGGAGTTAAAAGGTAATTAATGTGACAACCGGTAATTAACGGCTCCTAATTACGTGACTAACAGATGTTTAAAGCGATAATAAATAGCGTTTAAGACATCAATAAACTTAATTAGGCCTTTAGAGTGCCTAGGAACGTCTATTCGACTGTACAGTACGCGTATGACGATCTGCGGAGAATTGCGGAATAATAAACACTAACGAATTGGAAACCGAACAAAATACTGAAAACGCCAATAAATACGAATTCTATACGAATATTTTATATTTATAAATATAGTTTTGCGAATTTATTATGTTTCCGTACGTCACAAAACGAAAACATAAACGAACACGCGAATGCAGAAAACACACCGGCAACGAAACGGAAGCATCGGAGACGCGTGTTACCTCCAAAACTTAAATTTTATGTTATATTTAGCTCCGTACTAAAATTTTAATATCCGTAGTCAAAACCGGATCAAAAAATGGATTAAAACGGTGAACGACGGAATTTGTCAAGGTTATTAACGCAATCACCGAACGAGCGAGTCCAACGTCGAATACCGACACTTGTTACATGTTTCAACCCTAAAATTTTATTTTATGGCAATACACAACATTCGGGTGCAAAAAACGGGCTTCAAAGACGAGATCGGGCCTTTCAAAATGCTAGAAACGGGCTTGTGGGCCTTGGGCCCAAGCCCACAAAACCCTCACTATTTAAGGAATTTTAACTCTAAAATACTCATTTTTCACCTACACTTTCTCTCTCTAACTTAAAATTTCTCTCAACACTCTCTTTCTCTAGAATAATCTGGCAGCAGGTACGGTGGCAACGCCACCGCTACGGCGGCGGTGGCGGCGAATTCCAGCGATGGTTCCAGCAGTACACCCCCTTCTCTCATCAACTTCGGCATCTACTCCGGCGGCGGAGCCGGATGTGCCGGTGGTCCTCTCCGACGAGTGACACCCCCCTGCACCCTTGTTACTTCAGCGACGAAGATCAGAAGATGAGAGAGAGGGAGAGAAGCGACTGATGTATGGCGTGGAACGAGTTTTCCGGTGACAAATCCGTCGTTGGCGGCGGGGCCGCGGCGGCGGTGATGGTGCTTTTGACGGGTTTGACGGTAACCCCCCCTCTCGGTTTACTTCTCTTGTTTTTTCTTTCTTTGAAGTCTGATGATGATGAGTGTTGCTTGATGTTTTTTTTATGTTGGTGTTGGTGGCGCGACGTGATGGCAGGGGGTGGTGGTATTCACGGTCAGATCTGTTCAGGACAGGGATAGTGACACGGCCCGACTCGGGTCAACTCCAGGGTGCTTCGGGTTAGCTTGGGTTAAGTTGAATCAAAGCCAGGATGCTCGGTTCCGAATGGAAGTTGGTGTTGGTAATTTACCATTATGGTTCGAGTTTCGGTTCAACAGTCAAAGTTGGTCAAAGTGATCAACGGCAGTTTTGGCGGGTCCGGTTCGGTTAGATTAGTCAGCTTCAGAAGCGGTTCGGGTTGACTCGGTCAACTCAGCGAGTCGACTCGGTCAACTCAGCGAGTCGACTCGGTCAACTCAGCGAGTCAACTCGGTCCACTCAGCAAGTCAAACCTGGTCAACTCAGTTGACTCGGTCAACTCAGTTAGCGTTTTCACATGAGGATTTGGTAAAGATTTTACGACGGTTTATTTCGTTATTTTCATAGTTTATATCACGTGAAACGAGCTCTCGAAACCGGATTGATTCAGGAAACGTTATAAATAAATTTAATGAATTCGTATATTAGTCATATTTATAAAACATGTTTTATTTCATACGTATACATATATTGTTGAAATGTTTGATTGAATTTTGAAAAATAACGACAACTTGTGTTGTTGGGGGCCTCCAAAAACAGAGGAAACTCTGCCCATTTTTCGAGAAAATCCGTAAAATAAAACGAGTTTATTTATAAAACAAACTATTGGAACTCAAGTAATCTTTTAGAAAAACAAATACAAACATACAATTACTTTCGACGACACTTTACAACATCACGAAAACGATGATTCGGATATCATTTTCAACAATTCTTCTATAAAATAAAACATGATATAATATTTCAATTCTTTTATTATTTTCGATAATTCTTTCAAGTATCAAACAATACGAATTCTTTTATAAAATAAATATAATTTTTATATTTATTTCAAATATCAAACGACATGATTTCGTATTATAAGATAAATATATGTTAGATGTTTATTTCAATTATCAAGCAACACGAATTCGTTTTATAAAAATAAATATAATTTTATATATTTATTTCCAATATCGTACGGAACGAATCCTTTTATAAATAAATATAGTTTTATATATTTATTTCCGATAACGAACAAAACGAACTCTTTATAAATAAATATAGCTATATATTTATTTCCGACACAAACAAATCGAATTCTCTTATAAAAATAAATATAGTCATATATTTATTTTCAAACACGACAACTCGATGATTCTTTTATAGAATAAATATAACTTTCATATTTCTTTCAAACGCCTAAACGGCATATATGCCACACCCTGTCTTTTGCGAAAGCGTATGATGTGTGGCTAGCTTGTTATCATTGCATTCAATCATAATAAACAACTACATTATTAAAACGATGTTCATCCATTCAAAAAATTTTGATTATTACAGACACTTAATTTCTTAAGTTTTAAAACACAACCTTCATCTAGGTTACAATTTGACAAAAGTGGATGACATCTATGCTTGTAGTCTACTTCTAGTTACGACACTTGCGCCCAAGATCCATCCTGTCACCTGAAATACATGTAATTTTGGAAAACATCAACATAAAGTTGAGCGAGTTCATGCGTTTTGTATATCTTGTATGAAAACATAGTTTGTAACTTTTACAAATCAAGTATTCATTGTATGAATCAAGTTTTCTTGTGTACACCATGTACTAAATGAATGTTTGTGCAAGGACATTAAGGCATATGAGGACATAGGGAGCATTAGTATTTTCTAATTTAACCATGTCGATTACCCTCGACTGTGTCGATTAACCTCGACTGTGTCGATTTCCCTCGACTGTGTCGATTACCCTCGACTGTGTCGAGGACTGTGTCGATTAACCTCGACTGTGTCGATTACCCTCGACCGGGACACTGAAGCACTCAAGAGGTCACATAAGGACCATGAGTGGGGCTCGGTCGTACCCGTTAGATCTAACCCTCGTCCCTAATTAAGTTTTAATGGCATCTCAATATCTAGTCTATGCTCACATGTTCTAGTATTTTCTAGGCATTTCTTAAAGCACATCATACTCGGTTCTCGTTCTCACCAAGTGTGCTCCTCGTATTTTTACCATTTGTAAAAATTGTAATATTTGTACATGTATTTCACCCCCGAGAGTTATAAAAACTGAAAACAGTTAAAGAAAAGGGGGAGCATGAACTCACAACTTTGCGTTCCTGCGTCGTAAACTTCACCGGATTTGCTTATCTAGCGTCGTGACCTAAACGTGTTTTATTAACGTTAGTCACTAGACTTGTATCACACAAGTACAAGTCACTATCTTTTGTTTATGTTTTTGTGTTAAAAATATTTTATATTTTTAACTAAGTGTCTTACTTATATTATTTTCTCAAAAATAAATATAAGTTTTTTTTTTTTTTTTGTATTTTTGCACTTTGCACCCGAATTATGTATTTTGTCTAAGTATGTTGTATGTGTATTTTGTGTTTTTACTTCTCATGAGTATTTAGTGTATTTCTAAGTCCTAATACACTATCAAGTATAATACATACTACATACACTTAGCACAAAATGTGGCGATCAATAAATATATATATTTTTTTTTTCAAAAATATATTCATACTTAATATCCATTTTTTTTTTTGAAGAAATCATCATTTCTTATCACCAAAAATTGGGGAAACCTTGGTAATATTTTTAGATACATTTTTAGGGAATAAGTTTCTCAAAAACTTATATTTTTCTAAGTGTCAAAATTTATAGAAATTTTGACAGAGTTTCCCCTAAAAATGGAGGTTTCCCATGTTTTCAAAACATGTGTTTATTTTCTTTTAAAATCAACAACAATATCAACAACACAATCTTTATTTACTAAACTTGTCAAAACAAGCATATACCACAAACTTGTGAACTTGAAAGTTTGTGAAAATATGTAGTAAATTACTAACATATTTAGTAGGTCTTGTTATCTTTAAAAATAAAATTAGTTTCTTAAAAAGTTTATTTTTAAAGAATTTAAAGTTTAACAACTTCTAGTCATGTTTTACAAAAATATTTCGTTGTTATATTTCCTTGTTACACAAGCGTTCACACACTTGTTTACTTACTAAAAATGTATTTAGTTCACACAAGATCCGGGTTTTAACAAGACTAGTATCTTTCACTTGGTTCTTCCGAAAAACCACCTGTAGATCTTTAGATCTACAAGTTTACAACTTCATTTTGCAAGAAAACTCATGTTTATTCAAGTTCAAAGTTCATGTATGGATGGTTTCATCATCCTTTAAGACTCTAACATTTACATCTTACTAGTTCATGTTCTTAAACATGAACTAGTATGTCTAGATGATGATCCATCCTACTTCTACTAACAAACATCATCAAATAATCATAGTTTCACAAGATTCACATGATTTACCCATATATCTTCTCTTTATCCACTATTTATCACTTTATGTTTAAGACTTATTCATGTTCTTTAGAGTTTCTTAACATTTTATCATTCAATCAACTATTAACCATTAAAAACAAGAACAAGATGAAGATTTGAAGCACTTACTACAAGCACAAGGCTAGGGGAGTTCAAGAGTATAAAAGTGGTGGTTAATAGCAAATAGAGAAGGTCCTTCCACTTCCGAGATCTCCAAGCTTCGTTGTATGACCTATAACACCCTTGTGTGCTTGTGGAATGGATGGAGATGAATGAATGATAGTGATGGTGGTGGGTCTTGAGTTCGGCCGAAGCCAAGGGAAGGAGAAGAAAGAAAGTTTTGTTGAAAGATGAAGGTGATAAGTATGTGTGAAGGTCTAGTGGTTTATAAAGAAATTTTCCAACAAGTCTTGAACCTTTGGTCCATATGTCTTCTAGATACTACACAAGATCCTTTAAACATCTTAAAGAAGATCAAGGGGGTCCCTCATGGTTCACAACCGGTTAAGGGGGGGGGGGGTAGTCTAGTTTGATTTCAATTGTTTAGTTATCAATCTAGTTAGACATCAAGTATTAGATTTAGGTGTTATGGTGTGTTATTAATTATATAGTGTGTTAGGGTGTTCGGGTACCCTAACTAGCTTAGAAAAATAAAAACATTGCTTCTAGCAATATTTTGGTGTTCCGGGTAATGTCCGGTTGTTCGGTTAAATACCAGTTCGTTTAAGTGCTAAATTGCACCGTTTAGTGTCTTTCAAGTGTCCTTTTGTAACACTTTCAATCCCCGACACTTAGGGAAATATTCTGGATGATGAAACATAAATTCTGCATGAAATTTATGTGTTAAAAGCTAATTTATAGCTGAATTTTATAAATTTCTGCACTTAAAGTGCGTTTCGGGTGCTTTTTAGTGCGTATTTTAGCTTTCGTGATGTTTATATATAAACCCTTGTATGTACTCATGGGTTTTAATGCATTCTTGACGTTGGACCTACACCTAGGTTCCAATTCGAATGTCTGACTGCTTTCTGCAGTTCTGTTGACACGATGTGTCTTACCGGTGAGTTTACTAATATTTTTGACGCAACGCTATCATAAAGTAATTCTTGTAGTATATATCATGCATGAATTCACTTGCATGGAATTCAAAAATTTATTTGTCTGGTAAACCAGATCATGCACAGTCATTTAAGCACAAATTACTGTTCATTTCGTGTACGGAATGTACGGAAAAGTGACGGTTGTCACAGTCTCCCCCCCGTTAAAAGAATTTTGTCCCGAAATTCAAGCGATGCCATCGGTCGCAGGGGAGTTGTGAAACCAATATGGTCACTTAGATTCATGATTTGTCTTTATGTTCCCATGAAATCTCTGGGTCATGTCATGAATCCTATCATACTCAAGTAAATCGATCATGTCTTTTTTGTGTCTTGTGGGCTCTTGGTCCATAACCTCAACAGGTTTCTATAGTATTGTGGACTATTGGTCCAAAACCTCAACAGGTTTCTATAGTATTGTGGACTCTTGGTCCAAAACCTCAACAGGTTTCTATAGTATTGCGGACTCTTGGTCCAAAACCTCAACAGGTGTCTATAGTATTGTGGACTCTTGGTCCAAAACCTCAACAGGTTTTATGGTATTTCTTGTCGTTTGTCATTGACGTGAATCTTATTTGTGGGAACAACGACTGTTCCTTGAGTCAGACTCCTCTAACGATTAGACACATGAATGTGTCGCGATCACTACTGATCTTTTTCTGGGAGTTTCATCTTGTGAACAATGGTTCTCATCCCTACACCGGGGATTCAACCTTTTCGTTTTCCAAATCACACTACGCCTTCTCTAGGCGAGGCTCTCATTTTAGTCATACTTCTTGTCTCAATTTCTTACGATTTCTGCCGCTCATCGGCGCTATCTTTCTGTATTCTGCGGGCTGTCCTGATATGATCACATATCTGAACGATCTTGCCTCTAGTTTTCCTGGGCCATCTCGGGCCAGTTGATTGTTTATTTCTGGTCTTCGTTCAACATGACGGGAATTGACTCATTATGTTCCGTCTAAAGCTTTTCATGAAGCGGTTTTGACGGCGGTGTGATGGATACCGTTGTAGGAAAACTCCACTAAGGGCAAGTGAGTGTTTCGACTTTTCATTAAAGTTTATCACACAAGCACGTATTGTGTTCATATAGTCTGCATCGTTCAGCAGCCCAGTTCATAATCAAGTTCTTACGATCATCGGTGTGCTGCAACCTTCGTGATCAGTAATGATCGTGTAACGTTTCCTCTCAGGTAATGACGTCCAGTTTGTGGCGCGCAATTACTGTATCTATCTCGAGGTCTCTTCTCATGATCCCTTAATCAATGTGCCGCGTATGCAATGTTGTGGTCTCGCTGCATCGGCGTGCAATCGAGACTTTGTCGAGAGACGTCACATAATTGCAACTCTAGCTCCTTAGCTCTTGGTTGCAGGGTTGACATGAATTTCGTCCTTATCCATCATGTATCTTAAAGTTCTCACTTCGCGAATTCGAAATCCGCTTTTCGTCATCATAGCGCTTAACTGTTCTTTCTCTTAGAGTTGCAAGATAAATTGCAGCTGTTGCTCACGACCTTCCTTGGTCGTTGACCATATAAGAATGTAGTCAATAAGTACATGTCTTATCCAGGTATGGCTTAAACGTTCGATTCATGCGGTCCATGAACATTGTCGATGCATGTGTTAAGCCAAATGATACAACAAAGAACTCGTAATGCTCAAAGCGAGTCCTATTGGTCGTTTCAGGGATATTTCCTTCTGGTATTCACAATTGAGGACATCCTATCCTCAAGTTGATCCTTGAGTGGCAACTAGGATATTACGATTTTGTCTGTTCATGTCATCAGTCCTTGGCAAAGGATTCTGATTCTTAATTCTCTGGAATTTATGCAGGGTGGAGTCTATCAACTTTCTCCTTGTGCCCGTAACTAAGGATGTTTTGTCCTTAATTTCCTCCGTCTAGCAGCTCTTGCAGTTATATCGGAGGTTCATGCTTCGCGGATGAAGCTAGTCGGTATGGCGTCATTCAGCACTGGTGCTGCTCCTGGCACGCAATTTATCCTAAACTTCTCTTGTCGTTGCGGAGGGGCGTTCCTGGCAAGTCTTTAGAAAATACTTCTGGAACTTCTTCCATCACAGGAATGTTCTCAGGCTCTGTAGTCTATTCGGAGGCGTTTCTGTGTCTCTTCGACCAGTGAAGGATGTCGTAGATCTGCCGCCTTGTGGGGTCTAGCATTCTTGCACCTATTGCAAGAAAATTGAGTTTCATCATTCGCAAGAGGGATGCGTCTGATTTTCTCATATCGAACGACTTCAGCTATATACTTGGATTTTCGATCCATGCTGACTATCATACTATGACTTCGTGAGTCAATGGTAACAGAAGGTTCCGGCCTTCTGAGTTCCTAGAATGTAATTCCTCACTTGCTTCGTCTAGCCTTCTATATGCTCATTCCTAAAGAATACGTGACGTCTATTTTACTCGAAGCTAGGCCAAGCAGATTCTTATGTTCTAAGCATGCAAGGTTAAAGTTGATGCCAGTATTAATTAAAAGTAGATGCATTAGGTTGGTTGATAGGGAACGTACCCGTAACGGCATCTGGATCCTGGCGTGCTTCACGAGTTTCGATCGTGAAAACCCTTCCTTGCTTGTTTCTTCCCAGGGCAATCTTTCCTAAAGTGCCCTGTTTTATCACATCTGTAGCAACCTGGTATTCTCTTATCTCTTCCATCTAGGTCCCTTGCCCAACAGGCATCCTTGATGTGTCCTTCTTTTCCACACTTTCCGCATTTAGGCCTCAGACATCGACCTTCATGGTGAAAGTTGCATTTCCCACACCTTGGCTTAGTTCCCGAGTAAATCTTATCACCAGCCTTATTAGTGGCTCCAACAGTTTTCCTTCCAGGCGGCGGGTTCACTTTCTTTCTTTTGTTTGCTTTAGAGCTTTCATAGCTAACTCGGGTGCTCGATTTTAGGCTTGAAGACTTCCTTTTCTTGTTGCCTGATGACTCCACATGAGTCTCTTTCTTGTTATCCTCAGATTCCGAAAATTTTCCCGCACGTAGAGCTTCTTCAGTAAGAGTGACACTCATATCGATAGCCTCTGCAATGGTTAAGGGCTTTGAGGTAGTAACCATGCCCCTGATCTGGGGTGCAAGTCCCCAAATGAATCATTCGATTCTCTTGAATTCTGGCTTGACTAAGTAGGGGACGACCCTAGACAAGTCGTGAAATCACTCGACGTATTCAGGAATCTTCGGTCCGTCCATTTTCAAATTCCAGAACTCCACCTCAAGCTTCTGGATTTCAGCCCTAGAACAGTATTTCTTCTCCATCATTTCTTTGAGCTCGTCCCAGCTCAGTGCATAAGCAGCATCTGCACCAAGGGTCTGAACCTGAAGGTTCCACCAAGAGAGTGCGCCATCTAGAAATAACCCTGAGATATAGGTAACACTCTGTTGGGGTGAACAGTTACTCATTCTTAGAACTGAGTCAGTCTTTTCTGTCCAACGAACAAATGCAACGGCACCTCCTGTGCCATCAAAATTCAAAGGCTTGCAGTCCAGAAACTGTTTATAGGTGCAGCCAGTTGGAGGGTTATTTCCAGTAGTGCCATCGCTGTGCTTAGAGCGGAGGGCTTCATGTCATGCAATGGCCTGTGAGATGCGTTCTTGCAGCTCGGCTTCTGTTCTTGGTAGCGTACTGGTGTTTGTGTCTCGCCTGGGCGGCATTCTTTTCTGTCAAAATGGTATGAAGTAGGTTAGACAACATTTCAATTGTCTATGAGATACATAGCACCTTAAGCCATTATGTAATCACCCAATTTCACATGTATATAAAATCAATGTATGAGCGAGGAAACAGTTACTGAGCCCTCACATAGGCTTGCCAACTTGGCTTACTGTTTGTAATAAAATGAACTCGAGGCTACATCGTCTCGGTCATTCAAATTTTAGTTATTTCCTGCTACATTGGTTTTGGCTTTACTGGTGCGTATGTTTTCCCTTAGATAGGGTTGTTCGTTTTGAGGTGGTAGAGAGTGTATCGTCAATGATTCTTTCTGAATGTTACTCATCTTCACTTGCTTAAACTTCGTTTTCTCAAACGTCTCGTATGCAGGTAGAAGTGTCAGTCACGAAGTAGGCTAAGACAGGCTTCCTACTTTCTAACGTGCTAAAGCACTGATCTATGTGTTGTTCTACCAGAGGAAGGTGAGGACACCTATAGATTAATTTTGTGTGGTTTTCATTAGCTCGACCCGCAGAGTCTACCAGGATTTCTGTGCACTACAAGTCATTATTACATGGGCCCCCGTAATAATAAATTGTCTTGCACAGTTACCCCAAATTTTCTCTCGTCTAAGCAGATGATCAATCAAGAAGGGGACACTACTGTCCTTATACCTCTATCATGGAAAGGACCATTGCGGTGGTCCACACGCTAACATTCGTTATCGTTACGCGCGTATAGGCACGATGATTAGATGGAATAGGAATAGAGAGAATTCCTAGTAGTTGGAGGGGCACCTTCGAGATGAATACTTCATCTTCCTTTTCTGGTCAAATATGTCATCAATCTTGCTTCACCTAAGCCGCAGGGATCTCGTCCCGTTGATTAAGGATTCGTTCAAGGTTGCCGCATCTGCCTCGTCATCATCACCGTAGTCTGGCACCTTCACGATCGAGAGGGAAGATCAGCCATCTCCTACGGAAGCAAGCTCAGAATCTTGTTTGGTAATCACTCCCAGCCATGAGCTTTGCAAAGGATGCGAGGTCGGTAGCTTCATCGTGCGAGTTATGTACAGTAATAGGAGTCGGAGTCGAAAGTATCTTATTCACGTCAATAATCATTCCGTACACTTATTTGTATGTATATGTATCAATAACATATATGCTACTTAGCATAATCAATCAATTTAATGCATTATATCACGTATAACTCTCGTTTTTGGGGGGGGGGGTCATTTTGTTTTTGGCAAGTCTAACTCGTGTAAACTATGCTTTGGTTGGCACCTTATTATAAGGGTATTCCTCACTAATGTCCTTGCCTTGTCACTTTTTTGAAAAGTGTCTGACTTGTGGATCTTGGCGCTTTCGTGAATGCAATGAAAACCTTTTTGTAAAAATGTTTTCGTGAGAGAACTCTAGTGATTGTAGTCTAGACTCGAGAAAGAATCCTAGTTCACTACAATCGAAGCTCTGATACCAAAGTGTCACACCCTGTCTTTTGCGGAAGCGTATGATGTGTGGCTAGCTTGTTATCATTGCATTCAATCATAATAAACAACTACATGATTAAAACGATGTTCATCCATTCAGAAAATTTTGATTATTACAGACACTTAATTTCTTAAGTTTTAAAACACAACCTTCATCTAGGTTACAATTTGACAAAAGTGGATGACATCTATGCTTGTAGTCTACTTCTAGTTACGACACTTGCGCCCAAGATCCATCCTGTCACCTGAAATACATGTAATTTTGAAATACCATTTGTAAAAATTGTAATATTTGTACATGTATTTCACCCCCGAGAGTTATAAAAACTGAAAACAGTTAAAGAAAATGGGGAGCATGAACTCACAACTTTGCGTTCCTGCGTCGTAAACTTCACCGGATTTGCTTATCTAGCGTCGTGACCTAAACGTGTTTTATTAACGTTAGTCACTAGACTTGTATCACACAAGTACAAGTCACTATCTTTTGTATATGTTTTTGTGTTAAAAATATTTTATATTTTTAACTAAGTGTCTTACTTATATTATTTTCTCAAAAATAAATATAAGTTTTTTTTTTTTGTATTTTTCCACTTTGCACCCGAATTATGTATTTTGTCTAAGTATGTTGTATGTGTATTTTGTGTTTTTACTTCTCATGAGTATTTAGTGTATTTCTAAGTCCTAATACACTATCAAGTATAATACATACTACATACACTTAGCACAAAATGTGGCGATCAATAAATATATACATATTTTTTTTCAAAAATATATTCATACTTGATATCCATTTTTTTTTTTTGAAGAAATCATCATTTCTTATCACCAAAAATTAGGGAAACCTTGGTAATATTTTTAGATACATTTTTAGGGAATAAGTTTCTCAAAAACTTATATTTTTCTAAGTGTCAAAATTTATAGAAATTTTGACAGAGTTTCCCCTAAAAATGGAGGTTTCCCATGTTTTTAAAACATGTGTTTATTTTCTTTTAAAATCATCAACAATATCAACAAAACAATCTTTATTTACCAAACTTGTCAAAACAAGCATATACCACAAACTTATGAACTTGAAAGTTTGTGAAAATATGTAGTAAATTACTAACATATTTAGTAGGTCTTATTATCTTTAAAAATAAAATTAGATTCTTAAAAACTTTATTTTTAAAGAATTTGAAGTTTAACAACTTCTAGTCATGTTTTACAAAAATATTTCGTTGTTATATTTCCTTGTTACACAAGCGTTCACACACTTGTTTACTTACTAAAAATGTATTTAGTTCACACAAGATCCGGGTTTTAACAAGACTAGTATCTTTCACTTGGTTCTTCCGAAAAACCACTTGTAGATCTTTAGATCTACAAGTTTACAACTTCATTTTGCAAGAAAACTCATGTTTATTCAAGTTCAAAGTTCATGTATGGATGGTTTCATCATCCTTTAAGACTCTAACATTTACATCTTACTAGTTCATGTTCTTAAACATGTACTAGTATGTCTAGATGATGATCCATCCTACTTCTACTAACAAACATCATCAAATAATCATAGTTTCACAAGATTCACATGATTAACCCATATATCTTCTCTTTATCCACTATTTATCACTTTATGTTTATGACTTGTTCATGTTCTTTAGAGTTTCTTAACATTTTATCATTCAATCAACTATTAACCACTAAAAACAAGAACAAGATGAAGATTTGAAGCACTTACTACTAGCACAAGGCTAGGGGAGTTCAAGAGTATAAAAGTGGTGGTTAATAGCAAATAAAGAAGGTCCTTCCACTTCTGAGATCTCCAAGCTTCGTTGTATGACCTATAACACCCTTGTGTGCTTGTGGAATGGATGGAGATGAATGAATGATAGTGATGGTGGTGGGTCTTGAGTTCGGCCGAAGCCAAGGGAAGGAGAAGAAAGAAAGTTTTGTTGAATGATGAAGGTGATAAGTATGTGTGAAGGTCTAGTGGTTTATAAAGAAATTTTCCAACAAGTCTTGAACCTTTGGTCCATATGTCTTCTAGATACTACACAAGATCATTTAAACATCTTAAAGAAGATCAAGGGGGTCCCTCATGGTTCACAACCGGTTAGGGGGGGGGGGGTAGTCTAGTTTGATTTCAATTGTTTAGTTATCAATCTAGTTAGACATCAAGTATTAGATTTAGGTGTTATGGTGTGTTATTAATTATATAGTGTGTTAGGGTGTTCGGGTACCCTAACTAGCTTAGAAAAATAAAAACATTGCTTCTAGCAATATTTTGGTGTTCTGGGTAATGTCCGGTTGTTCGGTTAAATACCGGTTCGTTTAAGTGCTAAATTGCACCGTTTAGTGTCTTTCAAGTGTCCTTTTGTAACACTTTCAATCCCCGACACTTAGGGAAATATTCTGGATGATGAAACATAAATTATGCATGAAATTTATGTGTTAAAAGCTGATTTATAGCTGAATTTTATAAATTTCTGCACTTAAAGTGCGTTTCGGGTGTTTTTTAGTGCGTGTTTTAGTTTTCGTGATGTCTATATATAAACCCTTGTATATACTCTTGGGTTTTAATGCATTCTTGACGTTGGACCTACACCTAGGTTCCAATTCTAATGTCTGACTGCTTTCTGCAGTTCTGTTGACACGATGTGTCTTACCGGTGAGTTTACTAATATTTTTGACGCAACGCTATCATAAAGTAATTCTTGTAGCATATATCATGCATGAATTCACTTGCATGGAATTCAGAAATTTATTTGTCTGGTAAACCAGATCATGCACAGTCATTTAAGCACAAATTACTGTTCATTTCGTGTACGGAATGTACGGAAAAGTGACGGTTGTCACAATATATACATATTTTGATACTTAGCATACGAGACGCGATACATAACACGAGTTGTTATATACTATTTTCATGTAAATATTCTTTACATACACACACGACTTCTCGGGACGACTAACGCAATTATATCGATATATTTTTATATTTTTATATAAATATCTATATATATTTTATAAACCTCCCGAGAACTAAGTCTTCCCAAGACTTATTAATTACCGACATTAAACGAGACTTAACAAGAATAACTTAATCGTTTCTATTAAGTTATCAACTTACCGTCGAATCATTCGGTTAATGATTCGGTAGAGCTCGGTGACACGTAATTTAGTTACCGTATTTATTTAGAAACTTATAAGATATTCCATGTTGGGGATATTATAGATTACATGATAGCGACTCACCTCTTGGAAACGACATCGCAGAGTCGTAATAAGCTAGCTTTGCATAAGGATATCCAGGTGAGTTCATAACCCCACCTTTTCACGGTTTTACATTTTATAAATGTTTTCGGGGTGGAAAGACATGCAAGTTTTGCAAAAAATAAGCAACTTTTCGATGAACGAAAACCCATATTTCTAAACTGTGTTGCGAATGGATTTCAAGTAACTCAAATGGTTTACGAACGATTTATACTGAATATACTGGTTTTACAAAACAAATGCATATTTACGAAAAGTGCATGATTTTCATGACTAGAGACGGGACTGTCCTAGTTACAACAATAGGACTGGGTTGGTCTGCGTACGCAAAATGATACAACCCAATGGGTTCATGTCCCCCCTTTTTCTTTTAACTGTTTTCGGATTTATAACTCTCGGGGGTGAAATACATGTTTCAAATGTTTCAAATGGTATGATTTAGCCAAAGTGGACGAACTATTAGATCATGTGAACATAGGCTGAAACTGAATGTCATTAATTCTATTAAAGATCATGGACAAAGGTTAGATCTAACGGGTACGGCCGAGCCCCACTCATGGTCCTTGTGTGACCACTTAGAGTGCTTTTGTGTCCCAGTCGAGGTGATTCGACAACGGTCAAGGTGATTTGACACAGTCAAGGTGATTTGATACGGTCAAGGTGATTTGATACGGTCGAGGTGATTCGACACAGTCGAGGTGATTCGACACTAATAATCGTCCACTCGGGTTGAGTACTTCCTATGTCGTCACATATATTAATGTCCTTGCAAAGACTCTCGTGGGCTAGACCCACAATTTTCATATAACATATCGAGAAATGATTTTTACTAAATTTTCTCAACAATATTTTAAAAATCGGTTATTCAAAAAGATTTATTTTAAATCTTTTATAAACAAACTATGAACTCGCTCAACTTTATGTTGATTTTTCGCATGTTTCTTTCTCAGGTTACATTTTCAAAACATGGCGCGGTTGGAATAGGAGAATCATGTGGAGTCGAGTACCTAGTAGCGTTCGTTATCTAGAAGTCTTAGCTTATTTGCTTCCGCTGTGCAATGAAGATACCGGTCCAGTCACGCCAGCTCTGATATTTTCGGGGTGTGACAATTAAGACGAAGGATTAAAATGCAATTCATGTTTAAAAGACTAATTTATCCTCATTTTAGTTTGTATCTCATATATTAAATAAAAAAAGTTCTTATTTTTTTAGGTATCTTAAAATGTCACTCACTCATGTATTAATTTACCCTCGTTTTAGTTTGTATCTCATACATTAAATAAAAAAATGTTTTATTTTTTAGGTTTCTTAAAATGTCACTCCCTCATGTATTATATATATATATATATATATATATATATTATAATATAGATTGATGAAATTTTGTTAGTTTCTTTTGAAATTTGCATAATCCTTTAAATTAGGAACTTTTGTTAGTTTTTATCATATTTGACTAAACCTTTAAAGCAGGGAGTTTTGTTAGTTTTTGTTGACATTTCACATTTGACTAATCCTTTAAATTAGGACTGTTTTTGTTAAAATTTAACTAAAATATAAAGAAATTGATAAATCCATTATTCGACAATAGCTTTAGTTTTAAAATTTTTGGAACGAAAATGTTATAGAACCAATTATTTAACTCACTAAATGATTATATAAGTTTAACTCATCATAAAATATCACATGGATATGTTTACACTTATGTGTTCATATATATATTTTTAAAATAAAGAGTTAATTGCCAAAATCATCCCTGAGGTTTGGGCACGTTTGCCATATTCGTCCAAAATAACACTTTTGTACCAAATTGCCCCTAACGTTTGTAACTTTTTGCCATTTTCATCCAAACTACTAACTTAGTTTATTTTTTCTGTTAAGTTGAGTATATTTGGATGAAACTGGCAAATATAAAACCACATGGACGATTTTGGCAATTTACTCAAACCTTTTTTAATTTCTTTTATTTAATTACTTTTGTTACATATATAATAAAAAAGAATATACATGGAGTTTTTAGAAAAAAAAAAATTAATAGTTTTGTCACATAATTTTTATAAATTTTCATCCAAATTACTAACTCAGTTTATTTTTTCTGTTAAGATGAAGGATGTTTTAAATTTTATAAATTAAGACAGAAATTAATTTACAGCTTCTTAATATAAATCAGTTTTATAAAGAGAAAACGTCATTGGTGTGCAACACATAACAATCGATTACAACTTTTAGTATTTATCAGTTGTAGAGATAGAAAAAAATTGTAAAACTTTACATATTTTTTAATGTGTTGAGCACCTAGGAAATATGTTGGTAGAAATAAAATATTTATTTAATTAAGATTATGAGGGTAACTAACTAATACTTATTCAGAGTGGCTTGAGTAAAGAAACTTTTGGTTCATAGCATTATAATTAAAATTTGGTGGGTAATTTTAAGGTTTGGTAACAATACGTTGTTTGATAGGGGGCACTGGCTTCTGTTTTTCCTTAGGAGCGAATTTAAAAGAGTAGAAGATGAATTACAAACTTGGTACATATGATAAGATTTTTTTATTTGACATTTTTCGATAAGGTCACCAGCATTTTAGTTTTATAAAATTTAGAGGTTTAAATAGATTTTATTTTTATAAAACTGATCTATATAAAAAATTAGAAATTAATTTCTATTTTGGTTTATAAACATCTTTCGCCTTAATAGAAAAATTAACTTAGTTAGTGGTTGGATGAAAATTTATAAAAATTATGTGACAAAGCTATTATTTTTTTCATATAAAAATTGCATGTATATTCTTTTTTATTATATATCTAAAAAAATTAATTAAATAAAAGAAATTTAAAAGAGTTTGAGTAAATTTACAAAATCGTCCCTGTGGTTTTATATGTGCCAGTTTCATCCAAATATCCTCAACTTAACAGAAAAATAAACTAAGTTAGTGGTTTGGATGAAAATGGCAAAAAGTTACAAACGTTGGGGGCCATTTGGTACAAAAGTGTCATTTTGGACGAAAATGGCAAACCTGTCCAAACCTCAGGGACGATTTTGGCAATTAACTCTAAAATAAATCTCTATAACAAATTAGCTATTAAACATTTTGTGGCTTTGACGGTACTTAATCACTTGACCTTATGTAGCTACTAAATATTTTGTGATAATGACCAAGTACGTTGGACTTTAATCACTTGTACACTAAGACATAATCTACTTGTACCTTTTAATTCGTAAGTCAATACTGACGAAGACAACTATTGAAACGTCGACATAAATGAGTAGTTCGTCACAGTACCTTTGGATTTTTTTTAAAACACTATAGTCTATGCCAACATGTGGCGAAATATTCATTTTAAAATGAGTCAACCTCATGCTAATAAATAGCATATATATCTAGTCAATTTTTGATTTTTTCAAATAATATCTATACAAGATCGGAATATTTATTCTTAAGTGAGTCAAACTCATGCTAATAAATAACCTATATCTATACAAAATCGAAATATTCACGTAGGTTGTTTTTTTCTATAATATAACTAATATTTAGTCATTGAATCTATACTATAATACATTTTATTGTTTCTAGTAATCAAATACAAACATGATACAATTATTCGATAATGGTATAATCAAAAAATTTAACTCTTAAAATGATTACATAAAGTTTATTGATTTACTTATTCTACTTCTTTACAATGATCACTTGTACACTAAGGCATCATCTACTTGTACATTTTAATTCACACGTCTATGCTTAAAAGACAACTATCGAAACATCAACAAAAATGTATAGGTCGTCATGCTATCTTTGGATTTTTTTAAAAACATTATCTATATTATATTATAATGCATGAGGGAGGGGTATTTTAAGATAGCCAAAAAATAAGAACCCCCCCCCCCTTTATTTATAGAAAGACCCCTAAAATGAGGGTAGTTTGGTCTTTTAAATGCTATATATTTTTTAGCCCCTAAACTTATTACACTTAAATCCCTGAGGTTTTAACAAAATTATAGATAATTAGTTACAATTCACCTCTCCACAACAAACTTATATTTTTTTACGTATTCATGACATATCTTATAAACTATACTGTTTAAAAAAATCCAAAGATAGCATGACGACCTACACATTTTTGTCGACATTTCGGTAGTTGTCTTGTTCAATATCGACGCACGGATTAAAAGGTACAAGTCGATAATGATTTAATGTACAAGTAATTAATACATGTGATCTAATGCGCCTAATCTACAAAGATGGGCTCCACCTATGCAAACAAAAATAAAAAGAATTAAAAGTACCGTAACACAAAATGAAGATATTATGTGTCACATTTTATTTTATTAAAATTGACTAATATCTATACTTAGATATATCTTATAAAATCTTAAAACTAACTACAACAAACTTCCTAAATAAAGGAGTGACAAATCTAAAATTAAACCCTAATGCACTTTTATAGTTACTATTCAATATCGACACACGGATTGAAAGGTACAAGTCGATAATGTTTTAATGTACAGGTAATTAATACTTGTGATCTAATGCGCCCAATCTACAAAGATGGGCTCCATCTATGCAAACAAAAACATAAAGAATTAAAAGTACCGTACCATAAAATGAAGATATTATGTGTCACATTTTATTTTATTAAAACTGCCTAATATCTATACTTAGATATATCTTATAAAAACTTAAAACTAACTACAACAAACTTCCTAAATAAAGGGGTGGCAAATCTAAAATTAAACTATAATGCACTTCTATAGTTCCTACTTAAATACATAGCATGACACCCCTATATCTATTGCTAAACAAAGTTAAAAAATGGATCCAGTTCTGAATTCAATTGTTACGAAAAACCAAGCATGCGAGATTGAAAATTCTAAGGTCAGTTATGTTATATCGCAGCAGTTTCTTTATTTACTTTTTTGTGAATGTTAATTTATTTGATTTTTCAGATTCAGTTGCTTGATAAATATGCCAATTTAAACAACTCAGTTGTTGAACAAGCATCTAAGGTATTGATTTTGCTGGTTTTTAAGTATTATTTTTGCGTATTTCTTTCATATTAATATGGTCGTTATGTTATTATATGTGTGTTTTATTGTAGGATGATGGTGATAAAAGTGTTGATATTATTTCTTATGGTGCAATGTTTAGTCCATACAAGTCTAATCTTCAACGTGAATTTAGTGAAGATGTAATTTTAAGGTTTATTTAATCTTTTTTTAACTTTTGTATTCAATTTTTATCCTTTCTAAGGATCAGAAGTTTGAGACCAAAGGAAGAGATCCAAGAGACTCTCTAAATGGAAATGGAGTGAGGTTATTAATTTAAACGATTTTGAGGACAATGACAAAGAAGAGGAATTAGAAGATACTGACGATTCAAGCACAAACTAGAGAACCCGATTAAAAATACCTTAAGTGTCAATTCAGAAGTGGAACAGATTTCATGCAGTCTAATATGAAATCTATCAAGTGTTTATATGTTTTTTTTTTCATTTTTAGTTGTTATGTTTGATCTAGACGTATGAATAAAGTTTATTTTATATAAAAACATAATTTAACAATTAAAGTTAAAGGTGTAAAACATACTTACGAGTCAACTACTATTTTTTATTTTTATAAAAACAAAAAATTTAAACTTAAAGTTTATTGGAAGAGTACCGTGTGGATATTTAGAAAAAGTTATGAAATTTAAAGAATAAAATTATAAACTTTATTATTTAACCAACAAAATAAATTTAGTTTACAACTACAACAACTTATCTTTTATTTTTTGTCATTCGATGATTATCTTTTATTAAAAAACGAAACTTTAGATGTGTAAAACAATTTTTTTTACTTGATTTATAAACAAAACATTTTGTTTCTATAAAAATAATTATTTCATAAACATTTTTTGTAACAAGTAATATAAATAAAATACTCCAGAAATTTACAATCTTAACTAGATAGATACTAAATTGTGTTGCAAATTTTTAGGAAAATTATAAGTTCAATTATATTGTTATAGATAATAGGGAAATTGGCCTGTAATAATCACAACTAGACCTTATTGGCCATTAATAATCACACCTCAGAATATTCCCCACACCAGTCCCACCTTTCACCTATTTTTCCTACAATGGTCCCCCGTTAAAAACACTTAATGGAGTTAAGTTTTTTTTTTCCAAATTGCAAACAGATTTTTTAGGGCTTTTGATTAGAAAGACGATACGAGTCCATTGATGTAAAACTTGAATCAAAACGGTGCTCCAAACGATGAAAATGGCGCTTTAATTCGGGTGTTTAAATTTCCAATTAACCAAAATCAAGTTACTTGGTGCACCATTTCGAATTAAGTTTTACATCAATGGACTCGTATCATCGTTCTGATCAAAAGCCCTAAAAATCTGTTTGTAATTTGGAAAAAAGTTTAACTCCGTTAAGTTTTTTTAACGGGGACCATTGTAGGAAAAATATGTGAAAGGTGAGACTGGTGGGGGGGGGGGGAATATTCTGAGGTGAGATTATTAATGGCCAATAAGGTCTAAGTGTGATTATTACAGGCCAATTCCCCTAGATAATACTAGTTAGTTTCAAAAGAATTCTTTACCAAATTGACTAGATACATAGTAGATTGTGTTGTATATTTTTAGGGATTATAAGTTAAAAGTAGACCCATATAGATAAGATTAGTTAGGAACTAAAAATCTGAACTTTGTATGATATAAAGTTAATAAAGATGTAAACTCTTAACATACTATTTTTTTTATAAAAACGGTTCTTGAAATTTTATAAAAATATATTTTTTTTATATCTGTAAAAAACAAAAATTAACAATTTAAGTTAAAGGTCTAAAACGTACTTACAAGTCAAATACTATTATTAATTATTTTTATAAAAAATGAAAATTTTAAACTTAAAGTTTATTGGATGAGTACTATGTGGATATTTAAAAAAAGTTATGAACTTTAAAGAATAAAATTATATTTTATAATTTAACCAATAAAATAAACATACTTTACAATTATAACAACTTTTCTTTTATTTTTTGTCTTTTGATTATTAATTTTTATTAAGAAAACAATATTTTTTTGTCTTTTGATTATTAATTAAAAACAATATTTTTTGTATTTTGATTATTATTTTTTATAAAAAAAACAAAACTTTATATATGTGTGACACTTATGACATATATCCACCACAATAATACTATCATAAATATTATACGAATAAGAAAACTATCAGATACTGTCAGAACTCAAGAATCAAATGCTTTTATTATGTAAGTTCAAAATGAAATACAATGATTAAACGAATCTGTCATCACAGATTAATAGTGAACAAAGAGCAAAAGGATCTCCAACTGGATGATCAGTACAAGTGATAAACAAACCCTAGACTCACGAATGTACGTGTGAGAATAAGGAACAAAAGAAGAGAGCAGCGAATGATCAACTGAGAAAATGAGATGCTCGAATTAATCAGCCAAGAGACCAAGACCTCCTTTTATCCGGCCAAGCCCTAAGCGACATCACAGGAGCCCAGCTGGCAAACAGCAGGATGCAACGGCTATAAGCCCAAGCCATAAGCCCAAGGCAGCAAAAGCAAGCAGCAGCCCATCCTCGATAGCCCAACCTCACAACCAAAACATATAAAAGGTTAAAAATAAAGAGGAACCAAACTATATAAAAAGCACATTTATACTGGATAAATATAGGAATTTTAACAGATACTAGTGCCGCAATGTAAAGTGTCGCTCCCGCCGCATCGCGCGGACACCCTACTAGTAGTTAATAAGATATGACACGAATATGTAAAAGAATTATAAGTTTGTTGTGGAGGGGGGAAATGTAACTAATTATCTATAATTTTGTTAAAACTTAGGGATTTAAATGTAATAAGTTTAAGGCTAAAAAATAAATAGTATTTAAAAGAACAAAGTACCCTCATTTTAGGGGTATTTCTATAAATAAAGAGGTGAAAATTTCTTATTTTTTGGGTATCTTAAAAGACCACTCACTCATGCACTATAATATCGTATAGATATAGATATAGATAGTCTAGATATAGATATAATATAATGGTACATAATTTATAAATATTTATGTCAATTATTGTCTTATTAAAAACACTATACTTTTGTCATCTAATTTTACAAAAATAAATCACATTAAAACTATTGGGTATGGGGGAGGATAGTCTCCAAAGGACTACCCGCCATGTAGGCGCCACGTAATCACGGGAGGAGGATAGTCTCTTTGGGGACTACCCAAGGGTGTGGGGACTAGCCAAGACTACCCCACCATTAATAATATATTAATATATATATATAAAGGATGAGAGAGAAGCTGCCATGGGGGGCCCACCATCAGCCTCGTCTCCATCGTCACATATCCGACGGAAGTGCCGGGACCTCCCAAAGGGGGGTGGTGTTTGACGGAGCTAAAGGGTGGGGACGGGCCTAAGACGCAGCCCATACCCAACCGCCTAATAATAATCATAAAATGTCATTTAGTTTTGAACTGATCACGTATTTTTACATATATATTGTTCCAAGTCCTCAATATTACTTTTAAATGCCCAAAACAATGCATCTGATAACACATAATGATTGATGTAGTTAAGTTTTTAAATTTAAAAATACCATAAAAGTAAAAATAATAATAACAATATTTCAATAGTGTTTAATTTTGCATTTTGACCCTCCGTTTTACATTATCCTTGGCTTGTGAAGCTCCTTGGCTCGTCCCACACCGCCCCCCTCCCCCTCGTCACGTCGCAAACGGCACAAGCAAGATGTTGGAGACGAGCTTGATTGTTTGAAAAGTAGGCCCCCTCAAAGCTACTTTTATATATAAAAAATAAGAGGATGGTCCATCCTCCACACCCTTGGGTAGCACTCAAGGGGATGGTCCTCCACCCCATGTGATGTGACGCCTACGTGCCGGATAGTTCTCAAAAAGACTACCCAAACCACACCCTATGGTCTTAGGAGACGCAAGACACGCCGTTCAAAAAAAAAAAAAAAAAGACGCAAGACACCACTGAAAAACACTTTTCAAATGCACCATTATTGGTAGTCAGATTTCTCCTTTAACAGGTAACAATGCGAACATGTTGCAAGTAGACTCTGTTTGTTTGTTTTAGGTCACTTTTTGCAACACGTGAACCCCGCCCTTCACTCAACAAAGGCTAGGCTTTCATATATTACATTTATCGACGTATCGGATCTAATAATAATAATAATAATAATAATAATAATAATAATAATGATAATAATAATAATATATACTATTCTTAGCTTTTTCTTAGTATATTTTGGAACTACTACTATTAATAATCCATTCGAATAGGTATATCTTATGTCACATGTGGGTTGTTTTAAAAATTGCAGTCCTCTCACATTTTATTTTCAATTTGAGAGGGACCAATACTATCTTTTTTCTGATACTCATCTAATTTACACCTAACAATAACATCATAACCAAACCAAATAGTTTTATTACTTCAAACAGTTGAATTCAAAAACAATTCAAGTTTATATATTGATTTGTTATTGTAAAACTCTACAAACGAGTTAAACTGCGTGATCTAAGCATAATAACTATGAAATTTAATTACTATTTATGATACAGTTACTTGTTATATCATCTCACGATTATGGAACTTAATTACTATTTATCAACTTCTATTTCATAATTACTTGTTCTTGTTATATCATCTTAAATTTGTAAATATTAATTACAAAATGGTAACAAAGTTTGAAATCACAATTGTTTGTTATAGCATCTTAAATTTCCAAATTATTATGACTAAATATAGTAACAAACTTTTATCATATAGCTAGCTTTAATCATTTGTAAAAGTTTTACACCAATATAACAATAATTAAATTAAAACTCCTTTAGAAAAAAGTGAGATCAAGACAAACATATACTTATGTTATATAAAAACAATAGTTATTAAAAGAAACAATCAAACTCCGCGTAGCAAGTCAAGTTGTTTGTTAGTTCTTTAACTTCTCTGCATACTTTTCTGGCGTTCGCCGAAACTTCACTTCAATATTCTATATTTCTTCAACTTTATTCCCTTCATTCCCAACTAACCCTAATCCCACTTTTCTATATATTCATCATCATAAACAAAATTTCTTCATTATTTTCCAAACATGAACACACAAGGAAATATTCCCTTCTCATGGGAAAATCAGCCTGGTGTCCGAAAAGACTACTCCTCCACTAAAGAAGGGCGGCTACCACTGCCACCATACAAAGATCATGACAACTTCTCCACCAGAGAAGGGAGGAGGGTGTCGCTTCACGACAACTCTTCCACCAAAGAAGGGTGGCTACCACCGCCGCCCTATGAGAACTTAAACAAGGCTACTTGTCAAGATTTAGGACTCCCTCTTCCACCATGTGTTTTTCAACCTCGTTTGAAAAGTAGTAGATCAAGAAGAAGCAATAAAGATGATGACCCTTTTCTCATGGCTTATAAAGAGTGTACCAAAAGCCATAGAAAGAGTAGCTTGATGAGAAAGAACTCTTTGTTTGGATCTTGTAAGTATTCTTGTAACGTGAGGGATGATAGTATTGTGAGGGTGTCTCAGATTCCGGTGTCCAACACGAATTCTGATGGAAAAAGATTACATACATCAAGGTTTGAGATTTGATGGTCGGTCTTGTTAAACACTTAAACTACAACTATGTCAAGGGCTAGCCATTTATGGACCGGTTTTAATTTCTAAGCATATATATGGTGGTCCTAACTTGTCTTACATGGGTGGGTTTGATCCAGATTGGATTTTCTTCCTAATCTAAACCACTCCAGATGCTTGAAAGTTGAAAAGTAGTTATGGGTGATCAAGATCAATGAGTTAATTCTTTGTATGTATTATATCAACTAGCTTCGTGGTGTGTAACATATGATCGGTCTGAATAGTATACAAATATACAATCAATAGCTTTCATTCATGATGAATTCAAGACTAGTTGATTCCAATCATAAAAATGAAAGGTGCAGAAATCTCAAAATATATGTATTTGTCATAAAGTTATTACATAATAGATCACACATTTAATTTAAATATAAATTTCAATAAGAAACTATAATATTTTGACATTAGCGAATATTTAAAAGGTGTGGTCGTCAATAATATGTTTTGTTTAAGGAGAGATAACAATACAATAAAATAAATTAAAAAAAGAGTATAATGATTTAGAAGACAAAGTGTTAAACAAAAAAAGTTTTGAGTGGTAAGATAATACCTATGAGAAGATGGTTGATTATGTAAGAATATATATGATGTAATGTTTTAAGAAATGAGAATGTATAAAAAGACATGATTTAAAGTTTTAAAAATAAAGGTGATTTTTGTAAATATGTGTGTATTAAAATAGTTTTTTTTACATAAATATATAACTTACAAATAAATGCCATTTTTGGAGCTCTACACATGTTTAGATTTCATTAATTTACGTTCTATGGTGCCAAGGTGTGGATGCTTTTACACGAGTTTGTGTCATTCGACGCACAAGATTTGTTTCTACAAACAAGTCATGTTTTAAACTACTACTGGCCCTTTTGTGTATCTGATTGAAATAAATTCTATGAGTCAAATGATATGGATTTCTCTGTAGTGTATTTCTGATGCATAAAATTTTCTTAATTATGCTACAAAAATTGTTTATAATAAAACCCCACATTGCGGGGGTGTGAGGCGTAATACCATAAAAAGGATAATGTCTCATGTCATGGACAAGGATCTTGCAAGTGAACTCACAAATTATTGAACTACCATCTCTTTGCCTAGATAAAGAGAAATAATTATTTAAAGAATTTAAATAACGTATTTGATGTGTGAAAAATGTAACAAATAAATTAAATCAAATAAGGCATAAAACTAACCATTTTATAGTACTAATTTTGGAAAAACCTTGTTTTTGTCTTCCTTTTGAAGTTATAGGACCAAATGAGCTTAAACGTACAAAAAGAGCAAATAAGAAGCCAAAACCAACATAAATACAAAGAAAAGGAATAAACGTGACATGAGCATCCCCAAAGCAAAAACAAAGAAACATAAGACTGACCACGGGGCCGTGCCTAGCTGAACACGGGGGCGTGGTCAGGAACTTGCATAAAAGACAAACTTGTAGAAGCTTCTACGCCAACCATGGGGGGCGTGCCCAGCTCAGCACGGGGCGTGGTCAACGCAAAGATACGCAGAATCTTGCCAATCTTGATAGTAGGACTGTTCATAAAGCTCGCGACTCGTAGCTCGGCTCATAGCTCGCTCGAAAGAAGCTCGAGAAAAACTAGCTAAAAAACTCAATTTGAGAAGACATGAACCAAGCTGGCTCATTTTGTAACCAAGCCCAGCTCGAGCTAAGCTCGGCTCGGCCTATGGCTCATCTCGTTGGCTTGTTCTTAGGCTCGTTTAACTCCGACGTAAAGCTCAAGCCAAGTTTAACTGCCTGAATTAATTTCGAGCTTGAGCTCGACCCCACCCTGGCTCGACTCGGCTCGACTCGTTTACAGCCCTACTTGATAGTACAGATACGATGCTGACCACAGGGCCGTGCCCACTGAACACGGGGTCGTGTGAGACCCTTTGCTGACACTTGCATTTAATGAAGGAAGAGAAAAGGCTGGCCACGGGGGCGCGCCCGCTGGACACGCGGCCGTGGCCAGAGCACTATGCAGGATATAAATAGGGGTGCTTGGTTCACTTCAAAGACATCCCTTGGCAAACCACTACTCTCCCACTTTGCCACCACTCCACCACCACCACTACAACACCAACACCCACCACCATCATCCATCATCCATCTTTAGAGTGTGTAGTAGTCTCGTGATCCAAGATTGATCGTAAGGGTTCTTGCCAATCAAAGGCCATGTTTGGTTAAGCCTCTTACATCACTTGGTGAAGAGAAATATTTATTGTATTACTTTTGATTTTTAATCTTTCGGCACTTTTTATTTGGTTTTATATTAATGACTTTAATAAGTAGTTTCTTATGTTGATGGTGAATTCTTCCTATCATTTTTCCGTGGTGTCTTGAAGTTACTTTACTGTCTATATAAAGTAAAAGATTGCATCATTCATGTTTTTACGGTCTATATAAAAGCATGTTGACTACCTGGTCGGGGGTTAGGGGAATGGTTTGGTAAGGTTCTTGCCTTGTTCAGTGTATAGATCCTGCAAGGACCTGGTTCAAGCTTACTAGGACCTCCTTCAATACCCACTGGTATTGGATGGCGAGGGTGCGAATAGCTTGAACCCCTCATATGTAAACTACTATTAATACATTAAACCGGCTTCTTGGGATTGTATCCTTGCTGACTCAAACCACTTAGCCGAGGGTAACGTCACCTTCAAAAGAAGGGCCTACCACTTTTCGCATTAATAATTTAATTAATTATCTTTCAATATTCCGACCCTTTGGGATTGTATCCCTGCTGACTCAAACCACTGGGTTGAGGGTAACGTCACCTTCAAAAGAGGGGCCTACTACTATAACTAAGATAATCTCTTAAAAAGTCCGAAAGTGCGAAAATCATCAAATGATACATTAAAGGCGAGTCGGATCTAAGTGATTCATCTTGTCTATCTGTTTTTTATTTATCTTTGCATTTTTAGTTTTTATTTTTATGTTTCAAAACTTTTCTCAAAAAAAATTTTAGATTGATTAGACGTTGAGGATAAACCGGTATTAAAAGCTCTTGTGTCCTTGGACGACCTCGGTATCTTCCCAACGCTATACTACGCTCACGATGTGTGCACTTGCCCAAGTGTGTGTTTAGTGTTAATAGAAAATCGTGTTTTATAAATTTAAAACTTGACTAATGTGTAAAATGGGCTTAAAATATCAATAAAAACATATCACGCCGGACACACACCAGTATTTAAGAAATTTGAATAATGTAAAAATTCTTGGATTGAGTTTCTCTACGCAGTATACGTAGATACATAAGAAACGTTTTCAAAGTGTTATAAAATAAAACTCGCTACAAATGTTAATAATATGTCTTCTTTAATAATTGTTCATGCATCCTAAAGTGAAAAGGATATTGGGAAATGGTTTTATGTTAAATCTAACATTGATTTTGCTGATTAAAAGACTACTACCTCTTTGCCCATCTTCCTTTCTTATTCCCATCCTCGCCATCAGACCACATGCCCAATGTCACACCATATCTCCGGCATCCCATTGCCACAGCCTCTTTTCACCTCTTCGTTTTATACCTTCCCTAAAAAACAACGGAGAGAGAAACATAGAAAGGGGATTACATTACCATCTTCCACTCCGCCTACCCGACTCTGACAACTGAGTAACCGTCCGATGACGATGATGAAAAGGTTTATCGATGATATCGACAGAGAAGTCTGATGGAGCGATTAAGACTCGATATGTGGCAGTGGTTTTAACCTTGGGTTTGGTGACAACCTATAGGTGAAGATAAGATCAACCAACATTAATCAGCCGGAAAACCGGCTGATTCAAGCAACGACGATGGCATGTCGAATTGTAAACATTTTTTTCTTGTTTCCAAGACGGCGCTCAATTTGTCCCAAGATGGAGCCGATAGTGGTTGTTGCGTTAGGCAAGACATTAGTGTGTGTAGAGTGCAGATAGATTTTGAAAAAAAAAACATAATATGAAGGGCATTATTGTAATTGTATCAGGGGTAAAATCATAATTTTGTCATGTACTGTAGCTAAGGAATGGGAATTGTGTAGCTAAGGAATGGGAATTGTTGTATTTGTAATGGATGTAACATAATTATTGAATATTTGACACGTTCGTTGTGATACACCAAGAAAACACACAACACAACTAGCTTCCTCAGTGACTACGTGCTAAATTTCAGGACAAAATTTCTATCAACTTGGGGATGATGTGACAACTAGTAATTTCAAGAGTCCTTACTTGTTTCTTTGATGTTGCCTTACGTTGTAATTACGTGTGTACATGAATGAATGAATTAGATTGGATGTTATGAATATGTGAATTGTTAAATGATAAGATGTTATTTTGTTTTATAAGAACTCGGTCGCACAAGAGTCCGGGTCGCACACCCATTCACAAACCGCACACTTCTTTATTCTTCAATGGCTTACTCTCGGCCTAGATCCTTTATTATTTGTGCACCGATGCTTGGCCCCGAACGAAGCCCAAGGTTGGGCCCGACTCATAATATATCGACTACACACCTAATTTGTGTGTAATCCTAATAATTATCAAAACACACAGCATCACACCAAACCCTGAACTCTCCTTCCTTCTCTCTCTCACTTGACGGCACCCCCCCCCTTTCGAAGTCGACGGCAGTCTCATCTCTCTCAAGTTCTCTTTGGTTCTATCTTGCATTTGGTTAGTACATGATTACCATTGCTTGACTTAACTGCTTGTTATACTTGATTGTATGATACTATGATGAGTTGTTTGATTTCGTTTTGCTTAATGTTCGATAATTAAGATTGTAGGATAGAAGGATTCTTGATGAACACTTTGTGATAATCAACGGTTAGAGCTAATATTAAAACATGATTGATATTGGTCGAGGATGTAGGATTGATAGTAATCGGGTTACATGTTTGGATGTGGTTCGTGAACATATATATGAATTGCATGACAAGAGTAATATGAATCTTAGGGTTTCGGTGGTCTATTGATGTTGATGATGATGATGCATGAACATCGTGAATACATGATTTAATGATGATGAGCTTTAGTTGATATATTTGAACGGTTGAATCCGATGTGAATGATTGAATGTTGTTAATTGTTATTCATGATTTAATTAATTTTTAGGGTTCATGTGAATCAAAAAGTTAATCTGTTTGATCTATTTGGAAGGTTGATTGACAATAATCATTATTAGTAATTTCTGGAAATATGGTTAGAATAATCCTAGGAGTAACTGACTCCAAATTGTTGAAACTGATTGCCATGATTTAAGGAAATTGTAACTGATCGCACACTAGCCGACCCGCACTCTTTCATTTGACACACCTCGAATAGCACATCGTACAACTTAACATGCATGACCGCATACTATGGTGTGATCGCACACTCGGGCGTGTGTCGCACACCACAGTGGGTCGCACATTAGTTATGGATTGTTTAAAGTATGGACTGCACATTGAACTAGAACGGACCGAACACCACTTCTGGATCACCGGCCCACTGTGGGTCGCACACTTGTTGAGATCGCACACTTGGGCCTTGAAACTATTGAACCATAGATGAGAACCGCACACTACCCAGGTCGCACACCCGGGTGGAGCCCGCACACTCTAAATGTGGGCCTGAGACTATTAGGCCGCACACATAGTAGACTTGCACATTGGTGCGGAAGTCGCACACTCAAAACAGGCCCCTTACGTGGGCCAAACACTTAAACCGCACACCTATGGGCCTTCGATATAAACCTATGGTTAACTGTTGTGCTATACGTGTACATGATGAACATTACTTACGTGCAACGTGTTAGATACGTGTAAAATAATGTGTATTACTTGAATATGAACCTTGTAACACCTGTGTCACTTCAACCATCAGACAAATGCCAAACCAATGAAATATTGTATTTCATACTTGGGATTTGTTAAATATATGTGTATCATTTGCACATATCAACTCTAGTTCAATTTCAAGCTCTAAATCACTTTCTGGAAGGTTATACACGCACTGGTGCGTAAATATAACCAGTTTAATGCAACAAACACTCTGGAATAGTGAAATAGACTTAACATACCTTAAATAACCTTTACATAACTTAGAAATAAGTTTTGAAGGCTTTGGTATGGCAAAATCAAGTTAAATCGCTTACAGGGACTAAAGTTGACAAACTGCGAAAGTATGCCAATTTGAGCTGTAACAGACATTCCGGAACATGGCCATAAGTTAAACATACCATAAATATCCTTTATATAGCTTAAAAATAGGCTTTGAGGTGTTCGGTGTGCTAAAATAAACTTTTGGGTCATTCAGGGACTAAAAGTGTCAAAAAGTGCACAAGTTTGCATTTTCGCGCATAACTTACGTTCTGAATACTTCCGGACATCCAAAAATTTATGTAAGCACTAAAATATTTTATTTTAGTGTTCGCCATAAGAAAAATCCATTCGTCGCGTCTTTTGGTTCGTTTTTCGCGCTTATGCGCATTCCGTCGTAATTAAGCGAACATCGCGTTCGTACGGCCAAACGAACCGACATCCGAGATATTTTTGAACATGTTTTAAGTTCCCTATACTTTAACTTCATTTTAGAGCTTTGAAATGGGGTTAACGGGCCTTAAACGTGTCGAAAATGGGCTGATTGCAATACAGGGACCAAAAGTGTAATTCTGCCAAACTAGAGCCTAGCGGTGCGCTACACTTTTAACGTAGCGGTGCGCTAGGGGTCTGCAGACCAGATGCAGTGTATTTCACAGCCTGTTTGCAGCTGTTCCATCCTCCACCACATGTTCTAATTCGCTTAGTCAGCTGATAAGATCATATTTTAGCTTCCATAACCTTCCAACAAGTGTACGGATGTGATCGAATCACGTTATTCCATGAAATGATCTTAACGGTTACCCGAATACTATAAATACCCCACCCCCCATTGCTTTAAAACTTACAAGAATTCTGATTTGAGAGCTCTAAGTTGAAACCATTGTTTCATACCTGAGTTCTTGGATCGGGATTAGCATTCGGGGACCCTGGGTAAGTATTCTTTCGTTCTTTTCCTTATTTTATTGCTTTTATAGTCAGAAAGTCAAACTTTGTTTGACTTTCAGCGTTGACCAGCTTATGGTCAATGCGAAGTTCGTTTGAACTTCGCAACGTGAGTGTAATCACGTTGGTCATAGTCCCTTGGGACTATGCCCACTGATTACCACGTTGTCTAGAGTCGTAGGGTAGGCGATCTGATAAATCGCCTATACCTTCGAACTCGACCCATTTGGTCGATCATTAGGATCCGACCAAATACATTAGGTGACCATAGTAGGTAGGGAATAACCTTCCGAGGTTATACCCTATGGTCACATCGTTTGAGTAGTTGTATGATAGGTTGTTTATATGCCTTAGGTAAATTACCAGAATACCCTTTTCATGCATAATTGGTAATTTAGCATATGCAACCTAAACTTTTGCCACATAACTGATTATGTAACATGTTTAGGCATATAACACTTGTCATAGGGCTAGTTAGGCGGTCCGAACGCGTTTCACGCGAACGACGCGTTAAAGTAGCATAAGCTACCTAAACGGGTCGTAATGGGTCGAAAGCACTTAAGTTAAGTTTCATTTAGTATGTAGGCTTTGTTAAACCATATCATATGAGTTCCTACACTCATTTGGTTTACAAACCCTAATACTACCCAGTCTTCCGATTTAGGTCCGGTTGTTAACATAGTTACCTATATTAGGTGCCGTTTGATTCCGAGATCTCTAGCATTACTTGGTGGTTATCTTTAGACATCTGAGCAATATCAAGTGAGTACATAGACCCCTCTTTTACTGTTTTCCAAACTGTTTTGGGGTGAAACACATGTGCCTACTTGTTACTTTCATGCTTTCCTGTTTTCACATCATATACTGGTTATGTTCATTAGTACACTATTAGTACATTGATTTACATGACTTTTCTGCTTCGTATGTTAACTTAGCATACTTGGTACATCATTTTACATTACATTTCATGCTACGTGTGCCCATTGTGTGCATTACTTAGTACAACTGATTTCATCACATACTTACATTTTGACATTTGATCATACAAGTTATTACTTATCTTTTGACAAACTAAATGACTATCTATGGTTTTAAACACTGATTTCTCTAAAAACATAAAATAAATGGTTGAATTGTACTTATTTTGTTCACCAGACCGATTGTTAGTATGATATAGCGCTATAGGATTTGACACCCCATTCCTGTTGGCATGGAATGTCTGAAACCAATTTGTTGCTCCATCCAAATAGGGATTGCCTTTGTGGTATCCTTATAGTCTCAAAGGTGTATTTTGATGCACCAGGTCTGAATGAATTCTTAAATCACACTATTAAAGTATAGTTTGATATACTCTCATGTGTGGTATTGTTCAAAACCAACATATTTATTTTATTAATCATCCAAAGCATATTTTGATATGTTACTTACTAAACCAAAAACATAGTTTAATATGTTATTTATCACATCCAAAGCATATTTTGATATGTTACTTACTAAACCAAAAACATAGTTTAATATGCTACTTACAAATCCAAAGTATACTTTTTATATGCTACTATAAGGTTATTCGTTTAACTTTACATTACTTACCATACATAAACATTTCTTCAATTGTTAAACATAGACATTCTATATTGGTGGTTTGGTTTGATTAAGTGATTAAGTAACGATGCGTGTGTAATATGATACAAACATGGTGGATACGCCGCTGGTACTTCCTATATATAAGTGTTTGTATGGTATTACATGTCGTAGCGTTATTTGAATCATTTCAGTTTGATACATAGAACATTTTATACAAATAACATACTTTTCACAAGACATTGTTTTACAAACAACTTATCTTATACAAACTCATCTTAAATGGTTATTCATTTAACCATACATTATTTCACTTATTTATACATATCATCTGAACTTATTGTTTTTCAAATGATTTACAAGACAAAGCAAATTACAAGGTTCATGTCTAAACATTTTCTCCAACATAAGTCATGAATTCTATTTTCACAAAACCTATGTATCTCACCGGCATTTTTATGCTGACGTACCTATTTTCACATGTGTTTTCAGGAGATGAAGCATAGGACTTATCAAGACATACTTAGGCGGACCTGTGCCTTAGTGACTTAAAACGAGACAAGACTAGTTAATTATGTTGCACTTCTTTGTTTATTAAGACATTGTAACACTTTTGATTAATAAAACGAAACTTCAATTGCCATGGATTTGAAACATTAATTCTGTTACAACACTCCTCGACATTTCCGCCACGTTTTGTATGTTCTACGTGGTCGGGGTGTGACAGAAAAGATGGTATCAGAGCCAATGGTTATAGGGAATTAGGTTATTAGTAATGCTTTGACCTAGTCTATAACTTTTCCAGGACCCTAACGCGAGTTTACTTGCGTTTAGTCATAAAACAATACCGTCACCTATCCTTAGGCGACGACCACAACAAGAACATAAATTTCAAAACTGCTTTGAAAACTAATCATCTGTTCTAGGATGATAGATTACTAGGTTTTGAACTCTCTATTGTAAGGTTTTGAACCCTTTATTATATGGTTTTGAACCCCTTTGAGTTTTCAAAATTTCGTTAAGGTTTTGGGTTTTAAATAATGTGAACACGTGCAAACTGGAAGGGTGAATGCCTGTATTCTGGGTTTTCTGTCTAGACAAGCACTTCGTATACATCTCATCAGACGCGAGACCAGTTGTGCTTACCTGGGAATTCTTGGGATGAGTGTTCACTTATAGGCGAGCATGTCTTCGCGATACATTATTTTAATCCATTTACTTTGATTAGTCACTGTGTGTAGTTTGTTTACTTTGTAGTAACAAACAAATGACCACTATCCTTGCTTTCATCAGATTTGATTCATCTCATTCATTTCGTCTAAATCTCTCACTCGTTTCTTTTCATGTTCCTCTTTTAGAATGCCTCCTCGACGCGACAATCAGATGGCAAATGCCGAACTGGCGGAAATCATCGCGCAGCAAATGGCTGTTGCCTTCCCAAATCTTTATGCTCAAATGATGCAAGCCATCAACAACAACAACGCTCCATGCAACTTCAAGAGTTTCAACTCGGCTAAACCACTCAAGTTTAGTGGTTCTGAGGGAGCAACTGGGCTTCTTCAATGGTTCGAAAGCATTGAGAATACTTTCCGTCACGTTCAGTGTCCTGAAAATCGCAAGGTCGAGTTTTCTTCGAGTGTGTTTCAGAAGAGGGCTCTCACGTGGTGGAACGGGGTGATGAGAGATCGCGGTGCTGATGTAGCATTAGCGCAGACTTGGGCTGAGCTTAGGGCTCTTATGATGAAGGAGTTTTGCCCTCGTCATGAACTGCGAGCTTTGGAGAGGGAGTTTGATGATTTGAAGCAAGACAGTGGCGAGCATCGAGCCTATACTGACCGTTTTGAAGAATTGAGCCTGTTGTGTCCTGCTATGGTTACTCCTGTGGATAAGGCAATCGAGAAATATACTGATGGTCTTCCTGACCTAGTTCAGGATATTGTTACTGGCAGCAACCCTACTACTGTCAGACAAGCCATTGAATTGTCTGCCACTTTGACTGAATCCCACATCAGAAAGAAAAAGTTGTTTCGGAAGGGTGACCCAAGACCATCCGACAAGACTGCTCAAGTGGAACCAAAGGAAGAACATGCTGAGGTATCCAAGAAGAAAAAGCGCAAAGCCTCTCAAAACTGCGCTGTATCTGCTCAAGACAAACAGGTTGCACTAAACCAACCAGCACAACCTCGCAAAAGGCAAAACTATGTTGGTACCGCACCTTTGTGCAACAAATGCAACCGTCATCATCTAGCGCAAGAACAGTGTCACAAATGTACCCACTGTGGGCGGTTGGGACATTTGATCAATGTTTGTCGTTTTGCAAATCAAGCTGCTGCAAACCCTGCTGCTGTTCAAGCACGGTTCCCTCCGGGGTCATGTTATAACTGTGGTGACCTTACCCACTACAGGAACAATTGCCCAAGACTTGTTAACGCACCTCCAGCGCGTGGATGAGCATTTAACATCAATAAGGCAGACGGAAACAATGATGCAGCAGTAAACAACTAGTGTTTTGTTATTTCCCTTGGTTGTAATCTTTGACGTTTAAAGACAAGTCAGTTGTTATATAAATAAAAATTCGTCATTTTTATTTTTGCAAAAACTGATACGATTGTGTGAATGTTTGATACAACCTTATGATGTCAACCCAAATACAAACTACTCGTGTGGTTCTGTCATTTTATGATCACTTGTGATCTCCCCTAGAACCTTAAACACTTGTTTCTTTTAAGAAACAAAGCCAAACTCTTACTAAGAATCCTTCTATCTTCATAAGATAGATTCTTGAAAAGATTAAAGTGCCAAATGAAATCCATGGATTGGATTCCTAGTGTGCTTTAATTATCTATACCTAAAGAGAACGAATTAAAGAATCAAGTTAACTAATTATGTGCTTATGTGTTTTCTTCTATGTTTTGTGGTTGTTTGTGACCCATCCAAATCCTCGTAGAATCTTCCATATCTTATATGAGGGATTCATAGAAGGATATCCAAAGATACATATCTTAAATCCTTAATGGACTTCTACGTAGTAGTCAACTCCTTTGGATTTTAAAGTACTATTCTATAAATTGGACCTCTTGCATGGTCTGGTCAAACAGATTGATTTTGAAAATCTGATTAGAAATATCATGTGATGATATAATTTATAAGATCCCTTAAGTGGTCTATTTAACGAGATTGTGCGACGGTCTAGTTAAGAAGATCATGCGTTGATCTAATTAAAAGGCTCGTTCATTGGTCAAATTAAAAGGACCCTTTGGTGGTCTAGTCAGGTCGCTTCATGTTTATTCAATTGATTTTTTTCCTCTACGCATTATGAAATGAACTGTGCGGACTGGGCAAGGAATTACGTAATTATGGAGGCCTACATAATTATGGAATTCAGTGCACAGAAACCACAGGAAGCTTTGTCATGTGTTAAGACCTATAGTGACAAGAATAATGATACGGGAGAAGTCTTGGACCTCGACCAATGTCATTTATTCTCAATTCTGATCTCAATCACACACCAAGTTTCCTATGAGAAGTCTTCATAAGAAACGTTCTTCTGTTCGTAGTTCAAAATTCCATGTTTTACTACTGCAAGGAATTCACTTTGATGGTTAACAAATTCGCTAAAATTCCTAACATGGCCCAGAGTTTTACTTAAGGGTTTAAAGGATCTATTAGAAGGCGAAATCGTCACAGCTGTCTTCACAAGTTTCCTCTAAAATTAAATTTCGGGACGAAATTTCCTAAAGTAGGGGAGACTGTAACACCTGTGTCACTTCAACCATCAGACAAATGCCAAACCAATGAAATATTGTATTTCATACTTGGGATTTGTTAAATATATGTGTATCATTTGCACATATCAACTCTAGTTCAATTTCAAGCTCTAAATCACTTTCTGGAAGGTTATACACGCACTGGTGCGTAAATATAACCAGTTTAATGCAACAAACACTCTGGAATAGTGAAATAGACTTAACATACCTTAAATAACCTTTACATAACTTAGAAATAAGTTTTGAAGGCTTTGGTATGGCAAAATCAAGTTAAATCGCTTACAGGGACTAAAGTTGACAAACTGCGAAAGTATGCCAATTTGAGCTGTAACAGACATTCCGGAACATGGCCATAAGTTAAACATACCATAAATATCCTTTATATAGCTTAAAAATAGGCTTTGAGGTGTTCGGTGTGCTAAAATAAACTTTTGGGTCATTCAGGGACTAAAAGTGTCAAAAAGTGCACAAGTTTGCATTTTCGCGCATAACTTACGTTCTGAATACTTCCGGACATCCAAAAATTTATGTAAGCACTAAAATATTTTATTTTAGTGTTCGCCATAAGAAAAATCCATTCGTCGCGTCTTTTGGTTCGTTTTTCGCGCTTATGCGCATTCCGTCGTAATTAAGCGAACATCGCGTTCGTACGGCCAAACGAACCGACATCCGAGATATTTTTGAACATGTTTTAAGTTCCCTATACTTTAACTTCATTTTAGAGCTTTGAAATGGGGTTAACGGGCCTTAAACGTGTCGAAAATGGGCTGATTGCAATACAGGGACCAAAAGTGTAATTCTGCCAAACTAGAGCCTAGCGGTGCGCTACACTTTTAACGTAGCGGTGCGCTAGGGGTCTGTAGACCAGATGCAGTGTATTTCACAGCCTGTTTGCAGCTGTTCCATCCTCCACCACATGTTCTAATTCGCTTAGTCAGCTGATAAGATCATATTTTAGCTTCCATAACCTTCCAACAAGTGTACGGATGTGATCGAATCACGTTATTCCATGAAATGATCTTAACGGTTACCCGAATACTATAAATACCCCACCCCCCATTGCTTTAAAACTTACAAGAATTCTGATTTGAGAGCTCTAAGTTGAAACCATTGTTTCATACCTGAGTTCTTGGATCGGGATTAGCATTCGGGGACCCTAGGTAAGTATTCTTTCGTTCTTTTCCTTATTTTATTGCTTTTAGAGTCAGAAAGTCAAACTTTGTTTGACTTTCAGCGTTGACCAGCTTATGGTCAATGCGAAGTTCGTTTGAACTTCGCAACGTGAGTGTAATCACGTTGGTCATAGTCCCTTGGGACTATGCCCACTGATTACCACGTTGTCTAGAGTCGTAGGGTAGGCGATCTGATAAATCGCCTATACCTTCGAACTCGACCCATTTGGTCGATCATTAGGATCCGACCAAATACATTAGGTGACCATAGTAGGTAGGGAATAACCTTCCGAGGTTATACCCTATGGTCACATCGTTTGAGTAGTTGTATGATAGGTTGTTTATATGCCTTAGGTAAATTACCAGAATACCCTTTTCATGCATAATTGGTAATTTAGCATATGCAACCTAAACTTTTGCCACATAACTGATTATGTAACATGTTTAGGCATATAACACTTGTCATAGGGCTAGTTAGGCGGTCCGAACGCGTTTCACGCGAACGACGCGTTAAAGTAGCATAAGCTACCTAAACGGGTCGTAATGGGTCGAAAGCACTTAAGTTAAGTTTCATTTAGTATGTAGGCTTTGTTAAACCATATCATATGAGTTCCTACACTCATTTGGTTTACAAACCCTAATACTACCCAGTCTTCCGATTTAGGTCCGGTTGTTAACATAGTTACCTATATTAGGTGCCGTTTGATTCCGAGATCTCTAGCATTACTTGGTGGTTATCTTTAGACATCTGAGCAATATCAAGTGAGTACATAGACCCCTCTTTTACTGTTTTCCAAACTGTTTTGGGGTGAAACACATGTGCCTACTTGTTACTTTCATGCTTTCCTGTTTTCACATCATATACTGGTTATGTTCATTAGTACACTATTAGTACATTGATTTACATGACTTTTCTGCTTCGTATGTTAACTTAGCATACTTGGTACATCATTTTACATTACATTTCATGCTACGTGTGCCCATTGTGTGCATTACTTAGTACAACTGATTTCATCACATACTTACATTTTGACATTTGATCATACAAGTTATTACTTATCTTTTGACAAACTAAATGACTATCTATGGTTTTAAACACTGATTTCTCTAAAAACATAAAATAAATGGTTGAATTGTACTTATTTTGTTCACCAGACCGATTGTTAGTATGATATAGCGCTATAGGATTTGACACCCCATTCCTGTTGGCATGGAATGTCTGAAACCAATTTGTTGCTCCATCCAAATAGGGATTGCCTTTGTGGTATCCTTATAGTCTCAAAGGTGTATTTTGATGCACCAGGTCTGAATGAATTCTTAAATCACACTATTAAAGTATAGTTTGATATACTCTCATGTGTGGTATTGTTCAAAACCAACATATTTATTTTATTAATCATCCAAAGCATATTTTGATATGTTACTTACTAAACCAAAAACATAGTTTAATATGTTATTTATCACATCCAAAGCATATTTTGATATGTTACTTACTAAACCAAAAACATAGTTTAATATGCTACTTACAAATCCAAAGTATACTTTTTATATGCTACTATAAGGTTATTCGTTTAACTTTACATTACTTACCATACATAAACATTTCTTCAATTGTTAAACATAGACATTCTATATTGGTGGTTTGGTTTGATTAAGTGATTAAGTAACGATGCGTGTGTAATATGATACAAACATGGTGGATACGCCGCTGGTACTTCCTATATATAAGTGTTTGTATGGTATTACATGTCGTAGCGTTATTTGAATCATTTCAGTTTGATACATAGAACATTTTATACAAATAACATACTTTTCACAAGACATTGTTTTACAAACAACTTATCTTATACAAACTCATCTTAAATGGTTATTCATTTAACCATACATTATTTCACTTATTTATACATATCATCTGAACTTATTGTTTTTCAAATGATTTACAAGACAAAGCAAATTACAAGGTTCATGACTAAACATTTTCTCCAACATAAGTCATGAATTCTATTTTCACAAAACCTATGTATCTCACCGGCATTTTTATGCTGACGTACCTATTTTCACATGTGTTTTCAGGAGATGAAGCATAGGACTTATCAAGACATACTTAGGCGGACCTGTGCCTTAGTGACTTAAAACGAGACAAGACTAGTTAATTATGTTGTACTTCTTTGTTTATTAAGACATTGTAACACTTTTGATTAATAAAACGAAACTTCAATTGCCATGGATTTGAAACATTAATTCTGTTACAACACTCCTCGACATTTCCGCCACGTTTTGTATGTTCTACGTGGTCGGGGTGTGACAAACCTGACTTGTATGGTAACCACAATAGGACGTGGTTGACCACATTAGCTCAAGTGACCTTTATCTGCCGAGCTAATCTAAGGTGAGTTCACACTTTTCATAAAAGCATGTAATTCCCGGTGGTTTGGGAATGGGTCAAACAACAACTATCCCCCTTGGGTGGGATGCAACCTGCGTATTCTCATCTGTAACACCCCAATCGCGTAATACAGCAACGCGCGGTGGAAAACATTGGGGAGTCACGTTACAAATTGTTTCATAACACATGGCTCATAATGTTTTGTTTTATTGAATTAATAATTTACATTGTTTTGGAGAATACAATTATTGCACAACAATTATCTTGTAGGTTTTAAAGTCACTAAGGCCCAAGTCCGCCCTATGTGAAGCATGCTCAAAGTCAAACGTATGTTCCTGAAACACATGCGAAAATAGGTACGTCAGCATAAAAATGCCTGTGAGATACATATGTTTTTGATGATGAAGGATTCATGACTTGTAGTTAAAAGAAATGTTTAACAAAAGTAGTCATGAACCTTATAAAACGTTTTCTTTTATAAAATCATATGAAAATCGAAGTGAAAATCAGATGATAATAAAAGAAAATGCATGGTTAAATAAATAACCAAGTAGAAATGAATTTGTGTAAAACGTGTCATTTGTAAAACAATTTCTTGTAAAAATATGTTGTTTGTATAAAAATGTATCATGTCTTTGTCGAAGTGGTTTAGATAACGCTGCGATATGTAATATAATAAAAGCACTTATATATAGGAAGTACCAGCGGCGTATCCACCATGCTTTTATCATATTACACACGCCTCGTTATTTAAATCACTTATCAATAACCACCAAAATGTCTTGTTTAAACCAATGTCAAAATGTTTATGTGTAAAAAATGTCCAAATGTCAAATGTAAACCATGTCTTGTATAATCAAATGTTATGTATGGCAAGTAAAAAGTATCTACTCAAACCATATGTGTGACAACCGGTAATTAACGGCTTTTAATTACGCGATTAACAAACGTTTAAGGCGATGATTAATAGTGTTTAAGGCACAAATTAACTTAATTAGGCTCTTGGTATGCCTAGGAACGCTTATCGGACGTTACCGTGCGCGTATGAGGATTTTCGGGAAACCTGCTGAGCGTTAAACGAATACGAACTGACACCGTACAAAATACTGACAACGCTGACAAATAGAATTTTTGTACATATATCTTATATATAAGGATTTCGTTTTGCAAAATTTCCATGCTTTCGAACGACACAAAACGCAAACGTGAACGAAAAACGCGGAAACAGTAACGCACCGACACTCAACGACGAAACGAAGCACCGGACTCGAATTTCACCTCGATATTAATATATTTATATTCTTTTTTAAATTATATTATCCGTAGTTGGAAACGGATCGAAAAACGGGTTAGAAACGACGGCCGGAGTGTTATACGCGATTTAACGCGACTGAACAACGTATGCGTTTAACAACAACGTACGACATAATTTCATGAACTTTCGACCCTAAAATTTCGCGTTTAATACTAAAATTTTATTCCATGACGTTCCGACAATTTCGGGTTTCGAAAACGGGTTCGTAGGATTTGACGGGCCACTAAAAACACGAGATTTGGGCTTGTGGGCCTTGGGCCCAAGCCCAAAACCCACTAACTAAACCTACCTACAAATAAGAAGATAAACCGTAACTCCTGTTCATTTGATCAGCCGCTCACCTCATTTTCCTTCCCTCTCATCTTGTCTAACCTTATCTTCATTTGAAAGAAATGAAGCACTTCATCTCCATCTCTCTCGATCGATGTATCAGACACAACTATAACCTTCATCTCCCTCAAATACTTTCACTCACCAACCCGCCCCCCCCCCCCCCCCCCTTTCAACCCTCGTCGCTCTGATCGGCGACCGGAGTGATGCCGGTGAATGGTTTCTGGTGAGTCACCCCTCCGACACCTCACACACACCCTCTGTCTCAACTCGTTTTTAAATCCGGCGCACACACATCTCATGTCTAAACTCTCACTCTCCGATGAGAGTTTTCCGGCGACGAACCTGACTCCGACGACGAGATCATAAAGAGAGACGAGATATAGAGAGACTGAAGAAAGAGATAGCGGTGGCGCGGCAACGGTGACTGACGGCGGAGCCGTCAGTCCGACGACAACCGACGGAAAGAGATAGCGATGACACTGGTGGTGTTTATGTCTGGTTCAGGTATGGTTTGTTTGTGAGCTCGGGTTATATTTTGGCTCATGGTCTGGTTCGGTACACATGTAGACCAGATTCGAGTTTTATCTAGTTGCTTCGGGCTCGGGTTAGACACAGCCACGACGGGGTGGAGGTCCGACCACCGCAGGCGGCGGTGGCATGGTGGGTGGCGACAGGCGGCAGTGGTGGAGGTTATGCGTTTGGCTCAGTTCAGTCAACAACTCAACATGTTATTCATTTCAGATTTCAGTTCGGGTTTTCGGGTTAGTTGGTTCAAGTATGGCTCGGGTTCGGATTCGGGTCAGTAGTGGTCAAGACGGTTCGGTTTTGGTTTCGGGTCACGGTCAAAGTCAGTCAACGGTTAACTGCCGGTCAACAGCAGTCAACGTCGGTCAAAGCCCGACCCGGTAACAAGATTTAAAATACGCGAATTTTTGTTACCTCGTTATATTTTTTTTGTTATAGTATCGCGAAGCGTGCTAGACCCGAATAACTAACACTTATACGTTAGTGATTTTATTTTATCTTTGACGTCTGAATACATTTGACATGAGTTTATATATGATGTTTGTTGAATTGTTGAATTTTGGCCAAAATAACGACAACTTGAGTTGTCGGGGCGTCCTAAAAACAGAGGAAACTCTGCCCGATTTTTGTAAAAACCCAACAAATGAAACGTATTTTGCTATAAAAACGACGCCTATTGGAATTCAAGGCATTTTATAAAAATAAATGTAAGGTATGCTCATTTTTGACGACACTTTATAACTTGTGAAACGAGTTTTCGACGGATCGACAAATCAAATAACTTCGTATACTTTTATTTCAAACGTCGTTAATTGTTTATAAATATAATCGTTTATATTTATTTCAAAACACATTGAAAACTCGAACACTTTTATAAAATAACTATAAATAGTTATATTTATTTCAAACGTTTAATATTCGGGAGTCATATATTATAAATATAATTATTGATATTTCTTTCAACTTTTTAGAATCCGAATTCTTGTAAAGTGAATATAATTGTTTATATTCGTTTCAAACGTCAAGTTTTCGAATATATATATATATATATATATATGTATATATATTTATCTACTTCCATCCTACGAACACTACAACGGTGTATTACCGTATCATATACGACACAACAAGAAGCTCCCTTATCCGTATACGCATTTCTATTCGCGACAGCTAACACGGCTATGTAAATATATTTTATATTTATAGATATAAATATATATATCCAAAATCACTCAATAACTAAGTCGATCTCGAAACTTAGTTTTATCCCGATTATAAACGGGATCAATTAACCATATAATGGTTATTCTAAATCAAGATAGCACCTTAATAGAATCGTTTAGTTAACGATTCGGTAGAGCTCGGACACGTAGTTTAACTACGTTGTTTTATTAGAAACTTATAAGTATTCCTTCGTAGGAATGTCATAGTTGCACGCTAGCTAAATACACGTTCTTGGAACGGCACTACGGAATCACGCTAAGCTAGCGTTGCACAGGAATGTCAAGGTGAGTTCATAACCCTCACTTTTTACGGTTTTACATTTTTATAAATGTTTTCTGGGGTGGAAAGACATTCAAGTTTTCGCAAAAGAAAACACTATTCCGATGAACGAAAACACATATTTATAAACCATGTAGCAAATGAATTTCAACAAACTCGAAAGGTTTACGAAAGGTTTATACTAAACATACCGGTTTTACAAAACAAACGCGTATTTTCGCAAAGGTGCATGATTTTCATAACTAGTGATGACGGGAAGGTCCTGGTGACAACAACGGGACTGGGTTGGTCTGCGTACGGACAACGAGACAACTCAATGGGTTTATGTCCCCCTTTTCTTTTGAATATACATGATAACTAGGGTATGGTTAAGCTATGGAATGAATTCTCGGATCACGTGCGAATAGGCGCTAACTTAGGCACCATTAATCCTTTTAAGGACCACGGAACAGGGGGTAGATCTATCGGGTATGGGCGAGCCCCACTCACGGTCCTAATTATCTATACCTAAAGAGAACGAATTAAAGAATCAAGTTAACTAATTATGTGCTTATGTGTTTTCTTCTATGTTTTGTGGTTGTTTGTGACCCATCCAAATCCTCGTAGAATCTTCCATATCTTATATGAGGGATTCATAGAAGGATATCCAAAGATACATATCTTAAATCCTTAATGGACTTCTACGTAGTAGTCAACTCCTTTGGATTTTAAAGTACTATTCTATAAATTGGACCTCTTGCATGGTCTGGTCAAACAGATTGATTTTGAAAATCTGATTAGAAATATCATGTGATGATATAATTTATAAGATCCCTTAAGTGGTCTATTTAACGAGATTGTGCGACGGTCTAGTTAAGAAGATCATGCGTTGATCTAATTAAAAGGCTCGTTCATTGGTCAAATTAAAAGGACCCTTTGGTGGTCTAGTCAGGTCGCTTCATGTTTATTCAATTGATTTTTTTCCTCTACGCATTATGAAATGAACTGTGCGGACTGGGCAAGGAATTACGTAATTATGGAGGCCTACATAATTATGGAATTCAGTGCACAGAAACCACAGGAAGCTTTGTCATGTGTTAAGACCTATAGTGACAAGAATAATGATACGGGAGAAGTCTTGGACCTCGACCAATGTCATTTATTCTCAATTCTGATCTCAATCACACACCAAGTTTCCTATGAGAAGTCTTCATAAGAAACGTTCTTCTGTTCGTAGTTCAAAATTCCATGTTTTACTACTGCAAGGAATTCACTTTGATGGTTAACAAATTCGCTAAAATTCCTAACATGGCCCAGAGTTTTACTTAAGGGTTTAAAGGATCTATTAGAAGGCGAAATCGTCACAGCTGTCTTCACAAGTTTCCTCTAAAATTAAATTTCGGGACGAAATTTCCTAAAGTAGGGGAGACTGTAACACCTGTGTCACTTCAACCATCAGACAAATGCCAAACCAATGAAATATTGTATTTCATACTTGGGATTTGTTAAATATATGTGTATCATTTGCACATATCAACTCTAGTTCAATTTCAAGCTCTAAATCACTTTCTGGAAGGTTATACACGCACTGGTGCGTAAATATAACCAGTTTAATGCAACAAACACTCTGGAATAGTGAAATAGACTTAACATACCTTAAATAACCTTTACATAACTTAGAAATAAGTTTTGAAGGCTTTGGTATGGCAAAATCAAGTTAAATCGCTTACAGGGACTAAAGTTGACAAACTGCGAAAGTATGCCAATTTGAGCTGTAACAGACATTCCGGAACATGGCCATAAGTTAAACATACCATAAATATCCTTTATATAGCTTAAAAATAGGCTTTGAGGTGTTCGGTGTGCTAAAATAAACTTTTGGGTCATTCAGGGACTAAAAGTGTCAAAAAGTGCACAAGTTTGCATTTTCGCGCATAACTTACGTTCTGAATACTTCCGGACATCCAAAAATTTATGTAAGCACTAAAATATTTTATTTTAGTGTTCGCCATAAGAAAAATCCATTCGTCGCGTCTTTTGGTTCGTTTTTCGCGCTTATGCGCATTCCGTCGTAATTAAGCGAACATCGCGTTCGTACGGCCAAACGAACCGACATCCGAGATATTTTTGAACATGTTTTAAGTTCCCTATACTTTAACTTCATTTTAGAGCTTTGAAATGGGGTTAACGGGCCTTAAACGTGTCGAAAATGGGCTGATTGCAATACAGGGACCAAAAGTGTAATTCTGCCAAACTAGAGCCTAGCGGTGCGCTACACTTTTAACGTAGCGGTGCGCTAGGGGTCTGTAGACCAGATGCAGTGTATTTCACAGCCTGTTTGCAGCTGTTCCATCCTCCACCACATGTTCTAATTCGCTTAGTCAGCTGATAAGATCATATTTTAGCTTCCATAACCTTCCAACAAGTGTACGGATGTGATCGAATCACGTTATTCCATGAAATGATCTTAACGGTTACCCGAATACTATAAATACCCCACCCCCCATTGCTTTAAAACTTACAAGAATTCTGATTTGAGAGCTCTAAGTTGAAACCATTGTTTCATACCTGAGTTCTTGGATCGGGATTAGCATTCGGGGACCCTAGGTAAGTATTCTTTCGTTCTTTTCCTTATTTTATTGCTTTTAGAGTCAGAAAGTCAAACTTTGTTTGACTTTCAGCGTTGACCAGCTTATGGTCAATGCGAAGTTCGTTTGAACTTCGCAACGTGAGTGTAATCACGTTGGTCATAGTCCCTTGGGACTATGCCCACTGATTACCACGTTGTCTAGAGTCGTAGGGTAGGCGATCTGATAAATCGCCTATACCTTCGAACTCGACCCATTTGGTCGATCATTAGGATCCGACCAAATACATTAGGTGACCATAGTAGGTAGGGAATAACCTTCCGAGGTTATACCCTATGGTCACATCGTTTGAGTAGTTGTATGATAGGTTGTTTATATGCCTTAGGTAAATTACCAGAATACCCTTTTCATGCATAATTGGTAATTTAGCATATGCAACCTAAACTTTTGCCACATAACTGATTATGTAACATGTTTAGGCATATAACACTTGTCATAGGGCTAGTTAGGCGGTCCGAACGCGTTTCACGCGAACGACGCGTTAAAGTAGCATAAGCTACCTAAACGGGTCGTAATGGGTCGAAAGCACTTAAGTTAAGTTTCATTTAGTATGTAGGCTTTGTTAAACCATATCATATGAGTTCCTACACTCATTTGGTTTACAAACCCTAATACTACCCAGTCTTCCGATTTAGGTCCGGTTGTTAACATAGTTACCTATATTAGGTGCCGTTTGATTCCGAGATCTCTAGCATTACTTGGTGGTTATCTTTAGACATCTGAGCAATATCAAGTGAGTACATAGACCCCTCTTTTACTGTTTTCCAAACTGTTTTGGGGTGAAACACATGTGCCTACTTGTTACTTTCATGCTTTCCTGTTTTCACATCATATACTGGTTATGTTCATTAGTACACTATTAGTACATTGATTTACATGACTTTTCTGCTTCGTATGTTAACTTAGCATACTTGGTACATCATTTTACATTACATTTCATGCTACGTGTGCCCATTGTGTGCATTACTTAGTACAACTGATTTCATCACATACTTACATTTTGACATTTGATCATACAAGTTATTACTTATCTTTTGACAAACTAAATGACTATCTATGGTTTTAAACACTGATTTCTCTAAAAACATAAAATAAATGGTTGAATTGTACTTATTTTGTTCACCAGACCGATTGTTAGTATGATATAGCGCTATAGGATTTGACACCCCATTCCTGTTGGCATGGAATGTCTGAAACCAATTTGTTGCTCCATCCAAATAGGGATTGCCTTTGTGGTATCCTTATAGTCTCAAAGGTGTATTTTGATGCACCAGGTCTGAATGAATTCTTAAATCACACTATTAAAGTATAGTTTGATATACTCTCATGTGTGGTATTGTTCAAAACCAACATATTTATTTTATTAATCATCCAAAGCATATTTTGATATGTTACTTACTAAACCAAAAACATAGTTTAATATGTTATTTATCACATCCAAAGCATATTTTGATATGTTACTTACTAAACCAAAAACATAGTTTAATATGCTACTTACAAATCCAAAGTATACTTTTTATATGCTACTATAAGGTTATTCGTTTAACTTTACATTACTTACCATACATAAACATTTCTTCAATTGTTAAACATAGACATTCTATATTGGTGGTTTGGTTTGATTAAGTGATTAAGTAACGATGCGTGTGTAATATGATACAAACATGGTGGATACGCCGCTGGTACTTCCTATATATAAGTGTTTGTATGGTATTACATGTCGTAGCGTTATTTGAATCATTTCAGTTTGATACATAGAACATTTTATACAAATAACATACTTTTCACAAGACATTGTTTTACAAACAACTTATCTTATACAAACTCATCTTAAATGGTTATTCATTTAACCATACATTATTTCACTTATTTATACATATCATCTGAACTTATTGTTTTTCAAATGATTTACAAGACAAAGCAAATTACAAGGTTCATGACTAAACATTTTCTCCAACATAAGTCATGAATTCTATTTTCACAAAACCTATGTATCTCACCGGCATTTTTATGCTGACGTACCTATTTTCACATGTGTTTTCAGGAGATGAAGCATAGGACTTATCAAGACATACTTAGGCGGACCTGTGCCTTAGTGACTTAAAACGAGACAAGACTAGTTAATTATGTTGTACTTCTTTGTTTATTAAGACATTGTAACACTTTTGATTAATAAAACGAAACTTCAATTGCCATGGATTTGAAACATTAATTCTGTTACAACACTCCTCGACATTTCCGCCACGTTTTGTATGTTCTACGTGGTCGGGGTGTGACAAACCTGACTTGTATGGTAACCACAATAGGACGTGGTTGACCACATTAGCTCAAGTGACCTTTATCTGCCGAGCTAATCTAAGGTGAGTTCACACTTTTCATAAAAGCATGTAATTCCCGGTGGTTTGGGAATGGGTCAAACAACAACTATCCCCCTTGGGTGGGATGCAACCTGCGTATTCTCATCTGTAACACCCCAATCGCGTAATACAGCAACGCGCGGTGGAAAACATTGGGGAGTCACGTTACAAATTGTTTCATAACACATGGCTCATAATGTTTTGTTTTATTGAATTAATAATTTACATTGTTTTGGAGAATACAATTATTGCACAACAATTATCTTGTAGGTTTTAAAGTCACTAAGGCCCAAGTCCGCCCTATGTGAAGCATGCTCAAAGTCAAACGTATGTTCCTGAAACACATGCGAAAATAGGTACGTCAGCATAAAAATGCCTGTGAGATACATATGTTTTTGATGATGAAGGATTCATGACTTGTAGTTAAAAGAAATGTTTAACAAAAGTAGTCATGAACCTTATAAAACGTTTTCTTTTATAAAATCATATGAAAATCGAAGTGAAAATCAGATGATAATAAAAGAAAATGCATGGTTAAATAAATAACCAAGTAGAAATGAATTTGTGTAAAACGTGTCATTTGTAAAACAATTTCTTGTAAAAATATGTTGTTTGTATAAAAATGTATCATGTCTTTGTCGAAGTGGTTTAGATAACGCTGCGATATGTAATATAATAAAAGCACTTATATATAGGAAGTACCAGCGGCGTATCCACCATGCTTTTATCATATTACACACGCCTCGTTATTTAAATCACTTATCAATAACCACCAAAATGTCTTGTTTAAACCAATGTCAAAATGTTTATGTGTAAAAAATGTCCAAATGTCAAATGTAAACCATGTCTTGTATAATCAAATGTTATGTATGGCAAGTAAAAAGTATCTACTCAAACCATATGTGTGACAACCGGTAATTAACGGCTTTTAATTACGCGATTAACAAACGTTTAAGGCGATGATTAATAGTGTTTAAGGCACAAATTAACTTAATTAGGCTCTTGGTATGCCTAGGAACGCTTATCGGACGTTACCGTGCGCGTATGAGGATTTTCGGGAAACCTGCTGAGCGTTAAACGAATACGAACTGACACCGTACAAAATACTGACAACGCTGACAAATAGAATTTTTGTACATATATCTTATATATAAGGATTTCGTTTTGCAAAATTTCCATGCTTTCGAACGACACAAAACGCAAACGTGAACGAAAAACGCGGAAACAGTAACGCACCGACACTCAACGACGAAACGAAGCACCGGACTCGAATTTCACCTCGATATTAATATATTTATATTCTTTTTTAAATTATATTATCCGTAGTTGGAAACGGATCGAAAAACGGGTTAGAAACGACGGCCGGAGTGTTATACGCGATTTAACGCGACTGAACAACGTATGCGTTTAACAACAACGTACGACATAATTTCATGAACTTTCGACCCTAAAATTTCGCGTTTAATACTAAAATTTTATTCCATGACGTTCCGACAATTTCGGGTTTCGAAAACGGGTTCGTAGGATTTGACGGGCCACTAAAAACACGAGATTTGGGCTTGTGGGCCTTGGGCCCAAGCCCAAAACCCACTAACTAAACCTACCTACAAATAAGAAGATAAACCGTAACTCCTGTTCATTTGATCAGCCGCTCACCTCATTTTCCTTCCCTCTCATCTTGTCTAACCTTATCTTCATTTGAAAGAAATGAAGCACTTCATCTCCATCTCTCTCGATCGATGTATCAGACACAACTATAACCTTCATCTCCCTCAAATACTTTCACTCACCAACCCGCCCCCCCCCCCCCCCCCCTTTCAACCCTCGTCGCTCTGATCGGCGACCGGAGTGATGCCGGTGAATGGTTTCTGGTGAGTCACCCCTCCGACACCTCACACACACCCTCTGTCTCAACTCGTTTTTAAATCCGGCGCACACACATCTCATGTCTAAACTCTCACTCTCCGATGAGAGTTTTCCGGCGACGAACCTGACTCCGACGACGAGATCATAAAGAGAGACGAGATATAGAGAGACTGAAGAAAGAGATAGCGGTGGCGCGGCAACGGTGACTGACGGCGGAGCCGTCAGTCCGACGACAACCGACGGAAAGAGATAGCGATGACACTGGTGGTGTTTATGTCTGGTTCAGGTATGGTTTGTTTGTGAGCTCGGGTTATATTTTGGCTCATGGTCTGGTTCGGTACACATGTAGACCAGATTCGAGTTTTATCTAGTTGCTTCGGGCTCGGGTTAGACACAGCCACGACGGGGTGGAGGTCCGACCACCGCAGGCGGCGGTGGCATGGTGGGTGGCGACAGGCGGCAGTGGTGGAGGTTATGCGTTTGGCTCAGTTCAGTCAACAACTCAACATGTTATTCATTTCAGATTTCAGTTCGGGTTTTCGGGTTAGTTGGTTCAAGTATGGCTCGGGTTCGGATTCGGGTCAGTAGTGGTCAAGACGGTTCGGTTTTGGTTTCGGGTCACGGTCAAAGTCAGTCAACGGTTAACTGCCGGTCAACAGCAGTCAACGTCGGTCAAAGCCCGACCCGGTAACAAGATTTAAAATACGCGAATTTTTGTTACCTCGTTATATTTTTTTTGTTATAGTATCGCGAAGCGTGCTAGACCCGAATAACTAACACTTATACGTTAGTGATTTTATTTTATCTTTGACGTCTGAATACATTTGACATGAGTTTATATATGATGTTTGTTGAATTGTTGAATTTTGGCCAAAATAACGACAACTTGAGTTGTCGGGGCGTCCTAAAAACAGAGGAAACTCTGCCCGATTTTTGTAAAAACCCAACAAATGAAACGTATTTTGCTATAAAAACGACGCCTATTGGAATTCAAGGCATTTTATAAAAATAAATGTAAGGTATGCTCATTTTTGACGACACTTTATAACTTGTGAAACGAGTTTTCGACGGATCGACAAATCAAATAACTTCGTATACTTTTATTTCAAACGTCGTTAATTGTTTATAAATATAATCGTTTATATTTATTTCAAAACACATTGAAAACTCGAACACTTTTATAAAATAACTATAAATAGTTATATTTATTTCAAACGTTTAATATTCGGGAGTCATATATTATAAATATAATTATTGATATTTCTTTCAACTTTTTAGAATCCGAATTCTTGTAAAGTGAATATAATTGTTTATATTCGTTTCAAACGTCAAGTTTTCGAATATATATATATATATATATATATGTATATATATTTATCTACTTCCATCCTACGAACACTACAACGGTGTATTACCGTATCATATACGACACAACAAGAAGCTCCCTTATCCGTATACGCATTTCTATTCGCGACAGCTAACACGGCTATGTAAATATATTTTATATTTATAGATATAAATATATATATCCAAAATCACTCAATAACTAAGTCGATCTCGAAACTTAGTTTTATCCCGATTATAAACGGGATCAATTAACCATATAATGGTTATTCTAAATCAAGATAGCACCTTAATAGAATCGTTTAGTTAACGATTCGGTAGAGCTCGGACACGTAGTTTAACTACGTTGTTTTATTAGAAACTTATAAGTATTCCTTCGTAGGAATGTCATAGTTGCACGCTAGCTAAATACACGTTCTTGGAACGGCACTACGGAATCACGCTAAGCTAGCGTTGCACAGGAATGTCAAGGTGAGTTCATAACCCTCACTTTTTACGGTTTTACATTTTTATAAATGTTTTCTGGGGTGGAAAGACATTCAAGTTTTCGCAAAAGAAAACACTATTCCGATGAACGAAAACACATATTTATAAACCATGTAGCAAATGAATTTCAACAAACTCGAAAGGTTTACGAAAGGTTTATACTAAACATACCGGTTTTACAAAACAAACGCGTATTTTCGCAAAGGTGCATGATTTTCATAACTAGTGATGACGGGAAGGTCCTGGTGACAACAACGGGACTGGGTTGGTCTGCGTACGGACAACGAGACAACTCAATGGTTTTATGTCCCCCTTTTCTTTTGAATATACATGATAACTAGGGTATGGTTAAGCTATGGAATGAATTCTCGGATCACGTGCGAATAGGCGCTAACTTAGGCACCATTAATCCTTTTAAGGACCACGGAACAGGGGGTAGATCTATCGGGTATGGGCGAGCCCCACTCACGGTCCTTGTGCGGCCACTTAGAGTGCTTTTGTGTCCCTGTTGAAGTGAATCGACACTTAAATCGTCTACCGGGTTGAGTGCTTTCTATGTCGGCACACATATTAATGTCTTAGCTACACATTAATGATCATTAGGTTCATAGACGCTTACATACCAGCTTTTGATACTCAAATTTTCAAATGTTTTTAAGATTCATTTGATGGAAACTCACAAATACATGGATTTACAAACTTTGGTAACGTTTTCAACTTATGTACAAGTAAGAGGACAAGTTGTTCCTGCTTAGAAAGACTCTTTTGGGCTCGGCCCATTCTCTCTCGTGCAATGCACAAAGACTCTCGTGGGCTAGACCAACAATTTTCATATAACATACCGAGGAAAAAAATGATTTTATTATATTTCTCGACAACGTTAAAACCAGTTATAAAAAAGATTTGTTTTAAATATTTTTCAAAACAAACTATGAACTTGCTCAACTTTATGTTGATTTTTCGCATGTTCTTTCTCAGGTTGCATTTTCAAAACTATGGAACGGTTGGAATAGGAGAACCCATGGGAATTCGAGTACTTAGTGGCGTTCACTTTCTAGAAGTCTTAGGTGCTGTTTGTTTTTTCTGCGAGATAAGGTCTGCAGTCTGCGGACCACATCTGCAGCAGAAGAGGTGGACCAAATGTCTGCAGTCTGCAAGGGGAAGATGGTTTGTTTTTTTTTCTACAAAAACTCTTCTAACATACACAACACACACAACTCACCACACTTCTCTCTCTCTCTGCTGATTTACCACCACCACCACCACCTCAGACGACCACCACCACCTCCTCCACCGTCGCAACGACCACCACCACCGTCACCGGAAACCCACCAACACCACCCCCACCGTCTTACTTCTCAGACAACTACCACCACCTAACCAACACAGATGAAGGCGATTTTGCCTGAGCCCACTGCCACCACCGTCATCAATCATCATCACCGAGACTACCACCACGTTCGCCACCGCCGTCCCGAACCCAACCCTGAACTGAAACGAGAACCACCACGTTCACCGCCGCCATCGCGATTAGGGTTTTGATTTGGGTTTCGATTTAGGGTTTCGATGGGTGTCGGCGGAGGTGGAGCAGGGGTGTTTGTCGGCGGAGGTGGAGCAGGGGTTTCGATGGGTGCCGCCGTCGCGATTAGGGTTTCGATGGGTTTCGATTTTGGGGGGTTTTGTTTCCGATCGATTTGGGGGTTTTGTTTCCCATCGATGATGATGATGATAACAGATGATGACGATGATGGTGTCGGTGTCGGAGCAGGGGTGTTGGAGGTGGAGGTGGTGGCGGAGGTGGAGGTGGTGCCAAGAAGAGGTAAACCTCTACACCAAGAAGACTTGGGTCCATGTCTGCTCCAAGAAGAGGTCTCGCAGACCTTTTTTAATGAAAGGTCTGCGAGAAAACAAACAAGCTGCAGACAACAAACGTCTGCGCGCGTCTGCGCGACGCAGACATAAGTGGCCAGAAGTACTTCTGGCCAAAAAACAAACACCACCTTAGCAAACAAATACTTCCGCTGTGCAATGAAGATATCAGCCCAGTCACGCCAGCTCTGATATTTCGGGGTGTGACAATATGTATAATGTCAATATGTAACCAAATGTCATTTATGGTGAATAAAAAGTATTTACTCAATCCCATATGTCAGATGTACAAAACAATGTTTTTGAATAAACCTAAGTTTAAATCAAAAGTTATGTTTTGCAGAAACCAATGCTTTATGGATACAAACATTTATGCACTAATGTTTATCGCATACATTCAAGCCTTGAGACTGTCGGATAAACCCTTAACAAGTTAAATGTTTATTAATTATGTATATCGGATTCTGTCATTCCCTACTTCCAAACAAACCTAGGAAGCCGGAAACGAGATTTGTCAAGTCCTATGGTACCATTACATACTATCGAGCGACGTGATCAATGTTAATGAATGTATTATTCTCCCGTTAAACATACCAAATGTCATAACCAATGTAAGCATGCTATGTGAAAACCATGTACTAAGTATGCTAAGTAAACATACATAGTAGAAATGTCTATGAATTCAATTGTGCCCATATGCTAAGTAAACATATGCAGCAGAAATGTAATGTAAATCAGTGTGTCCATATGCTGAGTAAACATATGCAACAAAGTATCTATGAAATCAATGTGCTAGCATGCTCAGTCAACATACATAGCAAAACATAATTGAAATCATGTACTATATGTGTACTAGATGAACATAGCAAGTATATGTCATGAACATCATGAAAAGCACAAAAGTAACAAGTAGGCACATGTGTAGCACCCCAAAATATTTGAAAGCGGTAAAAGAGGGGAACTATGTACTCACTTGGGATTGCTTATTAGTCTTGGAATTAAGACCAAATAAAGCTTCAAGGATCACGGAATCAAACGGCACCTAATATAGGTAACTATGTTAATAATCGAATCCTAAATCGGAAGATAGGATAGAATGAAGTTCTATAAATCAAATGAGTATTTGAACTCATTTGGCATGATTTAATAGAGCTAACATTCTGATTAGAAAGTTATCCTAAGTGCTTTTGATCCGTTTCGACTCGTTAAGGTAGTTTAAGCTACTTTAACGCGTCGTTTGCGTAAATCTAAGGTCGGATGGTTATCTATGTCATATGTTAAGTCTTACATGCCCAATTATGTTAAAATATGTTATTTAATCAGTTTAGATGTCAAAAACTTGATCACATTTGCTAAATATGAATTTATGCTCAATAAGGGCATTTTGGTCATTTTTAATGGGCAAATAAGTGACTTAACGAATAACTAACCAAACATGGTGACCATAAGGTATAACCTCAGTAGGGGTTATTCCCTATATAACTATGGTTATTAAATATGTTTGGTCGGATTCTAATGATCGACCAAACGGGTCGGGTTCGAAAGTCTAAGCGGTTGTCAAGACCGCTTGACTTACGACCCTAAACAAGCACTAAACTAGTAGTGACGATTTAAACATGTTAAAACATGTTTAACTAAGTTAGAAAACTGATTTGGTATCAAAACAAAGTGTTTTGATATCCGAAAATAGTTCCATCGCAAAATGCACATAAATGCGCATTTTGACCGAAACTTTGACTCGCCACTACGACTAGTCAACGTGGTAATCAGTAGGTATAATCGCTAGGGATTATAACCATCGTGATTACGATCAGTTTGATTTGACCAATTGATGGTCAAAATCTAAAGTCAAATTGTCAGTCAAACTTTTTGACTTTCGGCTTTAAATAGCTGAAAATAATAACTAGCCATGAAGGAACAATTACAAGGCTTTAATGGCTGAAAGATTGAACTAGAAGAACTCAGGTAGGTGGCTCCCAAAGATGGAATCCTCCACTTAGAGTTCAAGAGAGAAGAAAAGGTTGAATGAGCAATGAATGAGGTGAAGGAGGGGGGTATTTATAGTTGTTGGAAGCTTGTAGGATCATTACATGTGTAATGTGTATTGCTCAAGGAACTATCTTGACCCTACAAGTGTTATGGACAGCTTGTAATACTTGGAGAGGTGTTAACTTGATCCCCAAACAATGAAAACTAGCAAAGAAACCAAGAAGAAACAAGCTGCAGCTCAAAACCAGCTTGCTGTCAAATATAAGAGGTCGCGTGACGCGACTGGAGAACCCCCCAGGGGTCGCGTGACGTGAGGGTGGGGCTGAAACTTTCAAGGCTCTACAAGGACGTCAAGGTATAGGGGACTTGAAATATGCTTGGAAATATCACGGATGTCGGTTCGTTTGGTCGTACGGTCGCGTTATTAGGCCAATTACGACGAAACTCGAACGGACGCGAAAATGATCCAAATTAAGCGACGAATGGTATTTTTGCATTCCTATCACTTAAAATAAAATATTTTAGTGATTACAAAAATTTTTGGATGTCCGGATGTGGTCCAAACGTAAGATATGCGCGTAAATGCAAACTTACGCCATTTTTGACGCTTTTAGTCCCTGTGATCAAATAAGCGCGTTTTTGCACACTGAACCCCTCAAAGCTTATTTCTAAGCTATGTTAAGGTTATTTTGGGTATTTTTAGCTTATGATCATGTTCCGGAATGTATGTTGCCATACGAAACGACAGACTTTTGCAGTTTGACGCAAATGTCCTACGATCGAATAAACTTGTTTTAGCCATACCAAACCCTTCAAAACTTATTTCTAAGTTATGTAAAGGTTATTTAAGGTATGTTAAGCTTATGTCACTGTTTCGGAGTGTTTGTCGCGTAAAACTGATTACGTTTACGCATCAGTTTGCGTATAACTTTCTAGAAAGCGTTTAAGAGTTCGAATTTGAACAAGGATTGATATGTGTAAATATCATAGATAATTACACAATCCAAGAAATAAAGCACAAAGTTTTATTGCTTACAAAATTGTTCGGGATTAGTTATTGATAACTGTAGGCACAGTTGTCACAGTCTCCCCTACTTTAGGAAATTTCGTCCCGAAATTTATTCGTAAGAGCCTGTTTGTATAAGTTGTGTTAAGTAATTGTCTTGCGCGGAATCTAGAGTGTTATCTATTTGCATAGAATAACTCATCAAGGATTTCCACGTGAGGCATAAGCTTCCTCAGATAGTATGGGAAGTGGGAATGGGCTGTTATACCTATGATGCTCATCCCCTAATAGATACTCCCTTGATTAATGCAGGAAATGGGGATGAGGGATTTGATTAATGGTAAAACCCAAATCAACCAATAGTTCTGTAAGTATCCTTTAAGAGTCTAACTATTAAGATAGAAAGATTCTATAAGGATTTGTGTTTCATTTCCCCAGTGGATATTCTTCAGAAGCAAAAATGAATGTATAATTCATTTTCCTCAATGGATTCTTTGTCAGAGGTGAAAATGAAAGATGAATAAGTTATTCATTTCCAATGGATATTTCTTTAAAAGCAAAAATGAATAGATAATTCATTTTCTTCAACGGATACTTTTATCAGAAATGGAAATGAAAGAATGTATAAGCTGTTCATTTCTCAATGGTTATTTCTTCAGAAGCGAAAATGAATGGATAATTCATTTTCCTCAATGGATACTTCATCAGAAGTAGAAATGAAGGATTGTAGTATAGATTGTTCATTTCCCTGATGGGTATTTCTTCAGAAGCGAAAATGAATGGATAATTCATTTTCCTCAGTGGATACTTCGTCAGAAGTGGAAATGAAGGATTGACGTATAGATTTTCATTTCTCCGATGGATATTTCTTCAGAAGCAAAAATGAATGGATAATTCATTTTCCTCAATGGATACTTTGTCAGATGTGGAAATGAGGGATTGTAGTACAGATTATTCATTTCCCCGATGGATGTTTCTTCAGAAGCAAAAATGAATGGATAATTCATTTTCCTTAGTGGATACTTCGTCAGGAGTGGAAATGAAAGATAATTGTAGAGATTATTCATTTCCCCGATGGATATTTCTTCAGAAGCGAAAATGAATGGATAATTCATTTTCCTGAATGGATACATCGTCAGAAGTGGAAATGAAAGAATCAATACAAGATTATTCATTCCCCAATGGATATTTCTTCAGAAGCGAAAATGAATGGATAATTCATTTTCCTCAATGGATACTTCGTCAGAAGCGGAATGAATTTATTCATTTTCCTCAGTGGATATTTCTTCAGAAGCGAAAATGAACGTATAGTTCATTTTCCTCAGTGGGTACTTCATCAGAAACGAAAATGAACATAGTTTTTGAATGGATTATTCATTTCCTAATGGATATCTCTTTCAGAAGAGAAAAATGAGTAGCTAGTTCATTTTTCCTCAGTGGACACTTCATCAGAGACGGAAATGAATATAGATGGCTTTGTTCCTAGATTACACCTAGCAGGACTCACTATGATTTCCATGCATCGAATCGCATAATTATGTGTGCACCCATAATTACTTAACTCGTTGCATAATCTGCATAGTTTATCTTGCCAAGTGATAAATTATGGACATGGTCAAAGAATGGTGATTTGTTTCAATAATTGTAATAATACGTGCGTCTAACGTGTTTTCCACTAGTCAATAAGACTGTACGTGTTTCACGGATAGACAGAGTCATAGGTTTGGTAGTGAATGTGCAGAATACAAATGGAATGTATCACGAAAGTTGTTCAATTCTGTAAAGAATGAGAACTCTGTATTTTGATATATAGTTGCACATTACACATATATGATCAAGCATGTAAACGTTGAAATTTTGTTATAGGAATACTGATATCATTGCAAACCAACTGAAAAGTGTACACGAGTCTTGGATAATCAAAAGAAATTGAAAAGCAAAATCCTAGTTGTTTATAACTGCTTTGTTGTTGGAACGAGCCTCATTAACTCCAGCGTTAAGAGCACATCTTAAGCAGGGTTGTTAACAACTTGATTTTGTGTAGTCACATCTCGGCAAACCCTAGCTGTATGACCAATGAGCCCACAGTTTAGGCATTTGCGGCAACGCACACTGGCATGATGATGAAGGTTACATTGGTTGCACAGAGGTGCAGTTCCATTGTATGGTTTTCTAGCAGGAGGTTGAGTTGGTTGGTTGGGAACAACTTGGTTAGGTCGAGTAACCACAGCAAGGTTTTGTGAAGCCTTACGCTTCCTAGATTTCTTGGAAGGTTCAGCTTTGATTTCCTTGGGTTTCTCTTGTATAGTTTTAGTAATCTGTTCTTTGTCGCCCTTGCGAAATAGTTTCCCTTTCCTGGTTTGAGATTTAGTCAGGGTAGCTGCTAACTCGATAGCTTGTCTAATGGTTGCAGGGTTGTTACTAGTGACTATGTCCTGAACCAGGTCAGGAAGGCCATCAATGTATTTTTCGATTGCCTTATCTAAAGGCGTAACCATCGTAGGGCATAACAAGCTCAACTCCTCGTAACGATCGATGTAGGCACGATGTTCTCCACTATCTTGTTTTAGATCGTGGAATTCATTCTCGAGTTCCTGTAATTCATGACGAGGACAAAACTCCTTCATCATTAGAGCGCGAAGCTCTTCCCATGTTTGTGCCATTGCAACATCTGCACCCCTATCCCTCATAATTCCGTTCCACCACGTAAGTGCTCTCTTTTGGAACACACTTGATGCAAATTCTACTTTGCGCTCATTTGGACATCGGACATGGCGAAATGTGTTCTCAATACTCTCAAACCATTGCAGGAGCCCAGTTGCTCCCTCAGAACCACTGAACTTGAGTGGTTTAGCTGAGTTAAAATGTTTATAGTTGCACGAAACAGGTGCATTGTTATTGTTGTTGGCTTGGTTTATTTGAGTTATGAGATTAGGTAGCACAGCAGCAATTTGCTGATATATTATGGTAGCCATTTCGGTGTCCTGGGCAGCATTTCGATTGGGAGGCATTCTAAAAGAGAAGGAAATGAGAGAAGACGAGTGAGATGATATTTGGATAATCATAACTGGATGTTAAGAATATCGACGAAGCATAATGATTGTGATCATCTGTTCTTTACCTAGAACAAACAAACGACACGGTGACTAATCAAAGTAAATGGGTCTTTATAATGTATCGCGAAGATATGCTTTAGCCTATAGGTGGACACTCACCCCAAGAGTTCCCAGGTAAGAGTGACTGGTCCGATGATGCGGATTTGTACGAACACTCTAGCCTTAGACAGAAAACTCATGGTACAGGAACCCACCCTTCCAGATTGCACATGTTCACATTTTAAAGCCCAAACTTTGACGAGATTTTGAAAATTTTTAAAGGCATGAAGCCCAAAGAAAAATATCATCTAAGGATAGATGATTGATTTTCAAAAATGACTTGTGGAATTGTTTTGGTAATCACATAAGGATAGGTGACTGTATTGTTTTAAACACAAGAATACTTGTGTTAGGGTCCTAGAAAGGTTATAGTCTAGGTCAGAAGCATTACTAATAACCTAATTCTCTATAACCATGGCTCTGATACCAATCTGTAACACCCCAATCGCGTAATACAGCAACACGCGGCGGAAAACATTGGGGAGACACGTTACAAATTGTTTCATAACACATGGCTCATAATGTTTTGTTTTACTGAATTAATAATTTACATTGTTTTGGAGAATACAATTATTGCACAACAATTTTCTTGTAGGTTTTAAAGTCATTAAGGCCCAAGTCCGCCCTATGTGAAGCATGCTCAAAGTCAAACGTATGATCCTAAAACACATGTGAAAATAGGTACGTTAGCATAAAAATGCCTGTGAGATACATAGGCTTTTTATGATGAAGGATTCATGACTTGTAGTTAAAAGAAATGTTTAACAAAAGTAGTCATGAACCTTATAAAACTGTTTTCTTTTATAAAATCATATGAAAATCGAAGTGAAAATTAGATAATAATAAAAGAAAATGCATGGTTAAATAAATAATCAAGTAGAAATGAATTTGTGTAAAACGTGTCGTTTGTAAAACAGTGTCTTGTAAAAATATGTTGTTTGTATAAAAATATATCATGTATTTGTCGAAGTGGTTTAGATAACACTGCGATATGTAATATAATAAAAGCACTTATATATAGGAAGTACAGCGGCGTATCCACCATGCTTTTATCATATTATACACGCCTCGTTATTTAAATCATTTATCAATAACCACCAAAATGTCTTGTTTAAACCAATGTCAAAATGTTTATGTGTAAACAATGTCCAAATGTCAAATGTAAACCATGTCTTGTATAATAAAATGTTATGTATGGCAAGTAAAAAGTATCTAATCAAACCATATGTATAATGTCAATGTGTAACCAAATGTCATGTATGGTGAATAAAAAGTATTTACTCAATCCCATATGTAAAATGTACAAGACAATGTTTTTGAATAAACCTAAGTTTAAATCAAAAGTTATGTTTTGCAGAAACCAATGCTTTATGGATACAAACATTTATGCAATAATGTTTATCGCATACATTCAAGCCTTGAGACTGTCGGATAAACCCTTAACAAGTTAAAGGTTTATCAATTATGTATATCGGATTATGTCATTCCCTACTTCCAAACAAACCTAGGAAGTCGGGAACGGGATTTGTGAAGTCCTATGGTACCATTACATACTACCGAGCGGCGTGATCAATGTTAATGAATGTATTATTGTCCCATTAAACATACCAAACGTCATAACCAATGTAAGCATGCTATGTGAAAACCATGTACTAAGTATGCTAAGTAAACATACATAGTAGAAATGTCCATGAATTCAATTGTGCCCATATGCTGAGTAAACATATGCAGTATAAATGTAATGTAAATCAATGTGTCCATATGCTGAGTAAACATATGCAACAAAGTATCTGTGAAATCAATGTGCTAGCATGCTCAGTCAACATACATAGCAAAACATAATTGAAATCATGTACTATATGTGTACTAGATGAACATAGCAAGTATATGTCATGAAAAGCATGAAATGCACAAAAGTAACAAGTAGGCACATATGTATCACCCTAAAATATTTGAAAGCGGTAAAAGAGGGGAACTATGTACTCACTTGGGATTGCTTATTAGTCTTGGAATTAAGATCAAATAAAGCTTCAAGGATTACGGAATCAAACGGCACCTAATATAGGTAACTACGTTAATAATCGGACCCTAAATCGGGAGATTGGATAGAATGAAGTTCTATAAATCAAATGAGTATTTGAACTCATATGGCATGATTTAATAGAGCTAACATTCTAATTAGAAAGTTATCCTAAGTGCTTTTGACCCGTTTCGACTCGTTAAGGTAGTTTAAGCTACTTTAACGCGTCGTTTGCGTAAATCTAAGGTCGGATGGTTATCTATGTCATATGTTAAGTCTTACATGCCCAATTATGTTTAACTATGTTATTAAATCAGTTTAGATGTCAAAAACTTGATCGCATATGCTAAATATGAATTTATGCTCAAAAAGGGCATTTTGGTCATTTTTAATGGGCATATAAGTGACTTAACGAATAACTAACCAAACATGGTGACCATAAGGTATAACCTCAGTAGGGGTTATTCCCTATATACCTATGGTCACTAAATATGTTTGGTCGGATCCTAATGATTGACCAAACGGGTCGGGTTCAAAAGTCTAAGCGGTTGTCAAGACCGCTTGACTTACGACCCTAAACAATCACTAAACTAGTAGTGATGAGTTAAACATGTTAAAACATGTTTAACTAAGTTAGAAAACTGATTTATTATCAAAACAAAGTGTTTTGATATCCGAAAATAGTTCCATCGCAAAATGCACATAAATGCGCATTTTGACCGAAAATTTGACTCGCCACTATGACTAGTCAACGTGGTAATGAGTAGGTATAATCGCTAGGGATTATAACCATGGTGATTACGATCACGTTGCAAAGTTCAATTGAACTTTGATTTGACCAATTGATGGTCAAAATCGAAAGTCAAACTGTTTGACTTTCAGCTTTAAATAGCTGAAAATAATAACTAGCCATGAAGGAACACTTACAAAGCTCTAATGGTTGAAAGATTGAACTAGAAGAACTCAGGTATGTGGCTCCCAAAGGTGGAATCCTCCACTTAGAGTTCAAGAGAGAAGAAAAGATTGAATGAGCTAAGAATGAGGTGAGAGGGGGGGGGGGTATTTATAGTTGTTGGAAGCTTGTAGGATCATTACATGTGTAAGCATAGGGGACTTGAAATAGGCTTGGAAATATCACGAATTTCGGTTCGTTTGGTCGTACGGTCGTGTTATTCGGCTAATTACGATGAAACTCGAACGGACGCGAAAACGATCCAAATTAAGCGACGAATGGTATTTTTGCATTCCTATCACTTAAAATAAAATATTTAGTGATTACAAAAATTTTTGGATATCCGGATGTGGTCAGAACGTAAGATATGCGCGTAAATGCAAACTTACGCCATTTTTGACGCTTTTAGTCCCTGTGATCAAATAAGCGCGTTTTCGCACACCGAACCCCTCAAAGCTTATTTCTAAGCTATGTTAAGGTTATTTTGGGTATGTTTAGCTTATGATCATGTTTCGGAATGTACGTTGCCATACGAAATGTAACAACTCTCATCTAAATTACTATTTCTTATTTTATTTTGTCCAATAGGAAACCCTAATTGAGACCCCCAAGCAATATCACCTGGCCCCTAAAATTTCAGAACAGTTGGAATCAGGATCAGGGCTCCTAAAATTCAGGGGGGGGGTAAAACCTAGTTGATATTATCTAAACAGTTTAAGATAGAAATCGAATTTTGATAAACCGTCGACTCACCTAAGCTAAGCAGACACGGGGCTACCCTATTCTAGGGGGGTACCCCTCGCGCCACACGACAGTCCCTCGCGCCACACGAGGGAGCTGTTTTTCCAGTATATATAGAGGGGTGTGGCACTTGAAGTTTGGCGTTGGTTCGACGTTAAAACTCGTTTCGTACACTGAGATAGCTTCTGTTTACTCCAAAAACACACACACAGCACGAAACGCTGCCGCGACAACAGGGTAATAACTCGATCGCTGCTATGATTCAATGTCCGATCGATTGAAACCTATCCAATGGATGTTTAAGTGCTGCCCACATTAGGGCTATACTTTGTAATTCGTCGTGAATTCTATGGATGTTTAAGTATTGCACTTTGTCATTCGTAGTAAGGGTTTTAATCTCGTGAGTTATCGTAAATGCTATATTAGTTACTGACCTAGTTTTCGTGTGCATTGTTATTTGAATTAGGCTAACCAGGCTATAATCAGTAGGCTAAACGCTGCCCGTTTAAATCTGCAATGTGAGTCATTCTCTTTTTATCAACAATGTTTTACAATACTCAAATTATTTTCAAAAGTTACAATTACAGGGATTAAGTCTTGGTTATCTTGAATCACTGGAAAGTGGGGTATTGTGCACATTACTAATTTCTCACGGTTAGGTTCATAAACCTAACAGTGATAATCATCACTACTTTGGTGAAAGGACCCAATAGTGGTATGACCATCGTCACCAGGGTGTGACACGACGCCAGATAAAATAAGATAGAATCCATTGTAATCGCTCTTATGCTGTAAATTATAGCTATGTGTCGTTTTATCAAATTGAGTGACTCGCCAGTATTTCTCCGCTGATAAAATCTTTTTAAAACATGTTTCAGGTGACCTACTATGAATCAAGGGAAAAGTGCTACGGAGCACTAACAAGCTTGAAGTAGTGGCTCAGTAAAATAAATAAACATGTTTTGTAAAACAGGGGTTTCCCAGTGAAATTACCCTGATTGTAAATTACAGGGTTTATCCCGAACTATGAAATAAAATAAATTGGGCATTTTCAAGTTTAAAAAGATCCTGTTAAAACTTCCGCTGCCAAAATAAACAATACCACGGGTTTCTGTCCCGCGGCTCCTGAAACGGGTAAAACTGGGCCGGGGGCCGTGACAGAAAAAGGTGGTATCAGAGCCACTGATTTAAGCCCATTAAGTATTTAGAAATACTTAATTTTTCTAATTGTCATTTTGTAATTTTGTGGAAATTTACTTTATAATAAATAGAATTTTAACTTAAGTTGGTTTCTAATTGTCATTTTAACTTAAATGAACTATCAGAAGCCTTCAGAACTTTACTATCCATACCACAGATATGGATACTACTGTCACTGTCACTGGCTACCAGGCTGATGTTGAAGAGCCAATGGTATTTCGGGCCCAACCACAGGAAAAACCAAAGGCGAAAAAGAGAAGAAGGTTTGTAGGCTGGAGGAGTGTGCGTAGGAAAAGACCAGCGGTACAGAAAGTTGTAAAAACTGAGGATCCAAAAGATAAGGGAAAAGGAATAGAAATTGGGGAAAGTTCCGGACAAGCCCAGGAAATGCCATCCTGGGAGGAGCTGGATCGTAAACTGGCACTTAGTGATCTCATCGGACCTGCCGATGAAAACCTCTTTAATTACCCAATTGAATCACTACTTCCAGTTAACCTAGAGCCTGCTATCCCAGATCCCATTGTCCACCCCCGACCTCTACCAGGAGAGCTAGAAGAATGGTGGACCACCGACTGACAATTTCAGAACCTCATAAATAACCCTAATACCTTTTTCCCTCAATTCGACACGGAGCCTGCACCAAACCCACCAATGAGCAATGAAAATTTACTTGAACTCCGCCATTATGGCGAGGAGCTGGTAGACGCAGGAAATAGAATCCGGGAGGTGGGAGAACAGATCTCCTGGAAGTACGACGAGAGGGAACGTCGTTTCTGAAGTGCCAGCTAACGGGAATTGTATGTGGTTGTAGGGATGTGTGTTTAATAATAAAATAATAATAATAATAATACAATCTTGTAAAATAACTTAAAATAAAACTTTTGTAAGATAACGGGTGTGTACGGAGGCATATTAAAATATATAAAATCTGATAGTCGCAAAGTCGACAATTTTGACTATACGTGTTAGTGTGATTATATGTTTTTTTGTGTGTTATTTGACTATTTGTTAATTTACAGTATAGGTAAGCAAAGAATTTCGGACATCTGTCGTCAACTAGATAGTTCACCAAAAGATAAGGGAACCTCATCTCAATCAAATTCCTCAAGATACTCCGCAGATACTAGGGAATGAATATTTATTCGTAAGGCACAGTTTGAGAAACCACTTACCGCTAAGAAAAGAAGTTGGATTATTAGAAAAAGTCAAGAGAAAATAAGGAAGTCACAATCAAAAGGAGTGATAATTAATAAGGAAACTCATGAAATAGATAATAATCCACCATGGGAAGATGGATTGGATGAACAATGGGCAAATCTCTATATGTTAGCCACTACAACAGTAAATGTTAACTTTTAATTAAGTTAAACTGCCAAACCTGGACCAACCAATGAAATTAGATCTCAACCATAAAAGTTTATTAATTATTTTATCTCTCAACACCCTGATCCAGTACTAGCACCCATATCAGCTATGAGCCAGAAACTTTAAAGGAACCTTGCCTATTAGATAAACAACTTAGTAAGAGGTGATAGAATAAACCTTATATAAAGGCATGCTAGCTAGACTAAAATAATGAATGCAACCCCTAGTATATTTCTAATTTCAGCTGTAATTTGTAATAGACATGTATATATATATATATAAAAGTCGCAATATTTGCCATTTTTAATCTGGTTGTACAGTTGTACCTAAATGGTTGTACTAAATATTAGCCTGTGATAATAAATAACTGATAAATATTCAGATGGAGCACGCTGTGAATGAACCAGTTAATGAAGTTAATCAATCGGAACACAATAACGAAGATCACTTTCTAAATCGGCAAGATATAGAAAACATCGTCATTCAGGGAATAGCCAATGCTATCCCAACAATCGTCGCTGCTGTTAAAAGCCCTATTGAGCCATCACAAGCTCACCCTAGTAAACGCACGCGCGACGATAACTTTAGTAGTAGTTGTCACACCCTGGCTTTTGCGGAAGCGTGGGTTTATTTGGTGTGACTTCTTAATACCATAGCAACAATCATAACAATGCTATATGATAAAACACAAGATGTTCATCCATTATAATAGTTTAGAAAATACCATAACATAATTGTCTTGAAACATCTACCCAAATTAAGTTACAACCATGACTTGTTTAAAAATGAGTTCCCAATGGACTCAACAAAAGACCTTAAATAAAACGAGGTTTGGAGACGTGTGACCCGTCCAGGAAAGGGTTAGACCTCCCAAACCCTACACCCCTGGATGACATCTTTTATTTAATACGCAGCTTAACGTGCATCACCCGCCAGATCCAATCAATTCCCTGAAATACATGTAGTTTGAAAAATCAACAAAAAGTTGAGCGAGTTCATGTGTATGTCTGTGAGTATAAACCGTTAAAATATGTCTATATGAAAGTCCCTGGTATGTAGCAATAAGGAAAAAGAGATCACCAATGGGTTGCAAAGCCACTGGTATGTGTGAAAAGGTGCAGGAAGAACTCAAACCTAGCAAATTTGTACCGGGCTTCCGGCTGGAAGACATAGTCACCTCTATGGCCCCGGGCTCATGGGTGTGGGCTCGCTACACCCAAATAGATCTATCACTCATGTCCCTCGGTCCTACGACGAGGATTAATGGCCTTTAAGTGTTGTGCCCACCCCTCACATGATCTAGTAGTATACCCTCCTTACGCTAACCATACCACGTATAAAAATGTCTGTAATAATTGTAACATGTATTCTACCCCCGAAGTATAAAACCGAAAACAGTTAAGAGAAAAGGGGGGCATGAACTCACTGTAGTGCGTCTCCTGTGCTCGTACTCAAACCTTGTCAGCTATACAACGACCTACAACGTACTAAGGTCTATTAGACGAACGGGCCGTGCCTTGGCTTAGTTTTTACGGGTTTGAGTTACGTTACCATGTTATAAGCTATTGTTAAAATAATAATAATTATTTTAACTTACAATATATTTTCGGGTCTTGAAATAATAGTTAGACAACTATTTCGTATTCATACTTCTCAAGTATTTTGTATGCGTATTTCCTCCCCAAGGATGGGGGTATGTATACATGTATTTTTGTGATTTAAAGTGTTGACATTATATATTTTTAAGTCCCACTTTAGAAATATATAATAACTTATTTATCAAAAATAACATTTCCCAAAAATATATATTTTTCCAAGTATATTAGGAACCATATTTTGTTAAGTTATATTACTTTTCTCTAAGTAATATAACTGGTTCCCAATTCATATAAATATGCACACAAGCGTTTTAGTATAAAAGTATATATTCTAAATATATATTTGTCCACTTTTACTTATGAAAACCCACCTCCGATACTTAGAATTTTTGTAACAACACTTATGGCGAAGTTTACTTCCTACAAACAAAGTTAAACACCTTTGTAAATACTTTTTAGAAAATAATTTTCTAAGTCTTGGGATTTTTAGAAAATTTCGCCAGAGTTTCCCCTAAAAACGGAGGTGTCCATGCTATCAAGCATATCATTTTCTTTTCAAAATCAATCAACAATCAATCTTTAATCAATCTTTCATCACCGAGAGCAAAATTATATGCGTTACATATTAATCATGAACTTGATATATCCCGAAAACGCGTAGTAACTTGGTAAAGCTTTTAGTGGACTTAGTTACCTTCCAAAGCGTAATTATTTCTTTAAAAATCATCTTCTTGAAAGAGTTAAATCTTTACAACTTGTAAACGATTTTACAAAAATTAATATAAAATACTCTCACATTTGTTTTACTTCCAAAAATGGTGTTAGTGTATGTGAAAGTCATAATTTTTCAAAAGTCGATTCTCTAACTTAGTTTATTTAGAAAAGTCTTTTGTAGAACTCAGATCTACATGATCATCATCCTACTTGTTTAATCATATTTCAAGAAAATCATTTTCTTTCAAGTTCATGATTAACTAGAAAGTGATTATTTTATGTTTCACATAATCATCTTCTTAGTCTTGTTAAATCATGTTTCTAAACATCATTTAACAAGCTCCATATGGTGATTTACATCACACAACCAAGAATCATCATAAAATCAACAACATATACACTAGAATATTCTACTAGCAACATTTCATCTTCAAGTAAACTTTTATGTAAAGCTTCATGTTTATGTTTTTAGTTCTTGTTCTTTAGTGTTTTAAACATACTCATCTTACTACAACTTTAACCATAAAAACAAGATGAACAAGAGTTTTAACAAGAACTTACTACTAGCACAAAGGCTAGGGATGAATCTCTAGAAAAAGATGGTGAAAAATGGTGTGAGAAGGTAAGTAAGTGAGCTCCTAGGTGATCCACAAGCTCCAAGCTTCACAAAGCTCCTTCTAACACTTGAATGGGACTTGAAAATGGATGAAGATGGTTGTGAAATGGTGGTGATGGTTAGGGGTGTTCAGAATTCGTTTCGAATTCGAAAAATTTGAAATTCGTTTAAATTCGATTCACTTATCAAGAATTCGTTTCGATTAAAAGAATTCGAATTCGAATTCGATTCAATTCGAGTCAAGTAAATCGAATACGAATTTATAATTTCAAATTCGATTCGATTCGAAATTCGAATAAAAATTATACGTTTTTATTTATTATTTTTATATATAATGCATATATTACTTTTATTAAGCTATACTATATATTATTTTCAATTTTTTTTCCAAGTATTAACATTACCCATTACCAAACTTACTACATGGCTTATAACTAAAACCTAAGTAACAATTCTATCAATAAGTTTATAACCCTAAAAATATTAACTTGTAATGTGGAGTGGTTATTCCCGAATTCTTGTTTTGAATTTTAGACTTATGGTACTTTATTTGGAACTTTTTAATGTGATATCGCGCCTTATGGCTGCTTTAAAATTTATGTTTCATTTTGATAGTTTTTTACATGTTTTTAAAAAATTCGAATTAAATCGAATTTATTCGAATTCGATTCGAATTCGAATTTTTAATCGAATACGAATTGGATTTTTTATTCGAATACGAATTCGAATCGAATTCGGTAAGTTTTAATCGAATTCGAATCGAATACGAATTCAAGGGAAAATAAAAATTATTCGAATAATTCGATTCGAATAATTCGAAAATTCGATATTCGATTCGATGAACACCCCTAGTGATGGTGGCGGTTGTAGTGTGGCCGAGAGAGGGAGAGAAGAAAGTGAAAGAGAGAGTGAAATCTTTGGAATGATATGTTGTAAGGATGCACCATACTTATAATCCTTCTTCACATATTTTGTCCATCTTCACAAGTAACAATCTAATATAATATTAGGATTAAATCTAGGAGAAGATATGGGGTAAGGTGGTGATATTTGTGGGTCCTCTTGGGACCGATATCGGTTAGAGGGGGGGTTGGATGTAAATTTTTGATGTTAGTTGGTAAACATAAGTTGAAATCCAAGTGTATACTTACATAAGTTAGTTAGTTGATATTTAGGGGGTGTTATGGTGTACGGGGATCATGACTAGCCAAAAATAATAAAACAATGTATTTGACAAAAATTTGGTGTCCCGGGTAATGTCCGGTTGTTCGGTTAGATACCGTTCCGTTAAAGTGTTTAATTATTCTGTAAAGTGTCTTTTATATATATTTTTGTAACACAATTAATTCCCGGCACTTAGGAAAGCATACAGGACCATTCTGCCATATTTTGACACTTTACTAGCATGTTAAATGCTGAATTTTTGCTGAAAATGCAGAATTCTGCAGTTAAAGTGTGTTTTAGGCACTTCCCGGCACTCAAACTATCACCTAGTGACGCAGTTTTATGGTCCTCACTTCCCTACACTCCATACTAGTGTAGTATCCTGTCCCTGGCCCATACTGGGCCTCAAAAACACTGTCTGTCTATTTACTGGCACTGTCAGTATGTTTATGAATTATCCGTTCAGTGTGCTAACTGTGCTTTGTGCATCAAGAATGTCACTAAAGTTCGTGTGTAATAAATGGAGTGACAATATGAATTATGATGCATATGTATGTATGATACGAAAATCATAAAGCAGTTTAAATTGTCAGTTGTAATCAAGCACAATCATTAAGCACATAATTAATGTTGGACCGATCTATGACCTGAAAATGTCAATCAAGGCAGTTCATCTTCACGTGTAAAGGCGGAATCAATGCACGTAAAGTAACAACAACTTCTCCTTTCAATTTCTTCTCTTTATTAGCTTTCTGAATCAATTTTGACAAAGTTTCGTTACCAAGCTAATGACCTGATTCCACTCATACGTACAAATGAAGTCACATCTATGGGTATTTATAATGTGGCTGATTCCACTTATATGGCATATCCATAAAAACGAAATCACGATGTCCGAATAAGTGGAATCACCATGTGACAAATAAGTGGAATCACCATGACACATAAGTGGAATCACTTAGTGACATAAAAACGGAATCACCTCTAACCTATGTTCACAAAAATGAAATTAACAATGTAAAACCCTAATTTAACTCTCAAGACCCTATGTTGACTATCTTGACTTAAGACTTGATGTAGACGTAATCAACAGACATTTCATGCACCAACAGACTCCCCCTTGGATGTTGACGAAGTCTTCAGCTTCGAGTCTTCAGTCTTGGTCTTTTCTTCAACTCTCTGTCTTCTCATCATCAGCACTCTATCTTCACAGGATTTAGAATCACCACCTGACTCTAACTTCCATCTTCCCTTTGACTGTTGATCCAGACTCCCCCTTTCACAGACTCCCCCTCTCGATATGCTAAAAACTGAGGTATCTGGTTCAAGCTTTGACAAATAGCTTCCTTGGGAATGATGAAGTCCAAAACCTGTGTCTCAACCATCAAACATTACAAACTATCTTTTCAACAATAAATCACAAACTCAATCAGTTATAGTAATCCACTCAAGTATTCAGGTCCAAGTTAATGACCCTGATTACTCAATTAATCTACCAAGTCCAATTTAATGACCTTGGTTTATCATATGACGAAACAAACTGATTTTGAAAACAACAATATTCACATTTTCTGAAAATAACAAGTATCAAGTTAATGAACTTGTTTTTGTCTTTCCAATAAATCAGACTCTATCAAAATAAGCTCTCCTTATTCTTCAGTCCAGAATCTCCTGCATCTGCTTCAAACATCTAAGAATCCAACAATCAACTCTCCACTTTGGTTTGTCGGAAAATAAAGCAGAAATAAAATCTTTTTGGATTTTATAAAGTGTTCTAAACTAAGAAATGAAATACAGAAAACTTAGATTGCAGAAAGTAAACAAAGTAAACTATTTACAAACATATTTTTGGCGAGCGTGTCAGGGAATCATATCAACTATCAGACAAATTACAAGTACCGTTAAGCTTCATTTCATACTCAGACTTAAACAATTCACCTTGATTGTCAATATATTGATCCATCTTAAATTCTCACACAATTTTCAATCTACTCAGGATACGATTTAGATGTTTTATGAACTAGCTCATTCATGTGTCCCACCTCTTGAATATACTCCCGTATCCAGAATCCCAATAATCAGTCTTACAGGTGAGTATACTACAATGATATCTGTACATAAATTAGGCATGCGAGGGCCGAGGGATCTCAGGTCGATACTTTTGTATACGCAGAGAGATATCAGCTTCGACTTTACGGTATGTCCCCTTTAGAGGATCTTTTTGCTACAACAGCAGCGACTATCAATTTTATTGTTTCATCGGCATGCTGAGGGTTTAATGCTATCTTTCAAGCATTTGCAGAAAGTATTGTCCAAGGACTAGGTCAGAACTACCGTTCAGCAGAAGTCCCGGAATAATACCCCAGACATCATTGAGTATAAAGACCTAGTATATCAGATTATGAGACCTTTCAAACGAGATTTCAGGGGTTACCTATATATCCAAGTAGTGTTCCCCACGAATTTTGCAAGTTTTGAAATTTTAGGTTTATATCCCGAATAAATCTACTAAATGTGTGAAAACCTATCGACACATCATTAGTGAGACTGTTTAACTCATTTAAACTTTTCAAATCTTTAGCATACTGTAATTGTCTAGCCGATGTACTATCATTTTCCCTATATACACAAGCTCTTTTTCAGATTTTATCATGTTTTTGTATTTTTGCATTTTTTACTGTTTTTGTATTTTCTGAAAAAATAAACTATATACATCTATCTACTCCCCCTAAATACCAAAACAAGTAAAAAATCGACAAACCATTGCAGATTGTTTCTCGTCTTCATCCGCAACAGTACTCTCATCAACGCCAATTATGCCATCTGACACCGACAGAAGCTTCATACCGTTCAGTTTTAACAAATATTTAAACCGATTTTTATCAAAAGCTTTGGTATGTAAATCAGCTTTCTGTTCGTCAGTGTGGATTTTCTCAATTCGTATCAACTTTTTCTCAAAGCAATCACGAATAAAGTGATGACGAATTTCTATGTGTTTAGTTTTAGCGTGATGTACTGGATTCTTTGTTATATTTATTGCGGCCTCATTATCAACAAAAAGAGGTGTGTTAAGAAACTGCAAACCGTAGTCGCGCATCTGTTGCTGTATCCACAAGATCTGAGAGCAGCAACTGCTAGCAGAAACATACTCCGCTTCACATGTAGATAATGCCACAGACGTTTATTTCTTACACTGCCAGGTAACCAATCTAGGACCAAAGAACTGGCATCCTGCAGTTGTTGATTTTGAATTGACTTTGCAGCATCCAAAATCCGAATCGGAATACCCTTCGAGCGTAAAGTTGCCTTTTCTAGGATACCACAACCCCAATGAAGGAGTTCCTTTCAGGTAGCGCAATATCCTCTTCACAATGATCATATGCGATGCTCTCGGGTTAGATTGAAATCTTGCTGTGAGGCACGTTGGGTACATGATATCAGGACGTGAAGCTGTTAAGTACATCAAAGAACCTATCATGGATCGGTAAAACGTTTCATCAGCCCTGTCTCCGGTGAGATCTGGGTGAATCCCATGATTTGTTGCAAGTGGGGTAGCAGCTGGAGTAGAACCTGACATCCCGAATTTCTCCAAGATATCATGAACGTACTTCGATTGATGAATGAAAATTCCCTCAGGAAGTTGTTCAACTTGTAATCCCGGAAAGAATTTCATCTCCCTCATTGATGACATTTCGAATTTTTGCTTCATCACTGATTCAAAATCTTTGCATAGATTTTCATTCGTCGACCCAAAAATTATATCGTCCACATAAATCTGAACTATCAGAAGATGACCATCGACCTCTTTAGTGAAGAGAGTAGCATCCACTTTTCCACGAATGAACTTGTTGGCTAGTAGGTGTTGAGACAAAGTCTCGTACCAGGCTCTCGGGGCCTGATGTAAACCATACAGCTCTTTGTCCAATAAGTAGACCTTGTTTTTGTGGATTGGATCGGTAAAGCCCGGCGGCTGACCGACATAAACCTCCTCTTTGACCTTCCCATAAAGAAACGCCGATTTAACATCTAACTGATATACTTTGAAGTTCTTCCAAGACGCAAATGCAAGAAAAATTCTGATTGCTTCTAATCGTGCTATAGGAGCATAGACTTCGGTAAAATCAATCCCCTCTTGTTGACTAAAGCCCTGAACAACGAGTCGAGCTTTATTCCTTACAACAACTCCTCTGTCGTCTCTCTTGCATTTAAATACCCATTTCGTATTAATTTTCCTATGACCATCCGGCAAATCCACTAGCTTCCACACTCCCAACTTTTCAAATTGACTAAGTTCCTCCTGCATTGCATTGACCCAAGAATCTTCTGTAAGTGCCTCTTTGTAAGTTCTTGGTTCCACCTGCGAGATAAAACAACTCATTGAGAATTCAGTTTGCAAAGGAGCAACTTTTGTATAAAAACATGTAAGCCCTTTATCAAGCTGTCTACGAGTGCGAACGCCAGCTTGCAATTCTCCTATAATCAACTCTTCTGGATGATATGAAACAGTTCGCGGCATCACTTCGCTTGGAACATCTACATTTCCTTCCAGATTAGTAACATTCTGCTCTGCATCTTGTTCACCAACTTGGTTTGTTTGACTTGAAATCTGAATTTGCTCCCCCTCAGAATCTGAATCACCATGATCAAAGATCGGCATGTTTTCAGCTTCTTGATTATCATTCTCAACCGACTGATTATCTTGAGCAACTTCATTTTGTTGGACATCATCATGTTCACCAGCATTACTCGGACCTGCTTCATCATCATTTGAAGTTTCCCGTGGTCGCCTTGAATACTCAGCTGGAAACCGTTGCTGTGACTCGTACTCACGCAAAATATCCAACTCATCAAAGAAATCCTCTTCTTCCTCTGATTCTTCTCTCATGTCAAACGAATCCCACAGTTTGTCATAATGATAACGCCATGAATCTCCAGGATTCTGCGGCGGCATAGTATAACCTTGACATTCAACATTATATGCCTCAATAATCGTCTTCAAACTTGGAATGAATACTCGTTTCAACGGACTTGCATAACCCACAAATATTCCTTCTAAGCCTTTTTCACCGAATTTGCCTTGAAAATCTAGAACTGTACATGGAGACCCAAACGGTTCAAGATACTTCAGATTCGGTTTGCGATTATTGATTAGCTCAAAACATGTTTTGTTGAACTTTTTGACAGTAAGAACCCTGTTGAGCGTATAGCATGCAGCGGAAACAGCTTCAGCCCAAAAATTTATCAGTAATTTTGAATCTGTGAGCATAGTTCTAGCCGTCTCGATTAGTGTCCGGTTTTTGCGTTCTGCAACCCCATTCTGCTGCGGAGTGTACGGAGCACTAAACTCATGCAATATCCCTCTTTCATCACAAAATTCTTCCATCTTACTATTCTTGAATTCAGTACCATTATCACTTCGAATTCTTTTGATACGCCTTTGGTACAAATTCTCAATCTTTCTGAACAATGCCATCAAACTATCAAACGTTTCGTCTTTCGTCTTCAAGAAAGAAACCCACGAAAATCTGGAGTAATCCTCAGTAACCACAAGACAGTAGAGATCCCCTGTAATACTTTTGACATTTACTGGACCAAACAAATCCATGTGAAGTCTTTCCAGAGGACACAAAACTGAATTGACTTGTTTTGTAGAGTGTGACTTTTTCTTTTGCTTGCCTTTGACACAGCTAATACACTCCCCTTCCAGATGAAAACCTTTGACATGAACTCCCATAACCAAATCGTTGTGCACCAAGTGATTCATCTTCCTTAGGTGAATATGCCCCATCTTTCGGTGCCACAACTTTGATTCTTTCTCAGTTGCTTTAGATACAAAACAATGTGCTTGACCAGTAGTTGTAGTTGCTACACTCATATCTAACACATATAAATCATTCACTCTAGGTGCCCGCATGATAATCCATTCTTCAGGGATAACAAATCCTGGTTTCAAGATCAAACATTCTTTGTCTGTGAAATGAGTAGTATACATATTGTCACAAATCTGCGAGATACTAAGCAAATTGTTCTCCAGCTCAATAATGTAGTAAACTCTCTCAAACGTCACAATCCCGTTGGATAACGTTCCTTCACTAATAATTCGACCACCTTCATGACCAGCAAAACCTACGTTACCACCATTGATATTTCTCACATCATACAGCAACGCAGTCTTCCCTGTCATATGTCTTGATGCTCCACTATCCATGATCCATTTGGATACAAGTTGTGGAAGATCCTGCACATAACAAACTTTGACTTAACCAACTTCAATAAAGATGCCGATTCATGCTTCACGATCAAGGAAGCTCCAGCAATTCAAACTGTTTATTCGAACATGGTGTCCACCCAGGCCTCATCAGCCTTAGGTGTAACCTTGACTCTTGCAATTTGAATTTTGAAGTTTTCAGCCTTATGAGGTGGAAAATTTGCATCATAATCAACCGAAATTGATTCTTCAGCCTTTTTCACTTCAGAAGTTGAAATTTTCATTTCTGTTTTTGGTTTCCAAACTTGTTGAGATAATGCAACCCGTTTATAAAACTTGTCGTTTTTAGTTACCACTTTCTTTACGGGTTCATTTTTCATTTTGATGTTGTCATTTTTCACATTCTTTTTCTCAACAATGATTGGTGCTTTACCCTTCACATCAACTTTCTTCTTTTGTCTCTCAACAACTTCAGTCTTAGGCTTGAAGTTGGTGCAATTTCTTGCAATGTGACCAACTTTGTTACATCTAAAACATGTACGAGTATCAACAACTCGACTTGTGCCTTCAGACTGAGGTTGTGAAACCCTCTTCTCAAAGAACTCTTTATTTGATTTTGAAAAAAATTCATTTTCTTCATCAGAAAGTGAACTTGAACCGTTCACAAACACCTTCTTTTCAGTAAACTTTCTGTTTTGATAACTCTTATTCTCATAACTTTTACCACCCCTATAACCACTCGACCAATTGTTTCGATTGTTATTATAAAAACGTGGTGGCACAACAGGCTTTTTGTAGTAAGCTTTATCTTTCTTAAAATTCATTTGCCTTTTTGTTTGTTTCAAACTGTTCACTTCTGACAACTCAATTTCAACCAACTTGAAAACATTTGTCAATTTGTTTACATTTACATTCTCAATCGGAAACTCAGAATCCGAATACAACTTATCAGATCCAGCCATCTTGTACATCACAAGACCCGGTTCATCACCTAAGTTGTTTTTGGATTTTTGTTTCGGAATGTATTTGTTCAAGAAACATTCATCATCTTCAGCTGAATCAGTTAATAAAACACTTTCAGCTGTGCTCTTAACAATCTCTGTCTGAACACTATCATCAGATGATGTAGAAAAAGTAACATCAATGTTCTCCGAAAGTTTAACTTCACTCTCTTCCTCAATTTCAACCAACCCAGATTGCTTTTTTGTGTAGTTATCAAGAACAGGTGGTGGTACTTGATGAAAACCCACCCCAGTTCCATCACAATACACATCTTCGCCTGCTTTCTCTTTCCCGATGGGTTTGGGAATAATGTGTTGCAAAACAAAGCTTGCGGAGCTATAACTGTTAAGCTTCAACTGGATTTGCTCGTTTTCGATTACAGCCTCTTGAACTTTAAGTTTCAGTTTAGCGATTTCATCCAGTTGTTGGTTAATTGATTCTTCTTTTACTCTAAGCACTGCTTTTAGATGTTCATTTTCTTTAAAAGTTTTACCATTTCGATCATCACAATCTTTCATTGTGCTTTTGAGTTTTTCAAAATTTTTCAGAAATCTGACGATTTTCAAGAATTAACTTTTCATTTTCTTGTTTAATTTTGTCATGATCAATTTTATCATTTTCAATTTTGCTAGTTAATTCTCTTATCCGTTCAGTTGAAGCTTTAACCATCTTGTCACGATCAAGAATTTGATTCTCAACGCTTCTGACTTTTGCTGTCAGATCATCAACTTTCTTTCCGTTGAGATACGTGATTGTGCTACAAAATTTGCACTCTCTGTTGCAATTTTTGCTATCAGCATTTCCATCAATTTTCTTACCTGACGCATTTGTTGACAATTTTGAACTGACCTGGCTTTGTGACTCAGACACAGAGTTAGAGTCTACCTCAAGTGCTTTGGCAACCAGCACTTTGTCAGCCATTTTTCCCATGTTCTCTGCAGTCAACTCCTGCGTTGTATCGATAACTCCAGTATCAATCTTCTTTGATTTTTTGATCTCTTCTTTTTCTTTCTTCTCTTTTTCTTCTTTTTCTTTCTTCTCTTCCTCTTTCATTTTCTCGGTTGGAGTTCCCCACCATTTATTCTGCCAATACTCATCCTCATCTTTCATCTCCTTGATTAAGGCTTCCAGATCAAGAGTTTTGTGATCGATCGCAATATTTCCATACTCATCAAGATAACACTCCCTGTCCGGATCCCATCTTTTTGCTCTCTTTGCTTCCAAATAGATACCAGAAAGTCTAATAATTTTGTTTTCCGAAATCATTTTTCTGTATCTATATTTCTGCTCTTCAGTACGATTGTCTTTCCACGGAATAGGTTCATTTTTCGCCATGAACGCGTAACCAACCGCATCTTCCTCCGGTAGCACCTCTTTGCTCCAATCACAACCCTCATCATCATAAATCACCACAAGAGCTCTAGATTTATCTCTATTGTCTTCAACCTTCTTCAATCTAGGCGGCTCGGATTTATTCTGATGATATATTGCCTTCTTGTAATAATCATCTCTTAAAGGATTCTCCGATTCATCAACATATGCGTTTCTGCATTCTCGTTTAAAGTGACCATTCTGCTTACACTTGAAACACGTCACTTTCGATTTATCAAACCCCGGCTTAGTAGACGGACCACCAATTGTCTTTCTGCCAGTAATTTCCATGAAGCGTTGTGCCCGACGAACAGCACTTGCCATAGCCCAACGAATATCAATCAGTTCCATTACTTCGGGATCTATCTGGTCATAATCTTCCTTCGTCAGATTGGTATTGCCGATCTTCCCAGCTACTAACCCTTCATACGATTCCAACACCGACGCCAAGAAGACCATCTGCTGTTTGACCGACTCCTCGTCAAAATTCTGTGCATTCTTCAAATCTATTGCGATGTTGCATTGAAAACGATTCTTTGCATCAGAATGACTTGCAGATGATGAAGATCCACTGTGATAACCACTGTGACTTCCACTGCTTTGACCACTTTGACTTTCTTTGCTTGCTGTGGACACATTTTCAACAGAAAATGCAGTTTTTGGAGAAGTAGCTTTCGGCATCATGCTTTTTGGATAATATAGATCCAAATTCTGCTGGTAAGATGAGTGATTGACTTTATATGTCTTCTTCAACTCCAATTCGTGACTCTCGAGTTTCTCAATCAGCAAATCTAATGTCAAGTTTTCTGGTGCTTTGATGGTATTCTTCAGCATCAGCGCATAATATCTCCAATCCTTCTCGTCAGGCAATGAATCAAACAATTTGTCGATAAGCTCATCCTCAGGATAGATGATATCATGTCGTGCTAATTCCAGCTTAAGATGACCAAATCGTTCTATCATTTTACAAACTGACTCATTCTTAAGACATCCAAAAAGATCAAACTCTTTCCTAATTAGCTTTCTTTTGTTTTTCACAATGTCAGAACTTCCTAAACATTTTACTCGAAGTTTGTTCCACAGATCTTTTGCGTTTGAATAATCAATCAACGAAATGATGTCTTCCCGGACAGACTGGAACAACAATGCCACACACTTTTGTTCAGCTACAAATGAATCAATCTCATCAGTAGATGTTAGAACTTCACCATTCTTGTTTCCGTTATCATAACCGTTCTTCAAACTTTTCCAGCTGGGAAATGCAAAGGCCATCATCCAATCTTCAAACTTTCTAGACCATCGACTATACTCCTCAATAGCCATAAGCTTTGGGGGTTTATTGAATGTTCCAAAAGCACTTTCCGATTCCCAAGCTTCCTTTTTCTTCTCTTTTGGAGGATTCTCATTCTCATTCACATTGCTTGACGAAGTATCATTGTTTCCGGAATCTCCCGCAAACGCGTACATATCACTGAACGGATTTAAGAAAATATCATCCATCGTAAATGTACCTGCAAAAATCAATCAAACACTTAGAAAAATTTTCGAAATTTTGAATAATACTGACAAATAAACGAAATCAGTTTTGATTTGTGACGAATGAGCGAAATCTGATGTACAGATAAGCGAAATCAAGCACAATCTGTCAATGTCCGAATAAGTGGAATCACAATGTACAAATAAGTGGAATCACACTTGTACGAATAAGTGGAATCACGAATGACAGATAAGTGGAATCACCTAGTGACATAAAAATGGAATCACCTCTAACCTATGTTCACAAAAACGAAATTAACAATGTAAAACCCTAATTTAACTCTCAAGACCCTATGTTGACTATCTTGACTTAAGACTTGATATAGACATAATCAATAGACATTTCGTGCACCAACAATTAAAATTAATTTAATTGTACAGTACCTGGTTTAGTGAGAGTTGTCACATTCTCCCCCCGTTAAGAAAACTTCGTCCCGAAATTTTAGGTTCTGCTTCTAGTTGCAGGGGTCTTGGGGAATAAATGTGGGTACTTGGCCTTCATACGATCCTCACGTTCCCATGTGAATTCTGGGCCATGCCATGCATTCCAACGAACCTTGAAGAGCTTGACACTACTCCTGCGTGTTTTGTTAACCTTCCAATCCGTAATCTCAACCGGTTCTTCAATAAAGTGGAGTGTGTCGTCAACATGAATCTCGTCGGTAGGAATAACCACGGTTTCCTGAGTTGGACTCTTTTTCAAATTTGATACATGGAATGTATCATGAACGCCATTTAGTTCAGCAGGTAAATCCAACTTGTATGCTACGAGATCAATTCGTTCCAGAATTCTGAATGGACCAATGTATCTGGGATTTAACTTCCCACGCTTCCCAAAGCGTGCCACAACCTTCCAGGGTGAAACCTTCAATAACACCATATCTCCCACCTCAAATTCCAGAGGTTTTCTTCTGCGGTCCGCATAACACTTTTTTCGATCACGAGCCGCTTTGATGCGTTCTCGGATCTGGAAAATCTTGTCTGTTGTTTCCTGGACCAATTCCGGGCCAACAAGTTGTCTATCACCCGCGTTTGCCCAACATAAGGGTGATCGACACTTGCGCCCATAGAGAGCTTCGAACGGTGCGGCTTGAATGCTTGCATGATAACTATTATTGTATGAGAATTCGACCAATGGTAGGTGAGTGTCCCAACTTCCACCTAAATCCATTACGCAAGTTCGTAGCATGTCTTCTAACGTTTGAATCGTCCGTTCGCTCTGTCCGTCTGTTTGCGGGTGAAAAGCAGTACTCAGATTCAACTGAGAACCAAAAGCTTCTTGAAAGGATTGCCAAATCCTTGAAACGAATCTTCCATCTCTATCAGAGATGATGGAGAGAGGCACTCCATGACGTGCTACAATCTCTCTCAGGTATATTTCAGCGAGTTTGCTCGTGTTGTCTTTTTCCTTGATTGTCAAAAAGTGTGCTGACTTGGTCAGATGGTCTACGATTGCCTAAATTGTATCGTGACCTCTGGGGGTTCTTGGCAATTTCGTTATGAATTCCATGGAAATCTGTTCCCATTTCCACTGTGGTATTTCGGGCTGTTGCAAGAGGCCTGAAGGTTTCTGGTATTCGGCCTTTACCTTGGCGCAAGTTAAACATTTGCCAACATATACCGCAACATCGCTCTTCATCCTTGGCCACCAATAGAACTCCTTTAGGTCTTGGTACATTTTATCCGCTCCTGGATGGATCGAGTACCGTGACTTGTGTGCTTCATTAAAAATAACGTCTCTCAGACCACCAAAGAAAGGAACCCAAATTCTTCCCAAGAAACACAATGTTCCATCGTCCTTTGGTACCAATTGCTTCTCCATTCCCCGGAGATACTCGTCCTCAAGATTTTCCCTTTTAAGAGCTTCCCTTTTGCGCAGCACGGATGTACAACGTGAGATTGGTCTAAACAATCATTTCCAAAGCCCTAACCCTTATGGGCTTAATCCTTTCCTTCCGGCTCAGGGCATCGGCGACCACATTCGCCTTCCCTGGGTGATACTTGATCTCACAATCATAATCTTTCAATAGTTCAACCCAGCGTCTTTGCCTCATGTTAAGCTCTTTCTGATCGAAAATATGCTGCAGGCTCTTGTGATCAGTAAAGATCGTGCATCGTGTGCCATACAAGTAATGTCGCCAGATTTTCAAAGCAAATACCACCGCGCCTAATTCCAAATCATGCGTGGTATAGTTTTTCTCGTGGACTTTCAGCTGGCGAGAAGCATATGCTATAACCTTCTATCGCTGCATCAGCACGCAGCCTAAACCTTGACGCGAGGCGTCGCAATATACCACGAAGTCGTCCGTGCCTTCGGGTAGAGATAAAATTGGTGCGTCACAAAGTTTGTTCTTCAACAACTGAAATGCTTCTTCTTGTTTGTCTCCCCAATCAAACTTCTTATCCTTTTGTGTGAGAGCAGTCAGAGGTTGAGCGATTCTCGTGAAATCCTCAATAAACCTGCGATAATAACCAGCCAAACCTAAGAATTGTGGGATCCACATGAATTCCATTTCCGTTAACCACAAGACCAAGAAACTGGATTTCTCGTAACCAAAACTCGCACTTTGAGAACTTCGCGTACAACTTCTCCTTTTTAAGCAGCTCTAGAATAGCTCTTAAGTGTTGTTCATGTTCCTCCTTCATCTTCGAGTAGATCAGGATGTCATCAATGAACACAATTACGAACTTATCAAGGTAGGGCTTGCAGACTCTGTTCATTAAATCCATGAACACAGCTGGTGCGTTTGTCAACCCGAACGACATAACCAAGAACTCGTAATGTCCATAGCAAGTTCTAAAGGCCTTTTTTGGAATGCTCTCCTCTTGGATTCTCAGCTGGTGATAACCTGATCGAAGGTCGATCTTCGAGTAGAAACTCGAACCTTGCAATTGGTCGAACAGGTCATCGATTCTTGGTAAAGGATATCTGTTCTTAATTGTCAACTTGTTCAGCTCCCGGTAGTCAATACACATGCGGAAGCTACCATCCTTCTTCTTGACAAACAAAACCGGAGCTCCCCAAGGTGAGAAGCTTGGTCGGATGAATCCCTTGTCTAATAACTCTTGAAGTTGTGTCGACAACTCCTGCATTTCTGAAGGTGCCAGTCTATAAGGTGCCTTAGCTACAGGCGCGGCGCTTGGAACTAAGTCAATATGAAACTCGACCTGCCTGTGTGGCGGCAATCCTGGCAAGTCTTCTGGAAAGACTTCAGGATACTCCTTAACGACTGGAATATCTTCTAGTTTCAGCTCAGCGGCTTCTTTATCAACGATATGTGCGAAGAAGGCAACACATCCCTTCTTCAAACACTTTCGAGCCTTCAAGCAACTAATGATCCTTAAGGGCGTATCGCGCTTCTCTCTGTGAACCACAACCAATCCATTCCTATTACTACGTCGAAGCTTCCCAGCTCGACTGGTAGTAGATCCAGTGTAAATTCGTGCTCTCCTAACTCTATAATGCATCCTCTGATGACTTCATTCGTTTCCACTAGCTTTCAATTAGCCAGTTCGATAGAGTAAGGAATATCTAACTTACTAGCAGTTAACTCCAGCATATTCTTAAATTCTAACGATACAAAACTATAGTCGGCACCAGTGTCAAATAGAACTGATGCAAAGCGTTGATTTATAGGGAACGTACCAGTGACAACATTCGGGTCCTGGCGTGCTTCCCTTGCTCCAATGTTGAATACTCTTCCACGAGCTTGATTGAGTTTTGGGCATTCACGCTTGAAGTGCCCGATGTCTCCGCAGTTAAAACATCCCGGTCCTCGACCGTTACCATCTCCATTACCGCCTTTATTGTTGTTTTGATTGCGGTTACCACTTCCTGCTTGATTCCCAAAGTTACCGCGATTACCATTTCCGCCGTTGCGGTTCCCATTCCCATTACCTCCTCGGTTGTTGTTACCAAATCCCCTTTGACCACCACGGCCAGTACCAACCCAACATGTTTCTTTTGTGTGGCCAGACTCACATTTCCTGAATCGGCACGGGCCGGGGTGATGGTACTGACATAAATCACATTTGGGCAGAGTGCCCATGTATCCTTTCCCTTTGACTTCAGCACCACACTTAGTTTCAGCTGGTCAGTTCACATCCTTCCTCTTGTTGGCACTGTCGGTACTCTTTTTAAAGTTGGAGAATTTCCTCTTGTTCTCCCCTGACGATTCAACATGAGTTTCTTTCTTTTTCGGTTCTGAAATCGAAAATTTGTTCAATCGGATGTCTTCTTCTGTAAGTGCCACGCTGAGATCGATGGCTTCAGTAATCGTTGGAGGCTTGGATGTTGTTACCATGCTCATGATCTGGGGTGCCAATCCCCAGATGAAACGCTCAATGCGTTTAAATTCAGGATCAACCAAATATGGCACAACACGTGACAAGTCGTGGAACCTTTGGACATACTCAGCAATCTTTGGACCATCCATTCTTAGGTTCCAGAATTCTGTCTCCAGCTTCTGTATCTCAGCCCGTGAACAATATTTCTTCCTCATGAGCTCCTTCAGCTCAGCCCATGTTAGTGCATACGCCGCCTCTTCTCCTAGGGTTTGGACTTGCAAGTTCCACCAAGATAGGGCGCGCCATCAAGAAAGAGTCCTGAGAAGTAAGTAACTTGGTTTTCAGGAGCACACTTGCTCATCCTTATTACGGAATCCGTCTTTTCGGTCCATCTGACAAAGGCAACAACACCTCCAGTGCCGTCATAGTTCAAGGGCTTACAATCCAGGAATTGTTTGTATGTACAGCATGTACAGGCAATATCATTTACAGTAAGCATTAGTGGATGTGTAAGAAATATCCAATGTGGCGTAATGTGTCTCAAGCGACTTGGGCATTACCATTGGGTGGGCGGTTGTTCCCTGAGGAACCTCCGCTCGGCTCGGCGCGGGAGGCCTCATAATCCGCTATAGCCTTTGAAATACGTTCCCGTAGTTCTGCCTTGGTAGTGGGCAAATGTGGGTCTCGTCGTGGAGGCATCTTCTAAAAGAAGATCATATTGGTCAGGTCATAGTGCGTGTAGTAAATAGGTAATATGCGTATGTAATAACATCCATCAACCTTATAACACATAACATCCCATGTTATAATATAAAACAATTAAGTCAACAATGCATTGTAGGATCGGTTTGTGACCCAAACGAGTCGTTCAGAGGAGTTTTAATCTATTTCAAAGGCGGAAACAGAGAAATAGACTTTGAAACAGCTTGCAAATCACTTTAAACAACTTTCTGATTGATATAACAACAAGTACAATCACTGGACAAACCGGTAGCTCCTCGGTATCAAAATCCAGAACTGTTATAAATGATTCCGCTTTGAAGCCTATTTATAGACATATGATTCCGCTTGAACGTGCCATGATGCAGTTCAAGCGAAATTAACTCATGTGATTTCGCTTGAAACTGACACTTGTCATTTCAAGCGGAATTAGCCCCATTTAAGCGAAATCAGTTTAAACACACACTAATCCTATTTTCTTGAACAACGTGCCCTGATCTAACAATCTAGTACAAGACTCGATACAAGACGAAGTCGATAGACGTAGTGCACCAACAGACTCCCCCTCGAATATTGACGAAGTCTTCGGTGTCGAGTCTTCGCAACCTTCAGTCTTTATCAGTCTTTGGGCTTCTCTTTTCTCTTTCTATCAGCACCAACATATACTTCCTTCTCAAATGTTAACCTGGCTCTTGAGCACTCTAATTCTCTTGATCAGATCTCTTGATTCCTTAAGTTCATCAGCTAGCGTGATTACCAGGCGCTATGCTTTAACAGACTCCCCCTTAAGTTTTGCTTTTGAGATCATAATCTGGCTCAATTTTTTCTACAGGTTCAGGATCAATTCCTGGCTCTAACCTGCACTGAGCTCTACCCAAAAATAAATTTCACCAATATTAAATTTTTACAAATTTATTTACCACTTGTAAAAACAATCTTAAAAAGATATATCATTTAGTCTCTGATGAACCACTTGTATGCAAACATATTCAAAAATTTCTCATTTAAACACACTCCCCCTCGCAAAATGCTCATCATGTTTAGCACTTGGGATTTTGAAGATCAGCTCTCCAACATCAGTTGTCGAAAATCTTTTTGAATTTTTTCACAATTTTATGCTAAAACACACTGAAAATCTTTTTGGATTTTTGATTTGAAATAAAATGCAATAAAGAAATATTTACAAACAATATTTTTGTGAGTTTGTGTAAGAGGATCATATCAGTTTATGAGACCAATCACTAGCACCGTTAAGCTTTAAACATTTTAAGTTCTAAACAGTTCACATAGATTGACGATATTGTTGTCCACTTAAACTCAATCTTAAAACCTTTCGAAATGCTTACTGATACATTAAAGTATATTAATTTTGCACTAAGTTCTTATGGACCCCACGATCTCAGCATATCCCCTCATCATGCACTAACTCAAGTAATGCCTTTAAACTTTTATCAACTGTGATATGTGCGAAAATAAAGCAGAATGTTTAAACATTAACAATCAGGTCGATACTTCCGTATACGCAGAGAAAGTCCAATGTTTAAACAAAATAAGAAAATAAAAACAAGTTGAAGTTGTTTAGGCTTTAACCACCAGGTCGATACTTCCGTATACGCAGAGGTGATCCAAAGCTTAAACGAAACACCAAAGAAAATAAAGCAGAACGTTTAGGCAATAACATCCAGGTCGATACTCACGTATACGCAGAGGATGTCCAATGCTTAAACAAAATAAAGAAATAAAACAAGTTTAAATCTTTGCAAAATGAAATGCACAATCACAGTGACTTTTTCAGCAAAGTTGTGAAAGTTCACAAACTTAACCGGTTTTATGTCTTTCGACAATCAGCGATTACTAAGCAGGCACACAATCAAGAAGGACAAAACTAAGTACTATGCTTTCGACCATGTTTCCCACTAGAACTAGGCTTTTTTCTTTATGTTTGTATCGTTATCGCAAATCTACTAGTCTAGCTGAGCCTATCGTCACATCTTTAGTAAGACCATTTATCACTTTTTAACTTTCCATTTCTTTAGCATGCTATGACAGCCCACTGATGTACTATCATTTCCTCTTTTGCACAACAAAACTCATTTTTGATTTTATCATGTTTTTGGATTTTTCAAATTTTCAAATGTTTTTGGATTTTCTGAAATTTCTTACTCCCCCTAAAATTCAGAAACATTTTAAAAATTTTGAAAACAAACTGTACAAGTAAAGTGACAACTGTTGTGAATTGCTTCAATTCGTCATTCACTCGGCATAAACAATCAGAACTCCCCCTGACAACAAACTATTTTCCCATTATGATTTCAAAACAATTAAGTTTGTTTTAATCAAAATGGTTTTTCTGAAAAATTAGTTTTGTATGTCATTTCACAAACCATTTGTAGGCTTGGGGATAAAATCATCACATTGTTTTTCTCAATTACTTTTTGAAAAATTTTAACATTTTTAGACTTAATCGATTATCACTTGTAAAGTTAGGGGTTCATCACTTTGTTCTCCAAAATACCACTTTGTAAGAATGATCAAATCAAGTTCAATTTAATGACCTTGATTAACCACTTGTAGGTCAAAATCACACAGTTACCATCCTGTGAATTTCTCAAGAAATATGCCGATACCTGCTCCACACTTACCAACTTGGGAGCTCCGGTAAGTCAGGTTTTTAGACAAACAAGATTGACACCCAAGCCTGACCAGTCTTGGGTGCTTTCGAGTCATTTTCACTCGGTGTGACAATTCTCTTCTTTGATTCATAAAAATCCCTAACACCTTTAACCTTCCCATCGACCATTTTCCCAAAAATTTTCTTCACATTCCCATTAAAAGCTTTCTCAACATCAAATTCATTCCTTTCAGAATAAAATTTATTCGAGATCTCCACTTTACCAATCTTCTGTTTAAAATTTTCAGTTCTCAATGGTGGAAAGTTTTCATCATCCATTTGAGGTACTGAGTTTTCTTCTTTAATCTCAATTTGTGGCTCCTCTGATTTTGTGGAATCAGATTCATCGCCAGATTTCACGTCTGATTTCTTAACAATCCATTTTTGGTTGTCAAGATTTCCCCTTCTTTTGTAAAATCTTTTCGAACATTCACCAACTTCATATGTAGAATTTTTAAACACTTTAAATTTTTCAGTTGGTGGTTCGGTTTTATCAACAACTATTTCTTTGAGTTTTTCTGAGACTCCCTGTTTTGTGTTCGTAGCTTTAGGACAATTCCAAGCGATGTGACCAACTTCTTGACACTTATAACAGGTTCTTGTCTCTTTTCTCTGATGAGCTCCATTTTTCATTCCTCTTTGCAAGGAATTCATGATTCGATTGCTTCCAAAATGAGCTCTTTGCTTCTTCTTCACAACTTGATCCTGAAACAAAATTAACTTTTGAATTAAAATCTTTAGCATATTTTTCATTTTTATGTTTTTCAGATGGGGTAAAACCAAGACCTTTCTTTTTGAAATTACTGTTATGGTTTGGTTTCTTTTGATGACTTGAACCAAAACCTTTCTTCTTGTTTAAACGCTGTTGAACTCTAGAAGTATATTTAGGTTTTGAAAATACCATTTTATCCTTTATATCTGAAAATTTTATTTCTATCAATTTAAAAACCTTTTTGATCATTTCAATTTTAACACTTCTTACTGGAAATTCTTTATCAAAATATAATTTGTCAGAATCATTCAAAGTATATGCAACTTCAAATGTTTCGTCATTCAAATTGGATTTTGACAACAAAAATTCTTTACTATAAACCCGTTTTCTCGATGACTTTGAACTTTTGACAGACGAACTCGAACTCCCGGACTCGGACTGTGACTCTGACTCCTCATCCTTATCCAACACCTGATCGACCATCTTTTTTATTAACTCAGACTCATGATCTGTGTCGGATGCTGTGAATGTGATATCAATATTGTCTGGCAACTCATCGGTTATCTCGGACTCTAACTTAATATTGACTGCCTTTTTTACTTGTTCCTCATTTGGTTTTCTAGGCGAATACCCTTCCCAAATCGGAGGCGGACACTTATTATAACTAACACTCTCTTTCTTACCAGTATCTTTCTTTTCTGTCTTCTTGCCCTGAAACGCTTCAAAACCTGCAACAGTTGGATAGATTCTGTCAATTAAGTAATCAGAACTTGAATAACTTTTCAATAATCGTGTGATTCTTTCATTTTCAACTTTTTCACTTTCCAACTCATGCTTCAGCTTCGCACATTCTTCAATGTAAAAATTTATCTCTTTTTGCTTAGACATCATTGTTGCATTTGTCATTTTCAAAGCATCTTCTCTTTCTGAATTTGTCTTTTGCAAACTATTCACAGTTCTGTTCAACACATCGTATGATTCTTTTAAATTCTTGACATCAAATAGCAACTTCTCTTTCAACTTTTCAAGCTCACTAAACTTTTCATCTTTATCCTCACATTGTTTGCAAGGTTCCAAACATGTAAGACAAGGTTTTATGACTTCAACAATCTTTTCAATCTCCACAATCTTCTCAACTTCAACTACCTTTTCCACTTCAACTATCTTCTCAACAACTTTAATTTCTTTCATTTCTTTTGTAGCTTTTCTCTCTTTAAGTTTCTTCAATTTATCTGCAAAATAAAATTCAAAACTGTCAGAAGATAAATGAGTTTTTCCAATGTTTATCTGTTCAATTTCTTTTTCATCACTGCTATCAGTTGATGATTGATCAGACTCTGATATCTTTTCTAAGCTTTCTGAAGAAACAAACTCTTTATCTTGGCTTTTCTCATCATCAGCAAACACATCCATCCACTCTGTCATCAACTCTGGTTTTTGAATGATTTGAGCAATGAATGCTCCAAGCCCTGAATTAGGCGGGATGTATTTATCCCAGCTAAATCCTTCAGCCACTTTCTCATCATCTTGATCTATGATACCGTAATAAGCTTTCTTATTTGCATCTTCGATCATTTTACCATGTGCCATTTGTGGTTCCTTTTGTTGATGCGATTGATGAGCGATTTGTTGATATATAGCCTTCCGATAGTAATCTTGACCACCAAACGGATTCTTTGCTCCACTAGCTTCTTGATTTTTGCATTCTATTTTAAAATGACCTTTCTCCCTGCATCGAAAACAAGTAACTTTAGATTTATCAAAACCCAAAGTTGAAACATGAGCATCTAAAAAATCATTTCTTCCTGTAATCATTTTGAACTTTTCAGCTCTTCTCAAGACACTAGCTAGACACCATTTGATGTCCATGAGCTCCAATTCCTCTGCATCAATCTTATCATAATCTTCCTTGGTTAGCATAGGATTACCAATTCTTCCAGCAATCAATTCTTCGTAAGATTCCAAAGCAGTAACCAGTAAAGCCATATGACTTTTAACAACTTCTTCAGAAAAATTCTGACCATTTTGAAGATGCAATGCAACATTGCACTGAATCATATGTCCATTATCAACATTTGCATTTTGAACACTTGGAGGATTAACATTTGAAAAACCACTAGTGTTGATTGAACTTTGGCTGACTGATCCAGATGAATTTCCTGCACTAAAAGCAGTTTGGATCTTTGGACTTGTTTCAACAGTTTGAACATTTCCTTTATAGTACAATTTGATATCTTGTTGATTGCTCGAACTGTTCATTCTGGCAATCTTTTGCTGTTCAAGATCCTGTGCTTCAAGTTTTTCAATAAACTATCCAATTGACAATCTACTAAACTTTCCTGAATTCTTTAAGATCATGAGATAAGTACCCCATTCTTTCTGAGGTAAAGCGTCAGCTAACTTCTCAACCCATTCTGCTGGAGTTTTAGTAATTTTCAATTGAGACATGGTACGCACAAGATGACAATATCTCTCAATGAGAGTCTTTGTAGTTTCACCTGGCATACTTGTAAACAATTCAAACTCCTTTTTCAGCAGAGATGCTTTACTCTTGAGCATCTCTGTACTTCCTTCAAACTTCTTCTCTAGTGACTCCCATATTGAAAAAGCACTACCATCATGCTGAAGCAACACAAATATATCCTCTTTAACAACTTGTTGTAGAAGACTAATCATCATTTTTTCTCCTTTATAACTATCTCTCTCATTGTCTGAAAATTATGAGATAATTTTATCAACCTTCAACGCGGTCTGTGGCCTAACATATTTTGTTCCAATGCTTTCCCAATCTCTCAGATGGTTTGCCTGAACCCAATTCTCAAAACGATTTTTCCAGCCATGGTACTCTTCAATTCCCATAAGTTTCGGGGGTTTTTGTAAAGTTCCGGTTTCGTTTTCCAAGTTCATGTTTTGAGCAATGGCAGCCGGACTAGTTGAAGATGTAGCAAACGCGTTATAGAACTCTTCTTCCATGATTCGTCAAATTTTTTTCAAAATCTTATACTTTCAAACAAAATACCAGCTCAAGCGAAATAACTATCTCAAACGGAATCACCAGTTCAAGCTGAATAACCAGTCCGAGCGGAATACTCACTCAAGCGAAATCACCAGCAATATTCAAACGGAATCAGACTGAAGTGAAATAACAGATTTCGCTTGAAAATTTCAAGCGGAATAACAAACTGAAGCGGAATCAGAAATGTTCGTTCAAGCGGAATTACCTTTTAGTCCATTTTTACCACTTTTAGTCCGAATTTTGATCTGAATCTTTCAAGGGTTTGTTAAAACACTGTTTTACACAATATATGAGAAAATTGGCCGATTTTAACCGTGAAAACTAGTTAATTTTGAAAAGAAAGAGTACAAAACAGAAGTTGTAAGCTGAATCGGTAAGAACTCCTCCTCCTGAGCTCTGATACCACTTGTAGGATCGGTTTGTGACCCAAACGAGTCGTTAAGAGGAGTTTTAATCTATTTCAAAGGCGGAAACAGAGAAATAGACTTTGAAACAGCTTGCAAATCACTTTAAACAACTTTCTGATTGATAACAACAAGTACAATCACTGGACAAACCGGTAGCACCTCGGTATCAAAATCCAGAACTGTTATAAATGATTCCGCTTGGAAGCCTATTTATAGACATATGATTCCGCTTGAACGTGACATGATGCAGTTCAAGCGAAATTAACTAATGTGATTTCGCTTGAATCTGACACTTGTCATTTCTAGCGGAATTAGCCCCATTTAAGCGAAATCAGTTTAAACACACACTAATCCTATTTTCTTGAACAACGTGCCCTGATCTAACAATCTAGTACAAGACTCGATACAAGACGAAGTCGATAGACGTAGTGCACCAACATGCATGTAGTGAGAACGTTGCCATTGAGCTTTCATTTAATCATGACCACAATATAGTTTTACATGTTTCACAGTACGTCATACATCAAAATAAGATCATAGGGTTACATCACCCCCAAAATACAAGTCAGTCTACACAAATCATATACAAAAACGTGGTCTTCCAAAAGTCTTCATATGTTGGTCCAATTGCGACTTTCTCACCAAAACAATCTACCTGCATCAAACCAAAAATATAGCTACGCTGATGGCGGAGGAGGAGGAGGAAAAGAGAAAAGCAAACGGCGCATAAGCACCCAATCCTCCTCAAGTGCGTGAACAACGTGCAGCAGGTACGCAATCTGCTGCTCAGGTGTGAGGAAGCGGACATCAGAGTCCGGGGGTAGTGGAAGAGGAGCCGGTGGTGTAGCAAAAGGAGACTGACAATGGCATGGGGGAGGACGTGGAATCCTCTCCAGCTCATGAACTCTCCGTCTCAGTGCCTCATGCTGTAACTGCAGGGAGATGAGTATATCGTCCGTCGTGTACCCCACATGAAAAGGGTGATACGGGTCTGATAACGGCATAACATTGGGCGAAGACCACAGAAATGGCTCGCCCGAAGGTACAAAAGGTGATGTAGTACGAGGAAGCTGAGACATGAATGGATTAGCTGACGACACAGGCAGGACAAAAGCAGGCTGCTGTCTCGACGAACCCTCCCCAGGACGAGGTGGAGGAATGTCCTGGAGAAAAGTGATAGGAAGGCCGGAGCGATGGACATCAAAGATGTGTGGGTGGAATAATGGAACATCAACAGGTGCGGAAACAGGTGCCACAAGAGGAGTGACTGGTAGCACAAACGGAGGGTAGTCATCATCATCCTCGATCCACCCATTACGGGTGTCAGCATAACGAGGATCGATGTGAGTGGCAAAAGGTGCATGGTCAGCATACACAGGGGCCGAATCAGGTAATATCGGTGCAATAACGGGAATATCAACAATGGGTGGTGCAATGGCTGGTGCATCCACAACAGGAGGTGCAACGACTGGAGCGTCATCAAGAACATGGTCGTGCACAGGTACAGGGTCATGAGCAACAACAGGCTCAGGTGCCATGACAGGCTCAGGGTCAGCAAAGGCCATATCAAAGTCGGCAGGTACATCAAGAAGCTGATCAATAGGAACCACTGGTGCCTCCAAGGGCTGGTCATCAGGAATAAACTCGATCTCGTGATTGGGATCAAAATCAGGAGGAAAAACTGGATCGAACTCATCCTCAAACTCAAGATCAAACTCAAACTCGTGGGGTGAACCAGGTACAGCTGACATAGCTGTATCAGAGTCGGAGTCAGTAGGATATCGACGCAATCCGACGGCGTGCAAAGTGGAAGATGATACCGACTCAAAAGAATCAGTACCGGACTGATCAGGTACATTCTCCTCAGCGGGAGCCTTAGCAGGTGGTAAGACGATAGCATCCGCAATCGGAGCCTCAACCAAAGGAATGGCGACATCATCAGCAATCGGGGCCCCACCCTCATGGTCGTCCTCAGGGGGACCCTCGACGAAAAGGTCGATGTCGTCATCAGACACAACATCGAGTGGCAAATCCTCTACGGGAAATGCAGCAAGTGGAACGGGAGCAGGGATCTCAGCAAGAGGTAGATCCCCGGCTAGAATACCATCAGCGAGCTGAACATCGTTACCGAAATCCGGCAACGCAAAAGGTTGGAAGTCGTCATCATCACTGCTGTCAGTATCAGATGTAAAGACCTCCGGATCGGTGTGCATCGGGTCGTCTGAATCTACTGCCACGGGGCCAGAAACTCCACTCGACGAAGACATGATGTCTGTAACGAAACAATCACAACAATTGCACGTATATCAACACATAATCAAATAAGTAAGTAAAAGTCACAACAATGCGAGCAAGTAATCATCCTAGTCTTCCCCAGACTATCCCTCCCAGTCTCTTAGACTGAACTCCCTAGTCTCTAAGACTAACTCCCTGGTCTCTAAGACCAAACCTCCCAGTCTCTAAGACTACCTCCCTCAGTCTCTAAGACTGATCCTCCCGCAGTCTTTAAGACTGATCCTCCCCAGCCTCTAAGGCTGAAATATGAATTTTTGAACGATGTATTTGTGCCTTTTGTTTGTAAAATGCTTGTGCCCCGGATCTGGACGTTTAGTGTTTGCAATGTAAAAATGTTTGAAAACATTTTCGTGAGAGCCCTAGTGATCATAGTCTAGACTCGAGAAAGAATCCTAGTTCGCTATGATCGAGGCTCTGATACCAAGTTGTCACACCCTGGCTTTTGCGGAAGCGTGGGTTTATTTGGTGTGACTTCTTAATACCATTGCAACAATCATAACAATGCTATATGATAAAACACAAGATGTTCATCCATTATAATAGTTTAGAAAATACCATAACGTAATTGTCTTGAAACATCTACCCAAATTAAGTTACAACCATGACTTGTTTAAAAATGAGTTCCCAATGGACTCAACAAAAGACCTTAAATAAAACGAGGTTTGGAGACGTGTGACCCGTCCAGGCAAGGGTTACACCTCCCAAACCCTACACCCCTGGATGACATCTTTTATTTAATACGCAGCTTAACGTGCATCACCCGCCAGATCCCATCAATTCCATGAAATACATGTACTTTGAAAAATCAACAAAAAGTTGAGCGAGTTCATGTGTATGTCTGTGAGTATAAACCGTTAAAATATGTCTGTATGAAAGTCCCTGATATGTAGCAATAAGGAAAAAGAGATCACCAATGAGTTGCAAAGCCACTGGTATGTGTGAAAAGGTGCAGGAAGAACTCAAACCTAGCAAATTTGTACCTGGCTTCCGGCTGGAAGACATAGTCACCTCTATGGGCCGCCCCGGCCTCATGGGTGTGGGCTCGCTACACCCAAATAGATCTATCACTCATGTCCCTCGGTCCTACGATGAGGATTAATGGACTTTAAGTGTTGTGCCCACCCCTCACATGATCTAGTAGTATACCCTCCTTACGCTAACCATACCATGTATAAAAATGTCTGTAATAATTGTAACATGTATTCCACCCCCGAAGTATAAAACCGAAAACAGTTAAGAGAAAAGGGGGACATGAACTCACTGTAGTGCGTCTCCTGTGCTCGTACTCAAACCTTGTCAGCTATACAACGACCTACAACGTACTAAGGTCTATTAGACGAACTGGCCGTGCCTTAGCTTAGTATTTACGGGTTTGAGTTACGTTACTATGTTATAAGTTATTGTTAAAATAATAATAATTATTTTAACTTACAATATATTTTTGGGCCTTGAAATAATAGTTAGACAACTATTTCATATTCATACTTCTCAAGTATTTTGTATGCGTATTTCCTCCCCAAGGATGGAGGTATGTATACATGTATTTTTGTGATTTAAAGTCTTGACATTATATATTTTTAAGTCCCACTTTAGAAATATATAATAACTTATTTATCAAAAATAACATGTCCCAAAAATATATATTTTTCCAAGTATATTAGGAACCATATTTTGTTAAGTTATATTACTTTTCTCTAAGTAATATAACTAGTTCCCAATTCATATAAATATGCACACAAGCGTTTTAGTATAAAAGTATATATTCTAAATATGTATTTGTCCACTTTTACTTATGAAAACCCACCTCCGATACTTAGAATTTTTGTAACAACACTTATGGCGAAGTTTACTTCCAACAAACAAAGTTAAACATCTTTGTAAATACTTGTTAGAAAATAATTTTCTAAGTCTTGGGATTTTTAGAAAATTTCGCCAGAGTTTCCCCTAAAAACGGAGGTGTCCATGCTATCAAGCATATCATTTTCTTTTCAAAATCAATCAACAATCAATCTTTAAACAATCTTTCATCACCGAGAGCAAAATTATATGAGTTACATATTAATCATGAACTTGATATATCCCGAAAACGCGTAGTAACTTGGTAAAGCTTTTAGTGGACTTAGTTACCTTCCAAAGCATAATTATTTCTTTAAAAATCATCTTCTTGAAAGAGTTAAATCTTTACAACTTGTAAACGATTTTACAAAAATTAATATAAAATACTCTCACATTTGTTTTACTTCCAAAAATGGTGTCAGTGTATGTGAAAGTCATAATTTTTCAAAAGTCGATTCTCTAACTTGGTTTATTTAGAAAAGTCTTTTGTAGAACTCGGATCTACATGATCATCATTCTACTTGTTTAATCATATTTCAAGAAAATCGTTTTCTTTCAAGTTCATGATTAACTAGAAAGTGATTATTTTATGTTTCACATAATCATCTTCTTAGTCATGTTAAATCATGTTTCTAAACATCATTTAACAAGCTCCATATGGTGATTTACATCACACAACCAAGAATCATCATAAAATCAACAACATATACACTACAATATTCTACTAGCAACATTTCATCTTCAAGTAAACTTTTATGTAAAGCTTCATGTTTATGTTTTTAGTTCTTATTCTTTAGTGTTTTAAACATACTCATCTTACTACAACTTTAACCATAAAAACAAGATGAACAAGAGTTTTAACAAGAACTTACTACTAGCACAAAGGCTAGGGATGAATCTCTAGAAAAAAGATGGTGAAAAATGGTGTGAGAAGGTAAGTAAGTGAGCTCCTAGGTGATCCACAAGCTCCAAGCTTCACAAAGCTCCTTCTAACACTTGAATGGGACTTGAAAATGGATGAAGATGGTTGTGAAATGGTGGTGATGGTGGCGGTTGTAGTGTGGCCGAGAGAGGGAGAGAAGAGAGTGAAAGAGAGAGTGAAATATTTGGAATGAAATGTTGTAAGGATGCACCATACTTATTTATAATCCTTCTTCACATATTTTGTCCATCTTCACAAGTAACAATCTAATATAATATTAGGATTAAATCTAGGAGAAGATATGGGGTAAGGTGGTGATGTTTGTGGGTCCTCTTGGGACCGAAATCGGTTAGGGGGGGGGGGGGGTTGGATGTAAATTTTTTATGTTAGTTGGTAAACATAAGTTGAAATCCAAGTGTATACTTACATAAGTTAGTTAGTTGATATTTAGGGGGTGTTATGGTGTACGGGGATCATGACTAGCCAAAAATAATATAACAATGTATTTGACAAAAATTTGGTGTCCCGGGTAATGTCCGGTTGTTCGGTTAGATACCGTTCCGTTAAAGTGTTTAATTATTCCGTAAAGTGTCTTTTATATATATTTTTGTAACACAATTAATTCCCGGCACTTAGGAAAGCATACAGGACCATTCTGCCATATTTTTGACACTTTACTAGCATGTTAAATGCTGATTTTTTGCTAAAAATGCAGAATTCTGCAGTTAAAGTGTGTTTTAGGCACTTCCCGGCACTCAAACTATCACCTAGTGACACAGTTTTATGGTCCTCACTTCCCTACACTCCATACTAGTGAAGTATCCTGTCCCTGGCCCATACTGGGCCTCAAAAACACTATCTGTCTATTTACTGGCACTGTCAGTATGTTTATGAATTATCCGTTCAGTGTGCTAATTGTGCTTTGTGCATCAAGAATGTCACTAAAGTTCGTGTGTAATAAATGGAGTGACAATATGAATTATGATGCATATGTATGTATGATACGAAAATCATAAAGCAGTTTAAATTGTCGGTTGTAATCAAGCACAGTCATTAAACACATAATTAAAATTAATTTAATTGTACAGTACCTGGTTTAGTGAGAGTTGTCACAATAGTATTAACGGAGGCGGCAATAATGACAACTTAATTCAGGCCCCAATACTCAAGAGAATGAAAGCTGCAACACCTGGTTGCACTTACAAGGAATTTCTTGCCTGTAAACCAGCCGAATTTACAGGCAATGAAGGGGCGACAGCCGCACTGCATTGGTTAGAGAAAACTGAAGCAGTAATTAAAATAAGTAAATGCGCGGAGGAAGACAAAGTCATGTACGCTTCTCACCTTTTCAATGAAGAAGCATTAGAGTGGTGGAATACGGTATTACAAGCCAAGGGAAGCGACATGGCTTATGCCATGAATTGGGAAGAATTTAGGCAATTTTGCTGGAAAGAAAATTCTGTCCCGAATATGAAAAAGAACAAATGGCAAACAAATTCCTGAGCCACCGAATGGTGGATGTTGACTGTCGAGGGTATACTTCGAAATTCTTCGAGTATGCCAGAATTGTGCCAACTTTGGCTTCGCCAGAGCCAGTACTTATTTCTCGCTATATTTGGGGTTTGATTAGCAGGATTCGTGATATCGTCAAAGCTGCTAGACCCCGCACGATTGATGATGCGGTGGAATTAGCCAACACCTTGACCGACGGACTGGTGCGCACGCGAGAAGAAAATAGAAAGAAGGAAGTGGCCCAAATTATTACCCAAGGATTTCGTGTGGGTAATAGTAGTAATTTCAAGAAAAGGGGAACCGGACAATCTTCCACTGCTCCATTCTGCGGTACCTGCAAAAGAAAGCATTTTGGAAAATGCAAAGGGTATTGCAATTTCTGCAAAATTCCAGGATATCAAGAAGATGATTGCAGGAGGAAGAAATCAACAATCTGCTTCAACTGCGGAGAAGCTGGACATTTTAGGCCAGACTGTCCTAAACTGGTCAAAACAGCTGACAACAAGGCTAAACCTGCAGAAGGAACTACCAAGAAGAATGCAAGAGCCTTCCAGTTAACTACACAAGAAGCAGATCTGATTCCGGATGTGATAGCGGGTACGTTCCTAGTTCACAACGTTTATGCGAAAGTATTATTTGACTCTGGTGCAAACCAAAGTTTTATAAATACTTTGTTCTGCCAAGCTCTTAAGCTACCTTTAAACAAACTTAGGCAGATTTATACAGTAGAAACAGCCGTCGGTAACTCTGTTAGTATAGATCGAGTCTTGCAAGAAGGTAAGATAGAACTTTCAGGTCATAAATTTTCTGCAAACCTGTTACCTATGGATTTAGATGGATTCGATGTTATCTTAGGAATGGATTGGTTAGTAGCAAACCATGCTCGAATTCTCTATGATAAGAATTCCATAGAAATTCGTGCGCCATCAGGAGAAATAATCTTGATTGTAGGAGATAAGCCACGTAAACCAATGAAATTCATTTCAGTAATGAAAGTGGCCAGTTATTCAAGAAAAAAAGGAATAGCATATATGGTTTCGGTAGTGGTGGATACCAAAGGTAAGGAAGTTAAAGAAATTCCTGTAGTATCAGAATACCCAGATGTATTTCCGGAAGAGCTACCAGGATTACCTCCAGATAGGGAAGTAGAATTTAGAATTCATCTAATTCCTGGAACTACACCGATAGCCAAGGCACCTTATCGGTTAGCACCCACTGAAATGCTAGAATTGAAAAACCAGTTAGATGAATTATTAAGCAAAGGATTCATACAACCTAGTTCATCCCCTTGGGGAGCACCAGTGTTGTTGTTTGTGAAAAAGAAAGATGGATCGATGAGAATGTGTATCGATTAAGGGAATTGAATAAGGTTACAATTAAGAATCGATACCCATTACCTAGGATTGATGATCTTTTTTATCAACTTCAGAGGGCTAGGTATTTTTCCAAGATAGATTTACGCTCGGGATATCATCAGTTGAAGGTACAAGAAGAAGACATACCTAAAACCGCTTTCAGAACTAGGTATGGTCACTACGAGTTTACAGTCATGCCCTTTGGTTTGACAAATGCTCCTGCAACATTTATGGATATGATGAATAGAATCTGTAAACCGTACTTGGATAAATTTGTAATTGTCTTCATTGACGATATACTTATTTATTCCAGAAGTCAGGACGAGCATTGCGAACATCTACGAGCACTCTTAACTTTGTTAAGAAAGGAAAAACTTTACGCCAAATTCTCGAAGTGTGAATTTTGGCTTCAGGAGGTGCATTTTTTGGGACACATGGTGAATCACGAAGGTATTCACGTAGATCCCTCCAAAATAGAAGCAATCACCAAATGGAAGATTCTGCAATCAGCCGCATAAGTTAGAAGTTTTCTAGGGTTAGCTGGATACTATAGGCGATTCATTAAAGATTTTTCTAAAATAGCTGTACCATTAACTAAGCTAACCTGTAAAGCAGTTAAGTTTGAATGGGGATCCAAGCAAGATGAGGCTTTTAAGGTTTTAAAGCAAAAGTTAACAAATGCCCCAATTCTAGCCCTGCTAGAAGGAACAGAAGATTTTGAAGTCTATTGTGATGCTTCTAAACTAGGATTAGGATGTGTGTTAATGCAACGCAAAAAGGTAATTGCGTATGCTTCAAGGCAATTGAAGAAGCACGAGGAAAACTATACAACACACGACTTAGAATTAGGAGCGATCATTTTTGCCCTTAAAATTTGGAGACATTACTTGTATGGAAGTAAGTTTACTGTTTATACGGATCATAAGAGCTTAAGATACATATTTGGGCAAAAAGAGTTGAACATGAGGCAAAGAAGATGGATGGAAATTCTAAGCGATTACGACTGTGATATCCAATATCACGAAGGAAAAGCAAACGTAGTTGCAGATGCCTTAAGTCGTAAGTATCATGAAAAGCAAAAGTGAGTTCGTGCTCTTAGATTAAGTTTACAATTAGACTTAATGGAACAACTGAAGAATGTTCAAGCCACAGCAATTGAGGATGATGCTGAAGGAATGAAAGGAAGAATAAAGGAATTAGAGCAAGGAAGTGATGGAATCTGGAGATTCCTTAAGAAAAGGATTTGGGTACCTAAGCAAGGAAACTTAAGAGATAAGATTTTAGAGGAAGCCCATAAATCTAGGTATACCATGCACCCTGGAAATAAAAAGATGTACCAAGTGTCTGACTTGTTCGCAAGTTAAGGCAGAATACCAGAAACCTTCAGGGTTACTCCAACAATTAGAAATGCCTGTTTGGAAATGGGAACTAATAACCATGGATTTTGTTACTAAGTTGCCCAAAACCAGAAAAAGTTAACGACGCGGTTTGGGTAATTGTGGATCGATTAACCAAATCAGCTCATTTTCTACCCATGAAAGAAACCTTTAGCATGGAAATGTTAGCAAAATTATACGTAGACGAGGTAGTATCCCTACATGGAGTTCCACTCTCTATTGTATCAGATAGAGATAGTCGTTTCACTTCGCATTTCTGGACAAGTTTCCAAGAGGCCATGGGGACTAAATTGAACTTAAGCACTGCATATCATCCTCAAACAGATGGACAAAGTGAAAGAACGATCCAAACCCTAGAAGACATGCTCAGGGCATGTGTTATTGATTTTGGTGGAAACTGGGATGACCACCTACCCTTAATTGAATTCTCCTATAACAATAGTTATCATGCAAGTATCGAAGCTGCCCCGTTCGAAGCACTGTACGGACGCAAGTGTAGAACTCCAACTTGTTGGGCAGAAATAGGAGAAAGTCAATTATCAGGTCCCGAGATTGTACAAGAAACCACCGACAAGATCACTCAAATCAAGGAAAGACTAAAGACGGCTCGAGATCGCCAGAAGAGTTATGCAGACAATCGACACAAAGCTGGAATTTCAAGTCGGAGATAAGGTACTCTTGAAAGTTTCTCCTTGGAAAGGAATAGTTCGGTTCGGGAATAAGGGAAAGCTAAGTCCAAGGTACGTAGGACCATTCCCAGTAATCCAACGAGTAGGACCAGTTGCCTATCGTTTACAACTACCAAAAGAATTAGTCGGGGTACATGATGTGTTTCATGTATCCAACCTCAAGAAATGTCTATCTGACGAATCCCTGGTAGTACCTCTTCAAGATGTAGAGGTAAATGAAAAGTTAAAATTTGTGGAAAAACCACTGTAGATAGAGGACAGAAAGGTCAAGTTTCTCAAACACAAACGACTAGTGCTGGTCAAAGTCAAGTGGGATTCGAAGAGAGGACCGGAATACACTTGGGATCTAGAATTAGAAATGACGCGGAAATACCCTCATTTATTCCAGTAAATCTCGAGGACGAGATTTTTATTAAGGTGGGGAGGATGTAACAACTCTCATCAAAATTACTATTTCTTATTTTATTTTGTCCAATAGGAAACCCTAATTGAGACCCCCAAGCAATATCACCTGGCCCCTAAAATTTCAGAACAGTTGGAATTAGGATCAGGGCCCCTAAAATTCGGGGGGGGGGGGGGGGTAAAACCTAGTTGATATTATCTAAACAGTTTAAGATAGAAATCGAATTTTGATAAACCGTCGACTCTCCCAAGCTAAGCAGACACGGGGCTACCCTATGCTAGGGGGTACCCCTCGCGCCACGCGACAGTCCCTCGCGCCACGCAAGGGAGCTGTTTTTCTAGTATATATAGAGGGGTGTGGCACTTGAAGTTTGGCGTTGGTTCGACGTTAAAACTCGTTTCGTACACTGAGATAGCTTCTATTTACTCCAAAAACACACACACACACAGCACGAAACGCTGCCGCGACAACAGGGTAATAACTCGATCGCTGCTACGATTCAATGTCCGATCGATTGAAACCTATCCAATGGATGTTTAAGTGCTGCCCACATCAGGGCTATACTTTGTCATTCGTCGTGAATTCGATGGATGTTTAAGTATTGCACTTTGTCATTCGTAGTAAGGGTTTTAATCTCGTGAGTTATCGTAAATGCTGTATTAGTTACTGACCTAGTTTTCGTATGCATTGTTATTTGAATTAGGTTAACCAGGCTATAATTAGTAGGCTAAACGTTGCCCGTTTAAATCTGCAATGTGAGTCATTCTCTTTTTATCAACAATGTTTTACAATACTCAAATTATTTTCAGAAGTTATAAATACAGGGATTAAGTCTTGGTTATCTTGAATCACTGGCAAGTGGGGTATTGTGCACATTACTTATTTCTCACGGTTAGGTTCATAAACCTAACAGTGATAATCATCACTACTTGGGTGAAATGACCCAATAGTGGTATGACCATCGTCACCAGGGTGTGACACGGCGCCAGATAAAATAAGATAGAATCCATTGTAATCGCTCTTATGCTGTAAATTATAGCTATGTATCGTTTTATCAAATTGAGTGACTCGCCAGTATTTCCCCGCTGATAAAACCTTTTTAAAACATGTTTCAGGTGACCTACTGTGAATCAAGGGAAAAGTGCTACGGAGCACTAACAAGCTTGAAGTAGTGGCTCAGTAAAATAAAAAAAAAACATGTTTTGTAAAACAGGGGTTTCCCAATGAAATTACCCTGATTGTAAATTACGGGGTTTATCCCGAACTATGAAATAAAATAAATTGGGCATTTTCAAGTTTAAAAAGATCCTGTTAAAACTTCCGCTGCCAAAATAAACAATACCACGAGTTTCTGTCCCGCGGCTCCTGAAACGGGTAAAACCGGGTCCGGGGCCATGACACGAAACGACAGACTTTTGCAGTTTGATGCAAATAGTCCCTGCGATCGAATAAACTTGTTTTTAACATACCAAACCCTTCAAAACTTATTTCTAAGTTATGTAACACTTATTTAAGGTATGTTAAGCTTATTTCATTGTTCTGGAGTGTTTTTCGCGTTATACTGATTACGTTTACGCATCAGTTTGCGTATAAATTTTCGTAAAGCGTTTAAGAGTTCGAATTTTAACAAGGATTGATGTGTGTAAATATCATAGATAATTACACAATCCGAGAAATAAAGCACAAAGTTTTATTGCTTACGAAATTGTTCGGGATTAGTTAGTGATAACTGTAGGCACAGTTGTCACATCCTTGGGTTGAATACGTACAACCCGTCCTCCTGGTGAAGGACAACAACCGTTATAATACATGTCTTAAGCATACTAGACAATGACTCTATCTTAAAGTCCCCGCTCATTTTTATACCGACTTAATCGTCAGGTCAATGGCAAACGGGTTATTAGTTAAATAGCGCTATTAGGTTTGACAAGCCTCACACTGTGCTGCAGAGGACGGGAGTGGACTAATATACTTGGGCACTTAGTCAATGATGATAGACATTGAGTTGGGGCACTCAACATAACTACAGTCAGTAGTCGGTATGGTACGGGTCCAGTGGTTTAAAACAGTGGGGTAGCTCCCCATGGCATGTTTTATAAAGAACAAAGGCCCTTAACAACTTATGGTTTTTGGAACAACATTAAACAAGCAACTGTGAACTCGCCAACTTTATGTTGACACACTACTGCATGCTTTGCAGGTCATTAGGTATATGGCTGGAGCTTGCACGAGGAGTGGTCGTTGTGGCAAGGAACCAACTGTTGGGTCCCTACAATTAAAACATTATGACTTTTAAACTATTTTATGGGTTTTAACTTTATGTTTCCGCTATCCCTTAAACTTGGTTTTGGGATATTGTTTTGTGAACATTAAACGTTTTGGATTGTGGTGGTTTTACTTTAGTTTTACTTATCGTTCAGTATGATTAGTGGTATGATCCTGGTCAGTCACACGCCTCGCTGTAATACTCCGCTTGTGGATTTTGAGGGTGTGACATTCGTTATTTATTAAAAAACAAATATCAATACCGATTTTGATAATACCTATTAAAAATTGTTTTCCCTCGTGCTACGCGATGGAATTTGATCGTTTTTTCCCCTTGTTACGCGGTGTGACTTTGGACATTATTGGTGTTGTTCATCGATAACCATAAAAGCGAAAATTGATAAAAACAAATATCAATATCAGTTCTGATTATACCAATGAAAAAACACCAAAAGTTATAAACCATAAAAGAGAAAAATAATTATTATTCATAAGATCATTCTTCAATCTATCTTTATACTTATTAAAAGAGAATACGGGTTGACATAAGAAAAGCTGATGTATCAAGCTCTTAACACGCCAACTCAGCTTTTCTTATGTCATTATTACATCATCATCTCACTTTATTTTTTTAAAAAAATCATTTCATTTATTTAAAATACTAATCATATCCATTGCCCATTTTGAAATTCAAAGGCCCGCCCAAATCTATCTATCCAAAATTGTCCACCCCTTTCTGAAGCCACATTACCCTCTTCTTTCTCTTTTCTCTGATGATTTTTAACCCTAAATTCCTCTGGCACCACATTATTGCAACCATAGTGGTGATGAAGATCAGTTGCTGTAGTCACCACTTCGGTGATGAAGAACATATGGGCTGTGATAATGACCTGGTAGTCATCAGTTCACACAACAAACATCAGCTAAAAACTTAACAAATCACTAACACTGAAAACCTAATAACCTCAAATTAATGAGCAATTTTTTTCACAGCCGTCTCCTCTGAATCCGTATAGTAATATTGTGACGCCGTTGGTACGAGAGCTTCCGTTGTCGCAATTGTCACGGTTGAGTATTAGGTCTATGCCAGAGCTGAAGCCTCCTCTTATTTTTTTTAATGTGAGTTATTTGAAACATTCAGCTTTCTGTTATTTTAAGCTGTAATTTCTTCCATAGCCGTCTCCTCTGAATTCGTACAATAATATTGTGACGCCGTTGGTGTGAGAGCTTCCGTTGTCGTAATTGTCATGGTTGAGTATTAGGTCTATACCGGAGCTGAAGCCTCCTCTTAAGTTTTATAATGTGAGTTATTTGAATCATTCAGTTTTCTCTTATTTTAAGTTGTGTTACTGGAATATGGTGATTTGTTTTGGTGTTTTGTTATGCAGGTGTTTAGGCATCTGCTGAATATTGAAGTTGAGTTCTCTGTGTAGGAGTTTGAGATGGGTTTGATTATGTTGAATGGTACTTTGAGTGACATTCATATTCCATTGTTAAAGGTTGGTATGGTGTGCCTTGGATAAAGTATTATTGTCGTTCATTACTTGACATATGATGTTTAGGAAAATTTAGTGATAATCATAATACAGTCACTTGATGATAATAATTATCGATGTTTGCATTTAGCATTTAAAATGTTTCATCTCCATAAGGTGCGTAATCGTTTCGATTTGGTATTGTTTATGGTCGAATAGATCAAATGATGCATTATTTTCACACAACAAAAATCAGGCAAAAACTTGAATACATCACCTGGTTTTTGTTTTATTATGTAGGTGTTTAGGCGTCTGTTGAATATTGAAGTTGAGTTCTCTATGTAGGAGTTTGAGATGGATTTGATTACGTTGAATGGTACTTTGAGTGACATTCATATTCTATTGTTAAAGGTTGGTATGGTGTGCCTTGGATAAAGTATTATTTTTATTGTGTTTTTTTTTTGTAAACGATGCATACGAGATTTAGCTGAGTTTTTCTTCTTTTTTTCATATGAACCGGCCTACAACGATGCACAATACTTGACTCTCATATGAACCGGCCTACAGCGATGCTTAAGAAGGGTAATTCATTCTTTAATCTTATGATTTTAAAACAATTTTGTCATGGTGTGTGTCACAGCCCCCGACCCCTCCCTGAGAGCGGGAGCTGCGAGCCAGTCAGATGGTATCGGTGTTTATTAATTACGCAGCGGAAAATTTTTCATCAGGATCGTAGTTAGGAAATAATTTCAAAGTTCATAAAATACTAACTTTTAATATTAAATAAATGGGCTAAAACCCATATTCAATTCAATTGTTTTTATAGGGATAAACCCAAATAAATAAAACATAAATTTCTTCTTTTATTCAGGTATTTATAGCCACTTTATTTAAGCCTTCAGTGCTCCATAGCTGGCTTCTATTATCTTTACAACAAATTAGCTGGCTTCTATTATCTTTACAGCAAATTACTTAAAACACGTTTTGAAAATATTTTATCAGTAATAAATACTGGCGGGTTCATTCCATTTTTATAAAAATATATTGTTATACTTTACAGCATTAAAGGTTTTTATATTTGTTTATATTTACCCAACAACTCAATCAATATTTGTCACATGGTGGCAGTTCCGATGTGACGGTGGTCATATCACTCATTGGCTCACTTTCGTCCAATAGTGAAGTTATCAAGTAATTATATTTTACTATTATTCAAAGTATCTGTCACTAGGCAATTCCCGTGACGGTGGTCATATCACTGTTGATCATTCTTTCAACTAGTGACTGGGGTTATAACACTGTTGATAATTCTCTCAACTAGTGCCGGTGGTCGCATCACTGTTGATCGTTCTCTCAACTAGTGACTTTGGTCATATCACTGTTGATCATTCTCTCAACTAGTGACTCTGGATTTAGTAGTGTCCCATGACATTACTTTATTAAATATATTTTCTATGGCACAAAACCAATTAGCTTAGAAAATGAAATATATCATTTTCTGTCAAATTAATAGCTCTAACTTTATCAAATATAATATATTAATTAAATAATTGTGATATTATTACTTAATATATTAATGCGACTAAGATTTAAAATATAATCTTAGTATATTAAAAGTAGAATATATTATATTTGACATATTTTATTATGATATACATTTATTGACTAAACATTATTTTATAATGTTAATAGTAATTTAGGTTGATTAAATATATTTTCTTTAATATAACTAATATATTTAAATAATGATTAATAAAGCTCTATTTTATATAGATACCATTTAGATTTATTTCAATCATACATTAAATTTATTAATTATTTAATGTAAAAATAATATTAGTTATAGGCTATGGCCACTGGGGCACAATTTCCCCCATCCTTGTGGTCATGCTACTATTGGCTAACTTTTTGGCCAATAGTAACGAGGGTCAAGTAATGTATAAAACCTTCCATACCGGCAGTTATTGCAGAATACAAAAATTTAATCACTGTAAGTATAACTGATAAACATTTAGCATTTTGGAAAACATTTTTAAATATAACTGTATCACAAAAAGGTGATAAAAAGAGGAATGACTCACTTTGTAACTTTAGGGTTCAACTAAAAGTCTCCTGATATAATCTTGGGTAGAACTCCTAGGCTATTTAATAAAATATGTAATCGACTCGTGTTAAGTATAGTAACCCAATTCAACTTTATCCCTACGTCATGAGACAAAACCCCCAACGAACTTAGTCGGGCAGAGCCTTGACATGCGTTATGGGGCCCTAGATCAATCGGACAGGGTATCAGTGATCAGGGGTTAAAACACTTAAAACGGGGCAGAGCTTTATTATTATTATTGGTATAATATAAAAGGAAATTTTGAATTAAAGAGAGAGGGGGCGATATCTAGTGAGAGAGTAGAAAGAAAGGAAATTTTGAGCAAACGAGAATGTCGCCACTGTATTCTATTTATAGATGGCTTTTTTACTTGGAAAGTAAGTTATTGAGAAGATTCCTTATGACTCAATGGTACACGTACCCTATGCATACTCAAAGTGTTAGTTTGAGTTTTGAATTTTTATTTTTCTTTATTATCTTATTGAGGACACGTCCACCAATTTTTTTTTTCAATTTCATATATACATATAGTTTAGTTATTATTATTTTATTATATATATTATAATTAATTCAGCTGCTTCACTCATTTGGCGCACATAACTTCTAAAATATGACGTTTTATAAAACAATGAATATGTCATTAGAACGAGAATATTTTTATCTACATTTTGAACCAAGTTTCATTAAAAACGGAGTAGGTTCAAATATAATGTATTTTTATAATTTAATTATTAAACAGTTCCTAGGCCCGTCTAGGTACTTCATATTTCTAACATTCAACTTATCCGTAATCTACCCGTTTAATAATATAAGTTTTATCTACTTTATTGTAATATAGAAAATAGAAATGTTACACATATACAAGCCAATTAATTAGTATAACATTCCAACCAATTATATATAAGATAGTATTTAAAACTATATGGGTCAAATAATTATATTAAAAATAAAACTAGTTACTAGTGGTTAATAAATTTAAACAACCTATAACTCTTATATGATAAAAAAATAGAAATGTTACATCCTCCCCACCTTGTTTTAAATCTCGTCCTCAAGATTTGGGCTACGATGTCTTCTTAAAGTTATGTCACGTCTTAGTCAATAAGAACAATATTAAGGTAAATGATACAGAATCAAAACATCAAATTTTGTGAATACGAGTTGTACAATAAATATGACTCAATGGTTCAACAGAATTATTTTCGAAAATCGATATCAAACGAAGAGATGGAATGATATAATTTCCAAGGTGACTAGGTTCTAGCCAAAACAGAAATATGATCAATAGATGTCGAAATTGACTGTAAATGATTTTTAGAAACAATAGAATTCACTTGTCAAAAGAAAACTTACTTTGATTGTCAACTGAGGAAGACTCAGAATCAACAAGCTCAAATGAAATAGAAGCACGAAAATGATTTGTCAGCTATCAAACCATGATATGAGAAAATCAGTGTGTTGACATTTATTAAATTGCAAGGATACACCGAAATACATTAGAGTTTAGTGTATCATTGTCTTAATACATAATTGCATTAAGACTATTTTCAATGATGAGTCAAGAGAAAGACATACGTGGTTTTGAATGATTCGTATGATTACGATTAGCCCAGGCTATAAGTTTATATCGACGCCGCAAGGTGTCGTAATGATTGAAATAGTTCAATAATTACCGTGACCGAACAAATTCACCGTGTTTGTAATCAACTGAAAGTTTTAATGAAGTAAATTTTGGATATTCATTTCAAATAAATATTATAGGATTTTCAATTGATGATGAAAGACCAAATGAATATCATAGAATTTTTGATCAATGATGAAAAAAATCTTTAGAGGTACACCGGAATATAATACGAATTTGTGTACTCTTATCTTAACACATAATTGTATTAAGACTGTTTAAGATAATGAACCAACAGAAATTAAATAAATAAATCCGTACATCAGGTGTGAAAATGAGATTAGCTCAAGCTTCAAATTAAAGAAAATGCCACCACAAGGTGTCATAACCAAAAACATGATTCAATGAAAGTGAAGATCAAACAAGTCTATCATGGTTCTGAATAGATGAAGTAGTTGACAGAATGCATTTATTTAAAAACTTTTATTTATACTATGGTTAAATTATAACTTAACTTAGATATTACATATCAGCGATTATGTCTGGAATTATTTCTGCTTCTTGCGTAGTAAGTACGAATGCTCGCGCGTTCTTCTTAGCTCCGTCTGTTGTTTTGCCTTGTTGTCGAGTGCTTTGGTCAGTTTCGGGCAATATGGTTTGATGTGTACCATTTCTCCGCAATTGAAACAAATATTAGTTTTCCTTCTACACTCTTTCTCTATATGCCCGGTCATCTTGCAGAAGTCACAGTATGGTGTTCTCCTAAAACGGCATCTTCCTGAATGCTATTTGTTACAGTTTCTGCATGTAGGTTGTTCCAATGAAGGTTCAGTTCCTTTCTTCTTGAATTCTTGGGAAATTTTTTGGGCTAACTCTTTCTTCTTGTTTTCTTCTCTTGTGCGGATTAGTCCATCTGTCAGGATGTTAGCTAGTTCAACTGTTTCTTCAATAGTCTGTGGTCTAGCGGCCTTGACCATGTCTCGGATTTCGATCATTAATCCCCAAATATAACGAGAAATTAGTACAGGCTCGGGTGAAGCCAGAGTTGGTATCATTCTTGCGTATTCGAAGAACGTTGTCGTATATTCACGACAATTCACATTTATTATTTTATGATTTAGAAATTTGTTAGCCATTCGTTCCTTTTCATAAGGAGGACAAAATTTCCTTTCTACCATTTCCTTGAATTTTTCCCAGTTCAGGGCATAAGCCATGTCACTTCCTTTTGCTTGAAGAATTGTATTCCACCATTCTAAGGCTTCTTCGTTAAAGAGGTTGGAAGCATACATCACCTTATCTTCTTCGGCACATTTGCTGATTTTAAGAACAACTTCCATCTTTTCCAACCATCGCAGAGCAGCCGTGGCTCCTTCACTGCCCGCGAACTCAGTTGGTTTACAAGCTAGAAATTCTTTGTAGGTACACCCGAGAGTCATCACCTTCATTTTCTTGGGAAATGGGGTTTTGATAATATCATCATTACCTCCATTGATACTATGGCTAAAACTATCGTCACGAGTATGCTTGCTACTCACAGTTTTGGTGGGTTCTACGTGGTTTTTAACAACTTTAATTATTAAAGACAGAGCATTAGCTATTCCTTGGGCTATTATATTTTCTATAGCATTTTTATCCAAAGGATTTTCATTATTAGCATGAACTTCTGGATTATGTGATACTTCATTCGACATCTGAATGGCAAACATTTTCAATTATTAATATCACAGAACAGTTAGAACAAAACAATACTTTCAAGAATCATATGTGCATATATATATATATATATACACATATATTTAAATCTACAAAAATAACACATATGTTATTTTGTATTAATTTCCTAACTTTATTGTTTAAGTTTAGGTATTAAAAGAACACCTAAATAGCTTAAACAAGTGGCTCTGATACCACCATCTGTCACAGCCCCCGACCCCTCCCTGAGAGCGGGTGCTGCGAGCCAGCCAGATGGTATCGTGTTTATTAATTACGCAGCGGAAAATTTTTCATCATGATCGTAGTTAGGAAATAATTTCAGAGTTTATAAAACACCAACTTTTAATATTAAATAAATGGGCTAAAACCCATATTCAATTCAATTGTTTTTATAGGGATAAACCCAAATAAATAAAACATAAATTTCTTCTTTTATTCAGGTATTTATAGCCACTTTATTTAAGCCTTCAGTGCTCCATAGCTGGCTTTTATTATCTTTACAACAAATTACCTGAAACACGTTTTGAAAATATTTTATCAGTAATAAATACTTGCGAGTTCATTCCATTTTTATAAAAATATATTGTTATACTTTACAACATTAAAGGTTTTTATATTTGTTTATATTTACCCAACAACTCAAACAATATTTGTCACATGGTGGCAGTTCCGATGTGACGGTGGTCATATCACTCATTGGCTCACTTTCGTCCAATAGTGAAGTTATCAAGTAATTATATTTTACTATTATTCAAAGTATCTGTCACTAGGAAATTCCCGTGACGGTGGTCATATCACTGTTGATCATTCTTTTAACAAGTGACTGGGTTATAACACTGTTGATCATTCTCTCAACTAGTGTCGGTGGTCGCATCACTGTTGATCGTTCTCTCAACTAGTGACTTTGGTCCTATCACTATTGATCATTCTCTCAACTAGTGACTTTGGTCATATCACTGTTGATCATTCTCCCAACTAGTGACTCTGGATTTAGTAGTGTCCCATGACATTACTTTGTTAAATATATTTTCTATGGCACAAAACCAATTAGCTTAGAAAATGAAATATATCATTTTCTGTCAAATTAATAGCTATAACTTTATCAAATATAATATATTAATTAAATAATTGTGATATTATTACTTAATATGTTAATGCGACTAAGATATAAAATATAATCTTAGTATATTAAAAGTATAATATATTATATTTGACATATTTTATTATGATATACATTTATTGACTAAACATTATTTTATAATGTTAATAGTAATTTAGGTTGATTAAATATATTTTCTTTAATATAACTAATATATTTTAATAATGATTAATAAAGCTCTATTTTATATAGACACCATTTAGATTTATTTCAGTCATACACAAAATTTATTAATTATTTAATGTAAAAATAATATTAGTTATAGGCTATGGCCACTGGTGTAACACCTGTGCCTCCACGGCCATCAAACAAATACCAAACCAATGAAATATTATATTTCATACTTGGGATTTGTAAAAATATGTGTATCATTTGCACATATCAATTCTTGTTCAATTTCAAACTCTAAATCGCTTTCTGGAAGGTTATACGCGCACCGATGCGTAAATATAACCAGTTTAATGCAACAAAATTCTGCTTCATATGTCGCCTTGACATATCAAGCATCTCAACTTCATAAGCATTTTACATCATGTTTTGACCTAAGCACATCTAGTGCAAGGTTTCAAAACATCTTCAACTTCTAAAATTCATATGGGATCTTTTTATTAGATCCCTGTGGATGATTATCGTTCAAATCAGAGTCCTTAATTGGATTCCTTATGTACCATAATTCGAACACTTCGGTTCCTAGTAATCAAAATCGAATTTTCTTTTTGAATCTTTCTATCTTTATAGTTGGATTCTTGATAACGTTTAAAGTACCAAATGAAATCCACGGAATGGATTCCAAGTGTGCTTTAAATGCATGTACGCAATTTACAAGACAAATTAACGAACAATTTTGTGGTTATGTGATATGTGTTTATGTGTTCTCCTCTATGATTTTGTGTTATCCGATTTTCAAATCCTCATAGAATCTTTCATGTTTTCATATGAGAGATTCATAGTAGGATATTCAAAAGGTACTACCTTAAATCCTTATGGGCTTCTACGTAGTATTTAAGACCCTTGGGTTATATAGTACCACTCCATGATTCATAAGAGACCCTCTTAGTAGTCTAGTAAAAAAGATTGATTCACAATTTGGTTAGAGAACGACATCTAGTGATGTAGCTGAACAGACTCCTTGATAGTCTATTTAGATCATTTATTGATTTAATTTAAAGGACTCTATGGCGGTCTAGTCACACTCATCACAGGTTCATTCATTTGGTTTTCCCCTACATATTATAAAATAGACTGTGTAAACTGTGCAAGGAATTGTCTGATTATGGACGCGTACATAATTATGAAATTTAGTGCACAGAAACCCAGTAAGGTTTATTATGTGTAAGAACCGATAGTGACAACAATAACAAAATGAGAACGATGTAATGGAGGTATGGTGGACGCACCAATGACGCTTCATATACTTGTATATAAGTATCCCTCTTACATTACAATCATGATGTTATTAAGGTTACTAGAAGTTCAAGAACCCTAACCAATGTTGTTCGATCTTTTCAACTTCATGTTTTAAACTCTCACAAGTTTCCTCTAAATAAATTTCGGGACGAAATTTCCTAAAGTAGGGGAGACTGTAACACCTGTGCCTCCACGGCCATCAAAAAAATACCAAACCAATGAAATATTATATTTCATACTTGGGATTTGTAAAAATATGTGTATCATTTGCACATATCAATTCTTGTTCAATTTCAAACTCTAAATCGCTTTCTGGAAGGTTATACGCGCACCGATGCGTAAATATAACCAGTTTAATGCAACAAACACTCCGGAATAGTGACATAGGCTTAACATACCTTAAATAACCTTTACATAACTTAGAAATAAGTTTTGAAGGCTTTGGTATGGCAAAATCAAGTTAAATCGCTTACAGGGACTAAAGTTGACAAACTGCGAAAGTATGCCAATTTGAAATGTAACAGACATTCCGGAACATGACCATAAGTTAAACATACCATAAATATCCTTTACATATCTTAGAAATAAGCTTTGAGGTGTTCGGTGTGCTAAAATAAACTTTTGGGTCATTTAGGGACTAAAAGTGTCAAAAAGTGCACAAGTTTGCACTTTCGCGCATAACTTACGTTCTGAATACATCCGGACATCCAAAAATTTATGTAAGCATGACTATATTATATTTTAGTGTTTGGCATAAGAAAAATCCATTCGTCATGCCATTTGGATCGTTTTTCGCGCTTATGCGCATTCCGTCGTAATTAAGCGAACATCGCGTTCGTACGACCAAACGAACTGACATCCGACATATTTTTGAGCATGTTTCATGTCCACAATGTTTAGACATCATTTTAGGGCCTTAAATTTGGCTTTAAGGGCCTTAGAAGTGTCGGAAATGGCATAAACACATAACAGGGACCAAAACTGTCATTTCTGAAAGATGTTTGCTTATACATCGAATCTAGTCCTTCCCACTTGTTGCACATGGTTTTGGGAATCTATGGGCTGGTATTTTGGGCACATGGTATTACAATACCATGGGTGCTAGTGTATGGCCAAGATTGAAGCACTTTTTCCAAGAAACGATCCTAACGGTTCGGGAAATCCTATAAATACCCCACCCCCCATGCTTCAAAATTACAAGAACGATTGGTTTTCACACGATGTTTTAACGTTTGGGTAAACGATTGGCTTCAAAGAGATATACGATTGGGGTTTGGTTACATATCACATGCTTTACATTGGGCATGAACATTACTTTGGTGGTTTGGTTTGGATTAAGTGATTAAGTAACAATGCGTGTGGAATATGATACAAGCATGGTGGATACGCCGCTGGTACTTCCTATATATAAGTGTTTGTATGGTATTACATATTGTAGCGTTATTTGAATCATTTCAGTTTGAGACATAGAACATTTTATACAAGTAACATACTTTTCACAAGACAATTATTTACAAACAACTTATCTTATACAAAATCATTTTACATGGTTATTCATTTAATCATGCATTATCCTCTTATTTATACATATCACTTGAACTGATTATTTTTCAAATGATTTACAAAGACAAAGCAAATTACAAGGTTCACGACTAAACATTTTCTTAAAACAGAAGTCATGAATCTTATTTTCACAAAACCTATGTACTCGCCAGCATTTCTTTGCTGACCTCGTTTTCACATATGTTTCAGGTATTGTTGAATGATATCGATTGATAAGATGCATGCTCACATAGGACTGGACAAGGCCTTAGTGACTCAATAACAATGATAGATTATGTTTAAATTGTATATTTAGATTTCCAGACGATGTAATTATTCAATGTTTAATAAAACGAAACACTTTTGATATCCATGGTTATGAAACATTAATTGTGTTGCAACACGCCCCGATGTTTCCGCCGCGATTTGTTGTTTTACACGGTCGGGGTGTGACAGAAAGATGGTATCAGAGCCAATGGTTATAGGGAATTAGGTTATTACTAATGATTTGACCTAGTCTATAACCTCCTTAGGACCCTAACGCGAGTTTACTTGCATTTAGTCATAAAACAATACCGTCACCTATCCTTAGGCGACGACCACAACAAGAACATAAATTTCAAAACCGCTTTGAAAACTAATCACCTGTTCTAGGATGATTGATTACTAGGTTTTGAACTCTCTATTATATGGTTTTGAACCCCTTTGAGTTTTCAAAACTTCGTCAAGGTTTTGGGTTTTAAATAATGTGAACACGTGCAAACTGGAAGGGTGAATGCCTGTATTCTGGGTTTTCTGTCTAGGCAAGCACTTCGTATACATCTCATCAGACGCGAGACCAGTTGTGCTTACCTGGGAATTCTTGGGATGAGTGTTCACTTATAGGCGAGCATGTCTTCGCGATACATTATTTTTGACCCATTTACTTTGATTAGTCACCGTCTCATTTGTTTGCCTTAGGTAACAAACAAATGATCGCAATTTTCATGCGTTATCATTCTGTTTTGATTGTCCAATAATCTTTCACCTGTTTCTCCCTATGCCTTTCTTTTTCTTCAAGAATGTCTCTTCATCACGATGACGCCCAGATATCTGAGCAAGCAGCCAAAATTCGCTCAGCGAATAGGCGAAGTAGTCCTGAAGACTGTTGAATTAGCTACTGCCATGTATCATCTCCAGGATGAAGCCACTCAAGAGTCACCAAGACAGGCAGGACCTAGTCAGGCGACAACACCATCAGCCAATAAACCAATCGAGGAATCAAAGACCATGGATGAACGATCCCCTAAGAAGTCAAAGAAGCGAAAGGCTTCTCAGAACTTCGCCATGGTCGCTCACAATGGTAAAGCAGTCCCCAACCAACCAGCTCAACCCCCTGCTAGGTGTGTATGGCTTTTCCTATGATACCTACATCGAGGAACTATGTACCTTACAAACTACTCTTGTGATTTCTCTCTTTCAAATGATTGCTCATGATTCCCTCAAAAATTTTAAGTACTCGTTTCACTCTAAGAAACAAAGTACAGAAAATTAAGTGACATTATGAGTAATCGTGCTTTTCGCACATCTGTGCCTTTAAATCCTTGGTTAGATAACTAAGGGTATTTTCAAATCTCATACCCATTACGTTTTGATTTTTCAACATACACAGTACCAGTATTTCAAAACAATCTTCATGATCTCAAAACATTTCATATAGTTTGAAAACAATTTTTCTAGATGCATTGTCTATGTTATTTCAAAACCATTGGCCATGTTATCAAAACCAACCTTTCTAATTTCAAAACATTTCATATAGTTTGAAAACAATTTTTCTAGATGCATTGTCTATGTTATTTCAAAAACATTGGCCATGTTATCAAAACCAACCTTTCTAATTTCAAAATATTTCATATAGTGTGAAGACAATATTAACACAATACATTTTCTGATCAAGTGCATGATTTCGAAAAGCATCATTCATGTCTTTCAAAAACCTTATACATAATTTCAAAATCCATCTCGCATGATTTTAAAACATTTTTGTAAATATATCTACCTAATACACCTACTTTATTTCAAAAGTATTATATATAAGGTTTCAAAAACGTTAAACACATTTTTCTTAAAAGAACCCCATGCATAGTTTTCAAAAATATTTTCCTCATACATTGACTTAACCTTCAAAATTCTGCTTCATATGTCGCCTTGACATATCAAGCATCTCAACTTCATAAGCATTTTACATCATGTTTTGACCTAAGCACATCTAGTGCAAGGTTTCAAAACATCTTCAACTTCTAAAATTCATATGGGATCTTTTTATTAGATCCCTGTGGATGATTATCGTTCAAATCAGAGTCCTTAATTGGATTCCTTATGTACCATAATTCGAACACTTCGGTTCCTAGTAATCGAAATCGAATTTTCTTTTTGAATCTTTCTATCTTTATAGTTGGATTCTTGATAACGTTTAAAGTACCAAATGAAATCCACGGAATGGATTCCAAGTGTGCTTTAAATGCATGTACGCAATTTACAAGACAAATTAACGAACAATTTTGTGGTTATGTGATATGTGTTTATGTGTTCTCCTCTATGATTTTGTGTTATCCGATTTTCAAATCCTCATAGAATCTTTCATGTTTTCATATGAGAGATTCATAGTAGGATATTCAAAAGGTACTACCTTAAATCCTTATGGGCTTCTACGTAGTATTTAAGACCCTTGGGTTATATAGTACCACTCCATGATTCATAAGAGACCCTCTTAGTAGTCTAGTAAAAAAGATTGATTCACAATTTGGTTAGAGAACGACATCTAGTGATGTAGCTGAACAGACTCCTTGATAGTCTATTTAGATCATTTATTGATTTAATTTAAAGGACTCTATGGCGGTCTAGTCACACTCATCACAGGTTCATTCATTTGGTTTTCCCCTACATATTATAAAATAGACTGTGTAAACTGTGCAAGGAATTGTCTGATTATGGACGCGTACATAATTATGAAATTTAGTGCACAGAAACCCAGTAAGGTTTATTATGTGTAAGAACCGATAGTGACAACAATAACAAAATGAGAACGATGTAATGGAGGTATGGTGGACGCACCAATGACGCTTCATATACTTGTATATAAGTATCCCTCTTACATTACAATCATGATGTTATTAAGGTTACTAGAAGTTCAAGAACCCTAACCAATGTTGTTCGATCTTTTCAACTTCATGTTTTAAACTCTCACAAGTTTCCTCTAAATAAATTTCGGGACGAAATTTCCTAAAGTAGGGGAGACTGTAACACCTGTGCCTCCACGGCCATCAAACAAATACCAAACCAATGAAATATTATATTTCATACTTGGGATTTGTAAAAATATGTGTATCATTTGCACATATCAATTCTTGTTCAATTTCAAACTCTAAATCGCTTTCTGGAAGGTTATACGCGCACCGATGCGTAAATATAACCAGTTTAATGCAACAAACACTCCGGAATAGTGACATAGGCTTAACATACCTTAAATAACCTTTACATAACTTAGAAATAAGTTTTGAAGGCTTTGGTATGGCAAAATCAAGTTAAATCGCTTACAGGGACTAAAGTTGACAAACTGCGAAAGTATGCCAATTTGAACTGTAACAGACATTCCGGAACATGACCATAAGTTAAAAATACCATAAATATCCTTTACATAGCTTAGAAATAAGCTTTGAGGTGTTCGGTGTGCTAAAATAAACTTTTGGGTCATTCAGGGACTAAAAGTGTCAAAAAGTGCACAAGTTTGCACTTTCGCGCATAACTTACGTTCTGAATACATCCGGACATCCAAAAATTTATGTAAGCATGACTATATTATATTTTAGTGTTTGGCATAAGAAAAATCCATTCGTCATGCCATTTGGATCGTTTTTCGCGCTTATGCGCATTCCGTCGTAATTAAGCGAACATCGCGTTCGTACGACCAAACGAACTGACATCCGACATATTTTTGAGCATGTTTCATGTCCACAATGTTTAGACATCATTTTAGGGCCCTAAAGTTGGCTTTAAGGGCCTTAGAAGTGTCGGAAATGGCATAAACACATAACAGGGACCAAAACTGTCATTTCTGAAAGATGTTTGCTTATACATCGAATCTAGTCCTTACCACTTGTTGCACATGGTTTTGGGAATCTATGGGCTGGTATTTTGGGCACATGGTATTACAATACCATGGGTGCTAGTGTATGGCCAAGATTGAAGCACTTTTTCCAAGAAACGATCCTAACGATTCGGGAAATCCTATAAATACCCCACCCCCCATGCTTCAAAATTACAAGAACTTTGATTTGAGAAACTCTAAGTTGAAACTATTGTTTCATACCTGATATTTTTGAATCGAAGTTAGCATTCGGGGACCCTTCGTAAGTATTCTTTCGTTCTTTTATTGCTTTTCGAGTCTTTCGAGTCTGAAAGTCAAACTTTGTTTGACTTTCTACATTGACCAGTTATGGTCAATGCGAAGTTCGTTTGAACTTCGCAACGTGAGTGTAATCACGTTGGTTATAGTCCCTTGGGACTATGCCTACTGATTACCACGTTGTCTAGGGTCGTAGGGTAAGCGATCTAATAAATCGCTTATACCTCGAACCCGACCCATTTGGTCGATCATTAGGATCCGACCAAATACATTAGGTGACCATAGTAGGTAGGGAATAACCTTCCGAGGTTATACCCTATGGTCACATCGTTTGAGTAGTTGTATGATAGGTAGTTTATATGCCTTAGGTAAATTACCAGAATACCCTTTTCATGTATAATTGGTAATTAAGCATATGTAACCTAAATCTTTGTCACATAACTGATTATGTAACATGTTTAGGCATATTCTACTTGTCATAGGACTAGTTAGGCGGTCCGAACGCGTTTCACGCACACGACGCGTTAAAGTAGCATAAGCTACCTTAATGGGTCGCGATGGGTCGAAAGCACTTAGGTTTGGTTTCATTGTAGTATGTAGGCCTTGTTAAACCATATCATATGAGTTCCAATACTCATTTGGTTTACCAAGCCTCATCCTATCCGATCTCCCGATTTAAGTCCGGTTTATTTATATAGTTTTAGATTGTCGACTGATTCCGTGCTCTCTCTCTAGCTTTGTTTGGTTGTTGTTCAAGACCTCTAAGCATTCTCAGGCGAGTACATTATTCCCCTATTTTACTGCTTTCAATTGTTTTGGGGTGACTCATATGTGCTAAATGTTTTCAAGGCTTTAACGATGATAACAAAACGATTTTCGATATTATAACGATGGTTTCTAAAACGATTAAGACGATTTATACAAAACTAATAACGATTTCAATAAAGTGAACAAACTTGTTGGTTGGGTTACATAACAAATGACATTCATTAGCAATGATCAAGCCGACCAGTATTAGGTTATGGTACCATAGGATCTGACAAGTCCCGTTATTTACTACACCCGTAGTTATGTGTGGGTGTTGTTGGTAGCGACTGAATCTGTAATTGTTAATTTACTCTTTGGTAAGGGTTTATTAATGCGAGATGTTAATCTATCCTTTGGTAAGGGTTTATTAATGCGAATTATTAATCTATCCTTTGGTAAGGGTTTATTAATGCGAGTCAAGAAGGTTTGAATGTTATTAGCGAGACGACCATTTAAGTAGTTTCACGACCTAAAACGAATTAGACGATTGGGTAAACGATTGGTTTTCACACGATGTTTTAACGATTGGGTAAACGATTGGCTTCAAAGCGATATACGATTGGGTTTTGGTTACATATCACATGCTTTACATTGGGCATGAACATTACTTTGGTGGTTTGGTTTGGATTAAGTGATTAAGTAACAATGCGTGTGGAATATGATACAAGCATGGTGGATACGCCGCTGGTACTTCCTATATATAAGTGTTTGTATGGTATTACATATTGTAGCGTTATTTGAATCATTTCAGTTTGAGACATAGAACATTTTATACAAGTAACATACTTTTCACAAGACAATTATTTACAAACAACTTATCTTATACAAACTCATTTTACATGGTTATTCATTTAATCATGCATTATCCTCTTATTTATACATATCACTTGAACTGATTATTTTTCAAATGATTTACAAAGACAAAGCAAATTACAAGGTTCATGACTAAACATTTTCTTAAAACAGAAGTCATGAATCTTATTTTCACAAAACCTATGTACTCGCCAGCATTTCTTTGCTGACCTCGTTTTCACATATGTTTCAGGTATTGTTGAATGATATCGATTGATAAGATGCATGCTCACATAGGACTGGACAAGGCCTTAGTGACTCAATAACAATGATAGATTATGTTTAAATTGTATATTTAGATTTCCAGACGATGTAATTATTCAATGTTTAATAAAACGAAACACTTTTGATATCCATGGTTATGAAACATTAATTCTGTTGCAACACGCCCCGATGTTTCCGCCGCGATTTGTTGTTTTACACGGTCGGGGTGTGACAGAAAGATGGTATCAGAGCCAATGGTTATAGGGAATTAGGTTATTAGTAATGCTTTGACCTAGTCTATAACCTCCTTAGGACCCTAACGCGAGTTTACTTGCATTTAGTCATAAAACAATACCGTCACCTATCCTTAGGCGACGACCACAACAAGAACATAAATTTCAAAACCGCTTTGAAAACTAATCATCTGTTCTAGGATGATTGATTACTAGGTTTTGAACTCTCTATTATATGGTTTTGAACCCCTTTGAGTTTTCAAAACTTCGTCAAGGTTTTGGGTTTTAAATAATGTGAACACGTGCAAACTGGAAGGGTGAATGCCTGTATTCTGGGTTTTCTGTCTAGGCAAGCACTTCGTATACATCTCATCAGACGCGAGACCAGTTGTGCTTACCTGGGAATTCTTGGGATGAGTGTTCACTTATAGGCGAGCATGTCTTCGCGATACATTATTTTTGACCCATTTACTTTGATTAGTCACCGTCTCATTTGTTTGCCTTAGGTAACAAACAAATGATCGCAATTTTCATGCGTTATCATTCTGTTTTGATTGTCCAATAATCTTTCACCTGTTTCTCCCTATGCCTTTCTTTTTCTTCAAGAATGTCTCTTCATCACGATGACGCCCAGATATCTGAGCAAGCAGCCAAAATTCGCTCAGCGAATAGGCGAAGTAGTCCTGAAGACTGTTGAATTAGCTACTGCCATGTATCATCTCCAGGATGAAGCCACTCAAGAGTCACCAAGACAGGCAGGACCTAGTCAGGCGACAACACCATCAGCCAATAAACCAATCGAGGAATCAAAGACCATGGATGAACGATCCCCTAAGAAGTCAAAGAAGCGAAAGGCTTCTCAGAACTTCGCCATGGTCGCTGACAATGGTAAAGCAGTCCCCAACCAACCAGCTCAACCCCCTGCTAGGTGTGTATGGCTTTTCCTATGATACCTACATCGAGGAACTATGTACCTTACAAACTACTCTTGTGATTTCTCTCTTTCAAATGATTGCTCATGATTCCCTCAAAAATTTTAAGTACTCGTTTCACTCTAAGAAACAAAGTACAGAAAATTAAGTGACATTATGAGTAATCGTGCTTTTCGCACATCTGTGCCTTTAAATCCTTGGTAAGATAACTAAGGGTATTTTCAAATCTCATACCCATTACGTTTTGATTTTTCAACATACACAGTACCAGTATTTCAAAACAATCTTCATGATCTCAAAACATTTCATATAGTTTGAAAACAATTTTTCTAGATGCATTGTCTATGTTATTTCAAAAACATTGGCCATGTTATCAAAACCAACCTTTCTAATTTCAAAACATTTCATATAGTTTGAAAACAATTTTTCTAGATGCATTGTCTATGTTATTTCAAAAACATTGGCCATGTTATCAAAACCAACCTTTCTAATTTCAAAATATTTCATATAGTGTGAAGACAATATTAACACAATACATTTTCTGATCAAGTGCATGATTTCGAAAAGCATCATTCATGTCTTTCAAAAACCTTATACATAATTTCAAAATTCATCTCGCATGATTTTAAAACATTTTTGTAAATATATCTACCTAATACACCTACTTTATTTCAAAAGTATTATATATAAGGTTTCAAAAACGTTAAACACATTTTTCTTAAAAGAACCCCATGCATAGTTTTCAAAAATATTTTCCTCATACATTGACTTAACCTTCAAAATTCTGCTTCATATGTCGCCTTGACATATCAAGCATCTCAACTTCATAAGCATTTTACATCATGTTTTGACCTAAGCACATCTAGTGCAAGGTTTCAAAACATCTTCAACTTCTAAAATTCATATGGGATCTTTTTATTAGATCCCTGTGGATGATTATCGTTCAAATCAGAGTCCTTAATTGGATTCCTTATGTACCATAATTCGAACACTTCGGTTCCTAGTAATCGAAATCGAATTTTCTTTTTGAATCTTTCTATCTTTATAGTTGGATTCTTGATAACGTTTAAAGTACCAAATGAAATCCACGGAATGGATTCCAAGTGTGCTTTAAATGCATGTACGCAATTTACAAGACAAATTAACGAACAATTTTGTGGTTATGTGATATGTGTTTATGTGTTCTCCTCTATGATTTTGTGTTATCCGATTTTCAAATCCTCATAGAATCTTTCATGTTTTCATATGAGAGATTCATAGTAGGATATTCAAAAGGTACTACCTTAAATCCTTATGGGCTTCTACGTAGTATTTAAGACCCTTGGGTTATATAGTACCACTCCATGATTCATAAGAGACCCTCTTAGTAGTCTAGTAAAAAAGATTGATTCACAATTTGGTTAGAGAACGACATCTAGTGATGTAGCTGAACAGACTCCTTGATAGTCTATTTAGATCATTTATTGATTTAATTTAAAGGACTCTATGGCGGTCTAGTCACACTCATCACAGGTTCATTCATTTGGTTTTCCCCTACATATTATAAAATAGACTGTGTAAACTGTGCAAGGAATTGTCTGATTATGGACGCGTACATAATTATGAAATTTAGTGCACAGAAACCCAGTAAGGTTTATTATGTGTAAGAACCGATAGTGACAACAATAACAAAATGAGAACGATGTAATGGAGGTATGGTGGACGCACCAATGACGCTTCATATACTTGTATATAAGTATCCCTCTTACATTACAATCATGATGTTATTAAGGTTACTAGAAGTTCAAGAACCCTAACCAATGTTGTTCGATCTTTTCAACTTCATGTTTTAAACTCTCACAAGTTTCCTCTAAATAAATTTCGGGACGAAATTTCCTAAAGTAGGGGAGACTGTAACACCTGTGCCTCCACGGCCATCAAACAAATACCAAACCAATGAAATATTATATTTCATACTTGGGATTTGTAAAAATATGTGTATCATTTGCACATATCAATTCTTGTTCAATTTCAAACTCTAAATCGCTTTCTGGAAGGTTATACGCGCACCGATGCGTAAATATAACCAGTTTAATGCAACAAACACTCCGGAATAGTGACATAGGCTTAACATACCTTAAATAACCTTTACATAACTTAGAAATAAGTTTTGAAGGCTTTGGTATGGCAAAATCAAGTTAAATCGCTTACAGGGACTAAAGTTGACAAACTGCGAAAGTATGCCAATTTGAACTGTAACAGACATTCCGGAACATGACCATAAGTTAAAAATACCATAAATATCCTTTACATAGCTTAGAAATAAGCTTTGAGGTGTTCGGTGTGCTAAAATAAACTTTTGGGTCATTCAGGGACTAAAAGTGTCAAAAAGTGCACAAGTTTGCACTTTCGCGCATAACTTACGTTCTGAATACATCCGGACATCCAAAAATTTATGTAAGCATGACTATATTATATTTTAGTGTTTGGCATAAGAAAAATCCATTCGTCATGCCATTTGGATCGTTTTTCGCGCTTATGCGCATTCCGTCGTAATTAAGCGAACATCGCGTTCGTACGACCAAACGAACTGACATCCGACATATTTTTGAGCATGTTTCATGTCCACAATGTTTAGACATCATTTTAGGGCCCTAAAGTTGGCTTTAAGGGCCTTAGAAGTGTCGGAAATGGCATAAACACATAACAGGGACCAAAACTGTCATTTCTGAAAGATGTTTGCTTATACATCGAATCTAGTCCTTACCACTTGTTGCACATGGTTTTGGGAATCTATGGGCTGGTATTTTGGGCACATGGTATTACAATACCATGGGTGCTAGTGTATGGCCAAGATTGAAGCACTTTTTCCAAGAAACGATCCTAACGATTCGGGAAATCCTATAAATACCCCACCCCCCATGCTTCAAAATTACAAGAACTTTGATTTGAGAAACTATAAGTTGAAACTATTGTTTCATACCTGAGATTTTTGAATCGAAGTTAGCATTCGGGGACCCTTCGTAAGTATTCTTTCGTTCTTTTATTGCTTTTCGAGTCTTTCGAGTCTGAAAGTCAAACTTTGTTTGACTTTCTACATTGACCAGTTATGGTCAATGCGAAGTTCGTTTGAACTTCGCAACGTGAGTGTAATCACGTTGGTTATAGTCCCTTGGGACTATGCCTACTGATTACCACGTTGTCTAGGGTCGTAGGGTAAGCGATCTAATAAATCGCTTATACCTCGAACCCGACCCATTTGGTCGATCATTAGGATCCGACCAAATACATTAGGTGACCATAGTAGGTAGGGAATAACCTTCCGAGGTTATACCCTATGGTCACATCGTTTGAGTAGTTGTATGATAGGTAGTTTATATGCCTTAGGTAAATTACCAGAATACCCTTTTCATGTATAATTGGTAATTAAGCATATGTAACCTAAATCTTTGTCACATAACTGATTATGTAACATGTTTAGGCATATTCTACTTGTCATAGGACTAGTTAGGCGGTCCGAACGCGTTTCACGCACACGACGCGTTAAAGTAGCATAAGCTACCTTAATGGGTCGCGATGGGTCGAAAGCACTTAGGTTTGGTTTCATTGTAGTATGTAGGCCTTGTTAAACCATATCATATGAGTTCCAATACTCATTTGGTTTACCAAGCCTCATCCTATCCGATCTCCCGATTTAAGTCCGGTTTATTTATATAGTTTTAGATTGTCGACTGATTCCGTGCTCTCTCTCTAGCTTTGTTTGGTTGTTGTTCAAGACCTCTAAGCATTCTCAGGCGAGTACATTATTCCCCTATTTTACTGCTTTCAATTGTTTTGGGGTGACTCATATGTGCTAAATGTTTTCAAGGCTTTAACGATGATAACAAAACGATTTTCGATATTATAACGATGGTTTCTAAAACGATTAAGACGATTTATACAAAACTAATAACGATTTCAATAAAGTGAACAAACTTGTTGGTTGGGTTACATAACAAATGACATTCATTAGCAATGATCAAGCCGACCAGTATTAGGTTATGGTACCATAGGATCTGACAAGTCCCGTTATTTACTACACCCGTAGTTATGTGTGGGTGTTGTTGGTAGCGACTGAATCTGTAATTGTTAATTTACTCTTTGGTAAGGGTTTATTAATGCGAGATGTTAATCTATCCTTTGGTAAGGGTTTATTAATGCGAATTATTAATCTATCCTTTGGTAAGGGTTTATTAATGCGAGTCAAGAAGGTTTGAATGTTATTAGCGAGACGACCATTTAAGTAGTTTCACGACCTAAAACGAATTAGACGATTGGGTAAACGATTGGTTTTCACACGATGTTTTAACGATTGGGTAAACGATTGGCTTCAAAGCGATATACGATTGGGTTTTGGTTACATATCACATGCTTTACATTGGGCATGAACATTACTTTGGTGGTTTGGTTTGGATTAAGTGATTAAGTAACAATGCGTGTGGAATATGATACAAGCATGGTGGATACGCCGCTGGTACTTCCTATATATAAGTGTTTGTATGGTATTACATATTGTAGCGTTATTTGAATCATTTCAGTTTGAGACATAGAACATTTTATACAAGTAACATACTTTTCACAAGACAATTATTTACAAACAACTTATCTTATACAAACTCATTTTACATGGTTATTCATTTAATCATGCATTATCCTCTTATTTATACATATCACTTGAACTGATTATTTTTCAAATGATTTACAAAGACAAAGCAAATTACAAGGTTCATGACTAAACATTTTCTTAAAACAGAAGTCATGAATCTTATTTTCACAAAACCTATGTACTCGCCAGCATTTCTTTGCTGACCTCGTTTTCACATATGTTTCAGGTATTGTTGAATGATATCGATTGATAAGATGCATGCTCACATAGGACTGGACAAGGCCTTAGTGACTCAATAACAATGATAGATTATGTTTAAATTGTATATTTAGATTTCCAGACGATGTAATTATTCAATGTTTAATAAAACGAAACACTTTTGATATCCATGGTTATGAAACATTAATTCTGTTGCAACACGCCCCGATGTTTCCGCCGCGATTTGTTGTTTTACACGGTCGGGGTGTGTCAGAAAGATGGTATCAGAGCCAATGGTTATAGGGAATTAGGTTATTAGTAATGCTTTGACCTAGTCTATAACCTCCTTAGGACCCTAACGCGAGTTTACTTGCATTTAGTCATAAAACAATACCGTCACCTATCCTTAGGCGACGACCACAACAAGAACATAAATTTCAAAACCGCTTTGAAAACTAATCATCTGTTCTAGGATGATTGATTACTAGGTTTTGAACTCTCTATTATATGGTTTTGAACCCCTTTGAGTTTTCAAAACTTCGTCAAGGTTTTGGGTTTTAAATAATGTGAACACGTGCAAACTGGAAGGGTGAATGCCTGTATTCTGGGTTTTCTGTCTAGGCAAGCACTTCGTATACATCTCATCAGACGCGAGACCAGTTGTGCTTACCTGGGAATTCTTGGGATGAGTGTTCACTTATAGGCAAGCATGTCTTCGCGATACATTATTTTTGACCCATTTACTTTGATTAGTCACCGTCTCATTTGTTTGCCTTAGGTAACAAACAAATGATCGCAATTTTCATGCGTTATCATTCTGTTTTGATTGTCCAATAATCTTTCACCTGTTTCTCCCTATGCCTTTCTTTTTCTTCAAGAATGTCTCTTCATCACGATGACGCCCAGATATCTGAGCAAGCAGCCAAAATTCGCTCAGCGAATAGGCGAAGTAGTCCTGAAGACTGTTGAATTAGCTACTGCCATGTATCATCTCCAGGATGAAGCCACTCAAGAGTCACCAAGACAGGCAGGACCTAGTCAGGCGACAACACCATCAGCCAATAAACCAATCGAGGAATCAAAGACCATGGATGAACGATCCCCTAAGAAGTCAAAGAAGCGAAAGGCTTCTCAGAACTTCGCCATGGTCGCTCACAATGGTAAAGCAGTCCCCAACCAACCAGCTCAACCCCCTGCTAGGTGTGTATGGCTTTTCCTATGATACCTACATCGAGGAACTATGTACCTTACAAACTACTCTTGTGATTTCTCTCTTTCAAATGATTGCTCATGATTCCCTCAAAAATTTTAAGTACTCGTTTCACTCTAAGAAACAAAGTACAGAAAATTAAGTGACATTATGAGTAATCGTGCTTTTCGCACATCTGTGCCTTTAAATCCTTGGTAAGATAACTAAGGGTATTTTCAAATCTCATACCCATTACGTTTTGATTTTTCAACATACACAGTACCAGTATTTCAAAACAATCTTCATGATCTCAAAACATTTCATATAGTTTGAAAACAATTTTTCTAGATGCATTGTCTATGTTATTTCAAAAACATTGGCCATGTTATCAAAACCAACCTTTCTAATTTCAAAACATTTCATATAGTTTGAAAACAATTTTTCTAGATGCATTGTCTATGTTATTTCAAAAACATTGGCCATGTTATCAAAACCAACCTTTCTAATTTCAAAATATTTCATATAGTGTGAAGACAATATTAACACAATACATTTTCTGATCAAGTGCATGATTTCGAAAAGCATCATTCATGTCTTTCAAAAACCTTATACATAATTTCAAAATTCATCTCGCATGATTTTAAAACATTTTTGTAAATATATCTACCTAATACACCTACTTTATTTCAAAAGTATTATATATAAGGTTTCAAAAACGTTAAACACATTTTTCTTAAAAGAACCCCATGCATAGTTTTCAAAAATATTTTCCTCATACATTGACTTAACCTTCAAAATTCTGCTTCATATGTCGCCTTGACATATCAAGCATCTCAACTTCATAAGCATTTTACATCATGTTTTGACCTAAGCACATCTAGTGCAAGGTTTCAAAACATCTTCAACTTCTAAAATTCATATGGGATCTTTTTATTAGATCCCTGTGGATGATTATCGTTCAAATCAGAGTCCTTAATTGGATTCCTTATGTACCATAATTCGAACACTTCGGTTCCTAGTAATCGAAATCGAATTTTCTTTTTGAATCTTTCTATCTTTATAGTTGGATTCTTGATAACGTTTAAAGTACCAAATGAAATCCACGGAATGGATTCCAAGTGTGCTTTAAATGCATGTACGCAATTTACAAGACAAATTAACGAACAATTTTGTGGTTATGTGATATGTGTTTATGTGTTCTCCTCTATGATTTTGTGTTATCCGATTTTCAAATCCTCATAGAATCTTTCATGTTTTCATATGAGAGATTCATAGTAGGATATTCAAAAGGTACTACCTTAAATCCTTATGGGCTTCTACGTAGTATTTAAGACCCTTGGGTTATATAGTACCACTCCATGATTCATAAGAGACCCTCTTAGTAGTCTAGTAAAAAAGATTGATTCACAATTTGGTTAGAGAACGACATCTAGTGATGTAGCTGAACAGACTCCTTGATAGTCTATTTAGATCATTTATTGATTTAATTTAAAGGACTCTATGGCGGTCTAGTCACACTCATCACAGGTTCATTCATTTGGTTTTCCCCTACATATTATAAAATAGACTGTGTAAACTGTGCAAGGAATTGTCTGATTATGGACGCGTACATAATTATGAAATTTAGTGCACAGAAACCCAGTAAGGTTTATTATGTGTAAGAACCGATAGTGACAACAATAACAAAATGAGAACGATGTAATGGAGGTATGGTGGACGCACCAATGACGCTTCATATACTTGTATATAAGTATCCCTCTTACATTACAATCATGATGTTATTAAGGTTACTAGAAGTTCAAGAACCCTAACCAATGTTGTTCGATCTTTTCAACTTCATGTTTTAAACTCTCACAAGTTTCCTCTAAATAAATTTCGGGACGAAATTTCCTAAAGTAGGGGAGACTGTAACACCTGTGCCTCCACGGCCATCAAACAAATACCAAACCAATGAAATATTATATTTCATACTTGGGATTTGTAAAAATATGTGTATCATTTGCACATATCAATTCTTGTTCAATTTCAAACTCTAAATCGCTTTCTGGAAGGTTATACGCGCACCGATGCGTAAATATAACCAGTTTAATGCAACAAACACTCCGGAATAGTGACATAGGCTTAACATACCTTAAATAACCTTTACATAACTTAGAAATAAGTTTTGAAGGCTTTGGTATGGCAAAATCAAGTTAAATCGCTTACAGGGACTAAAGTTGACAAACTGCGAAAGTATGCCAATTTGAACTGTAACAGACATTCCGGAACATGACCATAAGTTAAAAATACCATAAATATCCTTTACATAGCTTAGAAATAAGCTTTGAGGTGTTCGGTGTGCTAAAATAAACTTTTGGGTCATTCAGGGACTAAAAGTGTCAAAAAGTGCACAAGTTTGCACTTTCGCGCATAACTTACGTTCTGAATACATCCGGACATCCAAAAATTTATGTAAGCATGACTATATTATATTTTAGTGTTTGGCATAAGAAAAATCCATTCGTCATGCCATTTGGATCGTTTTTCGCGCTTATGCGCATTCCGTCGTAATTAAGCGAACATCGCGTTCGTACGACCAAACGAACTGACATCCGACATATTTTTGAGCATGTTTCATGTCCACAATGTTTAGACATCATTTTAGGGCCCTAAAGTTGGCTTTAAGGGCCTTAGAAGTGTCGGAAATGGCATAAACACATAACAGGGACCAAAACTGTCATTTCTGAAAGATGTTTGCTTATACATCGAATCTAGTCCTTACCACTTGTTGCACATGGTTTTGGGAATCTATGGGCTGGTATTTTGGGCACATGGTATTACAATACCATGGGTGCTAGTGTATGGCCAAGATTGAAGCACTTTTTCCAAGAAACGATCCTAACGATTCGGGAAATCCTATAAATACCCCACCCCCATGCTTCAAAATTACAAGAACTTTGATTTGAGAAACTCTAAGTTGAAACTATTGTTTCATACCTGAGATTTTTGAATCGAAGTTAGCATTCGGGGACCCTTCGTAAGTATTCTTTCGTTCTTTTATTGCTTTTCGAGTCTTTCGAGTCTGAAAGTCAAACTTTGTTTGACTTTCTACATTGACCAGTTATGGTCAATGCGAAGTTCGTTTGAACTTCGCAACATGAGTGTAATCACGTTGGTTATAGTCCCTTGGGACTATGCCTACTGATTACCACGTTGTCTAGGGTCGTAGGGTAAGCGATCTAATAAATCGCTTATACCTCGAACCCGACCCATTTGGTCGATCATTAGGATCCGACCAAATACATTAGGTGACCATAGTAGGTAGGGAATAACCTTCCGAGGTTATACCCTATGGTCACATCGTTTGAGTAGTTGTATGATAGGTAGTTTATATGCCTTAGGTAAATTACCAGAATACCCTTTTCATGTATAATTGGTAATTAAGCATATGTAACCTAAATCTTTGTCACATAACTGATTATGTAACATGTTTAGGCATATTCTACTTGTCATAGGACTAGTTAGGCGGTCCGAACGCGTTTCACGCACACGACGCGTTAAAGTAGCATAAGCTACCTTAATGGGTCGCGATGGGTCGAAAGCACTTAGGTTTGGTTTCATTGTAGTATGTAGGCCTTGTTAAACCATATCATATGAGTTCCAATACTCATTTGGTTTACCAAGCCTCATCCTATCCGATCTCCCGATTTAAGTCCGGTTTATTTATATAGTTTTAGATTGTCGACTGATTCCGTGCTCTCTCTCTAGCTTTGTTTGGTTGTTGTTCAAGACCTCTAAGCATTCTCAGGCGAGTACATTATTCCCCTATTTTACTGCTTTCAATTGTTTTGGGGTGACTCATATGTGCTAAATGTTTTCAAGGCTTTAACGATGATAACAAAACGATTTTCGATATTATAACGATGGTTTCTAAAACGATTAAGACGATTTATACAAAACTAATAACGATTTCAATAAAGTGAACAAACTTGTTGGTTGGGTTACATAACAAATGACATTCATTAGCAATGATCAAGCCGACCAGTATTAGGTTATGGTACCATAGGATCTGACAAGTCCCGTTATTTACTACACCCGTAGTTATGTGTGGGTGTTGTTGGTAGCGACTGAATCTGTAATTGTTAATTTACTCTTTGGTAAGGGTTTATTAATGCGAGATGTTAATCTATCCTTTGGTAAGGGTTTATTAATGCGAATTATTAATCTATCCTTTGGTAAGGGTTTATTAATGCGAGTCAAGAAGGTTTGAATGTTATTAGCGAGACGACCATTTAAGTAGTTTCACGACCTAAAACGAATTAGACGATTGGGTAAACGATTGGTTTTCACACGATGTTTTAACGATTGGGTAAACGATTGGCTTCAAAGCGATATACGATTGGGTTTTGGTTACATATCACATGCTTTACATTGGGCATGAACATTACTTTGGTGGTTTGGTTTGGATTAAGTGATTAAGTAACAATGCGTGTGGAATATGATACAAGCATGGTGGATACGCCGCTGGTACTTCCTATATATAAGTGTTTGTATGGTATTACATATTGTAGCGTTATTTGAATCATTTCAGTTTGAGACATAGAACATTTTATACAAGTAACATACTTTTCACAAGACAATTATTTACAAACAACTTATCTTATACAAACTCATTTTACATGGTTATTCATTTAATCATGCATTATCCTCTTATTTATACATATCACTTGAACTGATTATTTTTCAAATGATTTACAAAGACAAAGCAAATTACAAGGTTCATGACTAAACATTTTCTTAAAACAGAAGTCATGAATCTTATTTTCACAAAACCTATGTACTCGCCAGCATTTCTTTGCTGACCTCGTTTTCACATATGTTTCAGGTATTGTTGAATGATATCGATTGATAAGATGCATGCTCACATAGGACTGGACAAGGCCTTAGTGACTCAATAACAATGATAGATTATGTTTAAATTGTATATTTAGATTTCCAGACGATGTAATTATTCAATGTTTAATAAAACGAAACACTTTTGATATCCATGGTTATGAAACATTAATTCTGTTGCAACACGCCCCGATGTTTCCGCCGCGATTTGTTGTTTTACACGGTCGGGGTGTGACAGAAAGATGGTATCAGAGCCAATGGTTATAGGGAATTAGGTTATTAGTAATGCTTTGACCTAGTCTATAACCTCCTTAGGACCCTAACGCGAGTTTACTTGCATTTAGTCATAAAACAATACCGTCACCTATCCTTAGGCGACGACCACAACAAGAACATAAATTTCAAAACCGCTTTGAAAACTAATCATCTGTTCTAGGATGATTGATTACTAGGTTTTGAACTCTCTATTATATGGTTTTGAACCCCTTTGAGTTTTCAAAACTTCGTCAAGGTTTTGGGTTTTAAATAATGTGAACACGTGCAAACTGGAAGGGTGAATGCCTGTATTCTGGGTTTTCTGTCTAGGCAAGCACTTCGTATACATCTCATCAGACGCGAGACCAGTTGTGCTTACCTGGGAATTCTTGGGATGAGTGTTCACTTATAGGCGAGCATGTCTTCGCGATACATTATTTTTGACCCATTTACTTTGATTAGTCACCGTCTCATTTGTTTGCCTTAGGTAACAAACAAATGATCGCAATTTTCATGCGTTATCATTCTGTTTTGATTGTCCAATAATCTTTCACCTGTTTCTCCCTATGCCTTTCTTTTTCTTCAAGAATGTCTCTTCATCACGATGACGCCCAGATATCTGAGCAAGCAGCCAAAATTCGCTCAGCGAATAGGCGAAGTAGTCCTGAAGACTGTTGAATTAGCTACTGCCATGTATCATCTCCAGGATGAAGCCACTCAAGAGTCACCAAGACAGGCAGGACCTAGTCAGGCGACAACACCATCAGCCAATAAACCAATCGAGGAATCAAAGACCATGGATGAACGATCCCCTAAGAAGTCAAAGAAGCGAAAGGCTTCTCAGAACTTCGCCATGGTCGCTGACAATGGTAAAGCAGTCCCCAACCAACCAGCTCAACCCCCTGCTAGGTGTGTATGGCTTTTCCTATGATACCTACATCGAGGAACTATGTACCTTACAAACTACTCTTGTGATTTCTCTCTTTCAAATGATTGCTCATGATTCCCTCAAAAATTTTAAGTACTCGTTTCACTCTAAGAAACAAAGTACAGAAAATTAAGTGACATTATGAGTAATCGTGCTTTTCGCACATCTGTGCCTTTAAATCCTTGGTAAGATAACTAAGGGTATTTTCAAATCTCATACCCATTACGTTTTGATTTTTCAACATACACAGTACCAGTATTTCAAAACAATCTTCATGATCTCAAAACATTTCATATAGTTTAAAAACAATTTTTCTAGATGCATTGTCTATGTTATTTCAAAAACATTGGCCATGTTATCAAAACCAACCTTTCTAATTTCAAAACATTTCATATAGTTTGAAAACAATTTTTCTAGATGCATTGTCTATGTTATTTCAAAAACATTGGCCATGTTATCAAAACCAACCTTTCTAATTTCAAAATATTTCATATAGTGTGAAGACAATATTAACACAATACATTTTCTGATCAAGTGCATGATTTCGAAAAGCATCATTCATGTCTTTCAAAAACCTTATACATAATTTCAAAATTCATCTCGCATGATTTTAAAACATTTTTGTAAATATATCTACCTAATACACCTACTTTATTTCAAAAGTATTATATATAAGGTTTCAAAAACGTTAAACACATTTTTCTTAAAAGAACCCCATGCATAGTTTTCAAAAATATTTTCCTCATACATTGACTTAACCTTCAAAATTCTGCTTCATATGTCGCCTTGACATATCAAGCATCTCAACTTCATAAGCATTTTACATCATGTTTTGACCTAAGCACATCTAGTGCAAGGTTTCAAAACATCTTCAACTTCTAAAATTCATATGGGATCTTTTTATTAGATCCCTGTGGATGATTATCGTTCAAATCAGAGTCCTTAATTGGATTCCTTATGTACCATAATTCGAACACTTCGGTTCCTAGTAATCGAAATCGAATTTTCTTTTTGAATCTTTCTATCTTTATAGTTGGATTCTTGATAACGTTTAAAGTACCAAATGAAATCCACGGAATGGATTCCAAGTGTGCTTTAAATGCATGTACGCAATTTACAAGACAAATTAACGAACAATTTTGTGGTTATGTGATATGTGTTTATGTGTTCTCCTCTATGATTTTGTGTTATCCGATTTTCAAATCCTCATAGAATCTTTCATGTTTTCATATGAGAGATTCATAGTAGGATATTCAAAAGGTACTACCTTAAATCCTTATGGGCTTCTACGTAGTATTTAAGACCCTTGGGTTATATAGTACCACTCCATGATTCATAAGAGACCCTCTTAGTAGTCTAGTAAAAAAGATTGATTCACAATTTGGTTAGAGAACGACATCTAGTGATGTAGCTGAACAGACTCCTTGATAGTCTATTTAGATCATTTATTGATTTAATTTAAAGGACTCTATGGCGGTCTAGTCACACTCATCACAGGTTCATTCATTTGGTTTTCCCCTACATATTATAAAATAGACTGTGTAAACTGTGCAAGGAATTGTCTGATTATGGACGCGTACATAATTATGAAATTTAGTGCACAGAAACCCAGTAAGGTTTATTATGTGTAAGAACCGATAGTGACAACAATAACAAAATGAGAACGATGTAATGGAGGTATGGTGGACGCACCAATGACGCTTCATATACTTGTATATAAGTATCCCTCTTACATTACAATCATGATGTTATTAAGGTTACTAGAAGTTCAAGAACCCTAACCAATGTTGTTCGATCTTTTCAACTTCATGTTTTAAACTCTCACAAGTTTCCTCTAAATAAATTTTGGGACGAAATTTCCTAAAGTAGGGGAGACTGTAACACCTGTGCCTCCACGGCCATCAAACAAATACCAAACCAATGAAATATTATATTTCATACTTGGGATTTGTAAAAATATGTGTATCATTTGCACATATCAATTCTTGTTCAATTTCAAACTCTAAATCGCTTTCTGGAAGGTTATACGCGCACCGATGCGTAAATATAACCAGTTTAATGCAACAAACACTCCGGAATAGTGACATAGGCTTAACATACCTTAAATAACCTTTACATAACTTAGAAATAAGTTTTGAAGGCTTTGGTATGGCAAAATCAAGTTAAATCGCTTACAGGGACTAAAGTTGACAAACTGCGAAAGTATGCCAATTTGAACTGTAACAGACATTCCGGAACATGACCATAAGTTAAAAATACCATAAATATCCTTTACATAGCTTAGAAATAAGCTTTGAGGTGTTCGGTGTGCTAAAATAAACTTTTGGGTCATTCAGGGACTAAAAGTGTCAAAAAGTGCACAAGTTTGCACTTTCGCGCATAACTTACGTTCTGAATACATCCGGACATCCAAAAATTTATGTAAGCATGACTATATTATATTTTAGTGTTTGGCATAAGAAAAATCCATTCGTCATGCCATTTGGATCGTTTTTCGCGCTTATGCGCATTCCGTCGTAATTAAGCGAACATCGCGTTCGTACGACCAAACGAACTGACATCCGACATATTTTTGAGCATGTTTCATATCCACAATGTTTAGACATCATTTTAGTGCCCTAAAGTTGGCTTTAAGGGCCTTAGAAGTGTCGGAAATGGCATAAACACATAACAGGGACCAAAACTGTCATTTCTGAAAGATGTTTGCTTATACATCGAATCTAGTCCTTACCACTTGTTGCACATGGTTTTGGGAATCTATGGGCTGGTATTTTGGGCACATGGTATTACAATACCATGGGTGCTAGTGTATGGCCAAGATTGAAGCACTTTTTCCAAGAAACGATCCTAACGATTCGGGAAATCCTATAAATACCCCACCCCCCATGCTTCAAAATTACAAGAACTTTGATTTGAGAAACTCTAAGTTGAAACTATTGTTTCATACCTGAGATTTTTGAATCAAAGTTAGCATTCGGGGACCCTTCGTAAGTATTCTTTCGTTCTTTTATTGCTTTTCGAGTCTTTCGAGTCTGAAAGTCAAACTTTGTTTGACTTTCTACATTGACCAGTTATGGTCAATGCGAAGTTCGTTTGAACTTCGCAACGTGAGTGTAATCACGTTGGTTATAGTCCCTTGGGACTATGCCTACTGATTACCACGTTGTCTAGGGTCGTAGGGTAAGCGATCTAATAAATCGCTTATACCTCGAACCCGACCCATTTGGTCGATCATTAGGATCCGACCAAATACATTAGGTGACCATAGTAGGTAGGGAATAACCTTCCGAGGTTATACCCTATGGTCACATCGTTTGAGTAGTTGTATGATAGGTAGTTTATATGCCTTAGGTAAATTACCAGAATACCCTTTTCATGTATAATTGGTAATTAAGCATATGTAACCTAAATCTTTGTCACATAACTGATTATGTAACATGTTTAGGCATATTCTACTTGTCATAGGACTAGTTAGGCGGTCCGAACGCGTTTCACGCACACGACGCGTTAAAGTAGCATAAGCTACCTTAATGGGTCGCGATGGGTCGAAAGCACTTAGGTTTGGTTTCATTGTAGTATGTAGGCCTTGTTAAACCATATCATATGAGTTCCAATACTCATTTGGTTTACCAAGCCTCATCCTATCCGATCTCCCGATTTAAGTCCGGTTTATTTATATAGTTTTAGATTGTCGACTGATTCCGTGCTCTCTCTCTAGCTTTGTTTGGTTGTTGTTCAAGACCTCTAAGCATTCTCAGGCGAGTACATTATTCCCCTATTTTACTGCTTTCAATTGTTTTGGGGTGACTCATATGTGCTAAATGTTTTCAAGGCTTTAACGATGATAACAAAACGATTTTCGATATTATAACGATGGTTTCTAAAACGATTAAGACGATTTATACAAAACTAATAACGATTTCAATAAAGTGAACAAACTTGTTGGTTGGGTTACATAACAAATGACATTCATTAGCAATGATCAAGCCGACCAGTATTAGGTTATGGTACCATAGGATCTGACAAGTCCCGTTATTTACTACACCCGTAGTTATGTGTGGGTGTTGTTGGTAGCGACTGAATCTGTAATTGTTAATTTACTCTTTGGTAAGGGTTTATTAATGCGAGATGTTAATCTATCCTTTGGTAAGGGTTTATTAATGCGAATTATTAATCTATCCTTTGGTAAGGGTTTATTAATGCGAGTCAAGAAGGTTTGAATGTTATTAGCGAGACGACCATTTAAGTAGTTTCACGACCTAAAACGAATTAGACGATTGGGTAAACGATTGGTTTTCACACGATGTTTTAACGATTGGGTAAACGATTGGCTTCAAAGCGATATACGATTGGGTTTTGGTTACATATTACATGATTTACATTGGGCATGAACATTACTTTGGTGGTTTGGTTTGGATTAAGTGATTAAGTAACAATGCGTGTGGAATATGATACAAGCATGGTGGATACGCCGCTGGTACTTCCTATATATAAGTGTTTGTATGGTATTACATATTGTAGCGTTATTTGAATCATTTCAGTTTGAGACATAGAACATTTTATACAAGTAACATACTTTTCACAAGACAATTATTTACAAACAACTTATCTTATACAAACTCATTTTACATGGTTATTCATTTAATCATGCATTATCCTCTTATTTATACATATCACTTGAACTGATTATTTTTCAAATGATTTACAAAGACAAAGCAAATTACAAGGTTCATGACTAAACATTTTCTTAAAACAGAAGTCATGAATCTTATTTTCACAAAACCTATGTACTCGCCAGCATTTCTTTGCTGACCTCGTTTTCACATATGTTTCAGGTATTGTTGAATGATATCGATTGATAAGATGCATGCTCACATAGGACTGGACAAGGCCTTAGTGACTCAATAACAATGATAGATTATGTTTAAATTGTATATTTAGATTTCCAGACGATGTAATTATTCAATGTTTAATAAAACGAAACACTTTTGATATCCATGGTTATGAAACATTAATTCTGTTGCAACACGCCCCGATGTTTCCGCCGCGATTTGTTGTTTTACACGGTCGGGGTGTGACAACTGGGGCACAATTTCACTCCTGATTCAACGTAAATTCTCCTGTGTATAGATAAAAATGCGGGTAGAACAAGTAATTTAGTCGAGAGTTTGCGGTTTTCACACCTAATCTCGACCTAATCACTCGTTCATTTTTTTGAAAATAGTGCAGTGATAGTGTAGTGTAGGCGAGAATAACAACAAGAAATAGCAAGTAAGCTCGTACAAAACCCCTAAGGGTATGCGCAAGTCGGTCTGTTGGTACTTAGACTATAGACTAGGTCGTTTCTAAGACATCGATCCGGACTAGGTCGAGTCTTGCCTAATTCCCTATAGTTATGGCTTTGATACCAATCTGTCACACCCCAACCAATGGCGGAAACATCGGGGCATGGCAATGAACGAAACAGATTGTCCATGAGTATCCACAACAACTATTCATTACCAGATAATTAAACGTCATGTCCCATACCACAACATATCCAAATAAAAACAGTTATTACAAATAATTGTCTCAAAAACAAATACTGTTCTGACGACTCAGATTTAAGCGTGACATAACTAGACTCCTAGCTTGATTCACTAAGGCACAACGACTTCCTAGCAGATAGCATCCTAAACACCTACCACATACGTTAAAATAAAGGTCAATACACATAGTGTAAAGGTGAGCATACAAGTTTGATATAGCATAATAGAGTTCGAAATAGTTTACGCATAACAAGCATGAAACATGTATAAAGTGAAGGCAAGTAGGTTATCGACAGAGAAATATGCACAGACGTGACTGCGAGTTGTAGAATGCACAACACAAATCCCCACTTGGACACGTGAAGTAAAGCCCTTACCAACCACTGTCCATGACAGGTGCTTAGTCCAAACTGTAGTACTATCGTTGCTAAGGTGTCAGGCAACAATCACTGTGTTAACATAACATACAAGCATTCATCGAATAACACGTAGCATGCAATAACGGTTAGTGTATAAATAGTGTTTGCGTTGTGTGTTAATTGTGATTTGAATATAGATAACGTATGTAACACCCAAAAGTGCTTAAAGCAAAAAGGGATCGAGTGTACTCACAGATTGTGTTTAACAAAATAAACACAACCTTGGATTAAAGGGAGCGCTGAGAGAGAGATTAGCCTGAACAGTTAACGATAGCATAAACGGTAAGCGGTGCGTAAAACGGTAAAATGATACCAAGTGTCAGATGGTAACCCGATCGGATGGCAATCCGATTAGATGGACTGTCGATCGGATGTCAATCCATTCGGATGGTCATCCGATCGGATGGTCATCCGATCGGATGGCCATTCGATTGGATTGACACCTCATTTGGTGAGGATGTGTTTGTGTATGATGGTTTGTCTTTTGAAGTTTTTGTTGTGGCATTTTGAAAACAGAGAAGTATCTCTACCCTTCAGATCGATCGATCAAACGATCGTTCAATCGAGTAACGATCCGATTGGTTGGACACTTAGTGAGAACAAGTTCACAGCAGGGTTGTCACTCGATCGGATTGCAATCCGATCGGGTGGCAATCCGTTTGGAACTGACTATGCATTGAACATGTTGAAAATTGTTTGTGTTGAAATTCCAAACATCACATGGTCGGATGGTCGTTCGATCGAATGGCAATCTGATTGGACGGCAACCTGTTCGACGTTCAAAACTTTTGAAAATTTGAAATATAGTTTAAGTGTGGAACCAAGTGCAAGCCAATCGGACGGCTGTCCGATCGGGTGGCAATCCGATCGGATGGCAATCCGATCGGACGACAATCCGTCCTAGCAGCCTGATCGTCTTGACACTTGATTGTTTGAAAGTTTTGCGGTTTTCTTGAGACGGTATGACAACATGCCAAACAACAGAACCCTATCAACACCCAGGTGATCCGATCGGACAGGAATCACCCTAGTCTGGTCGGTCAGCTGTTCGAGACGATGGTTTGTGTTTAACCCGATCGGTTGTCTCGTTGATAGAACACAGATCTTGAACCGACACAACACTAAGAAGGAGTAGAAGATCAGAACGAGCTCCGATTCTATCGGTTTTGAGTTCATTGAGTGTAAAAGAGTTGAAAGAAAGTTAGAAACCATCTTCCAATCCTTTTCACCTTGAATATGTTCAGATCTATGCAAGATCTTTGTTTATTCCTGTGGAAATCGTCCAGATCTAAGTTGTTCTTGGTGGATTGAAGCGAAAGCATGAAGTTCATAAGAGCCCCATGATCACATCACCCTAGAACACCTCAAATCCACTGATTTCACGGTTTAAAGTTAAGATTCAAAAGATAGAAAGATGAAGGAGTGCGTGTAGATCGTAGAAGTACAAGATTTTGGTTAAAAACTTACAAGAATCGCGAGAAATCGAGAGAAAGAAGCTTGAGAGCAGCTGGGTCGAGTGAGAGTGCTGTCACATCACAAATGATGTGACAGGTTGGTATTTATAGGGTTCCCAAAAAGGAAAGTGCAGGGAATCGAGTGGGTCACCGATCGGATGACTGTCCGATCGGGTGGCAATCCGATCGGATGACTGTCCGATCGGGTGGCAATCCGATCGGATGGCAATCCGATCGGTTGACCATCCGATCGAGTGGCTCCGACGATTGAGTTTCGGTGTTTCGTTTCGTGCGTTGGGTTTTGCGATGCGTTTAAGCTAGCGATGCGATAGAGTTACCCATTAGTTACACATTAATCCCAACTACTATATCTAACATACAATCATTATAATTAACTTGCGTTTAGCGTCTGCGATTCGATTGTGATAGAGTTGCGATTGCGTTTCGATTAATCACCACAAAACATAAAGTAAATAAACATGCACAAGTAACACATAAGTAGCACACACACGTAAAACAATATCCAGAACACAAAATTCGGGTTGCGAATGCGATTGCGATGCGATAAGCGATAAAGCGACAAAACATGCGATAAATAGCGATTAAACCTCGATTATTAACAAGTACTCCACGTAATACAACTAATGCGATAAAATAGATAGATTATCTACAAGTCAAAGAAGTCAAAACAGGAGGAGTGACATATCGCAATTAGCAATCTTTTCTTCCTTTGACTTCAATATTGACTTTGACTTCGACACACGGGGTGTTACAGCCTCCCCTAGTTGAGGGAATTTCGTCCCGAAATTAGGCTTTAGCCGTGACAAACAATTGCGGGTACCTCACCTTCATGTCGCTTTCGAGTTCCCAAGTGAACTCTGCGCCGCGTTTGCGTTCCCATCGGACCTTCACAATGGGAATACGTGAGCGTCTGAGCTGCTTGGTTTGGTGGTCCATGATCTCGACAGGCTTCTCCACGAAGTGTAGTGTTTCGTTTACTTGAAGATCCTCAAGTGGTACGTATAAATCATGCTCAGCCAGGCACTTTCTGAGGTTCGATACATGGAAAGTCGGGTGGACGTTGTTAAGCTCCTCTGGTAGTTCGAGTCTGTAGGCCACTTTTCCGATCCTTTCTAGAATCTTAAAGGGTCCAACATATCGAGGCGCGAGCTTTCCTTTCTTGTCGAATCTGACCACACCCTTCCAAGGTGATACCTTTAGGAGTACATGGTCGCCAATGCTATAACATGGTGGAATGCCTAGGTTCAGATGTTGGGCATCGCGATGGTGAATGCCACTATTCAAGGGGCTTGCATCGTCTATCGGCGTAACTTTTTCTAACGACTCCGAGCTTTCAGCAGATTGTCTCAAATTTGGAGAATTTTGTCAGTCGTTTCTTGCAGTAGCTCTGGACCGATTATTTGCGAATCACCGATCTCATACCATACAATAGGCGATCGACATTTTCTTCCATATAATGCCTCAAACGGTGCCATTTGAATGCTGGAATGATAACTGTTATTGTATGAGAATTTGACTAAAGGTAAGTATGCGTCCCAATTACCTCCGAAATCTATTACACACGAATGGAGCATGTCTTCAAGGGTACGGATCGTTCTTTCAGTCTGACCATCAGTTTGGGGATGAAAAGCGGTACTTAGATTAAGTGTAGTACAGAGAGCAGATTGAAACGTTTCCCAAAGATGCGAGGTAAACCGACCATCGCGATCAGAGATGATGTCGCGAGGCATCCCATGTCGACTAATGATCTCATTGGTGTAGATTCGGGCTAATTTTTCTACCTTGTAGTCTTCTTGTATCGGCAGAAAATGAGCAGATTTGGTCAGACGGTCAACGACAACCCAGATGCTATCATAGCCTGATGGCGTGCGCGAAAGTTTCGTTATGAAATCCATGGCAATGCTCTCCCATTTCGACATAGGGATCTCGGGTTGGACGAGTAAGCCAGAGGGTCTTTGATGCTCGGCCTTGACTTTTGAGCAAGTCAGGCACTTCGAAACATAGAGAGCGATACCTTTCTTCATGCCCGGCCACCAGTACTTGTAGCGAAGGTCCTGGTACATTTTATCGGCACCAGGATGAATAGAATATCGGGACTGGTGGACTTCGTCCATCAGAATCTGTCGTAAATCGGTCCGCTTAGGGATCCAAATTAGGTCCAGATAATGGAATATCCCATTCGACTTATTCACTAGCTGGGCTCCATCATTGAGAATCCTTTCCTTCTTCAAAGTACGCTTGGTAAAGCAAGCATGTTGGGCTTCGCGGATGAGAGATTCGAGATGATGTTGGGCTTGAACATTACGAACGCTATGCAAATAGCTTTGTCTGCTGAGGGCGTCGGCAACGACATTTGCTTTGCCAGGATGATAACGAATCTCATAGTCGTAATCGTTGAGAAGTTCTACCCATCGGCGTTGACGCATATTAAGTTCCTTTTGGCTAAAGATGTGTTGTAGGCTCCTATGGTCGGTGAAGACCGTACACTTTGTACCATAAAGGTAGTGTCGCCAAATCTTCAACGCAAAAACAGCTGCGCCTAGCTCGAGGTCGTGGGTTGTATAGTTCTTCTCGTGGATCTTGAGCTGACGAGATGTATAAGCGATAACCTTGTCACGTTGCATGAGAACACAACCAAGACCAAGGTTTGAGGCATCGCAATAGACAACAAAGTCGTTGTTTCCATCGGGTAAAGCAAGGACGGGAGCATTACAGAGCATATGCTTGAGAGTTTGAAAGGCAGACTCTTGTTCAGTTCCCCAAACAAAGGATCTGTCTTTATGCGTGAGAGAAGTAAGCGACATGACGATTTTAGAGAATCCTTCGATAAATCGGCGATAATAGCCCGCTAGTCTGAGAAAAGGACAGACTTCAGACGGGTTCTTAGGTGTAACCCAACTTTTAACAGCTTCGATCTTCGCGGAGTCGACGTGAATACCTTGACTATTGACAATATAACTGAGGAATTGAACCTCCTCCAGCCAAAATTCACACTTGGAGAACTTGGCATAGAGTTGATTTCCCTGGAGTAGCTCAAGAACCAAACGTAGATGTTGTGCGTGTTCGGCTTTCGACTTGGAATTAATCAGGATATCATCAATGAACACGATGATGAAGCGGTCAAGAAATGGTTTACACACGCGATTCATCAGATCCATGAAAACCGCGGGTGCGTTGGTTAAGCCAAAAGGCATAACAACGAACTCATAGTGGCCGTATCGAGTGCGAAAAGCGGTTTTGGGTATATCCTCCTCTTGAATGCGCAATTGGTGATAGCCTGAGCGCAGATCGATCTTCAAGAAGCATGAAGCACCTTGCAACTGATCAAACAAATCATCGATTTGAGGCAGGGGATAGCGATTCTTCATGGTTAGCTTATTCAATTCCCTGTAGTCGATGCACATCCGGAACGATCTATCCTTCTTTTTGACGAAAAGGACTGGTGCGCCCCACGGAGAGGTGCTAGGGCGAATGAAGCCTTTATCATGCAGTTCCTGGAGCTGACTTGAGAGTTCACGCATTTCGGACGGAGCGAGTCGATAAGGAGCTCTAGCAATGGGATTTGCTCCAGGAATGAGGTCCATGCGAAAGTCGATATCACGACTTGGAGGCAAACCGGGAAGATTGCCAGGGAAAACATCAGGAAATTCGCACACAACCGGTACCTGACCTACCTCCTTAACTTCCTTTTTCTCCGCTACTACAATGTGTGCCAAGAAATCTTGGTATTCCTTGCGGAGATACTTGCTAGCCTGGACACATGACATGAGTTGGAGTTTCTTTGACGTAACTTCAACGTAAACACACAATTGATCACCATTAGCGAGCGAGAATCGAATCATCTTATCGAAGCAAACAACTTCAGCATGATTTTCACGAAGAAAGTCCATGCCTACTATGATGTCAAAACTACCGAGCTGCATCGGAATAAGGTCGATAGGAAAGACGTGATTGTTGAGTTCGAGAGTACAATCACGAAGAACAGAATTGATAGCGACGGTTCTTCCGGTGGCAACTTCAACATCGAATAACGAGGGGAGATGGGCGCGCTTACGATTAAGGAGCTTTTCGAATTCAAACGACACAAAACAGTTATCGGCTCCAGTATCAAACAAACACGAAGCATATATACCATTCACAAGGAACGTACCATTGACCACATTGTTGTCAGCCTGAGCCTGGCGTGCATTGATGTTGAAGGTTCGGGCGCGAGCTGCTTGCTGCTGCTGTTGTTGCTACTGCTGCTGTTGCTGTTGCTGGGGCTCTTGCTTCACCACCCTGTTCGGGCACATGTTCGCGAAGTGGTTGGGATCACCACACGCGAAGCAAGCTCTAGCATGGATCGCGGGTGCAGGAGCCGCTTGCTAGCCTTGAGGAGCGGGAAGTAAAGCTTGTTGAGCAGGAGCTGGAGCTGTAGCTTGACGGGGACCAGTATGGCAGTTTGCGGTGAAGTGGCCGTACATGTTGCAATGCACACAATATCGACAGGCGATTCCCACTGGATGATGATAGGTACATGTTGGGCAGGCAGGGTGAGGACCAGTATATGCACGCTTTGCCGGCGGTGCATAGGTAACTGGTGCTGCAGCTGGTTGGTGTTGAGGTTGCTGCTGAGCTGGTACGGCTTGAAGTGGGGCAGCAGTGGTGACAGCACAGTTCTTGTTGCTGGAGTTGCTGTTGTTTTTCCTCTTGCTTCTCTCGGCCGTCCACCAGTCTAAAGCGCGGGACTGGAAGACGCCGGTGGCGTTAACAATTCGGAGGTTGTCAGGACAGTTGCTCTGACGCAGAGTGACTTCAATCGAATCAAACCATTGAAACATGGCCGTAGGACCATCCTCGCCGGTAAATTCTTTCGGATCGCAAGCTTTGAACTGCTTAAAGCTAAAAGTGGACTTTGGCGAATCTATTCGAGACTCTTCAAAAGACTTGCTAGCGTTTTCATTCAGCTCACTAACAATCTGGGGAATAACCTTCGCGATTTGCTTAGCGACGAGTGAGGCGATGTGCTTGTCCTCATGATTACGGCGGGCTGAGCGAGCAGTGTGAGATCCAAATGACGACATTGTCTGCAATAGACAACGCCATTGGATTCAAACGCTATTTCGATTAATCCTAGCATGGTCTAGCGAGACACCAAAAGCTACTTATATAAAGCACAGGAACACGTCTACCATATAAGCACATAATCACCAAATCACAGAACACATAAACACATAGACACGTAAGGCACATAGAGCACAGAGAAGCAGTCAAAATACAGAAACCCATCATTCAAAGTCGCGCGCGTTCGAGAATAGCGATTGCGATTAGCGAGTAACATAGCGAATAGTATATCATGCGATTATCCACCAATATTAGCGATTTGTTAGCGTATTGAGATAGATGTGCAGTGCGATGTGTGTCGATTAAAGCGAAGCGAAAAGCGAATAAATCACCAAAATCGAAACTCATAAACAGGTAAAGTCACATAAAACACATAAAATCCACATAAAACGACAAATTATCAAAGTCAGCGGCGTCGAAATCCAGAATCGAAACACATAAAATCAGCGAATGCGAGATTGAAATCGAATAATAGAGTGTCTTAGGCTGATAGACGTCGACTACCCAAAGTGATTCGACTATTCACAAGGACACTTGGTACACACTCTGACCTCCGGGACTGTGCTCTCGCCTCGATTTTGGGCGAATGGCACGCATCCTTCCAGTTGCAGTGTGACTTCAAGTCGTTGGAGTCCGTTGAGACTTTGGTGAGAGTGTTGTAAACCAAAAATAGAGAAGAAAATATGCGTTAAAGTACGGATTTCACTCCTGATTCAACGCAAATTCTCCTGTGTATAGATAAAAATGCGGGTCGAACAAGCAATTTAGTCGAGAGTTTGCGGTTTTCACACCTAATCTCGACCTAGTCACTCGTTCATTTTTTTGAAAAGAGTGCAGTGATAGTGTAGTGTAGGCGAGAATAACAAGAAATAGCAAGTAAGTTCGTACAAAACCCCTAACGGTAAGCGCAAGTCGGTCTGTTGGTACTTAGACTATAGACTAGGTCGTTTCTAAGACATCGATCCGGACTAGGTCGAGTCTTGCCAATTCCCTATAGTTATGGTTCTGATACCAATCTGTCACACCCCAACCGATGGCGGAAACATCGGGGTATGACACTGAGAGAAACAGATTGTCCATGAGTATCCATAACAACTATTCATTACCAGATAATTAAACGTCATGTCCCATACCACAACATATCCAAATAAAAACAATTATTACAAATAATTGTCTAAAAAATACTGTTCTGACGACTCAGAATTAAGCGTGACATAACTAGACCCCTAGCTTGATTCACCAAGGCGCAACGATTTCCTAGCAGGACCTCCATCAATTGCTTTTATCCACTCCATATTCATCTTGTGTTCTTCCCTAGCTTAAAGTTAGTAGTAAGACCCTTGTAACCTTTGTTTACTTCTATTTTAGTTGGTTAAAAGATGCATTGGGTTGTTAATCATAAGAACATTAAAAGACATGAACGTGAATCTTGAACAAAAGCTTAACATATGATGATATCTTGATGAAATAAAGTTGTTTAGTGTATGTATAATACTTGCTTATTGTTTTCTTGAGAATATGATGTTGATCATCATATGGAGCTTGCTAGATTGTGATTAAACACATGATCTAGCAAGTGAGAGGATGATTATGTGACAACATAAGATAATCATCTTCTTGTGTAGACATGAACTTGATGAATAGAATGATTTCTTGTAAAACAAAAATCAAAGTAATCTAGTAAACTTATGAATCTAAGATTCATGAATGATTTCCCAAGAAAACTAAGTTCAAAATATGATTTTTAGTAGAACTTGATTCTTACTTAAACCTACACTATTTTTAGTGGAAAAACAAGTGCATAAACACTTATGAAACAAGAAGATCTAATAAATAAACATTTTTGTAAAATATGATTACAAGTTGTAAACACCTAGTTTCTTTAAGAATGAGATTTTTAAAGGAATAAACACACTTTAGAGGGTAAGTAAACCTACTAAACACTTTACCAAGTTACTACAAGTTTTTGTGAAAAGATCAAGTTCATGTTGTGATGTAAATTGAATAGTTTTGCACTTGGTAAGTATAAAATTATTTAAGGATTGATTGTTGATTGTTGTGATGATTTTTGAGAAGAAAATGATATGCTTTAATAGCATGGATACCTCCATTTTCAAAGGAAACTATGGCAAAATTTTCCAAAAATGCAAACACTTAGAAAATATTTTCTAAACAAGTAGTTACAAGTATGTTTTAAACTATGTTTTCAATATAAACTTTGCCATAAATTTTGTTACAAAAATACAAGTATTGGAGGTTGGTTTTTGTAAATAAAAATGGATAAATATATATTTAGAATATATATTTTATATTAAAGACACTTGTGTGAATATTTGTATACTTAGTGGAATAGTTATATTATTTTAGGGTAAAATAATATAACTTACAAATACCAAGAACTTACAAATCCAAAATAATACCAAAACTCTCACGGGATAAATACATAAGTTACACACTTGATATTGTGAAACCGAACGCAAAAACGTAACTTACAAAATATTCCGGAAAATACTCTTATAAATATATTTTTGGAAAATATTATTTTGGATACAAGAAGTGAAAATATGATTTTTGTACATATTACCAAGTTATGTCATATTTTCAACAAGAAGAAAATATATTATTTTTGGGAGATAAAAATATATTTTCCTAGTATATATTTAGAAGATATATGATTTTTGGGAAAAATATATATTTTCTTGGGAATGAATTATTTTTGACAAATAAGTTATACATATATTTTCTAAAGTAAGGCTTAAAAATATATTATTTAGAGAATACAAATACGAGAATACAAAAGTACAGGTATAAAATACCCCCATCCTTGGGAAGGAAAATACGAAATTAAATACTTGAGAAGTATTAATACAGAAATAGTGTTTAAACAATTATTCCAAAATTAAATATAATTTAAAGTTAAAATAATTTATTTTAACAAGAAATTATAACTTGGAATAATATTGGAAACATAAAAGAAACGTAACTCAAAAACGTAAATACAAAGGCAAGGCACGGCCCGTTCGTCTAATAGACCCTAGCACGTTGTAGGTAGTCGGGTTTGCTGAAGAGATTTTGGGTTACGATTCTGAAGACGCAATACTGTGAGTTCATGTCCCCCTTTTCTTTTAAACTGTTTTGTTTATTAACTTCAGGGGTGAAATACATGTTACAAAGGATTACATACGAATACTATTGGTATGATTAGCCTAGGAAAGAACCATAGATCATGTGATTGGGTAGGCGGATAGTTGGGACCATTAATCCTCGTCTCAGGACCGAGGGGCATGAGTGATAGATCTATTTGGGTGTAGCGAGCCCACACCCATGAGGACCAGGGTGGCCCATAGGGTGACTATGTCTTCCAGCCGGAAGCCCGGTACAACTTTGCTAGGTTTGAGTCTTCCTACACCGTCACACGTATCAGTGGCCTTGCAAACCATTGGTGATCTTTTCCTTGTTTGCTTTCATACCGGGACATGCATACATACACTGTTTATAAAGGTTTATACATACTTATACAAACACATGAACTCGCTCAACTTTTGTTGATGTTTTTAAACTACATGTATTTCAGGGAACTAGTGGATCTGGCAGGTGTATGCATGTGTCTTCAAGCTGCATCACTAATAAAGGATGTCATCCGTGGTCATAGAGTTTAGGAGATGTATCCTATTCCTGGACGGGATACATGTTTCTAAACTTGGTTTTAGTTAGCATCTTTTGTTGAGTCTTTATGAACTCAGTTAAACATGTCCTGGTTTGTAACTTAATTTGGTGTCGATGTTTTCAGACAAGTATGTTGTGGTATTTTCTAAACTTAATTAATGGATGAACATCTCACGATTTTATCATATAGCGTTGTTATGATTGAATGCTATGGTATTAAGTAAGTCACAGCAAATAACCACGCTTTCGCAAAAGTCAGGGTGTGACAACTTGGTATCAGAGCTTCGATCGTAGCGAACTAGGATTCTTTCTCGAGTCTAGACTACGATCATTAGGGCTCTCACGAAAACAATTTTACATTGCATACACAAAATGTCCAAATCCAGGGAACAAACATTTTTATAAACAAAAGGCACAAAAATACACTTCAAAACTTATGTTCATAATTCGGTCATAGAGACTGGGGGAATTCAGTCTTAGAGACTGGGGTGGTTTAGTCTTAGAGACTGGGGAGGTTTAGTCTTAGAGACTGTGGAAAATGAGTCTTAGAGACTGGGAAAATTGAGTCTTAGAGACTGGGTAGTCAGTTTGAGAAACTGGGAGGGTTTTAGTCTGAGAGGCTAGGAGGTTCAGTCTAAGAGGCTGGGTGGGATAGTCTAGGGAAGACTAGGATGAATACATGCTTACATTGTTATGACTTACATGCTTATTTGATGATTATTGATATATGTGCCTATGTGTGATTGTTTTGTCACAGACACCATGTCCTCTTCTGATAATGGAGTATCAGATACCATAGACCCTATGGCCATAGTCTCGGATGATGAGATAGCCCAGACCCTGAGGTTTTTACATCTGACACCACGAGTGACGACGATGATGATTTTCAGTCGTTTTCTTTACCAAAGTTTGGAGTTGATATACCACTAGCTGATGGTCTTCCTGGCGAGGATCTACTTCTTGTTCAGATCCCTGCTCCTTTTCCTCTTGTTGCGTTTCCTCTTGAGGATCTGCCTCTTGATGCTATGTCCGACGATGACATCGATCTTTTTATTGAGGGTCCCCCTGAGGGTGCCCAGGATGATGGAGTTCCAGTCGCCGATGTCATTGCTGTTCCGCTTGTCGAGATTTCTGTCGTTGAGATCTCATCTGACCATTCTAGTCCCGATTCATTTGAGTCTGTGTCATCTACTACACTACACGCACTAGGATTACAACGTTATCCCACCGATTCTGATTCTTACACTACTATGTCTGCTGCACCTGTTCCTCCACAGGACTTCGAGTTTGAGGATGAGTTTGATCATGTCTTTCCACACGACTTTGACCCAGAGCATGAGATTGAGTTTGTCCCTGATGATCAGCCTTTTGAGGCACCTGTTGATCCTGATGTGGATCCTGAGCATGAGGTCGATTTCATTCCTGATGATCAGCTCTTTGATGTACCCGCTGATCTCGAGCCGATGCCCGCCGATCTTGAGCTTGCTCCAGCTGACCCTGAGCCTATGATTGTACCTGAGCCTATACCTGCTCACGATCCTTTGCCTGAGCATGACCCTGCACTCGTTAACATTCCAGTTGTTGCACAACCATTACCTGACCCAATCCGTGTACTGGTTGATGATGCTCCTTTTGCAGCATAGATTGACCCCAGATATGCACACACCAGCAATGGGTAGATCGAGGAGGACGATGACTATCCTCCTTTTGTTAGATCTGTCACTCCCCCACCGGCACCTATACATGCACCCATTGATATCGCCCAGTTTCACCCACATGAGTCTGACATTCACCGCAAAGATCTACTAGACACATTTCTTTAGGATATCCCTCCTCCCCGTCCGGGGGAAGGACCCTCGAGTCAGCAGCCCAGTCATGTACCTCCTGTGTCAGAAGCCGATCCTTTCATGTCACAGTTTACACACACTGCTCCTTCTTCTGCACCCACGGGCGAGCCACTTATTTGGTTTCCGCCCAACATGATGCTTGTATCTGATCCATACTATCCCTTCCACATTGGATACACGAGGGATGATTTTCTTTTGTCGCTGCAGCTCCAACAGGAGATGCTGTGTAGGAGAGTCATGGAGTTAGAGAGGATCCCGCGTCCTCCGCCTTGTCCTTGTCAGTCACCATTCGCGGCTCCGCTTCCTCCACTTCTGCCATACCCATATTTCGATGTCCGTTTTCTTACTATGGAGCAGCAGGTTAGCTATCTGTCGTGTATCGTTCATGCTCTCGAGGAGGATTTTGCGCATTTGCGCAGGTTGCTATTCGTTCCTCCACCTCCTCCACCTCCACCATCAGCATAGGGGTTTTTGGTTTGATGCAGGTAGCATACTTTTGATGAGAGTGCAGCTATTGAGCCAGATTGCACAGCTTTTTGAAGACCACAGTGTGACTTTTGACTTATTGACTTTTGACTGATGTAGCTTGTTAGACGATTCAGACAAGGGTGATGTGACCCTTAGTCTCTTTTGATGTATGATATATTGTGAAACATGTAAAACTGTACTTGTGGTCTTGATATATGAAAGCTCAATCACAACATTCTCATTATATACGTTGTTGGAATTACTTGTTTGTGGTATGACATGGGATGTTATGTGTTAACTTGTATTGATAAATGGTATCACAAATTCATGTTACATACTTACTATACTATTTATGACCTGACCTATACAATCATCTTATAAAAGATGCCTCTACGAAGGGAAACTCGTTTGCCCACTACAGAGGCAGAGTTACAGGAACGGATTTCACAGGCTATTGCACAGCACAAGGCCCTGCGCTCGGAACATAGCGAGGGTACCTCTGGAAGCAACCCACCCCATGGTAATGTTAAGTCACCATAGACACATTACGTTACATTTGGATATTCCATGTGCAATCGCTAATGCTTGCTGTGAATGATGTTACTTGTACAGGCTGTACCTATAAACAATTCTTAGACTGTAAGCCATTGAATTTCGACGGCACCGGGGGTGCTGTAGCTTTTGTCAGATGGACGGAGAAGACGCATTCTGTGATAAGGATGAGCAAGTGTGCTCCTGAACATCAAGTCACCTACATCTCAGGACTCTTTCTAGATGGTGCCTTATCCTGGTGGAATCTTCAAGTCTAAACCTTGGGGGAAGAAGCTGCTTACGCCATGTCATGGGATGAAATGAAGGAGCTCATGAGGAAGAAATACTGTTCCAGGGCCGAAATCCAAAAGTTGGAAACTGAGTTTTGGCACCTCAAAATGGACGGCCCGAAAATTGCTGAATATGTGCAAAGATTCCAAATTCAAACGCATTGAACGTTTTATTTGGGGGTTGGCACCTCAGATTATGAGTTTGGTGACAACGTCGAAGCCAGCCACAATTACTGAGGCTATCGATCTGAGCGTGTCACTAACTGAAGAAGCTATCAGATTAAACAAGTTTTCGATCTCTGACCAGAAGAAGAAGGAGACTCACGTTGAGTCATCCAGTGAGAATAAGCGGAAGTTCTCCAACTTTAAGAAAGGTACCAGTAGTACCAACAAGAAGGATGAGGCAAACGCACCAGCCAAGGCCAAGGGAAAGGGGTATATGGGCACCTTGCCCAAATGTGATGCGTGTCAGTTGCATCACAATGGACGATGCCGATCTGGAATATGTGAATCTTGTGGAAGAGTTGGTCACTCGAAAGAAACATGCTGGGTTGGTACTGGCCGTGGTGGTCAAAGGGGTTTTGGTAACTACAACCGTGGAGGTAACGGGAATGGAAACCGCCCGTAAGGAAATAATGGAGGTAATGGAACCCGTGGTAATTTTGGAAATCAAGCTGGGAGTGGAAATCGCAACCAAAGCAACACTCAAGGTGGTAATGGGAACGGTAATGGTCGAGGACCAGGTTGTTTTAATTGTGGAGACATGGGGACTTCAAGAGAGAATGCCCAAAGCTCAAGGAAGGGTTTTCAACATCGGAGCGAGAGAAGCTCGCCAAGATCCAAATGTGGTTACTGGTACGTTCCTTATCAACCAATGCTTTGCATTTGTACTGTTTGATACTGGTGCCGATTATAGTTTTGTATCGCTAGAGTTTAAGAATAGCTTGGGTTGGTAGCTAGTAAGTTAGACATTCCATATTCGAAAGAACTAGCGAACGGAAAGCTAGTAGAAGCAAGTGAAGTCATCAAAGGTTGCGTGATAGAACTGGGAGAGCATGAGTTTTCGCTTGATCTTCTGCCTGTCGAGTTGGGGAGCTTCGACATGGTAGTGGGGATGGATTGGTTGTCAAGTAACCGAGCAGAGATTGTGTGTCACGAGAAGGTCATTCGCATTCCGATGGCGAATGGAGAGACGATTGTGGTACATGGAGAGAAGCGCGATACGCCCTTAAGGATCATCAGTTGTTTGAAGGCTCGGAAATGTTTGCAGAAAGGATGTGTTGCCTTCTTGGCACACATCATGGATAAAGAAGCCGCTGAGCCAAAGTTAGAAGAAATTCCAGTCATGAAGGAGTATCCTGAAGTCTTTCCAGAAGACTTGCCAGGATTGCCGCCGCAAAGGCAAGTCGAATTCCATATTGACTTAGTTCCAGGCGCCGCGCCTGTAGCTAAGGCACCCTATTGACTTGCACCTTCAGAAATGCAAGAACTGTCAACACATCTTCAAGAGCTATTGGATAAGGGATTTATCAGACCAAGCTTCTCGCCTTGGGGAGCTCCAGTTTTGTTCGTAAAAAAGAAAGACGGTAGTTTCTGCATGTGTATCGACTACCGGGAGCTAAACAAATTGACCATTAAGAATCAGTATCCTTTGCCAAGAATTGATGACCTGTTCGATCAACTACAAGGTTCGAGTTTTTACTCCAAGATCGACGTTCGATCAGGTTATCACCAGTTGAGAATTCAAGAGGAGAGTATTCCAAAGACGGCCTTTAGGACTCGCTATGGACATTACGAGTTCCTGGTTATGCTGTTTTGGCTGACAAACGCGCCAGCCGTGTTTATGGATTTGATGAAGAGAGTCTGCAAGCCCTACCTCGATAAGTTTGTGATCGTGTTTATCGACGATATTTTGATCTACTCGAAGACGAAGAAAGAACATGAGCAACACCTAAGAGCTATTTTAGAACTGCTTAAGAAAGAGAAGTTGTACGCGAAGTGCGAGTTCTGGTTGCGTGAAGTTTAGTTTCTTGGTCACGTGGTTAACGGAGACGGAAGTCGTGTGGATCCCACAAAGATCAAGGCGATCAAGAATTGGGAGACTCCGAAAACGCCAACCGAGATTCGTCAGTTCCTAGGTTTGGCAGGTTACTATCGCAGATTCATCAAGGATTTTTCAAAAATCGCTCAGCCGTTGACCTCCCTCACTAAAAAAGACAAGAAGTGCGAATGGGGAGACAAGCAAGAAGAAGCATTTCAGTTGTTGAAGAACAAGATTTGCGACACACCGATTTTGTCCCTACTCGAAGGCACTGACGACTTCGTGGTATATTGCGACGCCTCACGTTAAGGTTTGGGATGTGTATTAATGCAGCGTCAGAAGCTTATAGCCTATGCTTCACGCCAGTTGAAGGTCCACGAGAAAAATTACACCACGCATGATCTGGAATTAGGCGCGGTGGTGTTTGCATTAAAGATCTGGCGACATTACTTATATGGCATGCGATGCACAATCTTTACTGATCACAAGAGTCTGCAGCATATATTTGACCAGAAAGAGCTTAACATGAGACAGAGACGATGGGTGGAGCTGTTAAATGATTATGATTATGAGATTAAGTATCACCCAGGGAAGGCGAATGTGGTCGCAGACGCCTTGAGTCGGAAATAAAGAATCAAGCCCATAAGGGTTAGGGCTTTGGAAATGATTTTTCAAACGGACCTCTCATTGCGCATTCGTGCCGCGCAGAGAGAAGCTCTCAAGGAAAGGAATCTTGAAAATGAGTATCTCCATGGGATGGAGAGACAGTTGGTGCCAAATGAGGAAGGAACGTTCTGCTTCATGAAACGAATTTAGGTTCCTCTATTTGGTGGTTTGAGAGAAGTAATTTTTGATGAAGCTCACAAATCACGGTACTCGATCCATCCAGGATCGGATAAAATATACCAAGATTTAAAGGATTTCTACTGGTGGCCGAGACTAAAAGGTGATGTCGCAATGTATGTTGGCAAATGTTTAACTTGTGCCAAGGTAAAGGCCGAATATCAAAAGCCTTCAGGTCTTCTGCAACAACCAGAGATACCCAAGTGGAAATGGGAGCAGATTTCGATGGATTTTATAACTAAGTTACCAAAGACACCCAGAGGTCATGATACGATTTGGGTAATCATACACTGTCTGACGAAATCTGCACACTTTTTGCCAATCAAGGAGAAAAACAACACAAGCAAGCTAGCCGAGCTATACCTCGGAGAGATTGTTGCACGTCATGGAGTGCCTCTCTCAATTATTTCTGATAGGGATGGAAGATTCGTGTCAAGGATTTGGCAATCCTTCCAAGAAGCCTTTGGCTCTCAGCTGAATCTGAGTACTGCATTCCACCCGCAGACTGATGTCCAGAGCGAACGGACGATTCAAACATTGGAAGACATGTTGCGAGCTTGCGTAATGGATTTGGGTGGTAGTTGGGACACTCACTTACCCTTGGTAGAATTTTCATACAACAACAGTTATCATGCAAGCATCCAAGTTGCACCGTTTGAAGCTCTATATGGACGCAAGTGTCGATCAACGCTATGCTGGGAAGACGCGGGAGATAGACAGCTTATTGGTCCCGAATTGGTTCAAGAGATGACTGATAAGATTATACAAATCCGAGAGCGCATCATGGCGGCTCGCGATCGTCAAAAGAGTTATGCAGACCGAAGAAGGAAACCTTTGGAGTTTCAAGTGGGAGATATGGTTTTGTTAAAGGTTTCACCCTGGAAGGGTGTAGCACGCTTTGGGAAGCGTAGAAGTTGAACCCAAGATACATTGGACCATTCAAAATCCTAGAAAGGATTGGTCTTGTAGCATACAAGTTGGATCCACCCGCAGAGCTGAATGGCGTTCATGATACATTTCATGTATCAAATTTGAAAAAGAGTCCAACTCAAGAAACAGTTGTCATTCCTGTCGACGAAGTTCATATTGATGACACACTCCACTTTACTAAAGAACCGGTTGAGGTTACTGATTGGAAGGTTAACAAGACGCAACAGAGTAGTGTCAAACTCGTCAAGGTTCGTTGGAACGCGCGACATGGCCCAGAGTTTACTTGGGAGCGTGAGGATCGCATGAAAGCAAAATACCCACATTTGTTCCCCAAGACCCCTGCATCTAGTAGCAGAACTAAAATTTCAGAACAAAATTTTCTTAACAGGGGGAGAATGTGACAACCCTCATAAATCTAGGTATCCGTACAATTAATTAATATTGATTAGTGCTTAATGACTGTGCTTAATTACAACTAATGACTTAGACTGCTTTCTGATTACTGTATCATACATACATATGCATCACATATTACATACTGTCACATCATTTCACATGCAAACTCTTAGTGACATAAACGATGCACAAAGCACGGTTAGCACAGTTAGCGGATAACTCAGAAATATGCTGACAATGTCACTACATAGACAGACAGTGTTTTGAGACCCCGTAAGGGCCAGAGACAAGGTACTACACTAGTATGGTGTGTGGGGAAGTAAGGACCATAAAACTGCGTCACTAGGTGATAGCTTAAGTACCGGAAAGTGCCTAAAACCCACTAAAAGTGCAGAATTCTGCATATTTCAGCAAAATTCAGTTTTTTAACAAGCTAGTAAGGTGCAAAAATATGACAAAATGGTCCTGTATGCTTTCCTAAGTGTCGGGAATTAAAAGTGTCACAAAAGGGTACTTAATAAACACTAAACGGTAAAGCTTGACACTTTAACGAACCGGTATCTAACCAAACAACCGGACATTACCCGGAACACCAAAATATTGCTAGAAGCATTGTTTTATTATTTCTTGGCTAGTTATGGTTCCTGAACACCCTAATACACTACATAATACATCCTACACTTAAAACACTAGATTTTTACACTTAACCTCCAACTAATTACCCACTTATCATCTCAACTTACATTTACCCCCCTCTCATGACTTACGGCCCCAAGGGTGGCCCACCCTTGATCCCCACAATCTTGATAGATTTGGCATAATCCCAATGCATTTAGAGAAGATTATGGTGTGTACTTTGGGAAACATTAGAACCATTGGATAACAGGGATTTGTGGTTATAAGTAGACTTAAGATCACTTCATCTTCAACACCTCAACTCTCTCCCTCTCTCCTTCTTGCTCTTGGCCGAAGATCACACCCCCACCACCACCATTTTTTAATCATCATCCAACCATTCCAAGTGCTTTCCAAGGTGTAAGAAGGTTACTAAAGAAGCTCAGTGCTCTTGGATCTTGAAGGACCTCCATCAATTGCTTTTATCCACTCCATATTCATCTTGTGTTCTTCCCTAGCTTAGAGTAGTAAGACCCTTGTAACCTTTGTTTACTTCTATTTTAGTTGGTTAAAAGATGCATAGGGTTGTTAATCATAAGAACACTAAAAGACATGAACATGAATCTTGAACAAAAGCTTAACATATGATGATATCTTGATGAAATAAAGTTGTTTAGTGTATGTATAATACTTGCTTATTGTTTTCTTGAGAATATGATGTTGATCATCATACGGAGCTTGCTAGATTGTGATTAAACACATGATCTAGCAAGTGAGAGGATGATTATGTGACAACATAAGATAATCATCTTCTTGTGTAGACATGAACTTGATGAATAGAATGATTTCTTGTAAAACAAAAATCAAAGTAATCTAGTAATCTTATGAATCTAAGATTCATGAATGATTTACCAAGAAAACTAAGTTCAAAATATGATTTTTAGTAGAACTTGATTCTTACTTAAACCTACACTATTTTTAGTGAAAAAACAAGTGCATAAACACTTATGAAACAAGAAGATCTAATAAATAAACATTTTTGTAAAATATGATTACAAGTTGTAAACACCTAGTTTCTTTAAGAATGAGATTTTTAAAGGAATAAACACACTTTAGAGGGTAACTAAACCTACTAAACACTTTACCAAGTTACTACAAGTTTTTGTGAAAAAGATCAAGTTCATGTTGTGATGTAAATTGAATAGTTTTGCACTTGGTAAGTATAACATTATTTAGGGATTAATTGTTGATTGTTGTGATGATTTTTGAAAAGAAAATGATATGCTTTAATTGCATGGATACCTCCATTTTCAAAGGAAAGTATGGCAAAATTTTCTAAAAATGCAAACACTTATAAAATATTTTTCTAAACAAGTAGTTACAAGTATGTTTTAAACTATGTTTTCAATATAAACTTTGCCATAAATTTTGTTATAAAAATACAAGTATTGGAGGTTGGTTTTTGTAAATAAAAATGGATAAATATATATTTAGAATATATATTTTATATTAAAGACACTTGTGTGAATATTTGTATACTTTGTGGAATAGTTATATTATTTTAGGGTAAAATAATATAACTTACAAATACCAAGAACTTACAAATCCAAAATAATACCAAAAATCTCACGGGATAAATACATAAGTTACACACTTGATATTGTGAAACCGAACACAAAAACGTAACTTACAAAATATTCCGGAAAATACTCTTATAAATATATTTTTGGAAAATATTATTTTGGATACAAGAAGTGAAAATATAATTTTTGTACATATTACTAAGTTATGTCATATTTTCAACAAGAAGAAAATATATTATTTTTGGGAGATAAAAATATTTTTTCCTAGTATATATTTAGAAGATATATGATTTTTGGGAAAAATATATATTTTCTTGGGAATGCATTATTTTAGAGAAATAAGTTATACATATATTTTCTAAAGTAAGGCTTGAAAATATATTATTTAGAGAATACAAATACGAGAATACAAAAGTACAGGTATAAAATACCCCCATCCTTGGGAAGGAAAATACGAAATTAAATACTTGAGAAGTATTAATACAGAAATAGTGTTTAAACAATTATTCCAAAATTAAATATAATTTAAAGTTAAAATAATTTATTTTAACAAGAAATTATAACTTGGAATAATATTGGAAACATAAAAGAAACGTAACTCAAAAACGTAAATACAAAGGCAAGGCACGGCCCGTTCGTCTAATAGACCCTAGCACGTTGTAGGTAGTCGGGTTTGCTGAAGAGATTTTGGGTTACGATTCTGAAGACGTAATACTGTGAGTTCATGTCCCCCTTTTCTTTTAAACTGTTTTGTTTATTAACTTCAGGGGTGAAATACATGTTACAAAGGATTACATACGAATACTATTGGTATGATTAGCCTAGGAAAGAACCATAGATCATGTGATTGGGTAGGCGGATAGTTGGGACCATTAATCCTCGTCTCAGGACCGAGGGGCATGAGTGATAGATCTATTTGGGTCCAGGGAGCCCACACCCATGAGGACCAGGGTGGCCCATAGGGTGACTATGTCTTCCAGCCGGAAGCCCGGTACAACTTTGCTAGGTTTGAGTCTTCCTACACCGTCGCACATATCAATGGCCTTGCAAACCATTGGTGATCTTTTCCTTGTTTGCTTTCATACCGGGACATGCTTACATACACTGTTTACAAAGGTTTATACATACTTATACAAACACATGAACTCGCTCAACTTTTGTTGATGTTTTTAAACTACATGTATTTCAGGGAACTATTAGATCTGGCAGGTGTATGCATGTGTCTTCAAGCTGCGTCATTAATAAAGGATGTCATCCGTGGTCGTAGAGTTTAGGAGATGTATCCTATTCCTGGACGGGATACATGTTTCTAAACTTGGTTTTAGTTAGCATCTTTTGTTGAGTCTTTATGAACTCAGTTAAACATGTCCTGGTTTGTAACTTAATTTGGTGTCGATGTTTTCAGACAAGTATGTTGTGGTATTTTCTAAACTTAATTAATGGATGAACATCTCATGATTTTATCATATAGCGTTGTTATGATTGAATGCTATGATATTAAGTAAGTCACACCAAATAATCACGCTTCCACAAAAGTCACGGTGTGACAGCTTGGTATCAGAGCTTCGATCGTAGCGAACTAGGATTCTTTCTCGAGTCTAGACTACGATCATTAGGGCTCTCACGAAAACAATTTTACATTGCTTACACAAATGTCCTGATCCAGGGAACAAACATTTTTATAAACAAACGACACAAAAATACACTTCAAAACTTATGTTCATAATTCGGTCTTAGAGACTGGGGGAATTCAGTCTTAGAGACTGGGGAGGTTCAGTCTTAGAGACTGGGGAGGTTTAGTCTTAGAGACTGGGGAAAATGAGTCTTAGAGACTGGGAAAATTGAGTCTTAGAGACTGGGTAGTCAGTTTGAGAAACTGGGAGGGTTTTGGTCTGAGAGGCTAGGAGGTTCAGTCTAAGAGGTTGGGTGGGATAGTTTGGGGAAGACTAGGATGAATACATGCTTACATTGTTATGACTTACATGCTTATTTGATGATTATTGATATATGTGCATATGTGTGATTATTTTGTCACAGACACTATGTCCTATTCTGATAATGGAGTATCAGATACCATAGACCCTATGGCCATAGTCTCGGATGATGAGATAGCCACAGACCCTGAGGTATTTACATCTGACACAACGAGTGACGACGATGATGATTTTCAGCCGTTTGCTTTACCAAAGTTTGGAGTTGATATACCACTAGCTGATGGTCTTCCTGGTGAGGATCTACTTCTTGTTCAGATCCCCGCTCCTTTTCCTCTTGCTGCGTTTCCTCTTGAGGATCTGCCTCTTGATGCTATGTCCGACGATGACATCGATCTTTTTATTGAGGGTCCCCCTGAGGGTGCCCAGGATGATGGAGTTCCAGTCGCCGATGTCATTGCTGTTCCGCTTGTCGAGATTCCTGTCGTTGAGATCTCATCTGACCATTCTGGTCCCGATTCATTTAAGTCTGTGTCATCTACTACACTGCAGGCACTGGGATTACAGCGTTATCCCACCGATTCTGATTCTGACACTGCTATGTCTGCTGCACCTGTTCCTCCACAGGACTTTGAGTTTGAGGATGAGTTTGATCCTGTCTTTCCACACGACTTTGACCCAGAGCATGAGATTGAGTTTGTCCCTGATGATCAGCCTTTTGAGGCACCTGTTGATCTTGATGTGGATCCTGAGCATGAGTCGATTTCGTTCCTGATGACCAGCTCTTTGATGTACCCGCTGATCTCGAGCCGATGCCCGCCGATCTTGAGCTTGCTCCAGCTGACCCTAAGCCTATGATTGTACCTGAGCCTATACCTGCTCACGATCCTTTGCATGAGCACGACCCTACACCCGTTAACATTCCAGTTGTTGCACCACCATTACCTGACCCGATCCCTGTATTGGTTGATCGTGCTTCTTTTGCAGCATAGATTGACCCCAGATATGCACACACCCTCAATGGGTGGATCGAGGACGATGATGACTATCCTCCTTTTGTTAGATCTGTCACTCCCCCACCTGCACCTGTACATGCACCCATTGATATCGCCCAGTTTCACCCACATGAGTCTGACATTCACCGCACAGATCTACTGGACACATTTCTTCAGGATATCCCTCCTCCCCGTCCGGGGGAAGGACCCTCAAGTCAGCAGCCCAGTCATGTACCTCCTGTGTCAGCAACCGATCCTTTCATGTCACAGTTTACACACACTGCTCCTTCTTTTGCACCCACGGGCGAGCCAGTTATTTGGTTTCCGCCCAACATGATGCCTGTATCTGATCCATACTAACCCTTACACATTGGATACACGAGGAATGATTTGCTTTTATCGCTGCAGCTCCAGTAGGAGATGCTGTGTAGGAGAGTCATGGAGTTAGAGAGGATCCCGCGTCCTCCGCGTTGCCCTTGTCAGTCACCATTCGTGGCTCCGCTTCCTCCACTTCTGCCATACCCAGATTTTGTTGTCTGTTTTTTTACTATGGAGCAGCAGGTTAGCTATCTGTTGCGTATCGTTCATGCTCTCGAGGAGGATTTTGCGCATTTGCGCAGGTTGCTATTCGTTCCTCCACCTCAATGCATAGGGGTTTTTGGTTTGATGCAGGTAGCATACTTTTGATGAGAGTGCAGCTATTGAGCCAGATTGCACAGCTTTTTGAAGACCACAGTGTGACTTTTGACTTATTGACTTTTGACTGATGTAGTTTGTTAGACGATTCGGACAAGGGTGATGTGACCCTTAGTCTCTTTTGATGTATGATATATTGTGAAACATGTAAAACTGTACTTGTGGTCTTGATATATGAAAGCTCAATCGCAACATTCTCATTATATACGTTGTTGGAATTACTTGTTTGTGGTATGACATGGGATGTTATGTGTTTACTTGTGTTGATAAATGGTATCACAAATGCATGTTACATACTTACTATACTATTTATGACCTGACCTATACAATCATCTTATAGAAAATGCCTCCACGAAGGGAAACTCGTTTGCCCACTACAGAGGCAGAGTTACAGGAACAAATTTCACAGGCTATTGCACAGCACGAGGCCCTGCGCTTGGAACATAGCGAGGGTACCTCTGGAAGCAACCCACCCCATGGTAATGTTAAGTCACCATAGACACATTACGTTACATTTGGATATTCCATGTGCAATCGCTAATGCTTGCTGTGAATGATGTTACTTGTACAGGCTGTACCTATAAACAATTATTAGACTGTAAGCCATTGAATTTCAACGGCACCGGGGGTGCTGTAGCTTTTGTCAGATGGACGGAGAAGACGGATTCTATGATAAGGATGAGAAAGTGTGCTCCTGAACATCAAGTCACCTACATCTCAGGACTCTTTCTAGATGGAGCCTTATCCTGGTGGAATCTTCAAGTCTAAACCTTGGGGGAAGAAGCTGCTTATGCCATGTCATGGGATGAAATGAAGGAGCTCATGAGGAAGAAATACTGTTCCAGGGCCGAAATCCAAAAGTTGGAAACTGAGTTTTGGCACCTCAAAATGGACAGCCCGAAAATTGCTGAATATGTGAAAAGATTCCACGACTTGTCACGCGTTGTGCCGTATATGGTGGATCCTGAATTCAAATGCATTGAACGTTTTATTTGGGGGTTGGCACCTCAGATTATGAGTTTGGTGACAACGTCGAAGCCTGCCACAATTACTGAGGCTATCGATCTGAGCGTGTCACTAACTGAAGAAGCTATCAGATTAAACAAGTTTTCGATCTCTGACCAGAAGAAGAAGGAGACTCATGTTGAGTCATCCGGTGAGAACAAGCGGAAGTTCTCCAACTTTAAGAAAGGTACCAGCAGTACCAACAAGAAGGATGAGGCAAAAGCACTGGCCAAGGCCAAGGGAAAGGGGTATATGGGCACCTTGCCCAAATGTGATGTGTGTCAGTTGCATCACAATGGACGATGCCGATCTGGAAAATGTGAATCTTGTGGAAGAGTTGGTCACTCGAAAGAAACATGCTGGGTTGGTACTGGCCGTGGTGGTCAAAGGGGTTTTCGTAACAACAACCGTGGAGGTAACGGGAATGGAAACCGCCCGCAAGGAAATAATGGAGGTAATGGAAACTGTGGTAATTTTGGAAATCAAGCTGGGAGTGGAAATCGCAACCAAAACAACGCTCAAGGTGGTAATGGGAACGGTAATGGTCGAGGACCAGGTTGTTTTAATTGTGGAGACATGGGGCACTTCAAGAGAGAATGCCCAAAGCTCAATCAAGCTCAAGGAAGGGTTTTCAACATCGGAGTGAGAGAAGCTCGCCAAGATCCAAATGTGGTTACTGGTACGTTCCCTATCAACCAACGCTTTGCATCTGTACTGTTTGATACTGGTGCCGATTATAGTTTTGTATCGCTAGAGTTTAAGAATATGCTTGGGTTGGTAGATAGTAAGTTAGACATTCCGTATTCGATAGAACTAGCGAATGGAAAGCTAGTAGAAGCAAGTGAAGTCATCAGAGGTTGCGTGATAGAACTGGGAGAGCACGAGTTTTTGCTTGATCTTCTGCCTGTCGAGTTGGGGAGCTTCGACGTGGTAGTGGGGATGGATTGGTTGTCAAGCAACCGAGCAGAGACTGTGTGTCACGAGAAGGTCATTCGCATTTCGATGGTGAATGGAGAGATGATTGTGGTACATGGAGAGAAGCGCGATATGCCCTTAAGGATCATCAGTTGTTTAAAGGCTCGGAAATGTTTGCAGAAAGGATGTGTTGCCATCTTGGCACACATCATGGATAAAGAAGCCGCTGAGCCAAAGTTAGAAGATATTTCAGTCGTGAAGGAGTATCCTGAAGTCTTTCCAGAAGACTTGCCAGGATTACCGCCGCAAAGGCAAGTCGAATTCCATATTGACTTAGTTCCAGGCGCCGCGCCTGTAGCTAAGGCACCCTATCGACTTGCACCTTCAGAAATGCAAGAATTGTCAACACAACTTCAGGAGCTATTGGATAAGGGATTTATCAGACCAAGCTTCTCGCCTTGGGGAGCTCCAGTTTTGTTCGTTAAAAAGAAAGACGGTAGTTTCCGCATGTGTATCGACTACCGGGAGCTAAACAAATTGACCATTAAGAATCGGTATCCTTTGACAAGAATTGATGACTTGTTCGATCAACTACAAGGTTCGAGTTTTTACTCCAAGATCGACCTTCGATCAGGTTATCACTAGTTGAGAATTCAAGAGGAGAGTATTCCAAAGACGGCCTTTAGGACTCGCTATGGACATTACGAGTTCCTGGTTATGCCGTTTGGGTTGACAAACGCGCCAGCCGTGTTTATGGATTTGATGAACAGAGTCTGCAAGCCCTACCTAGATAAGTTTGTGATCGTGTTTATCGACGATATTTTGATCTACTCGAAGACGAAGAAAGAACACGAGCAACACCTATGAGTTATTTTAGAACTGCTTAAGAAAGAGAAGTTGTACGCAAAGTTCTCGAAGTGCGAGTTCTGGTTGCGTGAAGTTCAGTTTCTTGGTCACGTGGTTAACGGAGATGGAAGTCATGTGGATCCCACAAAGATTGAGGTGATCAAGAATTGGGAGACTCCGAAAACGCCAACCGAGATTCGTCAGTTCCTAGGTTTGGCAGGTTACTATCGCAGATTCATCGAGGATTTTTCAAAAATCGCTCAGCCGTTGACCTCCCTCACTCAAAAAGACAAGAAGTACGAATGGGGAGACAAGCAAGAAGAAGCATTTCAGCTGTTGAAGAACAAGCTTTGCGACGCACCGATTTTGTCCCTACCCGAAGGCACTGACGACTTCGTGGTTATAAGTAGACTTAAGATCACTTCATCTTCAACACCTCAACTCTCTCCCTCTCTCCTTCTTGCTCTCGCCCGAAGATCACACCCCCACCATCACCATTTTTCAATCTTCATCCAACCATTCCAAGTGCTTTCCAAGGTGTAAGAAGGTTACTAAAGAAGCTCGGTGCTCTTGGATCTTGAAGGACCTCCATCAATTGCTTTTATCCACTCCATATTCATCTTGTGTTCTTCCCTTGCTTAGAGCTAGTAGTAAGACCCTTGTAACCTTTGTTTACTTCTATTTTAGTTGGTTAAAAGATGCATAGGGTTGTTAATCATAAGAACATTAAAAGACATGAACATGAATCTTGAACAAAAGCTTAACGTATGATGATATCTTGATGAAATAAAGTTGTTTAGTGTATGTATAATACTTGCTTATTGTTTTCTTGAGAATATGATGTTGATCATCATATGGATCTTGCTAGATTGTGATTAAACACATGATCTAGCAAGTGAGAGGATAATTATGTGACAACATAAGATAATCATCTTCTTGTGTAGACATGAACTTGATGAATAGAATGATTTCTTGTAAAACAAAAATCAAAGTAATCTAGTAATCTTATGAATCTAAGATTCATGAATGATTTCCCAAGAAAACTAAGTTCAAAATATGATTTTTAGTAGAACTTGATTCTTACTTAAACCTACACTATTTTTAGTGAAAAAACAAGTGCATAAACACTTATGAAACAAGAAGATCTAATAAATAAACATTTTTGTAAAATATGATTACAAGTTGTAAACACCTAGTTTCTTTAAGAATGAGATTTTTAAAGGAATAAACACACTTTAGAGGGTAACTAAACCTACTAAACACTTTACCAAGTTACTACAAGTTTTTATGAAAAGATCAAGTTCATGTTGTGATGTAAATTGAATAGTTTTGCACTTGGTAAGTATAACATTATTTAGGGATTAACTGTTGATTGTTGTGATGATTTTTGAAAAGAAAATGATATGCTTTAATAGCATGGATACCTCCATTTTCAAAGGAAACTATGGCAAAAATTTTTAAAAATGCAAACACTTAGAAAATATTTTCTAAACAAGTACCAAGTAGTTACAAGTATGTTTTAAACTATGTTTTCAATATAAACTTTGCCATAAATTTTGTTACAAAAATACAAGTATTGGAGGTTGGTTTTTGTAAATAAAAATGGATAAATATATATTTAGAATATATATTTTATATTAAAGACACTTGTGTGAATATTTGTATACTTTGTGGAATAGTTATATTATTTTAGGGTAAAATAATATAACTTACAAATACCAAGAACTTACAAATCCAAAATAATACCAAAAATCTCACGGGATAAATACATAAGTTACACACTTGATATTGTGAAACCGAACGCAAAAACGTAATTTACAAAATATTCCGGAAAATACTCTTATAAATATATTTTTGGAAAATATTATTTTGGATACAAGAAGTGAAAATATGATTTGTGTACATATTACCAAGTTATGTCATATTTTCAACAAGAAGAAAATATATTATTTTTGGGAGATAAAAATATATTTTCCTAGTATATATTTAGAAGATATATGATTTTTGGGAAAAATATATATTTTATTGGGAATGCATTATTTTTGACAAATAAGTTATACATAGATTTTCTAAAGTAAGGCTTGAAATATATATTATTTAGAGAATACAAATACGAGAATACAAAAGTACAGGTATAAAATACCCCCATCCTTGGGAAGGAAAATACGAAATTAAATACTTGAGAAGTATTAATACAGAAATAGTGTTTAAACAATTATTCCAAAATTAAATATAATTTAAAGTTAAAATAATTTATTTTAACAAGAAATTGTAACTTGGAATAATATTGGAATCATAAAAGAAACGTAACTAAAAAACGTAAATACAAAGGCAAGGCACGACCCGTTCGTCTAATAGACCCTAGCACGTTGTAGGTAGTCGGGTTTGCTGAAGAGATTTTGGGTTACTATTCTGAAGACGCAATACTGTGAGTTCATGTCCCCCTTTTCTTTTAAACTGTTTTGTTTATTAACTTCGGGGGTGAAATACATGTTACAAAGGATTACATACGAATACTATTGGTATGATTAGCCTAGGAAAGAACCATAGATCATGTGATTGGGTAGGCGGATACTTGGGACCATTAATCCTCGTCTCAGGACCGAGGGGCATGAGTGATAGATCTATTTGGGTGTAGCGAGCCCACACCCATGAGGACCCGGGTGGCCCATAGGGTGACTATGTCTTCCAGCCGGAAGCCCGGTACAACTTTGCTAGGTTTGAGTCTTCCTACACCGTCACACATATCAATGGCCTTGCAAACCATTGGTGATCTTTTCCTTGTTTGCTTTCATACCGGGACATACATACATACATACATACATACATACATACATACATACATACATACATACATACATACATACATACATACACTGTTTACAAAGGTTTATACATACTTATACAAACACATAAACTCGCTCAACTTTTGTTGATGTTTTAAAACTACATGTATTTCAGGGAACTAGTGGATCTGGCAGGTGTATGCATGTATCTTCAAGCTGCGGCGTTAATAAAGGATATCATCCATGGTCGTAGAGTTTAGGAGATGTATCCTATTCCTGGACGGGATACATGTTTCTAAACTTGGTTTTAGTTAGCATCTTTTGTTGAGTCTTTATGAACTCAGTTAAACATGTCGTGGTTTGTAACTTAATTTGGTGTCGATGTTTTCAGACAAGTATGTTGTGGTATTTTCTAAACTTAATTAATGGATGAACATCTCATGATTTTATCATATAGCATTGTTATGATTGAATGCTATGGTATTAAGTAAGTCACACCAAATAACCACGCTTCCGCAAAAGGCAGGGTGTGACACATATCCCCACTGGGACACATGAAGTAAAGCCCTTAACAACCCCTGTCCATGACAGGTGCTGAGTCCAAACTATAGTACTATCGTTGCTAAGGTGTCAGGCAACAATCACTGTGTTAACATAACATACAAGCATTCATCGAATAACACGTAGCATGCAATAACGGTTAGCGTATAAATAGTGTTTGCGTTGTGTGTCGATTGTGATTTGAATATAGATAACGTATGTAACACCCAAAAGTGCTTAAAGCAAAAAGGGGTCGAGTATACTCACAGATTGTGTTTAACAAAATAAACACAGCCTTAGATTGAAGGGAGCGCTGAGAGAGAGATTATCCTGAACAGTTAACGATCGCATAAACGGTAAGCGGTGCGTAAAATGGTAAAATGATACCAAGTGTCGGATGGTAACCCGATTGGATGGCCAGTCGATCGGATGCCAATCCATTCGGATGGTCATCCGATCGGATGGCCATTCGATTGGATTGACACCACGTTTGGTGAGGATTTGTTTGTGTATGATGGTTTGTCTTTTGAAGTTTTTGTTGTAGCATTTTGAAAACAGAGAAATATATCTACCCTTCAGGTCATTCGATCAAACGATCGTTCGATCAAACGATCGTTCGATTGAGTAACGATCCGATTGGTTGGACACTTAGTGAGAACAAGTTCATAACAGGGTTGTCACTCGATCAGATTGCAATCCGATCGGGTGGCAATCCGTTTGGAACTAACTATGCATTGAACATGTTGAAAATTATTTGTGTTGAAATTCCAAACATCACATGGTCGGATGGTCGTTCGATCGGATGGCAATCCGATCGGACGGCAATCCGATTGGACGGCAACCCGTTCGACGTTCAAAACTTTTGAAAAGTTGAATTATAGTTTAAGTGCGGAACCAAGTGCAAGCCGATTGGACAGCAATCCGATCGGACGGCACTCCGTCCTAGCAGCCTGATCATCTTGACACTTGATTGTTTGAAAGTTTTGCGGTTTTCTTAAGACGGTATGACAACGTGCCAAACAACAGAACCCTATCAACACCCAGGTGATCCGATCGGACAGGAATCACCCTAGTCTGGTCGGTCAGCTGTTCGAGACGATGGTTCGTGTTTAACCCGAGATCGGTTGTCTCGTTGATAGAACACAGATCTTGAACCGACACAACACTAAGAAGGAGTAAAAGATCAGAACGAGCTCCGATTCTATCGGTTTTGAGTGCATTGAGTGTAAAAGAATTGAAAGAAAGTTAGAAACCATCTTCCAATCCTTTTCACCTTGAATATGTTCAGATCTATGCAAGATCTTTGTTTATTCCTGTGGAAATCATCCAGATCTAAGTTGTTCTTGGTGGATTGAAGCGAAAGCATGAAGTTCATAAGAACCCCATGATGACATCACCCTAGAACACCTCAAATCCACTGATTTCACGGTTTAAAGTTAGGATTCAAAAGATAGAAAGATGAAGGAGTGCGTGTAGATCATAGAAGTACAAGATTTAGGTTGAAAACTTACAAGAATCGCGAGAAATCGAGAGAAAGAAGCTTGAGAGCGGCTGGGTCGAGTGAAAGTGCTGTCACATCACAAATGATGTGACATGTTGGTATTTATAGGGTTTCCCAAAAAGGAAAGCGCAGGGAATCAAGTGGGTCACCGATCGGATAACTGTCCTATCTGGTGGTAATCCGATCGGATTGCAATCCGATCGGTTGACCATCCGATCGAGCGGTCACTCGATCGAGTGGCTCCGACGATTGAGTTTCGGCGTTTCATTTCGTGCGTTAGGTTTTGCGATGCGTTTAAGCGAGCGATGCGATAGAGTTACCCATTAGTTACACATTAATCCCAACTACTATATCTAACATACAATCACTATAATTAACTTACGTTTAGCGTCTGCGATTCGATTGCGATAGAGTTGCGATTGCGTTTCGATTAATCACCACAAAACATAAAGTAAATAAACATGCACAAGTAACACATAAGTAGCACACACACGTAAAACAATATTCAGAACGCATAATTCGGGTTGCGAATGCGATTGCGATGCGATAAGCGATAAAGCGACAAAATATGCGATAAATAGCGATTAAACCTCGATTATTAACAAGTACTCCAGATAATACAACTAATGCGATGAAATAAATAGATTATCTACAAGTCAAAGAAGTCAAAACAGGAGGAGTGACAGATTGCAATTAGCAATCTTTTCTTCCTTTGACTTCAATGTTGACTTTGACTTTGACTTTGAAACACGGGGTGTTACACACATAACTTCTAAAATATGACGTTGTATAAAACAATGAATATGTCATTAGAACGAGAATATTTGTATCTACATTTTGAACCAAGTTTCATTAAAAACGGAGTAGGTTCAAATATAATGTATTTTTATAATTTAATTATTAAACGGTTCCTAGGCCCGTCTAGGTACTTCATATTTCTAACATTCAACTTATCCGTAATCTACCCGTTTAATAATATAAGTTTTATATACTTTATTTTAATATAGAAAATATAAATGTTACACATATATAAGCCAATTAATTAGTATAACATTCCAACCAATTATATATAAGATAGTATTTAAAACTATATGGGTCGAATAATTATATTAAAAATAAAACTAGTTACTAGTGGTTAATAAATTTAAACAACCTATAACTCTTATATGATAAAAAAAAATAGAAATGTTACAGTGTGTTAAGACTTAGCTACTATGACTAGAATCCACTCTTAAGTTGTAACACCTGTGTCATTTCAACCATCAAGCAAATGCCAAACCAATGAAATAATGCATTTCATACTTTGGACTTGTATAAATATGTGTATCTTTTGCACATATCAAGTCTTGTTCGATTTCAAGCTCTAAATCGCTTTCTGGAAGGTTATACGCGCACTGATGCGTAAATATAACCAGTTTAATGCAACGAACACTCCGTAATAGTGACATTGGCTTAACATACCTTAAATAACCTTTACATAACTTAGAAATAAGTTTTGAAGGCTTTGGTATGGCAAAAACAAGTTAATTCGCTTACAGGGACTAAATTTGACAAACTGCGAAAGTATGCCAATTTGAACTGTAACAGACATTCCGGAGCATGACCATAAGTTAAACATACCATAAATACCCTTCACATAGCTTAGAAATAGGCTTTGAGGTGTTCGGTATGCTAAAATAAACTTTTGTGTCATTCAGGGACTAAAAGTGTCAAAAAGTGCACAAGTTTGCATTTTCGCGCATAACTTACGTTCTGAATACATCTGGACATCCAAAAATTTATGTAAGCATGACTATATTATGCTTTAGTGTTTGGATTGCCAAAAATCCATTCGTCGCGTCATTTGGATCGTTTTTCGCGCTTATGCGCATTCCGTCGTAATTAAGCGAACATCGCGTTCGTACGGTTAAACGAACCGACATCCGAGATATTTTTGAGCACATTTTAAGTTCCCTATACTTTAACTTCATTTTAGAGCTTTGAAATGGGGTTAACGGGCCTTAAACGTGTCGAAAATGGCCTAAATACAGTTCAGGGACCAAAAGTGTAAATCTGCCAAACTATGGCCTAGCGGTGCGCTACACTTTTAGCGTAGCGGTGCGCTAGCCAAGTTCAGACCAGATTCAGAGTTTCTAACAGCCTGTTTGCAGCTGTTTTAACCACAACCACAAGTTCACCACTTGCATACTCAGCTGATAAGGATCATTGTTAGGCACCATAACCTTCCGACACTTGTACGGATACGATTAAGGCACAATATTCGACAAACGATCCTAACGGTTCGGGTATTCCTATAAATACCCATCCACCCCATTGCTAAACTTACAAGAACTTTGATTTGAGAAACTCTAAGTTGAAACTATTGTTTCATACCTGAGATTTTTGAATCGAGGTTAGCATTCGGGGACCCTTCGTAAGTATTCTTTCGTTCTTTTCCTTATTTTATTGCTTTTCGAGTCAGAAAGTCAAACTTTGTTTGACTTTCAGCGTTGACCAGTAATGGTCAATGCGAAGTTCGTTTGAACTTCGCAACGTGAGTGTAATCACGTTGGTCATAGTCCCTTGGGACTATGCCCACTGATTACCACGTTGTCTAGGGTCGTGGGGTAGGCGATCTAATAAATCGCCTATACCTTCGAACCCGACCCAGTTTGGTCAATCATTAGGATCCGACCAAATACATTATGTGACCATAGTAGGTAGGGAATAACCTTCCGAGGTTATACCCTATGGTCACATCGTTTAAGTAGTTGTATGATAGGTAGTTTATATGCCTTAGGTAAATTACCAGAATACCCTTTTCATGTATAATTGGTAATTAAGCATATGTAACCTAAACTTTTGTCACATAACTGATTATGTAACATGTTTAGGCATATAACACTTGTCATAGGGCTAGTTAGGCGGTCCAAACGCGTTTCACGCGCACGACACGTTAAAGTAGCATAAGCTTCCTAAACGGGTCGTAATGGGTCGTAGACACTTAGGTTAAGTTTCATTTAGTATGTAGGCTTTGTTAAACCAAATGACACGAGTCTCTACACTCGTTTGGTTTACAAACCCTAATGCTACCCGATCTTCCGATTTAGGTCCGGTTTATTAATGTAGCTACCTATACTAGGTGCCGTTTGATATCCGCGATCTCTAGCATTGTTTAGTTGTTACTCAAGGACTTCTGAGCAATCTCAAGTGAGTACATAGACCCCTCTTTTACTGTTTTCCAAACTGTTTTGGGGTGGAACACATGTGCCTACTTGTTACTTTCATGCTTTCCTGTTTTCACATCATATACATGCTATGTTCGTTAGTACATTATAGTACATGATTTCATTACATCTTATGCTAGGTGTGCCCATTGTGTGCATTACTTGGTACATCGTTTTACATTACATTTCATGCTAGGTGTGCCCATTGTGTGCATTACTTAGTACATCGTTTTACATTATATTTCATGCTAGGTGTGCCCATTGTGTGCATTACTTAGTACATCGTTTTACATTTCATCTCATGCTAGGTGTGCCCATTGTGTGCATTACTTAGTACATTGTTTTACATTGCCTTTCTGTTGCATATGCTTATCCAGCGTATGAACACATTATACTACATTTTGAACCGTTGTAATCATTTGACTATGTGATCCGTTGATATCTGTGAACCGTTTGTATTTGTAACCGTTGAACCACGTGAACCGTTTGTAACCGTTGAACCACGTGAACCGTTTGTAACCGTTGAACCATGTGAACCGTTTGTAACTATTGAACCGTTTGTATCCATTACATGATTTACATTAGACATGAACATTACTTTGGTGGTTTGGTTTGATTAAGTGATTAAGTAACGACGCGTGTGTAATATGATACAAACATGGTGGATACGCCGCTGGTACTTCCTATATATAAGTGTTTGTATGGTATTACATATCGTAGCGTTATTTGAATCATTTCAGTTTGATACATATAACATTTTATACAAATAACATACTTTTCACAAGACATTGTTTTACAAACAACTTATCTTATACAAACTCAGTCTACATGGTTATTCATTTAACCATACATTATTCTTTTATCTATACATATCATTTGAACTTATTGATTTTCAAACGATTTACAAGACAAAGCAAATTACAAGGTTCATGACTAAACATTTTCTCAAACATAAGTCATGAAACCTATTTTCACAAAACCTATGTATCTCACCGGCATTTTTATGCTGACGTACCTATTTTCACATGTGTTTTTCAGGAACTGTTGCATAAGATGATCAAGATACATATAGGCAGACTTGGGCCTTAGTGACAATAAAAGATGCAAGACTAGTTAATTATGTTGTATTTCTTTGATTGTTAAGACATTGTTACACCTTTAAATCAATAAAACGAAACTTCAATTGCCATGGATTTGAAACAATTAATTCTGTTACAACACTCCCCGATGTTTCCGCCACGTTTTGTATGTTCTACGTGGTCGGGGTGTGACAGAAAAGATGGTATCAGAGCCAATGGTTATAGGGAATTAGGTTATTAGTAATGCTTTGACCTAGTCTATAACTTTCTTAGGACCCTAACGCGAGTTTACTTGCGTTTAGTCATAAAACAATACCGTCACCTATCCTTAGGCGACTACCACAACAAGAGCATAATTTTCGAAACCGCTTTGAAAACTAATCATCTGTTCTAGGATGATTAATTACTAGGTTTTGAACCCTCTGTTATAAGGTTTTGAACCCCTTTGAGTTTTCAAAAATCTCGTCAAGGTTTTGGGTTTTAAATAATGTGAACACGTGCAAACTGGAAGGGTGAATGCCTGTATTCTGAGTTTTCTGTCTAGGCAAGCACCTCGTATACATCTCAACCAGACGCGAGACCAGTTGTGCTTACCTGGGAATTCTTGGGATGAGTGTTCACTTATAGGCGAGCATGTCTTCGCGATACATTATTTTTGACCTATTTACTTTGATTTTTCACCGAGGTCGTTTGTTGCTTTGTAGTAACAAACAGATGACCACTATCCTTGCTTTCATCAGATTTGTTTCATCTCATTCTTTTCGTCTAAATCTCTCACTCGTGTCTTTTCATGTTTCCTCTTTTAGAATGCCTCCTCGACGCGAGAACCAGATAGCGACTGCCGAGCTGGCAGAAATCATTGCGCAGCAAATGGCTGCTCAATTCCCAAACCTCTTTGCTCAATGGAATCAAGCCAACAACAACAACAATGTTACATGCAAATACAAGGATTTTAACCAGGCTAAACCACTCAAGTTTAGTGGTTCTGAAGGGGCGACTGGCTTCTTCAATGGTTCGAGAGCATTGAGAATACTTTCCGCCACGTGCAGTGTCCTGACAATCGCAAGGTCGAGTTTTCTTCGAGTGTGTTTCAGAAGAGGGCTCTCACATGGTGGAACGGGGTTATGAGGGATCGTGGTGCAGAAGTTGCTCTAGCACAGACATGGGCCGAACTTAGGGCTCTCATGATGAAGGAGTTTTGTCCTCGTCACGAGATCAGGGCTTTGGAAAGGGAATTTGATGATCTTAAGCAAGATAGCGGTGAGCATCGAGCCTACACGGACCGTTATGAGGAGTTAAGTCTGTTATGCCCAAACATGGTCACACCTTTGGATAAGGCTATCGAAAGGTACATTGATGGCCTTCCCGACTCAATACAAGACATTTTGACAGGTAGCAACCCTACTACTGTTAGGCAGGCCATTGAGCTATCTGCAACCTTGACTGAATCGCAGATCAGGAAACGTAAGCTTTTCCGAAAGGGTGACAAGAAACTGGTCGAGGAATCGAAAGCAATCGAGGAATCAAAGACCATGGATGAACAGACTGGACCCTCTAAGAAGTCAAAGAAGCAAAAGGCTTCTCAGAACTTCGCCGTGGTCGCTCACAATGATCAAGCCGTCCCCAACCAACCAGCTCAACCCCTTGCCAGGAAACCCTACAACGGAACTGCACCCTTGTGCAACCAATGTGGCCTACATCATCATGCTGGTGTGAAGTGCCGCATATGCCAAGTTTGCGGACTTATAGGTCATACCGCGAGGGTTTGCCCAATAGCAGCAGCACCAAATCAGATTAACAACAACCCTGCTCAAGCTCGTTTTCCACCAGGGTCTTGCTACAACTGTGGCGAGATGGGCCATTTTAGTAGGAATTGCCCAAGACTTGCTAATGCAAATCCAGCGCAGGGATGAGCATATGACCAACCAGAAGACAACATCGTTTAGAAATAATCACGTCTTATGTATTATTTTCTTTTGTTGTCACGATCCATGAAACGGTTGTTGTTATCATTGTTTATAAATAAATCTTTTATTTACATCGCAATGTATTTATGTGATTGTATGTATAAACAACATATCCTCTACAATACCGACAATCAAGGAACCATATTCCTTGAAGAACAGACTACCCCCAAATTTCTTCCCTTGTATGATCTCTTGCGTTTTTCACGAAAATCCTAAGTACCCGTTTCTTCCAAGAGAAACAAAGTACGAGGTGCCAAGTTAATAGCAATCAATAACAAGATGATAACAATTAAACAATTATGTGGTTATGTGCTTATGTGTTCCCTTTTATGTGTCATGTAATTCAAAATTATGTTATCCAAATCCTCGTAAAATCTTACATATCCTTGTGCAAGAGATTCCTAGTATGATACCCAAAGGTACTACCTAAAATCCTTAATGGACTTCTACATTGTAGATAAGTCCCATGGATTATAAAGTACTGCTTCATAATTAGATCCCTTGAGTGGTCTAGTTAAACTGGATGATACAAGCTGAAAGGACTCCTTGGTGGCCTAATTAAGAAGATCCTCTGTTGATCTAATTAAAAGGACCCTATGGTAGTCTAGTCACCGTCATCACAGGTTCGACATCCTTCCCCACAACATTATAAAACAAACTGTGCGGACTGTGCAAGGAATTACGTAATTATGGATGCATACATAATTATGGAATTTAGTGCACAGAAATCACAGCAAGTTCTATCATGTATCTAGAGTTAACCCTATTCATTTCCAATTCTGATGAAGCATCCGTTGAGGAAAAATGAACTAGCTATTCATTTTTCACTTCTGAAGAATATCCGTTGAGGGAATGAATATCCGTTTGTAAATCCTTCATTTCCAACTCTGAGGAAATAACCGTTGAAAATGACTCCGTTAGTTCATTTTCGTTTCTGAAGATTTATCCGTTGAGGAAATGAATATCCGTTGTGTAATCCTTCATTTCCAACTCTGAGGAAATAACCGTTGAAAATGACTCCGTTAGTTCATTTTCGTTTCTGAAGATTTATCCGTTGAGGAAATGAATATCCGTTGTGAAATCCTTCATTTCCAACTCTGAGGAAATAACCGTTGAAAATGACTCCGTTAGTTCATTTTCGTTTCTGAAGATTTATCCGTTGAGGAAATGAATATCCGTTGTGTAATCCTTCATTTCCAACTCTGAGGAAATAACCGTTGAAAATGACTCCGTTAGTTCATTTTCGTTTCTGAAGATTTATCCGTTGAGGAAATGAATATCCGTTGTGTAGTCCTTCATTTCCAACTCTGAGGAAATAACCGTTGAAAATGACTCCGTTAGTTCATTTTCGTTTCTGAAGATTTATCCGTTGAGGAAATGAATATCCGTTGTGTAGTCTTTCATTTCCAACTCTGAGGAAGCAACCGTTGAAAATGACTCCGTTTGATCATTTTCGTTTCTGAAGATTATCCGTTGAGGAAATGAATATCCGTTTGTCTATCCTTTTCATTTCCGAACCTGAGGAAATAACCGTTGAAAATGACTCCGTTAGTTCATTTTCGTTTCTGAAGATTTATCTGTTGAGGAAATGAATATCCGTTGTGTAGTCCTTCATTTCCAACTCTGAGGAAATAACCGTTGAAAATGACTCCGTTAGTTCATTTTCGTTTCTGAAGATTTATCCGTTGAGGAAATGAATATCCGTTGTGTAGTCTTTCATTTCCAACTCTGAGGAAGCAACCGTTGAAAATGACTCCGTTTGATCATTTTCGTTTCTGAAGATTATCCGTTGAGGAAATGAATATCCGTTTGTCTATCCTTTTCATTTCCGAACCTGAGGAAATAACCGTTGAAAATGACTCCGTTTGATCATTTTCGTTTCTGAAGATTATCCATTGAGGAAATGAATATCCGTTTGTCTATCCTTTTCATTTCCGAACCTGAGGAAATAACCGTTGAAAATGACTCCGTTTGATCATTTTCGTTTCTGAAGATTTGTCCGTTGAGGAAATGAATATCCGTTTGTCTATCATTTTCATTTCCGTTTCTGAGGAAGCATCTGTTGAAAATGACTCCGTTTGTTCATTTTCGTTTCTGAAGATTTTCCGTTAAAGAAATGAATCCCCGTTTGTTTATTCCTTCATTTCCGCTTCTGAAGAATACTCGTTGAGGAAAATGACTCCGGTTGTTCATTTTCGTTCTGAAGAATGTCCGTTAAGGAAATGACAGGATTATGCTTTACATATCTCTGGTGGTTATCTGACACAAAGTCACAAATAGACTCCTACGAATTAATTTCGGGACGAAATTTCCTAAAGTAGGGGAGACTGTAACACCTGTGTCATTTCAACCATCAAGCAAATGCCAAACCAATGAAATAATGCATTTCATACTTTGGACTTGTATAAATATGTGTATCTTTTGCACATATCAAGTCTTGTTCGATTTCAAGCTCTAAATCGCTTTCTGGAAGGTTATACGCGCACTGATGCGTAAATATAACCAGTTTAATGCAACGAACACTCCGGAATAGTGACATTGGCTTAACATACCTTAAATAACCTTTACATAACTTAGAAATAAGTTTTGAAGGCTTTGGTATGGCAAAAACAAGTTAATTCGCTTACAGGGACTAAATTTGACAAACTGCGAAAGTATGCCAATTTGAACTGTAACAGACATTCCGGAGCATGACCATAAGTTAAACATACCATAAATACCCTTCACATAGCTTAGAAATAGGCTTTGAGGTGTTCGGTATGCTAAAATAAACTTTTGTGTCATTCAGGGACTAAAAGTGTCAAAAAGTGCACAAGTTTGCATTTTCGCGCATAACTTACGTTCTGAATACATCTGGACATCCAAAAATTTATGTAAGCATGACTATATTATGCTTTAGTGTTTGGATTGCCAAAAATCCATTCGTCGCGTCATTTGGATCGTTTTTCGCGCTTATGCGCATTCCGTCGTAATTAAGCGAACATCGCGTTCGTACGGTTAAACGAACCGACATCCGAGATATTTTTGAGCACATTTTAAGTTCCCTATACTTTAACTTCATTTTAGAGCTTTGAAATGGGGTTAACGGGCCTTAAACGTGTCGAAAATGGCCTAAATACAGTTCAGGGACCAAAAGTGTAAATCTGCCAAACTATGGCCTAGCGGTGCGCTACACTTTTAGCGTAGCGGTGCGCTAGCCAAGTTCAGACCAGATTCAGAGTTTCTAACAGCCTGTTTGCAGCTGTTTTAACCACAACCACAAGTTCACCACTTGCATACTCAGCTGATAAGGATCATTGTTAGGCACCATAACCTTCCGACACTTGTACGGATACGATTAAGGCACAATATTCGACAAACGATCCTAACGGTTCGGGTATTCCTATAAATACCCATCCACCCCATTGCTAAACTTACAAGAACTTTGATTTGAGAAACTCTAAGTTGAAACTATTGTTTCATACCTGAGATTTTTGAATCGAGGTTAGCATTCGGGGACCCTTCGTAAGTATTCTTTCGTTCTTTTCCTTATTTTATTGCTTTTCGAGTCAGAAAGTCAAACTTTGTTTGACTTTCAGCGTTGACCAGTAATGGTCAATGCGAAGTTCGTTTGAACTTCGCAACGTGAGTGTAATCACGTTGGTCATAGTCCCTTGGGACTATGCCCACTGATTACCACGTTGTCTAGGGTCGTGGGGTAGGCGATCTAATAAATCGCCTATACCTTCGAACCCGACCCAGTTTGGTCGATCATTAGGATCCGACCAAATACATTAGGTGACCATAGTAGGTAGGGAATAACCTTCCGAGGTTATACCCTATGGTCACATCGTTTAAGTAGTTGTATGATAGGTAGTTTATATGCCTTAGGTAAATTACCAGAATACCCTTTTCATGTATAATTGGTAATTAAGCATATGTAACCTAAACTTTTGTCACATAACTGATTATGTAACATGTTTAGGCATATAACACTTGTCATAGGGCTAGTTAGGCGGTCCAAACGCGTTTCACGCGCACGACACGTTAAAGTAGCATAAGCTTCCTAAACGGGTCGTAATGGGTCGTAGACACTTAGGTTAAGTTTCATTTAGTATGTAGGCTTTGTTAAACCAAATGACACGAGTCTCTACACTCGTTTGGTTTACAAACCCTAATGCTACCCGATCTTCCGATTTAGGTCCGGTTTATTAATGTAGCTACCTATACTAGGTGCCGTTTGATATCCGCGATCTCTAGCATTGTTTAGTTGTTACTCAAGGACTTCTGAGCAATCTCAAGTGAGTACATAGACCCCTCTTTTACTGTTTTCCAAACTGTTTTGGGGTGGAACACATGTGCCTACTTGTTACTTTCATGCTTTCCTGTTTTCACATCATATACATGCTATGTTCGTTAGTACATTATAGTACATGATTTCATTACATCTTATGCTAGGTGTGCCCATTGTGTGCATTACTTGGTACATCGTTTTACATTACATTTCATGCTAGGTGTGCCCATTGTGTGCATTACTTAGTACATCGTTTTACATTACATTTCATGCTAGGTGTGCCCATTGTGTGCATTACTTAGTACATCGTTTTACATTTCATCTCATGCTAGGTGTGCCCATTGTGTGCATTACTTAGTACATTGTTTTACATTGCCTTTCTGTTGCATATGCTTATCCAGCGTATGAACACATTATACTACATTTTGAACCGTTGTAATCATTTGACTATGTGATCCGTTGATATCTGTGAACCGTTTGTATTTGTAACCGTTGAACCACGTGAACCGTTTGTAACCGTTGAACCACGTGAACCGTTTGTAACCGTTGAACCATGTGAACCGTTTGTAACTATTGAACCGTTTATATCCATTACATGATTTACATTAGACATGAACATTACTTTGGTGGTTTGGTTTGATTAAGTGATTAAGTAACGACGCGTGTGTAATATGATACAAACATGGTGGATACGCCGCTGGTACTTCCTATATATAAGTGTTTGTATGGTATTACATATCGTAGCGTTATTTGAATCATTTCAGTTTGATACATATAACATTTTATACAAATAACATACTTTTCACAAGACATTGTTTTACAAACAACTTATCTTATACAAACTCAGTCTACATGGTTATTCATTTAACCATACATTATTCTTTTATCTATACATATCATTTGAACTTATTGATTTTCAAACGATTTACAAGACAAAGCAAATTACAAGGTTCATGACTAAACATTTTCTCAAACATAAGTCATGAAACCTATTTTCACAAAACCTATGTATCTCACCGGCATTTTTATGCTGACGTACCTATTTTCACATGTGTTTTTCAGGAACTGTTGCATAAGATGATCAAGATACATATAGGCAGACTTGGGCCTTAGTGACAATAAAAGATGCAAGACTAGTTAATTATGTTGTATTTCTTTGATTGTTAAGACATTGTTACACCTTTAAATCAATAAAACGAAACTTCAATTGCCATGGATTTGAAACAATTAATTCTGTTACAACACTCCCCGATGTTTCCGCCACGTTTTGTATGTTCTACGTGGTCGGGGTGTGACATAAGTGTCTACAAATTAGGCTCGACTTTTTCTGGTGTGTGAAATGTTTAAGGTGGGTTTTGATAAATAAGCGGATTAAATATAGAAATCCATTTTTAAATAGGTTAATATTGTTTCATATAAAGAGTAAATGATTTTGATAAATAAGCGGTTAAAAATCAACTTGAATTCAAGATTTTATTGTAATTAAACATGTTTGATTTTACTATTCACTCACTGAAATTTTAGGATGGTGTTATGACTTTTTTATTGTAATTAAGCCTTAATCTATTGACCTTTTTGCTTATGCAGAGGTATCTGCAGATGCGTTGCTTTTGGGCATGTGCTATATTTTTAGTTTTTTTCAATGATTGTTTATGCAGATGCGTTACTATAATATATATTTATTACGAGGAACATGTAAGCAAGCCAAAAGCTATTCAAAGTTGGCTTGTCACAGTGAACGATTTGGTCTATATAACAGGTAAAACCTTCATTTTCATGGTTTAATATAACATAAGCGAGTGTAGTTTTCACATTAATGTTATCTGAAAGACATTGTTTTTGCCTTTATTTGAATACAGATGACTCAGACTCAGTTGGCTGGGATAAAGGTGCTAAGTTTTTGTTTGGGTATATATAATTTGTGTTTATCTTACATATAAGATTGATAACAAGAAATAATGAATAGTTACTATACTAAGCCAAACTGTATATTCTTGATTCTCGAACAAGCACTAGAGCATGATTCTAGGAGTGTACATAGAGCATGATTCTAAGGTTTTTTTTCACATACACATACTCATTTCTGCTATTGATTTGTTCATATAATGGAATTTATATGATTTAAAACCACATAATTTCTATAGGTTGCTTTTATAAAGGCAAGGAAAGGATTCACACAACTTGCAATGGAGATCAATCGTTCTTTAGTTCATGTTTTTGTTGAAGAGTTGTGATTCATATGTCGGACAAAAAATAAGATATTTTTAGATTCGAACGTTGATTTAGAGTAAATTGCACGTTATATATGTGTATACTCATGTATTTATGAAAATTTGAGTTTGAATTTATTGATTTGTGATTAATATTGTTAATTTTAAGGTCTACGTTTAGTTAAGGAATTGAGATATTTGATAGATGTAGGGGCTGTTTGTTTACCTCTTTATGAGGCTCTTAATGGTTCAGACCTCTTACTGGTTCAACACTTAATGGTTCAGACTGTTTGTTTCATGAGCAGATGTCTGAATCGTTCAGACATTTGCCTCTGAATGGTTAAGCATTATACAGAGTCTGAATAGTTAAGACCTCTAATCTGAATTGGTCAGACATTTGCCTCTGAAAGGTTAAGCATTATACAGGCTCTTAATGGTTCAGACCTCTTACTGATTTAACACTTAATGGTTCAGACCTCTTACTGGTTCAGCACTTAACCATTGCGATGTTGCCAAACAGCCCCGTAATGTTTGAAATCAATAGGTTATTTGCGTATGTTATACTTTGTTTGCTAATTGATCACTAATAATTAAAGGGTATTTATTCATTCGATAAGTTATATTGGGAATTAAAGGGTAAAGTTGTCACTTTGCCAATTGATCACTGATAATGATTATTACTCTCCAAAAAAAAAAGTCTGAATTTTGTTCATTTGATATTAATAGTATTACAAAACTTAGATTTTGAAAGATATTAAACTATTACACGCTACATTGAACACTTCCTAGGATTTTTAAGACTCTCGCCTTCTTCCATGAAATTTCATTTTTTTCTTTTGTTTTGCAGATCAGCTAGCATATCGCAGATCTTCTGATCCTATTTCAAGACTTGTGTGATAAATTCTTCTGTGATATCCTTGAACGCTGATGGAGGAGAATGGACAACTTCATCAAGCAATCCGATGCTGCTCCAGGTTTGCTTATAATAATTTTCACTGACGATACCAACTTTTCTGTTGAGTTCTTCATCTGCTCTTTGTTATTCGAGTGACCATCTTGAAAATTGCGTTTTAACAGCGTTAGTGTGTGCCTAGTGGTAGAAACTTCTATTTTCCATTTAGACTATTGTTGGTGTTTTTGGATGGTTTGTTTTGGATGAACAGTTTTTTAAAAGTGAATTGCTGATGTTTTCAATTAAACTAATTATGAGCCTTTTATAGTGTTTACAATGGGTGATATGGTAAATGAAGTGACGATTCCTAATTATGATAACCTGTTTTTGAAGGTTTAAATTTTGTCCTTTGGGTTTCTGGATATTTAATTTTATTTGCTTTCCCATTAAAACTCATTTTTGAAAGGTTTTGCATTAAATGAACACGGTTTTTAAATATAAATATACATGTTTATATTAAATGTGTCACACCCTGACTTTTGCGGAAGCGTGATTATGGTGTGACTTTCTTAATACCATTGCATTCAATCATATCAATGACTATATGATAAAAACCATAGATTTGTCATCCATTCAATAAGTTTAAAAACATAACAACATTGTTTAAACATAGACTTCAAATTCAAGTTTTACAACCCATACGAATTGTTTAGGAGTTCACTAAGGACTCGACAAAAGATATTAAATAAAACCAGGATTTGGGAGGAGTGTCTGGTCCAAGATAGGACACCCTAGCCAAACCCTAAGACCATGGATGACATCTTTTATTCTTGACATAACTTGAAACTTGCAAACGCCTTCCAGATCCACATCTAATTCCCTGAAATACACGTAGTTTGAAAACATCAACAAAAGTTGAGATAGTTAATGTGTTTGTTTGTGTGTATGAATAAAACCTTTGTAATCATTGTATATATGTATGTTTGTAAATCCTGGTATAAAAGCAAAACCAGGAAACAGATCGATTAATGGTTTGCAAGACCATTAACATACGTGTAACGGCATAGGAAGGCTCAAACCTAGCAGATTTGTACCGGGCCTCCGGCTGTAAGACATAATCACCTCATAGGCCAACCCCGGTCCACAAGGGTGTGGGCTCGCTACACCCAAATAGATCTATCACTCATGCCCCTCGGTCCTAACACGAGGATTAATGGTCTTAGGAGTGCGCCTACCCCATTCACATGATCTACTGTACTTTCCAAAGCTAACCATATGAATTGTAATTGTATATAATCATTTTGTAACATGTACTTCACCTCCGAAGTTAATAAACAAAACAGTTTAAAGAAAAGGGGGACATGAACTCACAGTCTTGCGTCTTCGGGTCACAGTAACTCAAAGCTCCTTCGGTGAACATGACTACCTACAACGTGCTAATGTCTATTAGATGAACGGGCCGTGCCTTGATTTGGTATTAATGTCTTTGAGTTACGTTTCTTTTATGCCTTTGATATTATTCCAAGTTATATAATTATTGTCAAAATAATTAATATTTTAACTTAAATTATATTTATTAAATTTTGGAATAATTGTTAAACAATATATATTAACTTAATACTTCCCAAGTATTGATACTTGTATATCCTTCCCAAAGATGGGGGTATCTTTTACATGTGTATTCATATTCTTGTATTTGTATATTTTTGCCATGTTTTGGTGCCGTATTCCGGTGTATACGTGTGAGAATACATATTTTATTGTATTCATTAAGTATTCACATACTTAAATTTATATTAAACTTTCCGGAATACTATTTCTAACAAAAGTCCACCAATATATATATATATATATATATATTTCCAAAGTATATATATTCAAGAAATATTACTTAGAAAAATTATTTATAATTTTTCTCTTGGCAAAAATATTTGTCGTTCCAAAAGAATATATTTTCAAGTTTACCCAAGAAAATATATATTTTTCCCAAAAATGATATATCTTCTAATAATTCCAAGGAATGTATATATATTTTTAATCACCAAAAGTTGTATATTTCCTTCTTGCCAAAATATGATATTACTTTTTGATAACCATAAAAATCATATTTACATTTCCTTGTGTCCAAAATATTTATTTACCAAAATATAACTGTGAATTAAGTTCCGGAATATTTTGTAAGTTACATTTCTTGTTCGGTTTCGCCAATATTTTTGTGTGTAACTTATATACTTATTCCTTGAGATTTTGGTAATATTTTGGAAGGTAATTCTTGGTGTTTTTGTGAGTTGTATTATTTCAAGTCCTAAAATAATATAACTATTACACAAAGTATACAAATAATCACACATGTGTGTCTTCATTGTATATATATATTCTAAATATATATTTAGCCACTTTTATTTATAAAAACCAACCTCCAATATTTATATTTTTGTAACCAAAAATTATGGCAAAGTTTATGTAACCATTGATTGTTGAAAATACACTTGTAAGTGTATGTTTATAAATATTTTTCTAAGTGTTTATATTTTTAGAAAATTTTGCCATAGTTTCCCCTAAAAATGGAGGTTTCCATGCTTTCAAGCATATCATTTTCTTTTATAAAATCATCACAATCAATTCACAATCAACTCTAAACAACTTACACTTACCAATTTTGCCAAAACCATGCTTAATCTACCACTTCATGAACTTGAAAGTTTGTGAAAATTTGTAGTAACTTGGTAGTGTGTTTAGTGAGTTTAGTTACCCTTTAAAGTGTGGTTGTTTATTTAAAAACATCATTCTTGAAGAATTTAGATGTTTACAACTTGTAATCATGTTTTACAAAAATGTTTCTTTATGAAATTTTCTTGTTACACAAGTGTTTCTACACTTGGTTAATCACTAAAAACAAGTCTTGTTTTTGTAAGAACCAAGATTATATGAGACTTATATTCTCAACTTGGTTTCTTTGAAATACCATTTATAAATATTTAGATCCATATGATCAACAACTTACTTTAATCATGGTTTTTCAAGAAAACATTATTTCCTTCAAGTTCATGCTTTAAGTGTGGATGATCCATCATCCTACAACAATTTATACTTTCACATCTTGCTAAACTATGTTTTTAATCATGATTTAGCAAGACCTTATGATGATTAACATCACTTCTACAAACAATCAAAGATCAACAAGCATAACAACTTATATTCATCAAGATATCTTTACTAAACAAGCTTATGTTCATGTTCACTTCATATGATTCTTTAGTGTTCTTGATGTCTTTGATCATGATTCAACATTAACCACTTAAAATAGATGTAGGATAGATAGATCAAGGTTCTTACCTCTAGCACAAGGCTAGGGATGATTCAAGTGGAGAAAGTGAGTGGATAAAAGAAATTAGAGAAGGTCCTTCAAGATCCAAAGCCACCAAGCTTCCTTGTATGTCTTCTAGCACCCTTGTAAGTGTATGGATTGTATGGAAATGGAGTGAAGATGATGGTAGAGGGGTGGCGGTTCTCGGCCGTGAGTGGGGAAGATGAGAGGGAGAGATGAAGTGTGTTGTGTTGTGAAATGAGAATGAAGTTGTGAACTAGTGGGTTATCTTATAAATTTCCAACACTTAATAATCCATGGGTTAATATGTTATAAAAATTGAGACAAGATCCATCAAAAAAATTAAAACAAATAAAGATGGTGGGGGCCAAGTATGTGTTGTCCCATAGGTGGGGGGGGGGGGGTCTAGCTTAGGTTTGAACCATTTAGTTGTAATCTTGTTCAATCTTAAGTATCGGTTACGTGTTTCAGTTATTAGATATTTTTAGGAGGTGTTATGATGTTCGGGGATCATAACTAGCTTGGAAACGTTAAAACAGTGCTTCTAGTGTAAATTTGGTGTTTCGGGTAGTGTCCGGTTGTTCGGTTAGATACTGATTCGTTAAAGTGCTAATCCTTGCAGTTTAGTGTTCTTTATGTACCCTTTTGTGACACTTTTAATTCCCGACACTTAGGAAAGCATTCAGGACCATTTTACCATATTTCTGCACAATATAAGTATGTTAAAATGCTGAATTTTGCTGAATTCAGCACTTTGGGTGAGTTTTAGGCACTTTCCGGCACTTAAACTATTTCTTAGAAAAGCAGTTTTGTGATCCTTACTTCCCTACACTCTATACTAGTGTAGTACTTAGTTTCTGGCTCATACTGGGTCTCAAAACACTGTCTGTCTATGTGTTGAGTTCTGTCAGCATTTGCTGATTTATCCGTTTACTGTGCTAACTGTGCTTTATGCATCATTTATGTCAATATGTTTGCATGCAGTAATGATATGACATTATGCAATATGTGATGCACATGAAAATATAATGCAGTAATCAGAAAGCAGTTAATTGTAATTCAGCGCAGTCATTAAGCACTAATCAAGATTAATTAATTGTACGGATACCTGGATTTTTGACAATTGTCACATTCTCCTCCTGTTAAGAAAATTTTGTCCTGAAATTTTAAGCTCTACTACTAGCTGCAAGGGTGTTAGGGAATAAATGCGGGTATTTTACTTTCATGCGGTCTTCACGTTCCCAAGTAAACTCTGGGCCGTAACGTGTGTTCCATCGAACCTTAACAAGTTTAACACTACTCCTTCGGGTCTTGTTAACTTTCCAATCAGTAACCTCAACGGGTTCTTCTGTGAAGTGGAGTGTGTCGTCAATGTGAACTTCATCAGCAGGAATAACCACCGTTTCCTGTGTTGGACTCTTTTTGAGATTGGATACGTGGAATGTATCATGAACACCATTTAGTTCCACAGGTAGATCCAACTTATAAGCTACAAGCCCAATCCTCTCCAGGATCTTGAACGGTCCAATGAATTGTGCGTTTAACTTTCCACGCTTCCCAAAGCGTGCCACATGTTTCCAAGGTGAGACTTTCAGCAAAACCATATCTCCCACTTCAAATTCCAAAGGTTTCCTTCTTTGGTCCGCATAGCTCTTTTGTCGGTCACGAGCCGCCTTAATGCGCTCTCGGATCTGTATGATCTTATCTGTCGTTTCTTGAACCAATTTGGGACCAACTAGCTGTCTATCGCCTGCATCTGCCCAGCATAATGGCGATCAACATTTTCGTCTGTAAAGAGCTTCAAACGGTGCAGCTTGAATGCTTGTATGGTAGCTGTTGTTATAGGAGAACTCAACCAAGGGTAGGTGAGTGTCCCAACTGCCACCCAAGTCCATTACACAAGCTCGTAACATATCCTCAAGCGTTTGAATCATTCTCTCACTTTGGTCGTCTGTGTGTGGGTGAAATGTCGTGCTTAAATTCAGCTGTGAACCAAACGCTTCTTGGAAAGATTGCCAAATCCTGGATACAAACCTTCCATCTCTGTCAGATATAATTGAGATAGGCACTTCATGACGTGCAACTATCTCCCTCAGGTATAGCTCAGCTAGCTTACCCGTGTTATCCTTTTCCCTGATCGGAAGAAAGTGCGCAGATTTTATCAAACGGTCTACGATTACCCAAATCGTATCATGACCTCTGGGTGTCTTTGGCAACTTGGTTATAAAATCCATTGAGATCTTCTCCTATTTCCACATGGGTATCTCAGGTTGCTGTAAAAGACCTGAAGGCTTCTGATACTCAGCCTTCACTTTGGCACAAGTTAAACATTTTCCAACATAAGTTGCAACATCGCCTTTCAGTCTTGGCCACCAGTAGAAATCCTTCAAATCTTGGTACATCTTATCCAATCCTGGGTGGATCGAGTACCTTGACTTATGAGCTTCATCGAAAATCACTTCTCTAAGACCACCAAAGAGGGGAACCCAAATTCGTTTCATGAAGCACAATGTTCCTTCCTCATTGGGTATCGGCTTCTTCTCCATCCCGCGGAGGTATTCGTCCTTAAGATTCTATTTCTTGAGACTTCTCTCTGTGCAGTACGAATACGCAATGAGAGGTCTGTTTGTATAATTATCTCCAAAGCCCTAACCCTTATAGGCTTAACCCTCTCTTTTCAACTCAAGGCGTCTGCCACCACATTCGCCTTTCCTGGGTGATATTTGATTTCGCAGTCATAATCATTTAGCAACTCAACCCATCATCCCTGTCTCATATTAAGCTCTTTCTGATCAAATATATGTTGTAGGCTCTTGTGATCTGTAAAGATCGTGCATCGGGTGCCATACAAATAATGTCACCAAATCTTTAAAGCAAACACCACTGCGCCAAATTCCAAATCATGTGTGGTGTAGTTCTTGTCATGAACCTTTAACTGGCTCGAAGTATAAGCGATAACCTTCTATCGCTGCATCAGTACACAGCCTAATCCCTGTCGGGAGGCGTCGCAGTACACCACGAAGTCATCGGTGCCTTTGGGTAGGGATAAAATAGGTGCATCGCAAAGCTTATTCTTCAGCAACTGAAAAGCTTCTTCTTGTTTATCTCCCCATTCGTACTTCTTATCCTTCCGAGTAAGGGAGGTCAGTGGTTAAGCAATTTTAGAAAAATCCTCAATGAATCGGCGATAATACCCAGCTAAACCTAGGAACTGACGGATCTCGGTTGGCGTCTTCGGAGTTTCCCAGTTCTTAATCGCCTCGATCTTGGTGGGATCCACATGGATTCCATCTTCGTTTACTACATGACCGAGGAATTGTACCTCACGCAACCAGAACTCGCACTTTGAGAACTTTGCGTATAGTTTCTCCTTCTTGAGCAACTCTAAAATGGCTCTAAGATGTTGCTCATGCTCTTCCTTCGTCCTTGAATAGATCAAAATATCGTCGATAAACACAATCATAAATTTATCGAGATATGGCTTGCAGACTCTATTCATCGAATCCATAAACACTGCTGGCACGTTTGTCAAACCAAATGGCATTACTAGAAACTCGTAATGTCCATAACCAAATGGCATTACTAGAAACTCGTAATGTCCATACAGCTGGTGATAACCTGATCGAAGATCGATCTTGGAGTAATAACTCGAGCCTTGAAGTTGATCGAAGAGATCATCAATCCTCGGCAAAGGATACCGATTCTTGATGGTTAACTTGTTTAGCTCGCTGGCGCGTTTGTCAAACCAAATGGCATTACTAGAAACTCGTAATGCCCATAACCAAATGGCATTACTAGAAACTCGTAATGTCCATACAGCTGGTGATAACCTGATCGAAGATCGATCTTGGAGTAATAACTCGAGCCTTGAAGTTGATCGAAGAGATCATCAATCCTCGGTAGTCAATACACATGCGAAAACTACTGTCTTTCTTCTTGACGAACAAAACTGGAGCTCCCCAAGGCGAGAAGCTTGGTCTTATAAATCCCTTGTCTAACAACTCCTGAAGCTGTGTTGACAGCTCTTGCATTTCTGAGGGTGCAACTCGATAAGGTGCCTTGGCTACAGGCATGGCACCTGGAACCAAGTCAATATGGAATTCGACTTGTCGCTGCGGCAGCAATCCTGGCAAGTCTTCAGGGAAGACCTCAGGATATTCCCTTACCACCGGGATATCTTCCAGCTTCGGCTCATCGGCTTCCTTATCAACAATGTGAGCCAGGAAGGCAACACATCCTTTCTGCAAAAACTTTCGGGCCTTCAAACAACTGATAATCCTTAGTGGTGTATGATGCTTCTCTCCATGCACTACAATCATCTCTCCATTCGCCATCGGAATGTGAATGATCTTCTCGTGGCATACGATCTCAGCTCGGTTGTTCGACAACCAATCCATTCCAACTACCACATCAAAGCTTCCCAACTCGACTGGCAGAAGATGAAGCGTAAACTCACGCTCTCCAAGTTCCATCACGCAACCTCTAATGACTTCATTCGCTTCTACTAGTTTTCCATTAGCTAGTTCTATCAAGTACGGAATATCTAGCTTACTGGCAACTAACCCAAGTATTTTCTTAAATTCTAGGGATACAAAGCTATAATCGGCACCAGTATCAAACAGTACAGATGCAAAGGGTTGGTTGATAGGGAACGTACCCGTAACTACGTTCGGATCCTGGTGAGCTTCCCTAGCTCCAATGTTGAAGACTCTTCCTTGAGCTTGATTGTTCTTTGGGCAATCTTTCTTGAAATGCCCAACATCTCCGCAACTAAAGCATCCTTGCTTGTTTCCAGTACCACCCTAATTGTTGTTTTGGTTGCGGTTTTCATTACCGGCTTGGTTTCCAGTACCACCACGGTTTCCATTACCGCCATTTCCTCCTTGATTGCGGTTTCCATACCCATTTCCACCACGGTTACAGTTTCCATTCCCGTTACCGTTACCTCTCTGACCACCATTACCACGACCGGCACCATACCAGCATGTCTCCTTGGCATGGCCAACGTTTCCGCACGTCTCACACTTTCCAGCTCTGCATCGTCCCGTGTGATGAAACTGACACACATCACATTTGGGCAGGGTGCCCATATATCCTTTTCCTCTAACCTCAGCTCCAGATGTGGCAGCACCAGTCTTAACCTCGGCTGGCGGATTCATATCCCTCTTCTTGTTACCACTGTTGTTTCCTTAGGTACCCTTCTTGAAATTGGAGAACTTCCTTTTGTTCTCTCCTGATGACTCGACATGAGTCTCCTTTTTCTTTCCATCAGAGATTGAGAACTTGTTCAGCCTAATCGCTTCTTCAGTTAATGCCACGCTCAAATCAATAGCCTCAGTGATCATTGGAGGCTTTGAAGTCATCACCATGCTCATGATTTGGGGTGCCAATCCCCAGATAAAACGCTCAATTCGCTTGAACTCCGGTTCAACCATGTAAGGAACAACACGAGATAAGTCATGAAATCTCTGCACGTATTCAGCAATTTTTGGACCATCCATTTTTAGATTCCAGAACTCGGTTTCCAGCTTTTGAATCTCAGCCCTTGAACAGTACTTCTTGCGCATAAGTTCTTTCATCTCATCCCAAGTCATAGCATACGTAGCTTCCTCTCCTAGAGTCTGAACCTGAAGGTTCCACCATGATAGAGCTCCGTCTAGGAAAAGTCCAGAAATGTAAGTGACCTGGTGCTCCGGCGCACACTTGCTCATTCGAAGAACAGAATCGGTTTTCTCAGCCCATCTAACGAAAGCTACAACACCTCCAGTGCCGTCAAAGTTCAGAGGCTTGCAGTCAAGGAACTGCTTGTAAGTACAGCCTGTATCAGCAACATCATTCACAGAAAGTATTAGCAAATGCACATGGAATATCCAAACTTAACGTAATGTGTCTTAAGTGACTTAAACATTACCATGAGGTGGGTTATTTCCTGAGGTACCTCCGCTGTGTTCAGAGCGCAAGGACTCATGTTGTGCGATTGCTTGTGAAATCCATTCTTGCAGTTCAGTCTTTGTTGTGGGCAACTGATTTCTTCTTCGAGGAGGCATCTTCTATAAAGAAGACTGTATAGGTCAGGTCTTATGTATATAGTAAGTAGTATGTGTATAATAGCGTTTGCCGTAACAAATAAGCATGCAATCATATCACAAGCAAGTAAGTTAACAATGTATTTAATGAGAACATTGCGATTGAGCTTTCATTAATCATCGACCACAAATACAGTTACATGTTTTACAAAGTATCACATCAAAAGGGACCACAGGGTCACACCACTCTTGTCCAAAATGTCTATCAATCTACCATAAGTCATACAAAAAGTGGTCTCCAAAAGTCTCACTAGTCCAGCTCAATAGCGGTGCTCTCATCAAAAGCAGCTACCTACATAAAACCAAAAACCGGCTATACTGATGGTGGTGGAGGAGGAGGTGGAGGAACAAAAAGCAAGCTGCGCTCATGCGCTAGCTCCTCCTCAAGATCATAAACGTGTCGCAACAGATAACTGATCTACTGCTCCATGGTGAGAAATCGAACATCGAAATCTAGATAAGGCAAAAGAGGAGCAGGTGGAGTCGCAAAAGGTGATGGACATGAACAAGGTGGAGGACGTAGAATCCTCTCAAGCTCCATAACTCTACGACACAAGATCTCCTGCTGAAGCTGCAATGACAAGAGTAACTCATCCCTTATGTAACCAGCAAAGTGCGAAGGATGGTAGGGATCAGAAACTAGCATGGTGTTCGGCGGAAACCATATGAGTGGCTCGCCTGGCTGTTGAGAAGTAAAATGAGCAGTAGGTGTATACTGAGGCATGTGAGGAAATGCTGCTGTCACATGTGGGTCATGGCCAGGCTGCTGGCTAGAAGGGCCTTCCCCTGGACGGGGTGCGGGTATGTCCTGCAAGAAGGTGATAGGTAAGTCGGCATGGTGTACATCTGACTCAACCGGATGAAAAGGGGTAACATCAACAGGTGCAGGTGCATGTGGGGGAGTAACAGGCTCAAAAATAGGAGGTACATCATCATCATCTATCCACCCATTGCTGGTGAAAGCGTATCGGGGGTCTACCTGACCGGCAAAAGCAGCAGGGTCAACGGGTGCAGGAATCGGATCTGGTATGAGCGGTGCAATGTCAGGTATGCCCAAAGGTACAGGATCATGATCAGGCAGAGGCTCAGGAGCGGGCATCGGCTCAGGATCAGTGGGTGCGTCAACAGGCTGATCATCAGGGACAAAGTCTAGCTCAAGGTCAAGCTCAAAGTCGTGTGGAGGAGTAGGTGCGGCAGACAGGGCCGTATTAGTATCAGAATCAGTGGGGTAATGCTGCAGTCCCACTATATGCAAGGTGGAGGATGACACAGACTCAAAGGAATCTGAAACAGAGTGATCAGAGGAAACCTCGATAATAGGAACCTCAATGAGTGGAACAACAATGACATCCTCAGCTAAAACTCCATCACCCTGGGCATCATCAGGGGGACCATCAATAAAAAGATTGACATCATCATCAGACAAGTCATCGAAAGGCAAATCCTCAAAAGGAAAGGCCGCAAGAGGCAAAGGGGTGAGGATCGGTGCCACGACATGCTCACCATCGGGATGTCCGAGGATGAGATGGCCCTGGATAGGAATAGGAATAAGAAAGGGATCCTCGTCGGGTATACAATCAGCATGCGGTAAATCATCGCCAAAGTCGGGTAGTGCAAAAGGCTGGAAATCATCGTCATCATCCGACATCATCTCCGGGTCACTCTCAGTGTCGGAGGTAAGAATCTCTGGCTCTGGGACAATCTCATCATCCGAAACGATAGCCATGGGGTCGACAGTATCAGACAGTCCACTCTCAGATGAAGACATAGTGTCTGTAACAAAACAATCACAACATATGCACATATATCAACAATCATCATTAAGCATGTAATCCAATAACAATGAATTCACGTATCCATCCTAGTTTTCCCAGACTATCCCACCCAGTCTCCCAGACTAAACCGCCTAGTCTCTCAGACTAAACTCCCAGTTTCTCAAACTGAACTACCCAGTCCCTCAGATTGAACCACCCAGTCTCTCAGACTGAACCATAAACATAACCCTTGAAATGTGTTTCATGTCTTTTGTTTGTAAAAATGTTTGTTTCCTGGATCTGGGCGTTTCATGTATGCAATGAAAATATGTTTGTAAAAACGTTTTTCATGAGAGCCCTAATGATTGTAGTCTAGACTCGAGAAAGAATCCTAGTTCGCTACAACCGAAGCTCTGATACCATGCTGTCACACCCTGACTTTTGTGGAATCGTGATTATGGTGTGACTTTCTTAATACCATTGCATTCAATCATAACAACGACTATATGATAAAAACCATAGATTTGTCATCCATTCAATAAGTTTAAAAACATAACAACATTGTTTAAACATATACTTCAAATTCAAGTTTTACAACCCATACGAATTGTTTAGGAGTTCACTAAGGACTCGACAAAAGATATTAAATAAAACTAGGATTTGGGAGGAGTGACTGGTCCAGGATAGGACACCCTAGCCAAACCCTAAGACCATGGATGAAATATTTTATTCTTGACATAACTTGAAACATGCAAACGCCCGCCAGGTCCACATCTAATTCCCTGAAATACATGTAGTTTGAAAACATCAACAAAAGTTGAGCGAGTTCATTTGTTTGTTTGTTTTTATAAATAAAACCTTTGTAATCATTGTATATATGTATGTTTGTAAATCCTGGTATGAAAGCAAAACTAGGAAACATCTCGATTAATGGTTTGCAAGGCCATTAACATACGTGCAACGGAGTAGGAAGGCTCAAGCCTAGCAGATTTGTACCGGGCCTCCAGCTGTAAGACATAGTCACCTCATGGGCCAACCCCGGTCCACATGGGTGTGGGCTCACTACACCCAAATAGATCTATCACTCATGCCCCTAGGTCCTAACACGAGGATTAATGGTCTTAGGAGTGCGCCTACCCATTCACATGATCTACTGTACTTTCCAAAGCTAATCATACCAATTGTAATTGTATGTAATCATTTTGTAACAGGTACTTCACCCCCGAAGTTAATAAACAAAACAGTTTAAAGAAAAGGGGGACATGAACTCACAGTCTTGCGTCTTCGGGTCACAGTAACTCAAAGCTCCTTCGGTGAACACGACTACCTACAATGTGCTAATGTCTATTAGACGAACGGGCCGTGCCTTGATTTAGTATTAATGTCTTTGAGTTACGTTTATTTTATGCCTTTGATACTATTCCAAGTTATATAATTATTGTCAAAATAATTAATATTTTAACATAAATTATATTTATTAAATTTTGGAATAATTGTTAAACAATATATATTAACTTAATACTTCCCAAGTATTGATACTTGTATTTCCTTCCCAAGGATGGGGGTATCTTTTACATGTGTATTCGTATTCTTGTAGTTGTATATTTTTGCCATGTTTTGGTGCCGTATTCCGGTGTATACGGGTGAGAATACGTATTTTATTGTATTCATTAAGTATTCACATACTTAAATTTAGATTAAACTTTCCGGAATATTATTTATAACAAAAGTCCACCAATATATATATTTCCAAAATATATATATTCAAGAAATATTACTTAGAAAAATTATTTATAATTTTTCTCTTGGCAAAAATATTTGTAGTTCCAAAATAATATATTTTCAAGTTTACTCAAGAAAATATATATTTTTCCCAAAAATGATATATCTTCTAATAATTCCAAGGAAATGTATATATATATTTTATTCACCAAAAATTGTATTTCCTTCTTGTCAAAATATGATATAACTTTTTGATAACCATAAAAATCATATTTTCATTTCCTTGTGTCCAAAATATTTATTTACCAAAATATAACTGTGAATTAAGTTCCGGAATATTTTGTAAGTTACATTTCTTGTTCGGTTTCTCCAATATTTTTGTGTGTAACTTGTATACTTATTCCTTGAGATTTTGGTAATATTTTGGATGGTAATTCTTGGTGTTTTTGTGAGTTGTATTATTTTAAGTGCTAAAATAATATAACTATTACACAACGTATACAAATAATCACACATGTGTGTCTTCATTGTATATATATATTCTAAATATATATTTAGACACTTTTATTTATAACAACCAACCTCCAATATTTGTATTTTTGTAACTAAAAATTATGGCAAAGTTTATGTAACCATTGATTGTTGAAAATACACTTGTAAGTGTATGTTTATAAATATTTTTCTAAGTGTTTATATTTTTAGAAAATTTGCCATGGTTTCCCCTAAAAATGGAGGTTTCCATGCTTTCAAGCATATCATTTTCTTTTGTAAAATCATCACAATCAATTCACAATCAACTCTAAACAACTTACACTTACCAATTTTGCCAAAACCATGCTTAATCTACCACTTCATGAACTTGAAAGTTTGTGAAAATTTGTAATAACTTGGTAGTGTGTTTTGTGAGTTTAGTTACGCTTTAAAGTGTGGTTGTTTATTTAAAAACATCATTCTTGAAGAATTTAGATGTTTACAACTTGTAATCATGTTTTACAAAAATGTTTCTTTATGAAATTTTCTTGTTACACAAGTGTTTCTACATTTGGTTGATCACTAAAAACAAGTCTTGTTTATGTAAGAACCAAGATTATATGAAACTTATGTTCTCAACTTGGTTTCTTTGAAATACCATTTATAAATATTTAGATCCATATGATCAACAACTTACTTTAATCATGGTTTTTCAAGAAAACATTATTTCCTTCAAGTTCATGCTTTAAGTGTGGATGATCCATTATCCTACAACAATTTCTACTTTCACATCTTGCTAAACTATGTTTTTAATCATGATTTAGCAAGACATTATGATGATTAACATCACTTCTACAAACAATCAAAGATCAACAAGCATAACAACTTATATTCATCAAGATATCTTTACTAAACAAGCTTATGTTCATGTTCACTTTATATGATTCTTTAGTTGTAATCTAGTTCAATCTTAAGTATCGGTTACGTGTTTCAGTTATTAGATATTTTTAGGAGGTGTTATGATGTTCGGGGATCATAACTAGCTTAGAAACGTTAAAACAGTGCTTCTAGTGTAAATTTGGTGTTTCGGGTAGTGTCCGGTTGTTCGGTTAGATACTGATTCGTTAAAGTGCTAATCCTTGTAGTTTAGTGTTCTTTGTGTACCCTTTTGTGACACTTTTATTCCAGACACTTAAGAAAGCATTCAGGACCATTTTACCATATTTCTGCACAATATAAGTATGTTAAAATGTTGATTTATGCTGAATTTTGCTGAGTTCAGCACTTTGGGTGAGTTTTAGGCACTTTCCAGCACTTAAACTATTACTTAGAAAAGCAGTTTTGTGATCCTTACTTCCCTACACTCTATACTAGTGCAGTACTTAGTTTCTGGCTCATACTGGGTCTCAAAACACTGTCTGTCTATGTGTTGAGTTCTGTCAACATTTGCTAATTTATCTGTTTACTGTGCTAACTGTGCTTTGTGCATCATTTATGTCAATATGTTTGCATGCAGTAATGATATGACATTATGCAATATGTGATGTACATGTAAATATAATGCAGTAATCAGAAAGCAGTTAATTGTAATTCAGCATAGTCATTAAGCACTAATCAAGATTAATTAATTGTACGGATACCTGGATTTTTAACAGTTGTCACAAAATGTACACGTTTTTCCCTCCTAAATTATTAAATGTACATGGATTTTAAATATAAATTTTTATTTAATGTATGCATTTAAATCTGACCTTCGGGCTGTTAGATATTTAATAGATATTTCACTATATAATACCATTGCCAATTCAAATGTTTTCCATCATACACCAATTCATTTAGTTTATCAGTTTAGTAATAACATAAAATGTCATCATACACTTCTGCAGAATCTGATGATTTAAAGCAGCGCTTTATTAAACAAATTGAAGAGCAAGTCTATGCAGATAGGGCTACTCTTCAAGAGTTGAAGAGGTGTCTTGATGGATTGCAACTTGGTCTGGTCACAAGAGACCAGGTTTCAAGAAACTTGATGGCGATGCCGACGACTTCCGTTTGTGAGTTGTGTGTTGCCAGTAATATAGAGTGTAGTGATAGAGACATAGAGTTCCTGACGAAGCTCAAGGATATACACCGAGAAGTTCAGTACTCGATGGAGTTGAAGTTAAAATTTCTTAATTATTGCTGTTAGATTTTAAATTTCTGATTAGTTTTCATTTTCATATGTAATTGTTACTATTTTAATACTTTAAATTTTAAACATCTTAATCTTTCTTGTCATAGTTTAGTTTTAGTTATATTTATGAGTTTAAAGATTATTGTTACAATTTATTATTCGTTTTATGCTGTATAAATTGATGCAAGGAGTAATATATATGTGTCAAGGAATACCCAAAATGGTCATCACCAGGTAAGAGTGAATGTAGATAGTTTGAAAAGTTCCGTCTATGATTAATGATATTGGATTTTGGTTTTCAAATATTTATAAGATTTTTGAGATTTGAAATTGTGTTTATCAGGTGCCTGACTTCGGCTATTCTCCTAATCCACATAGTTAAGTATTGATATTGATTTACGTCTTTGATTTTCTTTCCATTCATTGTTTTAGATTGATTTTTTTTATCAACTTTTACACCAAATGAAACTGTAGGTGGTAGTTTTGGTTCTGATAGGAATAATTCTAAACTGGAGCAGCAGAGGACGAAAGCAGTTGTTTCTAAAAAGGTAGCACCTTCAAGACCAGCACCCCAATCCGCCCCTGCAATGGTTACTTATGGTTCCACCTCGGCTCCTCAAAACGTACATTCTCTATTTTTTATAATTTTGCTCATATGTACTATTATTCTTTAATATCTTAGAAAAGTAAACTTAAAGTTTTATATGGCTGTTAGCTTCATGACTTCATATATGTATGTATCTATATGTGTTTTTCTAACAATTGTAATCTTTCACGTGATTTTTCACTAACTGAAACAAATGGATTTATATCAAAACCCAGTTTCACAGAGAAACTAACAAATATTGTTAGCATTAATCGACACCGTGAGGCTGTCGGTCCGCTTACTAAAGATAAAATAGCGACACGGATTCAAACTGCATTTAGGGGTTTTAAGGTATGTAACACTCGGTTATTATGATTGCAAAATATTACCCTTCATGGAAAAGCTGGTAAATTTGTCATTAAAAGTCAACTTTTTATTTTTGCATGTATATTTGGATATTTAATTAATTACACTGATGTTTGATTTTTTGGTTTCAGGCAAGAAAGTTTTACTGCAACTCGAAACGAGTATTAACATTGCAGTTGCTTGTGGAAGGCGATTATGAAAAAAAGCAAACGTCGAATACATTAAGAAATCTTCAATCGTGGAACAGGATACAAGCATAGATAAGAACTAGCAGGCTTGCTTTGGTGGAAGATAGCGGAATCAAACAAAAGAAGATTGAACATCAGTTGAGGTAAAATGCTAAGGGTCGTAATCTCAAGGTAATGCAAATTTTGACTTCGGAAAAAAATATATCCAGTTGAACAAAAAAGGTCAAAGGGTTTGACTTTCTCAATAATTTTGGTGAGGGAGCACAAAAGGGTTAAAAAATCTATTTGAGCTAGAAAAGTAAAAGGTAATGGTATTTTCCAAAATTGCAGTGAGTGAGCAGAAAAGCTTTAAAAAAATCTATTTGATCTAAAAGAAATCAAAGGTTTTGACTTTTCCAATAATTTTAGTGAGTGAGCAAAAGCTTTGAAAAAAGGAAAGAAGATTCAATCTGTTGGAGATGCACGGGATATACAAAACTAAATAAAACAAGATTATGAATTTGCATGTTATTTGTAACTCTGAATCTGGAAAAGTTCTCTTTGACCTAATAAATCAAAGATTATTTTATTTTTGATGAAGTATAGGAAAAGAGTAATTGATTTTATGATGTAAATAGAGTAAAGATTTGATCTTTTTACATTTTCAAGTAACTGTTCAGAAAATATAAGGAAAAGATTATACATTTAGGTTATTAGATGTCATTGGTAGGGTTGATGTGTGCAAAATGCAACATATAACTTACATCAAATGAGGCATAAAACTAACCCTTTTTTTAGTACTAATGTTGGAAAAAGCACGTTTCTTTCTTCCTTTTGAATTTACAGGACCAAATGAGCTTAAAAGAACAAAAGGAACAAATAAGCAGCCAAATAACAACATAAATACAAGAAGAAGGAATAACGTGACATGCCTGACCCCTCGGCAGCATCTCCCAAAACAAAAACAAGAAGGCAGAAGCTGACCACGGGGCTGTGCCTAGCTCACCACGGGGCGTGCCCAGCTCACCACGGGGTGTGGTCAACTCACCAAGGGGCGTGGTCAGCCCTGACACAAGAAGACAAAACCTATAGATGCTTCTACGCCCACCATGGGGCCGTGCCCAGCTCACCACAGGGCGTGGTCAACACAAAGATACGTAGAATCTTGCCAAATCTTGATAGTACAGATACGAAGTTGACCACGGGGCCGTGCCCAGGAGACACGGGGCCGTGTTGGGCCTCTGCTGACACTTGCAATGAATGAAGAAAGAGAAAAGGCTGACCACGGGGCCGTGCCCAGCGGGCACGAGGCCGTGGCCAGAGCTCTGTACACGCTATAAAAGGGGGTGATTGGTTCACTTGAATGGCATCCCTTGGCAAACCACTACTCTCCCACTTTGCCACCACTACAACACCAACACCCACCGCCATCATCCATCATCCATCTTTAGAGTATGTAGTAGTCTCTGTCACACCCCCAAAATACCACATGCGGAAACCCCCGCGAGGTGTGTGACGTACCAGGATTTAGCCACTAATCACATTGAACTCATAATATTATTTCAAATAAAAACTTGCATTCATTAAAATAAAGTGTTACAAAATATTTATTAAACATGACATGTTCAGCGGAAGCATAAATCATTTGTTATGTTTTTCATAATCCATGAGTATGTAAGCCATTAAATGTGTCTCGTGATTCCATGTATCTCGACCCATGATCACTCCAGCATCCCAGACAGCAAGTTCCAATGATATATACCTATAGACCTGCAAGCATGTAGAAAAGTGTATCAGACAACGCTGGTGAGTTCCCAGTTTTGTTTACCGAGAATTGTGTTGCATGTTTTACAGTCAAAAGTTTAATTCAGTTCAAAAGCAATTCCAAAAACAAAGTTGATAATAACTCGATACCGTACAAGATGGCTCCAGATTATTTGCCCGTCCCCAATGCCCCTATCAAAGCATTGGTCATGATTTAAGGTAATTAGTTCACGCCCGTCCTCCTCGGTACGGTGTGAGAGTGCCAAACCTAATAGCGCTATCAACTAATAACGCCGTTGCCTCCCCGGCAACCTTTTCGGTAGAAGATGGGACTTAAGGTGATAGGAGTGAGTGTATTATCCAACATTCTGGTTTAACATTCCAGTCAAACACATTACCCAATATTCCTCCCCAGAATATTTACCAGATGTCCCTCCCCAGGACGCATGCTTGAAAAAGAGCAGTGAACTCACCTTAGATTTGCTCGGTATGTTACGTTACATTACCCATTCCAAGTTGGTCAACCAAACCCTACCGTGGTTACCAAAGATGATCAGTTTCATCAACATATATCCAAGTCACGTATTTCACACAGATTGCATTCATCACAACGATCACTATTCCATTCTTCGTGGGATGCTCCTTTGGCGAAGAATCCTCTGGCGAAGGTCTAACCTTCGTCGGAGTTAAGTATGGCGAAGAATCCCTCGGTGAAGAACCATTCTTCGTTGAGGATGAACATGATGAAGTCCCCTTGATTGTTCGTCAAGGGCCAACCGACGAAGAATGTATTCTTCGTCGCCCACTGGTTCTTCTCTGGGAGTGCTCTTCGTCGCTGCCGCTCAACAGGCAGTTACAACAAATCAAGTCTGTTACAGTTTCAACATTTCAAGATCCTTAATCATTGGCTAACAGTTACATTACATTCTACAAACATCAATCATCGATCCTATCATATGAATCACAGATTCGCGCATTCAATCATCATCACTCGGACCAGATCACACTAAATCAGATTTCTCTATTATTCACCATGAACATTCATCATCATGCATATCGTAATTTGACTCACCCTAATCAAACCGATTCATACAAGTTTTATGTCACAATCATGCATCCAAATAAATTGTTAACAAACAACCCTAGTTATTCTATCAACATCATTCGATCAACACATGCTTCTAGCAGAACCCTAGTTCATACAAGAATCGTAGTCGTGCATACAATTAAATTGATAAGTTTGCATACGACCGAGAGCAATCAACAAGAATTAACACAAGAACGAATTCACTAACCAAGAGATTGTAGGATTGTTTGATAGCACAGGTGAACGAAGATGCTGCGAGGGGGAGAGTTCGACCGATGAAGATGACACTTCCAATGGATCCACAACCGTCTCTTTCTTAGGGATCAACTAGGGTTTGCATTAGTTTAGAAAGGAAGTGTGTGCCCCTCTATATTCATTCACGCATACAAAAGGATAAGATGGGTTGGGGCTCACTGGTTTGGGCCGAAAGCCCTTTTTGGCGAACAATGCCCACGACGAAGGATCAAACTTCGTCGACGAAGAATCAAGCTTCGTCCAAAATGTTGATGACGAAGGTTCATGACGAAGAACTATCTTCATCGAAGTGAGGTCGGCGAAAGACTTTAGTTATGAAGTTGTGAAACATAAACAATTCTTAAGTTAATTAATAAATAGCCACACATAAGAATACTTCAATTATTCATCAGTTATGCACAAGTTACAACGCAAAGCGAATTATAAAAGAGGATTGCAAAACAAGCAACGTGTAGAGGAAAGACATTGAAAACTCGGGTTGTCACATCATCCCCAACTTGAAAGAATTTTCGTCCCGAAATTTGGTAAGTAATCCAAAAGTGGCGAGGTGTTAGATCAGGATAACTGTGGATTTTCCTCAGGTACCACATCATCCCCAACTTGAAAGGGAATTTCGTCCCGAAATTCACCAGTGGCATCAGGATTAGATTGGTCAGTTGGGAAAAGTTGCGGGTACTTGAGCTTCATCTGATCTTCGCGTTCCCATGTGAACTCCGGTCCACGTCATGAGTTCCAACGGACTTTCACGATCGAAATTCGGCTATGCTTACGAACCTTGACCTCCCGATCCATAACTTCGATAGATTCCTCGACAACTGCAACTTGTTGTTAACCTTAGGATCTAGTAAGGGTATCACAAGTGTTCCGTCGGACAAACACTTCTTTAGATTCGAGGCATAAATGTCATCACGAACGTTACCCAATTCATGAGGTAACTCGAGTTTGCGAGCCATGTCACTGATTCTTTCCAGAATTTTGAATGGCCCAACATAACGTAAATTCATCTTGCCACGCTTCCCGAAGTGCACCACACCCTCTAGGGTGAGACTTTCAATCATGACACGTTCGCCGGCAACGAACTCCCAGTGTTTCCTAAGCTTATCAGTTTTCCTGGCTGTCACGTGTTGCCGCCACACGATTCCCAATCTAAACAATCTTCTCAGAGATTTCAGTACAAGTCCTGGACCTGTGATTAGGTCGTCACCCACCTTAGTACAACAAGGAGATCAGCATATCGTCCATGCAATGCCTCAAACAGAGCTGTCAATCACACACATGCTCACAGCATGTTTTCGAGTGTCAGGATGGTTCGTTTACTCTGACCGTTTGTCCTACGGTGATAAGCAATGCTCATTCCTAGACGTGAGCCAAGGGTGTTGTGTACTGCCTGTCATAAATCAGGTATAGATCAAAATCAGAGGTAACAGGGGTTGGCACCCCGTGCCTAGAAACCGCCCTTCACAGGTAATTATTCACAGGATACGAAGACTTGTCAATTTTTCCTTGATTGCAAGAAAGTGTACTGGTTACATGAGACAATCAACGATCACCCAGGTGATATTGTTTCCGTTTTGATTTTTAGGTAGACTAGTGGCAAAATCCGTGGCAGTCTGTTCCCATTTCCAAATGGGTGTTTCTGGTTACTGACACAAACCAGAAGGGTTCTGATACTCCACCTTGACTTTCGCATTAGTCAAACATCATTCACATACACTGCTATGTGGGCATTCACGTCCGGTCACTGGTACAAGATCCATAGATCCTAAGACATTCTATCAAAACCTGGGCGAGTAGAATATCGGGGCTTGTGTGCGTCCCCCAACACAAGTTCCCTAGGATTGCTGTATAGTGAGACCCATATTCGCTCCATGAGTTAGTGGGTATCGCCCGATTTTAGATACAAGTCGTTTTTCTACGCCCCGCACGGATTCAACTAGAGGTTTTCGTCCTTCCACGCTTTGGTTCGAGCAGAACGGATCTGATCAGGTAGGTTAGAGTCGATGGTATGCTGCGAGGCTCGTACACGTTTAGGTTTCACAGTCGAAATCATTCAGAAGTTCCATCCAGCGATGCCATCACATGTTTAGCCCTTTCGAAACAAGGGTACACAGGAGGCCCTTGTGATCGGTCTAGGTAGTGCATTTGGTACCATCCAAGTAATGCCTCCAACTTAAATCCAAAGACCATGGCTTCCACCGCAGGTTGTGACTCGTGCAATTCTTCTTGTAAATCCACTACGTAAGCCATCACCTTCTCGTGTTGCATCGGCGTGTAACTGGGACTCTGATTCAAACCATTATGGTATACCACTAGATCACCCGTACCCTCGGGTAAAGACGATGCTCAGTGCATTGTAGAGTTGGGTTTCGAAAGCTGGAAAGACGTCCTCCTGTTTTGTCTCCCACGAACACACAGCACTCCGCTGTGCCAAAGAGATTAAAGCTGCGCGATCTTCGAAAATCCCGCGATGAATCTGCGTTAGTATCTAGCGAGACCAGGAAATTGCTGTATCCCCGAAAGACTCTTTGATACCGATCAATTTCTAATAAAATGGATCTTAGCGAGATCCACGTGTATCCCCACTTCGTTGACTACGTGACCAAGAAAGTGTACTTCTCGAATCCTGAAGTCACACTTAGGTAGACTTCGCATGGAGCTGCTCCTCCCCTAGGAGCTCTAAGATGAAATACAAGTGTCGTTCATGGTGTTCCTTTCTCCTGGAAGTGATTCAAATCGTCATAGATAAACACGGTTGACGAATCTGGCGAGATGAGGTTGACACATACTTAAACAACATGAACAGAAAATCTTAGTGGTCGTACTGTGTCTGTAACGCCGTGTTAGGAGTCATCCTCCCCCCGGGTCTTCCATCAGGTGACAGTCTGATCTTAAGTTGGCTTCTGAATAGAAGCTTGATCATTGCAGTGGCTCAAGCAGGTCGTCGATGCAAGATAGAGGGTGACGGTCTATGATTGCCACCTTGTGGTAGTCTGTACATGTACGAAAGGACTCGTCCTTTATTTCCAAAATAGAGCTTGGGCTCCCCAAGACGAGGAGCTAGATCGATAAAACTCCCATCCAGTAGTTCCTGAAGTTGGTTGGGCAGTTCTTACAACCCTCCAGGTGCAAGACGATAAGAGGTGCCAGAAATCAGGACTGTTTCTGGCGTGATACACATCTGATATTCCTCCTGACAATGCGGGGGAAAACCTGGAAGTTCTTTGGGCTGCGCACCGGTAATCAATGATAGGGTAGCAGGGTAGGTGAAACTCTTCTGGGCTCCTACAGCCGAAGTGATGCTGACAATCAGTGAATGTCCACTACGAAGAGGTATACATGCGATTTCCTCCTTACAGAAGATTTATGCTCAAGGCTTGGACATCTGGTCCATACTATCGACTTACACCAAAGCTTCTAACAGTAGCAGGGGGAAGGTCAATGTCGAACTCGTGACCTACAAGATTGGGTTGTACCTTAGTTGAACGTGTGAGACTTCATGTAGCTTGCCATTAGCCACTTCTACAACGTGTCTGTCTTCAAGAGGCATCAGGGTTAAACAGAACAGAGTCGAAGCGATTAGTTACCCAAAAACATACAAACTACCATGTTGTTATTATGCCTGTCATCGCCTACGCCCATCCTAAATGCCCTTCCACGAGCACCACTTCTAGTGTTGTTGTTACTGTTACGAGGATTCCCAATATTGTCATTGTTCCCTGGGTTGTTGACGTCTTGATTTAACAACGGCCAATCCTTGTCAAAGTCACCTCCATTTCCATACTGAAAGTTATACTTTGTGAGTACCTTGTTGTCGTCGTGGCCATTGACTCTAATGTAGTTGCTTTGAAAACAGATCCTTGCGATCTTTTTCCCTTAGGGTCCACCTTCCCGTTGTTCCTGTCACGTCCTAGGGTACTGCCCATGGCACTAGTAATTACACATCCCATATTCCAGTCAGTTTCCAGCGTTTATGCCCCGATTGATTCGTATGAGTTGGCTCCCAGATGTTGCTTACTAGGGTTAGGGACTCGATTGATGTCAACCTACTGATGTTCGTTGTCAGAGAGTAGGGTCACCCTAACGCTAGGGTTGGTAATGCATCACGTTCATCTTCTTGTCCATCGGTCTTGCGAGTCGATTGAATAGTGCACGGTAAATCGTTAGAGAATCACAGAGGTGTCCATACTTCTGAATTTGAGGCGTCAATTTGTTGCGTCAAAGTAAACGAGAAAAGTGGGAAAGTATAGACCAAGCATTTAACGTTTTGACATCTATCTCAAAGACGTTCGCACTAACACCTAACATTTCTACACGGCTCGCTAGACATTCAGTTACGTGTTCAGGTATCACTCAATATCATCGAGACTCGTAAGGGTTCAGAGGGAAGGGAAAGGACCACGTTCAAACAGGAGACAGCCATTGCTATGACCCCTATGGATCGTTGTGTTTCACATTTGGTCGAATAATGGAATGGAACCCCTTTCACACTTGTTAGGCCTCGTTGGGGCTAACATGCACCCTGTGACAACTGCCACTTTCTGGCAACATTCATACACTTAAAGTACTCATTTTTTAGCTACATTTTTATGCATTTTGAACACCCGAACTGCGTATTTCGTAACATACACTTAGAATACTCATGGAATACTTACTTAGGATACACATGATTCATTTTTATTGAATACATTTGAAACAGTTTAAACAATGCATCGAAACTACTAGAAAAGCACCTAGTAAACTAGTATTCTGACGAAAACGCAGGATCCGCAGATACCATCTAAACGACATCTTTAGGACTCAGATGAAAGTCCAACATCTAATATATATTAAACCCTAACTAGGAATGCAAGGGTTTGATTTAAAACCTTTCCGAAGTCCGACAACACTAAAAATTGACCGAAAAGCACTAAAAGCAACGATTTCAACACTTTTCCGTAGAAATTCTGCAGAAATCAGCCATTTAATCTTTTTGCAACATGTAAAAGTGTTATTTAACATAGAATTCATATGAGGATACCTTCGGGTATCATCCAAACCAATAACTACATCAATTCACACAAGTTACACAACTTAGCGTTCAAATAACGACTAACGGAAACAATGCGAAATGAATATCCGAACAATATCAAATCTTCTTTTTAGTGACCATCTAGTGTTAATTGGATCATTATGGTCTAGTAATGGTCACTTAACACCTCTTAAACACTTAAACACTTACCCATACAAGTTTCCTAACTTTTCACCTAAAGTTCTAACACTTAAACAAAAGAAACCAAGTTGAAAAGCAAACATGAGGTACCCCCCCCCAAAAAAAAATTCGGTTACAACATGTGGGACCCCCCTTTATTTGCCCACTTGGTGAAATATCCTAGATATTTACCTCTTGGTTGCAACTTGTGCAAGTTGGTGCAAGTGGTGAAAGTCTTACAACTAGTAACTTTGATTTCACTAAGCACATTACCATAACATTTCACCTTTCTTTTCACACACATAAGAAACTCTCTCAACTATCATCCTTTAGCCAAGAACACCCACCAAAATCTTTCACCATTTTACACTTCTTTGATGATCAAGATGGAACTTGAAGATACATAGGATGATCTAAGGATACTACAAGAAGAAGCAAGCTTTTCCATCCATTCCATAGCTTCCAAACACAAGATCAACACTTTTTCTTTTTCTTAATCATCATAAAGATCATCCCTAGCCATTAGTGCTAGAAGTAAGCTTCTAAAATCTCTTTTTCATACTTATTTATGCATTATTTGTTTAAGAACATGTAATAAACTAAATAATCATACAAAATAATATGAAAAATTCAAAGAAACAAAATAGTAATCATGATATAAAAGTGTGTTTACGTTGTGATTTAAGGATGATTACTTGCATATTTGATCTAGTTTTGATGATTAACATATGAATAACTTGTTAGATGATGTTTAAAAACATAATCTAACAAGTATACATGTTAATGTTTAAGGGTTTTGTTAAGCATAAATGTTTAGATGGATGATCATAATCTTTGATTTTGTTAAAGTATTTAAGTTTTTTCACTAAAAATAATACTTTTACAAAGTTATAAAAAGAAACATACAAGATGGGTCTTTATAAAAAGTTTGTTAAAACTAGAAGGAAAGCATGGATTTTGAACTAGTTAACTTATGTTATGATCATACCAAAACCCTACATGTTATTGATTTCATCTTGTTAAGATTTTGATATAAATCTCATATGTTTTTATTAAGAAAAATATGAGAAAATTATTGGTGATTTTATAAGAAAAAGATATGTTTTATATAAACATGGCAAAGTATATATTTCAAAGGAAATATGGCTATTTTTCTTAAAAATCATAAGTTATAAAAACTATTATTTTTGACAAAATCTTTATTAGATTAAAAAGATTTTAAAGAATAGTTTTTATAAAAGCAAAGTTTGATATAAATATATATTTTTGAGAAAATATATATTTGGTTAACTTAACAACTTATGTGCTATGTGTTATTTGTTTGTATTAGTTATATGTATGATAACTAGGAACTTGAATACAATGGTACAAATAAACACAATGTACATTTTGACTAAAGTCTTACAAGACTACATGTAAATACGCCTTAAAAACAACTTACGGACATTCCGAGCCTTCGGACACAACTTATTGTCAAAACAGACGACGGGCGAATCTATAAACATATCGCCATCAAGAGAAGTTACTACGACATTTGGGCGATCTTTCGATGCTGATGAATATACTACCGTTAACAAAATTCGGACATTTAGAAACTAATAAAAACTATTAAGTCTTTTTATTAACTAAAAACCTTATAGTTGGTGATTTTTATAAAATGGATGATGATTTACAAATGGGCTTACATTTACAAATGGGCTTACATTTACAAATGGGCTTATATTTACAAATGGGCTTATATTTTCAAATGGGCTTATATTTACAAATGGGCTTATATTTATAAATGGGCTTATCAAAATACTTGGGCTAAGCCCAATAACATAAATACATGGGCTAGGCCCAATATCAAAACTCATGGGCTAAGCCCAATATCAAAATACATGGGCTAGGCCCAATATCAAAACTCATGGACTAAGCCCAATATCAAAATACATGGGCTAGGCCCAGTAACATTTAAGGCCCAATAACATTTAAGGCCCAATAACATTTAGGCCAAATAACATTTAGGCCAAATAACATTAAGGCCCAATAACATTAAGACATGGGCTCGGCCCAATGACATGAAAACATGGGCTCGGCCCAATAACTTAATTGGTTAACATACAATTATACAATATGCCATACTTGGGAATTATTCATACAAGATACGGAGTCGAGAGGACTTGAATCGATGATACAACTCACAAGATACAAGAATATATATATTTGGCGAAATATAGATATACACTAAACAGTTACCAGTTAATACATCTAAGGCACAGTTCAACGAATAACCAAAACATACAAGACTTACACATATTCAAGATAAAAGACTTGTACTCAAGTCATTACAAGACCGAAGTGTCAAACAAATATAGAACGTTTGTGGGTCGTGACACTATTCAAGACGACCGCACGTGAGATCACAGTTACTTACAATTCATGGACGTAATTCTGTGAGTTCATATCCCCTATTCATTTTAAATGCTTTACAACTTTACAATTATCAGGGAAAATACATGTTTAATTGTATGTTAAGTCATGGAATGAAACACCTTAGATCATGTGCGATTAAGGTCATACATCTAAGCACCATTAATCCAGTTTGGACCTAGGTACAGAGGGTTAGATCTAATGGGTATTGGCGAGCCCCACTCTTGGTCGTGGACCCATAGAGAATAGTGCGTTTGTGTCCCAGTCGATAGTAGTCGACACGAAATTGTCTAGGTTTGGATTGCTTCCTATTTCGTCACACATATTAATGTCCACGCGAAACATTAATGATCAACGATTTCATTGACGCTTTACATACTACATCATTACATACAGATACATTTTATACAACTCACATTTTATGGATACATTTTATACAACTCACATTTTAGGGATACATTTTATACAACTCACATTTTACAGATACATTTTATACAACTCACATTTTACAGATACATCTCATACAACTAAACTGCATGAACTCGCCAACTTTTGTTGATGTTTACAAACTTAACATGTATTTCAGGAAATTAGTGGACCATGCAGACATTTTAGTCAAGGAAAGCAAGTATCAAAACTCCATGCCACCATTTGAAGGGCTTGCCCGTTATATACCGCCTCTTTGCCGTGATATAGTGGTCAAAGCCTTGACATTTTAAGACTATCATTTTGATGTATAAAACAATGACAACTTATTTTCATTTGATGGTTTATAAACAAATACATTTAACTTATGTTGCGTTCTTTTGAAATGATTTTGATAATGGCATTGGAGCTTGTTTTTATTTATTTAGTATGTTCACTTATATTGTTATGCAATGAGAACCAATCTGATCACACCTCGCGCTTCCGCTACGAGCAGGTGTGACAGGTTGGTATCAGAGCATCGATTGTAGTGAACCAGGATTCTTTCTCGAGTCTAAGTCTACAATCACTAGGGACCTCTCACGAAAACCTCTTGTTCATGTTGAACAGATGATAAATAAAATTGGACAGGTCAAAAGGTTTTCATTGCATAAACATTTTTCAAGGTCCACTACAACAAAAATTCACTTCACATAAATCAAGCGAGGACATTTCCATGGGTGAAGTCTATGAGAAATAGACACAATACATTAATAGACTATGTGCCTACAATACATTACATTATCAGTTTACGCATTATAAACAGTTTACAAGTTCAGCTTATACAAGATAGAGCTCCTTGATTGATAGGATTTTACATGACTATATGTATAGGTTGTTCATATATATGTTGCATGAAATATTTGGCAAAAACAAAATGCCTTCGACTTCGAATTCCATTGTCATCCTTGACACACATAACATGGTTAAGACATGACATCTTTTACACAAGACATAATGCTTTATTTCAAAACATAACATATTTTATACAATACATCTTCCGTGAGAATATCGACCTCACGTCTATTGCGGAGCTTATGGCGAACGTGGTTCCTAAGTGAGACCATAAAGCATTGACCCTGTGGAAGATGGTTGCTTTCCCGAAGATGCTGAGATGCCTGACTTCAGTAGTGACGATGAGGTGGAGGTGGTAGCCTTGGACAACAACTCCATTAGTGGGACGAGGTCCCTATGACTCTTACAAATCGCGATTGATGACACACTTGTCCAGACAAGGAAGATGAATTACTCATCTTAAAGGTGCCCCTCTAGTTGTTATTTTTACAAAATCTCTCTATTTTTATTTCATCTAACGTCGAGTCATTCCGATTAATGACAACGGACGTTGACACATGAACTATCATGAAGTTCCCTCCTGTGTTAAACATAGACAATAGTGTCCTCTCTCTGACTGATTTTCTGCTTTGAACGAGAGAATGCTAGGGTGACCATGCAAGACAATTTATTATTACGGGGGCCCACGTAATAATAAGTTGTAGTATATGGAAATTCTGGTGGACTCTGCGGGTCAAGCTAATGATCACTATCCATTCAAAATTCTTAAGTGTTCGAGTTTCTATCCAGTAGAACACTAACCGAGATGGTTACTATAACACCCTACAATGCAATTCGGGAAGATGATACGTATTCATCCGCGTCTAAACATTCAATCTACAACACGAGTTGTTCGAGACTAGTCATCTAAACAAACAAAACTCGTTAACCACTCATGGAGGATCTTTCCTCAGCATTCTAGAATTCTTGTACATGAGTTGTGTCACACCCCAACCGATGGCGGAATCGCCGGGGCGCGGCACTAGGCGAATCAGATTGCTCAAGAGAATCCATAACAACTATATTGCGATAATATTTAATACATTCGTTATCCCATACTAACAAATAATACAACCACATAAGTTATCACAGATTTCTTGTCCTCTCGAACAATACAAATCCGACAACCTAGATTTTAGTTGAGTTTCTAGACTCCCTAGCTTGATTTGATATAGTCTGCGATCTAACCTGCAACATACGTTAAAATATTTGTCAATACAAAAGTATTGGCGAGTATACAGGTTTGATAAGTATAGCATAATAGATTAAAAGTGCTGCGAATTTCCACATGCATAAACGTAATACACGACATATATACTCACAAAACTGATACTACCAACTAAGTCCTCGATGCTCGAATGTACGATGGCATAACTAGACCCCGTCGGGCGCAATAGTACTATACTAGTCGTGGTGGGACGTCGCGAGTATAAGTCATAGCAAATATGCAACTAAGATCACGTATATCTATGCAAGACAGTTATTCGCAAGTGATAGTTCGATTGATTGAGTATTTCGTTTGATAAGTTCAATTTGTTAGAAACGTATGTTACACCCAAAATTCGATTAAAAAGGGTTCAAGTATACTCACAGTGCGTATTTAGCGGGAATACAACTTGATTGAGTCGGTTGAGTATGCGTCTGACTTAGACTGGTAGATTTAGAGTGCGTTAAACGGCGATGAATGAATCAGGTGACTATTGGTCATTCGGTCGAATGGCAATCCGGCCGGATGGCCATTCGATTGAAATGATAAGGTCCAGTGACTATCCGGTCGGACGGCAATCCGGCCGGACGGTCATTCGTTTGATTGGTGAGTTGATCAGTCGTTTGGTGCTTATCCGTGCAGACGACAAGTTGTCCGTGCGGATGACCTGTTGTCCGTGCGGATGACCTGTTGCTCGTGCGGATGACCTGTTGCTCGTACGGATAACATGTTGTTCGTACGGATGACATGTTGTCCGTGCGGATGACATGTTGTCCGTGCGAATGACATGTTGATCGTGCGGATGACATGTTGTTCGTGCGGATAACATGTTGTTCGTGCGGATGACATGTTGCTCGTGCGGATGACATGTTGTCCGTGCGGATGACATGTTGTCCGTGCGAATGACATGTTGATCGTGCGGATGACATGTTGTTCGTGCGGATGACATGTTGTCCGTGCGGATGACATGTGATCCGTCCGGATTACATATGATTCGTGCGGATAACGCGTCTGTTTCGCATTTTGAACACTGTTTCTGAGTGTTTAACGGAAGGTATACGTGTAGAGTTACCGGGACAGTGTAATCTCGCACTAACACTTGAAGTTCCGTCAATTCCGACCCGCTCTAACGGCCGGGAATCACCCCGTTCCATCAGACCTGGCCGTTCGTGATGGTTCTTCAGGGTTAACTCGAAATCGCACAGTTCCTTGGGTAAATACATAGATTTAGGTGAGATTTGTCATTAAAATATGTAGAAATCAGCCAGATCTGAGTCGTTTATAGTGAAATGAGGCCACAACTTGAAGTTCATAAGAACTCTTGGTGACATCACCTCAAAACGCATCAAATCCGCAGATTTCACGGTTAGAAATTGGGTTTTGAAAGACAGAATGATGTAGAATCGAGTGTAGATTGTAGAAGTACAAGTTTTAGGTTGAAATCTTACCGGAATCGCGAGGAAATCGAGAGAAAAGGGTCTTGGAGCGTGTTTGGTTGAGTGGGAGCTGTCACATCACTGTTCAAGTGATGTGACATGGTATTTATAGGCAACAGAGAGGAGGAGGAGAGGAGATGGGCCATCCGTGCGGTTAGGCCATCCGTGCGGATAGGTCTTCCGTCCGGATAGACCACCCGTGCGGATAGGTCTTCCGTCCGGATAGACCACCCTTTCGGATAGGTCTTCCGTCCGGATAGACCATCCGTGCGGATAGGTCACCCGTCCGGATAGACCATCCGTGCGGATAGACCATCCGTGCGGACCGTACTCCATTCGAATGTTGTGTTTTATCGATCCGATTTCGTTACACATTTTCGTATCCGTAGTTATATATATATATATATATTATTAATCACAAAAGGGTCGTATATACGTATCCATGTTCCAAGTTCGATAAATACAGTCGGTTTTCCTTCGAGTATGCGATTATTAACGACGTTTCACGGCCATCAATGAGGGTAGCATAGGTCCTTTCTTGATGTCATCGTGAACGTTATTTCGTGTAGTGCCACAAAGACCGACGGGGTACCGTTTACTCGTATTGTCATCATCGTCACGACGACTGGAGCTACAGCACTCACCCGAGAATCCTTGTTAGCGTTAATTGTTTACGTTCGACACATCACGGCCACTGAGGAGGGTAGAATAGGTCCTCACTCAATGCCTCCGTGAGTGTTAGTGTGATAATAGTGTAGTATAGTGATATTGTATTTCGAAAATATGCGATTATCCTTCGATTATCGATGTATATACGTTATTGGCACATTATGATCTGAATCTCGGGTGCTAGGCGTAACGAGTGTAACGAGTAGTAACAACGCACAAAAGTGCGGGTTGTTACAGTCTCCCCTACTTTAGGAAATTTCGTCCCGAAATTAATCCAATAGGTAGACTTCTAAGAGTTGACCTTGTATAAGTAGCGATACAGCGACTGATTTGACCGTAAGTTGACAGCGCGAATGTTTCGAATAAGAGAGATCTTCTGCGATAGCGAGAAGGTGACGTAAAGACGAAAGTATTAATCCCACGAGTTGGCATTCCAAAGTACCTTGTCTTGTGTAGAATTCGTTAGTTCGATGCGATTGTAATTTGAAAGGTTTCTCATGACGTAGAGTTAACTGAGTCGATCATTAACCAACGTTACAAGAAGCGCTCGTTTTAGATATTAAAAAGGGATGTTAGGATGAAAATCTTTGAAAATTTTCCTCTTAACGTGCGGTCAACAGAGTCGATGTTAACCGACGTTGCAAGGAATTTTAAGTTTCTAACATTTTAATGGATTCGAAGATGAAAACAAGGGTTACGAAAACTCTCCTATGACATGGGTTTCAGCTGAACTCGATGTTGCACCAACATCTCAAGAAAGTCTTGTTTTTGATCTTGAAAAAGAAAGGTTTTAAGGAAAAATTAAACTCATGAAGCTTCCCTTGAACATGGAGTTAAGCTGATTCGATGTTACCTCCACATTGTGAGGAATTTCATTTGTTCCATGGTTTTAATAAAAGTTTTATAAAAAAAAATCAGTTTTAATCCTTTGAAAAGGATGATTTAGCATCAAGCCCCACTTGGCACCTTCCCACGGAAGTTCGTTAATATGTTTAAAACACTTATATATAGGAAGTACCAGCGGCGTATCCACCATGCTTTGCCCATATTATTTCCGTTTCGTGAGGCAGTGTCAGGTGTGCCGATATGACTCGGATAGAATTGCGTTTACTCGGCCCAATCGATAGAAAGTCGGACCGATCATAAGATAGGATCGAATAGATTAATCCAGCGAGTTGATAAGCGAGAAGCGAATAGCGCGTTTTCGATTAGATTCCACATTACACCCACATGGCACGTTTCCACGGGGGTTTGCTAACATGGCGAAACACCACGCTTAACCAGGTTAGCCTTGCCTCGTGGAGCGGTGTCATGTGTACTTAATACCATACAGACTGCGATAAATACCAGGCAAGCGATAAGCGGTAGATTATACACGATAGGCGATCAGCGATTTGGTGATTAAACGAAATATACACGGAACACTTGTGATGACGGTGATGATAAACAAAATACAGTAATCGGTAGTTGCGTTTCAAGCGATGGAGGTATGCGATTCGGTGTACGCGGTTCGGTTGGATTGATTAACACCACAGAATTTAGCTAACATCATATCCCACATGGCCTGTTTCCACGAAAGGCCGCTGATATAACTAAAACACCTTGTTTTAACCATATGAGCTTCCTCTCGTGAGGCAAGGTCATGCGTTCTAACTTAGCACAAATATCACGGATAACGGTATAGCGATAGATTGATACACAGCAGGCGATAGAGATTCACATAATAAGCGATAGAGATTGCGAGATACACAAGGTAAGCGATTTCAACTAGTCGGGTTTGTTTTCGAATAAGCTTAACGTTACGTTTGCGACGCATCATGGTTATCGAGGAGGGTAGAATAGGTCCTCACCCAACAATACCGTGAGCGTTTATTTGCTTGATTGAGTTTTGTTGCAGCAGACTTACGACCAGTCTTGCATCGATGCAATTGTCCTGCGAGGTAGACTCCCCAGAGTCCATCGATGAGGCGATTGCACTGCGTTTGCAGACTTACAACAAGTCTTGCGATGATGCGGTTTATTACGCCTTGCGATTGAGTGTAGTGTGTTGAAAATAATCACAATAGTATAATAGGTGTAATAGCGTTCAACTCCACGTGGCACTTTCTTCACGGAACTTCGGTAGTATGATGAAGCACACCTTGCCCGACCCCTACTACTTTCACCCCGTGTTTTGGTGTCACCTTTTGTCAAAACGCTATGGCACCTTTAGAATTCACTACGATCACCGTGCACTGACCCAAATAATCCCGTGTGCACCCGTTATTATTCGTTCCTTGCACGTTCATCGTACCTCGTTCTAAGAGTGTAGTGAGGGTAAAACACATTACTTCGTGATATAGTATGTAGTACATAGTATGTGTGTGAATCTAGTCTAAGTGCGATGATTAGAGAGCGGAAGAGAAACGGAAATGAGAGTTAATGTTACATATAGTGGTAACTTCGAATAAGAGAGTAGGTTCAAAAATTAGAAATTAACGTCGAGAGTCGTATCATTACAACTTTATCCTACGCTTGCTAGATGTCTGATGCTTGAAGACTTTTGTTGGAGCTGTTGTTGTTGTACTCAAGTTCACGGTTCGATGCGGCAGTTGTGGGTGAAGTGACCGTAACGGTTGCAGTTATTGCAATAGCGACAGTCGGCCCCAACTGGATGATGATAGGTACACGAGTAGCACTGAGGATGAGCTCTAGTGTAGGCTCGTTTTGGGCACATCGGAACTGTTCGAAGAGGTTCCGGTTGCAGCAGTTCGGTTGTTGATGAGCTCGGGCTTGAAGTCTTTCGCTTGCGGCTGGGTTCGTCGGTGTTTTGCGAAGAAGTGTCGTCGTTGGAGGATTCGTCTGAAGACTCGCTTGCTGAGTCTTTGGCTGATTCGTCAGAAGATCCGTCGACAGATTTGTCAGAAGAATCGGCAGCAGATCCGTCCGAAGAATCGTTAGCAGATCCGTCGGAAGAATCGTTAGCCGATTCATTAGAATAATTGCCAGCAGATTTGTCGGAAGATTCGTCAGTAGATTCATCAGAAGATTCGTCAACATGTTCGCCTGAAGGATTACTGGCGATTGCTTGATGAGCTTGCTTGACAGGATTTCCTGAGAACAACCCTTCCACGAGTCGTTTGTTGTTGATTTCTGCGGCTAAGCGGTATGTTTCTTCGATGGTAGCAGGTCTTGCAGCTTCGACAAAATCACCCACACACTCAGGTAAGCCACGAATGTACTTCGCGATGGCCTTCCCCGGAGTGTTGACTTGACCTGGGCAGATTATGCTAAGCTGTTTGAACCTTGCGGTGTAGCCAGCATTGTCACCTTCGGTTTGCTTGATTTCCCAAAATTCATTTTCCAGCTTCTGAATCTCGTGAGGAGGACAGTACTCTTTCTCCATGAGCTCTTTCAACTCATTCCAAGAGAGAGCGTAAGCTGCGGAGATCCCACGTTTGTTACGTTCGGCGGTCCACCAGTCGAGTGCTTGCGATTGAAATACTCCGGTGGCGCAAGTAGTACGGAGACTATCGGGACACCCGCTTTGACGAAGGGTAACTTCGATAGAATCGAACCACTGGAGTAGCTGAGTCGCACCTCCTTCACCCGTGAATTCCATCGGGTCACAGGCTTTGAAGTGCTTGTAGAGAAAAGTAGATTGCGGCGCTTCCGTCATGGAGTCTTCCGAGGCTCGAGAGCTGCTGAGAGAGTGCACTTGAGCGGTAATTCGAGGACTAAGCTTACTCACTTCCTTAATCACAAGTGAAGCAATCCTCTTCTCGGCGCTTCGTTTGGCTTTCCTCTTAGCTACTCGTCTCGAGGTAGAGTTGTTGAAAGGCATCTAGACAGGAAGAGACTTGGAGTGAGATTCGATCATAATGATTTTGAGTTTTGCGTTGCGATTGAGCGCGTTCAAAACTTGGTGCGATAGTATAGTAGTAATACGAATCACATAGGAGCCACATAGGAGACACGAATTTCCTAAGTTCTCACACAATGACTTGTTGTTTATATGTAGATATATTTAGGTATTTATATAACTGAAATTTGTATTCATACCCATACAGGTCGATTTAGAATAAGCGAGGTTGCGTTGAAGTGAGGAAACGAGAGCGAATGCGATAGATCATGCATTAGTTTTGTTGCGAACATTCGGATTTCGTTTTAGATTGCGATGGCTTTGCGAGTTGTGTGTTTATAAAGTAGGGAGTGAAAATCATTAAATCGAGAAATCGAGAAAGCGTAAAGTTTCAAAACGTAAAATAAGTCCCAACCATTTGTAAGATCGGTGGTTCGTATGCTAGAGTCCCTTGGGTGTTTAGGCGTCGACTACCCAAGGTAACCCAACTATATCCAACAAGTTCGTGCGCGCGCGTTGACCTAGAAGACTCCATGCTTCCACTGGGATGCAGCTCATGGCATTCGTCCCCCTAGTCATCGCGTGGCTCGAGTTATTGCAATAGTCGAGTCCTTGGTGAGAGCTTTTGAAAACCAGTTTATAAAGAGTGGAACGACTTATTAAGGTAGGGGTTTCACCCCTGTCTTAACAGTTTCGTTCCTAATTGTGGTTATACTCTTCGAATTAATTCGTGAGTTCCACTAGATTTCGAAATGGAGACTTTCGTCGAGATGTGGACGTCACTCCTAACTCGATGAAAGGTTCTCGTGCTAGAAAAATGCGCTGGGTGAGCAATCCTATCGAGAGTTCTTGGTTTTCACACCTGATCTCGACTGGATCGCTCGGTTTTGTTATGCGAGTATTTTCGAAAACGTGTGTATTGTGTCGGCCTTAGGAAAGGCTAAGTAGTATTTCGGCCTTAGGAAAGGCTGCTTCGTGTGAAGTTGTAGTACGCGGGGTTCACACAAATTTGTATCTTTTAGCAAATTCGATCGAGAGTATCAAGTAAGCCCAATACAAACCCCACCGGGTTGGTATGAGTCGGCCTGTTGGTACTTAGACTATAGACTAGGTCAATTTCTAAGACGTCGACCCGGACTAGGTCGAGTCTGACCTAATTCCCTATAGTTATGGCTCTGATACCAATCTGTCACACCCCAACCGATGGCAGAATCGCCGGGGCGCGGCACTAGGCGAATCAGATTGCTCAAGAGAATCCATAACAACTATATTGCGATAATATTTAATACATTCGTTATCCCATACTAACAAATAATACAACCACATAAGTTATCACAGATTTCTTGTCCTCTCGAACAATACAAATCCGACAACCTAGATTTTAGTTGAGTTTCTAGACCCCCTAGCTTGATTTGATATAGTCTGCGATCTAACCTGCAACATACGTTAAAATATTTGTCAATACAAAAGTATTGGCGAGTATACAGGTTTGATAAGTATAGCATAATAGATTAAAAGTGCTGTGAATTTCCACATGCATAAACGTAATACACGACATATATACTCACAAAACTGATACTACCAACTAAGTCCTCGATGCTCGAATATACGATGGCATAACTAGACCCCGTCGGGCGCAATAGTACTATACTAGTCGTGGTGGGACGTCACGAGTATAAGTCCTAGCACATATGCAACTAGCATCACGTATATCTATGCAAGACAATTATTCGCAAGTGATAGTTCGATTGATTGAGTATTTCGTTTGATAAGTTCGATTTGTTAGAAACGTATGTTACACCCAAAATTCGATTAAAAAGGGTTCAAGTATACCCACAGTGCGTATTTAGCGGGAATACAACTTGATTGAGTCGGTTGAGTATGCGTCTGACTTAGCCTGGTCGATTTAGAGTGCGTTAAACGGCGATGAATGAATCAGGTGACTATTGGTCATTCGGTCGAATGGCAATCCGGCCGGATGGCCATTCGATTGAAATGATAAGGTCCAGTGACTATCCGGTCGGACGGCAATCTGGCCGGACGGTCATTCGTTTGATTGGTGAGTTGATCAGTCGTTTGGTGCTTATCCGTGCGGACGACAAGTTGTCCGTGCGGATGACCTGTTGTCCGTGCGGATGACCTGTTGCTCGTACGGATAACATGTTGTTCGTGCGGATGACATGTTGTCCGTGCGGATGACATGTTGTCCGTGCGAATGACATGTTGATCGTGCGGATGACATGTTGCTCGTACGGATAACATGTTGTTCGTGCGGATGACATGTTGTCCGTGCGGATGACATGTTGTCCGTGCGAATGACATGTTGATCGTGCGGATGACATGTTGTCCGTGCGGATGACATGTTGTCCGTGCGGATGACATGTGATCCGTCCGGATTACATATGATTCGTGCGGATAACGCGTCTGTTTCGCATTTTGAACATTGTTTCTGAGTGTTTAACGGAAGGTATACGTGTAGAGTTACCGGGACAGTGTAATCTCGCACTAACACTTGAAGTTCCGTCAATTCCGACCCGCTCTAACGGCCGGGAATCACCCCGTTCCATCAGACCTGGCCGTTCGTGATGGTTCTTCAGGGTTAACTCGAAATCGCACAGTTCCTTGGGTAAATACATAGATTTAGGTGAGATTTGTCATTAAAATATGTAGAAATCACCCAGATCTGAGTCGTTTATAGTGAAATGAGGCCACAACTTGAAGTTCATAAGAACTCTTGGTGACATCACCTCAAAACGCATCAAATCCGCAGATTTCACGGTTAGAAATTGGGTTTTGAAAGATAGAATGATGTAGAATCGAGTGTAGATTGTAGAAGTACAAGTTTTAGGTTGAAATCTTACCGGAATCGCGAGGAAATCGAGAGAAAAGGGTCTTGGAGCGTGTTTGGTTGAGTGGGAGCTGTCACATCACTGTTCAAGTGATGTGACATGGTATTTATAGGCAACAGAGAGGAGGAGGAGAGGAGATGGGCCATCCGTGCGGTTAGGCCATCCGTGCGGATAGGTCTTCCGTCCGGATAGGCCACCCGTGCGGATAGGTCTTCCGTCCGGATAGACCACCCGTGCGGATAGGTCTTCCGTCCGGATAGACCATCCGTGCGGATAGGTCACCCGTCCGGATAGACCATCCGTGCGGATAGACCATCCGTGCGGACCGTACTCCATTCGAATGTTGTGTTTTATCGATCCGATTTCGTTACACATTTTCGTATCCGTAGTTATATATATATATATATTATTAATCACAAAAGGGTCGTATATACGTATCCATGTTCCAAGTTCGATAAATACAGTCGGTTTTCCTTCGAGTATGCGATTATTAACGACGTTTCACGGCCATCAATGAGGGTAGCATAGGTCCTTTCTTGATGTCATCGTGAACGTTATTTCGTGTAGTGCCACAAAGACCGACGGGGTACCGTTTACTCGTATTGTCATCATCGTCACGATGACTGGAGCTACAGCACTCACCCGAGAATCCTTGTTAGCGTTAATTGTTTACGTTCGACACATCACGGCCACTGAGGAGGGTAGAATAGGTCCTCACTCAATGCCTCCGTGAGTGTTAGTGTGATAATAGTGTAGTATAGTGATATTGTATTTCGAAAATATGCGATTATCCTTCGATTATCGATGTATATACGTTATTGGCACATTATAATCTGAATCTCGGGTGCTAGGCGTAACGAGTGTAACGAGTAGTAACAACGCACAAAAGTGCGGGTTGTTACAAGTTGGTTCTTTGGTGTCTATGACACCTTATCTTATTTATTGGAAATGGATACAATAAATTTCGTCATTTTGACATTTGTCTTATCCAAAGGGATAGTATGGCATGAGCCATGCTACAACTCCCTCATTACATTCTATTCGACATCTATGGAGATTTGAATGATCTCGTTGGAACTCAAGAAGCTCAAGCACTATTACCATATTCGTCACATGGACAAGTACGACAAAGGAATTTCTCTACTTCGGATGATCAAAGCCTATGTAGTATGGAATGCATACTATAGGGACGGAGGCCACTGGTTGGTTTCCCCTCCTCAACGAATTATTTCGTTTTCCACTTAGACATTTGACTAATACACGCAAGAGGCGCTACACATTTTGATTTCGGTTATCCACATTATCATTTATTCAAACATGTATGAACAATACGATCTTGAGGATTCTATGACAAATTTCCTTCTTCATTCTTCGGCACATGATAGACTATATTTATCCAAAATATATGTCTAGATTCTTTTAATGTTGTATATTAAAAAGATCATGGCGCCAGGAGGAAGGTCTACACCCAAAAAGGGGTTAACTAATCAACATCTCACAGTCAAACTAAAGTTCTTATGGAACAACACGAGGGTGCAGAAATTGCACAACATGAGGTTAATCGGGACGACACTAGTGACGGTACTTGTGGTACTGGTAGTTCAAGTGATTCAAATCCCGATGGATCAGAAATGAGTAGCAATACCATACCAGAAGATGCGACCACACAAGGCCTTAATTTTAAGACTTTTCAGACTGTAAGCGGCAAGACCTCGTTAATACGAGAGGTTCGGTAGGTTCTGTCCGCCAAATAAAGACAATGAAGTCGGTTGGTCATACTAGTAAATGTATTCCTGAGTACACAATTAGATACACAGAGAGTCTCCTGCTGAGTGCAACATTAACTTGGTGGAATCTCCAAGTACAAACGCTAGGAAGTGATACAGTGAAGAGATTATCGGGGGAAGAACTCAAGGATCTTATGCGAGAAGAGTATTGCTCACTGATTGAAATTCGAAGGTTGGAAACAAATTCTAGAACTCAATCATGACTAGAGCCAATGTTGTTGGTTACACTCGAGGCTTAAATGATGTCTCAAGGGTTGTTCCATACTAGGTAACACCCGAATTCAAACAAATTGAATGCTACCTTTAGGGTTTAGCCTCTGGGATCCGAGGCATGACTGCATCATCCCACCCTACCTCGATCACTCAAACAGTAGTTACCTGACACGTTTCTTACCAATCAAACTCGTGCATGCGAAATGAGTTTCATGGCTAGTGACGAGATTGTCCAAGCTATAATTAGGGACTGGATTATTTTACAACTAAACATAGGGAGTGGGCTATCCTACATCTAAAACATAGGGATTGGGCTATCCTACATCTAAACATATGGATTGGGTTATCCTACATCTAAACACATGGATTGGGTTATCCTACATCTAAACATATGGATTGGGTTGTCCTACATCTAAACATATGGATTGGGTTATCCTACATTTAAACATAGGGTTCCTAAAACTATACAGTAAAGTACTCGCCACATAGAATTCCAAATGTACTTGGCCAAGAGCCAAGTAAGCTAGACGTCCCGTCATTCTATAGAATCAACATACGGTAAACTAGTCGAGTTAGGGGAGATGTTAGAGAATGTCCCTCGGAACTTGGTGAGCAAAAATTCAATATCGATCTCTTACCCGTTGAGTTGGGTAGTATCGACGTAGCGGTTGGCATGGATTGGTTATCCGATAACCAAGCCGAAGTCTTTTGTCAAGAAAAGGTCATTCGCCTACCACTACTGAATAAAGAGACACTTGTTATTCATGGAGAGAAGCACAACACACCATTGCGGATCATCAATTGCATGAAGGCACAGAAGTGCTTACGGAAAGGTTGTGTTGCCTTTCTGGCACATCTTGTCGACAAGAAGGCCGTTGGGCCGAAGCTGGCAGATATTCCAGTGCTAAAAGGGTTTCCTGAAGTCTTTCCTGAAGACTTGCCGGGACTATAACCATATCGACAAATCGAGTTTCATAGCGACTTGGTACAGGGAACCGCACCCGTAGCCAAATCTCCACATCGATTAGCACCTTCTAAAATGCAAGAATTATCCACACAACTTCAAGAGTTGTTGGATAAAGTATTCACTTGGCCAAGCTACTCACCTTGGGGAGTCCAGTCCGATTTGTAAAGAAGAAGGACAGATCGTTCAGAATGTGCATAGAGTACATAGAGTTGAATATACTCACCATCAAGGATCGGTATCCACTACCGAGGATTGATGACTTATTCGATCAATTGCAAAGTTCAAGTTTCTACACCAAGATAGACTTACGATCGGGGAATCACAAGTTACGAATACAAGAGGAAGGCATACCAAGGACGGCTTTTCAAACTCGTTATGGTCATTAAGAGTTTCTCGTTATGCCCTTTGGTTTAAACGAATGCACCAGTGGTCTTCATGGGTTTATTGAACCGCGTGTGCCAGCCGTATCTTGATAAATTCGTCATAGTGTTCATTGACGACATTGTTAATATACTCACGATCGGCCGACGAGCACGAACAACATTTGAGACAGTATACGCAAAATTTTCCAAATACAAGTTTTGGATTCGTGAAGTACAATTTCTCGGGCATATAGTGAACGAGAAAGGCATTCAAGTAGACACCTCGAAGATCGAAGCAATTAAAAACTGGGAAGCGCCCAAGACTCCAACTGAAGTCCGACAATTCTTGGGATTAGCAGGGGATTATAGGAGGTTTATTGAGAATTTTTCAAAAATTGCTCAACCGCTAACCTCCCTCACACAAAAAGACAAGAAATTCGATTTGGGGTGAAAGACAAGAAGAATCATTTGAACTTCTAAAGGATAAGTTGTGCGATGCACCAATCTTATCACTACCCGATGGTACCGATGACTTTGTAGTTTACTGCGATGCTTCGCATCAAGGATTCGGTTGCGTACTTATGCAACGGGAGAAAGTTATCTCGTACGCATCGCGTCAACTAAAAGTTCACTTAAAAAAAACTATACCACTTACGACCTCGAGTTAGGCGCAGTGGTATTCGCTTTGAAAATATGGCGGCATTACTTATATGGTACTCAGTGTACTATTTTTACGGATCATAAAAGTCTTCAGCACATATTCAATCAAAAAGAACTAAATATGCGTCAGCGACGTTGGATTGAATTGCTGAACGACTATGATTGTGAAATAAAGTACCATCCGGGCAAGGCGAACGTTGTAGCACACGCTTGAGCTGCAAGGAACGACTTAGAACTTTGAGAGTTCGAGCATTAGAGATGACGATTCACACGGATCTTACCGCATGAATTCATGATGCACAACAAGAAGCGCTCAAGGAAGAATATATTCGAGCAGAAACACTTTGAGTCACAGAAAAACAATTAGTACCGAAAGAAGATGGAACTTTATACTCTGTGGGTAGAATTTAAGTTCCACTCTTTGGTGGCCTTCGAGATGTTATTTGGAGGAAGCACATAGGCCCAAGACTTGAACGAGTACTATTGGTGGCCTAACCTCAAAAAGGATATCGCGACTTATGTCGGGAATGCTTGACCTGCGCAATGGTAAAGGCAGAATATCAGAAACCCTTGGGTTTGCTACAACAACCCGAGATTCCCGTCTGGAAATGGGAACAAATATCGATGGACTTCGTTACGAAGTTACCCAGGACCTCAAGAGGCCACGGCATGATATGGGTAATCGTCGATAAATTGACAAAGTCCACACACTTCTTGCTGATTCGGGAGAAGGATAGCATAGAGAAACTAGCTGAACTTTATCTCAAAGAAATAGTAGCTCATCATGGAGTGCCTATTTCAATCATCTCAGACCAAGACGGTCGCTTCATTTCATGAATTTGGAAGTCATTTCAAGAAGCCTTTGGATCTCATTTAAATCTAAGCATCTTTCATCCACAAACTAGCGGCCAGAGCGAACGGACAATCCAAACACTCGAAGATATGCTTCGTGCATGTGTTATGGATTTGGGAGGTAACTGGGATACTCATTTACCTTTGGTTGAGTTTTCCTACAACAACAGCTACCATACAAGCATACTGTTGGTGCATTGAATGTCTGTTAACTGTGTCTTATTCAAGTCTTTTGTATAGATAGGATAAATGAACACACAACAGGGTCTTGATTAGGGTTTATATATGTTTTAGAGAGGCAGTTCGCTTGAACATGGTAAAGGTCAGCTTCAAGCGAAACCCTAACAGGTAGTTCGCTTGAAGATGATATTGGTCAGCCTGAAGCGAAACCCTTTATGTTTGCCAGTTTCAAGCGAGATCCTCTAGGTCTATAAATAGATGTGTGTGTGTGTCATTTGAAGCGAACAGGATATATATGTAAGGGTAGGTGCTGCCGGATTTGCTTCAAAATATCTTGTAAAAGCACGGAAATTAATCAGAAAAGAAAGATTAAAGTGAAACTAGCTGTTGTGACTTCTTTTATGTTGATTCCGCCTTCATAATTGAAGATGAACATCTTTTACTGACGTTTAGAGGTCGTGATCGGTCCAACAAGTGGTATCAGAGCTCAGGACGAGGAGTTCATACCATAACAGCTTGATATTACCGGATTATCTACTTTCTACTCTTTCTTTTTCATTTTTTCTGATCTAAATGAGTTCCTTCGGTTGAAAACGTCTGATTTTTTAGTATTACATGTGAATCGGTTAATTAATAAACCCTAGAAAGTATTAGATCATAATTCATAGTAAAACTCGATAATTTTTACGAAATACGATCTGTTTCTCGTACAGAACTTTTGATATCAGATCTACGGTATTGTTGTGGACGAAATTAAACGTTAATCATATCATTGTGATCGGAATTGTGCATAGAACAATCCTTGAAATAATCAGATTAATATTCGGACTTAATCAGATAAAAAAATAAAATTGACCTAAAACTGGATTTCGCTTGAAGTTGTTCGTAGGTTACAGGTTGTTTTCGCTTCAAGTCAGACATTTTGAACTATTTCGCTTGAAATTTCTGAAGCGAACTTGATTCTGCTGGATGTCGCTTGAGACTTCCTGAAGCAAAATAGTGGTTTTCGTTTGAACAGTTGAAGCGAAACTGTTCTTTCAGATTTCGCTTGAAGGTTCTGATAAATTGAAGCGAAATAGTTGGTATCGCTTGAAACTGATTGGATTGAATCTTGTATTGTTAAAGCGAAATAGAGGATTTCGCTTGAATCAGTTTTATTGACAGATTTCGCTTAAACAGTATTATATTACTGATTTCGCTTGAAGCTGATTACTTCAAGTATTTCGTTTGAACTTGTTAATTTTTCAAAACCTAAAAAATTTTCTAAGTGTTTGACTGATTTTTCAGGTACGTTCACGATGGATGATATTTTTTTGAACCCGTTTAGCGATATGTACGCATTCGCAGGAAACTCGGGAGACGATACTTCTTCAAACGATGTAAACAAAAGTCCACCGAAAGAAAGAAAGAAGGAAGCTTGGGAGTCTGAAAGCGCATTTGGAACGTTTAACAAACCTCCTAAGCTAATGGCTATAGAAGATTATAGCAGGTGGGCAACAAAGTTTGAAGATTGGTTGATGGCATTTGCTTTTCCTTGCTGGAAGAGTATGAAGAATGGTTATGCTCAAGGAAAGAAGAATGGTGAAGCATTAAGATCAGTTGAAGAGATTGACAGTTTTGTGGCCGAGCAAAAATGTGTGGCATTATTGTTTCAGTCGGTGCGTGAAGACATCATTTCACTGATAGATTACTCAAATTCTAAAGACTTATGGGCAAAGTTAGAAAAGAAATGTGTTGGTAGTCAAGAAATTAAGAAAAACAAAAAGAAACTTCTTAGAAAAGAATTTGATCTATTTGGATGTTTAAAGAACGAGTCAGTGTGTAAAATGATAGAAAGGTTCGGTCATCTGAAGCTGGAATTAGTAAGACATGATATTGACATTCCTGAAGAAGATCTTATCGACAAATTGTTCGATTCGTTGCCTGACGAGATGGATTGGAGATATTATGCGCTGATGCTGAAGAATACCATCAAAGAACCAGAAAAGCTGACATTAGATTTGCTGATTGAAAAACTCGAGAGTCATGAGCTAGAGTTGAAAAAGACGTACAAAATTAATCATTCATCTTATCAGCAGAATCTGGATTTATACTATCCAAAGAGCATGATGCCGAAAGCTACTTCTCCAAAGACTGCATTTTCTGCTGAAAATGTGTCGACAGCCAGCAAAGAAAGTCAAAGTGGTCAAAGCAATGGAAGTCACAGTGGTTTTCACAGTGGATTTTCATCTTCTGGAAATGCTGATGCAAAGAATCATTTTCAATGCAACATTGCAATAGATTTGAAGAATGCTCAGAATTTTGATGAGGAATCGGCCAAGCAGCAGATGATCTTTCTAGCATCAGTGTTGGAATCGTATGAAGGATTGGTAGCTGGGAAGATTGGCAATACAAATCTGACGAAAGAAGATTACGATCAGATTGATCCGGAGGAAATGGAACTGATCGATATTCGTTGGGCTATGGCAAGTGTTGTTCGTCGTGCACAAAGATTCATGGAAATTACTGGAAGAAAAACAATTGGTGGTGCTTCTACCAAGCTGGGGTTCGATAAATCGAAGGTGACTTGTTTCAAATGTAAGCAGAAGGGTCACTTCAAACGAGAATGCCGAAATGCTTATGCTGATGAGTCGGAGAACCCTTTCAGAGATGATTATTACAAAAAGGCAATCTATCATCAGAATAGATCCGAGCCGCCTAGATTGAAGCAGTCTGAAGATAACAGAGACAAATCAAGGGCTCTTGCTGTGATTTATGATGATGAGGGGTATGATTGGAGTAAGAAAGTTCTACCGGAAGAAGATGCGGTGGGTTACGCATTCATGGCAAGCAATGATGAACCAGTTAAATGGAAAGATGATCGTACTGAGGAATAGAAGTATCAATACCGGAAGATGATTGCTGAAAACAAGATTATTAGACTTTCTGGTGTCTTTCTGGAAGCTAGAAAAGCAAACAGATGGGATCCAGATAGAGAGTGCTATCTTGATAGGTATGGCAACATTGCGATTGATGACAAAACGCTAGATATCGAAGCCATCATCAAGGAGTACAAAGAAGATGATGAGTATTGGCAACACAAATGGTGGGGAACTCCAACTTCGAAAATGATTGAAGAAGAGAAAGAGAAAGAGAGAAAGGAGAAAGAGGAGAAAGAGAAGAAAGAAAAGCAGGTTGATACAGGCATAATTGATACTACGCAAGAGTTGACAGCTGAAAACCTGGGAGTGATGGCTGACAAAGTGCTAGCTGCAAAAGCACTTGAGGTAGATCCTAATTCTGTTACTGAGTCAAAGGGATCGGTCAGTCAAAGTGTGTCAACAAATGCGTCAGGTAACAAAATTGATGGAAATGCTGACTGCAAAAATTGCACCAAACAATGCAATTTTTGTAGCACTGTCACGTATCTTAACAATGAGAAAATTCAGAATCTGACAACAAAAGTTAGAAAGGTTGAAGATCAGATTCTCGATCGTGACAAAAGTGTAAGAGCTTCAACTGAACGGATCAAAGAATTAACAGTTCAAATTGAAAATGATAAAACTGAACGTGAGAAAATAAAATCTGAAAATGAAAAGTTAATTCTTGAAAACCGTCAAATTTCTGAAAAGTTTGAGAAATTGAAAAACATTGTCAAAGATAGTGATGATCGTAATGGCAAAACATTTAAAGAAAATGAACATCTAAGAGCTGTTTTGAGGATAAAAGAAGAATCGATTAATGAACAACTGGATCAAATTGCTAAACTGAAACTTAAAGTTCAAGAAGCTGAAATTGAGAATGAACGAATCCAGTTGAAGCTTAACAGCTATAAATCAGCAAGCTTTGTTTTGCAGCATATTGTTCCTAAACCTATAGGGAAAAACAAAGATGGCGAGGATGTGTTTTCTGATGGAACTGGTGTAGGTTTTCACAAAGTTCCACCGCCAATTTTAGACAACTACACGAAAAAGCAGTCTAGTTTGGTGGAAATTGAGGAAGAAAGTAAAGTTAAACTTCCTGAAAACATTGATGTCACGTTCACATCTTCCAATGACGAGGGTGTCCAAAGTGATGTGGTGAAAAGTGTGGTAGACAAAGTGCTTAAACCGGATTGTGACACTTCTGAGGAGGATGGGTGTTTCTTGAACAAATACATTCAGAAATCAAAGTCCAAAAACAACTTAAGTGATGAACCGGGTCTTGTGATGTACAAGATGGCTGGATCTGATAAGTTGTATTCGGATTCTGATTTTCCAATTGAGAATGTTAACGTGAAAAAGTTGACAAATGTTTTCAAGTTAGTTGAAGTTGAGTTGTCAGAAGTGAACAGTTTGAGTCAAACAAAAAGGCAAATGAATTTTGAGAAAGATAAAGCTTATTACAAAAAGCCTGCTGTTTCACCACGTTTTTATAATAACAATCGAAACAATTGGTCGGGTGGTTATCGAGGTGGTAAGAGTTATCAGAAAAGGAGTTTTCAAAACAGAAGGTTTGCTGAAAAGAAGGTGTTTGTGAATGGTTCAAGTTCACTTTCTGATGAGGAAAATGAAATTTTTTCAAAATCAAATAAAGAGTTCTTTGAGAAGAGAGCTTCACAGGCTCAGTTTGAAGGCACGAGTCGAGTAGTTGATACTCGTATTTGTTTTAGATGTGAACAAGTTGGTCATATTGCACGACAGTGTACATATGTGAAGCCTAGGACTGAAGCTGTGAAGGTTCAACAAAAGAAGTTTGATGTGAAGGGTAAATCACCAATGTATGTTGAGAAGAAAGTGATAGAGAAGCAAAACGTTAAAAATAACAACATCAAAGTGAAATATGAATCCGTAAAGAAAGTGGTAACTAAAAATGACAAGTTTTATAAACGGGTTGCATTAACTGAACAAATTTGGAAACCTAAAACAGAGAAGAAAATTTCAACTTCTGAAGTGAAAAAGGCTGAAGAATCAATTTCTGTTGATTATGATGCAAATTTTCCACCTTTGAAGGCTGAAAATTTCAAAATTCAAATTGCGAGAGTCAAGGTTACACCTAAGGCTGATGAGGCCTGGGTGGACACCATGTTTGAATTGCCGGAGCTTCCTGGTTCGCGAAGCATGAATCGGCATCTTTCTTGAAGTTGTTTAAATAGTAGTTTGTTTTGTGCAGGATCTTCCACAACTGGTATCCAGATGGATTATGGATAGTGGTGCATCTCGACATATGACAGGAAAAACTGCATTGCTGTATGATGTGAGAAACATTAATGGTGGTTATGTGGGATTTGCTGGTCATGAAGGTGGTAGAATTGTTGGTGAAGGAACGTTATCCAATGGGATTGTAACGTTTGAGAGAGTTAACTACATCACTGAGCTGGAGAACAATCTGCTTAGTATCTCGCAGATTTGTGACAATCAGTATACTACTCACTTCACTGATAAGGAATGTTTGATCTTGAAACCTGGTTTTGTTGTTCCTGAAGAATGGATTATTATGAGGGCACCTAGAGTGAATGATTTATATGTGTTAGATATGTCGGTAGCAACTACAACTACTGGTCAATCACATTGTTTCGTGTCTAGAGCAACTGAGAAAGAATCAAGATTGTGGCACCGAAAGATGGGGCATATTCACCTAAGGAAGATGAATCATTTGGTGCACAATGATTTGGTATTGGGAGTTAATATCAAAGGTTTTCATCTGGAAGGGGAGTGCATTAGTTGCATCAAAGGCAAGCAAAAGAAAAAGTCACACCCTACAAAGCAAGTTAATTCAGTTTCGAGACCTCTGGAAAGAATTCACATGGATTTGTTTGGTCCAGTGAATGTTAAAAGTGTTACAGGAGATTATTATTGTTTGGTCGTTACTGATGATTATTCCAGATTTTCGTGGGTTTCGTTCTTAAAGACGAAAGATGAAACATTTGACAGTTTGATGGGGCTGTTCAGGAAGATTGAGAATTTGTATCAAAGACGTATCAAGAGAATCAGAAGTGATAATGGTACTGAATTTAAGAACAGTAAGATGGAAGAATTTTGTGATGAAAGCGGTATTTTGCATGAGTTTAGTGCTCCGTACACTCCGCAGCAGAATGGAGTTGCAGAACGCAAAAACCGGACACTAATCGAGACGGCTAGAACTATGCTCGCAGATTCAAAGTTACCGATTAATTTTTGGGCTGAAGCTGTTTCCGCCGCATGCTATATGCTCAACAGGGTTCTTACTGTCAAGAAGTTCAACAAAACATGTTTTGAGCTGATCAATAATCGCAAACCGAATTTGAAGTATCTAGAACCGTTTGGGTCACCCTGTACGGTTATAGAACCTTTTAGGAAGTTTGGTCCGAAGTGCATTGAGGGAATATTTGTTGGTTATTCAAATCCATTGCGACGTGTCTTCATTCCAAGTGAGAAGCGGATTATTGAAGCTGCAAATGTTGAATGTCAAGGTTATACTATGCCGCCGCAGAATCCTGGTGATTCATGGCGTTATCATTATGACAAACTTTGGGATTCGTTTGACACGAGAGAAGAATCAGAGGATGATGAAGATTTCTTTGATGAGTTGGATATTTTGCGTGAATATGAGTCACAGTTAAGATTCCCAGCTGAGTATTCGAGGAGACCACGGGAAACTTCAAATGATGATGAAGCAGGTCCAAGTAATGCTGGTGAACATGATGATGTCCAACAGAATGAAGTTGCTCAGGATAATCAGTCGGCTCAGAATGATAATCTAGAAGCTGAAAACATGCCAGTATTTGATCATGGTGATTCAGATTCAGATTCTGAGGGGGAGCAAATTCAGATTTCAAGTCAAACAAACCAAGTTGGTGAACAAGATGCAGAGCAGAATGTTACTAATCTGGAGGGAAATGTAGATGTTCAAAGTGAAGTGATGCCGCGAACTTTTTCATATCATCCAGAGGAGTTGATCATAGGAGAATTGCAAGCAGGCGTTCGCACTCGAAATCAGATTGATAAAGGGCTTACATGTTTTTATACAAAAGTTGCTCCTTTGCAAACTGAATTCTCATTAAGTTGTTTTATTTCGCAGATTGAGCCAAGAACTTACAAAGAGGCGCTTACTGAAGACTCTTGGGTCAATGCTATGCAGGAGGAACTTAGTCAATTTGAGAAATTGGGAGTGTGGAAGTTAGTTGATTTGCCAGATGGTCATAGGAAAATTAACACTAAGTGGGTGTTTAAGTGTAAGAGGGACGATAGAGGAGTTGTCGTAAGGAACAAAGCTCGACTCGTTGTTCAGGGATTTAGTCAACAGGAGGGGATTGATTTTACCGAAGTCTATGCTCCTGTAGCACGACTAGAGGCGATCAGAATTTTCCTAGCATTTGCGTCTTGGAAGAACTTTAAAGTTTATCAGTTAGATGTTAAATCGGCGTTTCTTTATGGGAAGGTCAAAGAGGAGGTTTATGTCGGTCAGCCACCGGGCTTTACCGATCCAATCCACAAAAACAAGGTCTACTTATTGGACAAAGCGTTGTATGGTTTACACCAAGCCCCGAGAGCTTGGTACGAGACTTTGTCTCAACACCTACTCGCTAATCAGTTCATACGTGGAAAAGTGGATGCCACTCTCTTCACTAAAGTCGTTGATGGTCATCTTCTGATAGTTCAGATTTATGTGGACGATATAATCTTTGGGTCAACAAATGAAAATCTATGCAAAGATTTTGAATCAGTGATGAAGCAGAAGTTTGAAATGTCATCAATGGGGGAGATGAAATTCTTTCTGGGATTACAAGTTGAACAACTTCCTGAGGGAATTTTCATTCATCAGTCAAAGTATGTTCATGATATTCTAGAGAAATTTGGAATGTCAAGTTCTACTCCAGCTGCTACCCCACTTGCAACAAATCATGGGATTCACCCAGATCTCACCGGAGATAGGGCTGATGAAACATTTTACCGTTCCATGATAGGTTCTTTAATGTACCTAACTGCTTCACGTCCTGATATCATGTACCCAACGTGCCTCGCAGCAAGATTTCAGTCTAACCCTAGAGCATCGCATATGATCATTGTGAAGAGGATATTGCGCTACCTGAAAGGAACTCCTTCATTGGGGTTGTGGTATCCTAGAAAAGGCGATTTTACGCTCGAAGGGTATTCCGATTCGGATTTCGGATGCTGCAAAGTCAATTCAAAATCAACAACTGCAGGATGCCAGTTTTTTGGTCCTAGATTGGTTACCTGGCAGTGTAAGAAACAAACGTCTGTGGCGTTATCTACTTGTGAAGCGGAGTATGTGTCTGCTAGCAGTTGCTGCTCTCAGATCTTGTGGATACAGCAACAGATGCGCGACTACGGTTTGCAGTTTCTTAACACACCTCTTTTTGTTGATAATGAGGCCGCAATAAATATAACTAAAAATCCAGTACATCACGCTAAAACTAAACACATAGAAATTCGTCATCACTTTATTCGTGATTGCTTTGAGAAAAAGTTGATACGAATTGAGAAAATCCACACAGACGAACAGAAAGCTGATTTACATACCAAAGCTTTTGATAAAAATCGGTTTAAATATTTGTTAAAACTGAATGGTATGAAGCTTCTGTCGGTGTCGGATGGCATAATTGGCGTTGATGAGAGTACTGTTGCGGATGAAGACGAGAAACAATCTGCAATGGTTTGTCGAATTTTTACTTGTTTTGGTATTTAGGGGGAGTAGATGTTTGTACATAGTTTATTTTCTGAAAATACAAAAACAGTATAAAATTGAAAAAATACAAAAACATGATAAAATCTGAAAAAGAGCTTGTGTATATAGGGAAAATGATAGTACATCAGCTAGACGATTACAGTACGCTAAAGATTTGAAAAGTATAAAAGAGTTAAACAATCTTACTGATGATGTGTCGATAGGTTTTCACACATTTAGTAGATTTATTCGGGATATAAACCTAAATTCAAACTTGTGAATTCGTGGGGAACACTACTTGGATATATAGGTAACCCCTGAAATCTCGTTTGAAAGGTCTCTTAATCTGATATACTAGGTCTTTATACTCTATGATGTCTGGGGTATTATTCCGGGACTTCTGCTGAACGGTAGTTCTGACCTAGTCCCTGGCTAATACTTGCTTCAATGCTTGAAACACAGCATTAAACCCTCAGCATGCTGAAACAATAAAATTGATATATGCTGCTGTTGTAAGCAAAAAGATCCTCTAAAGGGGACACACCGAAAAGTTGAAGCTGATATCTCTCTGCGTATACGGAAGTATCGATCTGAGATCCCTCGGCCCTCGCATACCTAAATTATATACAGATATCATTGTAGTATATTCACCTGTAAGACTGATTATTGAGAGTCTGGATACGGGAGTATATTCAAGAGGTGGGACACATGAATGATCTAAGTTCTTAATTCATCTAAATCGTATCCTGAGTAAATTGAAATTTGTGTGAGAATTTAAGATGGATCAGTATATCGACAATCGAGGTGAATTGTTTAAATCTGAGTATGTAATGTAGCTTAACGGTACTTGTGATTTGTCTGAAAAGCTGATATGATTCCCTGACACGCTCACCAAAAATATGTTTGTAAATAGTTTACTTTGTTTAATTTCTGCAATTTAAGTTTTCTGTATTTCATTTCTTAGTTTAGAATAACTTTGATAAAATCCAAAAAGATTTTATTTCTGCTTTATTTTTAGACAAACCAAAGTGGAGAGTTGATTGTTGGATTCTCAGATGTTTGAAGCAGATGCAGGAGATTCTGGACTGAAGAATGAGGAGAGCTTACTTTGAAGAAGTTTGAATTGTTTGAAATGACAAAAACAAGTTCATTAACTTGATACTTGTTATTTTCAGAAAAATGTTTGAAATTGTTGTTTTAAAATCAGTATTGATTCGTCAAAAGATCAACCAAGGTCATTAAATTGGACTTGGTAGATTAATTGAGTAATCAGGGTCATTAACTTGAACCTGAATACTTAAGTGGATTGTTATAACTGATTGAGTTTGTGAATTATTGTTGAAAAAATAGAATGGTTATGTTTGTTGGTTGAGTAACAGGATTGGACTTTATTATTTCCAATGGAAGCTAATTGTCAAAGCTTGAACCAGATTTCTCAGATTCTAGCATACTGAGAGGGGGAGTCTGTGAAAGGGGGAGTCTGGATCAACAGTTAAAGGGAATGCTAGAAATGGAGCTAGAACAAGATTGTGATCCTGTGAAAAGACTTGAAGCCAAAGACTTCGTCAACATCCAAGGGGGAGTCTGTTGGTGCATTGAATGTATGTTAACTGTGTCTTATTCAAGTCTTTTGTATAGATAGGATAAATGAACACACAACAGGGTCTTGATTAGGGTTTATATATGTTTTAGAGAGGCAGTTCGCTTGAACATGGTAAAGGTCAGCTTCAAGCGAAACCCTAGCAGGTAGTTCGCTTGAAGATGATATTGGTCAGCCTGAAGCGAAACCCTTTATGTTTGCCAGTTTCAAGCGAGATCCTCTAAGTCTATAAATAGATGTGTGTGTGTGTCATTTGAAGCGAACAGGATATATATGTAAGGGTAGGTGCTGCCGGATTTGCTTCAAAATATCTTGTAAAAGCACGGAAATTAATCAGAAAAGAAAGATTAAAGTGAAACTAGCTGTTGTGACTTCTTTTATGTTGATTCCGCCTTCATAATTGAAGATGAACATCTTTTACTGACGTTTAGAGGTCGTGATCGGTCCAACACATACAAGCTGCACCGTTTGAAGCTCTCTATGGTCGAAAGTACCGCTCTCTGCTATGTTGGGCGGAAGCACGCAATAAACAACTAAGTGGTTCGGAATTAGTCCAAGAGACTATGGATAAAATTTTTCAGATTAGAGATCGTATCAAGACGGCTCACGATCGACAAAAGAGCTACGCAGACAAGTGACGGAAGCCATAATCTTTCGAGGTCGGAGACAAAGTCTTATTGAAAGTCTCGACTTGGAAGGGCGTAGCAAGGTTCGGTAAGCGTGGAAAGCTTAACCCACGATATGTAGGACCATTTGAAATCTTAGAGAAGATTAGCACCGTTTCCTACAAACTGAAGTCACTAGAAGAACTAAGTAGTGTACACGACACATTTCATGTGTCGAATCTTAAGAATAGTCCAACACAAGAAACGGTTATCATCCCTGCGGATGAAGTTCACATTGATGACAAACTCCAATTCATAAAGCACCTGTTAAGGTCATGGACCGGAAGGTCCAGAAAATATGAAGGAGTCGTAACATATTAGTAAAAATTTGTTGGAACTCTCGACACGGACCCGAATATACTTGGGAATGTGCAAATCAAATCAAAACCAAAATACCCCCACCTGTTCGAGAATACTCCTGCAAAGTATGACTCAGCTTGAATTTTGGGACGAAATTCTCAATAACAGGGGGAGAATGTGACAACTGCCACTTTCCGGCAACATTCATACACTTAAAGTACTCATTTTTTAGCTACATTTTTATGCATTTTGAACACCCGAACTGCGTATTTTGTAACATACACTTAGAATACTCATGGAATACTTACTTAGGATGCACATGATTCATTTTTATTGAATACATTTGAAACAGTTTAAACAATGCATCGAAACTACTAGAAAAGCACCTAGTAAACTAGTATTCTGACGAAAACGCAGGATCCGCATAAACCATCTAAACGACATCTTTAGAACTCAGACGAAAGTCCAACATCTAATATATATTAAACCCTAACTAGGAATGCAAGGGTTTGATTTAAAACCTTTCCGAAGTCCGACAACACTAAAAATTGACCGAAAAGAACTAAAAGCGACGATTTCAACACTTTTCCGCAGAAATTCTACAGAAATCAGCCATTTAATCTTTTTGCAACATGTAAAAGTGTTATTTAACATAGAATTCATATGAGGATACCTTCGGGTATCATCTAAACCAATAACTACATCAATTCACACAAGTTACAGAACTTAGCGTTCAAATAACGACTAACAGAAACAATGCGAAATGAATATCCGAACAATATCAAATCTTTTTTTTGGTGACCATCTAGTGTTAATTGGATCATTATGGTCTAGTAATGGTCACTTAACACCTCTTAAACACTTAAACACTTACCCATACAAGTTTCCTAACTTTTCACCTAAAGTTCTAACACTTAAACAAAAGAAACCAAGTTGAAAAGCAAACATGAGGTACCCCCCGCCCCAAATTCGGTTACAACATGTGGGACCCCCTTTCTTTGCCCACTTGGTGAAATATCCTAGATATTTACCTCTTGGTTGCAACTTGTGCAAGTTGGTGCAAGTGGTGAAAGTGCTACAACTAGTAACTTTGATTTCACTAAGCACATTACTGTGACAACTGCCACTTTTCGGTAACTTTCTTACACTTAAAGCACTCATTTTAGCTACATTTTTATGCATTTCGAACACTCGAACTGCGTATTACATAATATACATCTTAGAATACTTATGGAATATTCAATTATGATGCACATGATTCATTTTTATTGGTTACCTTTGAAACAATGTAAACAATGCATCGAAACAACTAGAGTAGTATCTAGTAAACTAGCGTGCTGACGAAAACTCAGGATCCAGCGAAACCATCTAAATTACATCTTTAGGACTCAGACGAAAGTCCAACATCAAATATACATTAAACCCTATATGGGAATGCAAGGGTTTGGTTTAATATACTACCAATGTCCGGTAGCACCGAAAACTGCCGAAAAGCACTAAAAGCGACGATTTCTACACTTTTCCGCAGAAATTCTGCAGAAATCAGCTTTGTAATATTTTTACGACATGTAAAAATATTATTTAACATAGAATTCATGTGAGGATACATTCGGGTATCATCCGAGCCAATAACTACATCAATTCACACAAGTTACACAACTTAGCGTTCAAACAACGTCTAACCGAAACAATTCGAAACGAATATCCGAACAATGTCGGATCTTTTTTTTAGTGACCATCTAATATTATTTAGATCATATTATACTAGTAATGGTCACTTAACACCTTCTTAACACATTTATACACTTGAAACATTTAAACACCTAAACTTTGCTAAAAGTTTCTAACACTTTAAACACTTAATAACATTTCAACAATTCAAGACCCCCCCCCCCCCCATGTGTTGTGAACGTTTTTAAAGGGGTCCCACACCCTAATTTTCATGCTAAATATCTAGATATTTTATGGTTAGTTTCAAGTGGAAGTAAATTGGTGAATTATTTCAATACTTACACATTAAGTAAACTAGCACTTTACCATTCATTTTTCATCTTTTATTACACAAACAAAAGCTCTCATCATCTTCATCCATTTTACCAAGAACAACTTCAAAAACCCATTTAAATTCTATTACATCTTGATGATCAACATGGAGTTTCATGAAGCTTAAAGTGATCTAAAGCATTTGCAAGTTAAAGGAAGTGTATTCATCCATTCAAGAGCCTTATATCATCAAGATTTTCATCTTCTTAGCTTTTAATCATCACTTAGATCATCCCTAGCCAAGTGCTAGAAGTAAGCTTCAAGATCTATTTTTTTTTCATACTTATATTATGTTTATGATTGTTATTATAACTATAAATAACTAAATAATCATACATAATAAACATGAAAAATACAAAGAAGCAAAAATAATAATCATGATATATTTATGTTGGTTTATATTGTGATCTAAGACTTGATATATGCATATTTGATCTTGTTATGATGATTATGATATAAATAAATTGTTAGAGGATGTTTTAAAAATATGATCTAACAATTATACATGTTTATGTTAAAGGGTTTTTAACATAAAGGTTTAAAGGGATGATCATAACCTTTGATCTTGTGAAAGTATTTAAGGTTTTTATTTAAAAACAAGACTTTTACAAGATTATAAAAAGTAACATACAACATGAGATTTTTATAAAAGTTGTTAAAACTAGAAGTAAACTTGGTTTTTGAACTAGTTAGCACATGTTATGATCATGTCCAAAACCCTACATGATTTGGAGATCATTTTGATAAGTTTATGTTATAAAAATCTCATATGTTTTTAGTTAAGATGATTGAGTAAATTGATGGTGATTTGGAAAAGAAAATGATATGTTTATGAAACATGGCCAAATGATTAATACAAAGGTTATATGGCCATTTTTTTTAAGAACATTATGTTAACAAAACTATCATTTTTTTTTCTAACAAAGTCTTTACAAGATTAGAAAGTTGGTCTTTCAAAACATAAAAATTGACATAAATATATATTTTGGTAAAATACATATTTATTGAACATATCAATTATGTGCTATGTGTTATTATTTGAATTAGTTATATAAAAGTTAGAGACTTGATAACAATGACACAAATAAATACAAGACATACTTACAACTAAAGACTTACAAGAATACATATAGACACACTTGAAAACAACTTACGGACATTCCGAAGGATCGGACACAACTTATGGTCAAATCGAACGACGGAGGAATTTATAAACATATCGCCATTCCGAGGAATTACTACGACGTATAGACGATCTTTCGATGCGGACACAAAAATTACGTTACCATTAACAAAATTTGGACATTTTGAAACTTATAAAAACTATTATGTTTTTATTAACTAAAAAGTATACTTAGTGAATTTTTATAAAAATGTTTTTATAAAAATGAAAGACTTATACTTACATGTGGGCTATTTTATAACAAATGGGCTTACTTTTCTTAATGGGCTATTTTTATAACAAATGGGCTTACTTTTCTTAATGGGCTATTTTATACAAATGGGCTTACTTTTCTAAATGGGCTTAATTTCATAATGGGCTTATCAAAACACATGGGCTAAGCCCAATACCAAACATATGGGCCAAGGCCCAATAACATTAAGCCCAGTACTATTTAAGCCCAACACTATTTAAGCCCAACACTATTGAAGCCCAACACTATTGTCACACCCCGACCATGTGGAACATACAAAACGTGGCGGAAATGTCGGGGAGTGTTGTAACAGAATTAATTGTTTCAAATCCATGGCAATTGAAGTTTCGTTTTATTGATTAAAGGTGTTACAATGTCTTAACAAACAAAGAAATACAACATAATTAACTAGTCTTGCATCTTTTATTGTCACTAAAGCCCAAGTCTGCCTATGTGTATCTTGATCATCTTATGCAACAGCTCCTGAAAAACACATGTGAAAATAGGTACGTCAGCATAAAAATGCCTGTGAGATACATAGGTTTTGTGAAAATAGGTTCCATGACTTATGTTTGAGAAAATGTTTAGTCATGAACCTTGTAATTTGCTTTGTTTTGTAAATCATTTGAAAAACAATGAGTTCAGATGATATGTATAAATAAGTGAATAATGTATGGTTAAATGAATAACCATAGTAAAATGGATTTGTATAAGATAAGTTGTTTGTAAAACAATGTCTTGTGAAAAGTATGTTATTTGTATAAAATGTTATATGTATCAAACTGAAATTATTCAAATAACGCTACGATATGTAATACCATACAAACACTTATATATAGGAAGTACCAGCGGCGTATCCACCATGCTTGTATCATATTACACACACATCGTTACTTAATCACTTAATCAAACCAAACCAAACAATGTAAAATGTCTATGTTTAAATAAATTGTCAAATGTATTGAATAATATGTCAAAGTATTCATGTCAAGATGTAAATCATGTCAAATATCCATGTCAAATGTCTATGTCAAATATCCATGTCAAATGTCTATGTCAAATATCCATGTCAAATGTCTATGTCAAATATCCATGTATGGCAAGTGAAATGTCTCAACTAAACCATATGCACAAAAACAAAGTATTGAAGTAAAACTTAATTTAAATCAAAGTTATGTTTTGTGGGAAATGCATGATCAAATGTCAATCATGTTAAAATGTCTATGCCGAAATGTCTATGTCAAATGTCTATGTCAAAATGTCATGTAAAACGATGTACTAAGTAATGCACACAATTGGGCACACCTAGCATGAAATGTCATAAAATCATGTACTATAATGTACTAACGAACATAGCAGTATATGATGTTAAAACAGGAAAGCATGAAAGTAACAAGTAGGCACATGTGTTTCACCCCAAAACAGTTTGGAAAACAGTAAAAGAGGGGTCTATGTACTCACCTGAGATTGCTCAGTAGTTCTGGAGTAACAACTAAACAATGCTAGAGATCGCGGATATCAAACGGCACCTAGTATAGGTAGCTACATTAATAAACCGGACCTAAATCGGAAGATCGGGTAGCATTAGGGTTTGTAAACCAAACGAGTGTAGAGGCTCGTGTCATTTGGTTTAACAAAGCCTACATACTAAATGAAACTTAACCTAAGTGTCTACGACCCATTACGACCCGTTTAGGTAGCTTATGCTACTTTAACGCGTCGTTCGCGTGAAACGCGTTCGGACCGCCTAACTAGCCCTATGACAAGTGTTATATGCCTAAACATATTACATAATCAGTTATGTGACAAAGGTTTAGGTTACATATGCTTAATTACCAATTATACATGAAAAGGGTATTCTGGTAATTTACCTAAGGCATATAAACTACCTATCATACAACTACTTAAACGATGTGACCATAGGGTATAACCTCGGAAGGTTATTCCCTACCTACTATGGTCACCTAATGTGTTTGGTCGGATCCTAATGATCGACCAAACTGGGTCGGGTTCGAGGGTATAAGCGATTCATCAGATCGCTTACCCTACGACCCTAGACAACGTGGTAATCAGTGGGCATAGTCCCAAGGGACTATGACCAACGTGATTACACTCACGTTGCGAAGTTCAAACGAACTTCGCATTGACCATTACTGGTCAACGCTGAAAGTCAAACAAAGTTTGACTTTCTGACTCGAAAAGCAGTAAAATAAGGAAAAGAACGAAAGAATACTTACGAAGGGTCCCCGAATGCTAAACTCGATTCAAAAATCTCAGGTATGAAACAAATGTTTCAACTTAGAGTTTCTCAAATCAAGTTTCTAGTGATTTTAGCAATGGGGGGTATGGGGTATTTATAGGAATACCCGAACCGTTAAGATCGTTTCATGGAAAACGTGCCTTAATCCCATCCGTACATGTGTTGAAAAGTTATGGTGTTTAGGTGTTTAAATTCCATCCATACATGTGTTGCAAAGTCATGGTGTTTAGGTGTTTAAATTCCATCCATACATGTGTTGCAAAGTCATGGTGCCAAAATTCCATCCTTATCCGCTGACTAAGCAAGTTTAGAATGTGTGGTTGTGAATTAAACAACGGCTAATACATCGAATCTGGTCCCGAATGCGAAAAACGAACCAAATGACGTGACGAATGGATTTTTCTTATGGCGAACACTAAAATAAAATATTTTAGTGCTTACATAAATTTTTGGATGTCTGGATGTATTCAGAACGTAAGTTATGCGCGAAAATGCAAACTTGTGCACTTTTTGACACTTTTAGTCCCTGAATGACCCAAAAGTTTATTTTAGCACACCGAACCCCTCAAAGCCTATTTCTAAGCTATGTAAAGGATATTTATGGTATGTTTAACTTATGGTCATGTTCCGGAAGGTCTGTTACAGTTCAAATTGGCATACTTTCGCAGTTTGTCAACTTTAGTCCCTGTAAGCGATTAAACTTGATTTCACCACACCAAACCTTCCAAAACTTATATATAAGTTATGTAAAGGTTATTTAAGGTATGTTAAGCCTATTTCACTATTCCGGAGTGTTCGTTGCATTAAACTGGTTATATTTACGCATCAGTGCGCGTATAACCTTCCAGAAAGCGATTTAGAGTTTGAAATCGAACAAGAGTTGATATGTGCAAAAGATACACATATTTATACAAGTCCAAAGTATGAAATACAATATTTCATTGGTTTGGAATTTGTTTGATGGTTGAAATGACACAGGTGTTACAGTCTCCCCTACTTTAGGAAATTTCGTCCCGAAATTTAGTTTTAGAGGAAACTTGTGGAGACAGCTGTGACGGTTTTGCCTTCAGACAAATCCATTGAGCCCTTAAGTAAAACTCTGGACCATGTTAGGATTCTTAGCAAAGATGTCAACCCTCAAAGTGAAGTCATTGTAGTAACAAAACATGGAGTTTTGAACTATAGACAGGAGAACAGTTCCCGTGAAGAATTATCATAGGAAACTTGTGTGTGCTTGAAATCAGAATTGGGTAGTGTGAGAATAAATGACATTGGTCAAAGTCCAAGACTTCTCCCGTATCATTACTCTTGCCACTGTTGGTCTTAACACATGACAAAACTTCCTGTGGTTCCTATGCACTGAACTCCATAATTATGTAGGCCTCCATAATTACGTAGTTCCTTGCACAGTCCGCACAGTTTATTTCATAATGCGTATGGGAAAAAATTAAACGAATAATCTCTTGAACTAGACCTCACGAGGGTCTATCTAACTACATAAACACATGATACATTTAACTAGATTGTCGAACCAATCTATTTAACTTAACTACTCAAGAGAATTATTTAACTACTACATCGACGTAGGATGTATTTAACTACTACACCGACGTAGGATGTATTTAACTACTACACCGACGTAGGATGTATTTAACTACTACACCGACGTAGGATGTATTTAACTAGATTGTCGAACCAATCTATTTAACTTAGATCGACGTAGGATCTCTTTAACTACTACATCGACGTAGGATGTATTTAACTAGATTGTCGAACCAATCTATTTAACTTAGATCGACGTAGGATCTCTTTAACTACTACACCGACGTAGGATGTATTTAACTATATTGTCGAACCAATCTATTTAACTTAGATCGACGTAGGATCTCTTTAACTACTACGCCGACGTAGGATGTATTTAACTAGATTGTCGAACCAATCTATTTAACTTAGATCGACGTAGGATCTCTTTAACTACTACACCGACGTAGGATGTATTTAACTAGATTGTCGAACCAATCTATTTAACTTAGATCGACGTAGGATCTCTTTAACTAAATTACCTACGGGGAATATTTAACTACATCGACGTAGGATGTATTTAACTTATCATCACATGTTGCCCTTAAACTTTGGAATAGTACTTTATAATCCAAGGGACTTAACTACAACGTAGAAGTCCATTAAGGATTTAAGATAGTACCTTTTTGAATATCCTACTATGAATCCTTCATATGAAGATAAGAAAGATTCTATGAGGATTCGGATAACGAATATCCAGAGTATACAAAAACACAAAATGCTTAAAAGGAAAGACAAGATGCATAAACACATAGTCACATAACCACAAAATTGTTTATCTAGATCTTTAATTTGTTATCTTTGGACGCGGATACTTAAAGCACACCAGGAATCCAATTCGTGGATTTCATTTGGCACTTTAATTATTTCAAGAATCTATCTATAAGGATAGGATAATCTTTAAAAGAAATTCGGCTTTATCCCTATTGAATTGTGATGTACGTATTGAATCATACAAAGAATTCAATTTAAGGACTCCGATGAATGATACCCATCCACAAGGATCTAATTATGAGGATAGAAAGATCCTACATGGATTTTGGAGTTTGTGTAACGAGAGTGTTCCGACACCTTGCACTAGGCGTGCTTACGTCGATACACAAGGTAGAAAGTTCATGAGGTTGAGGCGCCAGATATGCCAAGCGACATATGAAGCAGAGTTTGAAGGTTGAGCAGCAGCAGGATTTGTAACAGCTTTGCTTTAGATTACAAAGCGGCACATGTTAACCAAATGTCTCCATCGTCCACCGTGGGTACATTTGAAACAAGGTATTTTATTTGAATAATGACGATGGCATTGATTGCACCAAGGAGCAGTTCCCTTATACAGCTTCATCCCTGAGGCGAGTCATAGTGATAGCTAAGTCAACGGTCCTCTGGAGTACGACGCCTATTCGCTGGGTAATTGCAGCACCTGGTTCGGACATTGTTGTTGTGATGAAGAAGCATCTTGAAGATAACGAAAGGCATAGGAGGAAACAAGCGAAAGATAGTCAAAAGAAAATGACAACTCATGAAGATTGTGACCATTTGTTTGTTACCAAAGGCAAACAAATGAGATGGTGACTAATCAAAGTAAATGGGTCAATATAATGTATCGCGAAGACATGCTCGCCTATAAGTGAACACTCATCCCAAGAATTCCCAGGTAAGCACAACTGGTCTCGCGTCTGATGAGATGTATACGAAGTGCTTGCCTAGCCAGAAAACCCAGAATACAGGCATTCACCCTTCCAGTTTGCACGTGTTCACATTATTTAAAACCCAAAACCTTGACGAGAATTTGAAAACTCAAAGGGGTTCAAAACCATATAACAGAGGGTTCAAAACCTTACAATAGAGGGTTCAAAACCTAGTAATCAATCATCCTAGAACAGATGATTAGTTTTCAAAGCGGTTTTGAAATTTATGTTCTTGTTGTGGTCGTCGCCTAAGGATAGGTGACGGTATTGTTTTATGACTAAACGCAAGTAAAGTCGCGTTAGGGTCCTAAGAAGGTTATAGACTAGGTCAAAGCATTACTAATAACCTAATTCCCTATAACCATTGGCTCTGATACCATCTTTTCTGTCACACCCCGACCACGTGGAACATACAAAACGTGGCGGAAATGTCGGGGAGTGTTGTAACAGAATTAATTGTTTCAAATCCATGGCAATTGAAGTTTCGTTTTATTGATTAAAGGTGTTACAATGTCTTAACAAACAAAGAAATACAACATAATTAACTAGTCTTGCATCTTTTATTGTCACTAAAGCCCAAGTCTGCCTATGTGTATCTTGATCATCTTATGCAACAGCTCCTGAAAAACACATGTGAAAATAGGTACGTCAGCATAAAAATGCCTGTGAGATACATAGGTTTTGTGAAAATAGGTTCCATGACTTATGTTTGAGAAAATGTTTAGTCATGAACCTTGTAATTTGCTTTGTTTTGTAAATCATTTGAAAAACAATGAGTTCAGATGATATGTATAAATAAGTGAATAATGTATGGTTAAATGAATAACCATAGTAAAATGGATTTGTATAAGATAAGTTGTTTGTAAAACAATGTCTTGTGAAAAGTATGTTATTTGTATAAAATGTTATATGTATCAAACTGAAATTATTCAAATAACGCTACGATATGTAATACCATACAAACACTTATATATAGGAAGTACCAGCGGCGTATCCACCATGCTTGTATCATATTACACACACATCGTTACTTAATCACTTAATCAAACCAAACCAAACAATGTAAAATGTCTATGTTTAAATAAATTGTCAAATGTATTGAATAATATGTCAAAGTATTCATGTCAAGATGTAAATCATGTCAAAATGTCTATGTCAAATATCCATGTCAAATGTCTATGTCAAATATCCATGTCAAATGTCTATGTCAAATATCCATGTCAAATGTCTATGTCAAATATCCATGTATGGCAAGTGAAATGTCTCAACTAAACCATATGCACAAAAACAAAGTATTGAAGTAAAACTTAATTTAAATCAAAGTTATGTTTTGTGGGAAATGCATGATCAAATGTCAATCATGTTAAAATGTCTATGCCGAAATGTCTATGTCAAATGTCTATGTCAAAATGTCATGTAAAACGATGTACTAAGTAATGCACACAATTGGGCACACCTAGCATGAAATGTCATAAAATCATGTACTATAATGTACTAACGAACATAGCAGTATATGATGTTAAAACAGGAAAGCATGAAAGTAACAAGTAGGCACATGTGTTTCACCCCAAAACAGTTTGGAAAACAGTAAAAGAGGGGTCTATGTACTCACCTGAGATTGCTCAGTAGTTCTGGAGTAACAACTAAACAATGCTAGAGATCGCGGATATCAAACGGCACCTAGTATAGGTAGCTACATTAATAAACCGGACCTAAATCGGAAGATCGGGTAGCATTAGGGTTTGTAAACCAAACGAGTGTAGAGGCTCGTGTCATTTGGTTTAACAAAGCCTACATACTAAATGAAACTTAACCTAAGTGTCTACGACCCATTACGACCCGTTTAGGTAGCTTATGCTACTTTAACGCGTCGTTCGCGTGAAACGCGTTCGGACCGCCTAACTAGCCCTATGACAAGTGTTATATGCCTAAACATATTACATAATCAGTTATGTGACAAAGGTTTAGGTTACATATGCTTAATTACCAATTATACATGAAAAGGGTATTCTGGTAATTTACCTAAGGCATATAAACTACCTATCATACAACTACTTAAACGATGTGACCATAGGGTATAACCTCGGAAGGTTATTCCCTACCTACTATGGTCACCTAATGTGTTTGGTCGGATCCTAATGATCGACCAAACTGGGTCGGGTTCGAGGGTATAAGCGATTCATCAGATCGCTTACCCTACGACCCTAGACAACGTGGTAATCAGTGGGCATAGTCCCAAGGGACTATGACCAACGTGATTACACTCACGTTGCGAAGTTCAAACGAACTTCGCATTGACCATTACTGGTCAACGCTGAAAGTCAAACAAAGTTTGACTTTCTGACTCGAAAAGCAGTAAAATAAGGAAAAGAACGAAAGAATACTTACGAAGGGTCCCCGAATGCTAAACTCGATTCAAAAATCTCAGGTATGAAACAAATGTTTCAACTTAGAGTTTCTCAAATCAAGTTTCTAGTGATTTTAGCAATGGGGGGTATGGGGTATTTATAGGAATACCCGAACCGTTAAGATCGTTTCATGGAAAACGTGCCTTAATCCCATCCGTACATGTGTTGAAAAGTTATGGTGTTTAGGTGTTTAAATTCCATCCATACATGTGTTGCAAAGTCATGGTGTTTAGGTGTTTAAATTCCATCCATACATGTGTTGCAAAGTCATGGTGCCAAAATTCCATCCTTATCCGCTGACTAAGCAAGTTTAGAATGTGTGGTTGTGAATTAAACAACGGCTAATACATCGAATCTGGTCCCGAATGCGAAAAACGAACCAAATGACGTGACGAATGGATTTTTCTTATGGCGAACACTAAAATAAAATATTTTAGTGCTTACATAAATTTTTGGATGTCTGGATGTATTCAGAACGTAAGTTATGCGCGAAAATGCAAACTTGTGCACTTTTTGACACTTTTAGTCCCTGAATGACCCAAAAGTTTATTTTAGCACACCGAACCCCTCAAAGCCTATTTCTAAGCTATGTAAAGGATATTTATGGTATGTTTAACTTATGGTCATGTTCCGGAAGGTCTGTTACAGTTCAAATTGGCATACTTTCGCAGTTTGTCAACTTTAGTCCCTGTAAGCGATTAAACTTGATTTCACCACACCAAACCTTCCAAAACTTATATATAAGTTATGTAAAGGTTATTTAAGGTATGTTAAGCCTATTTCACTATTCCGGAGTGTTCGTTGCATTAAACTGGTTATATTTACGCATCAGTGCGCGTATAACCTTCCAGAAAGCGATTTAGAGTTTGAAATCGAACAAGAGTTGATATGTGCAAAAGATACACATATTTATACAAGTCTAAAGTATGAAATACAATATTTCATTGGTTTGGAATTTGTTTGATGGTTGAAATGACACAGGTGTTACAACTATTGAGGCCCAACACTATTGAAGCCCAACACTATTGAGGCCCAACATTATTTAGGCCCAACACTATTGAGGCCCAATACTATTTAGGCCCAACACTATTGAGGCCCAACACTATTGAGGCCCAACACTATTTAGGCCTAATGACATATAATTGATAAACATTACAATTATACAATTTACTTATACAAGACACGAAACCAAGAAGACAAGACCCGATGATACAACTCAAGAGATACAAGAATATGTATTTGGAGAAATATATACACTAAACAGTTATCAGTTAATGCATCTAATACACAGTTCAATGAATAACAAAGACATACAAGTCTTAACACATATTCAAAACACAAGACTTATACTCAAGTCATTTATAAAGACCGGAGTGTCTAACAAATATAAGGACATTTGTAGGTCGCAACATTGTTCAAGACGACCGTACGTCATATCACAGTTAGTTACTATTCACGGACGCAATTCTGTGAGTTCATGTCCCCTATTCATTTAAATGTTTTACAACTTTACAACTATCGGGGAAAATACATGTTCAATCGTATGTTAAAGTTAGGGAATGAAACACCTTAGATCATGTGCGAATTAGGGTTATACATCTAAGCACCATTAATCCAGTTTGGACCTAGGTACAAGTGGTTAGATCTAATGGGTATTGGCGAGCCCCACTCTTGGTCGTGGACCCATACAGAAGAGTGCGTTTGTGTCCCAGTCGATAGGAGTCGACAGAAAATCGTCTAGGTTTAGATTGCTTCCTAATTCGTCACACATATTAATGTCCTCGCGAAACATTAATGATCAACGATTTCATTGACGCTTTACATACTATATCATTACATACAGATACATTTTATACAACTCACATTTTATGGATACAGTTTATACAACTCACATTTTATGGATACAGTTTATACAACTCACATTTTATGGATACAGTTTATACAACTCACATTTTATGGATACAGTTTATACAACTCACATTTTACAGATACATCTCATACAACTAAACTGCATGAACTCGCTCAACTTTTGTTGATGTTTGCAAACTTACATGTATTTCAGGGAATTAGTGGACCAATGCAACGATTACAGATTAAGGAAAACAAGTATCAATACTCCATGCCAACTATTGAAGGGTTTGCATGTTATATACCGCCTCTTTGCGGTGATATAGTGGTCAAAGTCTTGACATTTTAAGACTTACATTTTGATGTATAAAACGATGACAACTTATTTTCATTTGATGGTTTGTAACCAATACATTCAACTTATGTTGCATTCTTTTGAAACAATTAAGACAATGGCATTGGATCTTGTTTTTATTCATTTAGTATGTTCACTTATATTGTTATGCAATGAGAACCGATCAGATCACACCTCGCGCTTCCGCTACGAGCGGGTGTGACAGATTGGTATCAGAGCCATCGATTGTAGTGAACCAGGATTCTTTCTCGAGTCTAAGTCTACAATCACTAGGGATCTCTCACGAAAACCTCTTGTTCATGTTGAACAAATTATAAATAAAATTGGACAAGTAAAAAGGTTTTCATTGCATAAACATTTTTCAAGGTCCACTACAACAAAAATTCATTTCACATAAATCAAGTGAGGACATTTCCATGGGTGAAGTCTATGAGAAACAGACACAATACATTAGTAGACTATGTGCCTACAATACATTACATTATCAGTTTATGCATTATAAACAGTTTACAAGTTCAGCTTATACAAGATAGAAATCCTTGATTGATAGGATTTTACATGATTATATATATAGGTTGTTCATATATATGTTGCATGACATATTTTGCCAAGAACAAAATACCTTCGACTTCAAACTCTATTATTATTATTTACTCACACGATGAGAATATCGACCTCATGTCTATTGCGGAGCTTATGGCGAACATGATTCCTAAGTGAAATCTTAAACTTAATTCCGTAAAATCTGGTTGCTTTCTCGCGAATGCTGAGATGCCTGACCATGATAATGACGACGAGGCGAAGGTGGTAACCTTGGACAACAACTCCATTAGTGGGACGAGATCCATGTGACTCATACTAACCAAGGTGGATATACTCTTGTCCCTACAAGGAAGATGAAGTACTCATCTTGAAGGTGCCCTTTCAATTGTTATTGTTACAGATTCTTTCCATTTCTATTTCATCTAACGTCGTACCGTCCTGCGAGTAACAACAACGGACGTTGACACGTGAACTATCACGAAGTTTCCCTCTATGTTGAAGGTATATAAACAATAGTGTCCTCTCTCTGACTGATCGCCTGCTCTGAACGAGAGAATGCTAGGGTGACCATGCAAGACAATTTATTATTACGGGGGCCCACGTAATAACAACTTGTAGTGCATGGAAATTCTGGTGGACTCTGCGGGTCAAGCTAATGATCACTATTCATTCAAAATTCTTAAGTTATTACTTAAGATTCAATTTTTCCTATCTAGTAGAACACGAACTGGGGGTGGTTAGTATAACACCCTACAATACAATACAATACAATACAATACAATACAATACAATACAATACAATACAATACAATACAATACAATACAATACAATACAATACAATACAATACAATACAATACAATACAATACAATACAATACAATACAATACAATACAATACAATACAATACAATACAATACAATACAATACAATACAATACAATACAATACCAATACAATACAATACAATACAATACAATACAATACAATACAATACAATACAATACAATACAATACAATACAATACAATTCAATACAATACAATACAATACAGGAAGACGACACATATTTGTTCACACCTAACATTCGATCTATATCACGATTCAGTTGAGACTAGTCATTTAAACAAACAAAACGTGTTAGCTACTCATGGAGGATTTTCCTCAACGTTCTCGAAATTCTTGAACATGGGTTGGTTCCAGGGTGTCTATGACACTTTATCCTACTTTACCTTACCTTACTTTATCATATTCCACCTTATCATATTTATTGGAAGTGATACAATAAATTCCGTCGTTTGACAATTGTCTTTTTCCAAGGGATGGTATGGCATGAACCATGCTGCAACTCCCTCATTACATTCTATTCGACATCTTTGGAAATTCTAATAATTTTGCTAGAGCTCGTGAAACTCAAGCACTATTACCATAATTGTCACATGGACAAGTAAGACAAAGGATTTTCTCTACTTAGGATTATCGAGGTCCATAGAGCAGGGAATACATATTATATGGACGAAGACCACTGGTTGGTTTCCCCTCCTCAACGAATTATTTCTCTTTCCATTTAGACGTATGACCAATACATGCAAGAGGCATTACACCTTTTGGTTTTGGTTATCCACATTATCATTCATTTTCGGTTATTCGTATTATCATTTATTCAAACATATATGAACCATGCGGTCTTAAGGTTTCGATGACCGATTGCATTTTTCATTCTTGGGCGCATGATAGACTATATTTATCCAAATATATATGTCTAGATTATTTTAATATTGAGTATTAAAAAGATCATGGCGCCAAAAGAAACAAACGTTTAAGTCAAAAGTTATGTGTTGGAAACCATTGCTTTTACACAAGACATGGTTTATACATGACATTGTTACGCAAGACATTGTTATACATGGCATTTGACGTTGGTATACACAAGACATTTTTGGTGGTTATTTGTAAGTGATGAGACGTGTGTAATATGATAAAAGCATGGTGGATACGCCGCTGGTACTTCCTATATATAAGTGCTTATATTATATTGCATGTCGTGGTGTTATTCAAACCTCTTCGACAAAGACAAGACATGACATTTTTTTTACACAAGACACGACATCTTCTACACAAGACATGATATATCTATACACTACATTTCTATTGATTATTCATTTAACCATACATCATTCTTTTATATCATCTGATTTTCATATCTATTTTCATATGATTTTATAAAAGAACTCTATCATAAATGGAGCCAATGTTGATGGTTACACCTGATGCTTTCACGGTCTCTCAAGGGTTGTTCCATACTGGGTAACACCCGAATTCAAACACACTGAGTGTTACATTTTAGGTTTAGCCTCGGAGATCCGAAGCATGGCCGCATCATTCCTCCCTACCTCGATCTCTCAAACAATAACTCTCGCCATGAGAGAAATGAAGGCAACTGCTGCCATAAACGATTTTGGCACCAGGATGTATGCTGGTAACTTGCTGAAATCCTAAATGTGAATAAGTGTGTGTGTGGTTAGAACTATGAATACTCCACAAAATCCCAATGAAGTCATGAGTACGTACACTCTACGATCATCATGTATCAATTCTTTTAATACCAACACCGAGCTTAGCTATTGCTTTTAAATGTTAAGCATATACTCGAATTAGAGTCATGTTGGACACACATTACTATATCAAGTTAGCTAATGGGTAATTAGCTCAGACATATCAAATCATTAAGGGCCACCGGTATGTATCCTATTCGTCAACATTTCACATCCATGTTATTTTATACAATTGGCAATTTTAGCTTCATCTCAACATTTCACATACATGAGTTTCATGGCTAGGGACGGGATTGTCCTAGCTACAATTAGGGATTGGGTTATCCTACATCTAAACATATGGTTGGGTTATCCAACAACTAAACATATGGATCGGGTTATCCTACATCTAAACATATGGATTGGGTTATCCTACATTTAAACATAGGGTTCCTAAAACTATACAGTGAAGTCCTCGCCACACAAAATTTAAAATGTACTTGGCCTAGAGTCAAGTCAGCTAGACGTCTCCTCATTCTATAGAATTGGCAAAAAGTAAACTAGTCGAGTCTAGAGCTGAAATTCAATATCGATCTCTTCCCCGTTCAGTTGAGTAGTTTCGAAGTAGTGGTTGACATGGATTGGTTATCCGATAACCTAGCCAAAGTCTTATGTCACGAGAAGATCATTCGCCTACCACTACTGAACGAAGAGACACTTGTGATACATGGAGAGAAGCGCGACACCCCATTGCGGATCATCAATGGCATGAAAGCACATAAGTGCTTACGGAAAGGTTGTATTGCCTATCTAGCACTTGTTGTAGACAAGAAGGTCGTTGGGCCACAGCTGACTGATATTCTTTTGATAAAATAATTTCCTGAAGAAATTCCTGAAGTCTTGCCAGGACTACCACCATATCAACAAGTCGAGTTTCACATCGACTTGGTACCGGGAGCCGCACCCATAGCCAAATCTCCATGTCGATTAGCACCTTCTGAACCTTGTAGTTGACCGAATAAGGATGTTGTGAGTTCATAACCCCCACTCTTTACCACTATACATCTTTATAAAGGTTTTGGGGGTGGAAAGACATGCAAGTTTTGCAAAAGTGCACAACATTTCGATGAACGAAAATTCATATTTCTAAACCATGTTACAAATAAATTTCCAACTAACTCAAATGGTTTATGAAAGGTTCTAGCTTCTATTCTAAGATAGACTTACGATCGGAGTATCATCATTTACGAATTCAAGAGGAAAGCATACCGAAAACGGCTTTTAAGACTCGTTACGGTCATTACGAGTTTCTCGTTATGCCTTTTGGTTTAACAAATGCACCAGCGGTCTTCATGGATTTAATGAATCGTGTGTGCAAGCCGTATCTCGACAAATTCGTCATAGTGTTTATTGACGACATTTTGATATACTCTCGATCGACTGATGAACATGAGCAACATTTGAGAACCATTTTAGAGTTGTTAAAGACGGAGAAACTATACGCAAAAGTTTCCAAGTGCGAATTTTGGATTCGCGAAGTAAAATTCCTCAGGCATGTAGTGAACGAGAAAAGGCATTCAAGTAGACCCAGCTAAGATCGAAGCAATTAAGAACTGGGAAGCGTCCAAGACCCCAACTGGAGTCCGACAATTTTTGGTATTAGCGTGATATCATCGGAGATCTACTGAGATTTTTTTTTATAATTACTTAATTGCTAACCTCCCTCACCCATAAAGACAATAAATTCGCTCCAAATCGAAAACAAGATATAACATTACAACTTATTCTTAAGATTGGTGCATAACATTTTACAATCTTATCATTATCCGACGATACCGATGACTTTGTTGTAAACTATGATGCTTCGCATCAAGGATTGGGTTGCGTACTCGTGCAACGTGAAAAAGTTATTGTGTACACGTCGCGCCAATTACAAAGTTCACGAGAAGAACTATACCACTCTCGACCTTGAGTTAGCGTGGTGGTATTCGCTTTAAAAAAAAAATTATGGCGACATTATTTATATGGTACTCAATGCATTATTTTCACAGATCATAAAAGTCTTCAACACATATTCAACCAAAAAGAATTAAATATACGTCAACGATGTTTGTTGAATTGTTGAACGACTATGATTGTGAAATAAAGTACCATCCGGGCAAGGCAAACGTTGTAGCAGATGCCTTGAGCCGCAAGAAGCGAGTTAGAACACTGAGAGTTCAAGCATTAGAGAAGATGATTCACAAGCGCTCAAGGAAGAGCATATTCAAGCAGAAACACTTCGAGGCATGAAGGAACAATTAGTGTAAATAAGATGGAACTTTATACCTTATGAGTCGAAATTGGGTTCTATTCTTTGGCGGCCTTCGAGATGATATTTTGAGGAAGCACATAGGCCTAAGTAGTGAAAGAATACTACTGGTGGCCTAACCTCAAAAGTGATATCGCGACTTATATCGGAGAATGCTTGAGTTGCGCGAAAGTCAAAGTCGAGTAACAAAATCCCTCGGACTTGTTACAACAACCCGAGATTCCCGTTTGGTAATGGGAACAAACATCGATGTACTTCATTACGAAGTTACTCAGGACCTCAAGAGGTCACTACATGATATGTGTAATCATCGATAGACTAACAAAGTCCGCACACTTCTTACCGATTTGGGAGAAGGATAATACTGAGAAACTAGCGGAACTCTATCTCAAAGAAATAGTGGCTCGTCATGGAGTGCCTATTTCAATCATTTCAGACCGAGACGGTCGTTTTATTTCTAGAATTTGGAAATCATTTCAACAGGCCTTTGGATCTCATTTGAATCCAAGTACGGCCTTTCATCCATAAACTGACGGCCAGAGCGAACGGACAATCCAAACACTCGAATATATGATTCGCGCATGTGTTATGGATTTAGGCGGCAATTGGGATACTCATCTACCTTTAGTTGAGTTTTCCTACAATAACAGCTACAATACTAGTATACAAGCTGCACCGTTTGAAGCTCTTCATGGTCGAAAGTGTCGCTCTCCGCTATGTTGGGCGGAAACAGGCGATAGTTAATTAATTGGTCCGAAACTAGTCCAAGAGACTACGGATAAAATTTTTCAGACCCGAGACCGTATCAAGACGGCTCGCGATCGACAAAAGAGCTACGCAGATAAAAGACGAAAACCATTATCTTTCGAGGTTGGAGACAAAGTCTTGTTGAAAGTCTCGCCTTGGAAAGGCGTAGCGAGGTTCAGTGAACGTGGAAAGCTTAACCCACGTTACATTAGACCATTTGAAATCTTAGAAAAGACTGGCACCATTGCCTACAAGCTGAAGTTACCAGAAGAACTAAGTAGAGTACACTACACATTTCATGTTTCGAATCTTGAGAAGAGTCCAACACAAGAAACGTTTATCATCTCGGAGGATGAGATTCACATTGATGACAAACTCCAATTCACAAAGCACCTATTAAGGTCATGGACCGGAAGGTCCAGAAAATACAAAGGAGTCGTCACATATTAGTAAAAATTCGTTGGAACTCTCGACACGGACCCCAATATACTTGGGAACGTGAAGATCAAATCAAAGTCAAATATCCTCACCTGTTTGAGAACAATCCTGCAAAGGATGACTCAGCTTGAATTTCGGGACGAAATTCTCAGTAACAGGGGGAGAACGTGACAACTGCCACTTTTCGGTAACTTTCTTACACTTAAAGCACTCATTTTAGCTACATTTTTATGCATTTCGAACACTCGAACTGCGTATTACATAATATACATCTTAGAATACTTATGGAATATTCAATTATGATGCACATGATTCATTTTTATTGGTTACCTTTGAAACAATGTAAACAATGCATCGAAACAACTAGAGTAGTATCTAGTAAACTAGCGTGCTGACGAAAACTCAGGATCCAGCGAAACCATCTAAATTACATCTTTAGGACTCAGACGAAAGTCCAACATCAAATATACATTAAACCCTATATGGGAATGCAAGGGTTTGGTTTAATATACTACCAATGTCCGGTAGCACCGAAAACTGCCGAAAAGCAATAAAAGCGACGATTTCTACACTTTTCCGCAGAAATTCTGCAGAAATCAGCTTTGTAATATTTTTACGACATGTAAAAATATTATTTAACATAGAATTCATGTGAGGATACATTCGGGTATCATCCGAGCCAATAACTACATCAATTCACACAAGTTACACAACTTAGCGTTCAAACAACGTCTAACCGAAACAATTCGAAACGAATATCCGAACAATGTCGGATCTTTTTTTTAGTGACCATCTAATATTATTTAGATCATATTAGACTAGTAATGGTCACTTAACACCTTCTAACACATTTATACACTTGAAACATTTAAACACCTAAACTTTGCTAAAAGTTTCTAACACTTTAAACACTTAATAACATTTCAACAATTCAAGACCCCCCCCCCCCATGTGTTGTGAACGTTTTTAAAGGGGTCCCACACCCTAATTTTCATGCTAAATATCTAGATATTTTATGGTTAGTTTCAAGTGGAAGTAAATTGGTGAATTATTTCAATACTTACATATTAAGTAAACTAGCACTTTACCATTCATTTTTCATCTTTTATTACACAAACAAAAGCTCTCATCATCTTCATCCATTTTACCAAGAACAACTTCAAAAACCCATTTAAATTCTATTACATCTTGATGATCAACATGGAGTTTCATGAAGCTTAAAGTGATCTAAAGCATTTGCAAGTTAAAGGAAGTGTATTCATCCATTCAAGAGGCTTATATCATCAAGATTTTCATCTTCTTAGCTTTTAATCATCACTTAGATCATCCCTAGCCAAGTGCTAGAAGTAAGCTTCAAGATCTATTTTTTTTTCATACTTATATTATGTTTATGATTGTTATTATAACTATAAATAACTAAATAATCATACATAATAAACATGAAAAATACAAAGAAGCAAAAATAATAATCATGATATATTTATGTTGGTTTATATTGTGATCTAAGACTTGATATATGCATATTTGATCTTGTTATGATGATTATGATATAAATAAATTGTTAGAGGATGTTTTAAAAATATGATCTAACAATTATACATGTTTATGTTAAAGGGTTTTTAACATAAAGGTTTAAAGGGATGATCATAACCTTTGATCTTGTGAAAGTATTTAAGGTTTTTATTTAAAAACAAGACTTTTACAAGATTATAAAAAGTAACATACAACATGAGATTTTTATAAAAGTTGTTAAAACTAGAAGTAAACTTGGTTTTTGAACTAGTTAGCACATGTTATGATCATGTCCAAAACCCTACATGATTTGGAGATCATTTTGATAAGTTTATGTTATAAAAATCTCATATGTTTTTAGTTAAGATGATTGAGTAAATTGATGGTGATTTGGAAAAGAAAATGATATGTTTATGAAACATGGCCAAATGATTAATACAAAGGTTATATGGCCATTTTTTAAGAACATTATGTTAACAAAACTATCATTTTTTTTCTAACAAAGTCTTTACAAGATTAGAAAGTTGGTCTTTCTAAACATAAAAATTGACATAAATATATATTTTGGTAAAATACATATTTATTGAACATATTAATTATGTGCTATGTGTTATTATTTGAATTAGTTATATAAAAGTTAGAGACTTGATAACAATGACACAAATAAATACAAGACATACTTACAACTAAAGACTTACAAGAATACATATAGACACACTTGAAAACAACTTACGGACATTCCGAAGGATCGGACACAGCTTATGGTCAAATCGAACGACGGACGAATTTATAAACATATCGCCATTCCGAGGAATTACTACGACGTATAGACGATCTTTCGATGCGGACACAAAAATTACGTTACCATTAACAAAATTTGGACATTTTGAAACTTATAAAAACTATTATGTTTTTATTAACTAAAAAGTATACTTAGTGAATTTTTATAAAAATGTTTTTATAAAAATGAAAGACTTATACTTACATGTGGGCTATTTTATAACAAATGGGCTTACTTTTCTTAATGGGCTATTTTTATAACAAATGGGCTTACTTTTCTTAATGGGCTATTTTATACAAATGGGCTTACTTTTCTAAATGGGCTTAACTTCATAATGGGCTTATCAAAACACATGGGCTAAGCCCAATACCAAACATATGGGCCAAGGCCCAATAACATTAAGCCCAGTACTATTTAAGCCCAACACTATTTAAGCCCAACACTATTGAAGCCCAACACTATTGAGGCCCAACACTATTGAAGCCCAACACTATTGAGGCCCAACATTATTTAGGCCCAACACTATTGAGGCCCAACACTATTTAGGCCCAACACTATTGAGGCCCAACATTATTGAGGCCCAACACTATTGAGGCCCAACACTATTTAGGCCCAATAACATGAATTATTGGGCTAAGCCCAATGACATATAATTGATAAACATTACAATTATACAATTTACTTATACAAGACACGAAACCAAGAAGACAAGACCCGATGATACAACTCAAGAGATACAAGAATATGTATTTGGAGAAATATATACACTAAACAGTTATCAGTTAATGCATCTAATACACAGTTCAATGAATAACAAAGACATACAAGTCTTAACACATATTCAAAACACAAGACTTATACTCAAGTCATTTATAAAGACCGGAGTGTCTAACAAATATAAGGACATTTGTAGGTCGTAACATTGTTCAAGACGACCGTACGTCAGATCACAGTTAGTTACTATTCACGGACGCAATTCTGTGAGTTCATGTCCCCTATTCATTTAAATGTTTTACAACTTTACAACTATCGGGGAAAATACATGTTCAATCGTATGTTAAAGTTAGGGAATGAAACACCTTAGATCATGTGCGAATTAGGGTTATACATCTAAGCACCATTAATCCAGTTTGGACCTAGGTACAAGTGGTTAGATCTAATGGGTATTGGCGAGCCCCACTCTTGGTCGTGGACCCATACAGAAGAGTGCGTTTGTGTCCCAGTCGATAGGAGTCGACATAAAATCGTCTAGGTTTGGATTGCTTCCTAATTCGTCACACATATTAATGTCCTCGCGAAACATTAATGATCAACGATTTCATTGACGCTTTACATACTATATCATTACATACAGATACATTTTATACAACTCACATTTTATGGATACAGTTTATACAACTCACATTTTATGGATACAGTTTATACAACTCACATTTTATGGATACAGTTTATATAACTCACATTTTATGGATACAGTTTATACAACTCACATTTTACAGATACATTTTATACAACTCACATTTTACAGATACATCTCATACAACTAAACTGCATGAACTCGCTCAACTTTTGTTGATGTTTTCAAACTTACATGTATTTCAGGGAATTAGTGGACCAATGCAACGATTACAGATCAAGGAAAACAAGTATCAATACTCCATGCCAACTATTGAAGGGTTTGCCTGTTATATACCGCCTCTTTGCGGTGATATAGTGGTCAAAGTCTTGACATTTTAAGACTTACATTTTGATGTATAAAACGATGACAACTTATTTTCATTTGATGGTTTGTAACCAATACATTCAACTTATGTTGCATTCTTTTGAAACAATTATGACAATGGCATTGGATCTTGTTTTTATTCATTTAGTATGTTCACTTATATTGTTATGCAATGAGAACCGATCAGATCACACCTCGCGCTTCCGCTACGAGCGGGTGTGACAATTACCATAACATTTCACCTTTCTTTTCACACACATAAGAAACTCTCTCAATTATCATCCTTTAGCCAAGAACACCCACCAAAATCTTTCACCATTTTACACTTCTTTGATGATCAAGATGGAACTTGAAGATACATAGGATGATCTAAGGATACTACAAGAAGAAGCAAGCTTTTCCATCCATTCCATAGCTTCCAAACACAAGATCAACACTTTTTCTTTTTCTTAATCATCATCAAGATCATCCCTAGCCATTAGTGCTAGAAGTAAGCTTCTAAAATCTCTTTTTCATACTTATTTATGCATTATTTGTTTAAGAACATGTAATAAACTAAATAATCATACAAAATAATATGAAAAATTCAAAGAAGAAAAATAATAATCATGATATAAAAGTGTGTTTACGTTGTGATTTAAGGATGATTACTTGCATATTTGATCTAGTTTTGATGATTAGCATATGAATAACTTGTTAGATGATGTTTAAAAACATAATCTAACAAGTATACATGTTAATGTTTAAGGGTTTTGTTAAGCATAAATGTTTAGATGGATGATCATAATCTTTGATTTTGTTAAAGTATATAAGGTTTTTCACTAAAAATAATACTTTTACAAAGTTATAAAAAGAAACATACAAGATGGGTCTTTATAAAAAGTTTGTTAAAACTAGAAGGAAAGCATGGATTTTGAACTAGTTAACTTATGTTAGGATCATACCAAAACCCTACATGTTATTGATTTCATCTTGTTAAGATTTTGATATAAATCTCATATGTTTTTATTAAGAAAAATATGAGAAGATTATTGGTGATTTTATAAGAAAAAGATATGTTTTATATAAACATGGCAAAGTATATATTTCAAAGGAAATATGGCCATTTTTCTTAAAAATCATAAGTTATAAAAACTATTATTTTTGACAAAATCTTTATTAGATTAAAAAGATTTTAAAGAATAGTTTTTATAAAAGCAAAGTTTGATATAAATATATATTTTTGAGAAAATATATATTTAGTTAACTTAACAACTTATGTGCTATGTGTTATTTGTTTGTATTAGTTATATGTATGATAACTAGGAACTTGAATACAATGGTACAAATAAACACAATGTACATTTCGACTAAAGTCTTACAAGACTACATGTAAATACGCCTTAAAAACAACTTACGGACATTCCGAGCCTTCCGACACAACTTATGGTCAAAACAGACGACAGGCGAATCTATAAACAAATCGCCATCAAGAGAAGTTACTACGACATTTGGGCGATCTTTCGATGCGGATGAATATACTACCGTTAACAAAATTTGGACATTTAGAAACTAATAAAAACTATTAAGTCTTTTTATTAACTAAAAACCCTATAGTTGGTGATTTTTATAAAATGGATAACGATTTACAAATGGGCTTACATTTACAAATGGGCTTATATTTACAAATGGGCTTATATTTTCAAATGGGCTTATATTTATAAATGGGCTTATCAAAATACTTGGGCTAAGCCCAATAACATGAATACATGGGCTCGGCCCAATATCAAAACTCATGGGCTAAGCCCAATATCAAAATACATGGGCTAGGCCCAATATCAAAACTCATGGACTAAGCCCAATATCAAAATACATGGGCTAGGCCCAGTACCATTTAAGGCCCAATAACATTTAAGGCCCAATAACATTTAGGCCAAATAACATTTAGGCCAAATAACATTAAGGCCCAATAACATTAAGACATGGGCTCGGCCCAATGACATGAAAACATGGGCTCGGCCCAATAACTTAATTGGTTAAGATACAATTATACAATATGCTATACTTGGGAATTATTCATACAAGACACGGAGTCGAGAGGACTTGAACCGATGATACAACTCACAAGATACAAGAATATATATATTTGGCAAAATATAGATATACACTAAACAGTTACCAGTTAATACATCTAAGACACAGTTCAACGAATAACAAAAACATACAAGACTTACACATATTCAAGATAAAAGACTTGTACTCAAGTCATTACAAGACCGAAGTGTCTAACAAATATAGAACGTTTGTGGGTCGTGACACTATTCAAGACGACCGCACGTGAGATCACAGTTACTTACAATTCACGGATGCAATTCTGTGAGTTCATGTCCCCTATTCATTTTAAATGCTTTACAACTTTACAATTATCGGGAAAAATACATGTTCAATTGTATGTTAAGTCATGGAATGAAACACCTTAGATCATGTGCGATTAGGGTCATACATCTAAGCACCATTAATCCAGTTTGGACCTAGGTACAGAGGGTTAGATCTAATGGGTATTGGCAAGCCCCACTCTTGGTCGTGGACCCATAGAGAATAGTGCGTTTGTGTCCCAGTCGATAGTAGTCGACACGAAATCGTCTAGGTTTGGATTGCTTCCTATTTCGTCACACATATTAATGTCCTCGCGAAACATTAATGATCAACGATTTCATTGACGCTTTACATACTACATCATTACATACAGATACATTTTATACAACTCACATTTTATGGATACATTTTATACAACTCACATTTTATGGATACATTTTATACAACTCACATTTTACAGATACATTTTATACAACTCACATTTTACAGATACATTTCATACAACTCACATTTTACAAATACATCTCATACAACTAAACTGCATGAACTCGCCAACTTTTGTTGATGTTTTCAAACTTAACATGTATTTCAGGAAATTAGTGGACCATGCAGACATTTCAGTCAAGGAAAGCAAGTATCAAGACTCCATGCCACCATTTGAAGGGCTTGCCCGTTATATACCGCCTCTTTGCTGTGATATAGTGGTCAAAGCCTTGACATTTTAAGACTATCATTTTGATGTATAAAACAATGACAACTTATTTTCATTTGATGGTTTATAAACAAATACATTTAACTTATGCTGCGTTCTTTTGAAATGATTATGATAATGGCATTGGAGCTTGTTTTTATTCATTTAGTATGTTCACTTATATTGATATGCAATGAGAACCAATCAGATCACACCTCGCGCTTCCTCTACGAGCGGGTGTGACACACCCCACATTATTATTATGTGTGCACCCAAAATAATAACATGATTTGCATGCTCATCTCAGCTCCTCCTAACTCGTGTTAAATAGTTCCTCAGACTCGAGTAGCAAACAAAGAACATCACAAAACATAGGTCACGAATGTCTAGGAAACACCACACTATCAATCACTTAACACATGCAAGTAGTACATGAATTCATAAGGTTGTGCTAAACATGCAATCACATGCAATATCATATGTAAGTGTTCACTAGTTATGCTGTGCAATGAGTAAACGAGAGACGAACCTTGCAGTCTGGAGTTGAGTGTCATGGTCGTATTCAGAACTTGTTCGGTTATAGTCTGGTTTTATAAAAACGTTTTAAAACCAAGTTTACTATAACCAGTGGCTCTGATACCAAACTGTCACACCCCCAAAATACCACATGCGGAAACCCCCGCGAGGCGTGTGACGTACCAGGATTTAGCCACCAATCACATTGAACTCATAATATTATTTCTAATAAAAACTTGCATTCATTAAAATAAACTGTTACAAAATATTTATTAAACATGACATGTTCAGCGGAAGCATTGTGACAACTGTCAAATTTGCATGCATCCGTACGTTTAATTAACATTGATTAATGTTTAATGATTGTGCTTAAATTACAACTGATGATATAAACTACTTTATGATTTCTGTATCATACATACATGTGCATCACATTTTATACTGTCACATTACTTATTTCATACAAACTTTAGTGACAAACTGGATGCACAAAGCACAGTTAGCACAGTTAGCGGATAACTCTGACACATGCTGACAATGCCAGCACATAGACAGACACTATATTGAGGCCCAGTATGAGCCAGGGACAAGGTACTACACTAGTATGGAGTGTAGGGAAGTAAGGACCATAAAACTGCATCACTAGGTGATAGTTTAGGTGCCGGAAAGTGCCTAAAACCCACTTAAAATGCAAAATTCTGCATCTATTAACAAAATTCATCATTTAAGTATGCTAGTCACTTGAAACAAAAATATGGCAAAATGGTCCTGTATGCTTTCCTAAGAGTCGGGAATGAAAAGGGTCATTAAAAGTACATAAAGGACACCTTACGGAATAACTTAGCACTTTAACGGAACGGTATCCAACCGAATAACCGGACATTACCCGGAACACAAAAATATTGTTAAAAACACTACTTTACTTTTTCCAAGCTAGATATGGTCCCCGAACATCATATCACACTATATAAATATCTAATAACTAAATCCCTAAAAATTATACTTAGAATCTAACTAATTGTCATAACCTACCATTACAAGCTAACTAACCCCCCCCCCCCCTTGGGGACGGTTACATAGTGGCCACCACTAGAGATTTTATTTGATTATATTTCTAGATCTTGTCTTCACTTTTTCAAACACATTATCCACTAGATTATGTTGGTGGAGGTTATAAGTAAGACCCATAATCCAAGACCCTTCATTCTTCCATCAACATTTCACCAACATTTTTTTTCTTTCCTTTCCTCCATCCCTACGGCCAAGGAGAGCCCACCCACACCCATCTTCATCTTTCAAATTTCATTCATTCCATACATATACAATGGTGTAAGGAGCTAAGTTAGGAAGCTTGGTGTTCTCGGAAGTTCAAGGACCTTCTCTATTTGCTATTAACCACCTCATTTCTACTTTTGATCTTCCCTAGCTTAAAAGCTAGTAGTAAGTCTCTTGAATCCTCATTTACTTCTTGTTTATGGTGGTTAATAGTTAAATCATGGTGAAAACTTAAGAACACTAAAAATCATAAAGATAAGTCTTGAACATAAGCTAACTTGATGATGAAATCTTGATGATATAGAGTTGTTTTGAATATGTAATGATTATTTGATGATTTCTTGGTGATATGATGAGTGATGATCATAGTAAACTTGTTAGATCATGATTAAAAACATGGTCTAACAAGATGAGAGGTGGTTATGTGTTACAAGAAATAATCATCTTTAAAAAAAAAACTAAACACGGACTTGAAAGAAAAATGTTTTTCTTGTAAAATAACAAACAAAGTGAACTAGGAATCTTGTAAATCCAAGACTTGTGAATGATTTTCCAAGGAAACTAAGTTTAAAAAGATGGTTTTTGAAAGATTATGATTTTTATTAAACATACACTATTTTTAGTAACAAGACAAGTGCGGAAATACTTCTAAAAGTAAGAAGATCCCATAAACACACATTTTCGCAAAACTAGTTTACAAGTTGTAAAGACTTAAACTCTTTAAGAATAAGGTTTTAACAAAAGTAAACACACTTCGGAGGGTAACTAAACCCACTAAACACCCTACAAAGTCGTTACGCGTTTTTATGAAAAACCAAGTTCATGTTGACATGTAAAGTGCATTGCTTTTACACTTGACTAGTGTGATATTGTTTAGTAACTTGTTGTTGATTGATTGATTGAATTTTTGAAAAGAAAATGATACGCTAATAAGCATGGACACCTCCGTTTACAAAGGAAACTCTGGCGAAATTTTCTAAAAAATTCCAACACTTAGAAAATAATTTTTTTAAACAAGTGTTACAAGTATATTTTATAACTTGTGTTGCAAATATAAACTTCGCCATAATTTTTGTAACAAAATACAAAGTGTCGGGGGTTGGTGTTCGTTAATAAAAGTGGATAAATGTATATTCAGAATATATATTTTATAATAAAACGCTTGTGTGAATATTTATTATTTTGTGAACTAGTTATATTATTTTAGGGTAGAATAATATAACTTACAAGTTATCATGACATCACAACTCCAAAATAATACCAACAAGCACATGGAATAAATATTTAAGTTACACGCTTAATATTGTGAAGCCAAACACAAAAACGTAACTTTCAAAATATTCCGGGAAATACTCTTATAAATATACTTTTGGTGAACGTTATTTTGGATACGAAAGAAGTGAAAATATGATTTTTGTACGTATTACCAAGTTATATCATATTTTTGGGACAAGGGAAAATGTATTATTATTTGGGTAGGTAAAAGTATTTTTACTCGGGTTTATTAAGAAATATAGTATTTTTGGGAAAAATATATATTTTCTTGGAATGTATTGTTTTGAATAAAAATAAGGTTTATTTATTTCTAAGTGGGACTTAAAGATATATATTCTTTTGGATTAACACACCGGAATACGACGCCACTACATGACTAGATAAACAAATACAAGAATACGGATAACCATGTATGAAATACCCCATCCTTGGGAAGGAAATACGAATACGAATACTTGAGAAATATTAATACAGAAATATTATATAAACAATTATTCCAAAACTAAATATAATTATTATAACTTGGAATAATATCAGGAACGTAACTCAAAAACATAAATACTAAGACAAGGCACGACCCGTTCGTCTAATAGACGCTTGACCATTGTAGGTAGTCGTGTTTGCTGAGGAGATTTGGGTTACAAGTACCGAAGACGCAATACTGTGAGTTCATGTCCCCCTTTTTTCTTAACTGTTTTCAGTTTTATACTTCGGGGGTGAAATACATGTTACAATTATTACAGAAACTTTTATACATGGTTTGATTAGCTTAAGGAGGGTTTAGACGCTTAGATCATGTGAGTGGTGGGTATAACACTTAAGGCCATTAATCCTCGTCATAGGACCGAGGGACATGAGTGATAGATCTATTCGGGTGTAGCGAGCCCCACTCCTGAGTCCGCCGAGTGGACCATGAGGTGACTATGTCCTGTCGCCAAAATCTGCTAGGTTTGAGTCTTCCTGCATCACTTCACACATATCAATGGCCTTGCAAACCATTGGTGATCTCTTTTTCCTTATTGCTACATACAAGGACTTTCATACATACATTGTTTACAAAGGTTTATACATACTCACTTACACATGAACTCGCTCAACTTTTGTTGATTTTTCAAACTACATGTATTTCAGGAAACTCATGGATCTGGCATGGTATGCATGTATTTCAAGCTGCGTTTGAATAGAGAAGTCTTCCAGGGTTGTAGGGTCTAGAAGGTGTAACCTCTACCTGGACGGGTTACAAATCTCTAAACCTAGTTTTGCTTAAGGTCTTTTGCTGAGTCTTTATGTACTCATTTAAAACAAGTCATGGTTTGTAACTTATTTTGGGGTCGATGTTTTAAGACAAGTATATTGTGGTAGTTTCTAAACTTTATTAATGGATGAACATCTCATGTTTTTATCATATAGCATTGTTATGATTGATTGCTATGGTATTAAGAAGTCACACCATAACCCACGCTTCCGCAAAAGCCAGGGTGTGACAGCTTGGTATCAGAGCCTCGATCATAGCGAACTAGGATTCTTTCTCGAGTCTAGACTATGATCATCAGGGCTCTCACAAAAATGTTTTCAAACATTTTTACATTGCATACACTAAACGTCCAGATCCATGGCACAAACATTTTTACAAACAAAAGGCACAAATACACATTTCCAAATTTATATTTATATTTATAATTCAGTCTTAGAGGCTGAGGGAGGATCAGTCTTAGAGGCTGAGGGTGGATTAGTCTTAGAGGCTGAGGGAGGATCAGTCTTAGAGGCTGAGGGAGGATCAGTCTTAGAGGCTGAGGGAGGATCAGTCTTAGAGACTAAGGGAGGATCAGTCTTAGAGGCTGGGGGAGGATCGGTCTTAGAGACCAGGGATTTAGTCTTAGAGACTAGGGAAATTTGGTCTTAAAGACCAGGGATTAGGGAAATTTGGTCTTAAAGACCAGGGACTTAGTCTTAGACACTGGGGAAATGTGGTCTTAGAGGCCAGGGAGTTAGTCTTAGAGACTAGGGAGTTGGTCTTAGAGGCCAGGGAGTTAGTCTTAGAGACAAGGGAGTTGGTCTTAGAGACCAGGGAGTTAGTCTGAGAGACTAGGCTAAGAGGCTGGGTGGGATAGTCTGGGAAGACTAGGATGACTAAATGCTTTCACTATTACTACATACATGATTAATTGCTAATTATTGATAAACGTGCATATGTGGTAGTTGTTTGCATACACTAATTGTTAGTAATTACTATGGATATACATGCTACGCACCGGCACACATGTCACTCTATTTAGAAAACGAGTTATCAGACATTGATAACCCTACGACCACCGCCACAGATAATGAGACTGCATCTGCGCCAGAGACATTTACGTCAGACACTGAGAGTGATCCTGATATGTTGACTAAGGACGAGGACGACTTCCAACAGTCCGTGCTACCAGATTTTGGTGATACTTTATCTTTGCTGATGGTTTCTCTAACAAGAATCCTTCTGTCACTCTTGTTTCAATCCATGACCACTCTATCACTGGTCACCCGATGGTGGGCACACCATGGCTCCGATCCTCGATGATGCGCCTCCTGTGGACATTCCTACTGAAGGTTGGCTACTCGACAAACAATTTATGATGACGTTAACATGTTTATTGATGGTCCTCCTGCTGACACCCATGGTGATGGAAAGTTAGACGAGAACGTTGTTACAAATTTCACGTTTTGAGACCCTGTTAACAAGCTATCCTCTGATTCTAGCATGCACTCAATTTCAGACTCCTTTGATTCTGTGACATCTGCAGCCTTACAAATAGCCGGATTACAGCTTTCTACTACTAACGCAGAAGACGATGACATGACTGCTGCACTATCACCTGCTCGAGGCACCACACCGTTACACGACCCAGAGCCTGCTCCTGAGCTAGCTTCTGCACCTTTCGGGTCAGCTTGATGTTGCACTTGGTGATCCTGCACCCTTGCTTGATTTTGACCCTGTTCCTTTTTGGTATACCGGACATTACCTGAGTCAGTACCTGCACCTAGGGATCTTCCTATCAGTTGAGACGCTTGTTTCTGCACCTTTACCCACTGATGTTGCTCCTGTGAAGACCGACATACTTTGCGTCGACATACCTATCGCTTCCTTTCAAGACATACCCGCACCCCGGGAAGATACTCCAGGTCAGCACCCGCGTAACGACCCCTTTTGCTACAGCATCAATTTCTACGACCTCGCAGGCTGCACTGTTTGCTACATCCACCTCTATATCGCTGGATGAGCCGTTTTGATGGTTCCTATAATACGCTATGCTAATTTTAGACCCTTACTATCCCTCACATTATGGAGGCTACACAAAGAATGAGTGCTCCTGTAACATCAGTTACAGTTGAGGATATAAGTCGCAGAGTTTTGGAGCTTGAACTGACACCACATTCCTGTCTATTGCCAGTATACTTTGATCCTCCATGTTCATCACTGTCTCCTTTGGCGCACTCACCTGCTGCTATTACACGTTCTTGGTTATTGAGGCTCGTTTCTTTACTGTCAAGCAGCAGATCAATTAATTACTTCGATGTATATACAAGCTCGAGGAAGAATTCACGCATGTTAACAGTTTACTTTTCTTTCCTCCTCCACCTCAGTCACCAGTATAGTTGGTTTCTGGATTATGCGGATTGCATTACAGTTGGGTAAAGACACTAATGCTAAGCCGGGATTGTGGAAACTTTGAAAGGCACATCTGACTACATAATTTTACACTAATATATTTAATGGGCAAGGGTAGGGTGACCCTGTGTCCCTGTTAATATGATACATTTTGGAATACAATTGTGGTCAGGGAATAATAAGAACCCAATCATCATTAAACACGCGACAATACCTTGTGGCCAATGACAAGCAAAAGCTCAGTCACTATGACTTCGTTAAGCACATTATCGATCTATATGTGTGTGCTATAATTATACTGCTACGTGCTTACTTGCTATGCGCTCATTAAACGCAATCACCAAATTACTTGATTATGCTATGATTATGCTATTGCTTACTTTGTTGGTAGGGTAACCTATTATGTGTATGTACAAATGACCTCTAAACAACTATATGCACTCCCTGAACAATCATACCTGACCTAACCAATCTTCTTCTCAGAAGATGTCAATACAAGGGAACGTCGATACCAACAACCCTATGCCGACAACAGCAGCATCAGAACTGCAAGGGCGCATCTCACAGGACATCGCATAACTCGAGGCCCTTCGCTCCGAACACGGCGGAGGTGCCTCAGGAAATAATCCACCCAACGGCTGCACTTACGAGCAGTTCTTGAACCACAAACCCCGAGAATTCGACGGTACTGGGGGTTCCTTAGCTTTTGTGCGTTGGGCGGAGAAGACGGATTCTGTTTTGCGACTAAGTAAATGCGCCCCAGAACATCAGGTCGCGTATATAGCCAGACTATTTGTAGACGGGGCTCTGTCATGGTGGAACCTTCATGTTCAGACAATGGGCGAGACCGATGCGTATGCTTCGCCGTGGGACGAACTGAAAGAACTGATGCGTAAGAGATATTGCTCAAGGGCGGAAGTCCAGAAGTTGGAAACTGAACTGTGGAACTTGAAAATGGAAGGACCAAAGATAGCTAAGTATGTGCAGAGATTTAACGATTTATCACAAGTTGCTACGCTCCTGGTGGGACCAGAGTTTAAGAGAATTGAACGTTTCATAGGGGGATTGGCACCTCAGATTCTAAGCTTGGTAACAACATCTAAACCTTCAACGATCACTGAGGCTATAGACATAAGCGTGGCACTCACTGAAGAAGCAGTTAGATGAGGAGAATTTTCCACTGCGAAGGAGAAAAAGGAGACTCCTGTAGAGTCATCTGGAGATAACAAGAGAAAGCTTGCAAATTTCGAAAAGGTTGCTCGGGCGAGTAATAAGAAGAAGGCCAAAAAGGGAAAAGACTACATGGGTATCCCGCCTAAGTGTGACAAATGTCTACGTTATCATGTCGGGCGATGTAAATATGGAAAATGTGATAATTGTGGCAAAAGGGGACATCCTAAGGAAACTTGTAGATAAGATACTGCACATAGTAATGGAGACCGAGATGGTAGCAAGAATCACAAAGGAAGCAATGACAGCGACAACTACCAGGGAAGGGTTAGTGACAAACAAAAACGTGCTCAAGGTTGTTTTAACTGTGGGAGCAAGAAACATTTCAGAAAATACTATCCTAAGAAGAACCAGGCACAAGGATGAAAAGCCCAACACCGGAGCTAGGGAGACACGCCAGGAATTGAAGTATCGGTACGTCCCATATTAGTCAACATTATGCATCTGTGCTGCTGTATATTGTTTCAAATTTTAAGCTTCGCATCTCTAGAGTTTGAGGGCATACTTGGTCTAATAACAAATAAGTTAGTTAACCCGTACTCGGTAGAACTAACTAATGGAAGCTAATGGGAGTCAACGAAGAAATTGGAATTGGCAAGATAGAACTGGGAGAGCATGAGTTTACGCTTGATCTACTGCCAGTTGAATTGGGAAGCTTCGACAAGGTAATTGGATGGATTGGTTGTCAAGTGATCGAGCAGAGAATGATATCCGCATCCCGATGCCAAACGAAGAAACAATCCCGACTCATGAAGTAGGGTACGCCTTTACAAATTACAAATTTCTTGAAGGCACGAATGTTGTTGCGCAAAGGAGGTGTTGTTTCTTGGCTCATGTCGGGGACAAGGGAGCCGAAGAACTAAAACTCGAAGGTATTTCAATGATAGGGAAATACCCTGAAGTCTTTCCCAAAGACTTGCCAGAATTATCTCCTCAACGACTAGTCGAATTTCGCATCAAATTGATTCCAGGCGTCGCGCCTGTAGTCAATACACCTTAACAACTTACACCTTCGGAGATGCAAGGATTGACAGTGAAGCTTTAGAAGTTGATAGAGAAGGAAGATAACAGACCAAAATTCCCTTTTGGGTAACCCCAATTCTGCTCATCAAGAAGAAGGATGATGATTTTCAAATGAGCATCATCTACTAGGAGCCGAACGAGCTAACCAACAAGAGTCAGCGACTCTTGCTGAGGATTAACGAATTACTTATTTAACTAACTGAGGGGACCCAGCTACTATTACATGACTGGTCGACGATCGAGTGTCATTAGCGGTGAATTCAGGAAGAAAGTATACTAGGGAAAATTGTGGGACAATAACTTGTTCTTAGACGTACACAAAAATGGTGTTTCCTATACAAGGCACAAACCAGATCTACACGGGATACGAAACCATGAGGATCTAGAAAACATATGCTTAGGACCTTTGGGGAACCCAGGTCTAAACTTGTAAAGGTTGTTACTTAGAAACCATATCTGTTAACTCAATTGAACACCATTAACCTAAAATATATGCCATTTTAGTTAACAAAACAGCAAGTACTTAAATTTCTTTCGTTAAATCTTCACTTTTTGCTCCTAGCGAGTAGATGCTTGCATCTCTACTCCCCTTAATGGTAGTTGCATCACGTTAATTTTCTTCGCTGAGAGCGAACACACATTTGCTTCGACATTTGGTCATTTCTTCATTTTAGTAGATGCACATTGCTTCATTTCCTGAAAACTTATATGTTATGCATGCACCTTTTGCTACGCATACGGTTTCATTTCGAATAAACGCTTCATTGAAGTACAAATATTACCTTGCTCAAGCTAGCTATTGGTTTATGATTCACATGACCTACGTTATTGTAATTGTTGGCTCTTTTGCAATTAAGTCAACACACTTTCTTGAAACTTCTTCCAAGTCACATTCATGGGTCATTTTCGTTACCATGCCGAGATTCCTTCGTTGACACATACGTTTATTGTTGGGGTACGCTGAAACTAAGTTCAATTGCTTGAACTTATCCCTTTCACATGTTTGATTTGAGACGCCATATGATGTATTGAGGGCATCATATCCGAACATTTTTTGCAAAGACTCTTTTGTTTCGAGACGTAGTAGACTTGGTTGTTCTACGAATTCACTAAATCGTTTGATTGGTTTCGACACCTTGCGGTGATACTTTCACAAAATTGAAGCTTGCGCTAATTGGGTTACTCACTTCATACACGGATTTAATTGCCTATTTATTTGTTAACAATCCATTTTGATATTCACAATCAAAGCAGTCTCAACACAGTTGTGTGTTAAGGCAAAGGTACATAGATTCATTTCATATCACAATGTACCTCCTAAATATTCTTTCATGATCGATCGAATGCCTTGCGATACATATTACTTTTCATCTTCAATCGGAAACAGTGATTCTTTGATGATCCATATTTAATTGGAAACTTTATGACATTGTGTAGATCAAATCTTCTGTCTTGTTTCGGTACACTTTCATTTGATTTCAAACACGGTGAACTTGTTCAGTCACCACTATTATTGAATTATGTCATTGCGACACCTTGTGGCGTCATTACAAACTTGTAGCTTGTGCTAATCAAAGTCAGCCGTTTCACACAAAACTACATATACTTTTGTTTGACTTGTCATTTAAACATTTCTGATGCAACTACGAATTAAGGCAAGGATACACCAGATTCACTTGTATTCACTCGGCGTATTCTCGCAATTCAAAATTGTCAACACACTAAACCTTACCATTCATCTACTCGGGAGTTAGCAGATCATTTTACTATTTCATTTGAGTTGTTGATTTTGAATTCATATAGCGGATGCTATGGTTCGTGAAAACTCGTTTGCATATTGCGAATGATCGTTTGAGAATCTTATTAGCCAAAACTCCTCTTTTGTGAAACCCCCTGCTAGCTGGATTACACTAGACTATACGTCAAATGCATCTTGAACCTTTGACATCAAATGCTAAAAGCACATACCTTTTTCACCATAGGGTTCGGGTTGTTATATATTCTTGGACTCACCGGATGTGAGTGAGGTTTGATTAGGTTTAGTGACTATTTACCCCGGTATTATTCATATACATACACGTGTGACGTAACCATAAGGAGTTAAGGTGGTACAAATTTCGAGGACGAAATTTTCTTAACGGGGGGAGAATGTGACAACTGTCAAATTTGCATGCATCCGTACGTTTAATTAACATTGATTAATGCTTAATGACAGTGCTTAAATTACAACTGATGATATAAACTACTTTATGATTTCTGTATCATACATACATGTGCATCACATTTTATACTGTCACATTACTTATTTCATACAAACTTTAGTGACAAACTGGATGCACAAAGCACAGTTAGCACAGTTAGCGGATAACTCAGACACATGCTGACAATGCCAGCACATAGACAGACACTATATTGAGGCCCAGTATGAGCCAGGGACAAGGTACTACACTACTATGGAGGGTAGGGAAGTAAGGACCATAAAACTGCGTCACTAGGTGATAGTTTAGGTGCCGGAAAGTGCCTAAAACTCACTAAAAATGCAAAATTCTGCATCTATTAACTAAATTCAGCATTTAAATATGCTAGTCACTTGAAAAAAAAATATGGCAAAATGGTCCTGTATGCTTTCCTAAGAGTCGGGAATGAAAAGGGTCACTAAATGTTACATAAAGGACACCTTACAGAATAACTTAGCACTTTAACGGAACGGTATCCAACCGAATAACCGGACATTACCCGGAACACAAAAATATTGTTAAAAACACTACTTTACTTTTTCCAAGCTAGATATGGTCCCCGAACATCATATCACACTATATAAATATCTAATAACTAAATTCCTAAAAATTATACTTAGAATCTAACTAATTGTCATAACCTACCATTACAAGCTAACTAAAGACCCCCCCCCCCCCTTGGGGACGGTTACATATGGGCCACCACTAGAGATTTTATTTGATTATATTTCTAGTTCTTGTCTTCACTTTTTCAAACACATTATCCACTAGATTATGTTAGTGGAGGTTATAAGTAAGACCCATAATCCAAGACCCTTCATTCTTCCATCAACATTTCACCAACATTTTTTTTCTTTCCTTTCCTCCATACCTACGGCCAAGGAGAGCCCACCCACACCCATCTTCATCTTTCAAATTTCATTCATTCCATACATATAAAATGGTGTAAGGAGCTAAGTTAGGAAGCTTAGTGTTCTCGGAAGTTCAAGGACCTTCTCTATTTGCTATTAACCACCTCATTTCTACTCTTGATCTTCCCTAGCTTAAAAGCTAGTAGTAAGTCTCTTGAATCCTCATTTACTTCTTGTTTATGGTGGTTAATAGTTAAATCATGGTGAAAACTTAAGAACACTAAAAATCATAAAGATAAGTCTTGAACATAAGCTAACTTGATGATGAAATCTTGATGATATAGAGTTGTTTTGAATATGTAATGATTATTTGATGATTTCTTGGTGATATGATGAGTGATCATCATAGTAAACTTGTTAAATCATGATTAAAAACATGGTCTAACAAGATGAGAGGTGGTTATGTGTTACAAGAAATAATCATCTTTTTAAAAAAAAAAACTAAACATGGACTTGAAAGAAAAATGTTTTTCTTGTAAAATAACAAACAAAGTGAACTAGGAATCTTGTAAATCCAAGACTTGTGAATGATTTTCCAAGGAAACTAAGTTTAAAAAGATGGTTTTTGAAAGATTATGATTTTTATTAAACATACACTATTTTTAGTAGCAAGACAAGTGCGGAAATACTTCTAAAAGTAAGAAGATCCCATAAACACACATTTTCGCAAAACTAGTTTACAAGTTGTAAAGACTTAAAATCTTTAAGAATAAGGTTTTAACAAAAGTAAACACACTTCGGAGGGTAACTAAACCCACTAAACACCCTACAAAGTCATTACGCGTTTTTATGAAAAACCAAGTTCATGTTGACATGTAAAGTGCATTGCTTTTACACTTGACTAGTGTGATATTGTTTAGTAACTTGTTGTTGATTGATTGAATGAATTTTTGAAAAGAAAATGATATGCTAATAAGCATGGACACCTCCGTTTACAAAGGAAACTCTGGCAAAATTTTCTAAACATTCCAACACTTAGAAAATAATCTTTTTAAACAAGTGTTACAAGTATATTTTATAACTTGTGTTGCGAATATAAACTTCGCCATAATTTTTGTAACAAAATACAAAGTGTCGAGGGTTGGTGTTCGTAAATAAAAGTGGATAAATGTATATTCAGAATATATATTTTATAATAAAACGCTTGTGTGAATATTTACTATTTTGTGAACTAGTTATATTATTTTAGGGTAGAATAATATAACTTACAAGTTATCATGACATCACAACTCCAAAATAATACCAAAAAGCACATGGAATAAATATTTAAGTTACACGCTTAATATTGTGAAGCCAAACACAAAAACGTAACTTACAAAATATTCCGGGAAATACTCTTATAAATATATTTTTGGTGAACGTTATTTTGGATATGAAAGAAGTGAAAATATGAATTTTTTACGTATTACCAAGTTATATCATATTTTTGGGACAAGGGAAAATGTATTATTATTTGGGTAGGTAAAAGTATTTTTACTCGGGTTTATTAAGAAATATAGTATTTTTGAGAAAAATATATATTTTCTTGGACTGTATTGTTTTGAATAAAAATAAGGTTTATTTATTTCTAAGCGGGACTTAAAGATATATATTCTTTTGGATTAACACACTGGAATACGACGCCACTACATGACTAGATAAACAAATACAAGAATACGGATAACCATGTATGAAATACCCCATCCTTGGGAAGGAAATACGAATACGAATACTTGAGAAGTATTAATACAGAAATATTGTATAAACAATTATTCCAAAACTAAATATAATTATTATAACTTGGAATAATATCAGGAACGTAACTCAAAAACATAAATACTAAGACAAGGCACGACCCGTTCGTCTAATAGACGCTAGACCATTGTAGGTAGTCGTGTTTGCTGAGGAGATTTAGGTTACAAGTACCGAAGACGCAATACTGTGAGTTCATGTCCCCCTTTTTTCTTAACTGTTTTCAGTTTTATACTTCGGGGGTGAAATACATGTTACAATTATTACAGACACTTTTATACATGGTATGATTAGCTTAAGGCCATTAATCCTCGTCATAGGACCGAGGGACATGAGTGATAGATCTATTCGGGTGTAGCGAGCCCCACTCCTGAGTCCATCGAGTAGACCATGAGGTGACTACGTCCTGTCGCCAAAATCTGCTAGGTTTGAGTCTTCCTGCATCACTTCACACATATCAATGGCCTTGCAAACCATTGGTGATCTCTTTTTCCTTATTGCTACATACCAGGGACTTTCATACATACATTGTTTACAAAGGTTTATACATACTCACTTACACATGAACTCGCTCAACTTCTGTTGATTTTTCAAACTACATGTATTTCAGGAAACTAATGGAGCTGGAATGGTATGGATGTATTTCAAGCTGTGTTTGAATAGAGAAGTCATCCAGGGTTGTAGGGTCTAGAAGGTGTAACCTCTACCTGGACGGGTTACAAATCTCTAAAACTAGTTTTGCTTAAGGTCTTTTGCTGAGTCTTTATGAACTCATTTAAAACAAGTCATGGTTTGTAACTTATTTTGGGGTCGATGTTTTAAGACAAGTATATTGTGGTATTTTCTAAACTTTATTAATGGATGAATATCTCATGTTTTTATCATATAGCATTGTTATGATTGATTGCTATGGTATTAAGAAGTCACACCATAACCCACGCTTCCGCAAAAGCCAGGGTGTGACAAGCATAAATCATTTGTTATGTTTTTCATAATCAATGAGTATGTAAGCCATTAAATGTGTCTCGTGATTCCATGTATCTCGACCCATGATCACTCCAGCATCCCAGACAGCAAGTTCCAATGATATATACCTATAGACCTGCAAGCATGCAGAAAAGTGTATCAGACAATGCTGGTGAGTTCATAGTTTTGTTTACCGAGAATCGTGTTGCATGTTTTACTGTCAAAAGTTTAATTCAGTTCAAAAGCAATTCCAAAAACAATGTTGATAATAACTCGATACCGTACAAGATGGCTCCAGATTATTTGCCCGACCCCAATGCCCCTATCAAAGCATTGGTCATGATTTAAGGTAATTAGTTCACGCCCGTCCTACCCGGTATGGTGTGAGGGTGCCAAATCTAATAGCGCTATCAACTAATAACCCCGTTTCCTCCCTGGCAACCTTTTCGGTAGAAGATGGGACTTAAGGTGATTGGAGTGAGTGTATTATCCAACATTCCGGTTTAACATTCCAGTCAAACCCATTACCCAATATTCCTCCCCGGAATATTTACCATATGTCCCTCCCCGGGACGCATGCTTGAAAAAGAGCAGTGAACTCACCTTAGATTTGCTCGGTATGTTACGTTACATTACCCGTTCCAAGTTGGTCAACCAAACCCGACCGTGGTTACCAAAGATATCAGTTTCATCAACATATATCCAAGTCACGTATTTCACACAGATTGCATTCATCACAACGATCACTATATAACATGTAGCAAGTACTCAGTTCACATCCCATGTGCATGTCACATAACAACACATAACATGTGGGTTTGCTACTCTCACAAGTCAAACCAAATTTCTCATTCTAAGCAACAAATAGATCTTATAAACACAGACATTCATCATCATACACATCATAAACTTTTTTGTTTGATTACACTCATGCATCATCTCCACGAAGAATCCATTCTTCGTGGGATGCTCCTTTGGCGAAGAATCCTCCGACGAAGGTCTAACCTTCGTCGGAGTTAAGTATGGCGAAGAATCCCTCGGCGAAGAACCATTCTTCATCGAGGATGAACATGACGAAGTCCCCTTGATTGTTCATCAAGGGCCAGCCGACGAAGAATGTATTCTTCGTCGCCCATTGGTTCTTCGTCAGGAGTGCTCTTCGTCGCTACCGCTCAACAGGCAGTTACAACAAATCAAGTCAGTTACAGTTTCAACATTTCAAGATCCTTAATCATTGGATAACAGTTACATTACATTCTACAAACATCAATCATCGATCCTATCATATGAATCACAGATTCGCGCATTCAATCATCATCACTCGGACCAGATCACACTAAATCATATTTCTCTATTATTCACCATGAACGTTCATCATCATGCGTATCGTAATTTGAATCACCCTAATCAAACCGATTCATACAAATTTTATGTCACAATCGTGCATCCAAATAAATTGTTAACAAACAACCCTAGTTATTCTATCAACATCATTCGATCAACACATGCTTCTAGCAGAACCCTAGTTCATACAAGAATCGTAGTCGCACATACAATTAAATTGATAAGTTTGCATATGACCGAGAGCAATCAACAAGAATTAACACAAGAACGAATTCACTAACCAAGAGATTGTAGGATTGTTTGATAGCACAGGTGAACGAAGATGCTGCGAGGGGGAAAGTTCGACCGATGAAGATGACACTTCTAATGGATCCACAGCCGTCGCTTTCTTAGGGAGAAACTAGGGTTTGCATTAGTTTAGAAAGGAAGTGTGTGCTCCTCTATATTCATTGACGCATACAAAAGGAGAAGATGGGCTGGGGCTCACTGGTTTGGGCCGAAAGCCCTTTTTGGCGAACAATGCCCACGACGAAGGATCAAACTTCGTCGACGAAGAATCAAGCTTCGTCCAAAATGTTGATGATGAAGGTTCGTGATGAAGAACTATTGGCAACTATCTTCGTCGAAGTGAGGTCGGCGAAAGACTTTAGTTATGAAGTTGTGAAATATAAACAATTCTTAAGTTAATTAATAAATAGCCATACATAAGAATACTTCAATTATTCATCAATTATGCACAAGTTACAACGCAAAGCGAATTATAAAAGAGGATTGCGAAATAAGCAACGCATAGAGGAAAGACCTTGAAAACTCGGGTTGTCACAGTCTCGAGATCCAAGATTGATCGTAAGGGTTCTTGCCAATCAAAGGCCATGTTTGGTTAAGCCTCTTACATCACTTGGTGAAAACAGGTCTTTTATGTATTACTTTTGATTTTTAATCTTTCGGCACTTTTCATTTGGTTTTGTATTAATGACTTTAATAACTAATTTCTTATGTTGAAGGTAAATTCTTCCTATCATTTTTCCGTGGTGTCTTGGCGTTACTTTACTATCTATATAAAGTAAAAGATTGCATCATTCATGTTTTTACGGTCTATATAAAAGCATGTTGACTACCTGGTCGGGGGTTAGGGATGGTTTGGTAAGGTTCTTGCCTTGTTCAGTGTATAGATCCTGTAAGGACCTGGTTTAAGCTTAATAGGACCTCCTTCAATACCCACTAGTATTGGATGGCGGGGGTGCGAATAGCTTGAACCCCTCATATGTAAACTACTATTAATACATTAAACCGGCTTCTTGGGATTGTATCCTTGCTGACTCAAACCACTTAGCCGAGGGTACTGATGCGTTTGAAGTGTTATAGATATTAGGTGTATATTTTAAGCCCCTTTAACACTTATTTTTAGCCAAGTTTTAAATTTATAAAACACGATATTTTACTAACACTAAACACACATATGGGCAAGTGCACCCATCGTGAGCGTAGTATAGTGTTGGCAAGATACCGAGGTCGTCCAAGGACACAAGAGCTTTTAGTACCGGTTTATCCTCAACGTCTAATCAAAAATAAAAGTTTAGAAAAAATGTTTTAAACTAAGAAAAATAAAAACTAACTAAAATGCTGAAAATAAAAATAAAAGAAAAACAGATAGACAAGATGAATCACTTGGTTCCGACTCGTATCTAGTGTAACCTTTGATTATTTCCGCAGTTTTGCACTATTTTAAGAGATTATCTTAGTTATTGTAGTAGGCCCCTCTTTTGAAGGTGACGTTACCCTCACCCTAGTAGTTTGAGTCAGCAAGGATACAATCCTAAAAGGGTGGATTATTGGAAGATAATTAATTAAGTTATTAATGCAAATTATGGTAGGCCCCTCTTTTGGAGGTGACGTTACCCTCGACTAAGTAGTCTGAGTCAGCAGGGATACAGTCCTAAATAGCCGGGTTATATTATTAATAGTAGTTAACTTATGAGGGGATCAAAGAGTTTGGACCCCCGCCATCCAATACCGTTAAGTATTGAAGAAGGTCCTACTAAATTTGACCCATGTCCATTGCAGGACCTCTAAACGCTGAACAATGGCAAGATCTTTACCAAACCGTTCCCTTAACCCCCGACCAGGTAGCCAACATACCTCCATATAGACCGTGGAGATATGAATGGTGAAAATCTTTTATTTTATATAGACAGTAAAATAATGCCAAGACACCACAGACAAACGATAAGGAAAGATCACCTTCAACATAAGAAACTAGTTATTAAAGTCATTAATACAAAACCAAGTAAAAAGTGCAAAAGATTAGAAATAAAAAGTATTACACTAGACACTTTGTCTTCACCAAGTGATGTAAGAGACTTAGGAAAACATGGCCTTGATTGTCAAGAACTCTTACGATCAATCTTGGATCCCGAGACGACTCACACACTCTACGATGGACAATGGATGATGGTGGTGGATGATGGTGTTATGGTGGTGGTGGGTGGTGGGTGGTGGATGAAGTGTGAGAGAGGTGGTGTGCCAAGGGATGGTTTGAGCTTGAGCCAAGCACTTCTATTTATAGGCTGAACAGAAGCTCGGGCACGGCCCCGTGTCCACATCCTTCTCTTTCTTCATTTAATGCAGTTTTGTCTTTTTAGTTGACCACGCCCCCGTGTCCGCTGAGCACGACCCCGTGGTGCAGAAGAATCTTTGTACTATGCAGATTTGCTGGATTGTGCGAATCTTATAGTTGACCATGGCCCCGTGTCCGCTGAGCACGGCCCCGTGGTGGGCAATAGAAGCTTCTACCACTTTGTCTTTTCTGCTGACACTTGGGCACGCCCCCGTGCTGGCTGAGCACGGGGCGTGTTCAGGCTTCTGATCTCTTGTTTTGCTTGGGAAGATGCTGTCGTGGGGTCGGGCATGTCACGTCTTGTTCCTTTTCTTGTATTTATGTTAGATTTTGATGTCTTTTTGCTTCTTTTGTTAATTTGAGCTCATTTAATCCTGAAAATACAAAAGGAAGACAAAAGCACACTTTTTCCAACATTAGTACTAAAAAAGGGTTAGTTTTATGCCTCATTTGATGAAATTTATATGTTGCATTTTTAACACATCAAATACCCCCACACTTGAATCTTTGCTTGTCCTCAAGCAAAACTCTTTTAATATGTGGCTATTACACTCCCAAATGGAATGGGTAGAGAAGAAGGTTTTTGGGCTTGTCGTAGAGTGTCGGGATTTCCAAGATTCTTTATTTAATTTTATTTTTATTTATTTACAATCCTATTCGTCATGATTTATTTAAAACTTTTCATAAGATAAATTACTTATTAGGGCATAACATGCCTCTTTAAAATTCTATTTATATACAAGTTCACATACCTCACGGGGATCACTCAACACTCGGCCGAAAATGTATTTTTGTGGATCACTCGAGAGCGGCATGGAACTTACTCCTACCATAGGCTTGCCAAGCAATCAATCCTCCTCCTTTTTAACTTATATACCTTTGTAAATATCAAGAGGACTTTGTAGGTGAAGGGTTAGGCTTGGGTTAAAGGTAGGTGGTTGGGTTGGTGGTTAGTGGTTAGTAGAAAAAAAAGGCGAAAAGCGTAACAAGTGTCGGTTTTCGTATGACTTTCTATTTTTGTAACTTTTATTTTGATGAAGCTATTTATTCAAACAAAGTTATTTTTGATGAACTTGTTTGTTTATTTTCTTTTGCTTCATCATCAACAAAAATATATATATATATTTTTTTTCTTTTTTTTTTTGAAAAGTCATACGAAAAATCGAACTTGTTACTAAAACAAAGGGGTAAAAATGAAAAAAAGGTTTAGGTAGGTAAAAAGGGTGTTTGGTTTGGGTTATGAAATGAAAAGGTTTAGGCTCAAAGGGGCTAACTAGGGGGATTTTGGGTAGGTGGTAAAAAAAAGAAAAATAATGGTGTAGAAATAAAAAGGGTTAGTCCTAATGCCTCCATCATTTACTTACTCGGGTTTAAGTTGGTAAGGACCGGGAATGTATCGTCATGGCAAGTTCTAGAGTTGCAAGAACCAAGCGGCTATTCACACAAGAAACGAAAAATGAGCATTTAGTTCTAATGATGTGTAATTGTATGCTCAATAAAGGCTCAAAACTCACTTTTGTGGGAATGGGTTGTAACACCTGTGCCTCCACGGCCATCAAACAAATACTGTAGCAATGAAATATTGTATTTCATACTTGGGATTTGTATAAATATGTGTATCATTTGCACATATCAATTTTTGTTCAATTCCAAACTCTAAATCGCTTTCTGGAAGGTTATACGCGCACCAATGCGTAAATATAACCAGTTTAATACAACAAACACTCCGGAATAGTGACATAGGCTTAACATACCTTAAATAACCTTTACATAACTTAGAAATAAGTTTTGAAGGCTTTGGTATGGCAAAAACAAGTTAATTCGCTTACAGGGACTAAACTTGACAAACTGCGAAAGTATGCCAATTTGAACTGTAACAGACATTCCGGAACATGAACATAAGTTAAACATACCATAAATATCCTTTACATAGCTTAGAAATAGGCTTCGAGGGGTTCGGTGTGCTAAAATAAACTTTTGGGTCATTCAGGGACTAAAAGTGTCAAAAAGTGCACAAGTTTGCACTTTCGCGCATAACATACGTTCTGAATACATCCGGACATCCAAAAATTTATGTAAGCACTAAAATATTTTATTTTAGTGTTTGGCATAAGAAAAATCCATTCGTCGCGCAATTTGGATCGTTTTTCGCGCTTATGCGCATTCCGTCGTAATTAACCGAACATCGCGATCGTACGACCAAACGAACGTTGGTGACCGACCGGATAATATTTAAATCCCACAAATATTCTGTTATGATTAAAATCTTATTTTAATCCGGTCCGTGTTGAAAAATAAATTAAAACGCCTAAAAACGTTATTTTTCAAAGTTTAAGCGCGTACCGTGTGTTTCTGCGCAACACAGTGCTTCTACTGCAAAACGCAGACAACGCAGCCAGTCATGGCAACTGAAATTTATTTCAGTAATATCTTGGCGAGTTTATTTTTATAGAGTAATAAAAATAATTTAGAACGCCATAAACCGGGATTTAAACGCTAGATAAAATACCCGGTACCCAGTTAAATACCCGTTTTAGCCATATGCTAGGAATATGCTAAGGTATATGCTAAGGAATATGCCAAAAATATGCTTGGAATATGCTAGGAATATGCTTGGAATATACTAGGAATATGCTTGGAATATTCTAGGAATATTCTATATGGAAGAAACTATATATACCCCATGCCTTTCATTGTTTAAACCACTAGAATTTTGATTGAGAAACTCTAAGTTGAAACCATTGTTTCATACCTGAGATTCTTGAATCGAAATTAGCATTCGGGGACCCTTCGTAAGTATTCTTTCGTTCTTTTCCTTATTTTATTGTTTTTCGAGTCAGAAAGTCAAACTTTGTTTGACTTTCAGCGTTGACCAGTAATGGTCAATGCGAAGTTCGTTTGAACTTCGCAACGTGAGTGTAATCACGTTGGTTATAGTCCCTTGGGACTATGCCTACTGATTACCACGTTGTCTAGGGTCGTAGGGTAAGCGATCTAATAAATCGCTTATACCTTCGAACCCGACCCATTTGGTCGATCATTAGGATCCGACCAAATACATTAGGTGACCATAGTAGGTAGGGAATAACCTTCCGAGGTTATACCTTATGGTCGCTTCATTTAAGTAGTTGTATGATAGGTAGTTTATATGCCTTAGGTAAATTACCAGAATACCCTTTTCATGTATAATTGGTAATTAGCATATGTAACCTAAACCTATGTCACATAACTGTTTATGTAACATGTTTAGGCATATAATACTTGTCATAGGACTAGTTAGGCAGTCCGAACGCGTTTCACGCGAACGACGCGTTAAAGTAGAATAATCTACCTTAATGGGTCGCGATGGGTCGATAATACTTAGGTTAAGTTTCATTTAGTATGTAGGCTTTGTTAAACCATATCACATGAGTTCCTACACTCATTTGGTTTACAAACCCTCCTGCTACCCAGTCTTCCGATTTAGGTCCGGGTTATTTATGTAGATACCTATATTAGGTACCGTTTGATTTCCGGGACTCCTCTAGCTTACTTGGTAGTTGTTCAAGACTCCTAAGCACTCTCAGGCGAGTACATTATTCCCCTCTTTTACTGTTTTCAACTGTTTTGGGGTGACTCATATGTGCTAAATATCTTAACAATGATTTCAAGAACGATTACAATGGTTTCAAAAACAATTACAATGTAGTATCAAGAACGATAACAATGGTTTCAAGAACGATAACAATGGTTTCAAAAACAATTACAATGGTTTCAAGAACGATTTCAATAAAGTGAACGAACTTGTTGGTTGTAGTTACATAACCAATGACATTCATTAGCAATGATCAAGCCGACCAGTATTAGGTTATGGTACCATAGGATCTGACAAATCCCGTTATTCTCTATACCCATGGTTATGTGTGGATATTTTGGGTAGCGACTGAATCTGTAATTATTAACTTACTCTTTGGTAAGGGTTTGTTAAGAACGAGAGCGAGAGCGAGATGGAACGAGGAACGCGTCAAGAAGGTTTGAATGTTATTAAAATTGACCATAAAGTATTTCACAATTAAAACAAGGACGATTTGAACGATTAAAACAAGAACGATTTGAACGAATGGGTAACGATTGGGTAAACATCTGGACATGATTTACATTTGATCATGCATTTCCACGAAACATAGTATTGATTTAAACTAAGTTTTACTTCAATACTTTGTTTTGTGCGTTTCAACTATGGTTTAGTTGATGCATTTCACTAGCCATACATATCATTTTGGTTACACATTACATGATTTACATCTTGACAGGAACATTTTGATATATGATTTCAATACATTTGGCAGTTGGTTTAAACATAGACATCTTACATTGTTGGTTTGGTTTGAGTAAGTGATTAAGTAACGAAGCGTGTGTAATATGATACAAGCATGGTGGATACGCCGCTGGTACTTCCTATATATAAGTGTTTGTATGGTATTACATATTGTAGCGTTATTTGAATCATTTCAGTTTGAGACACAGAACATTTTATACAAGTAACATACTTTTCACAAGACATTGATTTACAAACAACTTATCTTACACAAACTCATTTTACATGGTTATTCATTTAATCATGCATTATTCTTTTATTTATACATATCATCTAAACTCATTATTTTTCAAATGATTTACAAGACAAAGCAAATTACAAGGTTCATGACTAAACATTTTTCAAAAACAGAAGTCATGAATCTTATTTTCACAAAACCTATGTATCTCGCCAGCATTTCTTTGCTGACCTCGTTTTCACATATGTTTCAGGTATTGTTGAATGATATCGATTGATAAGATGCATGCTCACATAGGACTGGACAAGGCCTTAGTGACTCAATAACAATGATAGACTATGTTTAAATTGTGTATTTAGATTTCCAGACGATGTAATTATTCAATGTTTAATAAAAATGAAACACTTTTTGGTATCCATGGTTATGAAACATTAATTCTGTTACAACACTCCCCGATGTTTCCACCATGTTTTGTTGTTTTACGTGGTCGGGGTGTGACATGGGTTTTTATGTGATTAAGTATATATAATCAAATTTTAACTAAGCTTGTCATGCCTTTTCATAATTTTCTTATGTTGGTTCTTTTTATCACGACGCTATCGGTTGTAAATTCATAAAAATATAACCTTTTTGAGAACTTGAATTTCCCGAGTTAAACTTAGACAAGTAAAAAAAAATGAAAATTTTTGAAAAAAATTTGGGGTGATTAGCGATTCCAATAGAGTTTTGTGTAAGGCTTGTATTTAGGACTTGTAAGATTCAAGGTTTTAGCATCCCCCCCACACTTAAATTACACATTGTCCTCAATGTGTCCCAAAAATAAGTTTTTAGGTTGATTGAATGTGTGAAAGGTGTGAAAAAGCAAAAAAAAAATTGTGTTACTGGGCGCTGAACACGGCCCCGTGTTGTCCGGGCACGGCCCCGTGTTCAAGTGCCAGTAACAAAATTAAAACAAGAGAAACAGAAGTCTGGACACGGGGGCGTGTTGGGTGAACACGGCCCGTGTCCAGTTACCTGAACTGGGTCTTTTTCTGCAGACTGTGCAGCACGGGGCCGTGTTGGGTGGACACGGCCCGTGCCGAGCTTACTGTAAACGAAGAAATTTGTCGGACGGTTCTGTTTTCCTGCATGGGGTGCTGGTTCAAGTCTCCCTTGTATCCTTTGCTATCTCAAGTGTGTTTTATTCATTTCAACACCATCCAAAACACCAAATTAACTAAAACCATCATTCATTAATCATAGAGAGAATTACATAATAGTCCTAAAAATTAAAATATTAGCTAGTTAGGTCAAAGAAACACAAGAAATCCAATCCCAGAAGTTTTTAGCCTACTATTTATTCTACTAGCAAAATTTCCGAAAAGATAGATCTCTCGGTTAAAAGTGGCTTAATAACTTCTTCCTCCGGGTATGGGCTCCTCATACATCGGCGACCCACTCTTCGATCTCCCTAGGGAGAAGAAAAGCGGGCTCATGAGCATTGGGTTGAGGAGGTGTAACTTCCACCGGGATTTCTTGGAGTTCTTCAAGAGGAGGCTCCGCCGGAATGTCGTCCCAACCGGTAGGATTTTGGATTCCAAGTGCGAGGTTCCAATCCTCTTGAGGGAGGATTGGTTCCACAGGAGGTGTTACCAGAATGTTTAACCTCTGGTGCAAGAGGTTTATTTCCTGGAAACTGTTTTCCAACCCCACCAAGAGATAGTTTATACGGTCAATGAGGACCTCCTCCACTGAAGTCATCTCGTCAAGTGCTTCACGTAGCGCCATTACGTATCTTACGAGAGTTGCTTCAATCGATGGCCTCCTTTCCCATCGACTGTTCCTTGAGTGTGCAGAAGAGGTTCCGCTGTTTTGGCTAGACATTCTACGAAAACAAACCAAAAACATTTTGTTTTAATGAAACAGTATCACGGCCACGGCCACGGCCCCGTGCTCAATGAGCACGGCCCCGTGTTCAACTTTCTGCAGATTTTTAGAACAAGGAATCTTGGGGTTTCAAATTATTTTCTTAACTTATGAAGCTTTTTGAGAAGAAATAACTTAAAACAATGTTGTGTAACTTATTTTTAACAAGATTCCTTGAACAAAAATTCAATAAACATCACAACAAAGCTTGAAATCAAGCTTTAATGGAGTTCTTGGTGCAAGAAAGATGAAGAAGAATGCAATAGATAAAAGAGGAAAGGACAAGATGCTTGTAAGAACCTTCTTTTAGAACATACCTAGGATGGTAAGTCAGAAAATCCTTTCAAATCTCTGTCCCTGGATGGTCCAAATGTGCAGGGTTCTTGGCTGCATTTATAGAAAACGACAGCGTGCTGGACACGGCCCCGTGTGCAGGCAAGATCCTGACACGTTTTGTCCGTATTCTTACAAAAGTCAGAAAGGAATCTTTTGGTGGACACGGGGGCGTGTTGACCTGGGCACGACCCCGTGTCGGAAAACTGTTTTATGAAGTGCGTCTATTTTTAAGGAACTTTTCCGGATCGGGCTGTTCCTTACTGGATGGAACAACCCTAAAGTGCCTAAGATACCTTAATTGATCTAGATTAAGACGCGAACGCAAGAGGTTGTCGGTGATGGTGATTCCTATGCTATATGTAGGTGGACAAGTCCAACCCTTTCCCGGGCTCTCGTTAAAGAAGGTGTATGTCGAATCGCTCAGGTCTATGTATGCATCGAACGAAGTCGATGGGGAGTCCTTCACGGCACAATCGACACAGGGACGACTATCGCTCAAGTCCTCACTAGAGTTAGAAGTATCATTAGAAACAATGAAGTTGTTTGAATGCATTTCCACCCTCTCTTCTTGGTTATCGTCTTGGAAAAGATTATTGAAATCTTCCCTAAGTTCTTTTAACCAATTAAAAATTAGATCTTCTAGTTGAAATAATTCATCGAAAATCATTTCTCCTAGAATATCCGGTTGGGCGCATTCGAGGGAGCGATAGGGATTATTTTTACTTTCGCCCCTCTTAAGGATACTAGGAAATGATGGGTCTATATAGTGGGGTTTATAATTTAGAAAAAAACATTCTAATTCTTTATGGTTACCACCACATAATTGACACCACATAGTACCATAAGAGTCCCGAAAGTAAAAAGTATCAGTATCACTCATGTTTGTGTCAGAAATTACCAACCGTCGGGATCTTACGGTTCTGTTTTCAGTAACTGAAACTTGGGCACGGGGGCGTGTTGAGTGGGCACGGCCCCGTGTTCAGCTTACTGTCTGACTTAAAACAAGATTGCCAGTTCCAATGATTGGGCACGGGGCGTGTTCAGCGGGCACGGCCCGTGCTAGGTTCTGCAGAAGCTGAAAAACTAAAAAAAAATCCTAAAAAAAATGAAAAATAAGAAAAACGATTAGGCCGTTGATTCCTAACTTTCTTAAAATCCTTGTGTCCCCGGCAACGGCGCCAAAAACTTGATGCGTGTGAAGTGTTATAGATATTAGGTGTATATTTTAAGCCCCTTTAACACTTATTTTTAGCCAAGTTTTAAATTTATAAAACACGATATTTTACTAACACTAAACACACATATGGGCAAGTGCACCCATCGTGAGCGTAGTATAGTATTGGCAAGATACCGAGGTCGTCCAAGGACACAAGAGCTTTTAGTACCGGTTTATCCTCAACGTCTAATCAAAAATAAAAGTTTAGAAAAAATGTTTTAAACTAAGAAAAATAAAAACTAACTAAAATGCTGAAAATAAAAATAAAAGAAAAACAGATAGACAAGATGAATCACTTGGTTCCGACTCGTATCTAGTGTAACCTTTGATTATTTCCGCACTTTTGCACTATTTTAAGAGATTATCTTAGTTATTGTAGTAGGCCCCTCTTTTGAAGGTGACGTTACCCTCACCCTAGTAGTTTGAGTCAGCAAGGATACAATCCTAAAAGGGTGGATTATTGGAAGATAATTAATTAAGTTATTAATGCAAATTATGGTAGGCCCCTCTTTTGGAGGTGACGTTACCCTCGACTAAGTAGTCTGAGTCAGCAGGGATACAGTCCTAAATAGCCGGGTTATAGTATTAATAGTAGTTAACTTATGAGGGGATCAAAGAGTTTGGACCCCCGCCATCCAATACCGTTAAGTATTGAAGGAGGTCCTACTAAATTTGACCCAGGTCCATTGCAGGACCTCTAAACGCTGAACAATGGCAAGACCTTTACCAAACCGTTCCCTTAACCCCCGACCAGGTAGCCAACATACCTCCATATAGACCGTGGAGATATGAATGGTGAAAATCTTTTATTTTATATAGACAGTAAAATAATGCCAAGACACCACGGACAAACGATAAGGAAAGATCACCTTCAACATAAGAAACTAGTTATTAAAGTCATTAATACAAAACCAAGTAAAAAGTGCAAAAGATTAGAAATAAAAAGTATTACACTAGACACTTTGTCTTCACCAAGTGATGTAAGAGACTTAGGTAAACATGGCCTTGATTGTCAAGAACTCTAACGATCAATCTTGGATCCCGAGATGACTCACACACTCTACGATGGACAATGGATGATGGTGGTGGATGATGGTGTTATGGTGGTGGTGGGTGGTGGATGAAGTGTGAGAGAGGTGGTGTGCCAAAGGATGGTTTGAGCTTGAGCCAAGCACTTCTATTTATAGGCTGAACAGAAGCTCGGGCACGGCCCCGTGTCCAGTGGGCATGGCCCCGTGTCCACGTCCTTCTCTTTCTTCATTTAATGCAGTTTTGTCTTTTTAGTTGACCACGCCCCCGTGTCCGCTGAGCACGACCCCGTGGTGCAGAAGAATCTTTGTACTATGCAGATTTGCTGGATTGTGCGAATCTTATAGTTGACCACGGCCCCGTGTCCGCTGAGCACGGCCCCGTGGTAGGCAATAGAAGCTTCTACCACTTTGTCTTTTCTGCTGACACTTGGGCACGCCCCCGTGCTGGCTGAGCACGGGGCGTGTTCAGGCTTCTGATCTCTTGTTTTGCTTGGGAAGATGCTGTCGTGGGGTCGGGCATGTCACGTCTTGTTCCTTTTCTTGTATTTATGTTAGATTTTGATGTCTTTTTGCTTCTTTTGTTAATTTGAGCTCATTTAATCCTGAAAATACAAAAGGAAGACAAAAGCACACTTTTTCCAACATTAGTACTAAAAAAGGGTTAGTTTTATGCCTCATTTGATGAAATTTATATGTTGCATTTTTAACACATCAGTACCGTCACCTTCAAAAGAGTGGCCTACCACTTTTCTCATTAATAACTTATTTAATTATGTTTCAATATTCCGACCCTTTGGGATTGTTTCCCTGCTGACTCAAACCACTGGGTTGAGGGTAACGTCAACTTCAAAAGAGGGGCTTCCTACTATAACTAAGATAATCTCTTAAAAATTCCGAAAGTGCGAAAATCATCAAAGGATACATTAAAGGCGAGTCGGATCCAAGTGATTCATCTTGTCTATCTGTTTTTATTTTATTTGTTTCTGCATTTTTAGTTTTTATTTTTTATGTTTCAAAACTTTTCTAAAAAAAATTAGATTGATTAGACGTTGAGGATAAACCGGAACTAAAAGCTCTTGTGTCCTTGGACGACCTCGGTATCTTACCAACGCTATACTACGCTCATGATGGGTGCACTTGCCCAAGTGTGTGTTTAGTGTTAGTAGAATATCGTGTTTTATAAATTTAAAACTTGACTAATGTGTAAAATGGGCTTAAAATATCAATAAAAACATATCACGCTTCGCACACACCAAGTTTTTGGCGCTGTTGCCGAGGACACAAGGATTTTAAGAAAGTTTAAAATCGACGGCCTAATCATTTTTTAAAACCTCTTCAAAACTGCGCGCACATTTTTTTTCATTTTTAGGAATTTTTGCATAACAGTAGTCTGAACACGGGGCCGTGCTCACCGAACACGCCCCCGTGCTGCACAAAACCAGTAACAATTTTCAAAATGCCCAGATATAGACCTTGACCACGGGCCGTGCTCACTGACCACGGGGCCGTGGTGAGCCTCTGTTTCAGTTTTTAACTTTGTTTTCTTGTCCCGAGACTCTATTGTGATCTGCTGAGTGATTCTTATGGATCAATACTCAGGAGGTTACAGCTACTACTATGAAGAGGAAGATTACGAAGAAGAATATTGTACCAGTTGCGGTAACCCTCATTAGGTACAATATTGTGACCTTTTTTAGCCATCCACCTCATACACATACCATGAGGAACCATGGTATGAACCTTCCACCTCATACTCATACTTTGAGGAACCAAGGTATGAATCATCTCCAACATATACTTACTATGAAGAACAATGGTATGAACCACCTACCTCATATGGGTATTATGAAGGACCAAGGTTTGAACTTCCGCACTTAAGCTTTTGGGACACTTATCCCGCTCAGTTTGACGAACCACCAACTATCCTCCCCGAAGCTGAAAGAATAATACAACACCTCAAAACTATCGAACGCTATATAAAAGAATCCCGTGCGAGGTAAGAGGTAGTTTATACTAAAGAGGTTATAATAGAAAAGGTAAAAATGGAAGAACAAGTAAGTGAAAAACCGACGCATGAACCAAACAACGAAAAAGGTAAGTCCGAAAACGCTAATCTTCAAAAAGAGTCAAATTTTCAAGAAATTAATCTCTTAACACCTTCTTTCGAAAACCATTGTTTGGTACCCAGTCATGCTAAGTTTTTAAAAGAGTTAAACACTAACACTAAAATTGACGAAATGGTAAGCATTGAGTTAACAAATGATCAAACTACGCTAATAAAAGATGATCCATTTGAAATTAACATTACACCGGTTCCATGTTTCTTTCAAAATTCCTTTATTAGTAATATTACAATCGATAAAGATCTTTGTGTTAGTATAATTCCAAACTACATTTTCGAAAAGTTAAGTATTAGTGATTTTTCTCCACTTCAAACACCAATTTTTCTTTCTAATCGGAAAATAATAAAATCAATGGGAGTAGTTAAGGATGTGTTAGTGCAGACAAACCAAATGGTAGTCCCAACCGACTTCGTCATTCTTGATGATGCTCCACTTATGTTGGGACAACCTTTTGTGAAAACCCATAAAGCATTGATCAATCGGAAGCAAAACAACCTACCCATTCAATTAGGGGCCTATAAAAGGTATGTCGATCTTGAACAATCAATGAAATATCCAATCGGCAATGACGACCCCCTAATTGAAGATGAGCCAGAACCACCCGATAAGGTGGGTCTAGCCAGGGACCCTTATAAACGTGGCACACCACGGAGGCATTCCGCGGAACTATCCTTAGTTTTAGATTAGTTTAACTTTTATGTTTTCTAGTTTAGTCTTACTTTTCAGGAATAAATCACACTCGAAAAGGTGGATATTGCAAAAGGGACGTTAAAACCGCACCCCATGCATGAAAACAGAGCCTTCCGTCAACTTTTCCATCATTTCAGCATGTGCAGCACGGGGCCGTGGCCACCCAACACGCCCCCGTGCCCAGGGTTATGCAGAAAAATTTTCTAATAGGTAACTGACCACGGGTCGTGTCCACTGGGCACGCCCCGTGGTCAACCTTCTGTAACTTTTTGCTGCTGGAAGTCTGACCATAGGGCGGTGCTCAGCCCACCACACCCCGTGTTCAGCTGGCCAGTAACATAAAAACTTGTTTTTAACCCCTTTTTACACATTCAATCAACCTAAAAACTTATTTTGGGGACACATTGAGGACAATGTGTTATTTAAGTGTGGGGGGGGGGATGCTAAAACCTTAAATCTTGCAAGTCCTAATAACAAGCCTTACACAAAACTCTATTGGAACCGCTAATCACCCCAAATTTTTTTCAAAAATTTTCATATTTTTTTACTTGTCTGAGTTTAATTCGGGAATAACAAGTTCTAAAAAGGTTATATTTTTACAAATTTACAACCGATAGCGTCGTGTTAAAAAGAATCAAATAAGAAAATTATGAAAAGGCATGACAAATCTAATTAAAATTTGATTAAATATACTTGATCATACTATAAACCCATTCCCACAACAAGTGAGTTTTGAGCCTTTATTGAGCATGCATGCATATATCTTTAAACTAAATGCTCATTTTTCGTTTCTTGTGTGAATAGTCGTTTGGTTCTTACGACTCTAGAACTTGCCACGATGATACATTCCCGGTCCTTACCAACTTGAACCCAAGTAAGTAAATGATAGAGGCATTAGGACTAACCACTTTTCCTTTCAACACCATTATTTTTCAATTTTTTTATCACCTACCCAAAATCCCCCTAGTTAACCCCTTTGAGCCTAAACCTTTTCATTTCAAAACCCACAAAACAAACACCCTTTACCCACCAAAACCTTTTTCTTTTCAACCCCCTTTGTTTTAGTAAAAAGCTCGGTTATCTTGTGACATCAAAAAAAAAAAATGAAAGTCTTGCACTAAAAAACAAGGTCCTCAAAGAAATCTTGTTTGATTGTGCTTAGTTTGAATAAAAGTCACAAAAACAAAAAGTTTTTCGACGACCGACGCTTTTTACGCTTTTCGCCATTTTTACTAACCACTAACCAAAACCACCTACCCTTAGCCAAGCCAAACCCTTCCCGAAGTTCTCTTGATATTTACGAAGGTTTATAGTTAAAAAGGAGGAGGATTAATCACTTGGTAAGCATATGGTAGAAGTAAGTTCCATGCCGGTCTCGAGTGTTTCACAAAAATACATCTTCGGCCAAGTGTAGAGTGATCTCCCATGAGGTATGTGAACTTGTATATAAATGGAATTTTAAAAAGGCATGTTATGCCCAAATAAGTAATTTCTCTTATAAATCGTTCTAAATAAATCATGACGAATAGGATTGTAAATAAAATAAAAATAAAACCCAATAAAAGATCTTAGATTCCCGACACTCAAGATAAGCCTAAAACTTCTCCTCTACCTCTTCCATTTGGGTGTGTAAGCCACATATTAAAGAGTTTTGCTTGAGGATAAGCAAAGATTTAAGTGTGGGGGTATTTGATATGTGCAAAATGCAACATATAAATTACATCAAATGAGGCATAAAACTAACCCATTTTTAGTACTAATGTTGGAAAAAGCACGTTTCTTTCTTCCTTATGAATTTACAGGACCAAATGAGCTTAAAAGAACAAAAGGAATAAATAAGCAGCCAAATACCAACATGAATACAAGAAGAAGGAATAACGTGACATGCCTGACCCCTCGGCAGCATCTCCCAAAGCAAAAACAAGAAGGCAGAAGCTGACCACGGGGTTGTGCCCAGCTCACCACGGGGCGTGCCCAGCTCACCACGGGGCGTGGTCAGCCCTGACACAAGAAGATAAAACCTGTAGAAGCTTCTACGCCCACCACGGGGTCGTGCCCAGTTCACCACGGGGAGTAGTCAATGCAAAGATACGCAGAATCTTGCCAAATCTTGATAGTACAGATACGAAGTTGACTACGGGGCCGTGCTCAGGAGACACGGGGCCGTGTTGGGCCCTCTGCTGACACTTGCAATTAAAGAAGGAAGAGAAAAGGCTGACTACGGGGCCGTGCCCAGCGGGCACGGGGCTGTGGCTAGACCTCTGTACTGGCTATAAAAGGGGGTGCTTGGTTCACTTGAAAGGCATCCCTTGGCAAACCACTACTCTCCTACTTTGGCACCACTCCACCACCACTACAACACCAACACCCACCACCATCATCCATCATCCATCTTTAGAGTGTGTAGTAGTCTCGGGATCCAAAATTGATCGTAAGGGTTCTTGCCAATCAAAGGCCATGTTTGGTGTAACACCTGTGTCACTTCAACCATCATACAAATGCCAAACCAATGAAATATTGTATTTCATACTTGGGATTTGTTAAATATATGTGTATCATTTGCACATATCAACTCTAGTTCAATTTCAAGCTCTAAATCACTTTCTGGAAGGTTATACACGCACTGGTGCGTAAATATAACCAGTTTAATGCAACAAACACTCTGGAATAGTGAAATAGACTTAACATACCTTAAATAACCTTTACATAACTTAGAAATAAGTTTTGAAGGCTTTGGTATGGCAAAATCAAGTTAAATCGCTTACAGGGACTAAAGTTGACAAACTGCGAAAGTATGCCAATTTGAGCTGTAACAGACATTCCGGAACATGGCCATAAGTTAAACATACCATAAATATCCTTTATATAGCTTAAAAATAGGCTTTGAGGTGTTCGGTGTGCTAAAATAAACTTTTGGGTCATTCAGGGACTAAAAGTGTCAAAAAGTGCACAAGTTTGCATTTTCGCGCATAACTTACGTTCTGAATACTTCCGGACATCCAAAAATTTATGTAAGCACTAAAATATTTTATTTTAGTGTTCGCCATAAGAAAAATCCATTCGTCGCGTCTTTTGGTTCGTTTTTCGCGCTTATGCGCATTCTGTCGTAATTAAGCGAACATCGCGTTCGTACGGCCAAACGAACCGACATCCGAGATATTTTTGAACATTTTTTTTAAGTTCCCTATACTTTAACTTCATTTTAGAGCTTTGAAATGGGGTTAACGGGCCTTAAACGTGTCGAAAATGGGCTGATTGCAATACAGGGACCAAAAGTGTAATTCTGCCAAACTAGGGCCTAGCGGTGCGCTACACTTTTAACGTAGCGGTGCGCTAGGGGTCTGCAGACCAGATGCAGTGTATTTCACAGCCTGTTTGCAGCTGTTCCATCCTCCACCACATGTTCTAATTCGCTTAGTCAGCTGATAAGATCATATTTTAGCTTCCATAACCTTCCAACAAGTGTACGGATGTGATCGAATCACGTTATTCCATGAAATGATCTTAACGGTTACCCGAATACTATAAATACCCCACCCCCCATTGCTTTAAAACTTACAAGAATTCTGATTTGAGAGCTCTAAGTTGAAACCATTGTTTCATACCTGAGTTCTTGGATCGGGATTAGCATTCGGGGACCCTGGGTAAGTATTCTTTCGTTCTTTTCCTTATTTTATTGCTTTTAGAGTCAGAAAGTCAAACTTTGTTTGACTTTCAGCGTTGACCAGCTTATGGTCAATGCGAAGTTCGTTTGAACTTCGCAACGTGAGTGTAATCACGTTGGTCATAGTCCCTTGGGACTATGCCCACTGATTACCACGTTGTCTAGAGTCGTAGGGTAGGCGATCTGATAAATCGCCTATACCTTCGAACTCGACCCATTTGGTCGATCATTAGGATCCGACCAAATACATTAGGTGACCATAGTAGGTAGGGAATAACCTTCCGAGGTTATACCCTATGGTCACATCGTTTGAGTAGTTGTATGATAGGTTGTTTATATGCCTTAGGTAAATTACCAGAATACCCTTTTCATGCATAATTGGTAATTTAGCATATGTAACCTAAACTTTTGCCACATAACTGATTATGTAACATGTTTAGGCATATAACACTTGTCATAGGGCTAGTTAGGCGGTCCGAACGCGTTTCACGCGAACGACGCGTTAAAGTAGCATAAGCTACCTAAACGGGTCGTAATGGGTCGAAAGCACTTAAGTTAAGTTTCATTTAGTATGTAGGCTTTGTTAAACCATATCATATGAGTTCCTACACTCATTTGGTTTACAAACCCTAATACTACCCAGTCTTCCGATTTAGGTCCGGTTGTTAACATAGTTACCTATATTAGGTGCCGTTTGATTCCGAGATCTCTAGCATTACTTGGTGGTTATCTTTAGACATCTGAGCAATCTCAAGTGAGTACATAGACCCCTCTTTTACTGTTTTCCAAACTGTTTTGGGGTGGAACACATGTGCCTACTTGTTACTTTCAAGCTTTCCTGTTTTCACATCATATACATGCTATGTTCGTTAGTACATTATAGTACATGATTTCATTACATTTTATGCTAGGTGTGCCCATTGTGTGCATTACTTAGTACATTGTTTTACATCACATTTTATGCTAGGTGTGCCCATTGTGTGCATTACTTGGTACATCATTTTACATTACATTTCATGCTACGTGTGCCCATTGTGTGCATTACTTAGTACAACTGATTTCATCACATACTTACATTTTGACATTTGATCATACAAGTTATTACTTATCTTTTGACAAACTAAATGACTATCTATGGTTTTAAACACTGATTTCTCTAAAAACATAAAATAAATGGTTGAATTGTACTTATTTTGTTCACCAGACCGATTGTTAGTATGATATAGCGCTATAGGATTTGACACCCCATTCCTGTTGGCATGGAATGTCTGAAACCAATTTGTTGCTCCATCCAAATAGGGATTGCCTTTGTGGTATCCTTATAGTCTCAAAGGTGTATTTTGATGCACCAGGTCTGAATGAATTCTTAAATCACACTATTAAAGTATAGTTTGATATACTCTCATGTGTGGTATTGTTCAAAACCAACATATTTATTTTATTAATCATCCAAAGCATATTTTGATATGTTACTTACTAAACCAAAAACATAGTTTAATATGTTATTTATCACATCCAAAGCATATTTTGATATGTTACTTACTAAACCAAAAACATAGTTTAATATGTTATTTATCACATCCAAAGCATATTTTGATATGTTACTTACTAAACCAAAAACATAGTTTAATATGCTACTTACAAATCCAAAGTATACTTTTTATATGCTACTATAAGGTTATTCGTTTAACTTTACATTACTTACCATACATAAACATTTCTTCAATTGTTAAACATAGACATTCTATATTGGTGGTTTGGTTTGATTAAGTGATTAAGTAACGATGCGTGTGTAATATGATACAAACATGGTGGATACGCCGCTGGTACTTCCTATATATAAGTGTTTGTATGGTATTACATGTCGTAGTGTTATTTGAATCATTTCAGTTTGATACATAGAACATTTTATACAAATAACATACTTTTCCCAAGACATTGTTTTACAAACAACTTATCTTATACAAACTCATCTTAAATGGTTATTCATTTAACCATACATTATTTCACTTATTTATACATATCATCTGAACTTATTGTTTTTCAAATGATTTACAAGACAAAGCAAATTACAAGGTTCATGACTAAACATTTTCTCCAACATAAGTCATGAATTCTATTTTCACAAAACCTATGTATCTCACCGGCATTTTTGTGCTGACGTACCTATTTTCACATGTGTTTTCAGGAGATGAAGCATAGGACTTATCAAGACATACTTAGGCGGACCTGTGCCTTAGTGACTTAAAACGAGACAAGACTCGTTAATTATGTTGTACTTCTTTGTTTATTAAGACATTGTAACACTTTTGATTAATAAAACGAAACTTCAATTGCCATGGATTTGAAACATTAATTCTGTTACAACACTCCTCGACATTTCCGCCACGTTTTGTATGTTCTACGTGGTCGGGGTGTGACAGAAAAGATGGTATCAGAGCCAATGGTTATAGGGAATTAGGTTATTAGTAATGCTTTGACCTAGTCTATAACTTTTCTAGGACCCTAACGCGAGTTTACTTGCGTTTAGTCATAAAACAATACCGTCACCTATCCTTAGGCGACGACCACAACAAGAACATAAATTTCAAAACTGCTTTGAAAACTAATCATCTGTTCTAGGATGATAGATTACTAGGTTTTGAACTCTCTATTGTAAGGTTTTGAACCCTTTATTATATGGTTTTGAACCCCTTTGAGTTTTCAAAATTTCGTTAAGGTTTTGGGTTTTAAATAATGTGAACACGTGCAAACTGGAAGGGTGAATGCCTGTATTCTGGGTTTTCTGTCTAGGCAAGCACTTCGTATACATCTCATCAGACGCGAGACCAGTTGTGCTTACCTGGGAATTCTTGGGATGAGTGTTCACTTATAGGCGAGCATGTCTTCGCGATACATTATTTTAATCCATTTACTTTGATTAGTCACTGTGTGTAGTTTGTTTACTTTGTAGTAATAAACAAATGACCACTATCCTTGCTTTCATCAGATTTGATTCATCTCATTCATTTCGTCTAAATCTCTCACTCGTTTCTTTTCATGTTCCTCTTTTAGAATGCCTCCTCGACGCGACAATCAGATGGCAAATGCCGAACTGGCGGAAATCATCGCGCAGCAAATGGCTGTTGCCTTCCCAAATCTTTATGCTCAAATGATGCAAGCCATCAACAACAACAACGCTCCATGCAACTTCAAGAGTTTCAACTCGGCTAAACCACTCAAGTTTAGTGGTTCTGAGGGAGCAACTGGGCTTCTTCAATGGTTCGAAAGCATTGAGAATACTTTCCGTCACGTTCAGTGTCCTGAAAATCGCAAGGTCGAGTTTTCTTCGAGTGTGTTTCAGAAGAGGGCTCTCACGTGGTGGAACGGGGTGATGAGAGATCGCGGTGCTGATGTAGCATTAGCGCAGACTTGGGCTGAGCTTAGGGCTCTTATGATGAAGGAGTTTTGCCCTCGTCATGAACTGCGAGCTTTGGAGAGGGAGTTTGATGATTTGAAGCAAGACAGTGGCGAGCATCGAGCCTATACTGACCGTTTTGAAGAATTGAGCCTGTTGTGTCCTGCTATGGTTACTCCTGTGGATAAGGCAATCGAGAAATATACTGATGGTCTTCCTGACCTAGTTCAGGATATTGTTACTGGCAGCAACCCTACTACTGTCAGACAAGCCATTGAATTGTCTGCCACTTTGACTGAATCCCACATCAGAAAGAAAAAGCTGTTTCGGAAGGGTGACCCAAGACCATCCGACAAGACTGCTCAAGTGGAACCAAAGGAAGAACATGCTGAGGTATCCAAGAAGAAGAAGCGCAAAGCCTCTCAAAACTGCGCTGTATCTGCTCAAGACAAACAGGTTGCACTAAACCAACCAGCACAACCTCGCAAAAGGCAAAACTATGTTGGTACCGCACCTTTGTGCAACAAATGCAACCGTCATCATCTAGCGCAAGAACAGTGTCACAAATGTACCCACTGTGGGCGGTTGGGACATTTGATCAATGTTTGTCGTTTTGCAAATCAAGCTGCTGCAAACCCTGCTGCTGTTCAAGCACGGTTCCCTCCGGGGTCATGTTATAACTGTGGTGACCTTACCCACTACAGGAACAATTGCCCAAGACTTGTTAACGCACCTCCAGCGCGTGGATGAGCATTTAACATCAATAAGGCAGACGGAAACAATGATGCAGCAGTAAACAACTAGTGTTTTGTTATTTCCCTTGGTTGTAATCTTTGACGTTTAAAGACAAGTCAGTTGTTATATAAATAAAAATTCGTCGTTTTTATTTTTGCAAAAACTGATACGATTGTGTGAATGTTTGATACAACCTTATGATGTCAACCCAAATACAAACTACTCGTGTGGTTCTGTCATTTTATGATCACTTGTGATCTCCCCTAGAACTTTAAACACTTGTTTCTTTTAAGAAACAAAGCCAAACTCTTACTAAGAATCCTTCTATCTTCATAAGATAGATTCTTGAAAAGATTAAAGTGCCAAATGAAATCCATGGATTGGATTCCTAGTGTGCTTTAATTATCTATACCTAAAGAGAACGAATTAAAGAATCAAGTTAACTAATTATGTGCTTATGTGTTTTCTTCTATGTTTTGTGGTTGTTTGTGACCCATCCAAATCCTCGTAGAATCTTCCATATCTTATATGAGGGATTCATAGAAGGATATCCAAAGATACTATCTTAAATCCTTAATGGACTTCTACGTAGTAGTCAAGTCCTTTGGGTTTTAAAGTACTATTCTATAAATTGGACCTCTTGCATAGTCTGGTCAAACAGATTGATTTTGAAAATCTGATTAGAAATATCATGTGATGATATAATTTATAAGATCCCTTAAGTGGTCTATTTAACGAGATTGTGCGACGGTCTAGTTAAGAAGATCATGCGTTGATCTAATTAAAAGGCTCGTTCATTGGTCAAATTAAAAGGACCCTTTGGTGGTCTAGTCAGGTCGCTTCATGTTTATTCAATTGATTTTTTTTCCTCTACGCATTATGAAATGAACTGTGCAGACTGGGCAAGGAATTACGTAATTATGGAGGCCTACATAATTATGGAATTCAGTGCACAGAAACCACAGGAAGCTTTGTCATGTGTTAAGACCTATAGTGACAAGAATAATGATACGGGAGAAGTCTTGGACCTCGACCAATGTCATTTATTCTCAATTCTGATCTCAATCACACACCAAGTTTCCTATGATAAGTCTTCATAAGAAACGTTCTTCTGTTCGTAGTTCAAAATTCCATGTTTTACTACTGCAAGGAATTCACTTTGATGGTTAACAAATTCGCTAAAATTCCTAACATGGCCCAGAGTTTTACTTAAGGGTTTAAAGGATCTATTAGAAGGCGAAATCGTCACAGCTGTCTTCACAAGTTTCCTCTAAAATTAAATTTCGGGACGAAATTTCCTAAAGTAGGGGAGACTGTAACACCTGTGTCACTTCAACCATCAGACAAATGCCAAACCAATGAAATATTGTATTTCATACTTGGGATTTGTTAAATATATGTGTATCATTTGCACATATCAACTCTAGTTCAATTTCAAGCTCTAAATCACTTTCTGGAAGGTTATACACGCACTGGTGCGTAAATATAACCAGTTTAATGCAACAAACACTCTGGAATAGTGAAATAGACTTAACATACCTTAAATAACCTTTACATAACTTAGAAATAAGTTTTGAAGGCTTTGGTATGGCAAAATCAAGTTAAATCGCTTACAGGGACTAAAGTTGACAAACTGCGAAAGTATGCCAATTTGAGCTGTAACAGACATTCCGGAACATGGCCATAAGTTAAACATACCATAAATATCCTTTATATAGCTTAAAAATAGGCTTTGAGGTGTTCGGTGTGCTAAAATAAACTTTTGGGTCATTCAGGGACTAAAAGTGTCAAAAAGTGCACAAGTTTGCATTTTCGCGCATAACTTACGTTCTGAATACTTCCGGACATCCAAAAATTTATGTAAGCACTAAAATATTTTATTTTAGTGTTCGCCATAAGAAAAATCCATTCGTCGCGTCTTTTGGTTCGTTTTTCGCGCTTATGCGCATTCTGTCGTAATTAAGCGAACATCGCGTTCGTACGGCCAAACGAACCGACATCCGAGATATTTTTGAACATTTTTTTTAAGTTCCCTATACTTTAACTTCATTTTAGAGCTTTGAAATGGGGTTAACGGGCCTTAAACGTGTCGAAAATGGGCTGATTGCAATACAGGGACCAAAAGTGTAATTCTGCCAAACTAGGGCCTAGCGGTGCGCTACACTTTTAACGTAGCGGTGCGCTAGGGGTCTGCAGACCAGATGCAGTGTATTTCACAGCCTGTTTGCAGCTGTTCCATCCTCCACCACATGTTCTAATTCGCTTAGTCAGCTGATAAGATCATATTTTAGCTTCCATAACCTTCCAACAAGTGTACGGATGTGATCGAATCACGTTATTCCATGAAATGATCTTAACGGTTACCCGAATACTATAAATACCCCACCCCCCATTGCTTTAAAACTTACAAGAATTCTGATTTGAGAGCTCTAAGTTGAAACCATTGTTTCATACCTGAGTTCTTGGATCGGGATTAGCATTCGGGGACCCTGGGTAAGTATTCTTTCGTTCTTTTCCTTATTTTATTGCTTTTAGAGTCAGAAAGTCAAACTTTGTTTGACTTTCAGCGTTGACCAGCTTATGGTCAATGCGAAGTTCGTTTGAACTTCGCAACGTGAGTGTAATCACGTTGGTCATAGTCCCTTGGGACTATGCCCACTGATTACCACGTTGTCTAGAGTCGTAGGGTAGGCGATATGATAAATCGCCTATACCTTCGAACTCGACCCATTTGGTCGATCATTAGGATCCGACCAAATACATTAGGTGACCATAGTAGGTAGGGAATAACCTTCCGAGGTTATACCCTATGGTCACATCGTTTGAGTAGTTGTATGATAGGTTGTTTATATGCCTTAGGTAAATTACCAGAATACCCTTTTCATGCATAATTGGTAATTTAGCATATGTAACCTAAACTTTTGCCACATAACTGATTATGTAACATGTTTAGGCATATAACACTTGTCATAGGGCTAGTTAGGCGGTCCGAACGCGTTTCACGCGAACGACGCGTTAAAGTAGCATAAGCTACCTAAACGGGTCGTAATGGGTCGAAAGCACTTAAGTTAAGTTTCATTTAGTATGTAGGCTTTGTTAAACCATATCATATGAGTTCCTACACTCATTTGGTTTACAAACCCTAATACTACCCAGTCTTCCGATTTAGGTCCGGTTGTTAACATAGTTACCTATATTAGGTGCCGTTTGATTCCGAGATCTCTAGCATTACTTGGTGGTTATCTTTAGACATCTGAGCAATCTCAAGTGAGTACATAGACCCCTCTTTTACTGTTTTCCAAACTGTTTTGGGGTGGAACACATGTGCCTACTTGTTACTTTCAAGCTTTCCTGTTTTCACATCATATACATGCTATGTTCGTTAGTACATTATAGTACATGATTTCATTACATTTTATGCTAGGTGTGCCCATTATGTGCATTACTTAGTACATTGTTTTACATCACATTTTATGCTAGGTGTGCCCATTGTGTGCATTACTTGGTACATCATTTTACATTACATTTCATGCTACGTGTGCCCATTGTGTGCATTACTTAGTACAACTGATTTCATCACATACTTACATTTTGACATTTGATCATACAAGTTATTACTTATCTTTTGACAAACTAAATGACTATCTATGGTTTTAAACACTGATTTCTCTAAAAACATAAAATAAATGGTTGAATTGTACTTATTTTGTTCACCAGACCGATTGTTAGTATGATATAGCGCTATAGGATTTGACACCCCATTCCTGTTGGCATGGAATGTCTGAAACCAATTTGTTGCTCCATCCAAATAGGGATTGCCTTTGTGGTATCCTTATAGTCTCAAAGGTGTATTTTGATGCACCAGGTCTGAATGAATTCTTAAATCACACTATTAAAGTATAGTTTGATATACTCTCATGTGTGGTATTGTTCAAAACCAACATATTTATTTTATTAATCATCCAAAGCATATTTTGATATGTTACTTACTAAACCAAAAACATAGTTTAATATGTTATTTATCACATCCAAAGCATATTTTGATATGTTACTTACTAAACCAAAAACATAGTTTAATATGTTATTTATCACATCCAAAGCATATTTTGATATGTTACTTACTAAACCAAAAACATAGTTTAATATGCTACTTACAAATCCAAAGTATACTTTTTATATGCTACTATAAGGTTATTCGTTTAACTTTACATTACTTACCATACATAAACATTTCTTCAATTGTTAAACATAGACATTCTATATTGGTGGTTTGGTTTGATTAAGTGATTAAGTAACGATGCGTGTGTAATATGATACAAACATGGTGGATACGCCGCTGGTACTTCCTATATATAAGTGTTTGTATGGTATTACATGTCGTAGTGTTATTTGAATCATTTCAGTTTGATACATAGAACATTTTATACAAATAACATACTTTTCCCAAGACATTGTTTTACAAACAACTTATCTTATACAAACTCATCTTAAATGGTTATTCATTTAACCATACATTATTTCACTTATTTATACATATCATCTGAACTTATTGTTTTTCAAATGATTTACAAGACAAAGCAAATTACAAGGTTCATGACTAAACATTTTCTCCAACATAAGTCATGAATTCTATTTTCACAAAACCTATGTATCTCACCGGCATTTTTGTGCTGACGTACCTATTTTCACATGTGTTTTCAGGAGATGAAGCATAGGACTTATCAAGACATACTTAGGCGGACCTGTGCCTTAGTGACTTAAAACGAGACAAGACTAGTTAATTATGTTGTACTTCTTTGTTTATTAAGACATTGTAACACTTTTGATTAATAAAACGAAACTTCAATTGCCATGGATTTGAAACATTAATTCTGTTACAACACTCCTCGACATTTCCGCCACGTTTTGTATGTTCTACGTGGTCGGGGTGTGACATTTGGTTAAGCCTCTTACATCACTTGGTGAAGGCAAGTCTTTTATGTATTACTTTTGATTTTTAATCTTTCGGCACTTTTTATTTGGTTTTGTATTAATGACTTTAATAACTTGTTTCTTATGTTGAAGGTGAATTGTTCCTATCATTTTTTTGTGGTGTCTTGGCGTTACTTTACGATCTATATAAAGTAAAAGATTGCATCATTCATGTTTTTACGGTCAATATAAAAGCTTGTTGACTACCTGGTCGGCGGTTAAGGGAATGGTTTGGTAAGGTTCTTGCCTTGTTCAGTGTATAGATCCTACAAGGACCTGGTTCAAGCTTACTAGGACCTCCTTCGATACCCACTGATATTGGATGGTGGGGGTGCGAATAGCTTAATCCCCTCAAATGTAAACTACTATTAATACATTAAACCGGCTTCTTGGGATTGTATCCTTGCTGACTCAAACCACTTAGCCGAGGGTAACGTCACCTTCAAAAGAGGGGCCTACCACTTTTCGCATAAATAATTTAATTAATTATCTTTCAATATTCCGAACCTTTGGGATTGTATCTGTGAGTGCACGAATATCTATTGCCTCCGTCAATCCAGTTTGTAGCAAAAATCAGAACAAGACATGGTTTTATAGTGTAAAATATAGAAGAAAGTCAATTTAGTTGCAAGGTGGCAATCTTGTAATTAAGGAGAACTTCTTTAATGCCTTGCCTATAAATAGAGGAGTAATGTTAGACTTTTAAGACTTTTGCCATTTTTGCATACTTTGGAGCTTTGAAGGTTAGAGAGAGATTCTAGAGAGAGAAAGTAGCAAAGGTGATAAATGGAGTGTAAAATTTAAGGTGTGGTACACGAAAAAGATGGCTAAAGAGTTTTACAACACGTTTTACAAGGCCTTCACTTTCGAATCTTCTGAAACATCAACCGTTACACCAAAAACCATTACGAAAGCTATAAATGATAACATAAAACATGATAACTTTTACGGAACACATTCTAAACCACCGTAACTCAAAAACATTGAAGATTATACTTGGTGGAGAGAAAGATTTTTGAACTGGACGAAAGCTTACGCACACGAAAGTTGGTTTTGTCTAGAGTTCAGGTACAGTCGTCCTGTTAATGATAAAAACGAAGAAATTAATCTCAATAACTTATCAGATGAAGATAAAAGGAAATTTTCGTACGAACAGAAAATGATTGCTTTAATCCAACAGTCCATCAGAGATGATATTTTTGCACTGTTAAGTCATGATGGTTCGTCAAAATCAGTGTGGGAAGCTTTGAGAGTTAAAGCCGAGGGAGGAAAACAAATCAAAACAAACAAAATTGCATTACTTAAAAAAAGAATTTGATTTGTTTGATAGTTTAAAAGGTGAATCTGTGAGGAAAATGATCGAGAGGTTTTGTCACTTACAAATTGAACTTAACAGGTTTGGAATAACTAAAACACGTGAGGAAGTTATTGTAACACCTGTGTCATTTCAACCATCAAACAAATGCCCAACTAGTGAAATATTGTATTTCATACTTGGGATTTGTAAAAATATGTGTATCGTTTACACATATCAACTCTTGTTCGATTTCAAGCTCTAAATCGCTTTCTGGAAGGTTATACACGCACTGATGCGTAAATATAACCAGTTTAATGCAACCAACACTCCGGAATAGTGAAATAGGCTTAACATACCTTAAATAACCTTCACATAACTTAGAAATAAGTTTTGAAGGCTTTGGTATGGCAAAAACAAGTTAAATCGCTTACAGGGACTAAAGTTGACAAACTGCGAAAGTATGTCAATTTGAACTGTAACGAACATTCCGGAACATGACCATAAGTTAAACACACCTTAAATATCCTTTACATAGCTTAGAAATAGGCTTTGAGGGGTTTGGTATGCTAAAATAAACTTTTGTGTCATTCAGGGACTAAAAGTGTCAAAAAGTGCACAAGTTTGCATTTTCGCACATAACTTACGTTCTGAATACATCCGGACATCCAAAAATTTATGTAAGCATGACTACATTATATTTTAGTGTTCGCCTTAAGAAAAATCCATTCGTCGCGTCTTTTGGATCGTTTTTCGCGCTTATGCGCATTCCGTCGTAATTAAGCGAACATCGCGATCGTACGACCAAACGAACCGACATCCGACATATTTTTGAGCATGTTTTGAGTTCCCTATACTTTAACTTCATTTTAGAGCCTTGAAATGAGGTTAACGGGGTTCAAACGCATCGAAAATCGCTTAAACAAGGTGCAGGGACCATTTCTGCAAAATCTGCCAAAACAGGGGCCTAGCGTGACGCGACGGGCCTTAGCGTCACGCGAGCCCCCATCTGGACCAGATTCAGTGTTTTAAATGCAAGTTGCAACCAATTAAACCACAACCACATGTTTGCAACTTGCTTAATCACTAAGATTAGGAGCATATGTGGCTCCATAACCTTTGTGACAAGTGTACGGCTCGGATCGTGGCACGATATTCAAGAAACGATCCTAGCGGCTCTACTTTATCTATAAATACCCACCTCCCTTTGGCTTAAAAACCCAAAAATCTGATTGAAAAGACTCTAAGTTGGAACCTTCGTTTCATACCTGAGCTATTTTGATCTGGGTTAGCATTCGGGGACCCTGGGTAAGTATTCTTTCGTCCTTTTCCTTATTTTACTGCTTTTCGAGTCAGAAAGTCAAACTTTGTTTGACTTTCAGCGTTGACCAGTAATGGTCAATGCGAAGTTCGTTTGAACTTCGCAACGTGAGTGTAATCACGTTGGTCATAGTCCCTTGGGACTATGCCCACTGACTAACACGTTGTCTAGGGTCGTAGGGTAGGCGATCTGATAAATCGCCTATACCTTCGAACCCGACCCAGTTTGGTCGATCGTTAGGATCCGACCAAACACATTAGGTGACCATAGTAGGTAGGGAATAACCTTCCGAGGTTATACCCTATGGTCACATCGTTTAAGTAGTTGTATGATAGGTAGTTTATATGCCTTAGGTAAATTACCAGAATACCCTTTTCATGTATAATTGGTAATTAAGCATATGTAACCTAAACCTTTGTCACATAACTGATTATGTAATATGTTTAGGCATATAACACTTGTCATAGGGCTAGTTAGGCGGTCCGAACGCGTTTCACGCAAACGACGCGTTAAAGTAGCATAAGCTGCCTAAACGGGTCGTAATGGGTCGTAGACACTCAGGTTAAGTTTCTTTTAGTATGTAGGCTTTGTTAAACCAAATGACACGAGTCTCTACACTCGTTTGGTTTACAAACCCTAATGCTACCCAGTCTTCCGATCTAGGTCCGGTTTATTAATGTAGTTACCTATATTAGGTGCCGTTTGATATCCGCGATCTCTAGCATTGTTTAGTTGTTACTCAAGGACTACTGAGCAATCTCAGGTGAGTACATAGACCCCTCTTTTACTGTTTTCCAAACTGTTTTGGGGTGGAACACATGTGCCTACTTGTTACTTTCATGCTTTCCTGTTTTGACATCATATACTTGCTATGTTCATTAGTACATTATAGTACATGATTTCATTACATCTTATGCTAGGTGTGCCCATTGTGTGCATTACTTAGTACATTGTTTTACACTACCTTTCATGCTAGGTGTGCCCATTGTGTGCATTACTTAGTACATTGTTTTACACTACCTTTCATGCTAAGTGTGCCCATTGTGTGCATTACTTGGTACATTGTTTTACATTACATTTTGTTGCATATGCTCATCCAGTATATGAACACATTATATAACATTTTGAACCGTTGCATATGCTTACCCAGCATATGAACACATTATACTACATATTGAACCGTTGTAATCATTTGACTGTGATTCGTTGATATCTGTGAACCGTTTGTATCTGTGAACCGTGTGAACCGTATTTGACATAGACATTTCGGCATAGACATTTTAACATGATTGACATTTGATCATGCATTTCCCACAAAACATAACTTTGATTTAAACCAAGTTTTACTTCAATACTTTGTTTTTGTGTATATGGTTTAGTTGAGACATTTCACTTGCCATACATGATATTTTGACATAAACATTTGACATGGATATTTGACATAGACATTTTGACATTGGTTTGGTTTGATTAAATGATTAAGTAACGATACGTGTGTAATATGATACAAGCATGGTGGATACGCCGCTGGTACTTCCTATATATAAGTGTTTGTATGGTATTACATATTGTAGCGTTATTTGAATCATTTCAGTTTGATACATATAACATTTTATACAAATAACATACTTTTCACAAGACATTGTTTTACAAACAACTTATCTTATACAAATCCATTTTACTATGGTTATTCATTTAACCATACATTATTCATTTATTTATACATATCATCTGAACTCATTGTTTTTCAAATGATTTACAAAACAAAGCAAATTACAAGGTTCATGACTAAACATTTTCTCAAACATAAGTCATGAAACCTATTTTCACAAAACCTATGTATCTCACAGGCATTTTTATGCTGACGTACCTATTTTCACATGTGTTTTTCAGGAACTGTTGCATAAGATGATCAAGATACACATAGGCAGACTTGGGCTTTAGTGACAATAAAAGATGCAAGACTAATTAATTATGTTGTATTTCCTTGTTTGTTAAGACATTGTAACACTGTAATCAATAAAACGAAACTTCAATTGCCATGGATTTGAAACAATTAATTCTGTTACAACACTCCCCGACATTTCCGCCACGTTTGGTATGTTCTACGTGGTCGGGGTGTGACAGAAGAGATGGTATCAGAGCCAATGGTTATAGGGAATTAGGTTATTAGTAATGCTTTGACCTAGTCTATAACCTTCTTAGGACCCTAACGCGAGTTTACTTGCGTTTAGTCATAAAACAATACTGTCACCTATCCTTAGGCGACTACCACAACAAGAACATAATTTTCGAAACCGCTTTGAAAACTAATCATCTGTTCTAGGATGATTGATTACTAGGTTTTGAAGCCTCTGTTATAAGGTTTTGAACCCCTTTGAGTTTTCAAAAATTCTCGTCAACGTTTTGGTTTTTAAATAATGTGAACACGTGCAAACTGGAAGGGTGAATGCCTGTATTCTGGGTTTTCTGTCTAGGCAAGCACTTCGTATACATCTCAACCAGACGCGAGACCAGTTGTGCTTACCTGGGAATTCTTGGGATGAGTGTTCACTTATAGGCGAGCATGTCTTCGCGATACATTATTTTTGACCTATTTACTTTGATTATTCACCGAGGTCGTTTGTTGCTTTGTAGTAACAAACAAATGACCACTATCCATTGCGTTCATCAAAATTGTTTCATCTCATTCTTTTCGTCTAAATCTCTCACTCGTTTCTTTTCATGTCTCCTCTTTTAGAATGCCTCCTCGACGCGAGAACCAGATAGCGACTGCCGAACTGGCAGAAATTATTGCACAGCAAATGGCTGCTCAATTCCCAAACCTCTTTGCTCAATGGAATCAAGCCAACAACAACAACAATGGTGTATGCAATTTCAAGAGTTTTAACTCGGCAAAACCACTCAAGTTTAGTGGTTCTGAGGGAGCGACTGGGCTTTTTCAATGGTTCGAGAGCATTGAGAATACTTTCCGCCACGTGCAGTGTCCTGACAATCGCAAGGTCGAGTTTGCTTCGAGTGTATTCCAGAAGAGAGCCCTTACGTGGTGGAATGGGGTTATGAGAGATCGTGGTGCAGAAGTTGCTCTAGCACAGACATGGGCCGAACTTAGGGCTCTCATGATGAAGGAGTTTTGTCCTCGTCACGAGATCAGGGCTCTGGAAAGGGAATTTGATGATCTCAAGCAAGACAGCGGTGAGCATCGAGCCTACACGGACCGTTATGAGGAGTTAAGCCTGTTATGCCCAAACATGGTCACGCCTTTGGATAAGGCGATCGAAAAGTACATTGATGGCCTTCCCGACTCAATACAAGACATTTTGACTGGTAGCAACCCTACTACTGTTAGGCAGGCCATTGAGTTATCTGCAACCTTGACTGAATCGCAGATCAGGAAACGTAAGCTTTTCCGAAAGGGTGACAAGAAACTGGTCGAGGAATCGAAACCAATCGAGGAATCAAAGACCATGGATGAACAGACTGGATCCTCTAAGAAGTCAAAGAAGCGGAAGGCTTCTCAGAACTTCGCCATGGTCGCTCACAATGATCAAGCCGTCCTCAATCAACCAGCTCAACCCCCTGCCAGGAAACCCTACAATGGAACTGCACCTTTGTGCAACCAATGTGGCCTACATCATCATGCTGGGGTGAAGTGCCGCACATGCCAATTTTGCGGACTTACAGGTCATACAGCGAGGGTTTGCCCAACAACAGCAGCACCAAATCAGATTAACAACAATCCTGCTCAAGCTCGTTTCCCACTGGGATCTTGCTACAACTGTGGCGAGATGGGCCATTTTAGTAGAAATTGCCCAAGACTTGCTGATGCAAATCCAGTGCAGGGATGAGTATCTGACCGACAGAAGATAACGCTGTTTAGAAAATAATCGAGCCTTGTGTATTATTTTCTTTTATCACAATCTATGAAACAGTTGTTGTTATTGTTGTTTATAAATAAATCTTTCATTTACATTTCAATATGTTTATGTGGTTGCATGTATAAACATATCCCCTACAATACCGACAATCAAGGAACCGCATTCCTTAAAGAACAGACTACTTCCAAATTTCTTCCCTTGTATAATCTCTTGCGTTTCCACGAAAATCCTAAGTACCCGTTTCTTCCAAGAGAAACGATGTACGAGGCGCTAAGTTAATAGCAATCAATAGCAAGAAAATAACAATTAAACAATTATGTGGTTATGTGCTTATGTGTTATCCTTTATGTGTCATGTGATCCAATTTATGTTATTCAAATCCTCGGAAAAATCTTACTTATCTTTGTGCAAGAGATTCATAGTAGGATACCCAAAGGTACTACTTAAATCCTTAATGGACTTCTACGTTGTAGTTAAAGTCCCTTGGATTATAATGTACTACTTCATAATTAGACCCCCTTTAGTAGTCTAGTTAAACAGATTGATCCAAAAATCTGGTTGGGGATATCATGTGATGATATAGCTGAAAGGACTCCTTAGTGGCCTAATTAAGAAGATCCTCTGTTGATCTAATTAAAAGGACCCTATGGCAGTCTAGTCACTCTCATCTCAGGTTTGATATCTTTCCCCACAACATTTCAAAACAAACTGTGCGGACTGTGCAAGGAATTACGTAATTATGGATGCATACATAATTATGGAATTTAGTGCACAGAAATCACAGCAAGTTCTATCATGTATCAAGAGTTAACCCTATTCATTTCCAATTCTGATGAAGCATCCGTTGAGGAAAAATGAACTAGCTATTCATTTTTCACTTCTGAAGAATATCCGTTGAGGAAATGAATATCCGTTGTTTATCTTTCATTTCCATTCTGAAGAATAACCGTTGAGGAAAATGAATTATCCATTCATTTTCGTTCTAAAGAATATCCGTTGAGGAAATGAATATCCGTTGTGTAATCCTTCATTTCCAACTCTGAGGAAATAACCGTTGAAAATGACTCCGTTAGTTCATTTTCGTTTCTGAAGATTTATCCGTTGAGGAAATGAATATCCGTTGTGTAATCCTTCATTTCCAACTCTGAGGAAATAACCGTTGAAAATGACTCCGTTAGTTCATTTTCGTTTCTGAAGATTTATCCGTTGAGGAAATGAATATCCGTTGTGTAATCCTTCATTTCCAACTCTGAGGAAATAACCGTTGAAAATGACTCCGTTAGTTCATTTTCGTTTCTGAAGATTTATCCGTTGAGGAAATGAATATCCGTTGTGTAATCCTTCATTTCCAACTCTGAGGAAATAACCGTTGAAAATGACTCCGTTAGTTCATTTTCGTTTCTGAAGATTTATCCGTTGACGAAATGAATATCCGTTGATTTTTCTTTCATTTCAAATTCTAAAGAACAAACCGTTGAGGAAAATGACCCCGTTTGTTCATTTTCGTTCTGAAGAATATCCGTTGAGAGAAATGAATATCCGTTGATTTTTCTTTCATTTCAAATTCTGAAGAACAAACCGTTGAGGAAAATGACCCCGTTAGTTCATTTTCGTTCTGAAGAATATCCGTTGAGAGAAATGCATATCCGTGGATTTTTCCTTCATTCTCATTTCTGACAAAGAATCCGTTGAGAAAGAATGAATCATCCATTCTTTTTCACTTCTGAAAAATATCCGTTGAGGAAAATAATCAGATTATGCTTTACATATCTTTGATGACTATTTGAAACAAAGTCATAGACAGACTCCTACGAATTAATTTCGGGACGAAATTTCCTAAAGTAGGGGAGACTGTAACACCTGTGTCATTTCAACCATCAAACAAATGCCCAACTAGTGAAATATTGTATTTCATACTTGGGATTTGTAAAAATATGTGTATCGTTTACACATATCAACTCTTGTTCGATTTCAAGCTCTAAATCGCTTTCTGGAAGGTTATACACGCACTGATGCGTAAATATAACTAGTTTAATGCAACGAACACTCCGGAATAGTGAAATAGGCTTAACATACCTTAAATAACCTTCACATAACTTAGAAATAAGTTTTGAAGGCTTTGGTATGGCAAAAACAAGTTAAATCGCTTACAGGGACTAAAGTTGACAAACTGCGAAAGTATGTCAATTTGAACTGTAACGAACATTCCGGAACATGACCATAAGTTAAACACACCTTAAATATCCTTTACATAGCTTAGAAATAGGCTTTGAGGGGTTTGGTATGCTAAAATAAACTTTTGTGTCATTCAGGGACTAAAAGTGTCAAAAAGTGCACAAGTTTGCATTTTCGCACATAACTTACGTTCTGAATACATCCGGACATCCAAAAATTTATGTAAGCATGACTACATTATATTTTAGTGTTCGCCTTAAGAAAAATCCATTCGTCGCGTCTTTTGGATCGTTTTTCGCGCTTATGCGCATTCCGTCGTAATTAAGCGAACATCGCGATCGTACGACCAAACGAACCGACATCCGACATATTTTTGAGCATGTTTTGAGTTCCCTATACTTTAACTTCATTTTAGAGCCTTGAAATGAGGTTAACGGGGTTCAAACGCATCGAAAATCGCTTAAACAAGGTGCAGGGACCATTTCTGCAAAATCTGCCAAAACAGGGGCCTAGCGTGACGCGACGGGCCTTAGCGTCACGCGAGCCCCCATCTGGACCAGATTCAGTGTTTTAAATGCAAGTTGCAACCAATTAAACCACAACCACATGTTTGCAACTTGCTTAATCACTAAGATTAGGAGCATATGTGGCTCCATAACCTTTGTGACAAGTGTACGGCTCGGATCGTGGCACGATATTCAAGAAACGATCCTAGCGGCTCTACTTTATCTATAAATACCCACCTCCCTTTGGCTTAAAAACCCACAAATCTGATTGAAAAGACTCTAAGTTGGAACCTTCGTTTCATACCTGAGCTATTTTGATCTGGGTTAGCATTCGGGGACCCTGGGTAAGTATTCTTTCGTCCTTTTCCTTATTTTACTGCTTTTCGAGTCAGAAAGTCAAACTTTGTTTGACTTTCAGCGTTGACCAGTAATGGTCAATGCGAAGTTCGTTTGAACTTCGCAACGTGAGTGTAATCACGTTGGTCATAGTCCCTTGGGACTATGCCCACTGACTACCACGTTGTCTAGGGTCGTAGGGTAGGCGATCTGATAAATCGCCTATACCTTCGAACCCGACCCAGTTTGGTCGATCGTTAGGATCCGACCAAACACATTAGGTGACCATAGTAGGTAGGGAATAACCTTCCGAGGTTATACCCTATGGTCACATCGTTTAAGTAGTTGTATGATAGGTAGTTTATATGCCTTAGGTAAATTACCAGAATACCCTTTTCATGTATAATTGGTAATTAAGCATATGTAACCTAAACCTTTGTCACATAACTGATTATGTAATATGTTTAGGCATATAACACTTGTCATAGGGCTAGTTAGGCGGTCCGAACGCGTTTCACGCAAACGACGCGTTAAAGTAGCATAAGCTGCCTAAACGGGTCGTAATGGGTCGTAGACACTCAGGTTAAGTTTCTTTTAGTATGTAGGCTTTGTTAAACCAAATGACACGAGTCTCTACACTCGTTTGGTTTACAAACCCTAATGCTACCCAGTCTTCCGATCTAGGTCCGGTTTATTAATGTAGTTACCTATATTAGGTGCCGTTTGATATCCGCGATCTCTAGCATTGTTTAGTTGTTACTCAAGGACTACTGAGCAATCTCAGGTGAGTACATAGACCCCTCTTTTACTGTTTTCCAAACTGTTTTGGGGTGGAACACATGTGCCTACTTGTTACTTTCATGCTTTCCTGTTTTGACATCATATACTTGCTATGTTCATTAGTACATTATAGTACATGATTTCATTACATCTTATGCTAGGTGTGCCCATTGTGTGCATTACTTAGTACATTGTTTTACACTACCTTTCATGCTAGGTGTGCCCATTGTGTGCATTACTTAGTACATTGTTTTACACTACCTTTCATGCTAAGTGTGCCCATTGTGTGCATTACTTGGTACATTGTTTTACATTACATTTTGTTGCATATGCTCATCCAGTATATGAACACATTATATAACATTTTGAACCGTTGCATATGCTTACCCAGCATATGAACACATTATACTACATATTGAACCGTTGTAATCATTTGACTGTGATTCGTTGATATCTGTGAACCGTTTGTATCTGTGAACCGTGTGAACCGTATTTGACATAGACATTTCGGCATAGACATTTTAACATGATTGACATTTGATCATGCATTTCCCACAAAACATAACTTTGATTTAAACCAAGTTTTACTTCAATACTTTGTTTTTGTGTATATGGTTTAGTTGAGACATTTCACTTGCCATACATGATATTTTGACATAAACATTTGACATGGATATTTGACATAGACATTTTGACATTGGTTTGGTTTGATTAAATGATTAAGTAACGATACGTGTGTAATATGATACAAGCATGGTGGATACGCCGCTGGTACTTCCTATATATAAGTGTTTGTATGGTATTACATATTGTAGCGTTATTTGAATCATTTCAGTTTGATACATATAACATTTTATACAAATAACATACTTTTCACAAGACATTGTTTTACAAACAACTTATCTTATACAAATCCATTTTACTATGGTTATTCATTTAACCATACATTATTCATTTATTTATACATATCATCTGAACTCATTGTTTTTCAAATGATTTACAAAACAAAGCAAATTACAAGGTTCATGACTAAACATTTTCTCAAACATAAGTCATGAAACCTATTTTCACAAAACCTATGTATCTCACAGGCATTTTTATGCTGACGTACCTATTTTCACATGTGTTTTTCAGGAACTGTTGCATAAGATGATCAAGATACACATAGGCAGACTTGGGCTTTAGTGACAATAAAAGATGCAAGACTAATTAATTATGTTGTATTTCCTTGTTTGTTAAGACATTGTAACACTGTAATCAATAAAACGAAACTTCAATTGCCATGGATTTGAAACAATTAATTCTGTTACAACACTCCCCGACATTTCCGCCACGTTTGGTATGTTCTACGTGGTCGGGGTGTGACAGTTATTGATAAAATCATTGAAGCATTACCACGAGCTGATCAATGGCAAACGTTTGTGTTTATTTTGAAAAATGATGTGTTGTATGATACGATTACTTTGGATGCTTTAATTGAAAAGGTTGAAAGTCACGAGCTTGAATTGCAGAAACAAAGCAAGATGAGCAACTCGTCATATCAATAGAATGTTGGTCTTTATGTCACACCCCGACCACGTATAACATACAAAACGCGGCGGAAACATCGGGGAGTGATCGCGACAGAATTAATTATTTCATAACCATGGCATTCAAAGTTGTATTTTATTTATCAACATAAGAGTTACATTGTCTTAAACAGGAAATAAAGAGTTCATAACATAATTAAACTAAGTCTATCTTCGTTTTATGTCTCTAAGGCACAGGTCCGCCCTAGTGTCATGATCATCATCCTACGCAAAAGCTCCTGAAAACACATGTGAAAATAGGTACGTCAGCATAAAAATGCCTGTGAGATACATAGGTTTTGTGAAAATAGGATTCATGACTTAAGTTTAAGAAAAAGTTGTTTAGTAAAAGTCAGTCATGAACCTTGTAAATTGTTTTGTTTTGTAAGTCATTTAAAAAGCGATAAGATCAAATGATATGTATAAATAAAAGAATAATGTATGGTTAAATGAATAATCAAGTAAAATGAGTTGTATAAAATAAGTTGTTTGTAAAGCAATGTCTTGTGAAAGTCGCGTTACTTGTGTAAAATGTATAAGTCCAAATTGAATGAATTTAATAACGCTATGATATATAATATAATACAAACACTTATATATAGGAAGTACCAGCGGCGTATCCACCATGCTTGTATCATATTACTCACATCTCGTTACTTAAGTCACTTAAACAAACCACAATGTATAAAGTCTATTTTTAAACCAATAGTCAAAAATCCTTGTATAAGCTATGTCAAATGTTTATAAGTCCAAAAGTAGTCAAGTAATGTGTATCAAATGTTATGTAATGTAAGTAAAGTATTGTCACATAAACCAAATGTATAAATATACAAAACAAAGTATTTTGAATATATCAAAAAGTTATGTTTTGCAAAGTAATGCATGTTACATTGATACAAACATTTATGTGGTAAGTTAACGCATACATTCAAGCCTTGAGACAGTCGGATAACCCTAAGTCAAGGTTATCAAAAGAAATGTTTTCGGATTCAGTCATTCCTTACATCCAAACAAACCCGGGATGTCAGGAATGGGATTTGTCAAGTCCTATGGTACCACTACTTACTACCGAGCGGCGTAGCTAATGTTAATGAACGTATATAAGTCTCGTTTGTGCAAACCAAATGTTATAGCAGTTGTATACATGTCATATGAAAACAATGTACTGAGTATGCTAAGTTAACATACAAAACAGAAAAGTCATGTAAATCAATGTGCTAGCATGCTATCAGTTAACATACATAGCAGAAATGTAAAGTAAAACAATGTACTAAGTATGCACACAATGGACATACATAGCATGAAATGTAATGTAAAACAATGTACTAAGTATGCACACAATGGACATACATAGCATGAAATGTAATGAAATCATGTACTATAATGTACTAACGAACATAGCAGATATATGATATGAAAACAGGAAAGCAGGAAAGTAACAAGTAGGCACATGTGTTTCACCCCAAAACAGTTTGAAAACAGTAAAAGAGGGGTTCTATGTACTCACTTGAGATTGCTCAGAAGTCCTAAGATAACCACCAAGCAATGCTAGAGATCACGGAATCAAACGGCACCTAATATAGGTAACTATGTTAATAAACCGGACCTAAATCGGAAGATTGGGTAGCATGAGGGTTTGTAAACCAAATGAGTGTAGGAACTCATGTGATATGGTTTAACAAAGCCTACATACTAAATGAAACCTAGCCTAAGTGCTTACGACCCATTACGACCCGTTTAGGTAGCTTATGCTACTTTAACGCGTCGTTCGTGTAAAACGCGTTCGGACCGCCTAACTAGTCCTATGACAAGTAACATATGCCTTAACATGTCTAATATTGTTGTCCAATCAGTTTAGATGCCAAAAGTTATGACACATATGTTTAAAATGAATTTTGGCATCAAAGGGGTATTTTGGTAATTTACCTAAGGCATATAAACTACCTATCATACAACTACTTAAACGAAGCGACCATAAGGTATAACCTCGGAAGGTTATTCCCTATATACTATGGTCACCTAATGTATTTGGTCGGATCCTAATGATCGACCAAATGGGTCGAGTTCGAAAGCATAAGCGACTGATCAAGTCGCTTACCCTTACGACCCTAGACAACGTGGTAATCAGTAGGCATAGTCACAAGGACTATAACCATCGTGATTACAATCACGTTGCGAAGTTCTAACGAACTTCGCATTGACCATAAACAGGTCAATGCAGAAAGTCAAACAAAGTTTGACTTTCGGACTCGAAAAGCATAAAAGAACGAAGGAACACTTACAAAAGAGTCCCCGAATGCTAATCTAGATCAAAATAGCTCAGGTATGAAACAAAGGTTTTAACTTAGAGCACAAAAGATCAGATTTTAGTGAGGAAAAGTGAAGGGTGGAGGTGGGTATTTATAGTAAATGGTCCACCGTTAGTATCGTTTCTTGGAAAAGGGGGCACGATCTAAGCCGTACACTTGTTGGAAAGTTGTGGTAACTCACTTGCCATCCACCATAAGAGTTTGACACTTGGCCTTTGGAGAGTGTTAAGGGCTGTTAACAGCTGTAAAAAACGTTTTGCTGCATCTGGCCCCTACTTACGGACCTAGTTTGGCAGATTTACAGTTTCAGTCCCTGCAACCTCAAAACTTGGTTTTCGATGCGTTTTTTGACACGTTTAAGCCCCATTAACCCCATTTCAAAGCTCTAAAATGAAGTTAAAGTATAGGGAACTTAAAATGTGTTCAAAAATATCTCGGGTGTCGGTTCGTTTAGCCGTACGGTTACGTTGTTCGGTTAATTACGACGGAATGCGCATAAGCGCGAAAAATGATCCAAATGGCGTGACGAATGGATTTTTCTTATGCCAAACACTAAAATAAAATATTTTAGTGCTTACATAAATTTTTGGATGTCCGGATGTATTCAGAACGTAAGTTATGCGCGAAAATGCAAACTTGTGCACTTTTTGACGCTTTTAGTCCCGGAATGACCCCAAAAGTTTATTTTAGCATACCGAACCCCTCAAAGCCTATTTCTTAGCTATGTAAAGGATATTTATGGTATGTTTAACTTATGGTCATGTTCCGGAATGTTCGTTACAGTTCAACTTGGCATACTTTCACAGTTTGTCAAGTTTAGTCCCTGTAAGCGAATTAACTTGTTTTTGCCATACCAAAGCCTTCAAAACTTATTTCTAAGTTATGTAAGGGTTATTTAAGGTATGTTAAGTATATGTTGATGTTCCGGAGTGTTTGTCGCATTAAAATGGTTACGTTTACGCACCAGTTTGCGTATAACTCTCCAGAAAGCGATATAGAGTTTGAAATCAAACAAAAGTCAAAACATGAAAAATGTAATACATAACCAAACAAACATTGGGATCAAATAACATTGTTTTATTGATAATAGAGCTGTTCACAATGATAACAAGCACAGATGTTACACTTTACTACAAAGGCAGTGTACCTTCGGTGAAAGTCAATGAATCGCCAAAGACTGCATTCAGTGTTGAAAAGTCGAAAGACTCACAGATAAGCTCATCAAGCTACGATCCAGGGTATCATTCATTGTCAACAACATAAACTCTGAAGAATCTGAAGAAATTCTCTGCAACATTGCTTTAAAGCTGAAAAATTCTCCGGCAATGAGCATTAACGCTGCTAAACAGCAAACGAGTTTTCTGGCATCGATTCTGGAATCATACGAAAGTCTGGTGGTAGGTAAAATTGGATATTCTGAACTGACAAAGAAAGATTACAACCAGATAAATCCGGAGGAGATGGAACTTATTGATCTGAGATGGTGCTTGGCTAGCTGCACTCGAAGAGCTCAGCGGTTCATGGAAATTACTGGCAGACAAATAATCGGTGGACCATCAACAAAACTGGGCTTTGACAAATCAAAAGTGACCTGTTTTAAATGCAAATAAAAGGGTCATTTCAAAAGAGAATGCAGAAACTCTACTGTTGAAGAAACCGCTAATCCATTTAAAGACGATTACTATCGTAAATCGATCTATCACAGGATCAGAGAGGAACCATCAAAGATGAAACAAATTGAAAACAATTCTGAGAAAGAGAAGTCGAGAGCATTTGTAGTGATCCAAGATGATAAAGGATTCAAATAGAGTGACCTTCTTCCAGAAGAAGAACAAGATGATGAAGGATTCAACTGGAATGATATTCTTCCAGAAGAAGAATATGGATTCAATGCTGCTTTAGTTGCTGAAGTTAAACAGAGTGCTTTTGTTGCTGAGATAAAGGAGAAAACGAGAGAAGAAATTCTGAAAGAGAAAACTGATAGAGAAAGATTCTTTGCAGATTGCAGAATTCAAAAGATGCATGAAGAGTTTAAAGAAGCAAAGTTTTATGGAAGATACTATAAGAAGAGAGAGTGTTACATCAACAAAAATGGAGATCCAGTTGTTCATAGACGAGAAGTGGTGTACAATGATGTACTGGTTGTTATTCCTCTGTCCGGCGAATACTACTCAAGTGTCGCGAAAGATAAAAATTATCTGAAAAGGTGGGATAAGATAATTCGAGATGTAATGACAGAAAGTCTAAAGAAGAGAGATGAAGAAAGAATGAAGAAGAATGTTGATGATCTAGTGAATGATTTAAAGAAGGTTGCTGAGGAAGAAACAGTGGAAGGTGAAAAAGAAGAAGAAGAAGAAGAAGAAATTGGTGAAGAATCTGTTACTGAAAAAACAGCAGAATGAAGATGATCTGAAGAAGAAAGAAGAAGCTGATGAGAAGTTGGAGAAGTCAGTTGAAGCAGCTGGTGCTAGTATTGGTGAGGAACAGAAGGAGAAAGAAGCTGACCAGACACAGATAGCAGAGAAAGCCAAAGTGCCAACGACTGAGGTAAACATTTCAACTGAATTTTCTGAAGTTTTAAATAAAACTGTTGAACAGTGCAAGAAATGCATGGAAACGTGCAGTGCTTGTACTAAAAAAGATGAAAAATCAGAATAAGAGATCTAGAATTTACTAAAATTGAAAAAGTTTTCAAAGATAAATGCAAAGAAATGTTAGAAAACGAAAAAATTTTGAAAGACAATGATGAAAAGCTAACACAAAAATGTAAGAGTTTAGAAAAAGAAAATGAGATTTTGAAAGAAAAGGTTTTAAAAATGATTGAAGAATGTTTGCAAAAGGAAAATGCTTTTCAAGAAATGAAAAAGGAATATGATTCGATAAAATTAACATATCATATTACAAAAGAGTCATATGAAGACGTGAAGAGTCAAATGAAACTTGTTCAATCGAGATTGAAACATTGTTCAGAAACATCTGATACGCTTAAGCGACAATATGAAATTAAACAACAAGTTGTAAATTCTTACATTGAAGATGTTGCTAAGCTAAAACGTAAAATAGCTGATTTAGAACAAGATAACAACAAGTTACACAGTTATCACGCTTTCATCATATGTTCTTGAACGCATTTTCAATCTAAAACTGGATGGTAAAGATTCCGAGTAAAACAAGAAAGGAATTGGCTCAGAGTATCATCAGGTTCCACCACCGTTTGAGGAAAAATTCACATTCTATGATGACGAGAAGGTGGAAAAAGCTTTCAACATGCTTGATCAATTGACAAATAATATTGACGTATCCTTTTCCAAATCTGATGATTCTAGTGATTCAGAGGTGGTAGGTAAGGTCGTTGAAAGTATTTTGAAAGAAGAGTCTGTTGAAACAGGTAAATCTGAATCACAGGATGAAAATGAAGGTAGTTTTCATGAAGGTTATCTAGAAAAACTCAAAATCTGAGAAAAATGCGAATGATGATTCAAAAAGATTGGTTTATACCATGATTGGATCGGATAAATTATTCGCAGATCTTGAAGTCCCGATTCAGAATGTGATTTCAGAAAAGATTGACAAAGTGTTCAAGTTGGTTGAAATTGAAAAATCTGAAATTTTAAAATTTGCTGGAAAAAGCAAGAAAACTTTTTTATAACAAACCTGGTTACAAGAAGAAAAACATGAAGGCTAGGTTGGGTTATAAAAAGAAACAGAATTGGAAAAGAAATGAAACGCCAAACTATCAGAAAAAGATGAATTTTGTTCATGGGAAAACTTCTGAAGAAGAGAAAGAACTCCAATTTAGACGATAGTCTAATAAAGAGTTCTATGCTCAGAAAAAACAACAACAACAGGCCAAAGATGTCACAAAGAGAACATGCTTTAAGTGTGATCAAATTGGACATCTCAGTCGAAAATGTCCAAATCTTAAACTTGTTGGTGTTGAAACGAAAAAGAAGTCTGATGTTGTGAATCAGAAGTCAACCAAGTTTGACTCAAAGCAAACTTTGAAGCCGAAAATGTCAAAGGCTGACTCACAACAAAAATGGAAACCAAAACCAAAGACACCCAAAGTTGAACCTAAACAGATTTGGAAGCAAAAGGTTGATTTTTCAAAATCAAAACAAACTTGGAAGCCAAAAACATCCAAGTTTGAACCAAAACAAATCTGGAAATTTAAAAATGATTTGTCAAAAGATAACATTCAAACATATTCAAGATTTTACCGAAGAAATGTTTCAAAAGGACAAGCTTACGTGGAAAAGAAACAAAAGGCTTATGTGAATGATAGTCGGAATGAAAATACATTTGTGAAAAACGATAAAAATTTTCCGAAGTTGAGTAATTCTTATTGTGTGACAATACCCAAGGTCAAACAGACCTGGGTTGCATTGTTCAAATGATCAAATTAGTTGAATGTGCAGGTGCTCCCGAAGACAACCGAATGTCAACTAGAGGAGTATCGGAGCAGCCTGGCACGAGAGGAGGCCAGCCTGGCACGAGAGGAGGAGGCTGCTGAACCCTGCATCTGAAATCAGGGAGTTTGTTTGTTTTTGTATATAAATAAAACATATTTCAAAAACCCTAAAAATTGAAAATTTAAAAAACCAAAAATATGTTTTTATTTTTTCAAAAATCAAAAATTTCAAAAATATGTTGATTGAATATGCCGATACCCTCACGGCGGAACAAACATGATTAATTTCACAAGATTGAAAAACGGTTTTCAAACTGTCAAATATCAATGTGTTGTAAATCATGGGGGTACTTTATGCAAAACAGAGCATGTGAAGCAGAAAATGGATGGCAAGATAAAGCTATCTATATCGGTTATCAAATTTTCTTTAAATGTTTTTAATTTTAGGGGGAGTAAACGTTGTCAGAAAATACAAAAACATTTGAAAATTTGAAAAAGCCAAAAACAATAGAAAATCAAAATGAGTTTTGTGTAAAAAGAGGAAATGATAGTACGTCAGTAGACAATCACAGTACACAAAAGAAATGGAAAGTTAAAATGTGATAAACGGTCTCACTGATGATATGCCAGTAGGTTTTTACACGCCTAGCAGATTGATTTCGAGATATAAACCTAAATATCAATACTTTCTTATCTATTGGGGAACATCTCTCCGATATATGGGTAACCCCCGAAATCTTGTTTGAGAGATTGCCAGATTCTGAGATACTAGGTCTTTATACTGTTTGATATCTGGGGTATTATACCTGGTCTTCTGATATTGCGGAAGCAATGGCCTAGACCTCGTATAATACTTTATGCGCTTTAAAAAAGCTTTCCCTCTGCATAAAAATTAAAAAATATCGAAAGATAGAAATCAATTGCAGTTGTAAAGAAGATTCCCAAAGGGAACACACCTCAAGTCGAGCCTTCATCTCTTTGACTGAACGGTAGTTCATACCTGAGCTCTCAAGGTCTCGCATTAACCCAAAGAACAGATATCCTAATGGTATATTCACCTGTAAGACTGAATCTAGGGAATCTTGATACGAGAGTATATTCTGAGGTGGGACACGCGAATAAGTTAAGTCATTAAAACACTAAATCCGTATCTCGAATCAGTTGAACTTTGTGTGAAAATTTAAGTGGATCAGTATACTGACAATCTAAGTGAATTGATTAAAACATAAAGTGTCTAAAGCTCAACGGTACTTGTGATTTGTCAAAAACTGATATGATCCTCTGACATGAACTCAAACAAAAATATTGTTTGTAAATATTTCTTTACTGTTTTATGTTTCAAAAAATTACAAAAAGATTTTGATTCTACTTTATTTTCGACAACCGATGTCAAAATGCTGAGTTTCAAAATCTAAGTATGTTGAATGTGTTTCTGAAAATAAACAAGTTCATTAATTTGAAACTTGAGGTTTTAAAAACAAAAATCAGAAACAGTTTGTGAGATCTCCAAGGTCATTAATTTGGACTTGGAAGATTATTCGTGAGGTTTTGGATGCTTAAAAACTTCAAATCCATGAAGTTATTTTATAGGGGGAGAGAGCCAAGTTAATCCTGGATATTTTCATATTGTTATATTTATGCAATAAAGCCAGGTTTTCAATTCAAAAAGATTTTAAGTGCCATATCATCATTCCTGAAAAACCTAAAAAGCTTTCACTGTCACATTTTTTAAATGCTCCAGCTTACGCTGAGAGATAGGTTTTCAATCTTATATTGTTAAATTTCTAATAAATGTTTGCGAAATTGCAGATGTTATGCCCGATTACGATCCCGATAGCCAAGTCTAAGGGGGAGTTTGAAGAGGAGCTTATCGCAAGGGGGAGCTTGTAACCGGAAAGCTAGGTGTCGATCCCAAAAGCACGGAAGCTTAACGAAAGGGGGAGCCTGAAGAAATAGTCTAACCGAAAGGGGAAGCAACAGAAGCTGAAGACAGATCCACGGGGAGTCTGTTCGAGCAAGAGAGAGTCTGTGGTTGCTGAAGATGTCAAACCTTCAAGAAGACTCAGAGAGAGAGAAAAGACAAAGATGCTACGAGATTAACTGCGGCAATATCCAAGGGGGAGTCTGTGAGTGCACGAATGTCTATCGCCTCCGTCAATCCAGTTCGTAGCAGAAATCAGAACAAGACATGGTTTTATAGTGTAAAATATATAAGAAATTCAATTTAGTAGCAAGGTGGCAATCTTGTAATTAAGGAGAACTTCCTTAATGTCTTGCCTATAAATAGAGGAGTAATGTTAGACTTTTAAGACTATTGCCATTTTGCATACTTTGGAGCTTTGAAGGTTAGAGAGAGATTTTAGAGAGAGAAAGTAGCAAAGGTGATTCGCGGTGCTTGTATTTTGTCACATCTTCAATCGAATCACGATTATATTACGTTCTTGTGTTCGATCCACGCATGTGCACGGATTCCGCACGTCGCACGTGTCGTTACGCAATCGTTCGGGAGTCGTTTACGGTCCTACAACGCGTTCACAGTATCCCTGCTTACTCAAACCACTGGGTTGAGGGTAACGTCACCTTCAAAAGAGGGGCCTCCTACAATAACTAAGATAATCTCTTAAAAAGTCCGAAAGTGCGAAAATCATCAAAGGATACATTAAAGGCGAGTCGGATCCAAGTGATTCATCTTGTCTATCTGTTTTTATTTTATTTATTTCTGCATTTTTAGTTTTTATTTTTTATGTTTCAAAACTTTTCTCAAAAAAATTTAGATTGATTAGACGTTGAGGATAAACCGGTACTAAAAGCTCTTGTGTCCTTGGACGACCTCGGTATCTTACCAACGCTATACTACGCTCACGATGGGTGCACTTGTCCAAGTGTGCGTTTAGTGTTAGTAGAATATCGTGTTTTATAAATTTAAAACTTGACTAATGTGTAAAATGGGTTTAAAATATAAATAAAAACATATCACGCTTCGCACACACCAAGGGTCTTTGTAAGAGTTTGACCAATAATTTGATCAAAACTGATTGCAGTTGGAATGGAAAGGCAGCCATCATATGATGACCTAGGCTCTTGCGCGCAAAAAACAAAGAGAAGAAGCTACTATAAAGCTTAAACGCGCAATGGCATACGCCTTGCCTTCTCTCATCAGGTAAACTCAAATGTCAAATCACATTCTCTTATCCACTCTGAGTTGACTTTCTTTAGTAGTAGGAATTATGTTGACTTTCCAAATATTTGTAGTGGAGGGCGCATTCTAATTCCAATTTAGATGCAAATGTTTCCAATCTCGCAACATATAATTGGGGCTGAAGTTGGATGGAGCGATGGATTGCTGATCGACCAAGGGAAAGCAAGGCTCTAGAGCTCGAGTAGTGCCAAAAGCTACCTTAACACGTGCATTTCATATTTTTTTATTAGTGATGTTGGAATTTGAATAAGTATAGTGTTTCGTTATTTAATAACATATGGTATATAAATTTTCTAAAAATCACCCGTGTTTGCACACGGGTTTTACATCTAGTACTATATAATAATAAAAAAAACATTTGGGGGATACATGACGCTCTATGGGATGATCTCAATTGTTTTTTCCCACCTAAATAAATAGATATTGTGATTATTAATTAATTTAAAGTCATTCATAAGTTAGTTGTAATTTATCTTTTACCCTTTTGTTTTTCATACTTTTTTATCCTATATATACACTAAATTATGAAAGTGATAATTGTTGTTTGGCCATTGCAAGTGTCGATCGATGAGTGGCGAGCTTTTGATAAACCAAATTTATGTAGCATGGATTTTGAAAACTCAATAAATGGGATAACTAGTAATTTAATTGGTTTAAAAGGTTTACTAATATTATTTACATTTACATATGTAACAATTGATGAAATGTGTTATGAATAGTGTTTTTGTTGTTTTTTTTTTTTTTGTCTTTTATGGTTTTAGACTTTTAATGGTATTTTTTGTTTTTGTTTCATTGGTATTATTGTAACTGGTATTGATATTCGTTTCAGATGAATAGAGTTAATAACGATCAAAATCACATTGCGTTGCACGGGAAAAAACGATCAAACTCTCCCCGCGTAGCGCAGTGAGGAAAACCTACTTTTTAATTTTTTTTAATTGGTACGAAACTGATATCGATATTTGCTTTTATCAATCTTCTCTTTTATGGTTTTCCGATGAGTTGAACCAATAATAACCAAAGTCACGCCGCGTAACACGAGGGAAAACCGATCAAACCGATCATATTACCACCATATAGCATGGGGAAAAACCAGGTATTGATATTTGTTTCTATCGATCATCGTTTTTATGGTTTTCGATTAGTCGAGTCGATAACGACTAAAGTCATGCTGCGCATCACGAGGGGAATATGATCAAACTCCCGCCGGGTAGCGCGGGGGGGGGGGTGACCTTTTTTAATTGATTTTATCAAAATTGGTATCAATATTCGTTTTCATCATTAAAATTAGACTTCAATGGATAGTAGCTTACATTTTTCATATTATTGTGATTTGTACATACAATATTTTTTTAATAATAAGCTTTCATTCGTTAACTTTTAAAAAAAATCCGAATATGCAGTTAAGTTTAATATTACTTTTACATTTCGTGAAAAGCAAAAGGCTTAATACGCAACCATGTTTCATTTTTTTTCTTGACATTCCTGCATAAATTTGTTGAATTATAGTTGTATACCAAAAATAATTATATTTTTGGTATCTAAGCTTATACAAGTGTGGGTAGTGTACCACTATCGTGACGAACCTAACCCATTATGAGAGAACAACATCGATAATACTATCGGTACTATCGAAACCGATATTCGGTTTTATGATTTTCAATGGATGAAAATACATGTCGATATCGTTTTGGGTGTATTACAATTTTACTTTTTTTTTTCTTTTAGTTACTATTGAAAGTGCTGGTACCGTAATGAATCAACAGATACTAACCGAATTTTCGTTGCGTAGCGCGGAGGAGTCCCACTAGTTAAAAAAACATTATTTGAAACAGTAACAAATAATATTACTAATCTTTTGGTACACTGGCATACGAAGGGAATCAAAATTGATATGCTAAGCTTAACTATTAGGGTGATAATAAAATAAGCATAAATAATCTTTTTTAATATAAAAATATAAATGAAAACACAAATAATAATAAAATACATAAATAATAACCTAACATAAAGTTCATAATCTAAATACATGTCTTGACGACTATATGTGTTAATCGATTACATTATATTCAACCCGTGCATGTAATGCACATGTTTTTTTATATAACTCTTTTTTATTTACTTGGTATGTAAAATTACACGTTTTCAAAATTATATGGTATGCATTCAATTTACAACATTTATGTACAAATAAATATATGGTAGTTATAATTACCTTATTAAGAGCGTAAGTTCAAGTTTTATATAATGAAAGTCATGTGTCAGCTATGTAGGGTTGTCCAAAAAGCTTTTGGCTCGGAGCTCGTTCGGATTTAGGTCGGAAAGAGCTCGCTCGATGTAGCTCAGTTTGAAAGTGAGCCAAGCCGGCTCGGCTCAGTTAGAAAGTGAGTCTAGCTCGGCTCGACTCGTAACGAGCCGAATTGGCTCGGTTTGGCTCGCATACCCGCTCGGCTCGGCTTAGCTCGGATTAAGTTACTTTTAATATATTTTATTTATATATATTATAATATATCACAAAAAGCTTATTTTTATTTACATGTAATTAGGAGTGTAACTTGATATTTACCATGCTAATGAACTTATATTGTATTTCGTTGAAATTAAAAACTTATTTTTTGTTGTTAAACTTGATTTTCGCTTGTATTGTATTAGGTTGAACTTATTTTAGATATGTTCTTTTGAATTATTTAATAATATTTTAGAATACTGAATTTTGAAAGTCATGTATTAGTTTTTCTTTTCAAAATCGAGCCAAACCAAGCCGAGCCAGCTCGGTTTAAAACCAAGACGAGCCCGAGCTTAGATTTCCAGCTCGGTTTCAAATCCAAGCCGAGCCGAGCCAGCTCGGTTCGGCTCGTGAACAGCCCTACAGCTATGTAACTAAGGCTTGGTTTACTGTCTCTTTCTCATATTAAATATTCGATGTCACATATTAAGTTCTAATGAACTATAGATTTAAAGAACTATATGACATATTATTTAAAATTAATATTAAAAAAATATTTATTTAACCTGTGTAATATACAAGTCCCTAAGGGTATGTTTGGCATAAAGCTTTTAGGAGCTTCTAGCTTTAAGCTTTTAAGAAAAAACTCATACTCAATAAAAAGTCTTGTTTGGTTGAAGGAGCTTGAATCTTTTAGGTTGGGAGTTTGAAGCTTTTGGTTGAACGCTCATACTAGTAGCGTTTAGAAGGAGCTACAAGTATTTAGGGAAAAAAATGACTATTTTAACCTCTAAAGATAATGAACTTTTTAATGCACAAACTTTTTAAATTTTTAGTTATGTCCATTTTTGTCATTTTATATATTTTATTAAAAGCTACAGCTACAGCTACTCTGGCAAACACCAAATATATGTAAAAAAAACTACAGCTACTAGCTACCAGCTACAGCTTCCAGCCACCAGCTATCAGCTTACAGCCAACAACTACTTTTACCAAACATACCCCTAGTTATTATATATACATACTTTTTTATGGCATGTGACATGTTTTATCGGATAATTAACTTCATTAAAAAAAATCAAAAAACTATTTTCTTGTTTTTTTTTTAAAATCAAAAGGTTGTTTGCGTGATTTTCCTTGATCTTTTTTCGGTTATTAATCAAGATTGGTTGTTAGCAGGTTCATCTTTCCCTAGTTCCTTAAGTCTAAAAGAGACGAGAAGAGTAGTAGATAGGAGAAAGAAACAGATAATATACTAGTCATGTTAATTAAAAAATAACATAACAAAACATGGTAATTAAAAAAATTCCCATAAAAATTGAGGGCCATGCTTGAAGGATGTCAAGAAACTTTTTATCCTTAAAATCCTAATATACCATTGTTATTAGAGCTGGCATATTGTGTATACATGTACACGATAATACACGATACACGAAATCTCATACACGAACACGACACGATAAGGTTTCGTGTCCAGTTTTCCATACACGAACACGAAATATTTTGTTAACAAGTATACACGATAATTACCTGTTAATACCTGTTTACGAATGTTTCAATAATTACATATCTAGGAACCTGTTCAGTGAAACAAAAGTTTCCAAAAATTCACAATAGGCTTAAATAATGCATAAACGCATAATCCGTAACAAGTTTGAAACAAAATCCATAAATGACAATCACAAAAGGTTTAAATAATTCATAACATCCATTCAAAACAATGTAAAGTTCATTGGAATGGGAATGGGAAGGGTTAGGAAAACTAGAAAGATAAGTGATAAAATAAGGTTTTCAAATCACATAGTCACACTAAATTATATTTTTTATTACATTAAAATTGTTAACATGTATTAACAGGTACTAAACAAGTAAACAAGTATTTTACCTGTTTAGAGACGAAAATTAACAGGTATTTTCGTGTCTACCTATTTAGTACCTGTTACCTGTTAAGGCCATACACGGTACCTGTTAACTTCGTATAGGTTCGTGTCGTGTATTAATGTACATGTCTAAAATTGCCGGCCCTAATTGTTATATAATTTTATCTCATCGTTTTTTATTTTATCATTGTGCCACCAGCGGAACCACCCGATCATATCCATTTCCATGGTACGGGATCAGGAGAAAACGCACTAAAGTGTGAAAACGGTGAGAACGGATCATGTCCCAACACGTGGCAGGGGGCTCTAATTGATATCCAGGGGTACGATTGTCCTTTTATACGTCCCCTCCTTATTCGCGTTATAAATCTGTTTCAAATTAAAACTCCAAAGATTTTGTGTTAGCTGTTACCTCCTTTGCAAGCTTTCTCAGATCTATGGCGTCTAACGTGGATTCTGTTCGACAAGGTAAAACTTGATGACGTTTCCTATTTTTGTTCCAGCAAATCATGCAACAGATATGGCGTTTTGTTCCTTTTATGCTTGTTTCATTGTTTTTTTTTTTTAATTTATATTTTCATAATGTGTTAGCTTTTCAATGGCGTTGTTCATGTATCCAATTTATTCGTGTTTTCATTGGTAGTTAAACAATTAGTAAGAACTGATAAATGGAGTTTTCATTATTAATATTAAATTCTCGTTTGGGATCTAGTATGTTTCTTATGTTTTTACAATCATTGGCGTTTTACACCTGATTAGTTTTGAATATTATTTAGTAGTATTTGTAAACATCAGTTATTACTATTTGTTAATTTGTGTGAACATCAGTTTTGTTAATTATGGCGTTTTCATTATGATGTTATATTTGTTAATTATTTATGTTGTTAACTGTTTTTAATTATTCATTTCATGGCGTTTTCATTATCACGTCGCATTAGTATTGTTAGTTCATTATTTTTGTTAATCAATAAAGTTATGGTGTGCGTATTTTGGCGTTTTCATCATGGCATTTTCATATTATGCGTTTATTATTTCTTGTTTATTATTCAATTAATGGCGTTTTAATCTATAATGTTATTACTGTGACAATTGGCAATTTTTCATGTAATTTCCGTACAATGTGAACAATATTTTATATGATATGGCTGTGTATTTTGAACATATGATGTGCATGAATCCATGGATTACGTTTAAAGAACTTACAAAATATTTCATGATGCATGATGATTATTATTATTGATTTCGACTCAAAATAGTTAAACAGTGCACAGTATGAAAATACCACACTTATCAGATAAACTAGTAGTACTGACAGGAGCTCAGTACTCAGTCAGACAGCATGTTTAGGACACAGATTGAGTCCCAGAACCATGGTTATACTAGAACTCTATGTAAGAAAGTAAGGGTTTATAATACTGCTTTCCGAGTGACAAGTGAACACTAGAAACTGGCCGAAACTAGCACTAAACAGAAAATTTCAGCAAATTCAGCAAAAATTCAGCATTTTTCAGCTTATGTAGTAATCTGAAATAATGCCAGAATGTTCAGAATAACTTAAAAGGCGTTGAAAACATTAACACGACATAATTACATATCATATCATACAAGTTACTAATGTTAACTTTTTAAGCGATCCGGTAACCAAAGGGACATTCGAACACAACTAGAAGCATATTGTGAACTAGTTAGCCATATTTTTATGACGACGAAACTAGTTAGTGCCTAGAACACTATGTTTTACATCAAAAGCCATTAAACACATAAACCTTCTAACTTATAACACTTATAACATACATATTACACTTAACCAATTTTTAACAAATCCTTACCCCCCATCCTAACCGTCCATATGGACCCCAACCCCCCCCCCCCCCCAGACCATGTTGACTAATCCCTTGATTAGTCAAAGATGCTTCATAGTTAACCCATGGTTAATAGTGATGGAGGGAAACTATGACCCATTAGACAAAACTCCTTATCTTAAACATAAAGACCATCAACATTATCATTTTAACATAACAAAAATCACCACACTACTCTCTCCTTCCCTCTCCCTCAACTCTCGGCCAAACTACCCCCCATCATCATCATCATTCAATTTCCAACCATTCCAAGTCTCATCTAAGGTGAAGCAAGCATATCAAAGAAGGTGGCAAGCATTGGATCTTGAAGGACCTCTCATTGGAGCTTTTAACCACCATTTTTCTTCATCATCATCTTCTAAGCTCTACCCTAGCCTTGTGCTAGTAGTAAGTGTCTTGTGAACCTATTTTTACATCTTGATTTAGTAGTCAAAGTTAACGTATAACTAAAAATCTCAAGATCCTACATAAACAAGAAGATGAACATAAGAACAAAACTAAAAATCATAAGAATATACGTTGTTTATGATATGTGATGAACTTGTTTGATGATTTCTTGTGTGTATGGTGTTAAACACCACATAAGTGCTTGCTAGATGATGATTTAAAACATGATCTAGCAAGTATGATGTTGGATCTTGAAAGATCCATGTTGAACATGCAATATGTGAAGAATGACCTTGAAAGTAAGCTTGATTTTATGTAAGGATATGGTACCTACAAGTTGTAGATCTTAAAAATGAAGGATTTCAAACATTAAAGTTTCCAAGAAAAAAAGTTTACTTATGATGAACATGGTTTTGAGTTTTGAAAGAAAGTGAACCTATTTCTTATGTAAAAATGGAACACTTGAGGATTTAGAACATAAAAAGTTAAAGAAGATTAATTTTTATGAAAATGGTTTACAAGTTGTGAAGGTGGAACTTTTACAAGAATGGTTTTTGTGGAATAAAAATCATGTTTTAGAGGCTTATGGAACTTGATAAACATCATGCTAAAAGACTACAAATTTTTATAAAAACTTTCTGATGGGATTTTCACAAGTTTATCAAAGTGATTTCATCCGTATAAAATCAAAACGCAGCAGAAATAATATTTAAAACATGTTACTTTTAAGATATAAATTTCATTTATATGCAAAATCCCAAAACCCGGATCTATATATGAAAATGCATACTATCAAACACAACCATAGGATGTTTAGAATACTACCTTCTTGGAGTAATAGGATGATGCTTCTTGAACGATTGCCTTCAAGAGTAGAAGACCTCAAGCTTGTATATCCCAAGCTTCCAACAAACACCTTGATTGTAGCTAGGATTTAACACACTTATGATCAAAAATTAAACACTTGAAACACCCTTGTCTTGGCCGAAACTTGAGAGCAAAAGAACAAGTCTTCCACTTTTATTTTTGCCATCTAAATGTTTTATAAAACCATGAGAGATGTTCACCTCCATTTCACCCAATCATCATACATCTTTCACATGCAAATGCATGAAAGGTTATTGGACCAAAATGGTCTATTGGGAAGAGGTAAAGGGGGTGGCCCACTTGGGCATTTATTTAAAAAAAAAAATCAAATTTCTTTTATTAATTATTTAAGTCTTATGTATATTTTATAACTTTTATAAAATATAACATCATATGTTATAAGACTTATGTAACCTTTTATAATGTTATTTAACCCATTAAATAACAAAATAAAATATTCTCTCAAAATAAATTATCCATATAATTTATTAGTTTCTCAAGTGTAATTATTTAGAAAACCAATTTCTAAATATTATAAGTGTTAATATTTATTTGTTTGATCATATCATAAATAAATATTATAAGTGTTTGTCTAGCTTGTATTTGGGTATGACTCGACTTGGATCATAACGTACTAGCCACATCAATCTAATATGTGTCTTGGGCATACAGACTCCAACAATCTCCCACTTGCACAAGATACATAGAAGATTGATGTAAGTAGTAAAGACCACCTAACTATAGTTTACTACCCCTAATACGTATGACTATATTTCCCATTCAATAACATCATCCCCATCAAGTCCCTTACTTGAACATGATTTAGGTGAATCTATCATTTATCCTTTCGTTACAGATGTCATGTTAAATCCAGAGACATAGAGTGATCACTCTCTATTGATTTAAATTTAGCAGGCCTTAGACATCTTACTCTCAACGAATAAGAGGAACAAATCCCTTCTTGACTACATACGTCTCTCACAATCACCTTGTATCACACCTGAGTTTAGCCTTGTGTACTGCCTTATTACAGACAGCTAAGAACTAGGTCAAGGTATAATACTTGGTGAATATCAAGACCTAATATGTATCTCAAGTCAGAGGATACTATGATATTCGCCTTTACTCAAATTTACTTATGATCAATCACAAATGATTCCATGCAGTAATATTTGAGAGCGAGTCGGTCCAATATTTGTATCCCACAAATATCTATGAACTTCGGCAGCAACACTTTGCTCTATATTCATACTAAATGAATATCCACCAATCTAAGTTCATAATAGTCTTACATTCATATTTATTCCCACAAGTATGATCGACTACGGACATTTAAAATAATTAACTTATTCATGGATTTAAACATGCTAAAATGAAACGTAACTCAAAATACCATAAAAGAGTTAAAATAACAATTGTTTCAATATACAAATACAACATAGATCAAATCCAATCACTAGAATATCGAAGTCCTAAGGCACATGTATGACCCTCATGTTTTGCCCTGTTAAGGAGCTTCGTGAGTGGATCCGCAATGTTTTGATCGGTGTGAACTTGGCGGATACATATCTTTCCTTTTTCAACTTCATCACTTATGTAGTTGAATCTCCGCTCGATGTGTCTAGTCTTTTGGTGCCCACGAGGTTCCTTGATTTGAGAATCGCACCCTCGTTATCACAAAAGATCTCTAGGGGGTCTCGAATGGTAGGGACCACCCCTAGGTCGACTATGAATTTCTTCAACCATGCAGCTTCCTGGGTTGCCAATGAAGCGACGAAGTATTCTTAGTGGACAATGCTACCACGTCTTGTTTTGAGCTCTTCCAAGAGACTGCTCCTCCATTTAAAATGAAGACATACCCCGATTGCGATCGAGAATCACTTCGATCGGTTTGGAAACTCGCGTCCATGTAACCCTTTACAAAGAGTTCCTCCTCACCAGATCCATATATTAAAAACATATCCTTAGTCCTTCTAAGGTATTTTAATATGCACTTAATAGCCTTCCAATGACTGTTACCTGGATTTTGTTGGTATCTACTCGTCATGCTCAAGGCGTATGACACGTCCGGTCTGGTGCATATCATTGCATACATGATGGATCCTATAGCAGACACATATGGGATTCCTTTCATTTTCTCTTGCTCATCCTTTGAGCTTGGACATTGAGATGTATTCAATATTGTCCCCTTTTGAATAGGCACAAAACCTCTCTTAGAGTTCTCCACTTGGAACCTATTCAAGACTTTGTCAATGTATGTACTTTGGTTTAAACCTATCAAGCGCCTTGATCTATCCCTATAGATCTTTATTCCCAGAATGTAGGCGACTTCACCAAGATCCTTAATGGAAAAACAACTTCCAAGCCAAGCTTTTACACCTTCCATGGTTGGAATGTCATTTCCAAATAGTAGAATGTCATCGACATACAGTACTAAGAAAGTGATGATACTCCCACTAGCTTTCTTATACACACAAGCATCATCGCCGTTCTTGATGAATCCAAAATTCTTAATTTCTTCATCAAAACGGCGATTCCAACTTCTCGATGCTTGTTTCAATCCATAGATTGATTTCTTTAACTTGCATACTTTGTCAGGATGTTTTGGATCGACAAAACCTTCTTGCTGGACCATATAGACATCTTCATCAAGATATCCATTAAGAAAAGCCGTTTTGACATCCAATTACCAGATCTCATAGTCATAATATGCAGCTATGGCAAATAATATCCTGATTGACTTTAGCATCACCACAGGCGAGAATGTCTCATCATAATCAATCCCTTGAGTTTGAGTGAAACCTTTTACTACAAGTCTTGCTTTATAAGTATCCAAGTTACCATGCATATTTGTTTTCTTCTTGAAAACCTACTTTCTACCGACTACTTTAGAGTTAAGTGGTGGCACAACCAATTCCCAAACTTGGTTGCCATACATGGATTGCATCTCTATGTTCATGGCTTCAAGCCATTTGTCACAATCAGATTTTAACATTGCATCATGGTATGTGGTTGGTTCATCTGAATCCACCACGTAGCATCCATCCATGAAAAATCCATATCTTTCAGGTGGACTACTAATTCTACCAGATCTGCGAACATTTTGTGCGTACTGATCAACCTCTTGATCGTTTTCAACAACCTCTTGTTGAGTGCTAGTATAAACCAAATGTGTATCGTCTTGTGGTTCTTGATCCTCCTCTAGTTCCACTGTTCTATCACTAGTTCCTTCCATAAGGAACTTAGCTTCTAAGAATTACCCTTTCGAGCAACAAATACCTTTTGCTCGGTTGGATCGTAGAAATAATATCCTATATCATCTTTAGGATATCCTACAAAAATACACTAAGTAGATCGGACTTCCAATTTATTTGGGGTGTACTGCTTAACATAATCTTCACAACCCCAAACCCTTAAGAATGATAATGATGGAGGGTTTCCATGCCATATTTCAAAAGGTGTCTTTTCCATTTTTTTGGTTGGGGCCATATTTAGTATACGGACTGCAGAGAGCAAAGCGTAACCCCAAAATGATAGAGGTAATGTGCTTCTAGCCATCATAGATCGAACCATATCTAATAGAGTTCGATTTCTCCTTTCGGACACACCATTGTGTTGTGGTGTTCCAGGTGGAGTAAGTTGTGAGATAATCCCACAACTCCTAAGATGATCTTAAAAAGCACCACTAAGGTATTCACCTCCTCTATCGGTGCGAAGGACTTTGATTGTTTTCTTGAGTTGATTTTCTACTTCACTTTTGAAGTCTTTGAACATTTCAAATGCTTCATCCTTGTGTCTTAGTAAGTACACATAACCATAACGACTATAGTCTTCGATAAAGGTAATGAAGTATCTTTCACCATTCCTAGTCATCGGCTTAAAAGGACCACATACATCTGAATGTATGATACCTAGTAAGTCTTTAGCCCTTTCAAAAGTTCCACTAAAGGGTGTCTTGGTCATTTTGCCTTGTAAACAAGATTCGCATACATCAAATGAATTATCTTCATTTGTATTCAAAAGACCATTTTTTTGAAGTGTATGCATGCGATTCTTGCTTATATGTCCAAGGCGACAATGCCAAAAGATAGGAATCACTCAAATCCATTTTGAGTTTCTTGTTAGTTACTTGGTACATTGAGCTATCACATGATGCGTTGTCTTGATCTAGTTCATAAATACCATTTAAAGGCATAGCCTTAAAGTAAAACACATCATGCATAGAAACATAAATGTCTTGGTTAACAAATTCGAAATTAAAACCACATTGTCTTAAAGGGAAACAGAAATTATATTCCTAGTCAAACTAGGAGCATATAAAACATTCTTCAAAATAACTTCCAAACCACTTGGAAGCTCTAAAACGTAGTCTCCTTGAGCTTCGACTTCAACCTTTGCTTCGTTGCCCATGAAGAGACTAGCATCTCCCTTCTTATAATGTTTATTTCTTTTGAACCCCTGCAATAAATTGCAAATATGAGTTCCATATCCGGTATCTAGTACCCATGTGTTAGAAGAAATAACATTAAGCTCAACATGTATCATAAAGATAGTACCTGAGGTTTGCCCTGCATCCCTCTTGTTTTTCAACTCATTGAGATAGGTTGGACAATTTCTCTTCCAGTGTCCTATCTCACCACATCCAAAACATGGGTCATTCGTAGCAACCTTTTGCTTCTTCTCTTTTGGTTTGGCGGGTTTTGCTTTATCTTTTCCCTTTTCCCTTTCCTTTGACGTGTCCCTTTCTTTTAGCATAGTTTGCTTTAGAGTCGGGGTGGGGCCTCTTCTTGTTGCCCCCTTCATTGATCACAAGGACGGGTAAAGCCTTTTTGCCCATTCATGCTTCAGCCGTTTTGAGCATTGCATGAAGTCCAACAATGCTCTTGTCCCATCCATTCATGTTGTAATTCATTACAAAGCTTTCGAATTTCTTTGTTAAAGAGTTGAGGATCAAATCCGTAGCCAACTCTTTAGAGACGGGACAATTTAGCCGTTCGAGGCGATCAATGTGGCTTTTCATCTTGAGAACATAAGATGATACCAATTGGGTTTCCTCCATTTGACATGCATGAAGCGCTCGAACAGTTGCGAAGCGTTCTACCCTTGCTTGTTGTAGGAACATTTCCTTTAACTGGGTAATCATGTCGTATGCCCCGTGATGTTCAAAATCCTTTTGAATTTCGGGTATCATAGTTCCCAACATGAGGCATGAGGCTTGCATTGAGTCCTCGGTATACTTAACCCAATCATTGTAGGCTTCCACATCTTCCACGTTAGGTTCATCGGGAATAGGATCGTCCAACACATATGATATCTTCTCTTGCTTGAGAACGATTCTCAAGTTTCGAAACCAATCCATGAAGTTGTTATGGTTGAGACGATCCTTTTCAAGGATGGTTCTTAGTGATAGGTTTCAGACGGTTTGGTTAATCAGGTTTGCATTGTTAGCGGCCATCTACAAAATTTAACAAGTTCAATTTAGTATTTTCAATATTATTATATTTTAATCATTAATACCCTTTTGTGTCTTAAAGACAATTAATAATTAAAATCTAGAATCCAACGTTACATTTAAATATTGGTTAGGTGACATTTATCCCTCTATTTAAATTAACATGGTAGTCAACGTTTGACAATTGCAACTCTTTGCAATTTCTAGCCATATGGGATCGGTTAAACATCTTTATGTTTAGTTGGCATGTTTAATCCCATCAACACCTTTGTCCGCCATGCTTCGGTGACCCTAAGCACATGGTTTCCAAATCAAGTCGTCCAATTTACACACACGTGTGAGTTTATACTGGTTAGGTGACCTTTATCCCACAAACATGGTAAACCCACCTCGAATATACAAGTTCCCTCGAACGTGGTTAGGTGACCTTTATCCCACAATAAGAGTTCCCAAGTGTTTCGAGTGTTGTATAAAAGGATGGTGTTTGACTTGTTTTATAAAAGGTTTTTTTTTTAATATTTCAAAATTCTAGTTTAGAAAATATTATGTACCATTCATTTGCATGCATTCAAATCCTTGGTACTTTAGTGAAAACAAGTTTTTCAAGGTTCTTTTTAATAAAACCTATTTTATTATAAAATCATCAATTTTTAATAAAACCCTTTATTAACCATTTTAATGATTTTGTAAAGAACCAATTTTACGCTTGTTGTTGATTATTAGTTTGTTAAGTCATGCATATCTACATATCATCTAAACAACAAAATAAGCAACCAAACAAGCACATCATACATAACAATAGGTGCATAACCATAGCCAACTATTTTGACAACACTTGTTAGCCGAAACAAGTGTGCCAAAAGGTCCTTCCTAAGGGGTGAAAAATGACACAAGCGATGTGTCGTTGAACTCCCACTTGATCCCGCATCCAAATGCTTCAAGTCTCCTTCTTGTGTTGTGATTTCTCCACTTTCTTTGAGCTTCCAAAAGTCTTTTATATTCAGCTCCAAACTCCTTTGGACTTTAAAAAATGTGTTTTGGTTATCGGGTTAAAATCCCGTTGAGAACCATGAAGCTCTTTGGACCGAATATAGCCAAACCAAAACCACATTTTTGTGTGCATCTTTTTTTACAAAATATATCCTAATACATTTTTCTAGTAAAATAAAATGCACCTAATCTATTTATTTTACATACCAAATGAAAATAAATAAATTACATATCTTACAAATGGAAGAACAAAAAATAATAATTATTACAACCCATTGAATAATTAATAAAATAAATCACAACACAATCATTCAACACAAGGTCATGGCTAGGTTATATGCACCAAAATATATATCCAAATATATATATTAAATCAAGAAGCATAAAAAAATGGTTACCTTTTATGACCATTTTCGGTTATGTACAAAAAACCGAAAAGGTAAGTTTTGTCCAAACAAACAAATCATCCATATGAAATAATTTTTCAAGATTCCCTTATGCATGTAATAAAATAATCTTGAAAAACAAAGGGATAACCATATTAAAATTTTCGGCCATAGGGTTTTATTCAAACCCGAAACCTGAAATTTTTAATCTATTGAAGCATGCACTCATATAAGCGGCTCTAGATGCCATTGATGGGATTTTCACATGTTTATCAAAGTGATTTCATTCGTATAAAATGAAAACGCAGCGGAAATAATATTTAAAACATGTTACTTTTAAGTTATAAATTTCATTTATATGCAAAATCCCAAAACCCGGATCCATATATGAAAATGCATACTATCAAACACAACCATAGGATGTTTAGAATACTACCTTCTTGGAGTAATAGGATGATGAAAAGGATGATGCTTCTTGAACGGTTGCCTTCAAGAGTAGAAGACCTCAAGCTTGTATACCCCAAGCTTCCAACAAGCACCTTGATTGTAGCTAGGATTTAACACACTTATGATAAAAAATTAAACACTTGAAACACCCTTGTCTTGGCCGAAAATTGAGAGCAAAAGATCAAGTCTTCCACTTTTATTTTTGCCATCTAAATGTTTTATAAAACCATGAGAAATGTTCACCTCCATTTCACCCAATCATCATACTTCTTTCACATGCAAATGCATGAAAGGTTATTGGACCAAAATGGTCTCTTGGGAAGAGGTAAAGGGGGCGGCCCACTTGGGCATTTATTTAAAAGAAATCAAATTTCTTTTATTAATTATTTAAGTCTTATGTATATTTTATAACTTTTATAATATATAACATCATATGTTATAAGACTTATGTAACCTTTTATAATGTTATTTAACCCATTAAGTAACAAAATAAAATATTATCTCAAAATAAATTATCCATATAATTTATTAGTTTCTCAAGTGTAATTATTTAGAAAACCAATTTCTAAATATTATAAGTGTTAATATTTATTTGTTTGGTTGGTCATATCATAAATAAATATTATAAGTGTTTGTCTAGCTTGTATTTGGGTATGACTCGACTTGGATCATAACGTACTAGCCACATCAATCTAATATGTGTCTTGGGCATACAGACTCCAACACTTTCAAGTTCACATCTTCATGAAAATGTTTTTTTATGCATATGGTAAGTTGTAAATTGTTGTTGATGATTTTTGAAAAAGAAAAAGATATGCTTAAAGCATGGAAACCTCCATTTTTCAAAGGAAACTATGGCAAAAATTTTGTAGAATTTAAACGCTTAGAAAAATATGTTTTAACAAGTGTTTACAAGTAATCTTGAATCATGATTTTAAGTATAAATATTGCCATAATTTTTGGTGTAAAAATTGCAAGTAATGGAGGTTAATTTTCAAAAATAAAAATGACTAAGTATGTATTTTGGAAAATATATATTTAGAAATCACACAAATTATGTGCTATGTGTATATTATTTGTATTAGTTACACTAAAATTAGGAACTTGAAAATAATATACCACACAAAAATACCAAAAATTGTAATTAAAGAATTACAAAAATTACAAGAATACTAAAATATATACATCTTGGACAAATAATGGATTTTGGACAAACGGACTTATCGGACATAATAAACTCTATATATATACACATATATTCCGGATTAAAATAATATAGCAAGGCTTGGTAATAATATATTTTATGAAAACCGAATAAGTGACAAAAAAATATTTTTACAAATAATATATCATATTTTGTCAACTTGAAAATATATTATTTTGAGTATGAGAAAATATATATTTTCATAAACACTTTAAAAATATATTATTTTAGTGAAAACTAAAAATATATATTTTTCTAACTAGATCTTAAAAAATAAAGTATTTTTAAGATATATGTGAATACATATATTTTACCAAGTCAAAATATAGATATTTTTCTATGAACTTATCTTAAAATACATATATTTAAGAATACAAGAATAGTCATTTTTAATAGAGCAAAAACAATATTCTTGAAAATTAAATATATATTAAGTGTGAAATACTTAATAAATACAAGAAAATACGTATTCCTATACGTATAAATACACACCAACATACGCTACCAACATTTGGTAAAATACCCATATACAAGTATTATACATAAATATGAGAATACAAAGTGACATGCTTAACATACTCATAATACAAGTATGCCTATACTTGGGAATACGTATAAATGTATAATACACAATAAATGGTACGTTGGTTATGGAATCTACAAACATGCGTATATGGAAATCTTGTGATAAAACGAGTTAAAAATATATTATTTTTAACAAAAACCCCGAATAGTTGCATGAAAATAAATTAAGTTAAAATATAATTATTTTAACTAATATATTAAATTTGGAATTATATATAATTATGAAAATTATATATACATTATACACCGAAAGTGTAACTCAAAGAATACAAAATTCCAAAACAAGTCCTAATAAATAATTAAGACTAAGAGTCGTTACACGACCAAGGTGTCTAATAGAACATAGCACGTGTGTAGGTAGTGACACGACTCGCGGACATCAACTTTGAGTATACACGATCTTAGACGCAAACTTGTGAGTTCATGTCCCCCTTTTCTCTTAAATGTTTTCGGATTTATAACTCTCGGGGGTGAAGTACATATTTCAATGGTATGGTTTAGCTAGGGAATGAACTGTTAGATCATGTGGATGGGTAGTATCTCTCTTAAGTGCCATTAATCTTGTTAAGACCGAGGGGCAGAAGTGGTAGATCTATCGGGTGTAGCGAGCCCCACTCATGGGTCCTTGTGTGGCCGCATGTAGTGCTTTTGTCGTTCTAGTCGGTTGGACCGGAGGAAATCCGCTAGCTTTGAGTGCTTCCTACGCCACCACACATATTAATGTCCTTGCAAAACATTAATGATCTGTTCATAGACGCTTTACATACCTGTTATCAAAAGAATCTCTCAAATGTTTACAAGTTTATTCTGAGCTCACATAAAACGCATGAACTCGCTCAACTTTTGTTGATGTTTTCAACTTACATGTATTTCAGGAAACTAGATGGATCTTTGGCGCGGGAGTTGTTTCCAAGATGTGAATTTCAAGTTTAGACGTCATCCACTTTTGGAGGGTTTGAATCGTATATTTCATCTTTGATGAGATATATGGTGCAAAGCCTCGTGATTCTAGTCTTTTGTTGAAAAAGTCCTTTGTGGAACTTATTGTCTTTTGATGTTTGGTTTGTAACTTAACTTAATACTATGTTGGTTGGAAAACTTGAACAACTTGTGTTTGTAATGTTTTAAACTTATGAATGGATGAACATCATTATTTTAGTCATATAGTTGTTTATTATAATCGAATGCAATGAAAACTGATCAAGTCACACGTAATTGTCAGGGTGTGACAATTACGAGACATTTTCTATTTTTAATGGCGTTTTTCTGAATTTTTGTTCCTCGCTGTGTTTTCTCAGACGAAGTTGCTTCCTCGAGTGAAGGGTTTTGCCTCAAAACTGGATTACCATTTATCATTCCTGACGTTAGTGAAGAAATAAAGCCCACAATGGACATGACATTCACAAGCCTCGATGATTGTTATTCAATGTATGTTAAGTATGCCAAGGCTTGTGGGTTTTCAGTCAGGAAAGGGACTGAAAAGATAAACTCAAAAGGTGTATTACATATTAAGTATTACATGTGTACGAGAGCTGGGGTATATAAGGACAAGAAGGCTGATACGTTAGACCCCAATCAAAAGGAACGTTTAGTGCAATCCAGCTTTTCAAAGAGGACTGATTGTGGTGCACTGTTATGTGTAATTTTTGAGGCTAGATCATAGAAGGTCTATAAGTTTGTCGAGGAGCACAACCATGATCTTGTTGAACGTCCTGATAAGCATTTTCTTCTAACTGAACGACACCTCACTCAGCTCCAGAAGCATGTTATACACAACATGTCTAAGTTGAATTTGGGTCCAATCAAGGCATTTAATGTTATAAAGACTTGTTTTGGCGGTTTTGAAGACGTGGGTGCAAGTAAAGTTGAATTTCAGAACTACAAGAGGCAAATTAACTTGTTTATAGGGGAATACGACGCCGATATGGTTGTGAGACATTTGGATGAAAAAAACATTCCCAGCCTAATTTCTCGCGAAGACAATCGTTTGAAGGGACTTTTTTGGTGTGACGATCAAGCCAAATGTAATTACCATGTGTTTGGTGATTTGATTTCGTTTGATGCCACGTATCGTTCCAACAAGTAATATTTTTATAATTCAACTTCTTCTGTTCTTTTTTGGCATTTTATGAGTTTACATGCAATGGCGTTTTAATGAGTTTACATGCAATGGCGTTTTTATGGGTTTACATGCAATGGCCTTTTTATGAGTTTACATGCAATGGCATTTTATTATTGTTTCAGTTCTCATGGCGTTTTATATGTAGATACGCTATGGTATTTGTACCGTTCACTGGTATAGATAATCATCACTGCAATGTTACATTTGGTGCTGCATTATTGGTGTCGCAAACTGCTGATACGTGTATTTGGTTGTTGAGAGTTTTTCTAAAAGTTGTTGGTTCTCAACCAAAAGTTGTTGTCACTGACCAAGATCCAGCAATGAAGAAGGCTATTTCTGCTGTATTTGTTGACACAAGGCATCGGTTATGCATGTGGCATGTGATGCATAAACTTTCTCTGAAGGTTGATATGCTTATTTTTACCTTTGGCATTTTAGGATACATTGCACTTTAAAATATATGGCGTTCTGTACCTTGTTACTGTTTTTTCAATTAAGTTGTGTCTTGGTGTAATATGTATGTCTTTTATGCATGGCGTTTTCGTGTTATACATAGGTTGGTTTTAGGCTATGCAATTCCACCAATTTCAAAGAACGTATTTGTGGTGTTGTGTGGACGGATATTCTTACACCTGAAGAGTTTGAATTGGAATGGGAAGTGGTTATCGGAGAGTTCAATTTAGCAGATAATGATTGGCTATTTGATACTTTTGCACTCAGGGAATCTTGGATGTCGCAGCCCCCGACCCCTGCGCCGGGAGCGGGCAGCCGTGAGATCTCAGAGCGGGTGGTATCAGTGTTTATTAATTTGGCAGCGGAATTCGAACATCAGGACCGTAGTTAGGAAATATTTTATCAGAGTTAAAACACCATACTTTTTATAATAATACAATGGGATAAGACCCAAGTTTCAAGTACAATACATTTATAGGGATAACCCCTAATTATTGAAAACAAAATCTCCTTTTTATTTAGGTAACTTTTATAGCCACAACTTTAAGCCTTTAGTGCTCTCCAGCTGGCTTCTATTACCTTCACATTAAGTTACCTGAAACGTGTTTTAAAAAGGTTTTATCAGCAAGAAATACTAGCGAGTGCATCCCAGTTTAATCAAAATAGCTTTTATAACTTTACATTATTGAGAGCGATTACAATGTTTATATCTACCAATATACTCATTTAGTACTGTCAATCCTAACTTGTGGGTCATATTACTCATTGGCTAACTCTTTGTCCAATAGTAACGGATTTCAAATAATTATACAAAACCCCAACATACCAGCAGCAATTGTAGAATACATAGACTCAATCACTGTTAAGTATAATTGAAAATATTTGAGGTTTTGGTAAAACGATTGGTAGAAAAAGAGAATGACATCCTTAATGACGGTAATGGCTTTCTCTCTGGCATCTTGGGCGATTTTGGCGACTCACTGATAAACCCTACTTTTTGATTTCCAATCCTCTTCTAGATCGATCTGGGTTAGGTATTGGGGTTTGTCGAATCCTTTACTAGTAAGGTTTCTAGACACTACGCTGGTTTCTAATCTTTTGAAGTCTTGATTAGGGTTGTTTGTTTCTCTTTTGGTTAAGTAGGGTTTTGCTGTCACACCCCAACCGATGGCGGAATCATCAGGGCACGGCACTGAGCGAAACAGATTGTCTAGAAGTTTCCATAACAACTCTATTTACCAAATATTTAAAGCAACACGTCCCATACCATGTCATAAATGATAATACAATTATTACAGAAAAGATCTAGTCAAATTGTTCTGTTCCGACAACTCAGATTTTTTATTACAGACAATTGTTTATTGTTGACCTATGTCTCTCCTAGCCTCGATTTCACTGCAAAGTAAGCAAATAAGCATCCTAAGCACCTGTCACATACGTTAAAGTAAAAGTCAATACACATAGTGTAAAGGTGAGCATACAAGTTTAATAGATATAATAGAGTTCGAAATTGTTACGCATAACCAGCACATACACAGTGTAAAATGAGGCATGTTAGTTATCGACATGAACCTATGACTGCGGGTTGACTGCCCAAGGCAGTTCCCGATACACACTCACCACTGTGAGCCATGTAACTAATTGTCCTTAACAACCCCTGAGTGAACAGGTGTTGAGTCCAAACTATAGTACTATCGTTGCTAAGGCAGGTAGACAGCATTCCATGTGTAAACATAACAAACAAGCATTCATTAAGTCACGTATAACATGCGGTAACGGTTAGCGTTAAAAGTATTGCGTAGTGTGTTAGATGTGATTTAGAATAAGTAACGTATCTAACACCTAAAAATGTGTAAAGCAAAAAGGGATCGAGTATACTCACAGTGATTGGTGGATTGAAGGGAGCGCTAGAGTAGGGTTAGCCTGATCAAAACGATAGCATAATGATAAGCGACGCGTAAAACGACAAAGAGTGCGAGTGGGTCGGACAGCAGTTCGATCGGATGGCAGTCCGATCGAACAGCTGGTCGTGCGAGTGAAAATCCGCTCGGATGGTCATCCGATCGGGTGGCCTTTCGAGTGGATTGTTTCTTCCTTTATGAAGGATGTGTTTGTGTATGATGGCTTGACTTTTGAAGTTTTTGCTGTAGTATTTTGAAAACATAGAAGTATCTCTGCCTTACAAGTCGGTCGATCGATCGGACGACAACCCGATTGGTTAGACACTTTAGTGAGAACAAGTTCACCGCAGTTTGCCATTCGATCGGATAGTAGTCCGATCGGGTGGCAATCCACTGATATTGAACATGTTGAAAATTGTTTAGGTGTTGAAGTTTAAACATCACATGGCCGAGCGGTAATCCGACCGGATGGTAGTCCGATCGGACAACAATCCGTTCAACATTCAGACTTCAAATGTTGGTAAACAGTTTAAGTGTGGGACCCAAGGTGCAAGTCGATCGGGGGACAACCCAATCGGATGTCAGTCCGATCAGATGGTAGTCCGATCGGACGGCATTCCGTCCTGGTTGTTCCGAACGTCTTACACTTGGTTGTTTTGATAGTTTGTCATTTTATCGGGATGGTGTGATAACGTGTTAATCAACAGAACCCCATCTTGACCCTAGCGACCCGATTGAACAGGAATCACTCAAGTTCAACCAGTTAACCGGTTCATGACGTTTGTTCTTGGATAACCCAAAATCAGTGGTCTCGTGGATAGAATCCAGATCTTGGACCAACACAATCACAAGAAAGAGTAGAAGGTTAGAACAAGCTCCGATTCTATCGGTTTTGAGTGCATTGAGTGTAAAAGAGTTGAAAGAGAGTTGGAAAACCATCTTTCAATCCCTTTTTACCATGAATATGTTTAGATCTATGAAAGATCTTTGTTTGTTTATGTGGAAACCAGTTAGCTCCAAGTTGTTCTCAGTGGATTGAGGCCAAAACATGAAGTTCTCAAGAACACCATGATGACATCATCCCAGAACACCTCAAATCTAGTGATTTCACGGTTAAAAGTTAAGATTCAAAAGATAGAAAGGTGTAGATCAAAGATGTACAAGATTTAGGTTGAGATCTTACCGGAGTTGAGAGAAATCAGAGAAAAAGTAAGGTTGGAGCGCTGGTCGGACAGGAGAGTGCCAAAAGTGGTAAGTTATGATGGTGACAGGGGGTATTTATAGGGTTTCCCAAAGTGGAAAGGGTGGATCGATCGAGTGACAGCCTGGTCGACTGGCTGATCGATCGAGCGGTAGCTTGATCGAATGGCTGGTCGATCGGCTGGTCACTTGGTCAATTGGCCAGTTAGTTCGGGTGTTCGGTGCGACGAGTTTTGCGGTTTCGATTGCGACTGCGAGCGTTGCGATGCGATGGAGTTTCCTATACAAATTACTTTTAATCCCAACTACTATATCTAACATACAATCATCCTAATTCACTTGCGTTTAGTGCTTGCGATTCGATTGCGATTGAGTTTCGATTACGCTGCGATTTATCACCACAACATAAACATAAATAAACATGCACAAGTAACACATAAGGCACACACACACGTAAAACATTATCCAGAATGCGTTATTCGAGTTGCGAGTACGATTGCGATAAGCGATCAAATATGCGATAATTATCGAAAAATCCTGGATTATTAATAAGTACTCCACATAATACAACTAACATTAAGCATAAATTAGACTATCTACGAGTCAAAGAAGTCAAAACAGGAATGGAGGAAGGAGTGACAGATCGCAATTAGCAATCTTTTCTTCCTTTGACTTCAATCTTGACTTTTGAAACACGGGGTGTTATAGCCTCCCCCACTTAAGGGAATTTCGTCCCGAAATTAGGCCGAAGCCATAACAAACAACTGCGGGTACTTCGCCTTCATGTCGCTTTCGAGTTCCCAAGTGAACTCTGCGCCTCGTTTGCCTTCCCATCGGACTTTCACAATATGAATGCGCGAGCGTCTGAGCTGCATGGTTTGGCGATCCATGATCTGGACAGGCTTCTCCACGAAGTGTAGTGTTTCGTTTATTTGGAGATCATCAAGAGGTACAATTAAATCATGCTCAGCTGGGCACTTGCGGAGGTTCGAAACATGGAAAGTCGGGTGGACGTTACTAAGTTCCTCTGGTAGTTCGAGTCTGTAGGAGACTTTTCCAATCCTTTCCAGAATCTTAAAAGGTCCAACATATCGAGGCGCTAGCTTCCCTTTCTAGCCGAATCTGACCACAACCTTCCAAGGTGATACCTTTAGGAGTATGTAGTCGCCAACGTCAAATTCAAGGGGCTTGCGTCGTCTATCGGCGTAACTTTTCTGACGACTCCAAGCTTTCAGGAGATTGTCTTGAATTTGGAGGACTTTGTCAGTCGTTTCTTGCAATAGCTCAGGACCGGTTAATTGTGAGTGACCGATCTCGTGCCATACAATAGGCGATCGACATCTTCTTCCATATAATGCCTCGAATGGTGCCATTTGAATGCTGGAATGATAACTGTTATTATAAGAGAATTCGATTAACGGCAGGTAAGCGTACCAATTACCCCCGAAATCTATGACACACGAACGGAGCATGTCTTCAAGGGTACGGATCGTTCTCTCAGTCTGACCGTCGGTTTGAGGGTGGAATGCGGTACTCAGATTTAGCGTAGTACCGAGAGCTGCTTGAAATGTTTCCCACATTCGCGAGGTAAACCGAGCATCACGGTCAGAGATGATGTCGTGAGGCGTCCCATGATTACAAATGATCTCATCGGTGTAGATTCGGGCTAATCGTTCTACCTTGTAGTCTTCTCGTATTGGTAGAAAATGGGCAGATTTGGTTAAACGGTCAACGATAACCCAAATGCTGTCGTGACCTGATGGCGTGCGTGGGAGTTTGGTTATGAAGTCCATAGCTATACTCTCCCACTTCCATATAGGGATCGGGGGTTGTTCGAGTAAACCAGAGGGTCTTTGATGTTCAGCCTTAACCTTCGAGCAAGTCAGGCATTTTCCGATGTATAGAGCGATATCCCTTTTCATGCCCGGCCACCAGTACTTGTAGTGAAGGTCCTGGTACATCTTATCGGCACTGGGATGAATAGAATATCGGGATTTGTGGGCTTCATCCATCAAAATCTGTCGCAAATCGTTCCGCTTAGTGATCCAAATTCGGTCCAGATAATGGAATATCCCATTCGACTTATTAACAAGATGGGCTCCATCGTGGTGGATTCTTTCCTTCTTCAGGGTGCGTTCAGTAAAACACGCATGTTGGGCTTCACGAATGAGGGTTTCAAGATGATGTTGGGCGGGAATATTGGGAATGCTATGCAAGTAGCTTCGTCTGCAGAGAGCATCGACAACGACATTTGCTTTGCCTGGATGATAACGAATCTCACAGTCGTAATCGTTGAGAAGTTCTACCCATCCGCGTTGACGCATATTAAGTTCTTTCTGGTCAAAGATATGTTGTAGGCTCCTATGATCGGTGAAGATCGTACACTTGGTACCATAAAGGTAGTGTCGCCAAATCTTTAACGCAAAAACAATTGCGCCTAGCTCGAGGTCATGGGTTGTATAGTTCTTCTCGTGGATCTTGAGCTGACGAGATGCGTAGGCAATAACCTTGTCTCGTTGCATGAGGACACAACCAAGACCAAGGTTCGAGGCATCGCAATGGACGATGAAGTCGTCGTTTCCGTCGGGTAAAGTGAGAATAGGAGCATTGCAAAGCATATGCTTGAGGGTTTGGAAAGCAGACTCTTGTTCGGTTCCCCAAACAAAAGGCTTGTCTTTATACGTGAGAGTGGCAAGCGGCACAACGATTTTAGAGAATCCCTCGATAAATCGACGATAATAGCCCGCTAGTCTGAGAAAAGAACGGACTTCAGACGAGTTCTTCGGTATAACCCAACTCTTAACTGCTTCGATCTTCGCGGGATCGACATGAATACCTTGACTATTGACAATGTGATCGAGGAATTGAACCTCCTCCAGCCAAAATTCACACTTGGAGAACTTGGCATAGAGTTGATTTCCCTGGAGTAGCTCGAGAACCAAACGTAGATGTTGCGCGTGTTCGGCTTTCGACTTAGAATAGATCAGGATATCATCGATGAACACGATGAAGAAGCGGTCAAGAAATGGTTTACACACGCGATTCATCAGATCCATGAAAACCGCGGGTGCGTTAGTTAAACCAAAAGGCATAACAACGAACTCATAGTGGCCGTATCGAGTGCGAAAAGCGGTTTTGGGAATATCCTCCTCTTGAATGCGTAGCTGGTGATAGCCTAAGCATAGATCGATCTTTGAGAAACACGTAGCACCTTGTAGCTGATCAAACAAATCATCAATTCGGGGCAGGGGATAGCGATTCTTGATTGTCAACTTATTCAACTCTCGATAGTCGATGCACATCCTGAACGACCCATCCTTCTTTTTGACGAAAAGGACTGGTGCGCCCCATGGAGAGGTCCTCAGGCAAATGAAGCCTTTATCAAGTAATTCCTGGAGCTGACTCGAAAGTTCACGCATTTCGGACGGAGTGAGTCGATAAGGAGCTTTAGCGACAGGGTTGGCTCCAGGAATGAGGTCAATACGGAAGTCGATATCACGACTTGGCGGAATTCCGGGAAGATCATCAGGAAATACCTGAGGAAATTCATAGACAACAGGAACATCTTTCACTTCGGTCTTCCTTTTCTTTTCCTTCTCCGCTACTACAATGTGAGCTGATGCGTGTGAAGTGTCGTATAGTTTTTAATGTATATTTTAAGCCCTTTAACACTTTTTAGCCAAGTTTTAAATTTATAAAACATGATATTTACTAACACTAAACACACATATGGGCAAGTGCACCCATTGTGAGCGTAGTATAGTGTTGGTAAGATACCGAGGTCGTCCAAGGACACAAGAGCTTTTAATACCGGTTTATCCTGAACGTCTAATCAAATAAAAAGTTTAGAAAAAGGTTTTTAAACTAGAAAAATAAAACTAACTAAAATGCTGAAAAATAAAAATAAAAGTAAAAACAGATAGAGAAGATGAATCACTTGGATCTGACTCGTGTTTAGTGTAACCTTTGTTTATTTCCGCACTTTTGCACTTTTTAAGAGATTATCTTAGTTATTGTAGTATGCCCCTCTTTTGAAGGCGACGTTACCCTCAACCCAGTAGTTTGAGTCAGCAAGGATACAATCCTAAAGGGTTGGATTATTGAAAGATAATTAATTAAGTTATTAATGCGTAATGTGGTAGGCCCCTCTTTTGAAGGTGACGTTACCCTCGGCTAAGTAGTATGAGTTAGCAGGGATACAGTCCTAAGTAGCCAGGTTAAAGTTTTAATAGTAGCTTACATATGAGGGGATCAAAGAGTTTGGACCCCCGCCATCCAATACCAGTGGGTATTGAAGGAGGTCCTACTAAATTTGACCCAGGTCCTTGCAGGATCTATACACTGAACAAGGCAAGACTCTTACCAAACCATTCCCTTAACCCCCGACCAGGTAGCCAACATATCTCCATATAGACCGTGGAGATATGAATGGTGAAAATCTTTTATTTTATATAGACAGTAAAATAATGCCAAGACACCACAGACAAATGATAAGGAAGATTCACCTTCAACATAAGAAACTAGTTATTAAAGTCATTAATACAAAACCAAATAAAAAGTGTGAAAAGATTAAAAATAAAAAGTATTACACTAGACACTTGTCTTTACCAAGTGATGTAAGAGACTTAGGCAAACATGGCCTTTGATTGTCAAGAACTCTTTCGATCAATCTTGGATCCCGAGACTACTCACACACTCTGTGATGGATGATGGATGATGGTGGTGGATGATGGTGTTGTGATGGTGGTGGAGTGTGGGTGAAGTGTGAGAGAGGTGGTGTGCCAAGGGATGGTTTGCAAATGAGCCAAGCACCCCTATTTATAGCCTGTACAGAAGCCTGGACACGGCCCCGTGTCTACCCATCTTCTCTTTCTTCATTAATTGCAGTTTGTCTGCATTAGTTGACCACGCCCCCGTGTCCGCTGGGCACGACCCCGTGTGCAGAAGCGTATCTGTACTATCAAGATTTCCTCAGATTCTGCGAATCTTAGAGTTGACCATGGCCCCGTGTCCGCTGGGCATGCCCCCGTGGTGGGTGATAGAAGCTTCTACAACTTTATCTTTTCTGCAGACACTTGGGCACGCCCCCGTGCTCACTGAGCACGGGGCATGTTCAGCCTTCTGTTCTCTTATTTTTGCTTGGGAAGATGCTGTCGGGGGGTCGGGCATGCCACGTTTGTTCCTTTTCTTGTATTTATGTCAGATTTAGCTTAAATCTGCCTTTCTGCTTCTTTTGTTCATTTGAGCTCATTTAATCCTGAAAATACAAAAGGAAGACAAAAACACACTTTTTCCAACATTAGTACTAAAAAAGGGTTAGTTTTATGCCACATTTGATGTAATTTATATGTTGCATTTTGCACACATCAAATACCCCCACACTTGAATCTTTGCTTGTCCTCAAGCAAAACTCTTTATAATGTGGCTTTTACACTCCCAAATGGAACGGGTAGAAGAGAAGGTTTTTGGGCTTGTCATAGAGTGTCGGGATTTCCAAGATTCTTTATTAAGTTTTATTTTTAATTATTTACAATCCTATTCGTCATGATTTATTTAAAACATTACATAAGATAAATTACTTATTAGGGCATAACATGCCTTTTTAAAATTCCATTTATATACAAGTTCACATACCTCACGGGGGATCACTCAACACTCGTCCGAAGATGTATTTTAGTGAATCACTCGAGAGCGGCATGGAACTTACTCCTACCATAGGCTTGCCAAGCAATCAATCCTCCTCCTTTTTAACTATACACCGTTGTAAATATCAAGAGGACTTTTGGGGTGAAGGGTTAGGCTTGGGTTAAAGGTAGGTGGTTGGGTTAGTGGTTAGTAGAAAAGGGCGAAAGGTGTAAAAAGCGTCGGTTTTCGAAAGACTGTTTATTTTTTTGTAACTTTTTTTTATTTTGATGAAGCAATTCTTCAAACAAAGTTCTTTTTGATAAACTTGTTTGTTTATTTCTTTTGGCTTCATCATCATCATCATCATCATCTTTTTTTTTTTTTTTTTTTTTTTTGATAAGGAAGTCATAAGAAAAACCGAGCTTTGTTACTAAAATAAAGGGTTTAAAATGAAAAAGGGTTTTGGTGGGTAAAAGGGTGTTTGTTTTGGGTTAAGAAATGAAAAGGTTTAGGCTCAAAGGGGTTAACTAGGGGGATTTTGGGTAGGTGGTAAAAAAAGAAAAATAATGGTGTAGAAATAAAAAGGGTTAGTCCTAATGCCTCCATCATTTACTTACTCGGGTTTAAGTTGGTAAGGACAGGGAATGTATCATCGTGGCAAGTTCTAGAGTCGTAAGAACCAAGCGGCTATTCACACAAGAAACGAAAAATGAGCATTTAGTTTAAAGATATGTATTTGTATGCTCAATAAAGGCTCAAAACTCATTTTTTGTGGGAATGGGTTTTTATGTGATCAAGTATATATAATCAAATTTTAACTAGATTTGTCATGCCGTTTCATAATTTTCTTATGTTGGTTCTTTTTATCACGACGCTATCGGTGGTAAATTTGTAAAAATATAACCTTTTTTAGAAATTGAGATTCCCAAATTAAACCTAGACAAGTGAAAAAAATTAAAAAAAATTTGAAAAAATTTGGGGTGATTAGCGGTTCCAATAGAGTTTTGTGTAAGGCTTGTGATTAGGAGTTGCAAGATTCAAGGTTTTAGTATCCCCCCCACACTTAAATTACACATTGTCCTCAATGTGCCCCAAAAATAAGTTTTTAGGTTGATTGAATGTGTAAAAAGGTGTGAAAAAACAAAAATTTATGTTACTGGGCGTCTGGACACGACCCCGTGTCGGGTGAACACGACCCCGTGGTCAGAGTGCCAGTAACGATAACTTACAGAAGGTGGACACGGGGGCGTGTCGGCTGAGCACGACCCCGTGTCTGGCAAAAATCTGCAGAATTTTTACAAACAGCAGGTCTGGGGCAATGGGCACGGGGGCGTGTTGGCTGGACACGACCCCGTGTAGACAATCTGCAAAGGTGAAAAATGGGTTTCTGTCTTCGGTTTTCCTGTCCCGGCTTTTAGTAGCACTAATGTTTAGTTCCCTAAGCCTTGTATGTACCTGTTTTATCAATAAACACTACATCAAACCATAGGAAGCATCCTAAATTACCATTGTTCAAACATCCATACCACAAAGTTAAAATAAAGAAAATGCAGAAAAGTAAAAAGTGTTAGAGGAAAGTAAATTGTTCAACACACGGCACGCAGGCCGGAAATTGTTCATGAGATAAGGGGGTTAACCTATTTGACCACCAACCAGCTGCTCCTACCTCCGCTCCTTCCGCTTAGTCCATATCCTCGTCTTCATCATCATCTCCTCCTCCATGCCCCGCCATGTACTCCCGGATGTTCCCAATTTCATCCTATATGTTGGAGATGTTTCTCTCAATTGCTCAGACTCGGGTGTACGTATTGCTGGCCATGTTGTAGGTGTTCCTGGTGCACATGAGGTTTTCCTGCAATAAGTCATGTAAACTTTGGAAGTTAGGAAAACCGCCTCCTTGAGAGGAGGATTGACCCGGATCACCCTGGGGCCGGTAATGGTATTGAGGAGGAGGTTGGAACTGTGGAGCATGTAAGATGAGTGCCTCTTACGGGTTCCATGCATGCCCCTGGACTCTTTGGAAGCTAACCGGCCCGTCTTCTGCTTCGTAAATCAGGTTCATTGAGCGGCAGATAGTCATGTCTACTCTTCCCGACCATGGGCTCTTTTGGAAAGACCTGGGCATGTTCATGAAATGCTTGAAGAGACGGTATATCCACCCTCCAAAGAAGATAGGGGTCGGTGGAGTAGCAAGCTGGTTCCAATGCATGTTTCGGAGCAGGAGGTACGGAACATCAAGGTGGGTGCGGGTATGAATGCAATGAAGAACCACCAAATCTCGTAGCCCTACCACGCCGCTGCTGTCGTGCCTCTGGCTAAGAGAGTAAGTGAGAACCCTATGAATGTAACGGTAAAGAGGGTCCCTCAACTTAGTGCTCTTAGTGCTGCTTGGGTTGTAGTGCCCTTCTCCTATTTGAGCCCAAGCGACTTGGCGGTCCTCTTCCTTGATCTCACGGAGACCCCCGGTTTTTCTTCATTACCCGCATATTCCTTCGCATACAACCCGACTATTGACCTAAACTGTGCCATCAAGATTGAGTACTTAGTCCCTCCACACCGGAATTCTACCCGATCATTATCAAATGGGTCGACTCTTGATTTGAACGCGAATGTGCTGTAGAATTCCAGGTTATATTCATGGACTAAACGAAGTCGAGTGCACAGAGCGGCCCTTAGTGGCCTAGTGACAAGGTTGTTGAAACGGTCCCATTGGTTCACTGCTCCTAAAAGATCCATGCACACTTGTCGTGGGTATTCCTCCGGCCTGGTTCGAAGCACATCATATCTTGCTTTAGCATCCAACTCATTTGCATTAAACCGTGTGAATTTCTTGGACATCTGAAAGGAAACACCAAACAATTAGCATGAAACAGTGAAATTTTCAGAGAAAACTAAAAACAGTCGGCTGAACACGGCCCCGTGTTCAGCGGACACGCCCCGAGTTGGTCAGAAATTGACTGGATACGCCCCCGTGCTCAGCGAGCACGACCCCGTGTCCTGACGTCTGTTTCCCAAAAATCCCATTTTTCAACCCGGTCCCGAAAACTTGAAAATTTTTGGTCCAGTAGGGGCGGTTTTCCCCGAAAATGAAACCCAAAGTGCCGTTTTTCCCAAAACAAACCGTTTACCCCTTCGATTTTATCTTTTTCGGTTCAAAAACAAGGGTTTGGGGTTTTTGTGAGAAATCAGGCGAATCTATGAACAATACAAGTGGATTTACTTCCTATAACATGAATCTAAACTAATGCTAACAGATTTATGCAAAAATTTGAGGTTTGATCCGGATGAAGTTCAAGAACCCTAGATTTTTCCCCAAATTTTTTATGTTAAACTACATGCAAATGCTTAATCTAACTACAAATAATGATAGAATCATACCTTGATGTTGTTAGAAGTAGAGGAGACGTCAAAATCTTGCAAAAAAATCGCCTGAGCCAGAGAGTTTTCGGGGAAACGGGGCGTGTGGAATGAAGAAACTGTGTTGAAAAGGGGGTTTTATCCCGACAGTTGCGTGGACACGGCCCCGTGTCCAGCGGACACGGCCCCGTGTTTGGTCAATTTTTAAATCTTTTTTTAAGTGCTCATGTGAGTGCCCTTGTTTCCCAAAAACTTGGTTAGAAGACTTACGGATTTAGATGTCAACCCGTTTGTTCGTAACTTACCAGGTATGATGTTGATGCTTTTATTCTTCGACCGTTTGAAGCGAGATTTCTTCCTCCTCATCCTCAATGAATCCTTGATAGAGCTTCAGCCGTTGGCCATTGACTTTGAATGGAATTCCATTCCAAGATTTAATTTCTACTGCACCGTGTGGGAAAATATGGGTGATGGAAAAAGGTCCTGACCATCTAGACTTTAATTTACCTGGAAAAAATCAAAGTCATGAATTAAACAATAGAACCTGATCTCCTACTCGAAATTCATTAGGTCTAATGTGTTTATCATGCAAATTTCTCATTCTTTCCTTATAAATTTCAGAGTTAGAGTATGCATAATTCCTTTCATTTAATTGACAAAATTGATTTTTACCGGCAAATTCTAAATCTAAGTTTACATTTTTAATTGCCCAGTAGGCTTTGTGTGCAATTTCTATTAGCAAATGACAACTTTTTCCATAGACGAGCTTATTTGGGGTTGTACCTATTGTTGTTTTATAAGCAGTTCGAAAAGCCCATAAAGCATCATCTAATTTATCGGCCCATTCCTTTTTATTTAACCCTAAGGTTTTTTCGAGTATTCGTTTTAAACCTCTATTAGTCACTTCGGCTTGTTCGTTTGTTTGAGGGTGATATGCTGTTGAGACCCGGTGATAGACCCCATATCTTGTTAAAAAATTTTCAAGTTGATGGTTACAAAAATGGGTACCTCTATCACTTATTAATGCTTTAGGTGTGCCAAAACGAGAGAATAATTTTTTCAGAAATCTTACCACGACTCTTCCATCATTTGTTGGAAGTGCCTCGGGCTCGGCCCATTTAGACAAGTAATCTACCGCCACAAGTATATATTTGTTTCCTTTTGACGGTGAGAAGGGTCCCATAAAGTCGAGTCCCCACACATCAAAAATTTCACAAACAAAAATGCCATTTTGTGGCATTTCGTTCTTGGAAGAAATATTATCTGTTCTTTGGCAAGCGTCACATGTCTTGACAAGACTTTGGGCGTCTTTGTAAATGGTAGGCCAATAAAACCCTGAATCAAATACCTTTCGTGCGGTACTAGTGGCACCATGATGTCCTCCGTATAGACCTTCATGACAATGGCGGAGAATTCTTCTTGCTTCGCTACCATGTACGCACCGTCGAATGAGTTGGTCGGCACACATTTTGAAAAGATAAGGATCTTCCCAAAAATAATGCTTTACATCAGCAAAGAATTTCTTTCTTTGATGATGTGGCCATCCTTTGGCGACTATACCGCTAGCTAGGTAGTTAGCATAGTCGGTGTACCATGGTTCTTCTTTGTATTCCACCATTTCCAGGGACTCCGTTGGAAATTTTTCATTGATTTGCTCATCCCTGGTTGCCTCCAAAGCTGGGTCTTCCGAGCGCGAAAGATGATCTGCTGCAGTGTTTTCGGCTCCTCTTTTGTCTTTGATTTCAATATCAAATTCTTGGAGGAGTAGAATCCACCGAATCAAACGGGGTTTAGCATCCTATTTCTTGAAGAGATATCGAATGGCTGCATGATCTGTATAGACTATTGTTTTATAAAGAACAAGATAAGAATGAAATTTATCAAAAGCAAATACCACAGCTAGTAACTCTTTTTCTGTTGTTGTATAATTTTCTTGTGCATCGTTAAGTGTTTTACTAGCATAATAAATTGGGTGAAAATGCTTTTCTTTTCTTTGTCCCAAGACGGCTCCAACTGTAAAGTGACTTGCATCACACATGATTTCGAAAGGTAATTTCCAATCGGGCGCTATTATGATAGGTGCATTGACTAGCATTTCTTTTAGTTTTAGAAATGCTTGGTTGCAATCCTTGTCAAAGATGAAAGGGGCATCTTTTTCAAGTAATTTAGTTAGAGGCCTTGAGATTTTAGAAAAGTCTTTGATAAATCGCCTATAAAATCCAGCATGCCCTAAGAAACTTCTGATAGCTCTAACGGAGGATGGGGGTGGTAATCGAGAAATAGTGTCTATTTTTGCTCGATCAACCTCCATTCCTTCGCTTGAGATTTTGTGACCGAGTACTATTCCCTCCGTTACCATGAAATGGCATTTTTCCCAATTAAGGGCGATGTTAGTTTCCTCACATCGGGATAGCATTCGTTCAAGGTTATCAAGGCATTGGTCGTATGAATCTCCAAAGATACAAAAGTCGTCTATGAAGACTTCCATTGTCTTTTTCTATCATGTCATGGAAGATGGCCACCATGCAACGTTGGAAGGTTGCGGGGGCATTGCATAGACCAAATGGCATGCGTCGATAAGCAAAATTTCCATAGGGACATGTGAATGTTGTCTTTTCTTGGTCTTCGGGTGCTATCGGGATTTGAAAGTAACTTGAAAAACCATCCAAGAAACAATAAAATTTATGACCGGATAATCTTTCTAACATTTGATCAATGAAGGGCAAAGGAAAGTGATTTTTCCTTGTTGCTTCATTTAACCGTCTATAATCTATACATACCCTCCATCCTGTGACGGTTCTCGTTGGTATTAATTCATTTTTCTCATTAGTTATTACCGTCATGCCTCCTTTCTTTGGAACTACTTGGACGGGACTTACCCAAGGACTATCGGAAATAGGATAAATAAGTCTGGCGTCAAGTAATTTGATGACTTTGTTTTTAACCACTTCTTTTACATTTGGATTTACTCGACATTGTGGTTGTATTACCGATTTATAGTCATCATTCATTAAAATTTTGTGCGTGCACATGGAAGGACTTATTCCTTTAATATCTACAAGCTTCCAAGCGATCACATTTTTGTGTTTTTTCAAAAGTGTAATTAATTTTTCTTTTTCTCCACTACTTAATTTTGACGAAATAATTACAGGTGATTTACCATCTTTGTCTAGAAAAACATATTCCAAACCTTTTGGAAGTTCTTTGAGCTCAAGAGGTGGGTCTTTAGGAGACTCCTTATTTGGTTGCTCATTTTGATCAAGAACTTTAAAAGTTTGTTCTATGGCGACCTCTTCTTCAACAAAGTGGTCAATCTTTTCACTTGTATCGGGTGGTTCATCTTCATCTTCAATTAGGGGGTCATTATTGCCGAAAGGATATTTCATTGAACGCTCAAGATCGATGCTTCTTTTAAATGCCCCTAATTGAATAGATAGATTATTGTGCTTCCGGTTTTTCAAAGCTTCGTGGGTTTTTACAAAAGGCCGTCCCAACACTAGAGGAGTGTCATCGAGGATGACAAAGTCGGTTGGTATGATACCCCAGGAAAACCAGGAAAACACGCAACATAACTAGCTTCCTCAGTAACTACGTGCTAAATTTCGGGACGAAATTTCTTTCAAGTTGGGAATGATGTGACAACTCGAACATTTCAGGTTAGTGTCGTTCATTTTTGCGATTCTCAAACGCTCATTGTCTTCCTTCTTATGCATTACTTGATTTTGACACGTTAAAGGTTGTGTGTTAACTTTAAACGTAAGTGACAACTGAGTGCGTCGCGTAGTGTGGGCCGATCACTTGGATCATGTTACTCCACACATGGGCCGGCTAGGGGACCACACCCACATTTACACACTACACACACACACATGGAATTAGTGAATGGGCTAAGTGAAGCCCAAAGGGCTGGTTGTTTGATTAAGGGCCGGTTACCATAGGTTATTTACACACACAGGAAGTTACGTGACTTGATACCACACGCATACTCAAACCCTACCTCCTAACCTGTTGTGCGACGACAGTGGAAACCCCCTCATTGTTGGTCGAAGTCTTCTTCTTTTAGGAATCTATCATCGTATCCAACATATATTAAAGTTCTTGGTTAGTTCGATCATTTTTATTCAATTCTTGATTTGTTATGTGATTTGATAAACTTAGGGTTATTACATGATTGATATTGTTATCATTATATGACTAATGTTATGTGGTTATTACTGTTACGTCTAATGTAGGGCATGACCAATTATTTGGTTTATAAACATATGATTAAAGCATGATTAATTGTTGATCATTGTTAAAACTGTTAGTGTGCGGATGTATATGACACGAGTAGGGAACAGTAACGATGGCATATTATGGGGGGGGGTGGTTTATGTGGTTTGAATATTAGAGGATGATTGATTATTATGAATTAGGAATGCACGGATTGTGGGATATGTAACTGACCCGTAACACGTAATTTAATTAGAAAATCATACGCTGACCAATTTCACATTAGGGTGTTTTAAGAATCAAATCATAGGTTAGTATACTAGCTGCATGTTAACTTGATGATTTCTCAGTTAATAATGGAATGGTTTATTAAGTCAAGAAGCGACAGAAGTAAATCGATGTTGTGATGTTGTGATTTTGTGCAAGAGTTAGGTTAACAAATTAGATGAATCAAAGAAATTACTTAACAGATTTAACTATTTCAATTTGCAATTGGACCTTATGATTATTGGGCTTACACATTAATCTGTTACACGTTAATGGACTGGGATAAAAAAAGGCATTGGGCCGATGGCATATGTCTTCAGTTAGTTAGAATTGATACAAATTGAACTATTGCATTTTATATAAATTGGTTTGGGCCAATGTGTTAGATAGTTACGGATAAGGGATCAAATATATATATATACATATTGGGCCGGTACAGATGGGCCTCACTCACGACTTGCTGTACACGTGAATGGGGTTAAGAATTAATGTGAAAACATGTTACATGATAAAGGATTTCAATCTGTATTTGGATAGGTTGTGTAATCGGGCATGATGTGAATCAAGCATTCACTTTATAATTCTATGATGTGTGTTAAAATGTTGGGTTGCATGAATGAGTGTTTCAACCTGTATGGCAATATGTGGAGTAATTATATGATATGTATAAGCTCTATGTGAAATGTGTATAGCAAATGTACGGTTAAGTGTTATAAAACTGACTATTGCTGGAATTGATATTAGGGTCTGATTAGTTCACTGTGAATACATAATTAACTCTACCGAGCAAACCAAAGGTGAGTTCACACTTCTAAGGCATGGGATTCCTGGTGGGTTGGGAATGGGATTGAATAACTACGACAGAACTTGTACATTTACCAATACTAGACTACTTACCACTGTCCTCGGATTGGGAAGGGCACTTACGTAAAACCTACGTAAACTCATACTTACTACTGTCCTCGGATTGGGAAGGGCACTTACGTAAAACCTACGTAAACTCATACTTACTACTGTCCTCGGATTGGGAAGGGCACTTACGTAAAACCTACGTAATCTCATACTTATCACTGTCCTCGGATGGGGAAGGACACCTATAGATACAACTAGTCTAGTAATATGCAACATGGGAAGCCCCCACTAAATATCGTGAAAAGGTTTGGGAAACAAGGATACTGATTAACACGTGGTTTACGAAACAATGGGAAGCCCCCACCAACTATGAAAAGGTTTTGGAAAACAGGGTAAACTGGTTAATCATATTTTCAACAATGGGGTAACCCCCACGGCATGTAAGCCAGCTAATGACAAACTATGTTTTCGAGAACAACTTAAAACGGACACCCAACTGTGAATTCACTCAACTTTGTTGTTGACTTGTTGCTACATGCCTTGCAGGCCTTTAGGTGCTTAACATTGGAACTTGCTGTCTGGGAAGCTGGAGTGGTCATGGGTCGAGATACATGGAAACACTATACAAGACTAACAGTTTTTACATGTGGTTATATACACTTAACGAATGACTTATGCTTCCGCTGTACACTATAAAATATGATGTAACATTGTAACACTTATTGTTAATCAATTAAAGTTTTATTTACTTACACCTATGAGTTCAATGTGATTGATGACTAAGATCCTGGTATGTCACACGCCTCGCGGGGGTTTTCCGCATGTGGTATTTTGAGGGTGTGATAGTTGGGATTACCATTTGATTTGTTTGAACCAAGACATCCTCAACTATACCGATTGATTTTATTACTTTCTGATTGGATAGAAAAATGGGTATTTGAAGTGGAGAAAAATCACTAATACTTAATTTTTCGAAAATGTAGTTGGGCATTATGTTAACACAAAGATCTTTATCAATTGTGACATTACTAATAAAGGAGTTTTGAAAAAAACATGGAACCGGTTTAATGTTGTTAGGATCTGAGTTTGGATTGATTGTGTTTTACGTTTGAATTAAGATGAAGATGAATGAGAAATGCAGCGGAATATAAATGATAACAAACTTTGCACACAATCAAACAGGAGAATTGCTTTGAACATACAAGTTTAACATTGAACCGAATGCTTAAATTTATTCCAAACACCGATTACAATTGCAAGTATGTAACAAACTCCCCCCCAGCCTGAGCTCACAGTGATTCGTTCGTACAGGAGAAAAGATGGTGAAGAGCTGATAGAACAGTACAGGGTACTGTTCTATTTATAGGCACGGACAAACCACTAAAGCATCTATGCTGACATCACCATGAAAGTGGCATCTAACCTCCTAACAAACTATAACATCTGATCTATACAACCACTGCTATGCTAACAACTGTTATTACAATACATTTCATAACATAAACTAAACTACTGTTGCATCCTTCCACTGATGTGAACCCAGCAGTACTTGATATATCCAGCAGAGCTTGACCCATAGCAGTAGATTGAACAGCAGAGCTTTAGTCTTCTATCAGTCTTTGACTTGGGCTGCAGTTGTAGGTTAGCAGTTTGTAAAGATCAGTAGATTGGAGGTCAACAGATGTTGAAACCACTTTCAAGGGGAGAGACTTGAATACATAACACTGCTTATTCTGGATCCACTGCCCTGATCCAGTTTTGGCTTTAATTATCTGTTCCTTTGATAGGGTTCAATCCCAACAATCTCCCCCTGGAACAGATAATGCCAAAACTCTTCATTATAGGTAGATCTTTATTGCCTCATCAACAGTTCCCTTATTTTCCCTTTGAGTTGTAATTCAAAGGCTAAGGCATCTGTGTCATCATCATCCCTGCTAAGTGGAAGTTCAAGGAGATCCTGCAAATCTTCAAGACTTAGGCCAAGTGCTTGTTCCCTTGTTATTTTCTTCACTTCTCCACTAGACTTGATCACTGTCAGTACATGGGTCTGTTTGTCAGTTTTCCACTTTAGTACTTTTGAGTCTGGTGGGTTTCTTGGGAGATTTTTATTGGATGAGGTGTTTGGTGATGTTGGCTTGTTAATGACTGAATGAGCAGTACTTGCAGGTTTATCCAATCCAAGAGTTTCTACAATCATCTTCTTAATGCCCTCTTTTACAAGGTCATCACCTGCCATTAACTCTTGTATTGTTTCAGCATCCAACTGTTTTTGTTGCCTTCTTTTAAAGATGGCTGTACCAGCTGGAGTAGTGGCTCTCCTGATTTGCAGCTTTGGTGATCTTGTTGAAACCTCTGCTTTAGGATAGTCAGGTTTTTGTGGAGCATTAGGATCTGTCTTCCTTAATTTCTCCAAGCTTTTGTAGGTGGACCTGACTTTCTCTTCTTTCCATCTCAACACTTGATTCAAAGACCCATAATCAGCAGCAGCTAATTCCTCTTTCATTCTCCTCAGCTCTACCTTTTTATCAGGTACATTCCTTTTGTACTTTGCCTAATCAGGAGGAGTATGTTTGACTTTGTTTTTTATCATGTCTTGAATCCTGGCTGCTTCACTTTCCAGCTCAGGTATTGTCCAATCTTTATACATGGGTCTTTCTCCCTTGTATTTCTTGTGAGCCATGATGTTTTCAACATAGTCTTTTCTCAGGGATTCATCTGCCTTTTCTGATATATGCTGGCACACATTCTTTGCAAATTGTTCCAAAGATCTGACTTGTGTGAGCAAAAATTGGTAATTCTATTGAATTTCTTTATCAGATTTCCCTTGTGTATTCCTTTTTGAGATATCCTCTGCTTGTTGAGCCTTGATTTTCAAATATTCTTCAATATTGTTAGGCCTGGGATATCCTCCAACTGATGGCAAACTCCTTTTAGCAGGATCATCCTCATAATAGAAGGATTTAATCTCTTCTCTGACTGCTATAAGCTCCAGAGGAAATTGAACACCTCCAGGAGCTAATGGCTTTTGAATCTAAGCCGATGAGAGAGGAACAGGGTTTGGTATGGTAACAAGTGATAGAGATTTTGAAGATGTTGGTGGTGGTGGAGTATCATCATCTTTTAGAATTAGCCTTCTACTTTTTGGTTGAGGAGAGACAGATGATGTTTTGGGTGGATCAGTGGTAGTGATTTGAGTGGGAGTGATTTGTGTTTGACTAACAGCTATTGAAACAACTGGTGTTTCAACCACTGTTGCCATTACAACAGATGTTGTAACATCTGTTGTCTTCTGCTTTTTGGCAGGAGATGATGGTGGATTTGATAATTTTTCTGGTAGTGAAGTGATTTTTGGTGGTGGTGGTAAGGCAGTGGTTGTGGTGTGTGTTGAAGTGATGACAGGTGTTTGGCTAACAGTTGTTGAAACCACTGAAGTATCAGCAGTTGTTGATACTACAGGTGTTTCAGCAACTGTTTGGGTGGAAGATTGATGTTGGGGGCTTTTGGACGGTGGTTTGGGAGTATGCTTTGTGAGTCTGGATGGTGTGGATTTGGGTTCCCTCACATTTCTAGTGGGATTCTTTCTTTTTGGCACAGGATTTTGAACATCCTCTGGCTCAGAACAACCCTGCGCATTCAGCTCCATATAAGCTCTTTTCTCCTCATTCCACCTGGACAAGTCCTTTGCCTCTCTGTCCCTTTTTACACTTGCTTTTGCTTCATCAAGTGCATTTGTGGTAACATCAATCTTTTTGCTACCATCTGGCAAGGGAATCTTTTTAGTCATAGCATCCTTTTCTGGTTCAATGTAAAGACCATCATCTATTCCCTTCTTCTTCCATTCCTGGATTTTCTCCCCCTTTTTGGAATTATCTGGGGGTAGTTGATCAATGAAGAGAACAGTTGGAAGAGCAGTGCCATTGGTGTTCAAAATGTGGGCCTTTATAGCCTTTATATATGCTTGGGTGTTTTTGAACCTGGACTCCATTATGTTTCTCAGCTCTTGTACATGTATTGCATGTTGCTGATCAGCCATTTGTTTTTGTTATTGGAGAAAAGGTTGAAATAGATTCCATAACTCATCTGCAGCTGGTGCTTGTGGTGGAGCAGGTGCTTGAGGTGGAACAACAGTGGATTGCACCTTTTGAACTTTCAACAACTGTTGCAGCATTTCTTTGATTTCTGCAACAGAGGTATCCAGTTTTTCAACTCTATCCGTCAATTCTAGGTACTTTAAACCATCGCCCAACTTAATGGGATCATCTGATTTCCCACTATCAGTGGTTGTAACAGTGGTTGATGCAGGGAGTGTACTCCAAACATTAACCACTGATGCCCCTTTTTCTTGGTTCTGGGGACTTCTTCCCTCAACACTTGATAACCTTTTGATGGTACCAGTGGTCAAAACAAACTCACTAGTGGTTATCAGAGGTGCTATAGAAATAATTGCCTCCAAGGAAGTCTTATTGATGTAACCACTGTCCAAATGTAAACCAGTGGGTTCAACACTTGTAGTGGCTGCTTCACTTGGACTACCACCAAGAGTTACTTGTAACTCAAGGGGTGTAACCTCCTCAGGTTGTGTTGGTGGGCTAGCAATGATTGATACATCAGACCAAATCATTTGTTGAGGTATATTCTCATTGACAGGTGATTGAGAAGGACTGGTTTGTGCCTGGTTCAAATCAAGAGCATCCAACAATATTTTTATTTGTGGGGGAATTGTGGAGGTGAGGTTGGGTGTAGAAAGAGAGTTGGCCTGGGCATTGGGCTGTGGATGATGGAAGCAAGTGATTCTAGAGCATCATATTGTGGTGTCCCTATTTGTACAACCTGTTCTTTTTTAGAAGAAGCAGGAGGAGTTTCAGCCATGAGTTGAGATATTTCTACCAACTGCTGTGAGGAAGTAGCAGTAGTGGTTTCTTGTGACTTTTGTGCTGTCACTGGCAGTTGCTCTGGCATCTCATCCTCCAGAGTTGCCTTTTTGATAGGTTTGGGGGCTTTTGAGTTTTCTTTTGTTTTGGCTTTTTGTGGATTATAGGTGTGGGTTTCAAAGCAGTTGTTTTGCTGCTTTGATCACCTTGAGTAGTAGGCTCAGCAGCAGATACCTGAGGAGCAGTGGTAGCTGCTAAATTCTGCTCAGGCACCTCTGCTTGTGTTTTGCAAGGTGTTGACATTCTTGTAAAAGTTTTAGCAGTTAAGCTGTTTATTTGAAAAGAGTCACCTTGTTTTATTACATGAGCATCATCCTTACCAAATTTCTTTTCAAAATAATAACTTAGAAATCTTGGAAAGAGTAAGAATGGCTTTTTCTCAACATTTTTAACCAAATCATTAAAGATTTCCTAGGAATAATTGAAATTTTCATCTTGAAGAATAGCATACCCCAGGTTTTGAATCTTTAATGGTATCTCATTGAAAGAGGTGGTTTTGTTTGAAACACACATTAACAGGGTATGAAATAAAAATCTTGTTGCAGGAGGAAAGTACCCTTATCCCTCTTCATCATTGAATCAGCATACCCTCTTTCAAAGAAATCAATTTTTAACTCATTTTTGGGAAAAGAATTTTTACCTTCCTAATCATCGAGTTCAAAGACTTCCGAGATGGATTGCGGTGTGATTTTGACAGCTTTACCCTTTAGGGAAGAATTAATGGCTATAACATTTTCTCCTTGTTTTTCAAGGGTAATATTTTTCCAAAATTCTCTCTGGGTTTGCAGATAAATTGGAGCATCTGCTGTAAGCAAAGTTTTGTAATTTGATGCAGACATGAGGTCAATGATGGAATCGAAGGCATCGGTGGTGCCGGGTTTTGTAAGAAGACCCAGAATGTTGTGCGAAGCTTTGTGTGGGATTTCAATGGGTGTTGACGATGATTTGGAAGTGGATTTTGCAGATGACTTCGATTTTGTCATTTTGGAGAAGATGATCGAAGCTGGTTGTGAAGAAATTTGAGAAGATGAGATGAAAACTGCTTTGAGAAAGGAATTTTTAAGAATTCAATATGACAGTAAAACCCTGTTTGGGGTTTTGAAGGGGGTTTTATGGAGAAAAACTGAATGCTGACGTGGCAGCGGTTACAAAAGGTCTGAACACTATGTACTGTCCACGTGCCAACCCCTGATGAAATGAAGGACATGTACTTTTATGAGAACCACTGATTGAAAGAAGATCAGTGGTTATAACAGTAACAAATGAAAGTTGTGGGTGATTTTTACTATCAGCAGATAGCACATCAGTGGATAAAACACTGATTTTGAGCATCAGTGCTTATCAAGAGAATGAGAGAACAGGGGTTGACTTTCAGTAGTGGACAGACTTTGAAGTAGAGCAGACTTTTGAACAAGCAGTGGTTATGGCAGACTTTTAAGGATTTTAATGAAAACTTCATTTTTAGCTATTTTTAAGGATGGATTTTTTATTTTCTGAAAACATTTTAATGCTTTTATTCATAGAAAAACAGGATTTTGCCTGTTATTCCATGTTCAGCATTCCAATCCTAGAGATCAAGCTTTCAAAGGTGGATGTGTCTAATGCTTTGGTTAGCACATCTGCCAGCTGATCTTTAGTTGGAACATGGTGCAGAGAAATCAAACCTTTTTCATAGCAATCCCTCACAAAGTGATGTCTGATGTCAATGTGCTTGGTGGTTGAGTGGGATACTGGATTTTTGATGATATTTTCTGCTGCCTGGCTATCCAACATGAGTGGTGTCTTTAAGGCAGTGATACCAAAATCCAGCAACTGATTTTGAAGCCAAAGCAGTTGGGCTGTACAGCTTGCAGCAGCTATATATTCTGCCTCAGCAGTGGATGTGGAAACAGCTGCTTGCTTTTTGCTTTGCCAAGATACTAAACAATTTCCTAGGAATTGGCACCCTCCTGAAGTGGACTTCCTTGTTTTGTCACATCCAGCAAAGTCACTATCTGAGAAACCTGAAAGCTCAATTTTACCATCAGCTGGATACCAGATACCAAGTGTGGGAGCACCTTTGAGGTATCTGAATATCCTTTTTACAGCAATAAGGTTTGACTTTCTAGGGGCTGATTGGGATCTTGCACAAACACATGTTGCAAACATGATGTCTGGTCTAGATGCAGTTAGGTACAATAAAGACCCAATCATGCTTCTATATAAAGTTTGATCAACCAAATCATCCTTCTCATTAGACATGACTATTTTGTTGGTTGCAATGGGTGTACTACATGGCTTACAATCATCCATCTCAAATTTCTTTAAGAGTTCTTTGGCATATTTGCCTTGATGGATGAAAGTTTCATTTTGCAGTTGCCTTACTTGGAGACCAAGGAAGCACTGGAGTTCACCCATTGCACTCATTTCAAACTCAGCTGTCATGAGTTTTCTGAACTCTTCACACATTTTATTACATGTGCTTCCAAAGATGATGTCATCCACATAAATCTGGACAATCATCAAATCCTTTTCTCTCCATTTTAGAAACAATGTTTTGTCTATCTTACCTCTTGTGAAACCAATGGAAATTAGAAAGGTGGAAAGAGTTTCATACCAGGCCCTTGGTGCTTGTTTCAGGCCATACAAAGCTTTATTCAGCTTGTAGACATGATCTGGATGAAATGGATCCTCAAAGCTTGGAGGTTGACAAACATAAACCTCCTCTTGAATCTTACCATAGAGGAATGCACATTTGATATCCATTTGGTACACCTTGATGTTGTGGTTGACAGCAAAGGCCAGAAATAACCTGATAGCTTCAAGTCTTGCTACAGGGGCAAATATTTCATCATAATCAATGCCCTCTTCTTGTCTGAGCCCTTGAACCACAAGCCTGGCTTTATTCTTGACAACAATACCCCTTTCATCAGTTTTAATTTTAAAGACCCATTTTGTGCCAATAGGACTTACACCCTCTGGCAATGGTACAAGCTCCCAAACTTGTTGTCTTCTAAACTGTTGGAGCTCCTCTTGCATGGCTTCTACCCGGCTGTTGTCTTTTAGTGCCTCTTGGTACTTGACTAGCTGATGGAGAGATAGAAAACCAGCAAAAAGACAAATGTTTTAGGATTGAGTTCTTGTGAGCACCCCTTCATTGATGTTGCCAATGATTTGGTCTGGTGGATGAGATTTCAAGAAGATGAGCTCTCCTTGGTATGGAACAATGGCATTGAATGGGGATGGCTGCAGATGTGAATCATCTAAGCTAACCACTGCTGGTGACTTTGATGATCCAGCAGTGGCTTCAAAAGGTGGTGGAATGGGAGGTAATGGTGTGGACACATGCTGACTTTTATCCATTGTTTGAGGACTTTTATCAACAGTGTTTGATGAGGTGGAAGCAGGGGTTAAAGGGCTACTTTGGTCAACAACTGTTGAGGTAGCAGTGGTTGTGCTTTGACAGCTGTTTTGAACATCTGCTGCTCTTCCCATTGTGACAGACTTTTGTTGAGGAATGATGATCTCATATCCATAGTCTGGTGATGTATTCTCTGATGGACCTGCACTGTTAGTCTTGACAGCAGTATTTTCAAAAGTGAATTTATCAAGATCAAACAAATCTGCAGGGTTTGCTGGGATTTTCATTGATGAAAGTTCATTGAACTTTACAATCAAAGTCTCTTCCACTGTTTTGGTCCTTGTGTTAAATACTTTGTAGGCCTTAGCAGTGGTTGAGTATCCCAGATGATAACCACAATCAATTTTGGCTGCAAACTTAGAGATAGAATCTTTTAAGTTTAAAATGAAGCATGGGCAACCAAAAACTTTGAAATATGAAATCAATGGCTTTATTTTATACATCAGTTCATAGGCAGTCTTTTGATGCCTGGGGTTGATTAAAACTCTGTTTTGGACATAGCAAGCAGTGTTTACTGCCTCTGCCCAAAAAGTTAATGGCAAACCTGAATCAGCAAGCATGGTTCTGGTAGCCTCAATCAAAGTTCTGTTCTTTCTTTCAATAACCCCATTTTGTTATGGTGTCCTTGGAACGCTGTATTGTCTCACAATTCCTTTTGACACACAGAAATCATCTAACTCCTTGTTTCTGAACTCTGTGCCATTGTCACTTCTGAAGATTTTTACTGGAAGGTCAAACTGCTTTTCAACCTGTTTCACAAAGTCTTGCAGAATGCCTGCAGTCTCATCTTTTGAGTGTAAAAAGTAAGTCCATGTAAACCTAGAAAAGTCATCAACAATAACCAAGCAATATCTCTTTTTCTTAAGACTAATGACTTTAACTGGGCCAAACAAATCCATATGAAGCATTTGCAAACATTTGGTTGTTTTGGACTCATCAATTGATTTGTAGGAGCTTTTATGTTGTTTTCCTTTTAGGCAGGAAACACAATGCTCAGGACAGGTGAACAGTTTTTGAGGTAAACCTCTTACTAACCCCTGTTTTGAAATGGCAGTGATTGTCTTGAGATTTGTGTGCCCCAATCTTCTGTGCCATAATTATGTCTCTTTGTTTGATGCAGCTGAGAATAGACAGGCATCAGTTCTGGGGCACTCTTTTGACATATCAACTACATAAACATTGCCACTTCTTTGAGCAACAAGTTTGGTTTTTCCATTTTTAATTATTGCTTCAATCTTTTCAACCATTTCTGGTCCAACAATCCTACAACACTCCTTTGTGAAGAATGATCCATACCCCTTATCACTCATTTGTGAAACACTCAGGAGGTTGAATTTTAGATTGTCTATTAGATTGACATTTTCAAATTTTACATTACCAGACTGTACTGTACCAGATCCCAGAACTTTCCCTTTACTATTATTGCCAAAGGATATATCACCCCCTCCATGGATTTTGAAATCTTTGAGAAGGGCTTTACATCCTGTCATGTGCCTGGAGCCTCCACTATCTACATACCAAAGGCTATCTAAGCATGCAGAAGCTCCCTGCACATGAAGTAAAAGGATTAGTTCATTAGGGTCTCCAAAGCCAATAAGGCTTTGGATGGGGTCTCAACAGTGTCTGGGGTGAGTTCAGGTGCATGGACAATGGTTAGATCAGGGGTTTGGATAGTTTTAGGACTGTTTTTCTCTAACCACTGTTGTGGGTCTTGACCAATCACCTGTTGATAACCAAAAGGATGCCTGTTCACTCTTGGTTTAGAAGGCTTTTTGTAAGTCTCATAAACATGTGGGATCCTTTGGTATGATGGTTGTGCCTTACCTCTTCTGAATTGATTGGCAGGGGGTGCATCAGTCACTTGAACATCTCTTTGAACAGATGTTTGGTTCAGCTGTTTTGTGACAGCTGTTTGGACTGGCACAAACAGTGGTTGGTTCTTTGTGAACTTGACAGATGATGTTGATGGACTTAAGGATGTTTTTGCAGTGTACTCATTCTTTTTACATCAAAGTTTTTGAGATACACACATTCTTGAGTTTTGTGGTTTGTTTTCTCACAGATGGTGCAGCTTTCAGCAGGTACAATGACACTTGTTTTGTTTAGATCATATGCTTTTAGATGAAAACAGTCTTTTGTTAGATGATTTCTCTTTTCACAAAAATCACAAAACAGGTTTTTGATCTTTTCTCTTTTCTTCCTTTTCTCAGACTCCTTAGCAACAGAGTTTTGAACCACTGTTGGGATGTCTTTGATAGGAATGACCTTTGCTTTTGGATCTTTTACACCATCAGTGGTTGTGAAATCCATTGGTTTGAAGTTTTCAAGGATGTCACACTCATCAGACCATGTGGGTTTAAATTGGTATTTCTCAATTTCCTCAATGGTTGAGGACCCCACAGATCTTTCCAAAGTAATTTTGTTACCAAGTTTGTCAATTATTTTAACCTCTTGGCCATCCTTGTTTGTGGGAATAACTTCAACAATGGTTTGAACATATTCTTTTGAAGCATTGTTTTCAATTTCATCATGTTTTCTAAAACCAACACCAAATTTTACATTGCTTTTAATCTGTTTTTCAAGCATGACCTCATAACCTTTGCAAGATTCCACCCATTTTTCACAAGTGATTTGGGTGGATTCCAACTCCTTTTTACAAACTTGGTATTTTTCTACCATTGTTTGGAGTTGAGTCTTGGTTATGCTTTGCTCTTCTTTGAGACTGCTGATTTCTTTATCTTTTTCAGCCAATTTGTTTTTAAGTTCTTTTAATGACTTTTCAAAATTGACTTCATCAGTAAAGACTTTATCTCTAAGGTTTTCATTTACCTCTTTAATGTTAGCAAAAGCAATAATGCATTTGTCTGAACACAGTTTTTCAAGAACTTGAGGTGATACCTTAGCAGCAGCCATCATGGCACAATCACATTGATGATCACCTTCTTCATCAGCTCTCTTCTCTTTCTCTTCTTCTTTGTTTTCTTTGGACCAGGGATCAGACAGTGGTTCAATCAGGGTTTCTGAATTTTCTCCCAACAGTAGTTCACTAGCAACTGCAGTAACCACTGCTTCAGCCACTTTATCCACTGTTTCAGCACTTAGCTGTTCACCTTCAGTTTCTACCCCTTCTGGTATTGACTCTAATGTCATCAAACAAAATTCATCATTAAGATTATCATTAGAAGCATAGAGGGCAAAATTTTCATCACCAAGCTCATCAGGCATGCTGCTCCAGTCAACAAAACCTTGGGTGAAAAAGCTTTGCTGATCTGGTTGTACTACTGTTGGAGCAGCTTGTTGAGGTGCAACCGGTTGCACTTGTGCCTGAGGGACAGGGCTTGAACATACTGAATTTGTGGAACAGTGGTTTGAACATAATGCACAGGCACAGGGGTTGCATCATAGTGAGCAGTGTTAATATGTGCTGCAGGGGTATATTGGGTATATTGCATAGTGCTTTGATGTTGTGGTCTAGGGTTTGAGCTGGGATGAGTTATTATTGGACCAGTGGTTTAACTCCTGCATTCCCTAGCAAAATGACCTAACCTATTGCACTTGTAGCATTTCAGTTTTGATTTATCCAACCCCACTCTCAAATTCCAATGTAACCCTGGGAATTTTCTCCCTGTTCTTTTTTAGAATTTGCTTGTTCTTACACTAAGCAAAGCCAATTGATGCAAAATGTCCATCTCTTCTAAGTCAGTGGGATCAAAGTGTTGCAAATCATTTAGTTCAAAGCACAAGTTATCTGACATCTGGTTTTCACAATTTGCAGCAAAAGCATAATTTGCAGAGTGAGAATCAGAGTTGTTGAAATTTCCACCAGCAGTTATATCAATAAAGTGGTCAAAACTCTGATCCTTACTACTGCTACCAGATTCTTCCTGACCAAAGAGAGCTGTGCTACCAAATGAATAGTCATCTGCAACTTTGCCAGACTCTTGCAACTTCCTTTTCTGGTTTAACTCCCTTTCATAGGTCAGGAGTCTACCATGAAGTTAGGTCAGGGTCAGATCTTTGAACTCAGCTGAATTTCTAGTTACAAAAGCAATTTGTATCCCATTTTTCAAGTAGTGATCTAAGAAACCTACTATTTTGAGTTGCATTAGGAAATGTAACTTTAACAAGTCTTAGCTCACTAATGAGACAGCTAAATCGCTCAAACTGTTGGGTCAATGATTCACCCTTGATGTTACAAAAGGTTTCATACTGCTGATTCAGAATTTCCCTACTGTTTTCAATAACTTCTTCCGTTCCCCCAAACTGTTCCTTCAGTGCATCCCATAGCTCTTTGGCACTGTTACAATGTAACAGTCCAGCATAGATTTCATTTGGTAATGCAGATGCAATGATGCTAAATGCTTTGGCATCGAGTTCGAACTTTTGGAAATCAGTTTCAGTATAATTTTCAGGTTTTTTAGGTTCGAACTTCTTTGAATCCTCAGCACTTGGCACCATGGGAACATGTGGTCCAAAAACAACAGATCTCCAACATCCAGTATTCTGTTGAGCAAGGATGTGACCCATCCTTCTCTCCCAGATGTTGTATTCATTACGTTTAAGCATGGGTGGTTTGAAAAGAGAGCCAATGTTATTCTTGTCATCTTTTGATTGTGACGTCATCCTGGTTGTTTTACAGGCACTTATTAATCAACTTTGATGGTGATTAAACCTTACACTGTTTTTCAACAAAACGAACAAACTATCAGTATCAACGATTTCGAGCTGAACTATTTATGTCAAAATAATTGTTAAATCAAATTTGACTGTCCAAGCTCTGATACCAATTGTTAGGATCTGAGTTTGGATTGATTGTCTTTTACGTTTGAATTAAGATGAAGATGAATGAGAAATGCAGTGGAATATAAATGATAACAAACTTTGCACATAATCAAACAGGAGAATTGCTTTGAACATACAAGTTTAACATTGAACCGAATGCTTAAATTTATTCCAAACACCGATTACAATTGCAAGTATGTAACAAACTCCCCCTCAGCCTGAGCTCACAGTGATTTGTTCGTACAGGAGAAAAGATGGTGAAGAGCTGATAGAACAGTACAGGGTACTGTTCTATTTATAGGCACGAACAAACCACTGAAGCATCTATGCTGACATCACCATGAAAGTGACATCTAACCTCCTAAGAAACTCTAACATCTGATCTATACAACCACTTCTATGCTAACAACTGTTATTACAATACATTTCATAATATAAACTAAACTACTGCTGCATCCTTCCACTGATGTGAACCCAGCAGTACTTGATATATCCAGCAGAGCTTGACCCATAGCAGTAGATTGAACAGCAGAGCTTTAGTCTTCTATCAGTCTTTGACTTGGGCAGCAGTTGTAGGTCAGCAGTTTGTAAAGATCAGTAGATTGGAGGTCTGCAGATGTTGAAACCACTTTCAAGGGGAGAGACTTGAATACATAACATTTGCTTATTCTGGATCCACTGCCCTGATCCAGTTTTGGCTTTAATTATCTGTTCCTTTGATAGGGTTCAATCCCAACAAATGTTGATTTCAAATGGGTCTTCTTTTATTAGCGAAGTTTGATCACTTGTTAACTTAATACTTACCGTTTCGTCAATTTTAGTGTTAGTGTTTAACTCTTTTAAAAACTTAGCATGAGTGGGTATTAAAAAATGGTTTTCGAAAGAAGGTGACAAGAGATTAATTTCTTCAAAATTAGACTCTTCTTGAATTTTAATGTTAATGGACGCACCTTTTTCGTTGCTTAACTCATGTGTCGGTTTTTCACTTATTTGTTCTTCCATTTTTACATTTTCAACTATCTCTTTTTTATTTAATTCTTCTCTTGCGCGGGACTCCTCTTCCCTTGCGCTAGATTCTAGTATGCAACGTTCGATAGTTTTAATGTGTTTTATTATCTTATCGGTTATGTCGGTGATAGAGTAAGGATCGGGATTTTCAAAGCTTGAATCCGGATGTTCGATCCTTTGTTCCTCATAATACCCATACGAAGTAGATGGTTCACACCATTGCTCTTCATTGTAAGTATATGATGGATAAGGGTCATAATTTTGTTCTTCATAATACTTATATGAGGTGGGTTGTTCACGCCATGGTTCCTCATAATAAGCATATGAAGGTGGTGGCTCATATCTTGGTTCCTCAAAGTATGAGTATGAAGGCTCATACCTTGGTTCATCAAAATATGAGTATGAGGGAGAAGTTTCATACCTTTGGTCTTCATAGGATGTGTATAAAGTTGATGGCTCGTACCTGGGCTCCTCATAGTAGGTGTTTGAAGTGGATGGTTGAAATAAGTCACAATATTGTACCGAGTGCGGGTCACCACAATTGGTGCAATAGTCTTCCCTATAATCATCCTCCTCATAAGTGTAGTTGTAGCCTCTTGAGTATTAATCCATAAGAATCACTCAACAGACCACAACAGAGTCTCGAGACCAGAAAACAAAAATAAAAACGGAAACAGAGGCTGGACACGGCCCCGTGTTCAGTGGACACGCCCCGTGTTCAGGATCTGTATCTGGGCGTTTGAATTAAAAGTTACTGGTTTTGTGCAGCACGGGGGCGTGTTCAGTGAGCACGACCCCGTGTTCAGACTCTGTATCTGGGTGTTTTGTGAAAAATATGCAGCACGGCCCCGTGTTCAGGCTACTGTAAATGCAAAACTAACTAAAATGCAGAAAAATGTGCGCGCATTTTAAAAAGGTTTTGAAAAACTGATTAGGCCGTTAATTTTAAGCTTTCTTAAAATCCTTGTGTCCCCTGCAACGGCGCCAAAAACTTGATGCGTGTGAAGGGTCGTATAGTTTTTAATGTATATTTTAAGCCCTTTAACACTTTTTAGCCAAGTTTTAAATTTATAAAACACGATATTTACTAACACTAAACACACATATGGGCAAGTGCACCCATCGTGAGCGTAGTATAGTGTTGGTAAGATACCGAGGTCGTCCAAGGACACAAGAGCTTTTAATACCGATTTATCCTGAACGTCTAATCAAATCAAAAGTTTAGAAAAAGGTTTTTAAACTAGAAAAATAAAACTAACTAAAATGCTGAAAAATAAAAAAAAAAGTAAAAACAGATAGACAAGATGAATCACTTGGATCTGACTCGTGTTTAGTGTAACCTTTGATTATTTCCTCACTTTTGCACTTTTTAAGAGATTATCTTAGTTATTGTAGTAGGCCCCTCTTTTGAAGGTGATGTTACCCTCAACCCAGTAGTTTGAGTCAGCAAGGATACAATCCTAAAGGGTTGGATTATTGAAAGATAATTAATTAAGTTATTAATGCGTAATGTGGTAGGCCCCTCTTTTGAAGGTGACGTTACCCTCGGCTAAGTAGTCTGAGTCAGCAGGGATACAGTCCTAAGTAGCCGGGTTAAAGTTTTAAAAGTAGCTTACATATGAGGGGATCAAAGAGTTTGGACCCCCGCCATCCAATACCAGTGGGTATTGAAGGAGGTCCTACTAAATTTGACCCAGGTCCTTGCAGGATCTATACACTGAACAAGGCAAGACTCTTACCAAACCATTCCCTTAACCCCCGACCAGGTAGCCAACATATCTCCATATAGACCGTGGAGATATGAATGGTGAAAATCTTTTTTTATATAGACAGTAAAATAATGCCAAGACACCACGGACAAATGATAAGGAAGATTCACCTTCAACATAAGAAACTAGTTATTAAAGTCATTAAATGATAAGGAAGATTCACCTTCAACATAAGAAACTAGTTATTAAAGTCATTAATACATAACCAAATAAAAAGTGCGAAAAGATTAAAAATAAAAAGTATTACACTAGACACTTGTCTTCACCAAGTGATGTAAGAGACTTAGGCAAACATGGCCTTTGATTGTTAAGAACTCTTACGATCAATCTTGGATCCCGAGACTACTCACACACTCTATGATGGATGATGGATGATGGTGGTGGATGATGGTGGTGGATGATGGTGTTGTGGTGGTGGTGGTGGAGTGTGGGTGAAGTGTGAGAGAGGTGGTGTGCCAAGGGATGGTTTGCAAATGAGCCAAGCACCCCTATTTATAGCTTGTACAGAAGCCCGGACACGGCCCCGTGTCCATTGGGCACGGCCCCGTGTCCACCCATCTTCTCTTTCTTCATTAATTGCAGTTTGTCTACATTAGTTGACCATGCCCCGTGTCCGCTGGGCATGACCCTGTGTGCAGAAGCGTATCTGTACTATCAAGATTTCCTCATATTCTGCGAATCTTAGAGTTGACCACGGCCTCGTGTCCGCTGGGCACGCCCCCGTGGTGGGTGATAGAAGCTTCTACAACTTTGTCTTTTCTACAGACACTTGGGCACGCCCCCGTGCTCACTGAGCACGGGACGTGTTCAGCCTTCTGTTCTCTTGTTTTTGCTTGGGAAGATGTTGTCGGGGGGTCGGGTGTGACAACCCTCAAAAATTTCATGTATTCCGTACAATTTATTAAATGATAATTAAAGTACTTGATGACGGTGTGGAATTATTTAACTGCTCTCTGATGACTGTGTTATACTTACATGTGCATAGTAGCATACTAGTAGTATGCAGAAAACCTGACTAAATGGTCCTGAATATTTTCTTATATGTTAGGAATTTATTCGTTACAAAAATATATAAATAAGACACTTCACGGTACAATTAAACACTGTAACGGAACAGTATCCGACCGAACAACCGGACATTACCCGGGACACCAAATATTTGTCAAACACGTTATTTTATTACTTTTGGCTAGTCATGATCCCCGTATGTCATAACACCCGCTAGAAATCAATTCACCACATTACTTACATTTTAACTTACCCTTTACCACTTTAGTTACAATTTGTGCAACAGGACCCCCCCCCCCCCCAACGATTTAGTTCCCAAGTGGGACCCCTCATATCATCTAACCATACTTCTAAGATTATATTTGATTAATTTATTTGATTTCTTGCTTGTTGGAATAAGCATAATATGTGGAATTGATTATAAGAGCATGGTCTTGAGATTTAACATCATTTCACAAGATCACACTATCAATTCACTTTTCTCTCTCTCTCTATTCGGTTCACACACAACCGAATCCACCACCCTCACTTAAACATCATCATCTTCTTCATCTTACTCATTCCATTCAAGCTTTGAAGTGCAACCATGGAAGGTGCAACTTGAAGGACTCTCAAAGGAGCATTGTTCTAGTTGTTTTCACCATCTTTTTCGCCACATTTCTTCACTAGTTTTTCGTCCCTAGCTAGAGGCTAGTAGTAAGTCCCATTTTACCTTGGTTCATCTTGTTCAAAATTATGATTTGTAGCATGATGTGTTGTTGTTTAAATCACTAAATAACAAGAATACTAGAAAATGTGAAACATGAGTTATGAACATAATAGCTACACAATGTTTACATGGGAATGAGTCATGAAACGGAATCTTGTTGGTTTGAGGGTTGGTTAAACCATACTTGATGTTAAATCGTTGTTTTCTTGGAAAAACCCGTTGATCGGACACTTGTAACACGATTTAATAACATTTAAACCACAAAACAGCAAGCTGAGTAATGATTTCAGCCGACTTCATCAGGCTGTAAACGGGCCATAACTTAACGAAAAATGTATTTTATGAAGCCTAGATTTATGTGTTATAAAATACGGTTCTAATGGCACCGGAATCATAATTTTTGGACTCTGTTTACTATTTTTAAAGTGTTAATTTGTAACAGCAACTTAAGCTGAATTTTGACAGCAATAAATGGGTGTCATACTTTCAGTCAAAACCTGAGTTTTGTGATGAATCGGACCATGAAATTTGTACAGTAGATGACAACCGATGCATTTGTAATTACCCCACTCGAATTTCATAAATCGGACACTTGATGAATTTTTAATAAATTGTTCCGTGGACTGTGGTCAGAAATACATAAATCTGAGTTTAGTCCGGAATATGAATTTTTATAAAATATTGGTAATGAACCGGACCCCGATACTTTTACACAATAAAATATGGAACGTTTAAGACATCCTGTAAAAATTTGGGAATTTTTGGAATAATTTAACTATTTTATTAAAATGTCCGAAAACAGTCGGTTTTGAATATAAATGCTGAAATGACATAAGTTGTGACTCGCATGTCTAAATGTCGAGTATGCTAACTGTGAATGATCTAACATGTTATATATGTTATGTGCATTATCGTATGTTTGATTTTGAGTGGGGAGTGGATGGGAAACTTGGATGGGCATAAACCGCTAAAGTGATGCATGTTATGTCATAGATACGTGTAGGAACTTTGTGTTCTATTTGAAAGCCACTAAATGACTAACCGGTAAATTATATTAGGACGTGATTGACCGACCTTGACTGTTAGCTATATTTGAGAATCTAACCGAGCAAACCAAGGTGAGTTCACACTCTTTCTAAGGCATGGGATTCCCAGGGGTTGGGAATGGGATTGAATAACTACTTGTACTATCATTACTATTAAACTACGTTTTACTGTCCTCGGATTGAAGGGCACGTACGTAAAACCTACGTACACTCATACTTACTACTATCCTCGGATTGAAGGGCACGTACGTAAAACCTACGTACACGATCATAAGACCATCAACTCTATCACTTTAAGTCCCTCATTTATCGACTTAATCGCCGAGGCCTATGGCGAGCGGGTCATTAGTTAATAGCGCTATTAGGTTTAACAAACCTCACACCGTGCCAGTTGGACGGGCGTGTACTAATGGACTATGGGCAAAAGGGTCAATGCTGATAGACATTGACTTAGGGCACCTCTTATATTTTCGTAGCAGTCGATACGCGTGGTCTAGTAACACATGGGAAACCCCCACTAATCTTCGCAAACATGTCAGAAAGACCGCGATACAAACTTATACGATACATGGTTTTCAAAACGAACAGATGATTACGAAACGAATGCTATAACTAAACAACCAACTGTGAATTCACTCAACTTTGTTGTTGACTCGTTGTTACATGCCTTACAGGTCGCTAAACATTTGGAGCTTGCACGAGGAAGGAGTCGTTGTGGTGTGCGGACGGTTATGTCCAGTGTTTAATGTTTAAAACATTATGAACTTATTAAACCTATGTGTTGGACTTTAAACTCATGAACTGCGAACTTATGTTTTGAACTTTACGTTTATGCTTCCACTGTCTAAATTAAAAACTTGGTTAACTAGCTTTTGGTCACCAATCGTATTGTGGTTGTCTTTATTTACTTAAGTACGTTGTTCAGTATAATTGGTGGCTCGATCCTGGTCACGTCATGCCTCCATGTAACACCTGTGCCTCCACGGCCATCAAACAAATACCAAACCAATGAAATATTATATTTCATACTTGGGATTTGTAAAAATATGTGTATCATTTGCACATATCAATTCTTGTTCAATTTCAAACTCTAAATCGCTTTCTGGAAGGTTATACGCGCACCGAAGCGTAAATATAACCAGTTTAATGAAACAAACACTCCGGAATAGTGACATAGGCTTAACATACCTTAAATAACCTTTACTTAACTTAGAAATAAGTTTTGAAGGCTTTGGTATGGCAAAATCAAGTTAAATCGCTTACAGGGACTAAAGTTGACAAACTGCGAAAGTATGCCAATTTGAACTGTAACAGACCTTCCGGAACATGACCATAAGTTAAACATACCATAAATATCCTTTACATAGCTTAGAAATAGGCTTTGAGGGGTTCGGTGTGCTAAAATAAACTTTTGGGTCATTCAGGGACTAAAAGTGTCAAAAAGTGCACAAGTTTGCATTTTCGCGCATAACTTACGTTCTGAATACATCCGGACATCCAAAAATTTATGTAAGCACTAAAATATTTTATTTTAGTGTTCGCCATAAGAAAAATCCATTCGTCACGTCATTTGGATCGTTTTTCGCATTCGGGACCAGATTCGATGTATTAGCCGTTGTTTAATTCACAACCACACATTCTAAACTTGCTTAGTCAGCGGATAAGGATGGAATTTAGGCACCATAACTTTGCAACACATGTATGGATGGAATTTAAGCACCTAAGCACCATAACTTTGCAACACATGTACGGATGGGATTAAGGCACGTTTTCCATGAAACGATCTTAACGGTTCGGGTATTCCTATAAATACCCCATACCCCCCATTGCTAAAATCACTAGAATTCTGATTTGAGAACCTCTAAGTTGAAACCATTGTTTCATACCTGAGATTCTTGAATCGGGATTAGCATTCGGGGACCCTTCGTAAGTATTCTTTCGTTCTTTTCCTTATTTTATTGCTTTTCGAGTCCGAAAGTCAAACTTTGTTTGACTTTCAGCGTTGACCAGTAATGGTTAATGCGAAGTTCTTTTGAACTTCGCAACGTGAGTGTAATCACGTTGGTCATAGTCCCTTGGGACTATGCCCACTGATTACCACGTTGTCTAGGGTCGTAGGGTAGGCGATCTAATAAATCGCCTATACCCTCGAACCCGACCCAGTTTGGTCGATCATTAGGATCCGACCAAATACATTAGGTGACCATAGTAGGTAGGGAATAACCTTCCGAGGTTATACCCTATGGTCACATCGTTTAAGTAGTTGTATGATAGGTAGTTTATATGCCTTAGGTAAATTACCAGAATACCCTTTTCATGTATAATTGGTAATTAAGCATATGTAACCTAAACTTTTGTCACATAACTGATTATGTAACATGTTTAGGCATATAACACTTGTCATAGGACTAGTTAGACGGTCCGAACGCGTTTCACGCGCACGACGCGTTAAAGTAGCATAAGCTACCTTAATGGGTCGCGATGGGTCGAAAGCACTTAGGTTTGGTTTCATAGTAGTATGTAGGCCTTGTTAAACCATATCATATGAGTTCCAACACTCATTTGGTTTACCAAGCCTCATCCTATCCGATCTCCCGATATAAGTCCGGTTTATTTATATAGTTTTAGATTGCCGACTGATTCCGTGCTCCCTCTAGCTTTGTTTGGTTGTTGTTCAAGACCTCCAAGCACTCTCAGGCGAGTACTTTGTTCCCCTCTTTTATTGTTTTCAACTGTTTTGGGGTGACTCATATGTGCTAAATGTTTTACAATAATTTCAATAACAATTGCAATGTGGTTTCAAGAACGCTAACAATTATTTCAAGAACGCTAACAATTATTTCAAGAACGCTAACAATGATTTCAAGAACGAATACAATGATTTCAAAAACTAATAACAAATTTCAAAAAGTGAACAAAACTTGTTGGTTGTAGTTTACATGACCGATGACATTCATTAGCAATGATCAAGCCGACCAGTATTAGGTTATGGTACCATAGGATCTGACAAATCCCGTTATTTACTGCACCCATTGTTATGTGTGGGGGTTGTGGGTAGCGACTGAATCTGTAATTATTAACTTATCCTTTGGTAAGGGTTTGTTAAGAACGAGAGCGAGAGCGAGATGGAGCGAGGAACGCGTCAAGAAGGTTTGAATGTTATTAGAGAATCGACCATTAAGTAGTTTCACAATTAAAACAAGAACGCTTTGAATGATTACAATAACAAGAACGAATAGAACGATTTTACAAAATGGGTTAACGATTGGGTAAACATTTGGACATGATTTACATTTGATCATGCATTTCCACGAAACATAGTATTGATTTAAACCAAGTTTTACTTCAATACTTTGTTTTGTGCGTTTCACCTATGGTTTAGTTGATGCATTTCACTAGCCATACATATCATTTTGGTTATACATATTACATGATTTACATTTGGGCATGAACATTACTTTGGTGGTTTGGTTTGATTAAGTGATTAAGTAACAATGCGTGTGGAATATGATACAAGCATGGTGGATACGCCGCTGGTACTTCCTATATATAAGTGTTTGTATGGTATTACATATCGTAGCGTTATTTGAATCATTTCAGTTCGAGACATAGAACATTTTATACAAGTAACATACTTTTCACAAGACATTTATTTACAAACAACTTATATTATACAAACTCATTTTACATGGTTATTCATTTAATCATGCATTTTTCTCTTATTATACTTATCACGTGAACTTATTATTTCTCAAATGATTTACAAAGACAAAGCAAATTACAAGGTTCATGACTAAACATTTTCTTAAAACAGAAGTCATGAATCTTATTTTCACAAAACCTATGTACTCGCCAGCATTTCTTTGCTGACCTCGTTTTCACATATGTTTCAGGTATTGTTGAATGATATCGTTTGATAAGATGCATGCTCACATAGGACTGGACGAGGCCTTAGTGACTAAATAACAATGATAGACTATGTTTAATTTGTGTATTTAGATTTCCAGACGATGTAAATATTCAATGTTTAATAAAACGAAACACTTTTTGTATCCATGGTTATGAAACATTAATTCTGTTGCAACACGCCCCGATGTTTCCGCCGCGATTTGTTGTTTTACGCGGTCGGGGTGTGACAGAAAAGATGGTATCAGAGCCAATGGTTATAGGGAATTAGGTTATTAGTAATGCTTTGACCTAGTCTATAACCTTCTTAGGACCCTAACGCGAGTTTACTTGCGTTTAGTCATAAAACAATACCGTCACCTATCCTTAGGTGACGACCGCAACAAGAACATAAATTTCAAAACCGCTTTGAAAACTAATCATCTGTTCTAGGATGATTGATTACAAGGTTTTGAACTCTCTATTATATGGTTTTGAACCTCTTTGAGTTTTCAAAACTTCGTCAAGGTTTTGGGTTTTAAATAATGTGAACACGTGCAAACTGGAAGGGTGAATGCCTGTATTCTGGGTTTTCTGTCTAGGCAAGCACTTCGTATACATCTCATCAGACGCGAGACCAGTTGTGCTTACCTGGGAATTCTTGGGATGAGTGTTCACTTATAGGCGAGCATGTCTTCGCGATACATTATTTTTGACCCATTTACTTTGATCAGTCACCGTCTCATTTGTTTGCCTTAGGTAACAAACAAATGATCGCAATTTTCATGCGTTATCATTCTGTTTTGATTGTCCAAAAACCTTTCACCTGTTTCTCTCTATGCCTTTCTTTTTCTTCAAGAATGTCTCTTCATCACGATGACGCCCAGATATCTGAGCAAGCAGCCAAATTCGCTCAGCGAATAGGCGAAGTAGTCCTGAAGACTGTTGAATTAGCTACTGCCATGTATCATCTCCAGGATGAAGCCACTCAAGAGTCACCAAGACAGGCAGGACCTAGTCAGGCGACAACACCACCGGCCGAGAAACCAATCGAGGAATCAAAGACCATGGATGAACGATCCCCTAAGAAGTCAAAGAAGCGAAAGGCTTCTCAGAACTTCGCCATGGTCGCTCACAATGGTAAAGCAGTCCCCAACCAACCAGCTCAACCCCCTGCTAGGTGTGTATGGCTTTTCCTATGATACCTACATCAAGGAACTATGTACCTTACAAACTACTCTTGTGATTTCTCTCTTTCAAATAATTGCTCATGATTCCCTCGAAAATTTTAAGTACTCGTTTCACTCTAAGAAACAAAGTACAGAAAATTAAGTGACATTATGAGTAATCGTGCTTTTCGCACATCCGTGCCTTTAAATCCTTGGTTAGATAACTAAGGGTATTTTCAAATCTCATACCCATTACGTTTTGATTTTTCAACATACACAGTACCAGTATTTCAAAACAATCTTCATGATCTCAAAACATTTCATATAGTTTGAAAACAATTTTTCTAGATGTATTGTCTATGTTATTTCAAAAACATTGGCCATGTTATCAAAACCAACCTTTCTAATTTCAAAATATTTCATATAGTCTGAAGACAATATTAACACAATACATTTTCTGATCAAGTGCATGATTTCGAAAAGCATCATTCATGTCTTTCAAAAACCTTATACATAATTTCAAAATTCATCTCGCATGATTTTAAAACATTTTTATAAATATATCTACCTAATACACCTACTTTATGATTTCAAAAAGTATTATATATAAGGTTTCAAAAACGTTAAACACATTTTTCTTAAAAGAACCCCATGCATAGTTTTCAAAAATATTTCCCTCATACATTGACTTAACCTTCAAAATTCTGCTTCATATGTCGCCTTGACATATCAAGCATCTCAACTTCATAAGCATTTTACATCATGTTTTGACCTAAGCACATCCAGTGCAAGGTTTCAAAACATCTTCAACTTCTAAAATTCATATGGGATCTTTTTATCTTTACAATTAGATCCTTGTGGATGATTATCGTTCAAATCAGAGTCCTTAATTGGATTCCTTATGTACCTTAATTCGAACATTTCGGTTCCTAGTAATCGAAATCGAATTTTCTTTTTGAATCTTTCTATCTTTATAGTTGGATTCTTGATAACGTTTAAAGTACCAAATGAAATCCACGGAATGGATTCCAAGTGTGCTTTAAATGCATGTACGCAATTTACAAGACAAATTAACGAACAATTTTGTGGTTATGTGATATGTGTTTATGTGTTCTCCTCTATGATTTTTTTTGTGTGTGATCCGATTTTCAAATCCTCATAGAATCTTTCATATCTTCATATGAGGGATTCATAGTAGGATTTTCAAAAAGGTACTACCTTAAATCCTTATGGGCTTCTACGTAGTAGTTAAGACCCTTGGGTTATATAGTACCATTCCATGATTCATAAGAGACCCTTTTGGTGGTCTAGTCTAAAAGATTGATTCACAATTTGGTTAAAGAACGATATCTAGTGATGTAGCTGAACAGACTACTTGATAGTCTACTTAGATCATTTATTGATTTAATTAAAAGGACTCTATGGCGGTCTAGTTACACTCATCACAGGTTTGTTCATTTGGTTTTACCCTACACACTATAAAATAGACTGTGTGAACTGTGCAAGGAATTGTCTAATTATGGACGCGTACATAATTATGAAATTTAGTGCATAGGAACCCAGTAAGATTTATTATGTGTAAGAACCGATAGTGACAAAAAATAACGAAATGAGGACGATGTAATTGAGGTACGGTGGACGCACCAATGACGCTTCATATACTTGTATATAAGTGTCCCTCTTACATTGCAAACATAATGTTATTAAGGTTACTAGAAGTTCAAGAACCTTAATCAATATTGTTCGATCTTTTCAACTTCATATTTCCAAGCTCTCACAAGTTTCCTCTAAATAAATTTCGGGACGAAATTTCCTAAAGTAGGGGAGACTGTAACACCTGTGCCTCCACGGCCATCAAACAAATACCAAACCAATGAAATATTATATTTCATACTTGGGATTTTTAAAAATATGTGTATCATTTGCACATATCAATTCTTGTTCAATTTCAAACTCTAAATCGCTTTCTGGAAGGTTATACGCGCACCGAAGCGTAAATATAACCAGTTTAATGCAACAAACACTCCGGAATAGTGACATAGGCTTAACATACCTTAAATAACCTTTACTTAACTTAGAAATAAGTTTTGAAGGCTTTGGTATGGCAAAATCAAGTTAAATCGCTTACAGGGACTAAAGTTGACAAACTGCGAAAGTATGCCAATTTGAACTGTAACAGACCTTCCGGAACATGACCATAAGTTAAACATACCATAAATATCCTTTACATAGCTTAGAAATAGGCTTTGAGGGGTTCGGTGTGCTAAAATAAACTTTTGGGTCATTCAGGGACTAAAAGTGTCAAAAAGTGCACAAGTTTGCATTTTCGCGCATAACTTACGTTCTGAATACATCCGGACATCCAAAAATTTATGTAAGCACTAAAATATTTTATTTTAGTGTTCGCCATAAGAAAAATCCATTCGTCACGTCATTTGGATCGTTTTTCGCATTCGGGACCAGATTCGATGTATTAGCCGTTGTTTAATTCACAACCACACATTCTAAACTTGCTTAGTCAGCGGATAAGGATGGAATTTAGGCACCATAACTTTGCAACACATGTATGGATGGAATTTAAGCACCTAAGCACCATAACTTTGCAACACATGTACGGATGGGATTAAGGCACGTTTTCCATGAAACGATCTTAACGGTTCGGGTATTCCTATAAATACCCCATACCCCCCATTGCTAAAATCACTAGAATTCTGATTTGAGAACCTCTAAGTTGAAACCATTGTTTCATACCTGAGATTCTTGAATCGGGATTAGCATTCGGGGACCCTTCGTAAGTATTCTTTCGTTCTTTTCCTTATTTTATTGCTTTTCGAGTCCGAAAGTCAAACTTTGTTTGACTTTCAGCGTTGACCAGTAATGGTTAATGCGAAGTTCTTTTGAACTTCGCAACGTGAGTGTAATCACGTTGGTCATAGTCCCTTGGGACTATGCCCACTGATTACCACGTTGTCTAGGGTCGTAGGGTAGGCGATCTAATAAATCGCCTATACCCTCGAACCCGACCCAGTTTGGTCGATCATTAGGATCCGACCAAATACATTAGGTGACCATAGTAGGTAGGGAATAACCTTCCGAGGTTATACCCTATGGTCACATCGTTTAAGTAGTTGTATGATAGGTAGTTTATATGCCTTAGGTAAATTACCAGAATACCCTTTTCATGTATAATTGGTAATTAAGCATATGTAACCTAAACTTTTGTCACATAACTGATTATGTAACATGTTTAGGCATATAACACTTGTCATAGGACTAGTTAGACGGTCCGAACGCGTTTCACGCGCACGACGCGTTAAAGTAGCATAAGCTACCTTAATGGGTCGCGATGGGTCGAAAGCACTTAGGTTTGGTTTCATAGTAGTATGTAGGCCTTGTTAAACCATATCATATGAGTTCCAACACTCATTTGGTTTACCAAGCCTCATCCTATCCGATCTCCCGATATAAGTCCGGTTTATTTATATAGTTTTAGATTGCCGACTGATTCCGTGCTCCCTCTAGCTTTGTTTGGTTGTTGTTCAAGACCTCCAAGCACTCTCAGGCGAGTACTTTGTTCCCCTCTTTTATTGTTTTCAACTGTTTTGGGGTGACTCATATGTGCTAAATGTTTTACAATAATTTCAATAACAATTGCAATGTGGTTTCAAGAACGCTAACAATTATTTCAAGAACGCTAACAATTATTTCAAGAACGCTAACAATGATTTCAAGAACGAATACAATGATTTCAAAAACTAATAACAAATTTCAAAAAGTGAACAAAACTTGTTGGTTGTAGTTTACATGACCGATGACATTCATTAGCAATGATCAAGCCGACCAGTATTAGGTTATGGTACCATAGGATCTGACAAATCCCGTTATTTACTGCACCCATTGTTATGTGTGGGGGTTGTGGGTAGCGACTGAATCTGTAATTATTAACTTATCCTTTGGTAAGGGTTTGTTAAGAACGAGAGCGAGAGCGAGATGGAGCGAGGAACGCGTCAAGAAGGTTTGAATGTTATTAGAGAATCGACCATTAAGTAGTTTCACAATTAAAACAAGAACGCTTTGAATGATTACAATAACAAGAACGAATAGAACGATTTTACAAAATGGGTTAACGATTGGGTAAACATTTGGACATGATTTACATTTGATCATGCATTTCCACGAAACATAGTATTGATTTAAACCAAGTTTTACTTCAATACTTTGTTTTGTGCGTTTCACCTATGGTTTAGTTGATGCATTTCACTAGCCATACATATCATTTTGGTTATACATATTACATGATTTACATTTGGGCATGAACATTACTTTGGTGGTTTGGTTTGATTAAGTGATTAAGTAACAATGCGTGTGGAATATGATACAAGCATGGTGGATACGCCGCTGGTACTTCCTATATATAAGTGTTTGTATGGTATTACATATCGTAGCGTTATTTGAATCATTTCAGTTCGAGACATAGAACATTTTATACAAGTAACATACTTTTCACAAGACATTTATTTACAAACAACTTATATTATACAAACTCATTTTACATGGTTATTCATTTAATCATGCATTTTTCTCTTATTATACTTATCACGTGAACTTATTATTTCTCAAATGATTTACAAAGACAAAGCAAATTACAAGGTTCATGACTAAACATTTTCTTAAAACAGAAGTCATGAATCTTATTTTCACAAAACCTATGTACTCGCCAGCATTTCTTTGCTGACCTCGTTTTCACATATGTTTCAGGTATTGTTGAATGATATCGTTTGATAAGATGCATGCTCACATAGGACTGGACGAGGCCTTAGTGACTAAATAACAATGATAGACTATGTTTAATTTGTGTATTTAGATTTCCAGACGATGTAAATATTCAATGTTTAATAAAACGAAACACTTTTTGTATCCATGGTTATGAAACATTAATTCTGTTGCAACACGCCCCGATGTTTCCGCCGCGATTTGTTGTTTTACGCGGTCGGGGTGTGACACTCCAAGCAGTGGAACTCCGCATGGTGGATTTTGGGGGTGTGACAGATTGGTATCAGAGCCATTGGTTATAGTGAACTTGGTTTTAAAAAGGGAAAAGCTTTTTGATAAAACCAGACTATAACCTGTACAGTGCTCAACGATCCACAACGACGCTTCGTTCCACGTGCAAGACTCGACACCATAAGTGGTATGATTTATGTTATATTGCCGGTTAGATAGTTCTCACTGTGCATTAGATAACGTGATAATTGCTATTGGAACCTTGTGTGCTTACTCTCTATTGTCGTCACACACTTACGCACTTTCATGACACTTTTCTCACCTACATTATTTCGTTGTGAAGATCATGGGTGGACGTTTGAACCTAACTCAAGCCCAGCTGACGGCTTTGATCAACGAACGAGTTGCTGAGGCACTCGCAGCTGTCCCTGCAGGAGGTATAACCTGCCATATCAACTCACCTTAGGATGTTTAGATCCTACCTTCGCAAACCAACCCTCATGCTTCACTTTGTCTTTTATTCTCACGCAACAGGTCAACATGCTCAGCCTCCTGTGTGCACGTTCAAGACGTTCATGGACTGCCGACCTACCACTTTCAGTGGCAATGAAGGAGCAGTGGGCCTTCTTCACTGGTTTGAAAAGCTTGAGTCAGTTTTCAAGATGTGCGAATGCCCCGAAGACCGTAGGGTGAAATATGCTACCGGAACACTTGAAGGAGCTGCGTTAACCTGGTGGAAGGCGCATGTTCAACTACTAGGACTGGCAGTTGCTAATGCCACACCCTGGAATGGTTTCAAAGAGCTGATCAAGGAGGAGTACTGTAGTCGGGATGACATCCACAAACTAGAAGTGGAATTTTACAATCTGAAGATGACGGGGTCTGAGATTGAGGCGTATACGAAGAGGTCAAACGAGCTGGCCATCCTGTGTCCAACTATGGTGGACCCTCCCATCAAACGTATTGAGTTGTACCTTAAGGGCCTTGTACCAGAGATTCAAAGTCACGTGACCTCAGCCAATCTGGGTACCATACAGCAAATCATCAAGTTGGCCCATCGACTCACTGACCAGGCGGTGGAGCAAAACAGGCTACCCAAACGTATCAGTGCCACATCTACTTCTGATGCACCTACCGACAACAAGCGAAAATGGGATGGAAACTCCAGTAAGGGTTCTGCTTTGGGTCAGTCTCAGCAGCGAAGGACTGATGACTACCAGAGTCCGGGTCAGCAATCCTCCGGTAATCAAGGACAGGGTGGGTATCGAGGAAACCACCCAAAGTGCAACAAATGTAACAGACACCATAGTGGTCAATGCAACAAAGGACATTGTTAGAGGTGTCTCAAGATGGGTCATGAAACCAAGGATTACAGGAGCTCACGGCCAGCAAATCAGAATCGCCAGCAGTAACAGCAAGCACCGCAGAATCAACAACAGCAACAGGGCAACAGGGGATGCTTTCAGTGTGGCGCTGAAGGCCACTTTAAGAAGAACTGTCCCCAGCTTAACCAGAATCAGAATAACAACAACAACCAGGGAAACAGGAACAATAATGGAGGCAACAATGGAGGCGGCAATGGGGGAAACAACAATGGTAATGGGGCAAGAGGTCGTGCTTTCGTGATTGGTCAGGGTGATGCAAGGAACGATCCCAACGTAGTGATGGGTAAGTTTCTTCTGGATGATTTCTTTGTTACTGTTTTATTCGATTCGGGTGCCGATACTAGTTACGTGTCCTTAAAAGTTAGCCAAATGCTTAAGCGCACTCCAACACTTTTGAACACCAAACACGCGGTAGAGCTAGAAAATGGTAAAATTCTTGAAGCCACACACGTAGTTAAGGGTTGTAACCTGGTCTTAGCTGGTCAAATTTTCCCTATCGATCTTATTCCTATCACACTGGGTAGTTTCGACGTCGTTATTGGAATGGATTGGCTATCTCATCATCAAGCGGAGATTGTTTGCAAGGAGAAAATCGTCCGCATTCCACGTTCTGGTGAAGACCCTCTTGTGATTCGTGGCGACAAGAGTGGTGCTGTCGAAGGCATCATCTCTTTCCTTAAGGCCCAGAAATGTCTACGAAAGGGCCACACTGCCATTCTAGCGCTCGTCACTGACACATCAATGAAAGAAAAGAGAATTGAAGACATTCCTATTGTGCGCGATTTTCCTAAGGTATTTCTCGAGGAATTACCTGGTCTTCCGCCTCATCGCCAAGTTGAGTTTCAAATCGAGCTAGCTCCTGGAGCAGCGCCAGTAGCTCGAGCACCATATCGTCTAGCTCCATCAGAACTCGGAGAACTGTCCACGCAACTACAAGAACTCTTGGAAAAGGGTTTTATACGTCCTAGCTCTTCGCCCTGGGGAGCTCCAGTCTTGTTCGTCAAGAAGAAAGAAGGTACCTTCAGAATATGTATTGACTATCGCGAGCTTAACAAGGTGACTGTGAAGAATCGTTATCCTCTTCCACGTATTGACGACTTGTTCGACCAGTTGCAAGGGTCGAGCTATTACGCCAAGATTGACTTGAGATCGGGATACCATCAGCTGAGGGTCCGAGATGAGGACGTCTCCAAAACAGCATTCAGAACTCGTTACGGCCATTACGAGTTTCTGGTTATGCCATTCGGGCTGACGAATGCACCAGCGGTCTTCATGGATCTCATGAACCGAGTATGCAAACCTTACCTGGATAAGTTTGTTATTGTGTTCATCGACGATATCCTGATCTATTCTAAGAGTCAGGAGGAACACGAGCAGCACCTGCGACTTATGCTTGAACTTCTTCGAAAGGAGCAGTTGTATGCCAAATTTTCGAAATGTGACTTCTGGCTTCGCGAAGTCCACTTTCTAGGCCATGTGGTAAACAAGGATGGAAATCATGTGGATCCATCTAAGGTTGAATCGATCAAGAACTGGCCTGCACCCCGTACACCAACAGAAATCCGCCAATTTTTGGGTTTGGCAGGATATTACAGAAGGTTTATCAAAGACTTCTCCAAGATTGCGCAACCTCTCACTTCACTGACTCAGAAGGGTGTCATCTATCGTTGGGGTGATGCACAACAGTCCGCATTTCAACATCTAAAAGATAGACTTTGTAGCGCGCCTATCCTCTCATTGCCTGAGGGCACAGATGATTTTGTGGTTTACTGCGATGCTTCCATTCAAGGACTTGGTTGCGTGTCGATGCAACGTGACAAGGTCATTGCCTACGCATCACGCCAACTCAAGGTTCACGAAAGAAATTACACTACTCACGATCTGGAACTGGGAGCAGTTGTTTTCGCGCTTAAGATATGGAGACATTACCTGTACGGTACCAAGTGCACCATTTACACCGATCACAGGAGTCTCGAGCATATCTTCAAGCAAAAGGAGTTAAACATGCATCAACGCCGATGGGTTGAGCTCTTGAACGATTACGAATGCGCGATCAAGTACCATCCGGGCAAAGCCAATGTGGTGGCAGACGCCCTCAGTCGAAAGGATACCATACCTAAGCGTGTACGTGCTTTACAGCTTACCATCCAATCCAACCTTCCCACTCAAATTCGAGATGCCCAGGTCGAAGCATTGAAAGCAGAAAACATCAGGGCTGAATCCTTACGAGGATCGAGGCAACGGCTAGAACAAAAGGAAGACGGCGCCTACTATGTAACAGGGCGTATTTAGGTTCCACTTTATGGCAACTTACGCGAGCTTGTGATGGACGAAGAGCACAAGTCTCGTTATTCGGTACACCCTGGTTCGGACAAGATGTACCACAACCTCAAGACTACGTATTGGTGGCCTGGCATGAAAGCCCACATAGCAACCTACGTCAGCAAGTGCTTGACTTGTGCGAGAGTCAAGTCTGAATATCAGAAACCATCAGGCCTACTTCAACAACCAGAGATCCCAAAATGGAAATGGGAGCAAATTTCCATGGATTTCGTTACCAGCCTGCCCAGATCTCAACGCGGAAACGATACCATTTGGGTGATCGTAGATCGACTGACCAAGTCTGCACATTTTCTAGCTATCAAAGAAACGGATAAGTTTTCTACTCTTGCAGACATTTATCTAAAGGAAGTAGTGTCAAGGCACGGAGTGCCAACCTCCATCATTTCTGATCGTGACACGCATTTTACTTCAGAACTGTGGCAAGCAATGCACAAGTCCTTTGGCTCACGTTTAGATATGAGCACCGCTTATCACCCGCAGACGGATGGGCAATCTGAACGCACCATCCAAACCCTTAAAGACATGCTTAGGGCATGTGTAATCGATTTTGGTAATGGCTGGGAAAAGCACCTCCCGCTAGTGGAGTTTTCGTATAACAACAGCTACCACACCAGCATCCAAGCCGCTCCGTTTGAGGCATTATACGGACGCAAATGCCGATCACCTCTCTGTTGGGCAGAAGTTGGTGACAGCCAAATCACTGGCCCAGAACTTGTGGTAGATACCACCGAGAGAATTGCTCAGATACGACAGCGAATGGCGGCAGCTTGTGACCATCAGAAAAGTTATGCTGATAAGGGAAGAAAACCACTCGAGCTCCAGGTTGGGGATCGAGTGCTACTCAAAGTCTCACCTTGGAAAGGTGTAGTCCGCTTTGGCAAACGAGGAAAACTCAATCCACGTTATGTTGGACCATTCGAAGTCACCGAGAAAATTGGCAAAGTCGCCTACAGGTTGAACCTACCTGAAGAACTCAGCGGAGTTCACAACGTATTCCACGTGTCAAATCTGAAGAAGTGTCTGTCAGATGAGACCCTCATAGTTCCTCTTAAGGAACTCACTATCGACGACCAGCTGCGATTCGTCGAGGAACCAGTAGAGATTACGGATCGAGATGTTAAGATCCTCAAACATACCAGGATACCTATGGTCCGAGTCCGTTGGAATGCTCGTCGTGGCCCAGAGTATACCTGGGAACGAGAAGACCAAATGAAACTCAAGTATCCCCAACTGTTTAAGAAAAACGCAACCACTACTGATGCTGAAGCTACTGCAGAATTTCGGGACGAAATTCCAAATCAACGGGGGGATGATGTGACACCCCAGGAAAATCAGGAAAACAACGCAACTTAACTAGCTTCCTCAGTAACCACGCGCTAAATTTCGGGACGAAATTCTCTTAACAGGGGGAGAATGTGACAACCCTCAAAAATTTCATGTATTCCGTACAATTTATTAAATGATAATTAAAGTACTTGATGACGGTGTGGAATTATTTAACTGCTCTCTGATGACTGTGTTATACTTACATGTGCGTAGTAGCATACTAGTAGTATGCAGAAAACCTGACTAAATGGTCCTGAATATTTTCTTATATGTTAGGAATTTATTCGTTACAAAAATATATAAATAAGACACTTCACGGTACAATTAAACACTGTAACGGAACAGTATCCGACCGAACAACCGGACATTACCCGGGACACCAAATATTTGTCAAACACGTTATTTTATTACTTTTGGCTAGTCATGATCCCCGTATGTCATAACACCCGCTAGAAATCAATTCACCACATTACTTACATTTTAACTTACCCTTTACCACTTTAGTTACAATTTGTGCAACAAGACCCCCCCCCCAACGATTTAGTTCCCAAGTGGGACCCCTCATATCATCTAACCATACTTCTAAGATTATATTTGATTAATTTATTTGATTTCTTGCTTGTTGGAATAAGCATAATATGTGGAATTGATTATAAGAGCATGGTCTTGAGATTTAACATCATTTCACAAGATCACACTATCAATTCACTTTTCTCTCTCTCTCTCTCTATTCGGTTCACACACAACCGAATCCACCACCCTCACTTAAACATCATCATCTTCTTCATCTTACTCATTCCATTCAAGCTTTGAAGTGCAACCATGGAAGGTGCAACTTGAAGGACTCTCAAAGGAGCATTGTTCTAGTTGTTTTCACCATCTTTTTCGCCACATTTCTTCACTAGTTTTTCGTCCCTAGCTAGAGGCTAGTAGTAAGTCCCATTTTACCTTGGTTCATCTTGTTCAAAATTATGATTTGTAGCATGATGTGTTGTTGTTTAAATCACTAAATAACAAGAATACTAGAAAATGTGAAACATGAGTTATGAACATAATAGCTACACAATGTTTACATGGGAATGAGTCATGAAACGGAATCTTGTTGGTTTGAGGGTTGGTTAAACCATACTTGATGTTAAATCGTTGTTTTCTTGGAAAAAACCCGTTGATCGGACACTTGTAACACGATTTAATAACATTTAAACCACAAAACAGCAAGCTGAGTAATGATTTCAGCCGACTTCATCAGGCTGTAAACAGGCCATAACTTAACGAAAAATGTATTTTCTGAAGCCTAGATTTATGTGTTATAAAATACGGTTCTAATGGCACTGGAATCGTAATTTTTGGACTCCGTTTACTATTTTTAAAGTGTTAATTTGTAACAGCAACTTAAGCTGAATTTTGAAAGCAATAAATGGGTGTCATACTTTCAGTCATAACCTGAGTTTTGTGATGAATCGGACCATTAAATTTGTACAGTAGATGACAACCGACGCATTTGTAATTACCCCACTGGAATTTCATAAATCGGACACTTGATGAATTTTTAATAAATTGTTCCGTGGACTGTGGTCAGAAATACATAAATCTGAGTTCAGTCCGGAATATGAATTTTTATAAAATATTGGTAATGAACAGGACCCCGATATTTTTGCACAATAAAATATGGAACGTTTAAGACATCCTGTAAATATTTGGGAATTTTTGGAACAATTTAACTATTTTATTAAAATGTCCGAAAACAGTCGGTTTTGAATATAAATGTTGAAATGACATAAGTTGTGACTCGCATATCTAAATGTCGAGTATGCTAACTGTGAATGATCTAACATGTTATATATGTTATGTGCATTATCGTATGTTTGATTTTAAGTGGGGAATGGATGGGAAACTTGGATGGGCATAAACCGCTAAAGTGATGCATGTTATGTAATAGATACGTGTAGGAACTTTGTGTTCTATTTGAAAGCCACTAAATGACTAACTGGTAAATTATATTAGGACGTGATTGACCGACCTTGACTGTTAGCTATATTTGAGAATCTAACCGAGCAAACCAACGTGAGTTCACACTCTTTCTAAGGCATGGGATTCCCAGGGGTTGGGAATGGGATTGAATAACTACTTGTACTATCATTACTATTAAACTACTTTTTACTGTCCTCGGATTGAAGGGCACGTACGTAAAACCTACGTACACTCATACTTACTACTGTCCTCGGATTGAAGGGAACATACGTAAAACCTACGTACACGATCATAAGACCATCAACTCTATCACTTTAAGTCCCTCATTTATCGACTTAATCGCCGAGGCCTATGGCGAGCGGGTCATTAGTTAATAGCGCTATTAGGTTTAACAAACCTCACACCGTGCCAGTCGGACGGGCGTGTACTAATGGACTATGGGCAAAAGGGTCAATGCTGATAGACATTGACTTAGGTCACCTCTTATATTTTCGTAGCAGTCGATACGCGTGGTCTAGTAACACATGGGAAACCCCCACTAATCTTCGTAAACATGTCAGAAAGACCGCGATACAAACTTATACGATACATGGTTTTCAAAACGAACAGATGATTTACAAAACGAATGCTATAACTAAACAACCAACTGTGAATTCACTCAACTTTGTTGTTGACTCGTTGTTACATGCCTTACAGGTCGCTAAACATTTGGAGCTTGCACGAGGAAGGATTCGTTGTGGTGTGCGGACGGTTATGTCCAGTGTTTAATGTTTAAAACATTATGAACTTATTAAACCTATGTGTTGGACTTTAAACTCATGAACTGCGAACTTATGTTTTGAACTTTACGTTTATGCTTCCGCTGTCTAAATTAAAAACTTGGTTAACTAGCTTTTGGTCACCAATCGTATTGTGGTTGTCTTTATTTACTTAAGTACGTTGTTCAGTATGATTGGTGGCTCGATCCTGGTCACGTCATGCCTCCAAGCGGTGGAACTCCGCATGGTGGATTTTGGGGGTGTGACATCGGGCATGCCATGTTTGTTCCTTTTCTTGTATTTATGTCAGATTTAGCTGGCTTTTTCTTCTTTTGTTCATTTGAGCTCATTTAATCCTGAAAATACAAGAGGAAGACAAAAACACACTTTTTCCAACATTAGTACTAAAAAAGGGTTAGTTTATGCCACATTTGATGTAATTTATATGTTTCATTTTGCACACATCATGAGCCAAGAAAGCTTTGTATTCCTTGCGGAGATACTTGCTAGCTTGGATACACGACATAAGTTTGAGACCTTTCGAAGGAGTTTCACCATAAACACACAATACATCACCGTTAGCGAGCGCGAATCGAATCATCATATCAAAGCACACAACTTCGGCATGGTTTTCATGAAGAAAGTCCATGCCTACTATGATGTCAAAAGTTCCGAGCTGCATCGGAATGAGGTCAATCGGAAAGATGTGATTGTTGAGCTCAAGAGTACAATCACGAAGAACAGAATTGGCGGCGGCAGTTCTTCCGGTGGTGACTTCGACATCGAACATCGAGGGGAGATGGGAGCGCTTACGATTAAGGAGCTTCTCGAATTTAAACGACACAAAACAGTTATCGGCTCCAGTATCAAACAAACACGAAGCATAAATACCGTTTACAAGAAACGTACCATTAACCACATTGTTGTCGGCTTGGGCTTGGCGCGCATTAATGTTGAACGTTCTGGCATGGGCGGCTTGTTGCTATTGTTGTTGAGGCTGTTGCTGCTGCTGTTGCTGAGGCTGCTGCTGCTGGGGCTCTTGTTTCACAACCCTGTTTGGGCACATATTCGCAAAGTGGTTGGGATCACCACATGCGAAGCAGACTCTGGCGTTGATCGCGGGTGCCTGAGCTGCTTGTTGGCCTTGAGGAGCTGGAAGCAGAGCTTGATGAGCAGTGGCTTGAGCTGGTGCTTAGCGAGGACCAGTACGGCAATTTGTGGTGAAATGGCCGTACATGTTGTAATGCATGCAGAAACGGCAGGCTAGACCCACCGGGTGATGATAAGTACAGGTTGGGCAAGCAGGGTGAGGGCCTGTGTATGCACGCTTTGCAGGCGGTGGATAGGTGATTGGTGCTGGAGCTGATCGGTGTTGTTGTTGTTACTGAGCTGGTACCGCTTGAAGTGGAGCAGCGGTAGTGATAGCACAGTTCTTGTTGCTGGAGCTGCTGTTGTTGTTCCTCTTCTTGTGGCGAGAGGACTTTTATGACTGCGATGCGGTGGCGGTGGTGGCGGTGGTGTCGGCGGTTGGTGCGGCGGTAGCTTGGTGCAGGTTCTTCGAAGATTTATCCCAGTAACCAGCTTTTACCCGCTTGTCGTTGATTTCAGCGGCAAGCAAGTAAGTTTCTTCGATCGTTGCTGGCTTGGAAGCTTGCAAAAAATCGGCAACACAATCCGGCAGAGCGCGGATATACTTCTTGATCGCCATGTCGGTAGTCTTCACTTGATCGGGGCAGATGATACTAAGCTGCTTAAAGCGAGCAGTGAGGGCAGCGTTGTCACCATCTTTCTGTTTGATGTGCCAGAACTCATCCTCCAGCTTTTGGCGCTCATGGGGAGGGCAGAACTCTTCGAGCATAACGTTCTTCAACTCGTCCCATGACAGACCATAGGCTGCATCATTTCCGCGCTAGTTTCTCTCGGCGGTCCACCAGTCTAGAGCGCGGGACTGCAAGATGCCGGTCGCATTCAGTGTGCGGAGATTGTCAGGACATCCACTCTAACGCAAAGTGACTTCGATCGAGTCGAACCATTAAAACAAGGCCGTAGGGCCTTCTTCTCCGGTGAACTCTTTCGGTCCACATGCCTTGAACTGTTTGAAGCTGAAAGCAGCTTTGGGAGTTTCAGCTCTGGATTCCTCAGACGATTTGCTCATGTTTTCGTACAGTTCACTGACGACTTGAGGTACAACCTTTGCCATTTGCTTAGTAATCATGGCAGCGAGGCCTTTGTCTGCTTGCTTTCGGCGAGCATCTTGGGTAACACGAGATCCAGATGATGACATTGTCTGCAACAGACATCGCCACAGGACTCAACACAACTAATCAAATCTCACCTCACACGCCTAATACTACTAAAGCTTAGGAGCACGTATAATCACGTAGCATATAGGCACATAATCACATATTCACATAAACACAGTAGCACATAAGTCACGGAAGCACATAAGCACGTTAGGCACAGTAGCACAGAAGCACATAAGCATATAATCACGGGAAGCAGTCAGAATACAGAAACCTATCATTCCAAGTTTGCGAGCGTTCGAGAATAGCGATCGCGCTTAACATAGCGAGTAGTATAGTATAAGCGTATAACCTAGCATATGGTCGCCCACAATTAGCGATTTGTCAATGTTTTGGGATAGAGATGCAGTGCGAGTTGTGTGTGTCGATCAAAGCAATAGTGAAAAGCGAATAAATCACCAAAAATCGTAACATATAAACAAGTAAAATCACATAAAACACATAAATCCAAATAAAATGACGAAATATCAGAGTCGACAGTAGCGAGTTCAGAATCGAAACATATGGAAATCGAGAAATAGATTGTCTGCGGCTATTAGACATCGACTAACCAAAGTGATTCGACTATTCACAAGGACTTTAGTTCACACTTTGGCCTTCGGGACTGTGCTCTCGCCTCGAATCTGGGCGACCGGAATGCATCCTTTCAGTTACAGTGCGACTTTAAGTCATTGGAGTCCGTCGAGATTTTGGTGAGAGTTTGTAAAAAACAAAGATAGAGGTCGGAACAAGTCATCGAGGTTCGAGTTTCACCCCTAACTTAACAACTTTGTTCCTGTTTTAATAAAATGGAGACTAAGATCTGCGTTAAAGTATGGATTTCACTCCTGATTCAACGCAAATTCTCGTGTCTATAGATAAAATGTGGGTTGAACAAATAATTTGGTCGAGAGTTTGCGGTTTTCACACCTAATCTCGACCTAATCGTTTGTTCGTTTTCGAAAATTAAAGTGCAGTAATAGTGTAGGATAGGCGAGAATAGCGAGAAGTAGCAATTCCTCCAGTTTGTACAAGCTTACTTGCTATCTCAGGATATGCACAAGTCGGTATGTTGGTACCTAACTATAGACTAGGTCGTTTCTAAGACACCGACCCGGACTAGGTCGAGTCTTGCCTAATTCCCTATAGTTATGGCTCTGATACCAATCTATCACACCCCAACCGATGGCGGAATCATCGGGGCGCGGCACTGAGCGAAACAGATTGTCTAGAAGTTTCCATAACAACTATATTTACCAAATATTTAAAGCAACACGTCCCATACCATGTCATAAATGATAATACAATTATTACAGAAAAGATCTAGTCAAATTGTTCTGTTCCGACAACTCAGATTTTTTATTACAGACAATTGTTTATTGTTGACCTAGGTATTTCCTAGCCTCGATTTCACAGCAAAGTAAGCAAATAAGCATCCTAAGCACCTGTCACATACGTTAAAGTAAAAGTCAATACACATAGTGTAAATGTGAGCATACAAGTTTAATAGATATAATAGAGTTCAAAATTGTTACGCATAACCAGCACGTACACAGTGTAAAATGAGGCATGTTAGTTATCGACATGAACCTATCGATACCAATGACTGCATGTTGACTGCCCAAGGCAGTTCGCGATACACACTCACCACTGTGAGCCATGTAACTAATTGTCCTTAACAACCCCTGAGTGAACAGGTGCTGAGTCCAAACTATAGTACTATCATTGCTAAGGCAGGTAGACAACATTCCATGTGTAAACATAACAAACAAGCACTCATTAAGTCACGTATAACATGCGGTAATGGTTAGCGTTAAAAGTATTGCGTAGTGTGTTTGATGCGATTTAGAATAAGTAACGTATAAAACACCCAAAAGTGCGTAAAGCAAAAAGGGATCGAGTATACTCACAGTGATTGGTGGATTGAAGGGAGCGCTCGAGTAGGGTTAGCTTGATCAGAACGATAGCATAACGATAAGCGACGCGTAAAACGACAAAGAGTGCGAGTGGGTCGGACAGCAGTTCGATCGGATGGAAGTCTGATCAGACAGCTGGTCGTGCGAGTGACAGTCCGCTCGGATGGTCATCCGATCGGGTGGCCTTTCGATTGGATTGTTTCTTCCTTTATGAAGGATGTGTTTGTGTATGATGGCTTGACTTTTGAAGTTTTTGTTGTAGTATTTTGAAAACATAGAAGTATCTCTGCCTTTCATGTCGGTGGATCGATCTGATGATCGATCGGATGACAACCCGATTGGTTGGACACTTTTGTGACAACTGGAGTTTCCAAGGTTTCTCCTGTATGCGTTACTTGTTACATACTGTGTTTGTGATTCGTTGCACTGATTCTATGTAACGTGATTAGTTTATAAATTGTTATGTGGACTGATGTTAGTGTTACTTAATATAGTAGGGAATTATTTATTTTATTTATTTCTATTTTCTATATGAGGTTAACAAGGTTAGTTTGTTAGTTAATTTAGTAAATGAAAAACATTAACTGAGTTTGTGTCTTTGGTTAGTCAAGTTAGTAGATTACACAAACATTAGGGGCCAATGTGTAGTTTATTATTAAACCTTTAATAAAAAGGATTATGAAGGAAACAACCCCCACACGAAAACACCACTCACCCGAAAACTCACCCCACCCCAAATACCCCTGATTTCGCCGACCAGTGTTTTCGCTGAAGCCTGTTTAGGGCCCAATCCATTTAAGAGTTATATGCTACACGAACTGTTATATTTGTAAAATACTGATAGAATAGAAAAGCCTAGACACCATCCCCTACTACATCTCGCCGGCAACAGAAAGGTGCCACACTCAATCACCTACTTTGGAGCTCCCTTCGCCCAATCTAATCGGACACCTATCCTACACTCATTCGGTTAGTCTATTTATATTTTGTTTTGATCACGTGTGATTTGTAGGATTCGTTGTGTCGATCTCGGATTTAGTATGATGTGAAATTGTTATGGATTGTAGTGAATGATGTGATAATACGCGTGACGAATCTGATTGCATGATTTGATTTTTATATCGATGATCTAGGTTGTTCATACATAAATTATTGCTAATCATTGTGAGTGGCACATGTGGTGATACATAAAAATTAAATAATGAATGATGATGATGCCAACTGTTTGAATATTGATTTAGATTCTTGATATATTCATAGTATTACATGCAATGTTTGGTCCAATTGAAACCAAGTTTCATGGAACTTGACATGATGATTTAATTATTCTAGTTTGCATGTGGTGTCACTGATAATGGTGGCCCAATAGGATTACTTTTGTGAATCAAAATTTATCGGCGCATACATGTTTTGTAGCAACAGTTCTGTCGGCCATTATCCCCCACCAACTACGAATATGTTTTGGAAAACAGGGGAAACTGGTTAATCGTATTTTCAACTATGGGGTAACCCCCACGGCATGTAAGCCAGCTAATGACAAACTATGTTTTCGGGAACAACTTAAAACAAACATCAAACTGTGAATTCACTCAACTTTGTTGTTGACTCGTTGTTACATGCCTTGCTGGCCTTTAGGTGCATAACATTGGAACTTGATGTCTGGGAAGCTGGAGTGGTCATGGGTCGAGATACATGGAAACACTATACAAGACTAATAGTTTTTACAAGTGGTTAAATACACTTAACGAATGATTTATGCTTCCGCTGTACACTATAAAATATGTTGTAACATTGTAACACTTATTTAATAATCAATGAAAGTTTTATTTACTTACACCTATGAGTTCAATGTGATTGATGGCTAAGATCCTGGTATGTCACACGCCCTGCGTGGTTTACGCGAGTAGTATTTTGGGGGTGTGACAGATTGGTATCAGAGCATTGGTTATAGTGAACTTGGTTTTAAAAAGGGGGAAATGTTTTTGTAAAACCAGACTATAACCATACAGTTCTAAAGACGTGAATACGACCATGACACTCAGCTCCAGATTGCAAGGTTCGTCTCTCATACACTCTTTGTACTACATCACTAGTGAACACCTACATATGATATTGCATGTGATTGCACGTTTAGCACAACAGTATGAATTCATGTACACTTGCACGTGTGATGTGACTGATAGGGTGGTAATTCTCTAAACCTTCATGACTTATGCTTTGTGATACTCTTCGTTTGCTACTCGAGTTGGAGGAACCATTTGACATGAGTTAAGGGGAGCTGAGATGGGCATGCAAATCACAATATTATTGTGGGTGCACACATAATAATACTGTGGGGTGCATGTGAATCCCAGTGAGACTTAACAAGTGGAAAAGGGGTTCCATCCCGTTAATTGAACAACGTGAAACACAACGAACCTATAGGGGTCATAGCAGTAATTGTCCCCTACACAAACTCAAACGTGAACTTTTCATTTATCTCCGAATCTTCACGAACCTCAATGTTAATTGAGTATCACCTGAACACCCATCTGAACGCCTAGCGAACTGTATAGAATGTTAGGTGCTTGCACAAGCATCCCTGAGATGGAGATCTCCACGACAAATGATTGGTCTATACCTCCCTCACCCATCTTTGTTTGTTAGAACTTAGCGCGATAACGTCTTAGACTCAGAAGTGCGATCAATTCCGTAACACTCTAGCAACATACCGTGTAATACCCCAGTCGACTTGCAAGAACAATGGACAAGAGGATAAGTGTAGTGCCTCACTAACCTCAGTATTAGAACGGCCCGGGTTACCAGCAACGAACACCAGTGAATTGGCTTCAATCGAATCCTTAACCTTTGTCAGCGACCCATGGGAGTCAACTTTTATGAATCAATCGAGACATAAGTAATGATAATTGACCTTGGTGTGGTATGCGTAACTGCCAGCATAGTGCGTAGCACGTTAGGACATGGCTCAGAATGTGAAAAGATGAACTATGATGGTAAAGAAGCGTAGGGCTTCGTTTCGAGCAATGATATTGGGGGTAGCAGTCACAACGACAACAAGGTGCTCGTAACCCTAGCTTTCAGTAAGGGAATGAAGATGCCTACATCATGGATTGGCCGTAGTTAACTTAAGACGTCAACAATCAAGGGAACAACGACAGTATTTAGGATCCTAGTAATGAAAACAGCAACACCAGAAATGATGCTCTTGGAAGGCATTTAGAATCGGCGTGGGTGACGTCAGGACTTTAACATCATGGTAGCTAGTATGAGTAGCAACCCGCTTCTTCTCTGCTCCATTTGACCCTGATGCTCCTAGGAGTTTGAACCTGTTAGGGAATCGGCTGATGGTTAGACAATGAAAACCCCATATGATCGTTGGGATGCAAACACGACCTTGTGGGACAAGTGTTCGACATCGACCTTTCTCCTGATAAGATGTACCCTGTGAGGAGACAATTCTACGTATCACGCTCCTTTGTGGAGGGTTGTTATCTGTTCTAAACACGTCAGGGTGGCGCAATGGTTAGCGTTATGTCAGCAATGACAGCCAGGAGTGTCTATGGAGGAATTACCCCGCTATGTGGCAACTGTTAGGAAGGAACTCAGTTTGACCTCGCGCTGGAGGCAGTTCTAACTACACATACTCCTTACCGTTTTACACCAGGAAGGTTGCAGTAACTGCTTACCCAACTACAGGAACTGTCGGACAGGAGCTTTCGCTTAAAGGAGCCTTGTTATACCCATGAAGAGAAGCCTTTTCATATGTGTACTGATTAACGAGAACTCAAAAAGTTGACAGTCAAGAACCATTTACCTCGACCACGTATTGACAACCCGTCGACCAATTGCGAGGAACAAGCTTCCATTCGAAGATTCGCTAGCAAACGAACTATTGTCAGGAGGAAATCCAAGAGGAGAATGCTCTTAGAACAACACGTCGAACGCAATGCAGCCATTTCAACTTTGTACATCATGATCATTGGAGTGGCTCAATGCACTAGCAGCTTCAGGGATCACATGAATCGGCCGTATTTATTGGTGACATTTTGGGTTATTTCCTAGAGGAAGGGACAGCATGGAAGACGCCCATATTGTATCTTAGAACTCCTGGGGGAGGAGTCATTACATGAGAAGTCTTGTTAAATGTAACACTTAGATTCGAGAAAAGCATTTTGATCATGTAACTAACGAAGTGGGAACACGCGTGGATCGTGCTAGGATCCATCTTGTTAGAAACTGATCGACACCAGAGATTCCTTTGGGGGTACAACAATTTATTGGTTTCGGTGGATGCTGTTGTAGATTCATCACTGGATTTTCACAGATCGTGCAGCTTTAATCTCTTTAGCATAGCAGGGTGCTGTGCTCGTGGAAGACAAAATAAAAGGACGTCCCTTCAGCTTTCAAATCCTGACTCTGCAATGCTCTGAGCATCGTTTTACCCGAGGATGCGGGTGATTCAGTGGTATACCCTTATGGTCCGAATCAGCGTCCCAGCTGCACAACGACGCAACACTGGAGAGTGATGACATACGTGAAAGAGTCACAAAGAGGAACTGTGCGACACACTCGACTGACGGTGAAAAACCATGGCCTTCGGATTTTGGATGGAGGCGTCACTTGGACGGTACCAGATGCGTTATTTAGACCGATCGCAAGGGCCTCCCAGGTACCGATGTTCGAAAGAACTAAAGCATACAATGACATCGCTGAATGGAACTTCTGGATTAACATGACTGCGAAACCTGAACGTGCACGAGCTCTGCAGCTTGCTATCGACTCTAACTTACCAGTATCAGATTCGCTCTATTCAAACTAGAGAACTGAAGGAAGAGGAATCTTCAAGTTGAACCCATGCGGGGTATGGAGAAGCAACCTTTGATCAGTAGGACGATACTCACTACTTCATGAAACGAATGTGGGCCTCATTACACGGCAACTGGAGGGAACTCGCGTTGAGCAAGCACACCAACTTCGACATTCTAGCCGCCTGGGTTTTGATGAGAGGTATTAGGATTTACAAACCTTGTACTGGTAGTCGGACATGAAGGCTAATCTAGTTAAGTATGTGAATGATGGATCGACTTGTAGAAAGTCAAGGTGTAGCATCAGCAACCAGCAACACTCACATGTAAATAAAAACGGACTGCCATGGATTTGGTCGATAGTCTACTTACAAATTTGAAACGGAAACAACATTACCTGGATACTTATTGATTGTCTTGCGCAACCAACACACTTTCTAGCCATCAAAGAAACGGATAAGTTTTTTTTTTTACACTTGCAGTCTTCTATCTAAAGGAAGCGGTTGCTAGGCACGGGGTGCCAACCTTCATTACCTCTAATCGCAACCCGCAATTTACATCCGATTTGTGGCAAGCGGTGCACAAATCCTTTGGTTCGAGTTAGACATGAGCACAGTATATCATCCACACACGGATGGGCAGACTGAACGCACCATTCAAACTATTGAAAACATGCTTGAGCACGTGAAATCGACTCTGGCAACGGTCGGAGAAAAACACCTACCCTTTAGTGGAGCTTGCAAATAACAACAGTTACCACACCAGCATCCAAGCCTCTCCGTTTGAGGCATTGTACGGACGTAAATGCCGATCACCTCTTTGCGGGACAGAAGTCGGAAACAGCCAAATCACCGGCCCAGAACTCGTCATACACACATTAGAGGAGATTGCCCAGATACAACAACAAATGACGGCAGTTCATGACCGCCAAAAAAGCTACGCTGTTAAGTGCAAGAAACCACTCGAGTTCCAAGTTGGGAATCGAGCACTACTCTCGCCTTGGGAAGGTGTACTTTGTTTTTGTAAACGAGATGAAACTTAAACCGCGATATGTTAAACCTTTCGAAATCATAGAGAAAATAGGCAAGGTGGCTTACCAACTAAACCTACCCGCAGAACTCAGTGGAGTTCACAACGTATTTCACGTGTCGAATCTGAAGAAGTGTCTGTCAGATGAGACCCTCATAGTTCCTTTGAAGGAGATCACTATCGATGATCAGTTGCGATTCGTCGAGGAACCAGTTGAAATCACAGACCGAGACGTTAAGGCTCTCAAGCACACCAGAGTACCTCTTGTTCGAGTTCGTTGGAACTCCCGTCGTGACACAGAGTTCACCTGAGAACGAGAAGACCAAATGAAACTCAAGTATCCCCAGTTGTTCAAGAACGGTGCAACCACTACTGAGACTGAAGCTAGTTTGGAATTTCGGGACGAAATTCCAAACCAACAGGGGGATGATGTGACACGCCAGGAAAAAACCAGGAAACAACGCAACACAACTAGCTTCCTCAGTAACCATGTGCTAAATTTTGGGACGAAATTTCTTTCAAGTTGGGGATAATGTGACAACTCGAGTTTCCAAGGTTTCTCCTGTATACGTTACTTGTTACATACTGTGTTTGTAATTCGTTGCACTGATTCTATGTAACATGATTAGTTTATAAATTGTTATGTGGACTGATGTTAGTGTTACTTAATATAGTAGGGAATTATTTATTTTATTTATTTCTATTTTCTATATGAGGTTAACAAGGTTAGTTTGTTAGTTAATTTAGTAAATGAAAAACATTAACTGAGTTTGTGTCTTTGGTTAGTCAAGTTAGTAGATTACACAAACATTAGGGGCCAATGTGTAGTTTATTATTAAACCTTTAATAAAAAGGATTATGAAGGAAACAACCCCCACACGAAAACACCACTCCCCCGAAAACTCACCCCACCCCAAATACCCCTGATTTCGCCGACCAGTGTTTTCGCTGAAGCCCATTTAGGGCCCAATCCATTTAAGAGTTATATGCTACGCGAACTGTTATATTTGTGAAATACTGATCGAATAGAAAACCCTAGACACCATCCCCTACTACATCTCGACGGCAACAGAAAGGTGCCCCACTCAATCACCTACTTCGGAGCTCCCTTCGCCCAATCTAATCGGACACCTATCCTACACTCATTCGGTTAGTCTATTTATATTTTGTTTTGATCACGTGTGATTTGTAGGATTCGTTGTGTCGATCTCGGATTTAGTATGATGTGAAATTGTTATGGATTGTAGTGAATGATGTGATAATACGCGTGACGAATCTGATTGCATGATTTGATTTTTATATCGATGATCTAGGTTGTTCATACATAAATTATTGCTAATCATTATGAGTGGCACATGTGGTGATACATAAAAATTAAATAATGAATGATGATGATGCCAACTGTTTGAATATTGATTTAGATTCTTGATATATTCATAGTATTACATGCAATGTTTGGTCCAATTGAAACCAAGTTTCATGGAACTTGACATGATTATTTAATTATTCTAGTTTGCATGTGGTGTCACTGATAATGGTGGCCCAATAGGATTACTTTTGTGAATCAAAATTTATCGGCGCATACATGTTTTGTAGCAACAGTTTTATCGGCAATTATTGTTAAATATATAATAAAAAGTTATAGATAAGAATCAAAGGGTAGATGTTGTCTGTGTGCTTATGAAATCGGGTCACCCCAACTCAACAAACTGTTCACAAAAATCGAACTGGGCCGAGGGGATGAAGTGGGGCTTAGCCCAGTTGAACCGTGCATCTCTTGGGCCCCTATTCACTGTTGGGCCGGTAATATATGCCATTAGTTATTTGAGACTGTTATAAATAAAAGATTTGAATTAATAAACTCATGAAAATTAGGTTGGATCAATGTGATAGGAGGTCACTGTTGGGGATCTCGTGAGTGGGTTGGGAAAATACTGCTAGACTTGACTAAAACAAAATAAGTGGGTTATGTGAACATATGTGCTAATATATATGTGAATTCGTAACGGGCCCAGGCAGATTCACATACCAGGTTGATTGTTGTATTTGTGATGCTCTTGATTATTGGTTTGGGCCAAACAAGTAATAGATCCACCCGCACACATGGGCCGAATTTCACTACTCCTTTGTTAATATTTAGTTGGACTTTATTAATGATGTGTGTTGAGTATATGACCTAAACCCTTTGTGCCATCTTATTATGTGATTATCATTAATATTATTGTGGTGTGCCATACAATAACGCTAAGTGTGACTATGAAACTGTTTAGGAAACCGTATGTGTGTAAATGGGTACGCATGTGGAACATGATATTGTATGCTACTTGACTTGTGACATGTACCAGTACGTGAAATATTTAAATACGAATTTAATTTAACTAAGATGTGGTAATTATAATAGGACGTGATTGACTAAAGTGTTTTAACAAGTAAACTATCTGCCGAGCAAACCGAGGTAAGTTCACACTTCTAAGGCATGGGATTCCTGGTGGGTTGGGAATGGGATTGAATAACTACGACAGAACTTGTACATATACCACTACTAGACTACATACCACCGTCCTCGGATTGGGAAGGACGCCAGCGCTAAATCTACGTACTCGCTACGTACTACTGTCCTCGGATTGGGAAGGGCATTTACGTAAAACCTACGTAAACTCATACTTATCACTGTCCTCGGATTGGGAAGGGCACTTACGTAAAACCTACATACACTAATACTTACTACTGTCCTCGGATTGGGAAGGGCACGTATGTAAAACCTACGTACACTCATACTTAACACTGTCCTCGAATTGGGAAGGACACTTATGGATACGACTAGTCTAGTAACATACAACATGGGAAGCCCCACTAAATATCGTGAAAAGGTTTGGGAAACAGCGTAAACTGGTAATTAACATGGGAAGCCCCCACCAACTATGAATATGTTTTGGAAAACAGGGGAAACCGGTTAATTGTATTTTCAACTACGGGGTAACCCCCATGGCATGTAAGCCAGCTAATGACAAACTATGTTTTCAGGAACAACTTAAAACGAACATCAAACTGTGAATTCACTCAACTTTGTTGTTGACTCGTTGTTACATGCCTTGCAGGCCTTTAGGTGCATAACATTGGAACTTGCTGTCTGGGAAGTTGGAGTGGTCATGGGTCGAGATACATGGAAACACTATACAAGACTAACAGTTTTTACATGTGGTTAAATACACTTAACGAATGATTTATGCTTTCGCTGTACACTATAAAATATGATGTAACATTGTAACACTTATTGTTAATCAATGAAAGTTTTATTTACTTACACCTATGAGTTCAATGTAATTGATGGCTAAGATCCTGGTATGTCACACGCCCTGCGTGGTTTACGCGAGTAGTATTTTAGGGGTGTGACAACTTTAGTGAGAACAAGTTCACCACAGTTTGCCATTCGATCGGATAGTAGTCCGATCGGGTGGCAATCCACTGATATTGAACATGTTGAAAATTGTTTAAGTGTTGAAGTTTAAACGTCACATGGCCGAACGGTAATCCGATCGGATGGTAGTCTGATCGGACAACAATCCGTTCAACGTTCAGACTTCAAATGTTGGTAAAGAGTTTAAGTGTGGGACCCAAGGTGCAAGTCGATCGGGGGACAACCCGATCGGATGACAGTCCGATCGGATGGTAGTCCGATCGGACGGCATTCCGTCCTGGTCGTTCCGAACGTCTTACACTTTGATAGTTTGTCATTTTATCAGGACGGTGTGATAACGTGTTAATCAACAGAACCCCATCTTGACCCTAGCGACCCGATTGAACAGGAATCACCCAAGTTCAACCTGTTAACCGGTTCAAGACGTTTGTTCTTGGTTAATCCGAAATCGGTGGTCTCGTGGATAGAATCCAGATCTTGGACCAACACAATCACAAGAAAGAGTAGAAGGTTAGAACAAGCTCCGATTCTATCGGTTTTGAGTGCATTGAGTGTAAAAGAGTTGAAAGAGAGTTGGAAAACCATCTTTCAATCCCTTTTTACCGTGAATATGTTTAGATCTATGAAAGATCTTTGTTTGTTTATGTGGAAACCGGTTAGATCCAAGTTGTTCTCGGTGGATTGAGGCCAAAACATGAAGTTCTCAAGAACACCATGATGACATCATCCTAGAACACCTCAAATCTAGTGATTTCACGGTTAAAAGTTAAGATTCAAAAGATAGAAAGGTGTAGAATCATGTGTAGATCAAAGATGTACAAGATTTAGGTTGAGATCTTACCGGAGTTGAGAGAAATCAGAGAAAAAGTAAGGTAGGAGCGCTGGTCGAACACGAGAGTGCCAAAAGTGGTAAGTTATGATGGTGACAGGGGGTGTTTATAAGGTTTCCCAAAGTGGAAAGGGTGGATCGATCGAGTGACAGCCTGGTCGACTGGCTGATCGATCGAGCGGTAGATCGATCGAACGGCTGGTCGATCGGCTGGTCACTTGGTCGATTGGCCAGTTAGTTCGGGTGTTCGGTGCGACGAGTTTTGCGGTTTTGATTGCGACTGCGAGCGTTGCGATGCGATGGAGTTTCCTATACAAATTACTTTTAATCCCAACTACTATATCTAACATACAATCATCCTAATTCACTTGCGTTTAGTGCTTGCGATTCGATTGCGATTGAGTTTCGATTGCGCTTCGATTTATCACCATAACATAAACATAAATAAACATGCATAAGTAACACATAAGGCACACACACACACGTAAAACATTATCCAGAATGCGTTATTCGAGTTGCGAGTGTGATTGCGGTAAGCGATCAAATATGCGATAATTATTGAAAAATCCTCGATTATTAATAAGTACTCCACATAATACAACTAACGTTAAGCATAAATTAGACTATCTACGAGTCAAAGAAGTCAAAACAGGAATGGAGCAAGGAGTGACAGATCGCAATTAGCAATCTTTTCTTCCTTTGACTTCAATCTTGACTTTGACTTTGACTTTCGAAACACGGGGTGTTACATTTGCCGCTTTCATCGTCTGGGTTTATTTTCTCTTTGGTTCTTGATTTTAGTACGTTGCATGTTTCTTGTATGTAAGCGTTATGACTACTGATCCGTTTAAGGCATATGATTTGTTGGGAAAATCACACGATGATCGAGGGAAACCCCCTATAGGATCGATGAATCGACCAATACGAGTCAATCTGAGTCAAATCTGGTCTCTAGAAAGGCGGAAACAGACTAGAAACCGTCAATCAGTGTTAGAATTGGAGTAGAAGAGTAGAAATTCACTTTAAACATGTTTTTCATTGATTATAAATGTTTTCGTACGGAGAGAATCCAACAGCACTTTGTGGCAAAATTCTCTGGAAAGTTCTGAAATGAAAAACACTACCAGCCTATTTATAGGCTCTCCAGTTCGCACGAAGTTACCACTCCAGTTCGCACGAACTGACATCTTCCAGTTCGTGCGACTTGACCTTCCAGGTCGTGCGAACTGGCTTACAACACATATAAACTTAACTTTTAACCCTATTACACGTACATGACACGACCTAGACTGATGACGTAGGCGATAGACATTATGCATCAACAAACTCCCCCTTTCCTCCTGCATTTTCAGGTTCTTCGTTTGCATTGTCTTGAAGATAATCATCAATATTCTCTTCATTTGACGCTTCAGTTACTTTTATACCAGAATTACCTTGATCATCGTCATCATTTCCATCATCATCATCATCACTATGAACAGAATATACTTCATCTGCATCATCTTTCAGATTATCATCTTCATCTTCTTCATCATCTTCATCACCAGGTACTGAAGTTAATGGACAAGGTTCTAGAATAGACGATTCAACAACTTTTGTCGGAACAATTTCCCTTTCAGTCACATGAACAACATCTTCAACTTGAACACTTTTACCCTTATCTTTCATTCCAGCTTCCATTTCAGCTTCACGTTTTGCTCTAACTTCTTCAAGTTCTATCTCTTCAAACCTTTGTTCAACTGGCTTTCCAATCAAATTTTCCAACACTTTCTTTAACATATACGCTTCATGTTCCTTCTTAGCGTTATTGGCTTCTAATACTTTATTTTTCAACTTAAAGTACTCATTCTGCTCATCTCTTCGAGACTTTTCTTCTTCCAATTCAGCTATTCGAACTTTCAGAATATCTATGTTGGCTTGATCGGCTTCAATCTTTTTCAACATAGATGTGTTTTCAGATTCAACAGACTTTACACGTTCTTCTAACTTCTTTTTCTCAACTAACACATCATCCACTTTCTTTTGCAACTTCTTCACAAGCTCATCTTTTACAAAGCTAAAATCACTAAGCCCTTCAAGAACTGTACTCTCTGGAATTGGTGGAAATTTTTCAAATCCAGATGATCTTGGAGTAGTATGAACTGGTGGTTGTGTGATTGGTGGTTGTGTGGTTGGTGGTGTTTGTTGGATGTGTGGTGAAGTTATTGGTGATTGAACATGAATAGGTGATGAAATACAAAGTTGTGGTGATGATTATGGTGAATGTAAATGTTCTGATGATGGTTGTTGTGGTGGTGGTGATGGTTGATTATGTGGTGGTGATGGTGGTTTAGATTGTGGTTCTGGTGGTGGTAATGGTGGTTGTGGACCTTGGATAGATTTTAAATTCAGCTTGAATTTTAATTTTCGCGCTGCTGGAGTTACGACATGTTTTCTTGATGTAGATTTCTTTCTACCTCCTGAAGATGGTGTTTATACAACCTGAACATCCTCTGGTGGAACATAAGTTTCATCATCATCGTCACCCGAACTCCTCTTTCTCTTCTTTTGTTTTTCTCTATCTCTTGGATCATAGTTTTCTTTGATCCAACGATCAACTTCAGCATCAACATCACCTTCTGAACTAGATGAACTTTTTCTTCATCATCAACCACTTTCTTACTAGCTGCTTTCTCAGCTTCTAAAGTATCATCAATATCTTTCAACAACCTCTCAGTTTCAGGAGTTAACGGATCTTGATCTTTTTCAACATCAGCTTCTGTTTCATCAACTTCTGGTTCATCAACTAGCATTGTTTCAACTGCTTTCTTTTTACGCTTCTTCTGCGGTTGAGACGATGATCCTTCTTCAGCTTGAACTTCCGGTGTAGGAGTTCTCTTTACACCCTTTTTCTTTTCGTTTTCTCCCTTTGTATACCAATCGTTTCGAGTTTCATTGAACTTTTCTAACTTTGTTAATTCATCGATTGCACTTTTTTTCTTTCATCTCTTCATCATTCCTCCACTTTACATGATTTACTAGATCTGATCCTCATACTTTTCATCTTTGATGAATCCGAAAATCTCTGTCTTCTTCGGTTCTGGCCAATTCTTTGTGTACTTGGATAATCGGATTAACGTTTCATTATCCATGTGATGCAACAGCTTGAGATCATTTTGTTCATCTTTTACCAGATTTGGATAGGCATGATCCAGTATCATCTCTACAAACCTTGGATACACCGAAATTCGACTACCAGAAGTAATATTATCTTTCATGTAATGAAAAATGATTCTAGAAAAGTTGTATTTCTTGTTGAGCACCAACGCCATCACCATACACATTTGATAATATTTCATCACATCATATCCACCTTTCCTATGACTTAGCGCGTGAATTACTGAGTGAATAAAGAATTTGTACGTCTTCATAAAACAAGCTTTCAGATAATTTTCTTTATTCAAAGGACCGTTATATCCCATTCTCAGCATACAACCTTTGACCATTCTTTCTGGAAACCCTGTCGGCTAATTAACATCATCTGGAAACTCCAACACTTCTCGTACAAGTTGTTCTGTGATTATGATCTCTTTATCTTCGTCATCTATCTTGACTATTGAATTAATCACATCATTCACTTCATCATAAACAGCCTTCTTCTAGAATCGATCAACATGAGATTTTAAAACTTTGTGCTGATCCGTCAATGCTTTTTGAATTGGTAAACGTTTCATAAACGACAAAATCTCCTTAAACACAGTCATCTTTGGTAGAGTTTCATCGTAGACACAACAAATATTGTGCGATGGTTCAAATTCCACGTTCGATGCCTGAAACACAAACATAAACACAAGTTAAACAATTTTGCACTTATTTCAAAAATTTATCATTCACACGATCTGGCTACAAGCGAAGTGGCCATTTCATGCGATCTGGTGGTCAAATGATCTGACCATCCCAAACGATGTGGAATTCAAATGAACTGACCAATTCTCAAATGATGTGAACTTTAAACGAACTGACTAAATTCATGCAATCTGGAATATCAAACGGTGTGGCCATCTCGTGCGGTTTGGTCAAGAAATCAGGCACATCGTCACTTCGTTTGAAATCATTCACATCATCACCTCGTTTGAAACACATCGATGAACAGTAAAATTATAGGTTTTTAAAACATGATTTTAATGTGAAATTGAAACCTTAGATCTGTTCTACAATCAAATCAGAGCAGGTTGATATGATCTTTATTCAATTTTATTCACAAAATCAGCCTAGATCTAAGTTCAAAGTTTCGGTTCATGCGAGTTTATGTGATTTGATTTGATTCGGTTCAACTAATCATCAAAATATACCTTTCCCATGATATAAGTTGTGTAAACCAACTTATACAAGGATCCGAACAACAAGATCACAAGATTACAGCTTGAAAACGATGAAATCTCTCAGATCGCCTTGAAGGGTATGTCTGTGGTGTGATGTGGGAGCAGAAATGATTTCACACGATCTGGTCTCCCCTTTATATAGAGGGAGCCAGGTCGTGCGAGATGAATGTTTGACACATTTTGAGGACTTCGTGCGATCTGGCCTTATTTGACACTGTTTGACCAGTTCGTACGAATTGGCACCTCGTGTGAACTTCTTTATTTTTCAAATTTTTTGAATTTTTGAATTTTTTATTTTTTAACTATTTACCAACACACTCAGTTAACCAAGTCCAAGTTAATGACCCTGGTCAACTGTTTAGCCTGCCAAGTCCAAGTTAATGACCTTGGCTGACCAAATTATGATCTCGCTGACAATTTTGAAACATTTTAAGTTCAAATTAATGAACTTTTAAACATTTTGAGCAATTACTAACACTTTTCTCAAACTATTCTTAACCAACCCAAATGATCCAACTTGTTTAGCACTGTGAGACTTTGATCATCAGATCCCCAACGTCTGTTGTCAAAAATAAAATGAAGTATCAAATCTTTTTGGATTTTACAACATTTTTGCTAAACAAACAGGAAATCTTTTTGGATTTAAGAAACAGGAAACTGTACAAACATATTTACAGACATCTTTTTGTGAGTTTGCGTAAGAGGATCATATCATTTTTTGAGACATATCACTAACACCGTTGATCTAGATTTAACTTTAAGACTTAAACAAATTCACTTCTGATTGTCACTATTGTTGTCCACTTAAACCTCTACACAAGTTTCAATTGATTCGAGATACGAATTAGTGCTTTAAGAAACTTAACTTATTCGCGTGTCCCACCTCAGAATATACTCCTGTATCAAAATTCCCTAGATTCAGTCTTACAGATGAGTATACCGATATGATATATGTATCTGGGTTAGTGCGAGACCTTGAGAGCTCAGGTATGAACTACCGTTCAGTCAAAGAGATGAAGGCTCGAATTTAGGTGTGTTCCCTTTAGGGAATCTTTTCTTCAACTACAATTGATTCGTATCTTTTCATATTTTATCAATTTTTATGCAGAGGGTGAGCTCTTAAAGCGCATAAAGTACTATACTAGGTCTAGGACATTGCTTCCGCAATATCAGAAGACCAGGTATAATACCCCAGATATCAAACAGTATAAAGACCTAGTATCTCAGAATCAGGCAATCTCTCAAACAAGATTTCGAGGGTTACCCATATATCCGAGAGATATTCCCCACGAGATAAGTAAGTATTGATATTTAGGTTTATATCTCGAATACAATCTACTATTCGTGTGAAGTCTACTGGCACATCATCAGTGAGACTTGTTTAAAATCATTTTGACTTTCCATTTCTTTAGCATGTTGTGATAGTCTACTGATGTACTATCATTTCCTTTTTTTTCAAAACAAAACTCATTTTTGATTTTTTCAATGTTTTTGTATTTTATGAAATTTTATCATGTTTTTGTATTTTCTATAAATTTTCTCCCCCTAAAAACAAAAACATATTTTTGTGTTTTTGGTTTTATCAAAAGCAGTAAAGAAACTGTACAGAAAACATGACAACTAGACGCAGATCACTTCTGATCGCCGTCCCCCTCGGCCACACACTCTACCACCCTCCCAGAAAACAAATTCTTTAACCCATTCAATTTTAAAAGATAATTAAATCTTGTTTTATCAAAGGGTTTTGTGTAAAAATCAGCTCTCTAATCATCGGTGTGAATATAATCAATTCGAATCAATTTTTTCTCGTAGCAATCACGAATAAATGATGTCGAATCTCAATATGTTTTGTTTTTGAGTGTTGAACTGGATTTTTAGTGATATTAATGGCTGCCTCATTGTCCACAAAAATTGGTGTGTCTAGGAATTGCAAACCATAGTCCCTCATTTGCTGTTGGATCCAGAGGATCAGAGAACAACAGCTGGAAGCCGAAACATATTCAGCCTCACAAGTCGAGAGAGCGACTGTGGTTTGTTTTTTACACTGCCAAGTGATTAGCCGAGTTCCGAAGAACTGACAACCAGTAGTTGTGGACTTAGCGTTTAACTTACAGCACCCGAAGTCAGAGTCAGAATATCCAGTTAGAGAGAAGTCACCGGATCGGGGATACCACAAGCCGGTGCTTGGGCAACCTTTGAGATACCATAAGATTCTCTTCACTATCATCATGCGTGATTGTCTCGGACTTGACTGGTACCGGGCGTAGAGGCAAGTTGGATACATGATGTCCGGTGGTGATGCTGTCAGATACATTAGCGATCCTATGATTGACCGATATTGTGTTTCATCCACTTTCTCACCACTTTCATCCGGACATATGCCATGATTCAAAGCCAGTGAGTTGATGTGGGAGATGATTTGAACATATTGAATTTGTCCAACACATCATTCACATATTTGGTCTGGTGTATGAAGATTCCATTGGGCAGTTGCTCAACTTGAAGCCCGAGAAAGAACTTCATTTCCCCCATTGAACTCATTTCAAACTTCTTTTTCATGACCTTGTCAAATTCCTTACACAACTCATCGTTCCTTGATCCGAAAATTATATCATCCACGTATATCTGCACGATAAGTAGATGTCCTGCAACCTCTTTAGTGAATAGGGTACTATCGACAGTCCCTCTGGTGAACCCGTTGGTCAGCAGATGCAGGGAAAGCGTCTCGTACCAGGCTCTCGGGGCCTGGTGTAATCCGTATAACGCCTTGTCGAGTAGATACACCTTGTCTTTATGTACAGGATAGATAAAACCCGGTGGTTGTTCGACGTACGCTTCTTCTTTAATCTTTCCGTATAGGAATGCAGATTTGACATCCAGTTGGTAGACCTTGAATCCCTTCCAAGACGCGAACGCCAAGAAGATTCTGATTGCCTCAAGTCGAGCAACGGGAGCATATACTTCAGTAAAGTCAATCCCTTCTTGCTGACTAAATCCTTGGACTACCAATCGTGCTTTGTTCCTTACAATAACCCCTCTATCATCTCGCTTACATTTGAAGACCCACTTGGTCTTGATCAACTTCTGATCTTCCGGGAGATCAACCAACCTCCACACTCCAAGCTTTTCAAATTGTTGTAGCTCATCTTGCATTGCATTTACCCAACTCTCTTCGGTCAATGCTTCTTTATACGTTTTCGGCTCTACCTGCGAGATAAAACATTTTAATGAGAAGTCTACTTGTAATTGTGCTACAGAGGCGTAAAAACATGTAAGCCCTTTGTTAATTTGTCCGCGGGTTTTCACGCCGCTTTGAAGGTCACAAATGATTTGTTCCGACGGATGGTAAGATAACGTTCTTGGCATGACTGTATCTGGTACGCTCACTTCCGATTGCAAATTTGTTATATTCTGATCACCCGTGTGATCAACAGCATTTGAAGTCACAATATTTGGTTCCTCGTCATAAATCGGATCGGTTTTCGATTCTAAGTCGTCAGATTGGTCAAATATTGGAGCTGTTTCTTCTGGGGGTACATGTGCAGTTCCACTAGGACCAGCCTCATGATCATTTGAACCTTCGGTGGGCGAGGAAACCACCAACGGTCTCGGCACTTGTTCTTGTGAAAGAGACTGTTGTTGTTAGTATAAGAATGCCAGTTCCTCCTCATTCGGCTCTGTCGGTAGATGGAATGACTCCTAGAGATTATCGTAATCAAATAGCAACCTGTTTCCGGGAAGTTGACTCGGAGCAGTAAACTTTTGACAGTCAACGTGTTGAACTTGTATGATCTTCCCCAAACTCAGAACAAAAACTCTCTTCAACGGACTAGCATATCCTACAAAAAACCTTCATTAGCTTTCGCACCAAATTTACCGTCTAGATCAATAAATGTGCATGGTGATCCAAATGGTTCTAAGTATTTCAGATTCGGTTTGTAAAGATGAAGTAATTCAAAACAAGTTTTCTTGTACTTCTTCACCATAAGAACCCGATTGAGTGTGTAACATGCCGTGGCAACCGCTTCACTCCAAAAATATATCGGTAATTTCGAATCTGCTAACATGGTACGAGCAGTTTCGATCAACGTACGATTTTTCCTTTCTGCGACACCGTTTTGTTGAGGAGTATACGGTGCGCTGAATTCATGAAGAATACCCTTATCGTTGCAGAATTCGAGCATACGGTTGTTCTTGAATTCTGTGCCATTGTCGCTTCGAATACGTCTAATCGGCAGTTTGTAAAGATTTTCCATCTTTTTGAATAACTTCATCAAAGAATCAAACGTTTTGTCTTTTCTTTCTAAAAACAACACCCAGGAGAATCTTGTAAAGTCGTCAGTAACAACTAAATAATATAGATCTCCACTTATGCTTTTCACATTTACCGGTCCGAAAAGATCCATATGGAGTCTTTCGAGCGGTAATCTGATGGAGTTCAAAAGCTTCTTCGGATGCGATTTCTTCGTCTTTTTTCCTTTCTTACATTCAATACAATCATCGTTAAGATGGAAGCTTTTCAAATTAACACCTTCAACAAGATCATTATGAACTAAAAAGTTCATTTTTCTCACGTGAATATGCCCCATTTTACGATGCCACATGATGGATTCTTTTTCTGTCGCCTTCGTCTTACTCACAAAACATTGTGCCTTTTTATCTGTCATTGTTGCAACGCTCATGTCTAGTATATAGAGATCGTTTTCACGAGGAGCGCGCATCAACACCATTTCTTTGGGTATCTTAAACCCTGGTTTAAGAATCAGACATTCATCTTTTGTGAAATGGACAGTGAATGACTTATCACAAATCTGAGAGATGCTCAACAGATTGTTTTCTAACTCAGCAATGTAATTCACTTTATCGAATGATACGACCCCGTTAGTAAGTATTCCTTCTCCAACGATTCTTCCACCTTGAGTTCCAGCAAACCCGACATAACCTCCATTGATTGACTTGACGTCGTATAGAAGTGCTAACATCCCTGTCATGTGCCGTGAGGCACTGCTATCCATTATCCATTTAGAAATGATAGATCTTGGAAGCCCCTACATACATCAAAAAACATTTACTTAAACAATGATGCCTAAGATTTTTCAACTTTTGGTATACTACCAAAGACAATATCATGAGCTACTTTGTCAACTTTTGGAATGTTAAAAACAACATTTGGAACATTAGGTTCTGGTTTTGATTTTAGAGCTCCTTCCTTGATAGGTGGGAATTCTTCAATCAACTATCTAATTTAAACTCAATTTTCTCATCAGTGGTCGTAAAAACTTTCCGTTCAGATTTTAAAACCTTTTCCATTTTCTTTTCCTCAAAAGAATGTTTAGGTTTCTCCACCCATGTTTGACTTTGGGAAGTCTTTGTTTTAGGATAAACCGTTGAAGTCTTTTATGATTTTGAAGCTTCACCAATTTCAGAAGTTGATTTTGGTTTGTCTTCAGACTTCAATGATTCACCGCGTTTCAGAATACGCACGGGGGATACCATAGGTGATTTTCCCTTAACATCTTTTGAAATTTTTGGTTTTGGTTTATGGAAAACTGGTTTTATTATCTTTTTGACACATCGTTTGGCCATGTGACCGATTTCATTGCATTGATAACAGATTCTTTTGTCATACTCAACAAAAGTGGATCAGTTGGTCTTGTCTCTTATCTTTTTGGCCGCAATAAAATCGTCAATTGCTTGCTTACTAAAGATATAATCCTTTTCAACTTCTGTGTTATTACCAGCCAAAAGCACTTCACTCAATTTTTCTTTTTGCTTAACTTGTTTCTTAGCCATTTGCTTCTCAAAACCAACACCTTACTTTTTGTAATCATTACCATGTCTCTTGTTATTACCATTGTTACCCACCCAGTCATTTTTCTTTCCCGGGTTGTTTGTCGATTGTTGTTTAACAAAAGATTTTTTCGGTTTTGATAGAAACGAATTGTTGTTAACTTCTGAGATATCAATTTCCACAAGTTTAAAAACTTTTTCAACATTTTCCATGTTCACATTCTGAATCGGGTACTCAAAATCAGTGTACAGTTTGTCAGTTCCGGTCATTATGTAAACCACAATGATCGAATCGTCATCCAAAACTTTATCTGATTTTGGAATAAACTTATCAAGAAAGTTTCCGTCATCTTCAGAATCTGAACTGGAATTCTCAAAATGAGTTTTAACCGTTTCGAAATCAATGTTATCACTCTCTTCATCCAACACTTGGTCTACAACTGTTTTAACCAGTTGTGACTCGTTGTCGGTGTCAGACGGAGAGAATGTAACATCTATATTTTCCGGTAACTCATTCTCTTCTGTTCTCAATTTGAGATTCAATGCCTTTTCCACTCTGTCTGGATATTTCTGAGTATAATGATTCCACATTGGGGGTGGAACATTTTTGAAATCAGTCTGTTAAGGAACTATCTGATCAATCACATATGAAGATGAAAGATAACTGATCAACTTTTTGTCGACTCTTTCTGTCTCAATGCGCATCAGTTCAAGTTCCTTCTTTAGAGATGCAATTGTGTCCAGATGGATGTTAATCGACATTTGCTTATCCATGACCGTAGCTTTGAGCAAATTAACAATTTTATCATTTTCTTTACTTTCATTGTGAATCATTTTAATTGATCGTGACAGAGTGTCATAAGCTTCTTTAACATCATTAAAATCAAATTTTAATTTGTCGTTAAACTTTTTCAACTCTTGAAACTATTTGTCTTTTTCAAGACAATCCATGCATGGTTTCAAACAGTTTTCACATGGCTTTTCAAGAATTTGATCAACTTTTTCAAAAACATTTTCTTGGTTATCATTTTTACTTTCCGATTTACCAAACTCTCCGGACTCGGACTTAGATTTCTCTCCGGATTCGGACTTCACATTTTCTGATTTGTCATCGGACTCGGACTTCTCTCCTGACTCATTCGTATCACAAGTCTTGATAATTGACTCCTTTTCAACTGACACTGACTCTTGAGTTGCATCTTTGGTCTCATTGTTATCAGAAGGTGTTTTAGTTTGTTCTACCTCTTGTAGCTTGACCATAAGAGCTTTGTCTGTTATTTCTTTCAAAGTCTCTTCATTCATTTCCTTTAAGACATCAATGATCTCTTGAACCGGAGTTTGTTCAACTTCGTACTGTGGGCAAAAACCCGTAGTCAGTTCGCTAAAGAAACCTGCAAAGGAATTAAACACATTAGATGGCATTATAGATTTAAATGCATTAGTAATAACCTCCTGTTCAGACTGATAATAGTAGACCGCTGCTGCTTCCTCTTCTAGATCAGCAAAACTTTCTTCAGTCATCACTTCACTGACTTCTTCAACTTCAGGAACACGTTCCTCAATTTCCGGTTCTGACTCTTCAACAATTTCAGCCATCATTGCAAGACCACTTCCTGGAACATACTTATCCCAACTGAAACCTTTTGGAATCTTTTCTTCATCTTGATTCACCAAAAGAGCTTCTTCTGTTTGTTTGGATTGACTGTCCTCGATTTGAGGTCGTGGATTGAATGGTTGTTGACTGTTTTTGTGATAGATGGCCTGTCGGTAATAATCGTTGGCGAATGGATTCTGGTGGTTATTAACTTCTCTGTTCGGACATTCGCGTTTGAAGTGCCCTTCTCTTTACACTTGAAGCAAGTCACCTTTGATTTGTCGAATCCAAGTATAGGATCAGGACCTGTAAGACTACTTCTTCCGGTAATTTCCATGAACCTCTGAGCTCGTCTCACAATGCTCACCATACCCCATTTTATGTCGATGAGTTCTAGTTCCTCGGGATCAATTTGATAGTAATCTTCTTTAGTCATGTCTGGGTTACCAATTCGTCCGGCTACTAGACTCTCGTAAGACTCAAGTACAGAAGCTAGAAGTGCTATACGCTGCTTTGCGGCTATCTCGGTAAAATCTTGACCGTTTTTTATATTAACAGCGATATTGCAAAGTATCCCATGACTATAACTCTGATTGTTCGAACCTGAAGAACTTTGAGAAGAAACTTGTTCTTGAAAATTCTGAACCTTAGGATTCGGTTCGTAATTTGGAAATGGTGAAACGTTGTTGTTAGGCATGGTTTGAGGTACCCCCGATGAAGAATCTGCACTGAATGCCGTTTGAATCTTTGGACTTGGAGCAGATGTGGCAGATGAGTTTCCTTTGTAATAAAGCTGAACATCTTGCTGTACGTTTGCATATTTCATTTTCCTCATCTTTCGAAGTTCAAGCTCATGAGCTTCAATTCTCTCGATAAACGTACTCAGATTGAAACCCACGTATTCTAAATTGTTCTTCAAAACCAATAAGAACGTACCCCACTCTTCATGTGGTAGTGCGTCAGCCAACTTATCAACCCACTCTTCGTCTAGTTTATCCATATTCAAATGTTTTATCTCCACTACCAAGTGACAGTACCTCTCAATCAACTCTTTTGTTGATTCTCCACTGAGAGCAGTAAATATGTCGAATTCTTTTTTCAGTAACGCCTTTTTGCTTTTGATCATTGCAGCACTTCCAAGAAATTTGAGTTTAAGAGCATTCCAAATAGATTGTGCGTCATTCTGATGCTGTAACAGTACCAAAATGTCCTCCTTAATTGCCTGTTGCAATATACTAACCATCTTCTTCTTGGCTTTAAAGTTTTCTTGTTCAGCCAGAGTTAACGAGTTAAGTGTTTTCGGAAGACCAGCATCATTCGTAGGAACTACATATTTCATTTCAACTTTCATCCAACATTCGAGGTGATTCGCCTGAACCCACGTGCGAAATCTATCCTGCCACCCCGAATAATCTTCAATGTTGAGCAGTTTCGGTGGTTTTTGCATGGTTCCTAACTCGTTCTCCATATTCACATTATGTGCTATACTAGCTGGAGATTGAACAGTCATACCTCCTCCGAAGAACGGATTGTAAAACTCTTGGTTGTCCATTTTATACTTTGAAAAATTTTTAAGTTTTGAAAATTTTCAGTTTCAAGCGACCTGACTTCCAAACGATCTGGACTTTCAAACGATCTGGATCTCAAATGACTTGGATAGTTTCAAACGACCTGGACTTCCAAATCGTGCGAAGTGACAAAAACTTATTAAAAGAAATTTCAGTTCGTGTGAAGTGGTGAGTTCACACGATCTGGACACTCAATTCGTGCGAGGTGACGTGACCTGATCACCCAAGTCATGCGGTCTGGTCTAATCCGTTCGATCTGGACAAGATTTTCAAATGGTCTGATCCAACTCGTGCGAGCTGGACAAGAATTTCAAACAGTTTGGCAAAAACTCAAACGATCTGGTTCATTTTACACGATTTGGACATAATTTTCACATGATTTGACATTTTTGACATTTTTGGATCAGTTTTAGTGTGATTTATGGTCTGTAACTTTGTATGATTGTTCAAAATGATGTTTTACACCTAATATCCAAAATTCAGTCCATTTTGTCCGTGAATTCGTATGAAAATCCAAGAAAGAGTAGAAGTATAGAGTTCTAAACCATTCAAAACACTGATATCAATAGATTTGACTCATCCTGAGCTCTGATACCACTTGTAGGATCGAGGATTCGTCCAATACGAGTTAATCTGAGTCAAATCTGAGTCTCTAGAAAGGCGGAAACAGACTAGAAACCGTCAATCAGTGTTAGAATAGGAGTAGAAGAGTAGAAAGTCACTTTAAACATGTTTTTCATTTATTATAAACGTTTTCGTACGGAGAGAATCCAACAGCACTTCATGGCAAAATTCTCTGGAAAGTTCTGAAATAAAAAACACTACACACCTATATATAGGCCCACCAGTTCGCACGAAGTTACCACTCCAGTTCGCACGAACTGACATCTTCCAGTTCGTGCGACCTGACCTTCCAGGTCGTGCGAACTGGTTCAAAACACATAAATTTACATTTTAAACCCCTATTACATACAAACGACACGACATGGACTGATGACGTAGGCGATAGACATTATGCACCAACACCCCCTTTATCATCCAAGGGCATTGCTAGTCGTGTTGTGGATATTGAGGGAAATCCGCGTCTCCCTCGTCGGGGCATTATTCTTACGTCAAAAACTGAACCCATGATGATAAATGTTATTGATGAACTCACAAAGGTTACTGTTCCTGTGGATTTGGGTAATGTTCGATCGGAGGTAAGTAATTCTGATTCTAACAATGCTACGTTGGACCCACCGATCCCAATGGGGGAAAATCATAATTTGAATAGTAAGAATCAAACATATACTGAGAAGGTTCAATTGCATAAGAAGAAAATGGAGGTTAACTTTAGACATATGGATGCTCAAGATGTGTTGGAGGACGCTGATGTGGTTATCCCAAAGGAAGCGGTTCGTAAAGTGCAAGATCGCTTTGCAAATGTATTGTATGGCTATTTTTTGGGCAGTAGATTACCGTTTCCATTGGTAGAATATTACGCAAAAAATGTTTGGACCAAGTTTGGGTTTTCTAAGCTTATGATGAACTCTAACGGATTTTTCTTTTTCAAGTTTGATTCTCGAAAAGGTATGAATATGGTGCTTGAAGGAGGTCCATGGTTAATCAGAAAAGTTTCACTTTTTCTCAATGTCTGGTCTCCGTCGGTGACACTTTGGAAAGATGGGATTAAAACGGTCCCTGTTTGGGTGAAATTTCACAATGTGCCTATTGCAGTCTATACGGGCGATGGGTTGAGTTTGCTGGCATCCAAGATTGGGATTCCTAAGAGGTTGGATAGCTACACTACTGATATGTGCCTTGAAAACTGGGGTAGAACTAGTTTTGCTCGTGCTATGGTAGAAATTCCGGCTGATAAAGAGTTGAAAGATTACATATTTGTAGCCATTCCTAAATTGGAAGAAGAGGGATATGTTACGGAAAGAGTTAAGGTTGAGTATGAATGGAGACCAAAAAGGTGTGCGGCTTGTTGTTTATTTGGTCACGATGAATCTACATGCCCAAAGTCTGAATCGGTAAAAGCCAAACACGTTTTTATGGATGAGGAAGGTTTTGTCACAGATAAGCGGAAAACAGCTAAACACGTGTTTCCACAAAAGAAGCAAAAGCCTAAATTTATCTATAAACAAAAGACTAATCAATCTGGGGCTGGGCTATCTGGAACAAAACATGATGAAGGGGAGGTTAAAAGGATAAAGGAAGTAATGATATCAATAACAGCAACTTGAAGTTACGTAACTCCTTCTCTACTCTATTGAATGATCAAACAGCGGACGGGGATGCACTCGAGGACCCGAGTCTTAAGATGGATAAAGACAGTAACCCGAAGGATGATGATGGGGTCATGGAACAACTTCACACTGAAATCTCGGAATTCATGTCTGCAGGTACGTGTGCAATAAATGCTGAGGGGGCATGCACTCCCGGTTTATACGGTTTTCATGGGTAGCATAGCGGCTTGGAATGTTAGGGGTTTGAACCGTCCCCTGAAGCAAAGAGAGGTTCGGCAGCTTGTTTCTGAAAATCATCTTAATGTTTGTGCAGTTTTGGAGTCGCATGTTAATATCGCTAATCTTGCCAGAGTTTGTAAGGGTGTGTTTCATACTTGGGATTGGACTTCTAATGGTAGTTTTTGTTCTAGAGGTACTAGAATTATTGTGGGTTGGAACAAGGAGATGGTGGATCTTATGGTGCTCTCTTAGACAGATCAGGTTGTTCATGTGCAAATTCGTCTCAAGTCTGATGACAAAGTGTTTTTCTGTTCTTTTGTTTATGCTGAGAATAAATACCAGGACCGAAGAGACCTTTGGGTCAATTTATGTAGACATAAAAGTTTTGTGCATGGTAGGCCATGGGTGGTAATGGGTGATTTTAACTCCGCTCTATCCATGGAGGATCGTCAACTATATCTACTGGGATGAGAGAATTTTATGAGTGTGTCCAGCATAGCGAGCTGGTGGATATCAAAAGCCATGGGATGCATTTCACGTGGAATCAAAAACCGAAACAAGGGGTTGGGGTGCTAAAGAAGATTGACAGAATCATGGGTAATATTCATTTCTTGGATACGTTTCCTGATGCTTATGGTCTGTATCATCCATACCGTGTGTCGGACCACACCCCATGCATTCTTAACTTGCATAGTTTTAAACATAATCGGTCTAAACCTTTTAAGTTCGCTAATTTTCTAACGTCTAAGTAGGGATTTATCCAGTGTGTTTCTAGCGAGTGGGCTAAGGAGATTCAAGGGGTTACTATGTTCTCGGTTGTAAAAAAACTAACGTATTTGAAGACTACCTTGAGACATCTTCTATTCAAGCAAGGTAATCTTCACGAAAGAGTTAAATCTTTGAGATCGAAGCTGGATGATATTCAGAAGGCTATTGATGCAAACTCGTTGGATGCTACGCTTAGAGAGACTGAGTCCAGGTGTCTCCAAGAGTTCCAATCTGTATCATATGATGAAGAATGTTTTCTAAAGCAAAAGTCCAAAGCAGACTGGTTGGCAGCGGGCGATTCAAATATAAAATTTTTCCACAATTGTGTGAAAACTAGAAATGCATGTAGCAAGATCCATAACATTCAAGACATTAGTGGTAATCAGTTTAAGGGTAATGATGTTCATGCGGTTCTGGTATCACACTATTCTAAGTTCTTGGGTATGCCTCATAATGTGGATAAACTGGTTGTCAATGACCTGTTTACTAATGTCCTTGATTCGAATGCCGCTAGTTCTATGGTTCGCCAAGTGACTCGTGAGGAGGTCAAAAGTGTTATGTTCTCTATAGGAGAGAATAAGGCTCCGGGTTCGGATGGGTACACTTCTGCTTTTTTTAAAAATTTGTGGGAGATTGTTGGGGATGAGGTCATGAAAGCTATCTTGGAATTCTTTTAAAATGGCAAGCTTTTATAGCAAATTAATCACACCATTATTGCCTTGGTCCCAAAAGTCCCTACCCCTAACTCTGTGGTTGATTATCGGCCGATCTTTTGTTGCAATGTGCTATATAAATGTATTAGTAAAATCTTAACTGAAAGAATTAAAGGTAGTTTGGATTATCTGGTTAACAGAAACCAATCTGCCTTTGTTCCTGGAAGGAAGATTTCGGATAACATATTACTTACTCAAGAGCTAATGCATAACTATCATCTGAACATTGGCCCTTTTAGATGTGCTTTTAAGATTGACATACAGAAGGCCTATGATATAGTGAGCTGGTCCTTTCTAGAAGACATTCTGATTGCGTTCAGGTTTCATCAGAAAATGGTTAATTGGATTATGGTTTGTGTTAGCACCGTATCATACTCTTTGAGCATAAATGGTAACTTGTATGGGTATTTCAAGGGCAAGAGAGGGTTGAGGCAGGGTGACCCTATGTCACCTTATTTGTTTACTTTGGTTATGGAGGTCCTTTCGCTCCTACTAAAGAATGCAGCCTCTTCTAGTAATGCATTTAGATACCATCTCCATTGTAAGAAACAGAAGATCATAAATGTTTCGTTTGCTGATGATTTATTTATGTTCGCTAATGGTGACACTGCTTCAGTCAAGGTTTTGAGAGATACTCTCCAACTGTTTACGAGGGTCTCGGGTTTGGTCCCTAGTATGTTGAAAAGTATGGTCTTCTTTGGTAACGTCCCTCATTCCATTAAGCAGGAAATTCTAAGTATTATGCTTTTCCAAGAGGGTTTGCTTCCTGTTAGATATTTGGGAGTCCCATTAATTTCCTCCAAACTCTCTTATAAGGATTGTAAGGTTTTAGTTGAGAGAATGGAAAAGAAGATTGATAATTGGATGATGAAATCTCTATCCTTTGCTGGTAGATTGCTTTTGGTTAACTCGGTCCTCTCGGCTATGCATGTTTATTGGGCTACGATCTTCCTGCTGCCAGCTAAAATTATTAGTGAGCTTGAAAGATGTATGCGAGTGTTTTTATGGTCTGGAAATAACCAACGGATTGTTTAGTCTAAGGTTGCTTGGAAAGTGGTTTGTTTGCCTAAGTATGAGGGTGGTTTGGGAGTTCATAGTATCCCGGAGGCTAATAAGGTCCTTCTCTCTTCACATATATGGAGCATTCTTACGAATAGAAAATCGCTTTAGGTTCAATGGGTTCATATGTACAAGCTTAAAGGTAGAAGTTTTTGGGATGTCCCTTGCCGTGGTCGTATGACATGGGGATGGAGGAAACTTCTTGCTATTCGTAGTATTATTCGTCTGTTCTTGTAGGAATCTATTGGAAGTGGATCCCAAACTAATGCGTGGAGTGATATTTGGTGTGATACTTGTCCTCTTCGTGCGTTCATTAGTCCTAGAATTATCGCTAATGCAGGTTTCAACCTTCAATCTTCTGTTACGGATCTGGTGTCTTTGAATGGCCAATGGAGGTGGCCGATAGCTTGGTATGATATATTTCCAGTATTAATCAATGTGGCGGTTCCCAGTTTACTTGAAAATGTTCAGGACAGGTGTGACACCTGTGTCTCTACGACCATCATACAAATTCAAATGCAATGAAATCTTGTGTTTCATTCTAGGAATTCGCACAATTACATGTGACTTTTGCACATGTCAATCCTAGTTCGATTTCAAGCTTTAAATCGCTTTCTGGAAAGTTATACGCAAACTGATATGTAAACGTAATCAGTTTAATGTGACAAACACTCCAGAACAGTGATATAGGCTTAACATACCTTAAATAACCTTTACATAACCTAGAAATAAGTTTTGGAGGATTTGGTGTGTCGAAATCAAGTTTATTCGATCGCAGGGACTAATTGCGACAAACTGTGAAACTATACCGATTCGTATAGTAACATACATTCTGGAACTTTATTATAAGCTAAACATACCCTAAATATCCTTCACATAGCTTAGAAATAGGCTTTGAGGGGTTCGATATGCAAAATATGCTTATTTGGTCAATCAGGGACTAAAAGCGTTAAAAAGTGCATAAGTTTGCATTTACGCGCATATCTTACGTTCTGAACATATCCGGACATCCAAAAAATTTTGTAATCATTAAAATATTTTATTTTAGTGATTGGCATGCTAAAATTCCATTCGTCGTGTAATTTGGATTGTTTTTCGCGTCCATTCGTGTTTCATCGTAATTAACCGAATAACGTGACAGTACGACCAAACGAACCGACATCCGAGATGTTTTCAAGCATATTTCATGTTCCCTATACTTTAACTTCATTTTTGAGCCATGAAAATGGGTTAACGGGGCTTAAACGCGTCGGAAATCAAGTTTAATGCTTGCAGGGACCTGTTTTGCCAATCCCAGAAACTTGCTCGCGTCACGCGACCCCTAAGGGGTGTGGTCGTCATGGCACGCGACCCCCTACGTTTGACAGCATACATGTTTTCAGCATCTGGCTTGAATTTCAGGATCTTTTATGCAAATTTCTCAATACTATGAACTGGTTTTAAACTCCCATTGTATACTAAACCATGTTCCACAAGTGTATGGTTAGGATTGAGCCTTGATTCCTGCAAAAACACATGTCAAAGTCCTAAGAACCCAAGACTTTCTATAAATACCCACTTGCTTCATCCTCATTTCTCACACAAATTGAATCAATTCTGCTCTAAGTTGAAGCTTATGCTTCATACCTGAGTATTTTGGTTCAATTCTTCCTTGCTTGGACCTTTTGTAAGTTTCTTTCATGCTTGTTTATGCTTTTCAAGCGTGAAAGTCAAACAGTGTTTGACTTTCTGCTTTGACCAGGTTATGGTCAACACAAAGTTCGTTTGAACTTTGCAACGTGAGCGAAATCACGATGGTTATAGCCCCTTGTGACTATACCTACTGATTACCACGTCGATTAGTCGAAGTGACGAGTCAAAGTTTCGGTCAAAATACGTGTTTATGCGTATTTTGCAACAAAACTATTTTCGGGTATCAAAACACTTTGTTTTGATATCAAGCTTGTTTTCTAACTTACATACATGTTTAACTCGTCACTTTTAGTCTAGTGCTTGTTTAGGGTCGTAAGATAAGCGGTCTTGACAACCGCTTAGACTTTCGAACCCGACCCGTTTGGTCGATCGTTAGGATCCGACCAAGCATATTATGTGACCATAGTTGTATAGGGAATAACTTTCCGGGGTTATACCTTATGGTCACTTAGTTTAATTAGTTGTATGATAGGTAGATTATATGCCTTAGGAAAATGACCAAAATGCCCTTTTGTGCATAATTTGATTTTAAGCATATGTAACTTAGCTTTTGTTACTTAAACTGATTATGCAACATATTTAAATATGTTAGGGCATATAATACTTGTCATAGGACTAGTTTGGCGTCTCGAACGCGCTTTCGCGCGAACGACACGTTAAAGTAGCGTAAGCTACCTTAATGGGCCGTAACGGGTCGTAAGAACTTAGGATAGGTTCCGATTTAGAATGTAGGCTTTGTTAAACCATATCACATGAGCTCCAATACTCATTGGGTTTACGAGACCTCATTCTACCCGATCTTCCGATTTAGATACCGATTGTTTAATATAGTGATTCCATACTAGGTTCCACTTGATTCCTTGATTTCCGAGCTTTGTTAGGACACTTAATCAAGGATACTTACAATCTCAAGTGAGTACATAGTCCCCTCTTTTACGTTTTCAATGTTTTGGGGTGATACATATGTGCCGATACGCTATTTTCATGATTTCGACTATATAATTTCACATGCATAGTACTATCTTTTGACGAATTGAACCATTATCCATGGTTTAAATACTAATTTCTAAAGTTTGTTAGAACTATTTGTTCATTTACACTGTTATTTATACATTCATTAATAATGATCAAGCCGATTGGTAGTACGATATAGCGCTATAGAACTAGACACCCCATTCCTGTTGTATGGAATGTTAGAAACCAAATTTTAACCAAATAGAATTTGCCTTTATGGTATTTCTATAGTCTCTAAAGTGTAGTTTGATGCACTAAGGTTTGAATGTATTACTAAATCGCGATATATGGTATATTTCGATATACTACCAACGTGATACTGTTTTACTAAAGCATAATTTAATATGCTATTGTTTACTAAAATATAGTTTGATATATTACCGAACCACGATTTAGGTATGTTCCGACATACTACCAACGTGATATTATTTACCAAAGTATACTTGTGATATACTACCGAATCTATTATTTCCGAAACTAAAGTATATTCTAATATACTATCTATTTAACTATTTCAAAACTAAAGTATATTTAGATATACTACTCATCCGCTTATCTGAAAACCAAAGTATATTTTTGTATATACTATAAACATTTTACCAATACGATGCATTTTAGAAACAAAACTTTTACAAGGATTCATGGCTATTTTTTAAAACATAAAACCTTTTCTTATGTTATCCAAAGCCATGAATCTAATACATAAATCCTATGTTACTCACAGGCATTTTTATGCTGACGTACCTATTTTCACATATGTTTCAGGTGCTTCTATGTGATGATTGTTGATGCATGCTACACATAGGATGGACTTGTGCCTTAGCGACTTTAAAACTTGAGAGACAATTATTTGTATTTATCTGATTTGTACTAAAATAATGAGTTCAATAATTCAATAAAACTAAACTTTTAAATCCATTGTTGTGAAACAATGATTCTATTATGACACTCACCGACGTTTTCGCCGCGATTTGTTGTTTTACGCGGTCGGGGTGTGACAGAAAAGTTGGTATCAGAGCTCATGGTTATAGGGAATTAGGTTATTAGTAATGCTTTGACCTAGACTATAACCTTCCTAGGACCCTAACACAAATTATTTTGTGTTTAGTCTTAAAACAATACCGTCGCCTATCTTTAGGTGACAACCAAAACAAGAACACAAATTACGAATCTGTTTTTGAAAACCAATCATCTCGTCTTAGATGATTTATTATAAGGTTTTGAACCTTCAAAGTTTTCAAAATATCGTCGAAGTTTGGGTCTAAATAATGTGAACACATGCAATCTGGAAGGGTGGATGCCTATACCTCGAGTTTTCTGTTTAAGGCTAGAGTGTTTGTACAAATCCACATAATCGGACCAGTCACTCTTACCTGGGAACTCTTGGGGTGAGTGTCCACCTATAGGTTAAAGCATGTCTTCGCGATACATTAGTATGACCCATTTACTTTGATCAGTCACAGTGTCATTTGTTTATTTTAGGTAACGAACAAATGATCACAATCTTCATGCTTGTTCGACATTCTTTTAAGCATTCAATTCTTACTATCCGATATCATCTCAGTCGTTTCTTTTCATGTTTCTTTTCTCTTTTAGAATATGTCTCCTCGACGAGATGTACAACCTCAAAATAACGCCGAACTCGCAGCTATTATCACTTAACAAATCGCTGCTGTACTCCCAAACCTGATAACCTAGGTAAACCAAGCAAACAACAACAACAACAACAATGCTCCGTGCAACTATAAACAGTTCAACTCAGCTAAGCCACTCACATTTACTGGGTCTGAAGGGGCCACTGGGCTCCTACAATGGTTTGAGAGTCTCGAAAGCACGTTCCGTCATGTACAATGCCCAAGCGAACGAAAGGTTGAGTTTGCATCGAGCGTATTCCAGAAAAGAGCACTTACATGGTGGAACGGTGTAATGAGGGATAGGGGTGTCGATGTGGCAATGGCACAAACTTGGGAAGAGCTTTGAGCTCTAATGATGAAGGAGTTCTGTCCTCGCGATGAACTCAGGGCTTTGGCAAGGGAATTCGACGATCTAAAGCAAGACAGCGATGAACATCGAGCCTACACTGACCGTTATGAGGAACTGAGCCTGTTATGTCTTACCATGGTTACACCTTTAGATAAGGCGATCGAAAAGTACATTGATGGTCTCCCTGACCTAGTTCAGGACATCGTTACTGGTAGCAACCCTACTACCGTCAGACAGGCCATTGAACTATCTGCTACCCTGACTGAATCCCAGATCAGGAAAGGTAAGCTTTTCCGAAAGGGCGACCCGAAACCATTTGACGAGTCTGCACAAGAAAAACCAAAGGATAAACAGACTGAGTCCTCCAAAAAGTCGAAGAAGCGTAAGGCTTCACAAAACTTCGCTGTAGTTGCTCAGAACAATCAGGTTGCACCAAACCAGCCAGCACAACCTCGTACTAGGAAAAACTACGTTGGTACTGCACCTTTGTGCAACAAATGCAACCGTCATCGTCTGGAACAAACACAGTGTCACAAATGTACCCATTGTCAGCGATTGGGACATTTGGTCAATACCTGCCGTTATGCTATCCAAAACCAAGCTGCTGCAAATCCTGCTGCTGTTCAAGCACCATTTCCACCTGGATCGTGCTATAACTATGGTGATCTTACTCACTACCAAAACAATTGCCCAAGACTTGTTAACGCAAATCCAGCGTGTGGACGAGTGTTTAACATAAACGAGGCAAATGCAAATGACAATGCAGCAGTGAACAATTAGACTTTTGTATTTTTCTTGTTGTTATCTTTGACGCTAGAAACAATTCAGTTGTTATATAAATAAATTTGTTGTTTCACTTTTGTTTACAAAACTGATACGATTGTGTGTATGTCTTACATACCCCTACGATGCCGACGCCAAGGAACTGTGTTCCTTGCAAAACAAACTACTCGTGTGGTTCTTTCATTTTTATGATCACTCATGAATCTTCCCAAAAATCCTAAGTACTTGTTCTTTTAAGGAACAAAGTACAAGGTACAAGTTAAAAATTCTTAAACAGATACTTGAAATACCATTTCAAATCCTTGATTTGATACCTAAAGGTACTTTCATGAATCCTTAAATGGATTCCTTGTGTGCTCTAATATGAATGTCACGATACGAAAAAGACAAATCAAATCCTTATAAGATCTTCCTATCTTCATAGTTAAATTCTTGGGGATATTTAAAGTACCAATTAAAGTCCGCGATTGGATTTCTGGTGTACTTTAAATGCATTGATTCAAATTAATCAACGAGCTAATAACTAAATTAACGAATACGCGATTATGTGATTATGTGTTTATGTGCAATTCTAAAGCTCGCTATCTAAGTCCTGGTAGAATCTTCCATATTTTCATATGTTAGATTCTCAGAAGGATACTCAAAGTACTATCTTAAATTCCTTAAGGGGCTTTTCTATGCAAATAGTAAGAACCTTGGATTCCAAAGTGCTATTTCAAAACGATTATTTGATTCAAAGTTACAAAGATCCTTTAGTGGTCTATTTAAAGAGATCGTACGACGGTCTAATTAAGGAGATCATGTGTTGATCTAGTTAAAAAGATCGTTCATTGATCTAGTTAAAAAGATCCTTTGGTGGTCTAGTCAAGTCATTGCATGTTTGTTGGATTGATTTTTCCCCTACGCATTATGAAATGAACTGTGCGGACTGTGCAAGGAATTACATAATTATGGATGCATACATAATTATGAAATTCAGTGCACAGAAACCACAACAAGTTTTGTCATGTGTTAAGACCTGTAGTGATAAGAATAACGAAACGGGAACAATGTAAAAAGGGCATGGTGGATACGCCGCTGGTACTTCCTATATATAAGTGTTCCTTATTACATTGCGAACGTAGAGTTATTTAAGTTACTAGAAGTCCTGGACCTTGACCAATGTTATTTTACAATCTCCGACTCTGATTTAGAACACACACAAGTTTCCTATAATAGACTTCATAGGAAACATTCTTCTATCCGTTGTTCGAAACTCCATGTTTTGTTACTACAAGGACATCACTTGGACAACTAACAAATTTGCTAAAAATCCAAACGTGGCCCAGAGTTTTACTTAGGGTATGAAGGATTCATTCGAAAGCGAAACAATCACAGTTGTCTTCACAGGTTTCCTCTAAAATTAAATATCGGGATGAAATTTCCTAAAGTAGGGGAGACTGTGACACCTGTGTCTCTACGACCATCATACAAATGCAAATCCAATGAAATCTTGTGTTTCAGTCTAGGAATTCGCACAATTACATGTGACTTTTGCACATGTCAATCCTAGTTCGATTTCAAGCTTTAAATCGCTTTCTGGAAAGTTATACGTAAACTGATGCGTAAATGTAATCAGTTTAACATGACAAACACTCCAGAATAGTGATATAGGCTTAACATAACATGTTTAACTCGTCACTTTTAGTCTAGTACTTGTTTAGGGTCGTAAGATAAACGGTCTTGACAACCGCTTAGACTTTCAAACCCGACCCGTTTGGTCAATCGTTAGGATCCGACCAAGCATATTATGTGACCATAGTTGAATAGGGAATAACCTTCCGAGGTTATACCTTATGGTCACTTAGTTTAATTAGTTGTATGATAGGTAGATTATATGCCTTAGGAAAATGACCAAAATGCCCTTTTTGTGCATAATTTGATTTTAAGCATATGTAACTTAACTTTTGTCACTTAAATTGATTATGCAACATATTTAAACATGTTAGGGCATATAATACTTGTCATAGGACTAGTTAGGCGTCTCGAACGCGCTTTCACGCGAACGACGCGTTAAAGTAGCGTAAGCTACCTTGATGGGTCGTAACGAGTCGTAAGCACTTAGGATAGGTTCCGATTTAGAATGTAGGCTTTGTTAAACCATATCACATGAGCTCCAATACTCATTTGATTTATGAGACCTCATTCTACCCGATCTTCCGATTTAGATTCCGATTGTTTAATATAGTGATTCCATACTAGGTGCCACTTGATTCCTTGATTTCCGAGCTTTGTTAGGGAACTTAATCAATGATACTTACAATCTCAAATGAGTACATAGTCCCCTCTTTTACGTTTTCAAATGTTTTGGGGTGATACATATGTGCCGATACGCTATTTTCATGATTTCGACTATATAATTTCACATGCATAGTACTATCTTTTGACGAATTGAACTATTTGTTCATTTATACTGTTATTTATACATTCATTAACAATAATTAAGCCGATTGGTAGTACGATATAGCTCTATAGGACTAGACACCCCGTTCCTGTTGTATGGAATGTCAGAAACCAAATTTTAACCAAATAGAATTTGCCTTTGTGGTATTTCTGTAGTCTCTAAAGTGTAGTTTGATGCACTAAGGTTTGAATGTATTACTAAATCGCGATATATGGTATATTTCGATATACTACCAACGTGATATTGTTTTGCTAAAGCATAACTTAATATGCTATTGTTTACTAAAATATAGTTTGTTATATTACCGAACCACGATTTAGGTATGTTCCGACATACTACCAACGTGATATTATTTACCAAAGTATACTTGTGATATACTACCGAATCTATTTTTTCCGAAACTAACGTATATTTTAATATACTATCTATTTAACTATTTCAAAACTAAAGTATATTTAGATATACTACTCATCCGCTTATCTCAAAATCAAAGTATATTTTTGTATATACTATAAACATTTTACCAATACGACTCATTTTAGAAACAAAACTTTTACAAGGATTCATGGCTATTTTTGAAAACATAAACCCTTTTCTTGTGTTATCCACAGCCATGAATCTAATACACAAATCCTATGTTACTCACAGGCATTTTTATGCTGACGTACCTATTTTCACATATGTTTCAGGTGATGCTATGTGATGATTGTTGATGCATGCTACACATAGGATGGACTTGTGCCTTAACGACTTTAAAACTTGAGAGACAATTATTTGTATTTATCTGATTTGTACTAAAATAATGAGTTCAATAATTCAATAAAACGAAACTTTTAAATCCATGGTTGTGAAACAATGATTCTGTTACGACACTCCCCGATGTTTTCGCCGCGGTTTGTTGTTTTACGCGGTCGGGGTGTGACAATAGGCTGGTCTGGAAAGACCTTGACGGAAACGCACGTCCTTTTTCCTTTTGGGAGGTTTGGAATAACATTCGTCACCGTGAAGATATAGTTCCGTGGGTACACATGGTGTGGTTTAAACAATGTATTCCTAGACACGCGTTCCATCTTTGGCTGGTTATTAGAACAAATTGAAGACCCAGGATATATTGTCCGTTTGGGAGGTGGGTAGTGCTACAAATTTAAATCTCATGTGTTGCCCGTTATGTAAGTATAACAGGGATTCGCGGGATCACCTTTTCTTTGAATGCTCTTTCGCTTCTCAGGTGTGGAACAGTATAAGGATTATGACCAATATGGAGGACGTGAATGGTAGCTGGGATGATATAATGTCTTGGATGGATCAAAATTCTAGTATGCAGAAGCCTGACAATGTTATTAGTCGGTTGGTGGTTGCGGCTGCTACTTATTTTTTATGGCAAGAGAGGAATTACATATTGTTCACTTGAAACCATCGCACTGCTATGGTGATATCTCAGGAGATTATTAATACTGACTGTATGCGCCTTATGACTTTCAATTTCAAGCAGAGCTTTGAGAATGGAAGATTGTTGGATAAGTGGAAGATCCCTAGGAGTAACTTGCAGACTGAACCTGGCTAGGAGTTGCTTTCTAATTTCTTGTAGTGTGTGACTGGGCCGTGTTTGGCTTTGTGTGTGTTCGTGTTTTTGTTTAGCTGTTGTTTTGGTTGTATATCCTAGTATTGGTATGCCAAGGCTAGTGGGTGTGTGACATTTCAGTCACACTTTTGTGCTTATTGGTTTTTGATATAAAATTCACTAGGGTAACCCTTTACACCCCCCCCCCCCAAAAAAAAAAAAGAGAATGACTCACAAAAAGGTGACAAAAATAAGATGTACTCACATTGTTGACTTAGGTGATACTACTATAGATTCCTTGTGATTCTCCTGGTTATTATCTATTAAAATTAAACAATGCATGCGTGTTAGTAAGATAACCCAAATCACATTAGCCATACAACACGAGACATAACTCCAACGACTGAGTCAGGCAGAGCCTTGACATGCGTTACGGAACCCTAGATCAATCGGGTAGGGTAACAAATACGTGATCGGGGGTTATAATACTTACAACGAGGCAGAGCTTCGCTTTTTAGGGGGTATAATACCCGAGTATTATGTCTACAATATGTCAGAGGAAAGAAAAGAATTGAATGATTGAAGAATGAGGCCTTCGGCCCCGTTTATAGGGCTGATCGAAGGGCGGCTCGCGCCCCGTGACGCTCCCCTCTCTTTCCTTCGCGGCCCGCGAGGGACCTAGGGTAGGTCCTAGCCTGGTCGAGTCAAGGGTGTAGGCTTCACACGCATATGGCCACATGGCGGACTAGGGGTTCGCCTGGTGTCACTCCGTCGCGCCCCGCGACAGATCTGAGGGTCCGGGTCGTGGCCCGCAAGACCCTCATATTTTTGTTTTTATTTGATTTTTATAAATATAAAGGTTGTTTAGGGTCGTTTCTCGTATACGGGGTATATTTTAAGACGTCTATGGGTGTTTTAAGAGTTTTAGGGGGGTTGTTATATTGGATCCCTGCATACTATAGAATGGAATAGTGTCGGGACTTATGCGAACGACATCGAGGTCGGAGAGTGAGAATCATTTTTTTTGGTCAAGTGTGCAATTCAAAAGCTACTCTTGTTGAGTTCATGACTCATTACGAAACTGCAATAGAAGCACAACATCACACGCACCAGAAAAATGATCATGAATCTCGATACTAACGACCCTAGTTGAAGAGTAATTACCAAGTATTGGAAGGCCAAGCTGCTGACATATACACAAAAAAATATTTTTTTGTGACGTTCAAGCTGAGCTTATTGGAATTGCAGATTGCATAAAGCAACGTTACGAAGATCAGCCCGATGGGTTTGTTAAGTTTTACATAAATGACTTCCAGCAGCCTTGTACATCCTTATTTGAGGTAAACAATGGCGTTTTTTTATATATGGCATTTTCTGTGCATGGAGTTTTATCATATCCAGTTGTGTTTTTTTTTTTTTTTTTTTTACAAACATTCTCTGTATGGCGTTATAGAGATATTGTTTTCGGCGTTTTTCAGGTAATGTACCGTAAGTCTGATTGGACATGCAGTTGCTCATGTAGGCGTTTTAAGCAGTTTGGTTTGCTATGTAGACATATATTCTATGTGTTGAGAAGTATGGACATTAGAGAATTTCCAAAACAATACATTTTGAATAGATGGCACAAAGAGGCTTCCCCAAACTGCTCTCCCGAATACTCAATTAGTCGTGAATATATGACCGAGCTTGATCCCGATGTGCAAAGTATGACGCGATATATTATTTTTTCAACGGAATATACTTTGAATCGTTTATCTGGTAATAAAGAGGAGTTATCCTTATACAAGGATCATGTTCAGTCTTATATGAAGAAGGTTCAAGATATGCAGATTGTTGCTCCTCCCGCTAGTACTAGGGATAGATTTCCCGAGATAACCGGTCAATATAAAAACGACAAGAATCCGATAAGAGTCCCTGTTGGGTATAAATCCAAAGGTTCTGGTTCTCGGAAGCGCCTGAAATCTAAACAGGAGATAGCAATCGAGAAAAAGAAATCAAAGTCGAAACCCAGGGCCAAAGAAAGACAGTGTCAGAACTGCAAAGGCTATGGACACTACGCATCGACATGCAAACAGGTCGTAATTAAAAGAAGATCGACAAGGTCTTCGAGGGTCAGTGAAAAGTAGTTTGGCGTTTTGTATTTTTCATTCTTACAGAACACACACAGATTTCAGTTTTGCGTTTTACATCTCTTATATTTCATTTTTTTTCATCTTTTTTTTCTACCTATTTGTTCATAACATATTACTTTGAAGTAACATAACAAACAATTTAAGATCGGACAAGCAAATCAAACGTCAAAAAAAAAAACAATGCCACTAAATAAAACCTCTAATTTTGGTCATGCTAAACTCACTAATGTTTTGCTGAACGAGATGGACAACATTGTTAATCCTCAGTCAAGAAAGATGTCTAACAATGTTGTCCACCCCATTCAGCTAAACTTTATTGAGAACAAAACTGAATCTCCAAGAAATAATGTTTTTGCAATTTTGCGGTTTTTGTATGTTTTGGCGTTTATATTGAGGATAGACTCAATAAGATTTTACTCAATGAGATGGACAATATCCCCGCATAAGGATTTTGCCCATCACATCGAGCGAAAGTTTACTGAGAAAATAGTGTATCTCAAAGAAACGTCGATTGGAATCTTTGATATTTGGGTTTTCTGGCGTTTCTAAGATGAATGATATATAGGAAAATATAGCGTTTGGGGTTTGGTGTGGTTATTAGTAGGTCTGAGAGGTTGTTTATATAGGAAGTTTTTGGCGCGTATTTTAGGTGCGATTTTATTATAATAAATGCTAGTAATTAAGTTACATCGTTTCAGTTACTGTTTGTTCAGCTTTATTGGTTAAAAACAAAGTTTGGCGTTTTATATCTAATGGCGTTTAGATTAGGATGATGTGTGCTATGTAGGTTAAGGCGGGAATTTTAACGGCGTTTTATTCATGAGTTTGGCGTTTTGTGTAGAGAAGTCAAAAGACTTTTTTACCCTTAATGAAGCGCGTCCACTTAATAAAAGTGATGTTATTTACGAGAATGCCACCGCGTCATCTAGTCCATAGATTGTTTTGATCTGACGATCCATAACCGTTCTCTCCATTCTCACACTTTTCACCGTTTTCTCTAAATCCCGACCCCCATTTTCACTAGGTAATAATGTCTATACACCAATTCAAGAGAAAACTCAATAAATCTGGAAAAACTCCTCTTGTGGGAATCAAATACAGATTCTCATAGTCCCTAAGTCTTACCTCACCCTCAAAATGTCACTAGGATATAATACCATGACTATCTTATCCTTTTACTTCATTCTCCAGATACAAGTAGTAATATTGAGTTCATTGGCTCTAGATGCCAAAGTATGCCATTTGTCATTATGCTTATGAAATGAAATTATACTTATAACATGAAATTATACTTGAAAGCATGGAAACCTCCATTTTTAAGGGGAAACTATGGCAAATTTTTTGTAGAATTTAAACACTTAGAAAAATATTTTTGAACAAATATTTTTAAGGGGAAACTATGGAAACCTCCATTTTTAACGTGCATTCCGATCTAGGGATGGGATCGGTAAAGTACTCGTACTGAAAATACCAATATAGAACTTAAACAAAATTGAGTATCAAATAGTGTACTGAATATTGGTATTGTACCAGCACGGAGTGGGTATCGGTACAACACCGCACTTTAGTACCACTTTAAAAAAAATTGAGCACTCCATTGATCTTGGTACTAGTACCTTACATGTCACACCCTCAAATTTCACTTGCAGAGTATTACCGCGAGGCGTTCGACTGACCAGGATCAATCCACTAATCATATTGAACCTTTTACGTAAGTTGTAAATCATTACAAATAATACGATTAGTGATTATGTTTATAAGTTCAAAAATATAGTTTAAGTTAGCAGCGGAAATGTAAAATAAACTCATTACAGTTTGAAACCACAGTTTAAGTAAATATACAAAATGTAAGACTTTCCAAACCACACACACTCCATCCATTTGCAACGTTCGTCCGTAGCTATACCTAAAAACCTGCAAGCATGTAGTAGGGTGCCAACATAAAGTTGGCGAGTTCACGGTTTTCAAAAAGCTTTTCTCGTTTTATCCCAAAAACATTAATTATTAAGCTACTAGTTATAAAACACGTCATGGGGAGATACCCCATATGTAAGCTACTACACTGTGTGGTACAGAAACTGCTATTGTAGTGTTGGTTGCCCCAGATCAATGTCTATCATCATTGATCGGTCATAAGGCCATACTAGTTCACCCCCGATCCTATCCAGGCACGGGGTGATGTTTGTCAAACCTAATAGCGCTATCAACAATATCCCATTCGCCATGTCCGACGACTAATCGGTATAAGTGTGGGGGACTTCATGATAGAGTTTTGTTTAGTACGCTAAAGACATGAATTATGGTATTGTTTAATCACTATTCCGTTCCCCCGGAATATTAGGCTCCCAATCCACCGGGAATACATGCTTTTAGTGTTAGTGTGAATTCACCTTTACGTTGCTCGGTAGAAAACATTTACTTATCCTAAGTTGGTCAACCATGTCCTATTATGGTTACCAATATTAGGACCCTGTACAAGTAGTCACGTATTTTCTTACACGTATCTAACAAGTTGTATTCAAGTAACATACCACGTAACACGTCACGTATCATGTATAATATGAGAGTCAAACATAGTTTCATAATAATGACCTAAAGATATAAGTAAATGTAAGTGTGTGGTCCAATGTTAAGGTGTGCGGCCCATTATAAGTGTGCGGCCCAATTTATGTTATTGTGCGGCCCACTATGAATGTAGCCCAAGTGAGTGTGCGGCATCAATGAAGGTGTGCGACCTCATTGTGCGGTCATCCAATTTTATAGTTGTACTTAGGTGTGCGGTCACTTATTGGTGTGCAGGCGTTAATGGTATACGGGTGTAGTGTGCGGTCCAGTTTTGGGTGTGCGGCCCACTAAGAGTGTGTGGCCCAACACCGTGCCCGGCCCAAACATAAATGTGCGGCACACACTGGAGTGTGCGGCCTCCTCATGTGTGCGGTCATGCAGTGCTAAGTTGTACATTGTGCATCATGTGTTTGTAAACTCAGAGTGTGCGACCAAATCAAATAATCAAAAGAGTATTCCTTTCAAATTTTATCCGATCAAAGCAGCACAAAACAAAGATTTCAACTTCTATGACTTCGAATATCATATTTTATTAATCATATCGTGCAGATTTTTACATAAATTCTAATTGACAAATGGATCTATATCTTAACCTAATCATTCAACAAATCATGCCACACCAAATCATCACAATGTTAATATCATACCAACCCCTAGTTTTCATAACAAATTCTATGTTTTAAATATTATTAATAACCATCATAATCTTATCGATCTAACATCGTATCATCAGTTTCAACCATAACCATTACGAATCACATATCATCAAACTCAGAAGTTACAAGGATTCATCATCATACAAATCCAAATTCCCAATTTAACATTCATACCATCAAATAAATTTTCACAGCCACGACATATATATAAAAACCCCAAATCAAATAAGTCAACAAACATAATGTTCATATCTAAATAAACAGTTTATCACAAGAATATCATCAACTTCCTATCGTCATTCTCAACACCAAACACGTAAAAGTATATATATAATTTCATTTCTCAAATAAAAAATCACAAGGAATGCATGTAATAATCATTTACTGACCGATGAACCCTGAAATGAATAGGTGTACAACACTCATCAGAGTTAGCGCCGACACTGCCATGGAGCTCCTCTGCCGCCGATCCCTCTCGAACCGAGACACGAATCAAGCTAACCACCACCTGATGCGTTCCTTTTTACTGCTCGAAGTCCACCCCAGACATACCGTTGACGTCATCATCGCTGCTCAAGTCAACTCCCACTGGAAAACGGCTTCTGTTGTCATGTAAAACCATCCGCTGTCGTCGTCTTGGGTGGCCGCCATCGCAGGCGGCGCCGCTGCAGCTGCGGCTTTCTTCCTTTTTCAGCCAATCTCTCTCCATCTCTCTCGTCGGTATATTTTAAATGTGTGTGTAAAAAGTGGGGCAAGAGAGGAGGTTGTGTGTGTGAGTGTGGCCGGAAAAACGGCTCCAGCGACCGAACCGCAAGGAGAAAGTGGGGGTTCTGATGTGAGAGATGGGTATCTTATTATTGCCAACATAATTTTTAATAAAGTTTGGATTTACCAACACATTAAATACTACACATTAGCACCAAATTAATATAGTATTGCCTTTATTTATTTATAACAAGTGTCACACTAGTACGGTACATGCTTAAAATAACCGGGTGTCATAGTGAAGCTCGTTACAAGGAGGAGAATATGGGGTTCTCCTTGTAACCACCCTCCGACGTGAGAATAAGAACTTGTTTTAAGGATAAAAGTGTGTGTATTAAGTGAGAGAGCAAGAGAGCGATACTTAAACTTGGAGGTGAAGTTATCAATCTATAGCCGAAGAGAGTTGTGAAGGAGATGGGATGATGGGCCTTGGGCTGGATGCTAACAACAAGGAATATCCTCTTCGTTTCCCTGAGCATGACCATTAGCGTTTGCAGGCGAGAGGGAGTTGGCGCACGTTGAATGGATCCACTGTCACACCCCAAAAACGTCGCAGCGGAATATATAACGTAGTGGAGACGGAAGTTGGTGCCCATTTATATCTCGTCGATTGATGCATTTAATTGTTGGACATTTTAGTATGTTTTAAATGTAAGTTATTTAAACATTACGTTTTAAGACGCGATACAACCATGACATAGTTAAGTTGTTTATGATCCTCATGGATCTTATTACATTCATCCCAGAAGTTTTAAAAGTTAGTCCAACATTATTAAGTAACAAATCATGCATCAACAATCACAAGATACGCCATAATTCCCGAAGCCGAACTCAAGTACCTGTAGACCACGTTAAAAATCAAGTGTCAACACAAAGGAAGGTGAGTTCACTTATTCGTTTACTAACAGATTTTATTCCAAGGAAAACTTTCTGTTTAGGTGTTTATTTAAAACATCCATTTAACTCTTAGAAAGTCCATTTTACTTTCTTATTAAAAATCAATGGGCCTTCCGTCGGTTCATTACTCCGACAACAGTAATACTGCCCAGGTTTTGTATATTAAATTATTGCGTCAACTTTCAGACTCGTATGTTAGCTAGACGATACAAACTATATATTAACCATGCAGTGATAATCAATGCTAGACAATAAACAGAATAATAATTCGTCGTTTGACATTGACACGGGGCGACCGGTCACGACGGGGTTGTCAACCTGATAGATCTACCAACAATTCCTCGCGTACCATACTTAACTGATTAAACGACATCATGGGCGCAGGGTTCTTTCTCGAAGAACAATATGATGTCTGCCTCACGTACAATATATATATATATATATATCCTACTAATATGACAATTTAATATACTACGATTTACGAATTCCCCTGCCACTCAAATGTTGAGACTCGGTCCGGAATTCATCCCCAATTTGTACGGTCTCCTTTCACTTAAGAAATACCGCACTTATAATATTCATTCTTCAAAATTGTTTTACTTCAAAACGTATAACTTATCAAATTTATATATTTTCAGCGAAAATATATATTTTATATTAAAAGGTATGTTTTATTTCGAAAACATTATTAAACTCTTTTAACGACGTGTTCCACCCCCAAAATATATACAAAACAGTAAAAAGAGGGGTTTAGTGACACTCACCTTTGGGTGCGTATTTTAATACCGCAATCCCAGAGATTGATTTTTATATACGTCCTAATATAGGAATAATTCTAAATCAGTATATAGTTAACACAAAAATCATACTCAAAACACATTATTTCACCTATTTTACAAGTTTCTAAGCCTCATGTATAACATGCAAAGCTAGTAAACCTCATGACAAAATTTTATATCATTAAATACTTCAAAATAATCATATTTTAATGTTTATAATCTGATCAAATATCATTTTTATCAAATCATGTTCAAATCATCATTTCATGCTTTCATATCATCATGCATGTTCAAGTAAATTCATCTAATGCACTCATACAACATCATCATCATCTTTTATGTTCTAGTCATGCTCAAGAACACATATACATATATACACACGAAATGTTTACACCTACATAAACCTTCAAAAGCTCACTTTCTCATCAAATCCCTTTTTAAATCATGAAACACTTTTAGATCCTTGTTTTATGACATTTTTTATTCATGCATGTATTCTATCATTCAAGATTCATATTATTCAAGAATCACTTAATCAAATCAAAACACAACTAAATACACACACTCATATAATTTTCGGCCATACATACATGTATATACACACTCATTTTTATTCTCTTTAAAAACCCATTTATTATTACCTTCAAGTTTTGTGATTAAACTCAAGAACAAGAGAAACTTTTCACTATTATTCTCATCAACAAGAATCAAGAACATGTTTAAAAAGAATGGTTTTATACCCTTAAGATTCAAGTGGGTTTTTGACAAAGTATGATGATATGAGGCTTGGTTCTTGCCTGTAACACCTTCAAATCACCATAGGATCTTCAAAAGTGCATGGAGCAAGCTTGAAAATGGCTTGAATCTTGATGTAATGGCTGAATTTTCGAAAATGAGAGAGAGAGATAGGAGGTGTTCGGCTGAATTTCTGAAGAGAGAGAGAGTTTGAATTGTATTTAATTGCATGTTCTTGATTTATGCAAGATGTGTAAGATGTGACAACCCTCACAAAACCAAGTATCCGTACAGTTGATTAATAATTAATTAGTGCTTAATTACTGTGCTTGATTTCAATTATGAACAAACTGCTTTCTGTTTTCTGACACATACATACTCATGCATCATACTTTATTACTGTCACTCGATTTATTACACACAAACATTAGTGACAACCTTGATGCACAAAGGCACAGTTAGCACACTAAACGGATAACCCAGTTGTGACAACCCTCACCAAACCAGGTATCCGTACGAATTAATCTATATTTAATTACTACTTAATTACTGTGCTTGCTTGCAATTGTGGATAAACTGCTACTTGATACCGATACATACACATACTTGCATCATACTTTATCAACTGTCACTCTATTATTTACATACAGAACTTTAGTGACAAACTTGATGCAAAAAAAAAACACAGTAGCATAATGAACGGATAACCCATTAAACATGCTGATATAACCAGCATCAGGCAGACACTGCCTCTAAGGCCTGTATGAGCCAGAGATAGTTTACTACACCGGTAGAGAGTGTAGGGAAATGAGGGTTGTAGAACTGCGTCACTAGGTGATATTTATAGTGACCGGATGTGCCTAAAACGTACTTTATGTACAAAAATTCTGCACTTTAAATAAAAATTCAGCATTTATTTAACTAGTAAAGTGCCAAAACATGAGAAAAATATTACTAGACACTTCCCAAAGTGCCGGGAATTCTTTGTGTCACTAAAAATAATATTAACGACACTTTAAAAGCTTATTTGGCACTTTAACGGATTAATATCCAACCAAATAACCGGACTTTACCCGGAACATAAAAATGTTATCATTGACATTGTTTTCTTTTTTTTTCTGAGCCGGTTAGGGTCCCCGAGTACCCTAACACCCGTTATAAATTACAACCCACTAATAACTAATTTAAATCTTTAAACTAGCAAACTAGAGCACTAATTATTAGTTGAAATCCAACCAAATGCCCCACCCCCCATATCCGATCGGTTTCCCCAAGAGTACACATCTCACCCATTTGTGATTATTTTAATCCCATTGTCTTGAATCAAGAGGACATATTACCATATAGGTATTAGATGATAATGGCCTTTAAATAAGACTTGATGGACAAAGAGCATTACATTCACTAAACCCCACAAAAAAAAAATTACATTTCTCTTGCTCCTTTCCTTGCTTACGGCCGAGAACCACAAGCCACATCCACTCACCTTCCAATTTCAATCAAGCCATTCTATATACTCACAAGTGGGCTAGAGATCATACAAGGAGACCCGGTGCTTACGGAATCACAAGGACCTCTCTACGACGCTATTAACCACCTATTTTTTCGTCTAGTTTCTTCCCTAGCCTCGAGCTAGTAGTAAGTGACTCTAAACACCCTATTGTTCATATCTAAAGTGGTTAATAAGAAATTTGTCGGATAAAAATCATGAACATGTGAAAACAAAATTTAAAGTGTAGTAAAAATAATAAACATGGTGGTTAATGAATGAATATTAGTGTAAAACTTTTGAAACTAGTTTTGTTATGATTATTTATTGTTGTTGATTGCTAGTGTTGGAATGGATCGTCATCAAACCACGCTAGATCATGTTCATGGAACATGAACTAGCCTTATGTTAAGTCGTAAAGTTATTAGATGACGAACCCTTTTCAAACATAAACATGAACTTGTGTAAAAACAATTTTTCTTATGAAATGGAGTTCTAAACTAGTAGATCTAAAGATCTACAAGTGGTATTTTCGAAGAACCAACTGTAAGACGAAACCATGTTTTAAAAACCGGATCTTTCCTAAACTAAAGGTGTTTTTGTGAACAAACAAGTGTGTAGACACTTGTGGAACGAAATGTTTTAACAAAGAATTATTTTTGAGATTTTTGACAAGAAGTTGTAAACTTACACTTTCTTTAAAAATAAGATTTTTAAGAAACCGATTTCATTTATAAAAATAGAAAGATCTACTAAAAACACCGGAAGGTTACTACACACTTTTACATAACCCACAAGTTCATGTGTTTGCAACTTACGTATATTTTTTACTAGTTTAGTGTTGAAATATTGTTTGTTGATGTTGGGAACATTGTTGATTGAATTTATAAAAGAAAATGATACGCTTGAAAGCGTGGCCACCTCCAGTTACAGAGGAAACTCTGGCGAAATTTTTCCAGAAATATAACACTTGGAAAATATTTTTACGACAAGTGTTATGAATATATTTTCGACTTGTTTTTCCAAACAAACTTCGCCATGAATTTTTATTACAAAAATCTCCAAGTGTCGGAGGTGGGATTTTCATAAATAAAACTTGTTAAAATATATACTTAGTATATATTTTTCATAATAGCACTTGTGTGAATTTTTATGATTATTTTGTGAACTATACAAATATTATTTTTAGGGTAAAAATAATATTACTAGAATACACTGAATATTCACGGCTCCAAAATAATGCGAACGCCTACACAATAAATATTTAAGTTACACCGGTATTATTTATACCACCCGAACCTTACGACGTAACTTACGTATTTTCTGAAAATACTCATAAGTGTGTATTTTGACAAGAATATTATTTTGGAAAAATTATATGGAATAAAATATAATATTTTTGGGAAAAATATTTATATTTTGGAATTAAAGTATTTTGGGCAAATGAAATAAAATATATTACATTAAGTGAGACTTAATAATATATTTCGAAGTTATACGAACGCACATGTATTAGAACCCCCATCCTTGGGAAGGAATATATATTTACAAAATAATTACGAAGTGTAATTACGAAGTAGTTGCCTAACTATTTCCCAAAGACATTAAACCTTAAGCCAAGGCACGACCGTCCGTCTAATAGAAGTTAGTACGTGTAGGTCGTTACACAGCAGGTTGACTGGGAGATTGCTATTTCGAGACGCACTTCTGTGAGTTCATGTCCCCCTTTTCTCTTAACTGTTTTCAGTTTTTATACTTCGGGGGTGAAATACATGTTACATTTACTACAAACGTTTTATACAAGGTATGATTAGCTAAGGAATTTACTGTTAGATCACGTGAATGGATAGGCTATTATCGTAAGACCATTAATCCTTGTATAAGGACCGAGAGGCATGAGTGATAGATCTATTGGGTGTTGCGAGCCCCACACATGGGCCAGCGTGTGGCTGCATGTGGTGACTATGTCGTTTCGCCGGAAGGACCGGTATGAAATTCGCGTTACAGGTTTGAGTGATTCCTAGGCCATGTCACTTATTAATGTATTAGCTACACATTAATCGATCTCTTTTTCATTATTTGCTACATACCACGGATTTTATACTTACAAAGGTTTTACATACTCACCTACACATGAACTCGCTCAACATTTTTGTTGATTTTTCCAACTTACATGTATTTCAGGGAACTAAGGATCTGGCACGGTATGCTATGTTTTCACGCTGCGTTAGAGTGATGGGATCATCCAAGTTTAGGGGTTGTGGTTTTTACCTGGACGAGTCACAGTTCTTAAACTACGTCTATTTTGAGTTTGTGGTTGTGTCTTTCAAACAATGTTTTTATGTTATTAGGTTGTAATTTCCGTTACATGTGTCAACGCCTCAAGACAATGTTGTGGTATTTTACTTTTCAAACTTAAATCAATGGATGATCTGCATGGTTTTATTTTCATATAGCTTTGTTGTGATTAAGCTATGGTATTAAGAAGTCACACCAAATAAACCCACGCTTCCGCAAAAGCCAGGGTGTAACAGCTTGGTATCAGAGCTCTGATCATAGCGAACTAGGATTCCTTCTCGAGTCTAGACTATGATCACTAGGGCTCTCACGAAAACATTTTTACACTGCATACCACTTAAGTCCAGATCCAAAACGTTTTTACAAACAAAAGTTGAGCACATTTTATTTGTTAGTTATGGCTCAGTCTGGGAGGCTGAGGCTCGGTCTGGGAGGCTGAGGCTCAGTCTGAAAGGCTGAGGAAGTAGGCTAGTGGGACTAGGAAGAATAGTTTGAGAGACTAGGAGATTCAGTCTGGGAGGCTAGGAGGCTAGTGGGACTAGGAGAACTATATGATTGCTTATTGGTGACTAACATGTTTATATGATTATATGATTGATTGTTATACGTATGTGTATTTGTGTTACAAAACGTCATGCCTTCATCAGATACTGGAGAGTCGGACACTACAGATCCCACGGCCATAGTATCAGGCGACATAGTTTCATCGGAGCACGAGGTGTACACTTCCGATACGACCAGCACAGATGAGGACGACTTTCAGCCCTTTGCACTGCCTGATGTCGTAGCAGAGCCTGCTGATGGCCATCTTGTTGGGGATTTGCCACTCGCGGTGATCCCTGCTCCTATGCCCCTTGCCGCTTATCCCGTTGTTGATATGCCCCCCGACGTTGTCTCTGATGACGATATCAATCTATTAGAGGAGGACCCACTTGAGGGCGAGGCCCTATTGCTGCCGGTGATATCCCACTTCTTGCTGATGCTCCTGCGGAAGAGGCTCACGTTCATTCGCCTACTCCAGACTCCTTTGAGTCTGTGGCATCTGTACCTTCGCACGCACAGGGAGTGCAGCACCACTCGCACGACGCCGACTCTGACATGACGTCATCCGCTGCACCTGCTCCTGCGCACAGCGTTGAGTTTGATCACGATATTGAGGATGATTCTGTTTTTCCACCTGGTTGTGATCCAGACCATGACAATGAGCTCATACACTTAGACCAGCCCTTGGAGGATCCTGTAGCCCCTGTGTTTGTTGATCCAGCTGATTTTGAGATGGAGTTTGTTGATCCGGAGCCAGGCGTTGCTCCTGACCCCGCATTGGAGCATGACCCTGTTCATGCCGATGCACCTGCTGCTGCTCCTTGATTGATCATCTGCTTGGACGAGAGAAAATTTGGGGTAACTGTGCAAGACAATTTATTATTACGGGGGCCCACGTAATAACGACTTGTAGTGCACAGAAATCCTGGTGGACTCTCCGGGTCAAGCTAATGAAAACCAATAGCAGGAAATAACTAAAACACGAATGACCAAGGCGATGTAGCCTCGAGTTCATTCTATTACAAGCGACAAGCCAAATTGGCGAGCCTATGTGAAGGCTCAGAAATTATTTCCTCACTCATACATTGAGTATAATTACGTGTGAAATTGGGTGATTACATGATGGCTTGGTGCTATGTATCTCATAGACAATTGAAATGTTGTCTAACCCACTTCATACCACTTCGACAGAAGAGAATGCCACCCAGGCGTGACACAAACACCAGTACGTTGCCAAGGACAGAAGCCGAGCTGTAAGAACGCATCTCACAAGCAATTGCATGACATGAAGCCCTCCGCTCTAAGCACAGCGATGGCACTACTGGAAATAACCCTCCAGCTGGCTGCACCTATAAGCAGTTCCTGAACTGCAAGCCTTTGAACTTTGATGGAACAGGAGGCGACGTTGCATTTGTTCGTTGGTCCGAAAAGACTTACTCCATTCCAAGAATGAGTAACTATTCTCCCCACCAGAGTGTTACCTATATCTCGGGGTTATTTCTAGATGGCACACTCTCATGGTGGAACCTCCAGGTTCAGACCCTTGGCACAGATGCTGCTTATGCACTGAACTGGGACGAGCTCAAAGAAATGATGGAGAAGAAATATTATTCTAGGACTGGAATCCAGAAGCTTGAGAAGGAGTTCTGGAATTTGAAAATGGACGGACCAAAGATTCCTGAATATGTCCAGCGATCTCATTATATGTTGGGTCGATTATTGATTGTTTATGTTCTATAGCATGAGGTGATATGTGGTTGATTTATAACATGAGATGTTATGTGTTGATATTGTTGTATACATACGTACACTCTACTTACTATGACCTGACCAACGTGAACCATCTTTTAGAAGATGCCACCAAGACGCGAGACGCGCATGCCTGCCAACGAGGCAGAACTTCAAGGAATCATTGTTGCCGCCATAGCGCAGTATGCAGCCTCACAAGGAGGAACGAGCGGGAGCCATTCAAGTAACAACGGCAACAACAACCCGCCTCATGGTAATGTCAAGTGGCTTGAGACATATTACTATACATTTGGATATTTATAGCACGTCCGCTAATACCAAATGTACATCCTAACGTATGTGCAGGGTGCACTTACAAGCAGTTCCTAGACTGCAAGCCCGTAAACTTCGACGGCACCGGAGGTGCTGTTGCTTTTGTATGATGGGCTGAGAAAACAGACTCCGTTCTCCGAATGAGCAAGTGCGCTCCAGACCAACAAGTGACTTACATTTCTGGGCTATTCTTGGACGGAGCCCTATCCTGGTGGAACTTACAAGTGCAAACTCTTGGTGAAGCCGCTGCTTACGCGTTGACCTGGGCTGAGTTAAAGGAGTTGATGAGAAAGAAGTATTGCTCTCATGCTGAGATACAAAGGTTGGAGACTGAGTTTTGGCATTTGAGGATGGACGGTCCCAAAATCGCGGAATATGTTCAGAGATTCCACGACCTATCTCATGTGGTACCTTATATGGTTACACCAGAATTCAAGTGAATTGAGCGCTTTATTTGGGGTTTAGCTCCACAAATCATGAGTATGGTTACCTCATCCAAGCCTGCAACGATCACAGAAGCCATCGACTTAAGTGTGGCGCTTACAGAGGAGGCTGTTAGGTTGAACAAGTTCTCGAATGTTGAGCCAAAGAAGAAAGAGACTCACGTAGAGTCGTCTGGGATAACAAAAGGAAGTTCTCGAATTTCAAACAAGGCACAAGCAATGATGGCAGGAAAGGAGAACCAAGCGCACCGGTTCAAGCTACAACCGGTGGTGGAAAGAAAGGAAAGGGGTATATGGGTACCCATCCTAAGTGTAACACCTGCCAGCGTCACCATTTTGGCCGGTGTGGGCCAAAAGTATGTGAAGCATGTGGAAAGGTTGGTCACTCGAAGGAAACTTGCTGGGCCACTGTTGGCCGGGGAGGCCAAGGAGGGTTTGGAAATAGAAACAATAACCGGGGTGGAAATGGAAATCGTGCACAAGGAAATAACGGAGGGAATGGAAATCGAGGCAACAACGCGAATCAAGCTGGTACTGTAAACCGAAACCAAAACAACAATCAAGCTGGGAATGGAGGTGGAAACGGGCAGAGATCGGGTTGTTTTAACTGCGGTGACATTGGGCACTATAAGAGGAACTGCCCAGAATTGAACCAAGCTCGGGGAAGGGTTTTCAATATCGAAGCGAGGGAAGCGCACCAGGATCCCAATGTTGTTACTGGTACGTTCCCTATAAACCAACGCTTTGCATCCGTTTTATTTGATACTGGTGCCGATTATAGCTTCGTGTCGTTAGAGTTTAAGAATATGCTTGGTTTAGCCGCTAGTAAACTAGATATCCCGTACTCAATTGAATTGGCAAACGGAAAGTTAGTAGAAGCTAATGAAGTGGTCAGAGGTTGTGTAATCGAATTGGGAGAGCGTGAGTTTGCTTTGGATCTACTACCAGTCAAGTTGGGAAGCTTCGACGTGGTAGTAGGAATGGATTGGTTATCAAGTAACAAGGCAGAAATTGTCTGCCACGAGAAGATCATTCGCATCCCAACCGAAGATGGTGAAATAATTGTGGTTCATGGTGAAAAGCGTGATACACCTTTAAGAATCATCAGCTGCCTGAAAGCTCGAAAGTGCCTACAGAAGGGATGTGTTGCCTTCTTGGCACACATCGTGGACAAGAAAGCTGCTAAGCCAAAGATCGAAGACATCCCTGTCGTCAGGGAATATCCGGAAGTCTTTCCAGAAGACTTGCCAGGATTACCACCTCAGAGGCAAGTGGAGTTCCGCATCGACTTAGTTCCAGGCACCGTGCCTGTGGCTAAGGCCCCCTATAGACTTGCACCGTCAGAGATGCAGGAATTGTCGACACAACTTCAAGAGTTGCTAGACAAAGGATTCATCAGACCAAGCTTCTCACCTTGGGGAGCTCCGGTCCTGTTTGTTAAGAAGAAGACGGTAGTTTTCGTATGTGCATTGACTACCGGGAGTTGAACAAGTTGACTATCAAGAATAGGTATCCCCTGCCAAGGATCGATGACTTATTCGATCAGCTCCAAGGTTCAAGCTTTTACTCGAAGATCGATTTGCGATCGGGTTACCATCAGTTGAGAATACAAGAGGAAAGTATTCTGAAAACAGCCTTTAGGACTCGTTATGGACATTACGAGTTCCTAGTTATGCCGTTTGGGTTGACAAACGCGCCTGCTATTTTTATGGACTTAATGAACCGAGTCTGCAAACCATACTTGGATAAGTTTGTGATTGTGTTCATAGACGATATTTTGATTTATTCGAAGACGAAGGCTGAACACGAACCACACTTAAGAGCTATTTTGGAGTTGCTGAAAAAGGAACAATTGTATGCCAAATTCTCGAAGTGCGAGTTTTGGTTGCGTGAAGTCCAATTCCTTGGACATGTGATAAATGGAGATGGGATTCACGTGGATCCAACAAAGATTGAAGCGATCAAAAATTGGGAACCCCCAAAGACGCCAACCGAGATTCGACAATTCTTAGGCTTGGCTGGCTATTATCGAAGGTTCATTGAGGATTTTTCAAAAATCGCTCAACCTCTTACCGCGCTCATGCAGAAAGATAAGAAGTTTGATTGGGGAATCAAACAGGAAGAAGCATTTCAGCTACTAAAAGACAAGCTCTGCAATGCCCCAATCTTAGCGCTACCAGAGGGAACCGATGATTTCGTGGTATACTGCGACACCTCACGACAAGGATTGGGTTGCGTGCTGATGCAACGCCAGAAAGTTATAGCTTACGCGTCACGTCAGTTGAAAGTTCATGAAAAGAATTATACCACGCACGACTTAGAACTAGGCGTAGTGATATTTGCCTTAAAGATCTGGAGACATTACCTGTACGGTACGAAGTGTACAATCTTCACAGATCATAAGAGCTTACAACACATACTCGACCAGAAAGAGCTGAATATGAGACAAAGACGTTGGGTCGAATTGTTGAACGATTACAACTGCGAGATCAAGTATCATCCTGGGAAGGCGAATGTGGTCGCCGATGCCCTAAGTCGTAAAGAAAGGATCAAGCCCATAAGGGTTAGGGCTTTGGAGATGATTATCCAGACAGATCTTTCTCTGCAAATTCGTGCTGCGCAGAAAGAAGCACTTAAGGAAAGAAACCTTGAAGAAGAATATCTCCGTGGGATGGAGAAGCAATTAGTGCCAAACGAGGAAGGAACGTTATGTTTTATGAAAAGGATTTGGGTTCCTCTGTTTGGTGGTTTGAGAAAAGTTATTTTTGATAAGGCACAAAAATCACGGTACTCTATCCATCCAGGAGCGGATAAGATGTACCAGGACCTTAAAGATTACTGTTGGTGGCCCAGGATGAAAGGCGACGTTGCTGCTTATGTTAGCAAGTGTCTAACGTGTGCTAAGGTTAAAGCTGAATACCAGAAGCCTTCAGGACTTCTACAACAACCTGAGATTCCCAAGTGGAAATGGGAACAGATTTCAATGGACTTCATAATGAAACTACCCAAGACGCCCAGGGGTCATGATACTATTTGGGTGATAGTTGACCGCCTAACAAAGTCCGCACACTTCTCGCCAATCAAAGAGAAAGACAGCACTAGTAAACTTACGGAAATATACATGCGGGAGATCGTTGCACGTCATGGAGTGCCTCTCTCGATCATCTCTGATAGAGACGGAAGGTTTGTGTCAAGGATATGGCAATCCTTCCAAGAAGCTTTTGGCTCACAACTAAATCTGAGCACTGCATTTCACCCACAGACCGATGGCCAAAGTGAAAGAACGATTCAGACACTGGAGGATATGCTGAGATCATGTGTAATGGATCTTGGTGGTAGCTGGGATAAACATTTACCATTGGCTGAATTTTCGTACAACAACAGCTACCACACCAGCATTGGAGCCACGCCATTCGAAGCTCTTTATGGACGCAAGTGTCGATCACCACTATGCTGGGCTGATACAGGTGATAGGCAGCTTGTTGGTCCTGAAATCGTCCAAGAGACGACATACAAGATTATGCAACGCATCGAAGCGGCTCGCGACAGACAGAAAGCCTATGCAGATCCAAAGAGGAAACCTTTGGAATTTCAAGTTGGGGATATGGTTTTATTGAAAGTTTCACCCTGGAAGGGTGTGGCACGCTTCGGAAAGCGTGGAAAGTTGAATCCGCGTTACATTGGCCCTTTCAGAATTCTGCAAAGAATTGGGCTTGTAGCCTACAAGTTGGACCTACCTGCTGAACTCCATGGTGTTCATGATACATTCCATGTATCCAATTTGAGAAAAAGTCCAACGCAAGATACAGTGATCATTCCTGCTGACGAAGTACATATCAACAACACGCTCCACTTCACTGAAGAACCTACTGAGGTCACGGATTGGAAAGTTAACAAAACTCGTAGGAGCAGTGTCAAACTCGTCAAAGTTCGTTGGAATGCTAGGCATGGACCTGAATTCACATGGGAACGTGAGGATCGTATGAAAGAGAAATACCCCCATTTATTTCCTAAGAACCCTGCAACTAGAAGCAGAACTTAAAATTTCGGGACGAAATTTTTCTAACGGGGGGAGAATGTGACAACCCTCACCAAACTAGGTATCCGTACGAATTAATCTATATTTAATTACTGCTTAATTACTGTGCTTGCTTGCAATTGTGGATAAACTGCTACTTGATACTGATACATACACATACTTGCATCATACTTTATCAACTGTCACTCTATTATTTACATACAGAACTTTAGTGACAAACTTGATGCACAAAAGCACAGTAGCATAATGAACGGATAACCCATTAAACATGCTGATATAACCAGCATCAGGCAGACACTGCCTCTAAGGCATGTATGAGCCAGAGATAGTTTACTACACCGGTAGAGAGTGTAGGGAAATGAGGGTTGTAGAACTGCGTCACTAGGTGATATTTATAGTGACCGGATGTGCCTAAAACGTATTTTATGTACAAAAATTCTGAAGTTTAAATAAAAATTCAGCATTTATTTAAATAGTAAAGTGCCAAAACATGAGAAAAATATTACTAGACACTTCCCAAAGTGCCGGGAATTCTTTGTGTCACTAAAAATAATATTAACGACACTTTAAAAGCTTATTTAGCACTTTAATGGATTAATATCCAACCGAATAACTGGACTTTACCCGGAACATAAAAATGTTGTCATTGACATTGTTTTCTTTTTTTTTTCTGAGCCGGTTAGGGTCCCCGAGTACCCTAACACCCGTTATAAATTACAACCCACTAATAACTAATTTAAATCTTTAAACTAGCAAACTAGAGCACTAATTATTAGTTGAAATCCAACCAAATGCCCCACCCCCCATATCCGATCGGTTTCCCCAAGAGTACACATCTCACCCATTTGTGATTATTTTAATCCCATTGTCTTGAATCAAGAGGACATATTACCCTATAGGTATTAGATGATAATGGCCTTTAAATAAGACTTGATGGACAAAGAGCATTACATTCACTAAACCCCACAAAAAAAAAATTACATTTCTCTTGCTCCTTTCCTTGCTTACGGCCGAGAACCACAAGCCACATCCACTCACCTTCCAATTTCAATCAAGCCATTCTATATACTCACAAGTGGGCTAGAGATCATACAAGGAGACCCGGTGCTTACGGAATCACAAGGACCTCTCTACGACGCTATTAACCACCTATTTTTTCGTCTAGTTTCTTCCCTAGCCTCGAGCTAGTAGTAAGTGACTCTAAACACCCTATTGTTCATATCTAAAGTGGTTAATAAGAAATTTGTCGGATAAAAATCATGAACATGTGAAAACAAAATTTAAAGTGTAGTAAAAATAATAAACATGGTGGTTAATGAATGAATATTAGTGTAAAACTTTTGAAACTAGTTTTGTTATGATTATTTATTGTTGTTGATTGCTAGTGTTGGAATGGATCGTCATCAAACCACGCTAGATCATGTTCATGGAACATGAACTAGCCTTATGTTAAGTCGTAAAGTTATTAGATGACGAACCCTTTTCAAACATAAACATGAACTTGTGTAAAAATAATTTTTCTTATGAAATGGAGTTCTAAACTAGAAGATCTAAAGATCTACAAGTGGTATTTTCGAAGAACCAACTGTAAGACGAAACCATGTTTTAAAAACCGGATCTTTCCTAAACTAAAGGTGTTTTTGCGAACAAACAAGTGTGTAGACACTTGTGGAACGAAAGGTTTTAACAAAGAATTATTTTTGAGATTTTTGACAAGAAGTTGTAAACTTACACTTTCTTTAAAAATAAGATTTTTAAGAAACCGATTTCATTTATAAAAATAGAAAGATCTACTAAAAACACCGGAAGGTTACTACACACTTTTGCATAACCCACAAGTTCATGTGTTTGCAACTTACGTATATTTTTTACTAGTTTAGTGTTGAAATATTGTTTGTTGGTGTTGGGAACATTGTTGATTGAATTTATAAAAGAAAATGATACGCTTGAAAGCGTTGCCACCTCCAGTTACAGAGGAAACTCTGGCGAAATTTTTCCAGAAATATAACACTTGGAAAATATTTTTACGACAAGTGTTATGAATATATTTTCGACTTGTTTTTCCAAACAAACTTCGCCATGAATTTTTATTACAAAAATCTCCAAGTGTCGGAGGTGGGATTTTCATAAATAAAACTTGTTAAAATATATACTTAGTATATATAATAGCACTTGTGTGAATTTTTATGATTATTTTGTGAACTATACAAATATTATTTTTAGGGTAAAAATAATATTACTAGAATACACTGAATATTCACGGCTCCAAAATAATGCGAACGCCTTCACAATAAATATTTAAGTTACACCGGTATTATTTATACCACCCGAGCCTTACGACGTAACTTACGTATTTTCTGAAAATACTCATAAGTGTGTATTTTGACAAGGATATAATTTTGGAAAAATTATATGGAATAAAATATAATATTTTTGAGAAAAATATTTATATTTTGGAATTAAAGTATTTTGGGCAAATGAAATAAAATATATTACATTAAGTGAGACTTAATAATATATTTCGAAGTTATACGAACGCACATGTATTAGAACCCCCATCCTTGGGAAGGAATATATATTTACAAAATAATTACGAAGTGTAATTACGAAGTAGTTGCCTAACTATTTCCCAAAGACATTAAACCTTAAGCCAAGGCACGGCCGTCCGTCTAATAGAAGTTAGTACGTGTAGGTCGTTACGCAGCAGGTTGACTGGGAGATTGTTATTTCGAGACACACTTCTGTGAGTTCATGTCCCCCTTTTCTCTTAACTGTTTTCAGTTTTTATACTTCGGGGGTGAAATACATGTTACATTTACTACAAACGTTTCATACACGGTATGATTAGCTAAGGAATTTACTGTTAGATCACGTGAATGGATAGGCTATTATCGTAAGACCATTAATCCTTGTATAAGGACCGAGAGGCATGAGTGATAGATCTATCGGGTGTTGCGAGCCCCACACATGGGCCAGCGTGTGGCTGCATGTGGTGACTATGTCGTTCCGCCGGAAGGACCGGTATGAAATTCGCGTTACAGGTTTGAGTGCTTCCTAGGCCATGTCACTTATTAATGTATTAGCTGCACATTAATCGATCTATTTTTCCTTATTTGCTAAATACCACGGATTTTATACTTACAAAGGTTTTACATACTCACCTACACATGAACTCGCTCAACATTTTTGTTGATTTTTCCAACTTACATGTATTTCAGGGAACTAAGGATCTGGCACGGTATGCTATGTTTTCACGCTGCGTTAGAGTGATGGGATCATCCAAGTTTAGGGGTTGTGGCTTTTACCTGGACGAGTCACAGTTCTTAAACTACGTCTATTTTGAGTTTGTGGTTGTGTCTTTCAAACAATGTTTTTATGTTATTAGGTTGTAATTTCCGTTGCATGTGTCAACGCCTCAAGACAATGTTGTGGTATTTTACTTTTCAAACTTAAATCGATGGATGATCTGCATGGTTTTATTTTCATATAGCTTTGTTGTGATTAAGCTATGGTATTAAGAAGTCACACCAAATAAACCCACGCTTCCGCAAAAGCCTGGGTGTGACACCAGTAAACATGCTGACAATGCCAGCACACTAGACATACATTATATTGAGGCCCAGTATGAGCCGGGAATAAAGTACTACACTGGTAGGGAGTGTAGGGAAGTGAGGATCATTAAACGGCGTCACTAGGTGATAGTTATAGTGCCCGGAAGTGCCTAAAACATATTTAAAGTGCAGAATTCTGCACTAATATACCAAAATTCAGCTTTTAACAAAGCTAGTAAAGTGCAATGACATGGTAAAATAGTCCTAGGCACTTTCCAAAGTATTGGTAATTTAATGTATCACTAAGAATAATATTAAAGACACTTTAAAGCTTTATTTGACACTTTAACGGATCAAAAATCCAATCGAACAACCGGACTTTACCCAGAACATAAAAATATTGCCAAATACATTGTTTATACTTTTCTAAGCTAGTTAGGGTCCCCGAACACCCTAACGCCCTATATATTAATAAACACACTTAATCTACTAACTAGAACCATTGGATTTCAACTTAATCTTAACTAACCATTACACCACCCAACCCTTACCCCCCCCCCCCTTTGACGGTTGCATGGTGTGGGGACACCCCACCATTCTTTTGAATATTATATTGAGCTAGTGTTGGTTATCAAGAAGACATAATATATGATGGACAATAGGAAATTGGTTTATAAATCAACACTTAGGTTAAACATTCTCTTTCATCAAAACACCATCAACCAACTTGCTCTCTTTTTCTTTCCCTTGTGCCTTCGGCCGAACACAACCATCACCACCATCACTATCATTCGAACTTCGTCATCCATTCTAAGGATATACAAAGGTGCAAGAGATCATACAAGAAGGCTCGGTGCTCTCGGAAGTTCAAGAACCTCTCTAGATTTCTTTTATCCACCACATTTATACCTTGTTTCTTCCCTAGCCTTGTGCTAGTAGTAAGTGTTTCTATTCATCATCTTGATCTTGTTAATGGTGGTTAATAGGTGATTTAATGGTTAAAAATTAAAAACTCTAAAGAACATAACATAAAGTCTTGAACATAAGAAGAATAAGGTGGATAAAGAAAGAATATATGTGTAAATCTTGTAGATCTTGTATGATTGTTATTATTTGATGTTGTTGTTAGTATAGACAAGATGGATCATCATCTAGACATACTAGTCCATGTTTGAGAGCATGAACTAGTAGGATGTAAAAATTAGAAAGATGAAGGATGATGGATCCATCCATTCATAAGCCTTGAACTTGAATAAACATAACTTTTCTTGTAAAATGAAGTTGTACACTTGTGGATCTAGAGATCTACAAGTGGTTTTTCGGAAGAACCAAACGGAAAATACTAGTTTTGTTAAAACCCAGATATTTTATGAACTAGAAGCAAACTTGGTAAATAAACAAGTGTATGAACACTTGTGTAACAAGAAATTTAATAAAGAAGTAATTTTGTGAATCTTGACTAGAAGTTGTTAAACTTCAAACTCTTTAAAAATAAAGTTTACAAGAAACCAATCATGTTTTTAAAGTTAACAAAACCTACTAAATGTGTTGGTGATTTACTACATATGTTTACAAAGTCTTCAAGTTCATGAGTTTATGATTTATTCATATTTTGTCTAGTTTGATGAATAAATATTGTATGTCGTTGATTGGTAAATTGATTGATTGATTTTACAAAAAGAAAATGATACGCATGTAAGCGTGGACACCTCCAGTTACTGAGGAAACTCTGGCGAAATTTTTCTAGAAATATAACACTTAGAAATATTTTTCTAAACAAATGTCTACAAAATATATTTTTAACTTTATTTTCAAAATAAACTTCGCCATGATTTTTATTTCAAAATAACCAAGCATCGGAGGTGGATTTTTGTAAATAAAACTTGATAAATATATATTTAAAATATATATTTTATATTAAAACGCTTGTGTGATTATGTGATTATTTTGTGAACTAGATATATTATTTTTAGGATAAAAATAATATAACTTGAAAATATTACAAAGTTTCGACTCCAAAATAATACCAACGCCCTCACAAATAAATATTTAAGTTACACCGGTATTGTTATTACAACACGAACTTTAAAATGTAACTTATGTATTTTCGGAAAATACTCTTAAATGTGTATTTTGATAAAGTATTATTTTGGAAATGGTATGAAGTAAAATATAATATTTTTGGGAAAAATATGTATATTTTGGAATTAGAATATTTTAGACAAGTGATTTAAAATATATTTTTCAAGTGAGACTTAATAATATATTTTTGGATTTATAAAGCAAACATGTATTAAAACCCTCATCCTTGGGAAGAGTACACTTATAAAATAAATAAGAAGTGTGAATACGGAATAGTTACCTAACTATTTCTCCAACAAAACGTTAAACCCTAAACCAAGGCACGGCCATCCGTCTAATAGGAATTAGTACGTGTAAGTCGTCACGCAGCAGATAGAGTTGGAGATTGACGCTTCTGGATACGCACTTCAGTGAGTTCATGTCCCCCTTTTCTCTTAACTGTTTTCAGTTTTTATACTTCGGGGGTGAAATACATGTTACAGTAATTACGGATACTTTATACATGGTATGGTTAGCTTAAGGAGGGTTTACTACTTAGATCATGTGAGTGGGTAGGCTGGAACTAGAGGCCATTAATCCTCATTGTAGGACCGAGGGTCATTAGCGGTAGATCTATCTGGGTGTAGCGAGCCCAACTCCAGGCCCACTGTACGGACCTTGGGGTGACTTTGAGCCCGACGCAAAAATCTGCTAGGTTTGAGTCTTCCTACAGCACTTCACACATATCATTGGCTTTGCAACCCAATGGTGATCTCTTTTTCCTTAATTGCTACATACCAGGGATTTTTCATACATACAAACATATTACAAAGGTTTATACATACTCACTTTTACATGAACTCGCTCAACTTTGGTTGATTTTTCAACTTACATGTATTTCAGGAAATTAGAGGATCTGGCAAGGTATGCACTGTCGTCACGCTGTGTAGGAGAAATGATGTCATCCAAGTTTAGGAAATGTGACCTTTTCCTGGACGGGTCGCAAGTCTTAAACTGTGTTCCTATTCATGTCTTTTGGTTGTGTTTTATGAACAAGTCTTAATTATGTCATGGTTGTAAGTGTCAACTTTTAAAAAACAATGTTGTCGTGTTAACTTTTAGAACTTGTTAAATGGATGAACATCATGGTTTTATCTTCATATAGCATTGTTGTGATTATGCTATGGTATTAAGAAGTCACACCAAAATAAACCCACGCTTCCGCAAAGCCAGGGTGTGACAGCTTGGTATCAGAGCATCGATCATAGCGAACTAGGATTCTTTCTCGAGTCTAGACTATGATCACTAGGGCTCTCACAAAAACATTTTATTACATTACATACACTAAACGCCCAGATGCAAGGCACAAAACATTTTACAAACAAAAAGTTCGAGCACTTTTTTTTCACAATTTATGATTCAGTCGGGGAGACTGAGGGAGGATCAGCCTTAGAGGCTGAGGGAGGATCAGTCTTAGAGGCTGAGGGAGGAATTTGGTCTTAGAGACCAGGGATTAAGGAAATTTGGTCTTAGAGACCAGTGATTAAGGAATTTGGTCTTAGAGACCAGGGATTTTAGGAAATTTGGTCTTAGAGACCAGGGAGTTAGTCTGAGAGAATAGGGAGTTCAATCTGAGAAGCTGTGAAGGATAGTCTAGGGTAGACTAAGATGATTACTTATTTGCTCATTTATGGATAACATGTCTATTTGACTTTATGATTGATATATGTGCATATATGTGATTGTGTTACATACATCATGGCTTCATCGTCAGATACAGGAGTATCCGACACACTAGATCCCATGGCGATCGTATCAGATGACGAGATTCCCTCAGAGCGAGAGGTCTACACATCAGACACCACCAGCACAGACGATGATGATTTCCAGCCGTTCACGCTGCCCGATGTCGGAGCTGAGCCTGCTGATGGCCTTCCTGCCGGGGATTTACCACTTGCGGTGATCCCTGCTCCTATACCGCTTGCTGCTTTTCCAGTTGTCGACATGCCACTCGATGTCGTTTCTGACGACGACGTCGATCTGTTTGAGGTGGATCCCCCTGAGGCTGACTATGAGGGCGGGGCCCCTATTGCTGCTGATGTTATTCTTCCCATCGCTGAGGCCCCTTTTGAGGAGCTTCTAGTTGGTTCACCTGTCCCGGACTCATTGGAGTCTGTGGCATCTGCATCTTTGCACACCGTGGGCGTGCAGCCCCACTTTTCTGATCCTGACATGGCGATGTCGACTGCACCCGGCCCATCTCATGAGTTCGAGTTTGATCACGATGACGCTTTTGAGCCGATCTTTCCCCCTGATTTTGACCCTGACCACGATATTGAGTTCATTCACTTGGATCAGCCTCTAGATGCACCCGTAGATCCTATTGATCCTTTGCTTGACATCCCTGCTGATCTTGATATAGATCTTATCGACCCGGAGCCTGCAGTGGCCCCAGAGCCCATAGTTGCTCCTGACCTTGCATTGGAGCATGACCCTGTTCATGTTGATGCAGCTGCCGTTGCACCTGTTGCTGATGATGTACCCGTGGCTGATCTTCACGTTGTTGCTCCACCCTTGATAGATGGTCCTATTGTTGATGCACCACTTCCCGATCCTGTGCCGGTACTGTTTGACCGTGCACCTTTTGCTACTCATATAGATCCACGTTACGCCGACACCCGTAATGGGTGGCTTGACGACGACTATCCACCATAGGTAGTACCCGTCACACCTGTTTCTACACACACCGATATTCCCTTGATTTCCCCACACACTACAGATGCTCACTGCACAGATCTTCAGATCACCTATCTCCAGGACATCCCTCCACCACGTCCTGGGGAGGGTTCATCACGACAGTCGTTTGGTCATACACCTTTCATGTCAGGAGGAGGCGAGTTTGTACCCCAGGTTTCTCATCCTACTTTTGTTCCACCCATACCGACATCTGATCCGTTCACATCTCAGTTTCCCTCTGTTGCACCACACACTGCACCATCTTACTTGTCGTCTAGCGAGCCATTTTTATGGACTACGCCCCCCTATCATGCCACTTTCTGATCCATGCCACCTGTACCATGTTGGGCACTCTACGGAGGACATCCTTGTTTCTTTGATGCTACAGCAGGACGCATCGACGTGTCGTATTCAGGTTTTGGAGTCAGCTCCACACCCACCTTGTCATTGTCGATCCCCATTTGCAGCACCGCACCCTCCACACCCACTATCCCCCGATTCTGCCGCTTGCTTTTGGACTTCTGAGCAGCAGATAGCATACTTGTTGCGCGCCTATCGCGCTATGGAGGAGGACTGGTTACATATGTGTCGCTTACTCTATTCTCATTTTCCTCCTCCTCCGCTGCCATCAGCATAGGCATATTTTTGGTTTTATGCAGGTAGACTTTTGGTGAGAAGATTACGATTGTGCCAACTATACAGCATTTTGGAGACCGCATTTTGACGTCATGACTTTTGATAGTTAGTTTTTGGTTGTTGTATATGACTAGCTAGTTCAGACAAGGGCGAGGTGGCCCTTAGTCACTTATGATGTGCGATACAGTTATAAAACTTGTAAACATTGTATTGTGGTCTCGATTTATGATAGCGCAATCGCAATATTCTCATTATATGTGATGTTGGGATTGATTGTCCTAATTTTATAACATGAGATGTTATGTGCTTGATTAATTTTATAACATGAGATGTTATGTGCTCGATTAATTTATAACATGAGATGTTATGTGCTCAATGCATGATATTACGTACGTATGTTATTTACTTACTATGACCTTACCCATATGATCATCTTTTAGAAGATGCCTCCAAGACACGATGTACGCATGCCTACCAACGAAGCGGAACTTCAAGGAATCTTTGTTGCAGCCATAGCACAACACGAGGCCCTGCGCTCCGAATCTAGCAGGGGCACCTCAGAAAATAATGGTTGTCCCTACTGGCACTTCCTCAAATACGAGCCTCCGAAGTTCGACGGCACCGGAGGTGCCGTAGCTTTTGTAAAATGGATCGAAAATATGGATTCCATCTTCCGAATGAGTGGTTGTATGCCAGAACAACAAGTCCCGTACGTTACTGAGTTGTTTCAAGATGGGGCTCGATTATGGTGGAATCTTCAGGTTCGAATAATGGGCCTGACGGCAGCATATGCGTTAACATGGGATGAGCTGAAAGGAATGATGCATAAGAAGTATTGCTCCTAAACGAAACCCAGAAATTGAAAGGTGAATTCCAGAGCCTGATGATGGAAGGTCTAAAGGTGTTGGAGTACCTGCAAAGACTTCATGATTTGTCACGAGTTGTTCCGTACTTGGTGGAACCAGAATTGAAGAAATTGGGAAAATTCATTTGGGGACTAGCACCTCAAGTCTTGAGCTTGATGACAGCATCTACACCACCAACCACTATTGCTGTAAGAAAGATGGGTTTGGCACTCGCTACGGAAGCGCTTAGACTAGAACAACTTGCAAACCCTGACGGGAAGAAGGAGACTCAGGTAGAGTCGTCCGGAAGGAACAAAAGAAAGCTCACCGAAGATACCCGAACGAAGATTGATGAACAAAGACCTGTTCGAGGTTGTTTTGACCACGGGGACAAAGGGCATTACAAGAAAGATTGCCCTGACAACAAACAAGCCGATGTTAAGATTTACTTAGAAACTAAGCCGGGACATAATGGGTGCAGGTATCACCACGATTGTGGATGTCGGAAGCCTAAGTGCGGTAGGTGCGGGAGGAGAGGACACAACAAGGATGCCTATGGAACGAAGAGTCCCAGACAAGGAGAGAACGATGACAACAACCAAGGTGGAAATAATGGTAAATTTCCAGGCTGCTATCGATGCGGGAACTTGGGGCACTTCAGGAAAAATTGCCCAAGGAGAACTAACCAAAACCGTGAAGGGACATCCAACATCGGAGCTTGTGAAACATGCCAGGATCCAGGCATGATTACTGGTACGTTCCCTGTAAACCAACGCATTGCATCTGTTCTGTTTGATACTGGTGCCGATTATAGTTTCATCTCGTTAGAATTTAAAAATATACTTGGGTTGACCACTAGTAAGTTAGACGTTCCGTGCTCGATCGATTTGGTGAATAGGGAACTAGTTGAAGCAAATGAAGTTGTCCGAGGATGTGTAATTGAACTAGGAGGTCACGAGTCTACGCTAGATCTACTGCCAGTCGAGTTGGGAAGCTTCGACGTGGTAGTAGGGATGGATTGGTTGTCAAGCAACAGAGCTGAGGTCATTTGTTACAAAAAGACCATCCGCATCCCAATGACGGATGAAGAAACGATCGTGGTTCATGGAGAGAAGCGCGATACGCCATTGAGAATCATTAGCTGTCTAAAAGCTAGAAAGTGTCTACGGAAGGGATGTGTTGCATTCTTGGCACACATCATAGCTAAAGAAGCTGCTGAGCCGAAGATCGAAGACATTCCAGAAGTAAAAGAATATCCTGAAGTTTTCCCAAAGACTTGCCAAAATTTTCTCCTCAATGATTAGTCGAATCTCGCATCGATTTAATTCCAGGCACCGCGCCTGTAGTCAATGCACCTTAGCGACTTACAGGTTCGGGAATGCAAGGATTGACAGTGAAGTTCCAGAAGTTGATAGAGAAGGAATATAACAGACCAAAATTCCCTTTTGGGTAAACCCAATTCCGCTCATCAAGGAGAAGGACGATGGTTTTCAAGGAGCATCAACTACCAAGAGCCGAACGAGCTAACCCACGAGAGTCGGTGACTCTTGCTGAGGATTAACGAACCTCTTATATAACTGACTATGAGAACCCAACTACTATTACGCGACTGGTCGACAATCGAGTGTCGTTAGCAGTGAATTCGGGAAGAAAGTGCACCGGGGAAAATTGTGGGACAATGACTTGTTCTTAGACATACACAAAGATGGCGTTTCCTACATGATGCACAAACCAGATCTACATGGGATACGAAATCTGGAGGATCTAGGAAACATATATTAGGAACCTTTGGGAACCCAGGTCCAACCTCGTAGGGGTTTTTAATTAGGGACCATATCTGTCAACTCGACCAACCCTCATTAACCTGACAAACATGTCATTTCAGTTAACAAAACTGAAAGTACTTAAATCTTCTTCCGTTGAAGTCTTCACTTTTACTCCTAACGAGTAGATATTTGCATCTCTACTCCCCTCGAAGTAGTTGCATCACGTTGATTTTCTTCGCTGAGAGCGAACACACGTTTGTTTCGTATACTTGGTCATTTCTCCATTTTGGCAGTTACACATTGCTTTGTCACTTGAAAACTTATATATAACCCATGCACCTTTTGCTACGCATGCGGGTTCATTATAAACGCTTCATTAAAGTTGAATATTACGATGCTAGATCTAATTACTGGTTTGTGATTCGAATGGCCTACGTTATTGAAAATTGTTGGCTCTCTTGCTATCAAGTCAACACACTCTCTTGAAACTTCTTTTATTACAAATTACATTCATGGTATATTTCGTTACCATGTCGATATTTCCTTTGCTGATACATACGTTTATTGTCGGGCTACACTGAAATTAAGTTTGATTGCTTGAACTTATCCACTTCGCATGTTCAGTTTCAGACGTCATATGATGTATTGGAAGCATCATATTCAAATATTTTTGCAAAGATCTTTTCATTTCGAGTCATAGCAGATTCGGTTGGTCTATGACTCCACTAAGTCGTTGATTGATTTCGATACCTTGCAATACTACTTTCACAGAATTGAAGCTTGCGCTAATTGAGTTACTCGTTTCATGCATGGACTTAATTATTCGTTAACAATCCATTTTGATATTCACGATCAAAGTAGCCTTAACACAATTGTGTGTTAAGGCAATGGTACATATATTCATTTCATAAGCATAATGTACCTCCTAATGATTCTTTCGTTGTCAATCAAATGCCTTACAGTACTTAACACTTTTTCATCTTCAAACAATGGCTCTTTGGTGTTCCATGTTCAACTGAAAACTCTACGACATTGTGTAAATCAAATCTTCTGACTTGCTTCGTTACACTTTTATTTGATTTCCAACTCGGAGAATTTGTTCAGCCACCACTCTACTTGAGTTATGTCCCTGCGACACCTTGTGGTGTCATTTCAAACTTGTAGCTTGTGCTAATCATGGTCAACAGCTTCGCGCAAAAACTGCATATACTTTCGTTTGACCTGTCATTTAAACATTTCTGATGCAACTACGAATCACGACAGTGACACACCAAATCCACTTAAATTTCATTTGGCGTACTTTCGCGATTCAAGAATGTTAACTCACTAAACCTTACCATCCATTTACTTGGGGATTGACAGATCATTTTACTATTTCATTGAGTTGTTGATTTTGAATTCATATAGCGAATGCTATGGTTCGTGAAAACTTGTTTGCATATTGCGATCGATCGTTTGAGAGTCTGGTTAGTCAAGGCTTCTCTTTTGTGCTCTTTTGTGGAACCCCCCCCCCCCCTTGCTAGCTGGATTACACTAGACTATACGTCAAGTACGTCTTGTACCTTTGACAACAAGTGCTAAAAGCACATACCGTTTAACCATAGGGTTCAAGTTATTACATGTTCTTGGACTCACCTCATGTAGGTAAGGTTTGACTCAGTTGGCGATTATCCGCCTCGATATTATTCATGTATATATACATATGTGACGTAACCATAAGGAGTTAAGGTAGTACAAATTTTGAGGACGAAATTTTCTTAACGGGGGGAGAATGTGACAACCCTCACAAAACCAGGTATCCGTACAGTTGATTAATAATTAATTAGTGCTTAATTACTGTGCTTGATTTCAATTATGAACAAACTGCTTTCTGTTTTCTGACACATACATACTCATGCATCATACTTTATTACTGTCACTCCATTTATTACACACAAACATTAATGACAACCTTGATGCACAAAGGCACAGTTAGCACACTAAACGGATAACCCAGTAAACATGCTGATAATGCCAGCACTAGACAGACATTATATTGAGGCCCAGTATGAGCCGGGAATAAAGTACTACACTGGTAGGGAGTGTAGGGAAGTGAGGATCATTAAACGACGTCACTAGGTGATAGTTATAGTGCCCGGAAGTGCCTAAAACATATTTAAAGTGCAGAATTCTGCACTAATATACCAAAATTCAGCTTTTAACAAAGCTAGTAAAGTGCAATGACATGGTAAAATAGTCCTAGGCACTTTCCAAAGTATTGGTAATTTAATGTGTCACTAAAAATAATATTAAAGACACTTTAAAGCTTTATTTGACACTTTAACGGATCAACATCCAACCGAACAACCGGACTTTACCCGGAACATAAAAATAATGCCAAATACATTGTTTATACTTTTCTGAGCTAGTTAGGGTCCCCGAGCACCCTAACGCCCTATATATTAATAAACACACTTAATCTACTAACTAGAACCATTGGATTTCAACTTAATCTTAACTAACCATTACACCACCCAACCCTTACCCCCCCCCCCTCCTATTTGACGGTTGCATGGTGTGGGGACACCCCACCATTCTTTTGAATATTATATTGAGCTAGTGTTGGTTATCAAGAAGACATAATATATGATGGACAATAGGAAATTGGTTTATAAATCAACACTTAGGTTAAACATTCTCTTTCATCAAAACACCATCAACCAACTTGCTCTCTTTTTCTCTCCCTTGTGCCTTCGGCCGAACACAACCATCACCACCATCACTATCATTCGAACTTCGTCATCCATTCTAAGGACATACAAAGGTGCAAGAGATCATACAAGAAGGCTCGGTGCTCTCGGAAGTTCAAGAACCTCTCTAGATTTCTTTTATCCACCACATTTATACCTTGTTTCTTCCCTAGCCTTGTGCTAGTAGTAAGTGTTTCTATTCATCATCTTGATCTTGTTTATGGTGGTTAATAGGTGATTTAATGGTTAAAAATTAAAAACTCTAAAGAACATAACATAAAGTCTTGAACATAAGAAGAATAAGGTGGATAAAGAAAGAATATGTGTGTAAATCTTGTAGATCTTGTATGATTGTTATTATTTGATGTTTTTGTTAGTATAGACAAGATGGATCATCATCTAGACATACTAGTCCATGTTTGAGAGCATGAACTAGTAGGATGTAAAAATTAGAAAGATGAAGGATGATGGATCCATCCATTCATAAGCCTTGAACTTGAATAAACATAACTTTTCTTGTAAAATGAAGTTGTACACTTGTGGATCTAGAGATCTACAAGTGGTTTTTCGGAAGAACCAAACGGAAAATACTAGTTTTGTTAAAACCCGGATATTTTATGAACTAGAAGCAAACTTGGTAAATAAACAGGTGTATGAACACTTGTGTAACAAGAAATTTAACAAAGAAGTAATTTTGTGAATCTTGACTAGAAGTTGTTAAACTTCAAACTCTTTAAAAATAAAGTTTACAAGAAACCAATCATGTTTTTAAAGTTAACAAAACCTACTAAATGTGTTGGTGATTTACTACATATGTTTACAAAGTCTTCAAGTTCATGAGTTTATGATTTATTCATATTTTGTCTAGTTTGATGAATAAATATTGTATGTCGTTGATTGGTAAATTGATTGATTGATTTTACAAAAAGAAAATGATACGCATGTAAGCGTGGACACCTCCAGTTACAGAGGAAACTCTGGCGAAATTTTTCTAGAAATATAACACTTAGAAATATTTTTCTAAACAAATGTCTACAAAATATATTTTTAACTTTGTTTTCAAAATAAACTTCGCCATGATTTTTATTTCAAAATAACCAAGTATCGGAGGTGGATTTTCGTAAATAAAACTTGATAAATATATATTTAGATTATATATTTTATATTAAAACGCTTGTGTGATTATGTGATTATTTTGTAAACTAGATATATTATTTTTAGGATAAAAATAATATAACTTGAAAATATTACAAAGTTTCAACTCCAAAATAATACCAACTCCCTCACAAATAAATATTTAAGTTACACCGGTATTGTTATTACAACGCGAACTTTAAAATGTAACTTATGTATTTTCGAAAAATACTCTTAAATGTGTATTGTGATAAAGTATTATTTTGGAAATGGTATGAAGTAAAATATAATATTTTTGGGAAAAATATGTATATTTTGGAATTAGAATATTTTAGACAAGTGATTTAAAATATATTTTTCAAGTGAGACTTAATAATATATTTTCGGATTTATAAAGCAAACATGTATTAAAACCCCCATCCTTGGGAAGAATACACTTATAAAATAAATAAGAAGTGTGAATACGGAATAGTTACCTAACTATTTCTCCAACAAAACGTTAAACCCTAAACCAAGGCACGGCCATCCGTCTAATAGGAATTAGTACGTGTAGGTCGTCACGCAGCAGATAAAGTTGGAGATTGACGTTTCTGGATACGCACTTCAGTGAGTTCATGTCCCCCTTTTCTCTTAACTGTTTTCAGTTTTTATACTTCGAGGGTGAAATACATGTTACAGTAATTACGAATACTTTTATACATGGTATGGTTAGCTTAAGGAGGGTTTACTACTTAGATCATGTGAGTGGGTAGGCTGGAACTAGTGGCCATTAATCCTCATTGTAGGACCGAGGGTCATTAGCGGTAGATCTATCTGGGTGTAGCGAGCCCAACTCCAGGCCCGCTGTACGGACCTTGGGGTGACTTTGAGCCCGACGCAAAAATCTGCTAGGTTTGAGTCTTCCTACAGCACTTCAAACATATCATTGGCTTTGCAACCCAATGGTGATCTCTTTTTCCTTAATTGCTACATACCAGGGATTTTTCATACATACAAACATATTACAAAGGTTTATACATACTCACTTTTACATGAACTCGCTCAACTTTTGTTGATTTTTCAACTTACATGTATTTCAGGAAATTAGAGGATCTGGCAAGGTATGCACTGTCGTCACGCTGCGTAGGAGAAATGATGTCATCCAAGTTTAGAAAATGTGACCTTTGCATGGACGGGTCGCAAGTCTTAAACTGTGTTCCTATTCATGTCTTTTGGTTGTGTTTTATGAACAAGTCTTAATTATGTCATGGTTGTAAGTGTCAACTTTTAAAAAATAATGTTGTTGTGTTAACTTTTAGAACTTGTTAAATGGATGAACATCATGGTTTTATCTTCATATTGCATTGTTGTGATTATGCTATGGTATTAAGAAGTCACACCAAAATAAACCCACGCTTCCGCAAAGCCAGGGTGTGACATAAGATTCTTGCAAAAGCATCATCATACACCTCCCAAAGTGGCCAATGAAAATATGAGAGAGGAGAGAGAGAGTGTTAAATTGCTTCCACCTCTCTCTACAAACACACACCTCATGAATACACACTCATCTATATATATATATACATATATGTAGTATAGTATAAAAGCAGGTATTATACTGGATACCGGGTATTTTATCTAGCATTTTAATCCCATTTTAGTGCGTTTTAAATTGTTTTTAACACTCTATAAAAATAAACTCACCAAAATATTATGGAACAATATTTTGTTTGCCTGGACTGGCGACATTGCCAGTATTTGGCAGTATGCGCGCTGTGCTGCGCGGTACGCGCTTAAAATCGCAAAAATCGGAATTTAAGCGTTTTTATTTATTTTTATCATTCTAAAGTAATAAACTCATCAAATTATTACTAAAATGATTATCGGTTGCCTTGACAGGCTGTGTTGACAGTATTTTGTCGGTATACGCGCTACATCGCGCGGTACGCGCTTAAACTCGAAAAATAGAGTTTCTTAGCGTTTTAAATTATTTTTACACACGAATATGATTAAAATTATTATGCTAATCATAATAAACTATTTTAGGATTTTAACACTGATCGGGTGGTCACCGATGTTCGTTCCGCATTTTAACCGTTACGCGATAAGCGTTTATTTTACCGTTGCCAACATAATTTTTATCAAAGTTTAAATTTACTAACTCATTAAATTTCACATATAAACATCATAATCAGTCAAATATGGCCTTTTATCTATTCACAACAAGTGTTACAATTGTACGGTACGACCTGAAAAGCCCGGTGTCACAGTCTCCCCATGTTTAGGAAATTTTGTCCCCGAAATTTTACTCTACAGTTTTGTTTTCGCACTAGGTGAAAATAGTGAAAACAAGATTAATGAATATGGTCTTGTAGTTTCTGCGAGAAACTTTGAATCTTACGAAGAATCTTCGTAGACCTATATTACACACATCCTTAATTCCTAATCTCACATCTCGATGCTCTCCGCCCTTTCCAAGGTTCAACATTTACAAGCACTTAATCAAGAACATTAAGTCAAAATTCCACCAATTCGGGTTCTACATACGTATATTTACATATACATTACCCCGTACCTAAGATAGTCTAAGTTTACACCCGATTGATCCAACTCGAGATGGGCTCTCAAAAGAATCAAATCCCATAAACTCGTCTTCCTTCCTTCCTGCATTCATTTCAGATATCCACAAATTGCCAAATCAATAAATCGCATACATGACTAGAATATTGTAATCGCCTATCCGGTTATTAGCAATATTTAGCATAATTCTTCTAGCTATACGTACTGCTTCTACAGTGCTTTGATAAACTTACGTTTATCTTCTAAACCAATTTCTATAAAGAACAAAATCAGTGTATCATCCATTATACACTTTCTCAACTGAACCCAAACAATACATCATGTATACTACTCCATCCTTATGGTAGCTTGAGCCTATAAGCGATTGATCCAACTCAAGATGGGCTCTTGAAAGGACCAAGTCAATGTGGCTCAGCTTTTCTTTCCTCTGCTAAATCTACTAACATCTCTCTCAAGATAACTCCTTTAACAGAACTAAATCTTCAATCTGGAATCCCAATAGTTCCTTCAATTGTCCATGTAATCCTTCTGTTGATCAATTGGTAACTCTTAACCTTCCCTCGATCCAGCCAAATCCTGTCGCTGGTTTCCTAGATAAACTAAGGTCTGGTTAATTGTCCTTTGTCATGTTAGCTCAACAAAATGGTGATCAACACTTCCATCCATGCAAGGCTTCAAACGGAGCAACCTAAATTCTAGCGTGTTAATTATTATTGTAAGATAACTCTGCCAAGGGCATGTGAGTATCTTAACTTCCTTCGGAGTCCATCATACATGCTCCCAACTTTTCTTTCCAGGGTCCGAAAAGCTTCCTACTATCTTGCTGTCCATTCAATTTCCCTTTTCCTTTTGAGGTTATTAGTGTCGAAGGCTGCACTAATTTAGAGAAATTCTTAATAAATCCCCGGTAGCACCTAGCTAGTCATATGGATCATCATACTCCCGACGGGGTCTTTAGCGCTCCTCATCATTCACCAACTCCATAGTTAACTTCAGACGTTACTCATGACTCTCCTTGGTTCGCACATAGGCAAGTATGTCGTCGATAAACATTATCGCGAATTCATCCGATTAGGGGTTCCATACCCTGTTCATGAGATCCATGAATATAAATGGCGCATTAATTTAGTCAAAAGGTATGACTAATAACTCGTAATGGCCATATCACGTTTGAAAAGCAGTCCTCAGCATATCTTCGTCAGCAACCTTCAATTGATAATATCCCAATCAAAGATCAATCTTCGTGTAGCAGCTAGATCCCGGTAGCTTGATTGAACAAATCGTCAATTCTCGGTAAAGGGTACCGATTCTTGATAGTCAACCTGTTCAGCTTTCTGAAATCATCACGTGTCCTGAAGGATCCATCATTCTTTCTCTCAACAAAACAGATGCGCCTCAAAGCGAAAAGCTTGGTCGAATGAAACCCTTGTCCAGTAGCTCTTGAAACTGACTCGACATTTTTATCATCTCAGACGGTGCTTAATCTATAAGGAGATTATGCAAATGGGTGCAGCACTGGGTACCAGATTGATTTGGAATTCGATCTGTCTCGCAGGGGGCAATCCAGGTAAGTCTTTTAGGAAAACTTCTGGATAATTACGAACAATAGGAATCTCTCCGATATTCCTACATCTGGCCTTCAAATCCACAATGTTAACAAAGAACGCAGGATAGCCTTTTCGCAACAACTCGAACATCTTCACAACACTGACGACTCTCAATCATCAACACTCAACACTCGAAACTCGACACTCGACTCGATCGGTCTTCGTGTACAACTACCACCTCTCTACCGTCATCAGGACGACAGATCCTAGCTAACTTCTTCCAGCGATAGTCCCCACTTTGTTCTTGGATAATCAATCCATCCTCACATCATCGTCAAAGCTCCCTAGCTCCACTGGAAATAAACCAACGCTAGAACTACGATCACCTAACTAAATACTACAACCGCAAGCGACCTCATTAGTTTCCATCAACTTACCAAACTCGTAGCATCCCTCGAGTGTACCTCCCTCCGATGTACTCTTAACATAGCACTTGTGAATCATATGTCCAGTCCGACCACATCTGGCGCACTTTCTCCACTCATCCTCGTGAGTCTTCCTCGAACTCTCAGACTTTCGCTTTCGCGAATCCCCAGATCTAGGCTCGGAATGCGGAATTATTTGAGTGGTCGATCCGCTGTGACGGTCCGACATCACGCATACCTTTGCCACGTCATTGCATAGGGTACCAGTAATTGATCTTGGGTTACAACCCTGGATTGTTTTATGTGTACATCTATGTACTGTTCACAAAGTTAATGAAAAATCAGAATTACGCTCCGATTATATCATAACACAGGAACTACTAAAACTTTCTGATCATTACATCACCTGAAGGGTTTCCGATCTGCGTCCCACCAAAACCATGCCCATGAGCATCACGTCCACGTTCCTGGCCATTATTTTGGTTAGCATCGCGCTGTTCCATGGCAGTATTAACGTGTTGGGCTGTTGGTGCACGAATGTCTAAAGCCTGTGTCTTAGTCTTAGTTGATCAAAGTAAAGGGTTTAGATGTGTTTATTATGCAAAATATAGAGGTTGTATTTGTAAAAGTGTGATTTTAATGTTCGGATTCCGCTTATATGGACATGTGTCATATAAGCAAAATTACTTATAACTGATTCCGCTTATATGTACATGTTCATATGAGTGGAATCACCTCCCCTATAAATAGTAGTAGTGTTTTCTCATTATGTACTCGTTCATGTCCAGTGTAGCCGAACTGCTGCCCGATTATTTTCAGAAAGTTTAATGAGAAAACCGTATTAAAGTGATCTGCATCTGTTTCTACTCAATTTCTACTTTGATTCATGCTGATTGTGTATTTCCGCTGCATAATCAGTAGGTTCTAGCTCAGATTGACTCACAAGACTGTCAAATACTGTCCTACAATTGGTATCAGAGCCAGTTGTGAGCTAGTTGACCCGAATCAAAGCCGTTTTCAAGCACATTTTGAGTTTCAGACCTTTCCAACGGACAAAATGGACTGAGATTTGAGTATATTGTGTAAAACTGATTAATAACAAACCCTTGAGTTTATCAGACCTAAAAACAACTTAAAACTGACCTAAAATGGCTCGTGAAGTGATTCCGCTTTTCTGTACTTGAGTGATTTCGCTCTTACGGACAAGCGAAATCAAGTGTTTTGTCACATAAGTGATTTCGCTTATACGGCATAGTGTAATCAGGGGTTCCGCTTATTTGGTCACCACTGATTCCGCTTATTTGGTCATCACCTGATTCTGCTTATTTGGTCATAACTAATTCCGCTCATTTGAACATCACCTAATTCCGCTTATTTGACCATGTGCTAATTTCACTTTTGTGAACAATTTTAAGAGGTTGTCAGTATATTGGGAAAAGAAATCATGTGTTCTGTGTTGCATCGGTTTGATCATCAACTTTACCAGAGGTGTTAAATGAATCATTAATCGGTGTATTTTTAGAACAAAAGTCATAGATTGCATGTGACTTTGTAGTATTTCAAAGTAGTTCATGTGATATTGTAGTGCTTTAAAACAATCGGCCCAATCATGTATTAAGTATATCAGATCTCGTGATTTGTTGTGTGGCCCTTAGAAAAAGTGAACTGTTTTTATCGATTAAGTGAAAACTGATTGGCCCAATCATATTTGTGTATATTGTAGGCCACTGTTGAGGCCCATGTGATTGAGTAATTGAACAAGACTAGTGGTCCAATCAAAATTAAGAAAATTTAATGATTGTTGTTCATTATGATATTTGTGCATTAATTCGATAGAAACATCACATAATATGTCAGACTTGTGTTGAATCATAGTTGATAAGTGATTTGTCGTGTAGTGCCATTAAGTATTTGATAACTAGTTCGGGTCATAATCAAAGTTAAAGAATCTTGTTTTGTTCAAGTTTAAAGTGATTTGTCAAGCATAGGATCCTCGCCCGAGCAAATTCTCAAACGTTCCTAACTGATCCTAGATTGTGTGAATTTTCGTATTGTTTGAAAATCTGTCTTTGAAAATCTTTCAATAAAGAAACATGGATTGTGAGTCGTATCGTGTTCAGAATCCAGCAGATATTGCACAGAAGAAATTTGATAATTTTACAGGTATCAAGGAAGAGTCTACAAAAGAATTGTTTGACAGGTATTGCCTTCTAGTTGTGGAGATGAGGAGATTGAAGATAACCAAGGCTAATGAGGTGTGGATTGACAAGGTGGCGAATGCTTTACCAAAGGATGAGTGGGGTAATTACCTGATGAAGTTGAAAAACACTCCAGGCTTTGATAATCTGAACCTTAGTGGATTCATCGAAAAGATTGAAGCTCAAGAACTTGAGTTCCAAAAGATTAGAAAATTGAAGTCTGATTCAAGAGAGAATAGTAAAGCAGCAACAGATGAAGAAAAATTCAAATCTAAAGAAAATGTTCAAGTGGTAGAGAAGCAAGTTGATGAAATTTCATCTTTTAAAGCTGAGAAGAAAGCTGAAGCTGAAATGATGTCCGAGAAATGCTTAAATTGTGAAAATCTGAAATCTGAAAATGCCAAACTCTTGAAGGATTTAGAGAGTTTGACATTGGAAAACAAATTTTTAAAAGAAAAAGAAAAAGATTTTCAAAGTCAAATAAAGATTTTAGAAGATGAGAAAGATATTTTTGGTAAAAATAATCTTGAAAAACAAATTGCAATAAATTCTCATATTGCTAAAATTATTCAGCTTGAAAAAGAAGCTGAAAGTGATCGGAATAAAATTGCTGATTTAGAAAATAAGTTGAAAGGTTTTGTGACTTCTGCATCATATGTGTGTCCAGAACCGATCAATTCTGTTCCAATAAGTGACAATGTCACAAACTTTGACAAAGTCAAAGTTGAAGATTGTGATGAGAAAACTGATGATGATATTGAAAAAAGAAAAATATTTTTGAAATTAAAAGAAAAATTTCAAGAAACTGTTCTACATTCTATTGAGAAAGGTGAATGCTCAACGCAAAAACCTGTAAAGAAGAATGTGGAACAAAAACAAAAGGATAAAAAATTGAAAAAGGTTCAAAAAGAAAATAAAAGCTCATCAGTTCAATCATCCAATCAAAATAAAAAATTACAAAAAGTAAAAAATGGAAATTCAAAATTTGTTGGCAATAAGTGGTGCAGGTTGGACCACAGTGCTCAAAAGTCAAATCCAGCTTACAAGAAGAATGATGATTACCACAAAGCCAGACAATGCTATGATCTGAGCGTTTGGTGTGAAGGTGGTACATGGTATGATAACAGGGTGTGTTACAACTATGGTTTTCAAGGACACATTGCTGTTAACTGCCAGAGACAGAGATTTGAGACAAGAAGATGTTATGAATGCCAAATCAAAGGTCACATTGCCAGAGATTTCCCAATGAGATCAATTGAAAGATCGAGGGCTGTATCTCAGAAAAGGGTGATGAAGTCAGTCAAAGTCAAAGAAAAGCCCAAGGAATTGAAAGTTTCAGAACAGAAAGTGAAGCTTTCTCAGGGGCAGAAAGACAGACTAAGAAAAAAGAGGAAGAAGGCGAGAGAGTATCTCAAGAAAATTTTGTACTCGGGTTCATCTGTTGGTAAAAATAAGAGTTCTGATGAATCACTTTCCTCGACTGCAAAGTCAAGCAAGATGAATTTATCAGATACAAATCTGAGGACAGAAGAGAGAAAGAAGAAGAAGAAAATGGTTGGCGATGAATCTGACGTGTTGAAGTCAGACAAGCCACCTTCAGGTGATGAATCTGACAGATCAAAGTCAGACAAGCCATGTGCAGGCAATGATTCTGGTTCATCAAAGCCAGAGGAGCCATTGGTTGAGGTAAAAAATGGAGAATTCAGGTTTAACAATGGATGATGCAAATTTTCCACCATTGTTGAACAAGAATTCAAAATCACCCAAGGACCGTCAGGCTTGGGTGAATCTGTTTAAATAGAAAAACCTGACTTGCCGGAGTTCCCAGGTTGGTAAGCGTGGAACATGAATCGGCACATTTCTTGAGAAATTTCACTCTGGTGATTTTTCGCCTTACATGTGGTTAATCAAGGACATTAAGTTGTACTTGATTTAACTATCTTACAAGTGGTATGATTGTTGGAAGTTGTTTTTGTGATAAACCTATAAGTGGTTGAAAACAGTGTGATGAATTAAACCCCATGTTTGTGAAATGGCAAACAAAACTAATTTTTCGGAAAAACCATTTTGATTAAAATAAACTTAAGTGTTTTGAAATCTTAATGGGAAAATAGTTTGTTGTCAGGGGGAGTTCTGATTGTTTACGCCAAGTGAATGGCGAATTGAAGCGATTTGATATCAGTTTGTCACGTTTCTTGTACAGTATGTTTTCAAATTTTCCCAGAAAATCAAAATTGAAACATATTTTGATTTTAGGGGGAGACAAATTTTAAAAAAATTAGAAAATTTGAAAATGCCAAAAACATTGAAAAATTTAAAAATGAGTTTTGCTGAAACAAGAGGAAATGATAGAAAATCAGTGGACTATCACAGCATGCTAAAGAAATGAAAAGTCTAAATGTGATAAACGGTCTCACTAAAGATGTGACGATAGGCTCAGCTAGACTAGTAGATTTGCGATAACGATACAAACTTAAATGAAAAAGCCTAGTTCTGGTGGGAAACATGGTCGAAAGCATAGTACTTAGTTTTGTCCTTCTTGACTGTGTGCCTACTCAGTAATCGCTGATTGTCGAAAGACATAAAACTGGTTAAGTTTGTGAACTTTCACAACTTTGCTGAAAAGTCGCTGTGATTGTGCATTTTATTTTGCAAAGATTTAAACTTGTTTTATTTCTTTATTTTGTTTAAGCATCGGACATCCTCTGCGTATACGTGAGTATCGACCTGGATGTTGTTGCCTAAACGTTCTGCTTTATTTTCTTTGGTGTTTCGTTTAAGCTTTGGACCTCCTCTGCGTATACGGGAGTATCGACCTGGTGGTTAAAGCCTAAACAACTTCAACTTGTTTTATTTTTCTTATTTTGTTTAAACATTGGACTTTCTCTGCGTATACGGAAGTATCGACCTGATTGTTAATGTTTAAACATTCTGCGTTGTTTTCGCACAAATCACAGTTGATCAAAGTTTAAAGGCATTACTTGAGTCAGTGTATTGCATGATGAGGGGATATGCTGAGATCGTGGGGTCCATTAGAATTGTGTGCAAAATTAATATACTTTAACGTATCGGTAAGCATGTCGAAAGTTTTTAGATTGAGTTTAAGTGGACAACAATATCGTCAATCGATGTGAATTGTTTAGAACTTAAAACGATTAAAAGCTTAACGGTGCTTGTGATTTGTTTAAAAACTGATATGATCCTCTTACACAAACTCACAAAAATAGTGTTTGTACATATGTTATTTCTGCATTTAATTTCTGTTATTGCATTTCTGTTTTTGAAAAATCCAAAAAGATTTTCGACAACTGATGTTGAAAAGCTGATATTCAAAATCTCAAAGGCTAAACAAGATGAACAATTGGTTTGGTTAAGATGATGAGAAGTTGGAAGATAATTCTCAAATGTTTAGATGATTCATTAATTTGAATCACAATATTGTGTGTTATATGTTTGAGAATTTTGAGTGAACTCTTTTAGAGTCAAAATTATTTTGCATTACAAGAGGTTGAGATGTGTAGGTTTCTGATTCTGTTGCTATGGAAAGCCAGGAGTCGATCCTAAAAGCACGGGAGCTTGACGAAAGGGGGAGCCTGAAGAAAAGAAGTCTGATCGATAGGAAGAGCAACGGAAGCTCGATGACAGATCCACGGGGATTTTGTTCGAAAAAGAGAAAGACAAGACGCTACGAGATTGACTGCGGCAATATCCAAGGGGGAGATTGTTAGTGCATTAATGTATATCGCCTTCGTCAATCCGAGCCATAGCGAGAAACCGAAAACCAAGACTGAAGACTGCGGCTGTATCCAAGGGGGAGTTTGTTGGTGCACGAATGTCTAAAGCCTGTGTCTTAGTCTTAGTTGATCAAAGTAAAGGGTCTAGATGTGTTTATTATGCAAAATATAGGGGTTGTATTTGTAAAAGTGTGATTTTAATGTTCTGATTCCGCTTATATGGACATGTGTCATATAAACGAAATCACTTATAACTGATTCCGCTTATATGTACATGTTCATATGAGTGGAATCACCTCCCCTATAAATAGTAGTAGTGTTTTCTCATTATGTACTCGTTCATGTCCAGTGTAGCCGAACTGCTGCCCGATTATTTTCAGAAAGTTTAATGAGAAAACCGTATTAAAGTGATCTGCATCTGTTTCTACTCAATTTCTACTTTGATTCATGCTGATTGTGTATTTCCGCTGCATAAGCAGTAGGTTCTAGCTCAGATTGACTCACAAGACTGTCAAATACGGTCCTACATGGGCTATGAGTTGTGCCAACTCTTTTGGGGTAATAGGTAGTCCAGAACCTTGTCTCGCTTTTGGCGGCATTTCGTCGTTTCTATCATTTACAACAATAATAATAACATAAGACGATAGCAAAAAATAATTCAATCATTAAATGGTAGTGGACCAAACATTGCGCATATGTAATATCCACATATTAATGAGAACAATTCTTATACCAAAAGAAACCCATTCGATATTTATACTAGAAATTACAAAGCTTGTTTTTAGTACGAAGACTAATAAAAATTCGGCATGTCTACATCAACACCCGCAACAAGTCTATATGAAATTTCCTCCTAAATATCTGAAATTTTGGCATGCAAGCCATAAATAGGGTTCATCAAATGAGACATACAAAATAAACAAAAGAAACAATCAACAACTAACGCTTCAATCCCTGGAAGTCCAACATCTTCCTAACAAGCTCTTCTAGCTCATCATACTAGTCCATTTGTTTCCCCTAAGTCTACGCGTAACGTGGCGAACTGACGATCACAGTGAGAGCGATTGACCTAGATCTCCTTCTGCTTCTTCAAAGCGGATGCTGTCTCAGCTCTCGAGGTCGATGCGATCTTTCCAACGAGTCGAGTCCTCTTCCTACGACGAGTGCAGACTAAAAGAGGTGTAGCAAAACACGTGACACGAATAGCAGAACAACGATTCTGTAACGACAGGCGAAAGAATCTCAAGTGTAGGCTTGACAGTATCAGTGAGCAGGACTACTGATAGCTCTATTGACCGAGATGTGACATATCGTAACCGTACAAAGTAAGTGTGTGATCAATATGAATAGTAACACAAAAGGCCTAAGTAAATAGAAAATCACGTGTGCACATAAACACATAAGGGTTTTCATACATGATAAAATTTTTCTATGTTTATTCAGAAATTCTTGGCTTCGAGAATTTTAGACTTTAAATCTCAAAATTCTAAGGTTGAAGTCTAGTGTTTTCCTTCGAAAACATCTAGTTCGCTAACAACCAATGGCTCTGATACCAACTTCTGTCACACCCCAAAAACGTCGCAGTGGAATATATAACATAGTGGAGACAGAAGTTGGTGCCCATTTATATCTTGTCGATCGATGCATTTAATTGTTGGACATTTTAGTATGTTTTAAATGTAAGTTATTTAAACATTACGTTTTAAGACGCGATACAACCATGCCATAGTTAAGTTGTTTATGATCCTCATGGATCTTATTACATTCGTCCCAGAAGTTTTAAAAGTTAGTCCAACATTATTAAGTAACAAATCATGCATCAACAATCACAAGATACGCCATAATTCCCGAAGCCGAACTCAAGTACTTGTAGAACACGTTAAAAATCAAGTGTTAACAAGAAGGAAGGTTAGTTCACTTATTCGTTTACTAACAGATTTTATTCCAAGGAAAACTTTCTGTTTAGGTGTTTATTTAAAACATCCATTTAACTTTTAGAAAGTCCATTTTACTTTCTTATTAAAAATCCATGGGCCTTCCGTCGGTTCATTACTCCGACAACAGTAATACTGCCCAGGTTTTGTATATTAAGTTATTGCGTCAACTTTCAGACTCGTATGTTAGCTAGACGATACGAACTATATATTAAAAATGCAGGGATAATCAATGCTAGACAATAAACATAATAATAATTCGTCGTTCGACATTGACATGGGGCGACCGGTCATGACGGGGTTGTCAACCCGATAGATCTACCAACAAATCCTCGCGTACCATACTTAACTAATTAAACGACATCATGGGCGCAGGGTTCTTTCTCGAAGAACAATATGATGTCTGCCTCACGTACAATATATATATCCTACTAATATAACAATTTAATATACTATGATTTACGAATTCCCCTGTCACTCAAATGTGGAGACTCAGTTCGGAATTCATCCCCAATTCGTACGGTCTCATTTCACTTAAGAAATACCGCACTTATAATATTCATTCTTCAAAATCGTTTTACTTCAACACGTATAACTTATCAAATTTATATATTTTCAGCGAAAATATATATTTTATATTAAAAGGTATGTTTTATTTCGAAAACATTATTAAACCCTTTTAACGACGTGTTCCACCCCCAAAATATATACAAAACAGTAAAACGAGGGGTTTAGTGACACTCACCTTTGGGTGCGTATTTTAATACCGCAATCCTAGAGATTGATTTTTATATACGTCCTAATATAGGAATAATTCTAAATCAGTATATAGTTAACACAAAAATCCTAAGTTTCTCCGTTTCTTAGAATTATCACATAACTTTGAGATTTTCTCGAAAAGTTGTCATTTTTGGATTATGTTGGCACGTTAATATATATATGAGTCCATATATATATATTTTTATGATTTTGCGACTTGAACGATTTTATTGGTGACCAATATTGTGTAAATCCGTTAACACTCCCGTTTATACGCAATATATCTACAATTTGGGCGTCGTAATATATATATACATAAACGTTCACATAATTTAACACCGAAACACGTGAAATCTTGTTAACTTATCTATTTTGTCATTTTTAAAGCCAATATACATAAAATATCTCATACATATCAAATTTCATGCTCGACAAACAAGTTACACATTTAACGCAATTTTTACCGTTTCTACCGCACAAAACGTACAAATATATACATGCATAATCCAATTTAAAATCATGTTAAAACTTAACATATTCTCACATTCTCATGTTTAAATCACACAACACATTTTAACACATAAGGTTTACCCAAAATTTTACCCATACTAGCGTACTTAGAAAATGTGTATTTTAGCGATTCGGTAACGTTTTCGGGCGTCGGAAGTCACGTATGACAAATCAAACACCAAGTAAACTTAAAATTGGTTAAAATACTTACTTTAAACTAAAAATATTGGTTTACTTACTGATCTAAATCAGTTTTATAAAAATCACTCGAAAAGCCGATTTTTGACCGTTTTAACGCATAGTTTTGCGTTAAACGTTACCATAACCATCCCAACTCGAAACGACTTGATATTTTAAAAAAATACATGTTATTTACTGATTAAAATAGTAGTTATAATCAGATTAGTGCAGTTTTTGTATAAGTCACTTAAATCATGCGATTTCACGTATTGTACAACTTTTAATGCACTAAGTACAACATGCAAAGCTAGCAAACATTATGACAAAGTTATATGTCACTAAACACTTTAAAATAACTTTATTTTAATGTTTATAATCTGCTCATAACTGATTTTTACTAAATCATACTCAAAACACATTATTTCACCTATTTTACAAGTTTCTAAGCCTCATGTATAACATGCAAAGCTAGTAAACCTCATGACAAAATTTTATATCATTAAATACTTCAAAATAATCATATTTTAATGTTTATAATCTGATCAAATATCATTTTTATTAAATCATGTTCAAATCATCCTTTCATGCTTTCATATCATCATGCATGTTCAAGTAAATGCATTTAATGCACTCATACAACATCATCATCATCTTTTATGTTCTAATCATGCTCAAGAACACATATACATATATACACACGAAATGTTTACACCTACATAAACCTTCAAAAGCTCACTTTCTCATCAAATCCCTTTTTAAACCATGAAACACTTTTAGATCCTTGTTTTATGACATTTTTTTTATTCATGCATGTATTCTATCATTCAAGATTCATATTATTCAAGAATCACTTAATCAAATCAAAACACAACTAAATACACACACTCATATAATTTTCGGCCATACATACATGTATATACACACTCATTTTTATTCTCTTTAAAAACCCATTTATTATTACCTTCAAGTTTTGTGATTAAACTCAAGAACAAGAGAAACTTTTCACTGTTATTCTCATCAACAAGAATCAAGAACATGTTTAAAAAGAATGGTTTTATACCCTTAAGATTCAAGTGGGTTTTTGACAAAGTATGATGATATGAGGCTTGGTTCTTGCTTGTAACACCTTCAAATCACCATAGGATCTTCAAAAGTACATGGAACAAGCTTGAAAATGGCTTGAATCTTGATCTAATGGCCGAATTTTCAAAAATGAGAGAGAGAGATAGGAGGTGCTCGGCTGAATTTCTAAAGAGAGAGAGAGAGAGAGAGTTTGAATTGTATTTAATTGCATGTTCTTGATTTATGCAAGATGTGTAAGATTCTTGCAAAAGTATCAACATGCACATCCCAAAATGGCCAATGAAAATATGAGAGAGGAGAGAGAGTGTTAAATTGCTGCCACCTCTCTCTACAAACACACACCTCACGAATACACACTCATATATATATATATATATATATATATATATATATATATATATACACATATAGTAGTATAGTATAAAAGCAGGTATTTTACTGGATACCGGGTATTTTATCTAGCGTTTCAATCCCGTTTTAGTGCGTTTTAAATTATTTTTAACACTCTATAAAAATAAACTCACCAAAATATTATGGAACAATATTTTGTTTGCCTGGACTGGCGACATTGCCGGTATTTGGCAGTATGCGCGCTGTGCTGCGCGGTACACGCTTAAAATCGTAAAAATAGGAATTTAAGCGTTCTTATTTATTTTTATCATTCTAAAGTAATATAATCATCAAATTATTACTAAAATGATTATCGGTTGCCTTGACAGGCTGTGTTGATAGTATTTTGTCGGTATACGCGCTACATCGCGCGGTACGCGCTTAAACTCGAAAAATAGAGTTTCTTAGCGTTTTAAATTATTTTTCCACACGAATATGATTAAAATTATTATTCTGATCATAATAAACTATTTTAGGATTTTAACACTGATCGGGTGGTCACCGACGTTCGTTTCGCATTTTAACCGTTACGCGATAAGCGTTTATCTTACCGTTGCCAACATAATTTTTATCAAAGTTTAAATTTACTAACTCATTAAATTTCACATATAAACATCATAATCAGTCAAAAATGGCCTTTTATCTATTCACAACAAGTGTTACAATTGTACGGTACGGCCAGAAAAGCCGGGAGTCACATCCACGTGGCCTGGTAGTTGTCCTTATTGTCGAGTCTGTCATCAACAGTTAAATGGAGATCATGTAGCAGTGGTCGGCGCATGGTGATTGGTGCCACGTAGTCGTCCTTGTGTACTTTCTGTCTCCTGCACGATGGCTCATGATGCCGCATTACTGGACACAACTTGGCGTGCGCCCATTGGTTACTGTTCTGACATTTGTACCAGATGTACTTACTAAAATCATCATATCGGCGTAGACATGATCTGCGTTTCTTAAGCTTGCACCAATTTGTTTCCAAAACGGACCAAGTGTTGAGTTTTGTTTATTTTGGGTATAGTCTCCACGCGCGACCTGAGGTTGCCTAGTGTAGTCGGCGCAGGATTAGGGACCATACCCCTTCAATAGGCTTTATTGGTGCTAGTACCCTGACGAGTCGAATCGATTCCGATCGAACAACATCGGTACTCGTATTGATATAATCGGAATTGGTATTCGTTTTTATAGTTTTCGATCGATGTAAAACATGTGTCGATATCCTTTTAGGCATGTCACGAATTTATTTTCTTGGACTTTTTCTTTCGATTGTTAGAGCAAGTGTTGATACCGTAACGAACCAAACCGAAAATTTATCAGTTTTGTTCAGTCTCCCAATCATATTAACATAATTTCGGTTGGAGATCTAAGAAAAAAAATATGATTGCTCGCTCTAGTACAGAGGTGGAGTACAATGCATGTGCTCATAGTGCTGTTAACAGTTACATACATATGTGCTTCATGAGCTACATATACTCTTTTTATGGTCCACATACTTTTATGAGTGTGAATACCCTGACGAGCCGAACCTATTCCGACCGAACATCAGTTGATATTGATATAATCGAAACTGGTACCGACATTCGATTTTATGATTTTTGATCGATGTACAACACGTCTGGATATCCTTTTTTGAGCATGTCGCAAACTTATTTCTTAGATTTTTTCTTTCGATTGCTATAGCGACTAGAAAGAAAAAAAAATCCAAGAACTAAGTTTCTTACATGCTCAAAAGGATTGCTATAGCAATCGAAAGAAAAAAATCCAAGAAATTAGTTTGTGGCATGCTTAAAAGGACATCGATACGTGTTTTACATCGATCGAAAACCATAGAAGCGTATGCCAGTAGCGGTTTCAATTATATTGATGTTGGAAAAATCGAGATTAATCGACGACTAGTCACTAGTCAGCCGACCACTGATTAATTTTTTGGTAATCGGTGAAAAAAAAATACATGTATACATATACATAAAACTTAAAATCTATCTACTATAATAAAAGAAACCAAGTTTTGAACACGTGTCATTCATTGAAGCCATCTATTTTTATAGATAATTAATATCAATTAAAAGATAATCATACAATTAAATTTAATATAAATTTAAACAATTCATATAGGAGATAATATATATAATATTTTAAAATAGAGTAAATTACAAATATTGTCATTTATTTATGTCACTTATTGCAAACTTTATCCTTTGTCTTCAATAATTACAGAAAACGTACTCGATGTTTGCAAACACTTGCAAGTTATGTCCTTTAGCCATAACTCAGTTAATTTAAATGATTTATTTATTTTATTAAACTAAAATAGTTAAGGGTAGAACCTATTTCAAAAATGTTTAAAAGGTGTTTATTGGTTCAATACTTATATTTTCGTGTTCAATTCTCAACTCAAATACGGTAATCACTATGTTTACGTGACATTTATAAGAACAATCATCGCAATAACCGCATCCATCGTATATCGAGTATATCCGTTAGTTTTTTTAAGATATAAATTTTTATTAGATTCATTCAACCCGTGTAATAAACGAGGTTTTTTAAAGATATAACATTTTTATTTTTTACTATACAAAATTACATTTATGCAACTCATATAATACTCGGGGTTTTAAAAAATATAATTTTTTTTATTATGTAGTATATAAAATTAGATTTATTCAATACATATAATACATATGATTTATAAAGATATAATTTTTTATTGTTTGGTACATAAAATTACATGTGTTCAACCCGTATAACACAGCCTCCCGCTTTAGTCTCCCTAACGGTCGAACTTAGTCTCGCTCCTCAGCTCGACGAGGTTCTTAAAAATGTAACTTTTTTATTATTTAATATATAAAATTAAATTTACTCAACCCGTACAATACACGGGGTTCTTAAAGATATAACTTTTTTTTATTATTTAATATATAAAATTACATTTATTCAACAAATGTAATAAACGAGATTTTTAAATATATATTGTTTTATTATTTGGTATATAAAATTACATTTATTCAACCCGTGTAATAAACGAGATTTTTAAAGATATTTTTTTTATTATTTGGTATATAAAATTGTATTTATTCAACCCGTGTAATACACGGGGTTCTAACCTAGTTACATATAAAAAAAATCACAATTAATTATTAGTTGGTACCTCACTAACGATTTTTAGTTTTTTACTAACACTATGTTTCCGAGTCATTTAACAGGGGGAGGTGAGGGGAGGGGAGGGGAAAGAAAATTTTCTCTCCTAATCTCTTCAATTTGGGAGGATGAATATATGGTCATATTTGGTCATATTTTCTTCCCTTTTCCCTTCCCTCCCACTGTTAAATAAAACTCGAGAACATGATTTTTCATATTTTCATCTATTTTCTCTCCCCTCCCCAGTTAAATGAGTGTCGGGAACAGAGTGTAAGCGCTGCCAAACCGAAAGCAGTTGATTGTAAACCCTAAATTTTAACATAACCATTCTTCAGTTTTGTTCAATTTCCAAATCATATTAACATCTCCAAAAACAAGAAGAAATCCATAGGTCAATTTCTGTGGCACCAGCAACGGCTAATTGTACGTTGAGTTATAACGGCGAATTAGGGTTTATTATATCCATTTGTTGTTTCTCTTTTATGTCCTACAATGGATAATAACCCTCAGAATCCCGCTTCACAGGTATTTGATTAAACCCTAAATCGTTATATGTATCTGTCACTTTTATCTAGCTTTGGATTGTGATTCTTGGGGGTTTTATGCGCATACATGAAGTTAGGTTTTATCAATTGGAAGAGATTGAATTTTAAGTGCTCACTTGTGTATGTTGATAATACACATCATTATTAGTAGAATAGAAATTCATTCGTCTAAGAACATAGGGATTGGCTTATGAGTAAGTAGTATTGTCAGGGTAGTTACTTAGTATACCCCTTTTAGGGTTACAAGCTATCCAGGCGCTTTCGATGGGAAACATCAAATAAATAGGTATTTTATAAAGTATTTAGTTCCTTGTGAGGGTGAACAAAAATATTGCTTTTGTGTCTTGTTAAAAGCTAAAACAACTTTTTTACTCTTAGTCTCTTCGGCCACCTGCAATTGGATCCATTGGTTCTCAAAGTTTTGGAACAAACTACTCGATGCAAGTATGTTTCTTCTTTCTTGGTTGGTTTAGTAATTCTTATCTATATACCATTTCATACAAACTGTTGGATAGTAAATTTGTTATATGCTGTTGCAGTTCCGGGCTACGGTTACACCACAACAGGGTCAACCATTCATGCAGCCAGGTTCAGCGGCTCCGCAATATCGTCCAGTGGGTCAAACTCCGTTACCACAGTATTCTCAACTGTTGCAGCAGAGGCCAGGTGGGCACCCCTCTCCATCATCACAACCGATGCCGATGCCATATATGCAACCACCACAGTTCCAGAACCAGAACCCTGGTGTACCTCTTTCATCTTCGTATACAGTAAGGCCCTATTTTTTACCGGTTTATGTGTTTAAGTAGTTGCCATTTGGAATCTATATAATTGTTTACGTGTCTCAGTTCAATGCACCGTCATTCGGGCAACCAACAAATGTGTCTTCTCAGTTTCATGCTGTCTCACAGATGCACGCACCTGTTGTTTCTAGTGGAGGACAACCTTGGATGTCTTCTGCAAATCAAGGTCCACCGACTGTTTCATCGGTGCCACAAACTGGACAGCAGCCTTCAACCGCCACTCCCCCAAATCAGGTATATATCTTTATTATTCTTTTTTTTTTGGTTTCGTAGTTTATTTGATTGTCTGTGTACTACTGAGAAAATTTTATGAAAGCCTCAATATTTTATGGCACTTCATTTTTCAAGTATTTTTTTTCTTCCAAAATCCAAAGTTAACTAAAAAGATGTGTACATAATTGTAATTTTGTAGTTTCTTGAACTTTTAGTTTGTTTAATATTATAATGTTGTAAATTAATTTTAATATCTTTCATTAAATTATACGTTAGAACTGAAGTTAACATGTATCAACATATAGTATGATAAGTTAAAAATTTGATATTTTTTGTAATTTTTAAGTAGTCATTTGAGGATAAATACTTTTGTTTGTTCATGTAGCAGGCATCAAGTGCTGTCGATGCTAGTCAAGAGGCATCAGCTGATTGGCAAGAGTATACAGCTGCTGATGGAAGAAGGTAACCTTTTTATGTTTATCTTTATCATAGTTGTCAATAGCGGTCTCTATGGTCGCTATAGCGAATAGCGTATAGGTCGAAGGTCTCTACAGGGTATGTAGCCAACTAGCCATAATTAGTGGGATTTGAGTTTTTTTTTTTGTTAAATAGAGTTGATAGCGATTAAATATAGCTACAAAATAGCTGGTTATACCAGGGTATTCTTATATAGTATACAAATAATTTTTTTTTCTAGTGTAGTGCTATTTATAAACTAGTGCCCGCTATTTATCGCTATTCACTATGTAGCATATAGGCACCTTATCGCTATTTCTCGCTATTCGCAATTAACAGCTGATCTTTATTGTATGTGCGATTATTAGTGTCATTGCAAATCATAGTTGTCGAAGGCGCAAGGCGCGAAGGGTGAGTTTTGGGCCTCAATGCAAGGCGCTTAAAAAGCGAGGGCTTTTTTAGGTGAGGCGTATTGGCATGTATATTAATAAAATCCAATTTTTAGGTGTAGTAGGCATGTTTTAGGCTTCTTTACGGCTGGTTTAGGTTGATTGCAGGCTTGTTTAGGGTTGTTGTAATTGTTTGAAAACTGTGTCTGAGGGCCTGAAAGTGGGGTCTTTGAAGCAAAGCAAGAAGGCTGCGCTGGGCCTGAAAAGTGGGCCTAGGCGTGCGCGCCTGGATGAGCCTTGACAACAGAGTTGCAAATATAATTCTTCGTTTTGCATATGTTTGCAGATATTATTACAACAAGAGAACAAAACAATCTTCTTGGGAGAAGCCTTTGGAGTTGATGACACCTTTGGAGGTAAGCCTGTCTGTCATCAGCATTTTTTTCTGTTTGGTAGTTCTGTTAAAGCTCAGTTTACTTGCAAAACATGTCTTCTAAATTTAATACTGCCATTGTTTCATGTGATTTGAGGATGTCCCTCAATCTTATTTATTACTTGAACATGCATATGTGGCCAACTTATGGATATGTGTAAATATTAGCAACGATCTGGCATGTTATTAATGTTTATATTTGTGATGTGTCAGAGAGCTGATGCTTCTACTGTTTGGAAAGAGTTCACAACGGCAGAGGGCAAAAAGTACGGCTAACCATGCTTTTAACTTTATATAATTTCAAACTGTTATGATTTTTGTATTTAATCTAATTCATACCCTACGCAGATATTATTACAACAAAGATACAAAACAATCTAAGTGGACAATACCCGAGGAATTGAAGGTTTAAACCATAACTTATTACCATGCTATTTTTAATATCTATCAAAACAAAAGTGTTCCAACTCTAAGTTTTTGTTTTTTGTTTCTGTACGCTTAGCTGGCTCGTGAGCTGGCTGAGAAAGAAGCTTCTAGAGGGACTCAATCTCCAGCCTCTATAACACCCTCTGCACTCGATCAAGCTTCCGCTCTTGCTTCTGCTAACTCAGTTAAAGAGGTGTCTTCAAGCCCTGTAGCCGTTACACCTGTCATCCCTGCTGGCAATGCTCCCCCTAATGTGGCGTCTGAGCCATCTTCAACGGTTTCTGCGACTGCCAACACGCATTCATCTCCATTGTAGTTCCTTTTTTTTAATATTTCCCCCTCCTAAGCTGGCTTATTACGTATTTCCCCAAACAAAAAAAAAAAAAAACAATTACATATTTCCCTTTCCTAACCCATATATATTACATATTTCCCCTTTTCATTAAAATTACTCTTAGAATGACTATTTTACCCTTAATTAACTATTAAATGAATAAATATTTCCCTTTTCTAAAATCATCAATCAATTACATATTTCCCAAATTCATGTAGTATTTCCCCAATTCTTCAAAATCTAATTTCAAGTGTTAAAATAGTTCATATCTTTCCACATAAAAGCAACAAAATAAAAAAAAGAAACAAACAAGTTTGGACAAAAGGTACAAAAGAAGAACTCCCGTTCATGGATTGTAGCTGAATGTGATTGGACTCATCAGAGATTTTGCGAGCTAGTTCTTCGGCTTCAACACAATAATAGAGAAGGACCTGTTTGTTCTTTGGCTTCTCCATCTTCACAGAGTAAAGGGCCTGGAGGCATGCAAAGAGCTGCCCTGGTTAACCCACAACGGATGGCAATGAGCAGTACTGGTGCAGATAAAAAGGTCTGAATGAAGCATATATTGTTAATATACAGAGTGATTGGAATTAAGGAATTTCTTACAAACAAGTTGGCCCACAATTCTGTTACACGCATCGTTCATGGCTGTTGTGATGGAAGACAAGCCATGCTACTTTAATAAAGTGTGTCAAAACACTTGAATGGTTGATCGCAAAGTTTATATATATGAGAATCTGAGTGAATGGTTTATATGTATATAGGTTATGCAAAGTAATTTGATGAAAACAATATATTAAAACAATTGGGGAAATATGTAATTGATTGATGATTTTGGAAAAGGGAAATATGTAAATATTCATTTAATAGTTAATTAAGGGTAACATAGTCATTCTAATAGTAATTTTAATGAAAAGGGGAAATATGTGATATATATGGGTTAGGAAGGGGAAATATGTAATTGTTTTTTTTTTGTTTTTGTTTGGGGAAATATGTAAAAAACCCTTAATTTTTTATCCCTCATAGAATAACAGTTAGGATTATGTGGTCTTATAATCATAAAAATTTAAAAATTCAGGGGCAAAACAGAGAATTCGTCTTCCCACGGTGTTCCAAAATCTATAGATGGAGTCTCTGTACAAGACACAGAGGTATGCTTAGCTGAATCTGAACATTGAGCTTTTGAGTTTGATTTAGCAATACAAAAAAAGAGTAAAATGCCATTTCTGTCCCTAAGGATTGGCCAGTTTTGCGACTTTCGTCCAAAGGTTTGGTTTTTTGCATCTGGATCCAAAAGGTTTGAAATTTTACTATTTTCATCCGGCTAGTTAACTCGTCCATTTTTTTTCGTTAAGTCAGGGGTATTTTTGTCTTTTTTGTTAACTTAAACGGCAATTCGGTCTATTTTCAGGGGTATTTGGTCTTTTTACATAAAGTGAAAAAGACCAAATTGCCCTTTAAGTTAGCAAAAAAGGCGGAAATACCCCTGACTTAACGGAGAAAAATGGATGGAGTTAACGAGCCAGATGAAAATGGCAAGATTACAACAAACCTTTTGGATTCAAATGCGGAAAAACACATATTTGGACGAAAGTCGCATAACTGGCCAAACCTCAGGGACGAAAATGGCATTTTATTAAAAAAAACAAAATTTGATGATGTGAATGCAGGAAGCAAAGAAGGGCATGGCAGCTGCCGGAAAAGTGAACACAACGCCAGTAGATGAGAAAGCTGCCGATGATGAGCAATTTTTATATGCTAGTAAGCAGGTAAAACGCTATTATATATCTATTTTCTGTAATCCTGTTCATGTACTCTTTTTTTTTTTGGGTTTTTATCGTTCTTTGTGTTTTAGGAGGCAAAAATGGCTTTTAAAGCTTTACTGGAGGAGTCAAATGTTAAGGCTGATTGGAACTGGGAGCAGGCAATGAGAGTGATCATAAATGACAAAAGATACGGTGCGTTAAAAGCACATGGTGAACGGAAACAGGCATTCAATGAGGTAATTCCTTTGATTTATAGCAGTCGTGTGTGTGTATATATATGTATGTATGTAAAAGCTGTCTTAACTTTTATCATATTTTTCGTGTTACATTATCATAGTATTTGATGCAAAGAAAGAAAGTGGAGGCTGAGGAGAGGCGTTTGAAGCAGAGAAAAGCAAAAGAAGAGTTTACAAAGATGTTGGAAGTAAGTTCCAGTTGGCCGTTATCTTATACGTTATAATAAATAAATAAATATTTTATAATAAGTCAAGGAATCTATAGTTTCGCACACACTCACATACGTGTGTTCATATGTTACATTAACTTGTAATTGCTTTCAGGAGTCTGAGGAACTGACATCATCCATGCGATGGAGGTAAGTCTATAAAAACAATACAGGACATTGACGATATTTCGGTACTCACTTTTGATTCACACGTTTTACGATTTTATGCATATTTGTAATCCAGCAAAGCAATGGCATTATTTGAAGACGATGAACGGTACAAGGCTGTTGACCGACCTTCTGACCGTGAAGATCTTTTCCAAAACTACCTTGTCGACCTACAGAAGAAAGTAAGTTTGATTGATCACTGTCAAGTAGTAGTTGCCGTATATGTGTTTACACTCATTCCTCATTTCTAATTCAGGAGCGAGCAAAAGCTCAAGAAGAGCAGAGGCAAAACCGATCTGAGTACCGACAGTTTTTGGAAACTTGTGGCTTGATTAAGGTGGATACTCAGTGGCGAAAAGTTCAGGATCGTTTGGAAGACGACGAAAGATGTTCACGCCTTGAAAAAATCGATCGGTTGGAGATTTTCCAGGAATACATCCGTGATTTGGAGAAGGAAGAAGACGAACAAAGGAAAATTAAAAAGGTTCTCTTTATTAATGTCTTATAGTGAAAGGTTCATTTTTTCATTAATCATTTGTCGTTGTTATTGAATTTGGTTATTTATTTCTTCAAGGAACATATAAAACGGGTGGAACGCAAAAATCGTGATGAGTTCCGTAAGATGCTGGAAGAACATGTGACTTCTGGTGCACTTACCGCTAAAACTCAATGGCGTGACTATTGTCAAAAGGTGAAGGAGTCGGTAGCTTATCAGGCTGTTGCTTCAAATACGTCTGGCTCGACCCCGAGAGATTTGTTTGAAGATGTAGTTGAGGAGTTGGAAAAGAAGGTATTTATCAACAGTTTAACATGTTCATGCAAATGTCTTTACGATTGTTTTATTTGATGACTTTTGGCTAACTGTTCCTTTTTTGGTTTACTTAACAGTACCATGAAGATAAAATTCGTGTGAAAGATTCGCTGAAATCGAAGAAGGTAGGATGAGGATCTGTTATTTGTGCTTTATTACTGACGATTTGACGTAATATAATTCCTTTTATCTGATATTTATTTTTGTTTTTACAGGTTGCTGTTTTACCAACATGGACATTGGAAGATGTGAAGGCTGCTATTGAGGACGACATCATCTCATCTTTATCAGATATTAATCTGCAGGTATAGCTCTTTTAACATTATCTTAGCTTTATGAAGTTATTTTATAATGCCGTTATTCAAACACCGTTGCGGGTGGTCTAATGTTTTACTTGTTTCCAGCTTGTGTTTGAAGATTTGGTTGAGAGGGCAAAGGAGAAAGAGGAGAAGGAATTAAAGAAACGTCTGTCTCTTGTGAAAGATTTCACCGAGTTACTGTATGAGATCAAGGTATGCAAAGTTAGTTCACGACATAATAATGATAATAATAATAATAATAATAATATTATTATTATTATTATTATTATTATTATTATTATTATTATTATTATTATTATTATTATTATCCAAGAGAGATTCTCACTTTGCTTGAACTTAAACTCAGGAAATAACCGCATCTTCTTCATGGGATGATTGCCTGCCACTCTTTGAGGAAAGCTCTGAATTCAGGTATGGCTTTTTGATCGTGGCAAGTATGTTTACAAATTGTATTGCATGTGAAAATAATTTTTTTTTGAACAGAGCTATTGGTGATGAGAGTGCTGCACGTGAAGCCTTTGAGGAATATGTTGCTCGTTTAGTGGAGAAGGCAAAGGAGAAGGAACGTAAACGGGAGGAAGAGAAGGTAACTAATTAATCTACTTTTTATTGTTTTTTTTTACTGTTCTATAATGTTACTTAAATAATGTTTTCTGGTTATGTGGTGCATTACAGGCCAGAAAGGAGGAAAAAGAGAGGAGAAAGGAGAAAGAACGAAAAGAGAAAGAGAAAGATAGAGAAGAGAGGGAAAAAGAAAAGAGTAAAGATAAAGATCGATCAAAAAAAGACGATTCAGATAGTGAGAATTTAGATACAGTTGTGGAACACAAAGAGGACAAAAAACGAGACAGAAAACATCGTAAGCGTCATCAAGATGATGTGGCGTCTGACAAGGATGAAAGGGATGACTCCAAGAGGTCTCGCAGACATGGCAGTGACCGTAAAAAGTCAAGAAAGGTACATTTAGTGTAAAAATTGTTTGATATAAAGCACCTTTACAATAACTTGTTTATAATCCTGCATTTTGATGTGCAGCATGCATATTCACCTGAATCTGATACCGAAAGTAAACATAAGAAACACAAGAGAGATTCTCGTAGTAAAAATGGTGGTCATGAGGAACTTGAAGACGGCGAGGTTGGTGAGGATGGGGAAATTCAGTAGGATATCATTTTGATGACATAGACTTGTATTTTTCATGAAATTCTAGACATGTAGTGAGATGCTTATGGTTTATTGAAGTGTATGTACAATCACAAGTCATGAAAGATAAATGGCACCTTTTGCAATGATTTTATTTAATTTAAATGGGATTTCACATCATTTTTGACAAGGGTTTTAGTTATTGATGCATTTGGTTGCTATTAATTTTTGAACACATGATTAAAACCTGGTGGTCCCTTACGGAGCTAGTGGTCATGAACTTGTCTTTACAAGTTCATCAGTGTGTCACATACGAGTTAACCGATCTTTAAGACAATTCAAGCTATTAAAGAGAAACACTTGGTAATACGCAACATGAACCCTTTCAAGTGTTACGCGGAACTTATAGAGCTTTACAACCGTATTTGAGTTGGTTTTAAGGTCCTTAGTGTTAGATTGGGGGGGGGGGGGGGGGGGGGGGGGGAGTCGTGATTGGGTAGGGTCTGGTGGTGTCTGGCCCTTGGTGGGAACACCACCCCGGATTTGGGGAACACTGATTTTTACTGAGAAATGATGGGTGGCAGCGATGTTCGGAGAATCTCCTCAAACTGTCAATATGACAGTTACAATTTACAAAAGGTAAAACAAAATAAAGTAATATTTTAATATAAATATCCAAACACACATTTTTAATACCTACGTCACTTTCATCCATATTTTACACCAACTTTTCCAACCTCTTTCAAATGGCAAGAGGAGACCTTTGGTCCACGACTTGGGTGAATGTTGTCGAGGATACGCCATCACGTTTTTGGGTGATACCGATCACAAGTTAGATCAAATCTATTCAAAGTTAGGGAAATCAGTACATGGCCTTTTAGATTTAACCAAGTCTTCAATGAGGAAATGAATGGTGGTGGCAACATAACGGAGTCGGAAGCGATTGAGGCGGCTTATCACAAGTACCAAAGGTGTTAGAGACCTGGAAATTTAGTCACATTTTGGCGTGGGGAATTATGAGAAACCATCCCGGATAAGGAACCAATATTTAGAATTTCAATTTAAATTATGTAGTTTTTATTTTATTAATGTACTCTTTATTTAGTTATATCATAAGAGGTTCTGAATATATTTTAGTGTTTAAAATAGATTGAAATAATTAGTTTGGAGAAATCTGGAATGACATCGCACATTTTAAGGAAACCAAGGGAAAATAGGGAAAAAATTGCTGTGGTGTTGATGTGTCACACAGAGAAATCTAATCTGGGATTCGACTCCCCCGCCCCTAAGACACCTATTTATATTACTTTCTCATTTTAGAGAATTCAAAGGAAAGTCTAAGCACCTTTTCAAATAGTCCTCTGTAAGTTTCAAAGAAGCTCCCCATACATTCTTATGAAGAATTCGTGAATTAATTATAGTTCTCCTTGATCCAAGATTATAATGTAACTTTTTTTTGGAAATCTTGAGCCTCTTAATCAACATTTCAGGCTGTTTTTACATTCTCTGTAACACCTCAATCGTGTAATACAACAACACACGGCGGAAACATCGGGGAGTCATGTTACAAATTGCTCACAACAACTGGTACTAAATTGTTTCATTATGATAACATTGTTTTACAATACAAAGAATACATGAAATTGTCTTTTGTTTAAAGAAGTCTAAGGCCCGGATGCGTTCCTATGTGTAGCATGCTTGAATAATAAAAACTTGGAACATATGTGAAAAAGGACGTCAACAAAGAATGCTAGTGAATACATAAGTTTTGTTAGGCAAATAAATGGTAAAAAGCTTGGTATTGCAATGCTTTGACAACTACTAGAGTTGTCAGTTGAAAATGGACTCTTTGAAACCAATAAATGGCAAAAAGGTTTAGCATTGCAATACATTATCTTGATTATGAAACTTGTGACAAAAGAGTTTTGTATATGGCAATATGATTATTACTATGTAGTTTTTATGCCATTGAAAATTGTACCTTGATCTTTGTTACCACATTGAAATCGGTCATAAACTTGTGAGAGTATTATTAGAAATTCAATCAAGGATTAATAATAACAACATTGAAATCGGTCATAACTTGTGAGAGTATTATTAGAAATCAAATCTATGATTTTGAAGGGGTAAGGTCCCAAAAACCTAATGATAAGTATTTAAGACCATACCACAGATTGACCTTTTGGCCTTTTAAGCCTTGCGCGGCCGCGCACTGGTATTACAAAAGGAAGAAAACAGTCAGCAAATCTATAGTTGCGCGCCCAAAGGAAAACATAAATCCTTGCGCCTTCTTCCATTTACAAAGGGTTAGGATCCTTTGTTCAATATCTCCGCCTAAATATCCAGACTTGGATATTATTTTACCCAGACTTGGGATTTACTCGTCCGTATCCACACAGCAAGGTGTCACACCAGATTACAGCAGTAATCTTCTAGAAAGAAATACAATCGTGCACCACCCAGACGGTTATAACCGTCTGGACACGTGTCATCACCACAAGCAACCCTGAAATCACAACAAAGGCATGCAATTGGAGAGTAATCTCCACTTAATCACTTTCCACGTGGCAATCCCCCAGCCATAGATCAAACCACGATCCGTGTGCATTCACATCGGATCGAGACAACTTAATGAAGGATCAAAGAACTTAACGGAAGAAAAGATAACCGTTACGGCGTTAGCATCTTCCGTCATCTTTTCAATAACAGGTTTTCCCTCCCAAACTCCCGGTTATAAATATGAGAACTGTTCAGGTATAAACTCAGATCACACTCACTTCTCAAATACTTATCTTCTCCATTACCAATACTTATTCTCACGCCGGAGTCGGGTCAAGGAAAGAACCCTCTTCTCCCCTTGACGAGGCTAACGGTGTTCTTTTTTGCAGAACCACCGGAGAAGAAATTCCATTGCAGCTGAATCAACCGAGAGAGAGCTAACCTTTTATGCGGATTCAAACCCCCTAACTATCTCGGTTCCGACCATTTAGTTAGTGTTTCTTCATTGGCGCCCACCGTTTTCTCAGTTTTTCTAGTTTCTACCTCGCTTCGATTCAGTTCATTCCGTTTTCTGTTTTTGCACATGGCAGAAAATTCGTCATCTCACCGGCAACCTGGTCCTCGACCAAACGTCGGAAACAATTTACCAGTAGAAGGGATCGTAGAAGAGGCCTCAGACGATAACGAGGTTCAATCTAATCGAGCAAATGATCCTGTTACCCCAGGAATGTTACCAGCAAATCCTGCACAGTCAATCTTACCACCAGGAGAAACTCCGATATCATGGTATGTCCGGTCCCAAGGGGCATTAAACGCCGTATACACACAATTGTGTGCTCAAACTGCTCCTATAACCCAATCACGGAGGCCGGGGTCTAGAGCTCATGCATCTCAGCGAGAAGAGTCAACTTATGACGATACAGGCAGTTACCAGAGACAACACCATGGCGAACCACACCCTCGTCGAAGACAATCGGTTGATGATAGGTTGGGTTCCCAACGGGACGCTCACACTGATGAATCCGATCAAACGTATCGCCTGAGTGCAAACACCAGCGTATTCAACAGACTGCAACCAAACTATAACAAATGCAGGCCTCGGGCGATCTATAATCCCGAAGCAGAGCATAACTATGACTTAGTTTATCGCCCTGATGAAGCCGCAGAAAACTCGAAGTTCATACTGGAGATAGCTTTAGCTCCATTGGAAAGGGCCAAATTACCATCTAACGTTGGGAAATTCAATGGGTTAACTGACCCCGATGATCATCTAAGAGTATTCACCAGCGCAGGGTTGGTTGGCGGTTGGACTCTTCCGCTGTGGTGTCATTTGTTTGTGCAAACACTAACCGGCCCAGCGTGAATTTGGTTTGATAACCTACCAACAGGACAGATCGAGTCGTGGAAGGATCTGCGAAGAAAGTTTTTAACACACTTCAGCCAACAAAGACGGTCAAAACGTGATACATCCGACGTCATGAACATCTGGCGCCGCGATGATGAGAATCTGGAAGATTTTATTACCAGATACAATAAAGAAGTGTTAGAAATTGGAGGTGTTAGTGAACAACTAATCCGTGCTCAGTTTAAGTACGCGGTTAGGTGTGACGACATGGTCAAAGTGTTATCAGGAACAGAGGGCCTCCCCATGAGTTGGGAAAAGATAATGGCGGCGGCCAAGGTTTATGCGCAGACCGAGAAAAACCTTACTACAAACAGGCCACCACCACCACACAACAGGCCGGCAGACTTAAGCGCAAATGGAAAGTACAAAAAGTCATGGCGCGAAGCATCAGGAAGTCGATCCTCGGAAGACGCCCGCACAACAACTAACAAGTTCTCTGCACAAAGAGAAAACAAACACGAAAATAGGGAGAGGCAGTGGACTCCCCTAACGAAAACCCCGGCGGAGGTGCTAAGTACTGAAGATCACCAATTCAAACCTCCAATTCCGATGAAGAGTAAACGTGGTCAAGACCCGACGCAGTACTGCGAATATCATAAGGATAACGGGCACACCACGAACAACTGCATATCTCTGCGCACGGAAATAGAGAAGGCTCTCAAAAATGGAGAACTTACGCATTTGCTCCAGAATATGCGCAAGGAGATTAAGCAGATTACCCGGGGAGAAGAAAGCTCAAGTAAACGGGCTAAAACTTAAAGAACTCTGTACGTTTTCCGCGGAAAAGACATGACTTATCAAAAGCGGCGGAACTATCAGGGAGTAAGTTAAGTTCCATTTAATTATCCAAAAAACTTTGTAACGCCTCTGAGCATTATCCATGAATAAAATTACAAAGTTTCTATTATTTTTATGTTTACAAAATGCATGCAATTCCTTTTTAGTAAGTGCAAAAACATTATGGTAGTATAACACAAAGCTCCATGCGCGGTCAGTGATCACGTCACAAACGACCATAAACTCATACATGAGCTTCACACCAACTTTATTCGCCTTACTCAAAGAAAAAGTAATTGTACTCATGCAAGATATTGTAAAGTCATTCAACAAAACAAATAGAAACCTGCTATTTTTAAGCGTACAAATACGCCCTAAAGAGTTTAGACACAGCAGTGTTTAAATTCCTTGCGCAGCAGCGCACCAACAAAACAAGGATCTACATCCTACAATAAAAAAAAAGAGGGAAAATTGTTCGATACAATTTCATCCTACTCTAAATCTTCTCCCTCATCCGGAAAGATTTCTTTAAGTTGCGCAACGTGATCGTCCGATTGCAACGCCACATTTATCAACTCCATCACTGGAAGTTGTAAGTTGTTAAACTCTGTCTTCATAACAGCCAATGCGCCGGCAGTATTAACGCCAAAGGTAGCAGACTTGCTATCATCCTAGTTAACTTTCAAAGCGTTATTCACATGATGGGAACATTCTGCATAACCTTGCGCGTAACCATCTCGTCGCACAGCAACCATCAAATTTGCAACAGTTTTATCCAGTTCTTCAGAATTTAATACAGATTCAGCAACCTACGAAATCAAGATAAACATCAAAACAAGAAAAGCGCATACATGAACGAAAAAGAAGAAAGGAACTTACGCAAGCAATCCCGCGATCTTTCAACCAGGCCATATCCTTCTTCAAAGGTTCGAGCTCGCTTTCCGCTGAAACTCGCGCCATTTCTGAATTCTCCAGTTTCTCTTCAACTTCAGTCAAACGGCGGGAGGTTTCAGTATTCTCAGAACGCGCTAGCTCCAAATCCTTCTTCAATTGTTCCTGGTCAGAAACCAAAGCGGTAAGTTCCTCTAATTCTTTATCTCTAACGGCAAGAGTGGCTAAAGCTTGTACCTCCCGTTGCTCACTTCGTTCCCTATGAGAGCGTGCTTCCTCCAACATAGCTTCCATGTCAGCTTTTTCTTTCTTCAATCTTTCTACATCCGCATCTTGATTCTTCAGATTTTCAACCTCAGCCTTGAGGTTATTTATGATATTACGGAGGTTTGCCTTCTCGGCATTATCTTTCTCACAAATTCTCCTCCAATTTTTGCGCTCCTCAGATAAAAGCGCAGCTTCAGCTTTAGCTTTTCTTTTCCAACCGGAAACTGACCATTCCTCAGTCTTGCGCTCAGCTTCAAATTTAGCTTGCTCAGCCTCTAATTTAGCCTTCAACTGAGCCACATGTTTTTCATCTTTTGCAAACTTCCTTTGTGATGCCACAAAAGATACTCGCTCTTTATGCATGCTATACCACTCACGCACTATACGGTGGGTGGTAGAAACATGAGAAGCAGTTTCTGCAAGATAAGACTGATAGGTCTGTTCGTAAGGCTGATTCTCCTGAAATTTAATCTCGCCAGGCGGAAGTATCCCCTGCAACCAATCTTGGCATACACGCCAATCCGAGAAGGTATCTCCTTTCTTTACATTCCAAACAGGAACATGAGGATCAGCAGCATCTTTCTCCGCATACATCCGGTAATAATATTCTCCCAAGGTTTCTTCGGGACGAATCGGAGATTGCTTCCCAACACCAGCAGATGAACATGCCTCCTCAGCGGCGGCCTTCTCAGTATGCTCAGGTACAGTTTCAGAAGGTCTGGGGGGAGAAGATTGAATTTTCTCAGCAGTTTCCTTTTCCGGTGTCGGTTGATTATCATCATTTACCACACTCGGCTCAACAATCTGTTCAGTCTCTATATTAGCACCAACAGGCTCCTCAGCCTCAACTGTTTTCTCAACACCTTCCCCAGCTATCTCTGAAGACTCTAGCGGGTTTGTAACGGTAGCGCGCGGTGGGGAAGGGGGAAGTTCTTTATCAACCACAGTTGGTACGTCTACAGGAACAGGAGAAACAGGAATTTCTGGACAAACAAAAGTCTATAAAAATCCTATCCATTCAAAGAAAACAAAGAAAAGCAATACTTACCAGGAATAGATTCTGAAACAAAAGCATCCAGGTTTCCTTTTCTGGTAATTTTCTTCCTCTGCACTTTCTTGGGAGGTTGACCCTCCGCATCAGCATCAGCTTGCTTTCTCTTACCAGCCTTCCTATGAACCAAACGTTCGGGACTGGAATCCAGGTCAATAGGCTCATTCGGGTTAGAAGGAGGGATATCAGCAGAGTCCTTTGGTTCGGGCTTTGGTTCCCGCATAATCACTACAGGAATAAGACCCTCCAAAGAGTCAGAAACCACCACATAATCACACCTGGAGTCAGAAGTACGGCGCGTACCTTTCTTCTCTCCAACATTTTTCGCCTTCAAAGGATGAGTTTTAACAGTTTCACTTCTCTTCGGCGCGGAAGTGGACGTAGTTGCGCGTTTTTTCTTCTCAGGGCCCACGCCCAAATTTAACAATTCACCTACAAAAGCGCAAGACAAAAGATTACTCAAAGCAACAAAGAAAGGAAAAGCAGATAAACTCACCAGCACCAGCTGCCGGTTGAACAGATAGGTCCGCATCCCGAGGAAGCACAAAATTCTTCACAATACGATGATACCAGAGCTCCTCTTCAGGTTTCTTCTTGATAGTTCCCATTCTTCCGCCTTCCCTCTTAAAGGCAACAACATACAAAGAAACAACTACATTGAAGAGAAAGCAGGTCAAAAAAAAAAAAAAGAGAAGAAGAACAGTGACAAAGCCCCAACACTTACTATGACCATCCTCAGTGTACACGGGTTTATCATCACGTTCCATCTTCCAGTTCAAACTCATACCGGCTCCGACTAGGGCTTTCTCCGGCAAAGCAATATTGGGAACATCCTTCAGATCTTGGTACCAGTTCTCATCAACAGGAGTCTGAAGCGATTCAATCAGAATATCGTCCTTCCCCCTTAGAGTCATCTTCATCGGAATCACTCCAGCCTTGATGAAGAAAAATTTCTGTTTCCAATCATGAAATGATTTTGGGGGCTGATGAAGAATCTTCTTTGCAGAAGCCCTCTGAACGAATGAGTAAAACCCTTGGGTACAGTGCATCTGATAAAAAACCCTAAATCGGGGAACGGTTGGCTCCACATGCATCGTCCGACATACAAATTCGAAATGTCGAACCCTAACCATACCAATAGGGTGAAGTTGGGAGATGTGCAGATTATAGAATCCAAGAATGTCAAGAAAAAATTTGGTAACAGGCAAGCGAAAGTTACCGTCACAGAAAAAATCCCAAAAGAGGGTAATATACCCGGCCGGAGCATTTGCTGCTGTTTGCCCATCTTCGGGATACAAGGCACCCCAGTTCTCTGGAAATTTAAGATTCTGAATCAAACCCTCAAACGATGCCCTAGGCCACTTCAATGGTGGAAGATCAGTCGACATATCTTCAACAAGATCCTCTTGACGTTCTCCGATTGACATAAGCAAAAGGATGATGGAAAATTTTCTTAAGAATCAGGAATTGGGAGAAATTTTCAAACAAAACAATGATTACACAAAGAAGATTACCCAAACGATTATATACCCATCGCAATAAATAGCATCGGTAACCGTCACAGCACTATTCCGGGTATCACAGTTCCCCAAGCGACAGAAAATGAAGATGTCAGAACATACACGCGCTTACACGCGCGGGTGTACAACACGAATGATAAAAAGCAACTGACAATGACAGGTTGTCAAAATCAATCTACTGCAATAACGTCAAGTCAAAGATTTTTTACAAAAAATCTTTACAAGCTCAGCAAATTCAAATCTTCTCATAAAAGCTTTCTTATCTTTTCGCGCCCAAAAACATTTCTCTCTCATAAGTCCAGTGCTCCACTTATTTGCATAAGTACAACACTAGACTGGGGGGACTTGAAGGGGTAAGGTCCCAAAAACCTAATGATAAGTATTTAAGACCATACCACAGATTGACCTTTTGGCCTTTTAAGCCTTGCGCGGCCGCGCACTGGTATTACAAAAGGAAGAAAACAGTCAGCAAATCTATAGTTGCGCGCCCAAAGGAAAACATAAATCCTTGCGCCTTCTTCCATTTACAAAGGGTTAGGATCCTTTGTTCAATATCTCCGCCTAAATATCCAGACTTGGATATTATTTTACCCAGACTTGGGATTTACTCGTCCGTATCCACACAACAAGGTGTCACACCAGATTACAGCAGTAATCTTCTAGAAAGAAATACAATCGTGCACCACCCAGACGGTTATAACCGTCTGGACACGTGTCATCACCACAAGCAACCCTGAAATCACAACAAAGGCATGCAATTGGAGAGTAATCTCCACTTAATCACTTTCCACGTGGCAATCCCCCAGCCATAGATCAAACCACGATCCGTGTGCATTCACATCGGATCGAGACAACTTAATGAAGGATCAAAGAACTTAACGGAAGAAAAGATAACCGTTACGGCGTTAGCATCTTCCGTCATCTTTTCAATAACAGGTTTTCCCTCCCAAACTCCCGGTTATAAATATGAGAACTGTTCAGGTATAAACTCAGATCACACTCACTTCTCAAATACTTATCTTCTCCATTACCAATACTTATTCTCACGCCGGAGTCGGGTCAAGGAGAGAACCCTCTTCTCCCCTTGACGAGGCTAACGGTGTTCTTTTTTGCAGAACCACTGGAGAAGAAATTCCATTGCAGCTGAATCAACCGAGAGAGAGCTAACCTTTTATGCGGATTCAAACCCCCTAACTATCTCGGTTCCGACCATTTAGTTAGTGTTTCTTCAGATTTATAATAATATTTTAGATATCATTCTAAGAATCTAACATATTAAAGTATGGAAGATTCTATAAGGATTTGGATATTGAACGTCTGAATCAACTAAACACAAAAAAAATCCTAAAGTGATTTGGATAACGCTACAAGGGTGATACAATAAGAACACTTATATATAGGAAGTACCAGCAGCGTATCCACCATGTTCTTATGGTATTACACTCGTTTCGTTATCTAAATCACTACTAACCACATAAACACATAATCATCAACTTGGTCATCAACTTGTAGATACACATTAAAGTACAAAAAGAATCAATCAAGGACTTCAATTTAGTACTTTAAACATCCCACAAGAATCTAACTATGAAGATAGATAGATAGATGCCACAAGGATTCGGTTTGGTCACATTGAATCATAACATATGCATTAAAGCACACAAAGAATCCAATTAAGGATTCAATTTAGTACTTTAAACATCCCACAAGAATCTAACTATGAAGATAGATAGATGCCATAAGGATTTGTTTTGGTCACATTGAATCATAACATACGCATTAAAGCACACAAAGAATTCAATCAAGGACTTCAATTTAGTACTTTAAACATCCCACAAGAATCTAACTATGAACATAGATAGATGCTATAAGGATTTGGTTTGGTCACATTGAATCATTAAATCATTGAATCACAAAATCCTAATTCCTAATAGTGATTCAAATAACGCCACGAAGGGTAATACAATAAGAACACTTATATATAGGAAGTATCGGTGGCGTATCCACCATGTGCTTATTGTATTACTCTAGTTTCGTTATCAAAATCACCAACAATTCTCTACACATAAACAATGATCATCGGCGCGTTCATACGTAAAGCACTCTTAAAAATCCAACTATGAAGATAGGAAGATCTAAAATTGTACTTTAAATATCCCACGAGAATCTAACTGTGAAGATAGGTAGATCCTAAAAGGATTTGGTTCGTGTTCTCAATCGTCGTGTTTTGCTTAATAAGAATAATACACAAAAAGCACTTAGTAAACACATATATGCCATACTTTGAGAAAAATCGATTACACTTATGAGTCACCCCAAAACATTTGAAAAACGTAAAAGAGGGGACTATGTACCCACAGGTTTGCATAAAGGTCTTGTTCAATTGAATAGCAAAGCTCAATGTGCATGTCACACCCCAACCGATTGCGGAAACATCGGGGTGAGGCACTGAGCGAAACAGATTGTCCAGGAGAAATCCATAACAACTAATTTTACCAAATATTTATAAGTCATGTCCCATACCACAACATATTCAACAAATAATCATTACAGACCAATATCTCAAAGACAAATAAGATTGTTTCGACAACTCATGACATAAATAAATTGTTTTTGTTTCTAGACTCTCCTACTCGATTCCACAAGAGCAAGCAAAGCATCCTAAGCATTCAAGCACCTGTCACATACGTTAAAATAGCGGTCAATACACATAGTGTAAAGGTGAGCATACAAGTTTAATAGTATAATAGATAGCGAAAACGTTTACGAGTAACCAGCATGTAACATGTAGCAAAGTGAAGCTAGTAGGTTATCGACAATGAAATATGCGCAGACGTGACTGCGAGTTGTAGAATGCGCAACACATATCACCACTGTGACATGTGAAGAAAACCCTTAGCAACCCCTGTCCACGACAGGTGCTGAGTCCAAACTATAGTACTATCATTGCTAAGGTGTCAGGCAACAATCACTGTGTAAACATAACATACAAGCATTCATCGAATAACACGTAGCATGCAATAACGGTCAGCGTATAAAAGTGTTTGCGTTGTGTGTCGATTGTGATTTGAATAAGTAACGTATGTAACACCCAAAAGTGCGTAAAGCAAAAAGGGTTCGAGTATACTCACAGATTGTGTTTAGTAAATAAACACTCTCTTGGATTGAAGGAAGCGCTGGAAAGTTAGTCTGATTACAGAATGATAGCATAAGAAATTGAACGGCACGTTAAATGGTGAAGAGTGGACTGACTGATGAATGGCAATCCGATCGGATGACAATCCGGACGAATGGTCAATCGATCGGATGTCAATCCGTTCGGATGGTCATCCGTTCGGATGGCCATTCAGTCAGATTGGCATTCGTTTGGGATGGATGTGTTTGTGTATGATGGCTTTGAAGTTTTCGTTGTAGTATTTTAAAATCAGAGAAGTATCTCTACCTTTCACGTCGGTCGATCGAACGGTCATCCGATCGGACGGTCGTTCGATCGGATGGCGATCCGATCAGCGAGACATTTCAGTTGAGAACAAGTTCACAGCAGGATGGTCATTCAATCAGATGGTCTTCCGATCGAATGGCAATCCGTTAGAAACTGTTGATCTTGAAAATTATGAAAATGTTTAAGTGTTGAAGACCAAGTGCAATCCGATTGGATTGTTGTTCGATCGGATGGCAATCCGATCAAACGGCAATCCGTCCCACAATCTGATCGTTTTGAAACTTGATAAATTTGTTAAGTTTTGAAAGTTTCGCGGTTTGATGAGACGGTATGACAACGTGTCGAACAACGGAACCTCGTCAAATCCAAGTCATCCGACCGAAGTGGGAATCACCCCAGTCCGATCAGTTTACTGTTCGTGACGGTTGTTCATGTTCAACCCGCTAAGTCGGTTGTCTCGTTGATAGGAATCAGATCTCAGACCGACACATCACTAGAAAAGAGTGGAAGGCCTGAATGAGCTCCGATTCTAATGGTTTTGAGTGCATTGAGTGTAAAAGAGTTGAAAGAAAGTTATGAAACCATCTTTCAATCCTTCTAATCATGAAAATGTTTAGATCTATGCGGAAACAGTGTTAAAACATGTGGAAATCACCTGGATCTGAGTTGTTCTTGGTGGAATGAAGCCAAATCTTGAAGTTCATAAGAACTCCATGATGACATCATCCTAGAACACCCCAAACCCACTGATTTCACAGTTAAAAGGTAAGATTCAAAGGTGAAAACGGTGAAGAAGTGTGCGTAGATGATAGATGTACAAGATTTGAGTTGAAAACTTACAAGAATCGCGAGAAATCGAGAGAAAAGAGGGCTGGAGGCGCTGGTCGAACGAGAGAGCTGTCACATCACCGTTCATGATGTAACAGGGGGTATTTATAGGTTACCAAAAGAGGAAAGGAGCACAAGTGTCGGATCAGATGTCACTCCGATCGGATGGCCATCCGATCGGATGGTCATCCGTACGGATGACCATTCGATCGAATGGTCATTCGATCGAAGTGGTCCGGCGAGTTAGGTTTCGATGTTTCGTTTTGCGTGTTGAGCGTTGCGATGCGTTTAAGCGAGTGTCGATTAAGCGATGCGATAGATTAAATACTTATCACACAAATACTATATCTAATATACAATCAACATAAATAACTTGCGTTTAGCGTTTGCGATTTGATTGCGTTACGATAGAGTTGCGATTGCGTTTCGATTAATCACCACAAATATAAAGTAAACATGCACAAGTAACACATAAATAACACACACATGTAAAACAATATACAGAACCTATCAATCAAGTTGCGAATGCGATTGCGATGTGATGCGTAGTTGGTGTTATAGGTTTTTATGTATATTCTTAGCCCTTTTTAACCACTTTAGTCAAGTTTTAAATTTATAAAACACGATATTTACTAACACCAAACACACATATGGGCAAGTGCACCCATCGTGAGCGTAGTATAGTGTTGGTAAGATACCGAGGTCGTCCAAGGACACAAGAGCTTTTAATACCGGTTTATCCTCAACGTCTAATCAAATCAAAAATTTAGAAAAAGGTTTTAAACTAGAAAATAAAAACTAAAATGCTGAAAATAAAAATAAAAATAAAAACAGATAGAAAAGATGAATCACTTGGATCCGACTTGCCTTTAGTGTAACATTTGATTATTTCCGCACTTTTGCACTTTTTAAGAGATTATCTTAGTTATTGTAGTAGGCCCCTCTTTTGAAGGTGACGTTACCCTCAAGCCAGTAGTTTGAGTCAGCAAGGATACAATCCTAAAGGGTTGGATTATTGAGAGATATTTAATTAAGTTATTAATGCATAATATGGTAGGCCCCTCTTTTGAAGGTGACGTTACCCTCGGCTAAGTAGTCTGAGTCAGCAGGGATACAGTCCTAAGTAGCCGGTTAATATATTAATAGTAGTTTACATATGAGGGGATCAAGAAATTCGGACCCCCGCCATCCAATACCAGTGGGTATTGAAGGAGATCCTACTAAGCTTGACGTAGGATCTATACACTGAACAAGGCAAGACTCTTACTAAACCATTCCCTTAACCCCCGACCAGGTAGCCAACATATCTCCATATAGACCGTGGAAATATGAATGGTGTAAATCGTTTATTTTATATAGACAGTAAAATAACGCCAAGACACCACGGACAAATGATAAGGAAGACTCACCTTCAACATAAGAAACTAGTTATTAAAGTCAGTAATACATAACCAAATAAAAAGTGCGAAAATATTAAAAATAAAAAGTATTACACTAAATGCTTGTCTTCACCAAGTGATGTAAGAGACTTAGGCAAACATGGCCTTTGATTGTCAAGAACTCTTACGATCAATCTTGGATCCCGAGACTACTACACACACTCTGTGATGGATGATGGATGATGGTGGTGGATGATGGTGTTGTGGTGGTGGTGGAGTGTGGAGTGTGGGGAAGTGTGAGAGAGGTGGTTTGCCAAGGGATGATTTGCAAGTGAGCCAAGCACCCCGTGTCCACCCGTCTTCTCTTTCTTCATTAATTGCAGTTTGTCTGCATTAGTTGACCATGCCCCCATGTCCGCTGGGCACGACCCCGTGTGCAGAAGCGTATCTGTACTATCAAGATTTCCCTAGATTCTGCGAATCTTAGAGTTGACCACGACCCCGTGTCCGCTGGGCACGCCCCCGTGGTGGGTGATAGAAGCTTCTACAACTTTGTCTTTTCTGCAGACACTTGGGCACGCCCCCGTGTTCACTGAACACGGGGCGTGTTCAGCCTTCTGTTCTCTTGTTTTTGCTTGGGAGGATGCTGTCGAGGGGTCGGGCATGCCACGTTTATTCCTTTTCTTGTATTTATGTTAGATTTAGCTGCCTTTTTGCTTCTTTTGTTTATTTGAGCTCATTTAATCCTGAAAATACAAAAGGAAGACAAAAACACACTTTTTCCAACATTAGTACTAAAAAAAGGTTTTATGCCACAATTGATGTAATTTATATGTTGCATTTTGCACACATCACGATGCGATTAGCGATAAAGCGATAAATAGATTAGCAATTAACATCGATTAAACCTAGATTATTACAGATACTCCACATAATACAACTAAAGAAAAACAAATAAAGAATTCAATTAGAAGTCAAGAAGCACAAATCAGTAGTTAAGCAAAGAGTGACGGATCGCAATTAGCAATCTTTTCTTCCTGTGACTTTGACTTGTACTTTGACTTTCTGAACGCGGGTTGTTACAACCTCCCCTACTTTAGGGAATTTCGTCCCGAAATTCAGGCCGTAGGCATAACAAACAGCTGTGGATACTTCGCCTTCATGTCACTTTTGATTTCCCAGGTGAACTCTGCGCCGTGTTTGCCTTCCCAGCGAACCTTCACAATGGGAATGCGTGAGCGCCTGAGCTTCTTGGTTTCTCGGTCCATGATCTCGACAGGCTTCTCCACGAAGTGTAATGTTTCGTCCACTTGTAGATCCTCAAGTGGCACTTGTAAATTCTGCCCAGTCAGACACTTTCTGAGGTTCGAAACATGGAAAGTCAGGTGGACGTTGCTAAGTGCCTCCGGTAGTTCGAGTCTGTAGGCCACTTTTCCAATCCTTTCCAGAAATTTAAAGGGTCCAACATATCGAGGCGCGAGCTTTCCTTTCTTGCTGAATCTAATCACACCCTTCCAAGGTGAAACCTTTAGAAGTACGTGATCGCCAAAGTCAAATTCAAGGGGCTTGCGGCGTCTATCGACGTAACTTTTCTGATGACTCCAAGCTTCCAACATATTGTCTCGAATTTGGAGGATCTTGTCAGTCATTTCTTGCAGCAGCTCAGGACCGGTTATTTGCGCATCTCCGATCTCATGCCACACAATCGGCGATCGACATTTCCTTCCGTATAATGCCTCGAATGGTGCCATTTGAATGCTAGAATGATAACTGTTATTGTATGAGAATTCGACCAAAGGTAAGTGCGCATCCCAATTACCACCGAAATCTATGACACACGAGCGAAGCATGTCTTCAAGGGTATGAATCGTTCTTTCAGTCTGACCGTCGGTTTGGAGATGAAAAGCGGTACTGAGATTGATAGTAGTACCAAGAGCAGATTGAAACGTTTCCCAAATACGTGAGGTAAATCGACCATCCCGGTCAGAGATGATATCACGAGGCGTCCCATGTCGACAGATGATCTCGTCGGTGTAGATTCGGGCCAATCGTTCTACCTTGTAGTCTTCCCGTATCGGTAGAAAATGAGCAGATTTAGTTAAACGGTCGATGATAACCCAGATGCTATCGTGACCTAGAAGGTGTACGCGTGAGTTTCGCTATAAAGTCCATGGCTATGCTCTCCCATTTCCACATCGGGATCTCGGGTTGCACAAGCAAGCCAGAGGGTCTTTGTTGCTCGGCCTTGACTTTTGAACAAGTTAGGCACTTCGAAACATAGATTGCGATATCCTTCTTCATTCCAGGCCATCAGTACCGTAGACGAAGGTCATGGTACATCTTGTCAGCACCAGGATGAATAGAATATCGAGACTTGTGCGCTTCAGTCAACAATATATCTCGAAGGTTATTGCGGCTTGGAATCCAGATGCGATCTAGATAGTAATAGATACCGTTCGATTTGGTGACAAAGTGTGAATCAGCTCCACACTTTTTCATTTCCTCTCGCAAGGTATCTTCAACGAAGCAGGCATGTTGGGCATCACGGATCAAGGCTTCGAGGTTGTGTTGGGCGTGAGTATTAGGAACGCTATGCAAATAGCTTCTTCTGCTTAGCACATCGCCACAAAATTTTCTTTGCCAGGGTGACAACGAATCTCACAGTCGTAATCGTTGAAAAGTTCAACCCATCGGCGTTGGCGCATATTCAGTTCTTTTTGGTTGAGGATGTGTTGTAGGCTCTTATGGTTGGTGAAGACCATACACTTGGTACCATAAAGGTAGTGTCGCCAAATCTTCAACGCAAAAACAACTGCACCTAGCTCTAGGTCGTGGGTTGTGTAGTTCTTCTCGTGGATCTTGAGCTGTCAAGAGGCGTATGCGATAACCTTGTCCCGTTGCATAAGAACACAACCAAGACCGGGGTTCGAGGCATCACAATAGACAACGAAGTCATTGTTTCCGTCGGGCAAAACGAGAACGGGAGCATTGCAGAGCATATGCTTGAGAGTTTGAAAGACAGTCTCTTATTCAGTTCCCCAAACAAAAGGATTGTCTTTATGCGTCAAGGAAGTAAGCAGAACTGCGATTTTAGAAAAGTCATCGATGAATCGACGGTAATAGCCCGCCAATCCGAGGAACGAACGAACATCGGATGGTGATTTTGGAGTAACCCAACTCTTAACAGCTTCGATCTTCGCGGGGTTGACGTGTATACCTTGACTAATGACGATGTGACCGATGAATTGAACCTCCTCTAGCCAGAATTCACACTTGGAGAACTTAGCGTAGAGTTGATTCCCTTGGAGTAATTCGAGAACCAAACGTAGGTGCTGCGCGTGTTCGGTTTTCGACTTCGAATAGATAAGGATATCATCGATGAACACGATGACGAAGCGGTCAAGAAATGGTTTACATCTGGAACGACCCGTAATTGATCAAACAAATCATCGATTCGGGGTAGGGGATAACGATTCTTGATAGTCAGCTTATTCAACTCCCTATAGTCGATGTACATCTGGAACGACCTGTCCTTCTTTTTAATGAAAAGAACTGGTGCGCCCCAAGGAGAGGTGCTAGGGCGAATGAAGCCTTTGTCAAGAAATTCCTGGAGTTGACTCGAGAGTTTGCGCATTTCGGATGGAGCGAGACAATAAGGAGATTCAGTAATAGGATTAGCTCCAGGAATGAGGTCAATACAAAAATAAATATCACGACTCGGGGGTAAACCAGGTAAATCATCAGGAAAGACTTTAGGAAAATCACAAACCACAGGCACCTTATCAATTGCCTTCTCTTTCTTTTCCTTCTCCGCTACTACAATGTGTGCCAAGAAAGCTCAGTATTCCTTGCGGAGATACTTGCTTGCTTGGATGCACGACATGAGCTTGAGACCTTTCAAAGGAGTTTCGCCTTAGACACAAAGTTGATCACCATTAGCGAGCTAGAAACAAATCGTTTTGTCGAAACAAACGACTTCAACACGATTTTCACGAAGAAAATCCATGCCTACTATGATATCGAAACTACCAAGCTGCATCGAAATAAGGCTGGTAGGGAAGATGTGATTGTTGAGTTCAAGAGTACAATCACGTAGGACAGAACAAACAATAACGGTTCTTCCAGTGGTAACTTCAACATCAAACATCGAGGGGAGATGGGCGCGCTTACGATTCAGGAGCTTTTCGAATTCAAACGACACAAAACAGTTATCAGCTCCAGTATAAAATAAACACAAAGCATATATACCATTCACAAGGAACGCACCATTAACCACGTTATTGTCTGCTTAAGCCTGACGTGCGTTGATGTTGAAGGCACGTCCGCGGGCTGCTGGCTGCTGCTGTTGAGGCTGATGCTGTTGCGGCTCTTGCTTCACTTTCCTGTTGGGGCACATGTTTGCAAAGTGGTTGGGATCACCACATGCAAAGCAAGCTCTAGCGTGGAACACGGGTGCAGGAGCTGCTTGTTGGCCTTGAGGAGCAGGAAGGAGAGTTTGTTGAGCAGGAGCTTGACCTTGAGCTGGAGCTGGATCTTGACGAGGACCGGTATGGTAGTTAGCAGTAAAGTGGCCATACAGATTGCAGTGAACACAGAATCTGCAAGCAATCCCCACGGGATGATGATAGGTATAAGTAGGGTAGAGCGGGTGAGGACCAGTATATGCACGCTTTGCCGGTGGTGCATTGGCTACCGGTGCTGCTACTTGATGGTTCTAAGGTTGCGGTTGAGCAGGTACGGCTTGGAGAGGAGCGACAGATGTGACAACACAATTTTTGCTACTGTTGTTGTTGTTGTTGTTGTTCTTTCTCTTACGGCGGGAGGACTTTGAAGCTTGCGGTGCGGTGGTGGTTTCAGCGGTGGGAGCAGCGGTAACTTGGTGAAGATTCTTGGAGGCTTTATCAAAGTAACCAGCCCTAACTCGCTTGTCGTTAATCTCGGCAGCGAGCAGGAATGTTTCCTCAATCGTTGACGTCTTCGTGACTTGCACGAAATCAGCCACCGGTAAAGCATGGATGTATTTCTTGATGGTGATTTCGGGGGTAGTAACTTGGCCCGGACAGATTATGCTCAACTGCTTAAAGTGGGCAGTTAAACCAGCGTTGTCGCCACCCTCTTGTTTGATGTGCCAGAACTCATCCTCCAACTTTTGAAGCTTGTGGGGAGGGCAGAACTCCTTCATCATGATGTCCTTCAACTCATACCACGTAAGCCCGTAAGCTGCATCATTCCCTCGCTTGTTTCTTTCGGCAGTCCACCAGTCCAGAGCCCTGGACTGGAAAACACCAGTGGCGTTAACCGTGCGAAGGTTTTCAGGATAACCGCTTTGGAGCAGGGTGACTTCGATAGAATCAAACCATTGAAACATGGCAGTAGGTCCATCTTCTCCGGTGAATTCCTTGGGACCGCAGGCTTTAAACTGCTTGAAGCTAAAAGTAGCTTTAGGCAAGTCAGTTCTAGACTCTTCAGAGGACTTGCTAGCGTTTTCATTCAGCTCGCTGACAATCTACGGAATGACTTTCGCCATCTGCTTAGCAACGAGAGAGGCGATACGCTTGTCCTCGAAGTTTCTTCGGGCGGCGCGAGAAGTGTGCGATCCAAATGACGACATTGTCTGCAATAGACATCGCCACAGGATTCAGACACTATATGATCGAATCTTACCTCACACGCACTACGACTAAATAAAGCTCAGCAACACGATTAATCACATAAGCACATATTCTCATAGGCACATAAACCACAGAAACACATAAGCACGTAGAGCACAAAAACACACAAGGCACATAGAGCACAACAACCATGAGGACACACTATATTTTGCACGTATTCGCCTATCATTCAAAGTTCGCACGTTCGAGAGTAGCGATTGCGATTATCGAGTACACATTGAGTAGCATAGCAAGTAACATAGCAAGCAATTTGTTAGCGTTTTGGGATAGATGTGCAGTGCGAGTTGTGTGTCGATCAAAGCGAAAAGCGAAAAGCGTACAATCACCAAAAATCGAAACTCATAAACATGTAAAACCACATAAATCACATAAAGTTCACATAAAAGCGATAAATCGCAATAAAATCACTGAGTCAGCGGTTGCGGGCTCAGGATCAAAACACACATAAAAATCAGCGATGGCGAGCTTGAAAGCGAAAATGGATTGTCTCGGCTTGATAGACATTGACTATCCAAAGTGATTCAACTATTCTCAAGCACATCGAGTGTACGTTTTGGCCTACTAGACTGTGCTCTATCATCGACATGCGGTGAATGACATGCATCCTCTTGGTTATTTACTCAACTCGAGTCGTTGGAATTCATCGAGACCTTGGTGCGAGTTTTGTAAAACCAAAATAGAGAGCGGAACGAGTCATCACGATTCGGGTTTCACCCCTAACTAAGCGACTACACTCCTGTGTGTGTGATAGAATCACGAGATAGAGGGAGAAAATTGCGTCGAAGTACGGATTTCACTCCTGATTCAATGCAAATTCTCTTGTTTATTGTAAAAATGCGGGTCGAACAAGCGATCCAATTGAGAGTTTGCGGTTTTCACACCTAGTCTCGATTTAATTACTCGTTCATTTTTGAAAATAGTGCAGCGTGCCTGCCTTAGGAAAGGCAGAATGATAGAGTATAGCATGATTGCGAGCCGATCGAATAACAGAGATGGGCTCGTGCAGAACCCCTACTGGGTTCGCATAAGGTGGTCTGTTGGTTCTTAGACTATAGACTAGGTCGTTTCTAAGACATCAACCCGGACTAGGTTGAGTCTTGCCTAATTCCCTATAGTTATGGCTCTGATACCAATCTGTCACACCCCAACAGATGGCGGAAACATCGGGGTGAGGCACTGAGCGAAACAGATTGTACAGGAGAAATCCATAACAACTAATTTTACCAAATATTTATAAGTCATGTCCCATACGACAACATATTCAGCAAATAATCATTACAGACTAATATCTCAAAGACAAATAAGTCTGTTTTGACAACTCATGACATAAATAAATTGTTTTTGTTTCTAGACTCTCCTACTCGATTCCACAAGAGCAAGCAAAGCATCCTAAGCATTCAAGCATTCAAGCACCTGTCACATACCTTAAAATAGCGGTCAATACACATAGTGTAAAGGTGATCATACAAGTTTAATAGTACAATAGATAGCGAAAACGTTTACGCGTAACCAACATGTAACATGTAGCAAAGTGAAGCTAGTAGGTTATCGGCAATGAAATATGCACAGACGTGACTGCGAGTTGTAGAATGCGCAACACATATCACCACTGTGACATGTGAAGAAAACCCTTAGCAACCCCTGTCCATGACATGTGCTGAGTCCAAACAATAGTACTATCATTGCTAAGGTGTCAGGCAACAATCACTGTGTAAACATAACATACAAGCATTCATCGAATAACACGTAGCATGCAATAACGGTCAGCGTATAAAAGTGTTTGCGTTGTGTGTCGATTGTGATTTGAATAAGTAACGTATGTAACACCCAAAAGTGCGTAAAGCAAAAAGGGTTCGAGTATACTCACAGATTGTGTTTAGTAAATAAACACTCTATTGGATTGAAGGGAGCGCTGGAAAGTTAGCCTGATTACAGGACGATAGCATAAGCAATTGAACGGCGCCGTAAATGGTGATGTCACACCCCGACCGCGTAAAACAACAAACCACGGCGGAAACGTCGGGGAGTGGAGCGACAGAATTATTGTTTCAACAACCATGGTAATTAAAGTTATGTATTATTGATTAAAGTGTTTACAATGTCTTGGGATTAAACAAAAACATAACATAATTAACTGTCTTTTAAGTCACTAAGGCCTATGTCCGCCTAAGTGAAGCACAAACATCATCATGCATTAGCACCTGAAACACATGCGAAAAATAGGTACGTCAGTATAAAAATGCCTGTGAGATACATATGTTTTGTTTATGCAGGATTCATGACTTGTAGTTAAAAAAAGTGTTTAACAAAAATGTAGTCATGAACCTTGTAAAACTGTTTTCTTTTATAAATTCATACGAAAATCGAAGTGAAAATCAAATGATAATTAAAGGATAATGCATGGTTAAATGAATAACCAAGTAAAAGTGAATTTGTATAAAATATGTAATTTGTAAAACAATGTCATGTCCTTGTATAAAATGTTTCATGTCTTGTCAAAGTGGTTTAGATAACGCAACAATATGTAATACAATAAAACCACTTATATATAGGAAGTACCAGCGGCGTATCCACCATGCTTTTATCATATAACACATAGCCCCGTTACATAAGTCACTTATCAATAACCAACCACAATGTCTTGTCAAATGTCAAAATGTTTATGTGTAAACCATGTTCAATGTCATGTGAGAAATGTATCATGTATAACCAAATGTAATGCATAGCAAGCAGAAAGTATCTACTCAAACTATGTGATAATGTCAATGTGAAGACAAATGTCATGTATGGTGAATAACTAATAATTACTCAACCCCATAGGAAAAATGTACAAAACAAGGTTTTTGAATAAACATAAGTTTAAATCAAATGTTATGTTTTGCGGAAAACAATGCTTTATGATTACAAACATTTATGCAGTAATGTTAATCGCATACATTCAAGCCTTCCGACTGTGGCGACAAACCCTTAAACAAATTAAAGGTTTATCTAAATCATGTATATCGGATTCTGTCATTCCCAATGTAAAACCCATGAGGATCTTTCAATGATATCAAACAGAGACTTGTGTAAGTGCGGAAATCAAACACAAGTGGATTCAAGAATATATGTAATCGAAACCAAACAATATAATGAAAACAAACCAGAAACTTGCATTCACTGATTAACTTGTGACTGATACAAGACTTCCAACAAGGTTTCGGCTGCCTATCCTTTGCGCTAACTGATCAATCTCAACCTAATGGTTGAGGTTTTCTTAAATACAAAACATATGGGTTTAAACCCTTAGGCCCACTCAAAACCATCTAACAAACCCAACCCATACATATCGACCCAAAAGATTAATAAACAAAACATACTAATCAACCCCTAGACTTTGTAACCATCCATGCATAAACCTTCAGGTTCCAACAATCTCCCCCTAGGTTTATGCGTGGAGGTCCTTGAGACTTCAACGTTCACTGTTACCACCTAATCGATCCTTGAGCCCACCAAATCCTTTTGTGCGAATGTGAATTGCTGAAGCAACAGCAGCAGTCCACCCTTTTGCTATCTCTTCATACTTTTCAGTAGCTCTAATTTGATTACAAGCTAGAACTTCCAAATATTCATAGGCAAGATTTAACAAATCAACTTGATCAACCATACGAAAACTCACATCATCATCACACACCATCACTGCCTGTCCTAGACGCTCATCATAAGCCCAGAAATGCAAGGTCTTCAGAGCACCTTTCAGAATTTTCTTAACCAAAGGAATCATCTTTTCCTTGTCAGTTGGAGGCCAGTGTACTATCTTCATTCGCTTGTTGGTGTATGGATCTCAAACTCCTCTTTCAGCTGGTGTAACTATCGATTCAGCAGTATGCATCGAAGGAAACTTGTGAGCAACTTCCCTTTGCAGTCTCTCAAAGAACAAATATCCACGACCTCCAGGTTTATCATCCACATAAGGTGACTTTAACAAATTTATCAAATCAACCTTTGTAAATGTTTGAAACTGAGCAGGATTTTTATACCATTCAACAGGACTAACCTTTCTCTTAATCCACCACCGTCGTCGGTCATGATCAAAACCCCAGCTAACTACACCAGAACGATTTCCAACTTTATCATAGAGAGTTTCACCCACATCCATCAGATGATGAGTAGCATTGGCATCTTCGTCCTCTGGATTCAGATTCTTGTTTTTCAGGATCACAAACTCTCTTTTCTTCTTGATTCTTTCAGCTTTTGCCTTGTCAGCAGTTGGATCAATAACTCTTATGAAGTATTGTTCCATAGCAGCATGCCTATCCGCATCATCCTTAGCAAAAGCTCTTGCTCTATCTTCATCAACTTTTCTTCGACTTTCCACATCAGTTGGATCAGAAAATTCTCTACCAAACTTCTTTTCCGACTTACTGCGTAAATCATAAACCATGTTAAACAACAAACTGACGTCGCCTTGAAGCTGATCAATTTGTTGATTCTTTTGAACTATGGTGTCTTCAAGCTGAATAATCTGTGAATCGAATCTTGCTGAAGCACAACTAATCGTTTCTTCATTTCCCTCATACTGATAAACTCATCATCATCACTTGAATCATCATCAAATAGCATCCTCAATGGCTCTTCAGGCCTCTTACCACTTGAGCTACCAGGCTCATCATGAGCAATTCCAGATGGACCTGCATTTTAAGAGGTAACAGGTGGCATTGGCCCAATGACAGGATCAGAAATAACATCTGTAGCTGGTGTATCTGCAGTGGTGGTTTCCAAATCACTTCTTTGAGTAACAACGTTAAACTCAAAGATATCTTCAGTAGCGGTGGTGGTATCAGTGACATTCTTCTCAAAATCGAAGTCATATAAGCCATCATCATCTTCAGCAACATTCATGGGTTGATCTTTGTTTTGTTCAACATACATTCCGAGTTGAGGATCCCTCCTTTTCCGCTTTAAAGGCAATGAATCAGGATCCTTTGGGTTCTCACTTGGCTCTTCATAAGATACATAAAGATTGGAAGGAGGATTTCCCATCTTATCAGTCAAATATTTTAACAACAAAGCCAAATTTTCAGCAGAAATCACAGGATGAATAGTAGAAACAGTAGTATCAGCTTCACTTTCAGGAGGAAGTTCTTCATCATCTCCTGACTCACACATTATCTCTATGCCCTCATCGTCAGAGGTGATAGTGAGAACCTCTGTCTCAGGCTCATCCTCAGCCACACCTTGAACATCATGCTCTTCAGCAACCATAGCATTCAAGGGTACGTTGACTTGCGAAGCATCTACAGGAGCAGGTTGCATTTGCACTGGCTCAGCAACTGCATCTTCAGTCTCAGCAAACTGACAAAACTTCTCCAGAGGAATTAAACCTTCAAATCTCTTTTCAGTACCCTTTTTAGGAGTGAGAGCACCAAAACAAGCAGGACCCATGGGCTTCAACTCCAAAGTATTTCCAGATCTCACCAACTCTGGATAACGAGCATTAAGAATCATCTGCAAAAATCTTGGATACATAAGAAACTTGTCCTTTCGAACTCCTGTCACATTTCTCTTCATGCCTTCGAATATATACTTCGAGTAATTAAAAGGCTCATTTGTTATCAGACAAGTAAGAGCAACAGACTGTGTAATGTTTAACTGATCAGTGCCACTCCTTGGTTTTCTGTCATGCAGAGAATGAACATGTGCACTAACAGACGCCAATAAGGATGCACAAATTTCTTCACCAACGATGGGTACTTTCCTTCATAGCTTAATCCTGGCAAAATCGCTTCTACAGTTCCTGCTGGAAGCTCAATAGGATCAGTTTCTTGATCGTTGAACTGTAGCACCTCCCGTATCATCTGCTCGGTCACAGTAATAGTCTTATTTTGAATCTCAGCAATTAAGGCTCCCTTGCCTTCAGCTTCAAGTGCATCAAACCTTGCAGTCTTCCAGAAATCTTGAATAAGGCTTTCGTAAACAACAGGGTTTTCCCGAAGTGCATGAACTATCATGCAACTGTTTAGGCCCTTGATTAATGACGTAAACATTCTCTTGTGATTCTCTGGGGGTGGAGCTAGATAACCTACTTGATTGTGCGTTGAGATAAATTTTAAATCCATATCCTACACAAAACGAAACCATTAAGCATAGAAACATGAAAAGAAATTTTTAATCTACTTAGTTCAAAAAATAAACAGGTCATTTTGAATTAGCAGCTAACAACATAGGTTGCGGGTAATACACATGAATCGAGTCGAGACCATGAGGTTTCGAGTCGAGACCATGAGGTTTCGAGTCGAGACCTCAGTCGAGATTGAGTAAATTTTAACCGAGACCTCAGTCGAGACTAACAAGTTTGAGTCGAGACCCTAATCGAGACAGACGAGGTTGCGACTCGCAACTAGACGTCTCGAGTCCTCACATGTGTTCAGTCGCAATCCCAGTCGAGACCCCATAAACAACTTTAATCTGCTTAATTTTGGATCAGAAACCCAAAAAATCCCTATGATTTCTTTGAAGACCAACATAAACCTAAATTAGGGTTCTTCATCACATTCAAATCTTCAACAAGTCTTCATATAATCTTCAAACAACCTGCAAAACTCCATACAAATCATCATCATACCTTTAAATCTTTATGAATCGAGACCAGAAAAGGCTTTGAAACATGTGAACTTCACCGGAATCAAACAAGAACTTGCCGGAAAACGAGAGAGAGAATATGAACTGTCCTTTTGTGATTTCGAGTACAAATGAGGTCTCGACTCGAGACCACATTTTATATTCAAAGGCTGTGGGCTGGGCTTCTTTACTGGGTCGAGACCAGTAGTTTGAGCCGAGATCACTTAACAATTCACTCGAGACAACAATTTCTTTACTTTAATTTCCTTTACATTTTCAAAATTTCTTTAAAAATAGAATAAGATCTTTATTTTATGTGATGACCCATTTAACTTCCCGAGCACGTTTTTTGTCACACCCCGACCACGTAGAACATACAAAACGTGGCGGAAACGTCGGGGAGTGTTGTAACAGAATTAATGTTTCAAATCCATGGCAATTGAAGTTTCGTTTTATTGATTAAAAGTGTTACAATGTCTTAACAAACAAAGAAATACAACATAATTAACTAGTCTTGCATCTTTTATTGTCACTAAAGCCCAAGTCTGCCTATGTGTATCTTGATCATCTTATGCAACAGCTCCTGAAAAACACATGTGAAAATAGGTACGTCAGCATAAAAATGCCGGTGAGATACATAGGTTTTGTGAAAATAGGTTTCATGACTTATGTTTGAGAAAATGTTTAGTCATGAACCTTGTTATTTGCTTTGTTTTGTAAATCATTTGAAAATCGATAAGATCAGACGATATGTATAAATAATGTATGGTTAAATGAATAACCAAGTAAAATGAGTTTGTATTTGATAAGTTGTTTGTAAATCAATGTCTTGTGAAAAATATGTTATTTGTATAAAATGTTCTATGTCTCAACTTGAAATGATTCAGATAACGCTACAATATGTAATACCATACAAACACTTATATATAGGAAGTACCAGCGGCGTATCCACCATGCTTGTATCATATTACACACGCCTCGTTACTTAAATCAGTTACACAAACCAAACCAACAATGTAAGATGTCTATGTTTAAACCAATTGTCCTATCAAAATGTAAGCATATGATGAATAAGAAATGTACTAAGTATGCTACAACATACATACATAGCATGTGAACTGAAATATCTGTACTAAGTATGCAACAACAGACATACATAGCATGTGAACTGAAATATCTGTACTAAGTATGCAACAACAGACATACATAGTATGTGAACTGAAATATCTGTACTAAGTATGCAACAACAGACATACATAGCATGTGAACTGTACTAAGTAATGCACACAAATGGGCACACCTAGCATAAACACAATGAAATCATGTACTATAATGTACTAATGAACATAGCAGGTATATGATGTGAAAACAGGAAAACATGAAAGTAACAAGTAGGCACATGTGTTTCACCCCAAAACAGTTTGGAAAACAGTAAAAGAGGGGTCTATGTACTCACTTGAGATTGCTTAGTAGTCCTTGAGTAACAACCAAACAATGCTAGAGATCACGGATATCAAACGGTACCTAATATAGGTAACTATGTTAATAAACCGGACCTAAATCGGAGGATCGGACAGAATGTGGGTTCGTAAACCAAACGAGTATAGAGACTCGTGTCATATGGTTTAACAAAGCCTACATACTAAATGAAACCTAACCTAAGTGCTTTCGACCCATTACGACCCGTTTAGGTAACTTATGCTACTTTAACGCGTCGTTCGCGTGAAACGCGTTCGGACCGCTTAACTAGTCCCGTGACAAGCGTTATATGCCTAAACATGTTATATAATCAGTTATGTGACAAAAGATTAGGTTACATATGCTTAATTACCAATTATACATGAAAAGGGTATTCTGGTAATTTACCTAAGGCATATAAACTACCTATCATACAACTACTTAAACGTAGCGACCATAAGGTATAACCTCGGAAGGTTATTCCCTACCTACTATGGTCACCTAATGTATTTGGTCGGATCCTAATGATCGACCAAACTGGGTCGGGTTCGAGGTATAAGCGATTTATCAGATCGCTTACCCTACGACCCTAGACAACGTGGTAATCAGTAGGCATAGTCCCAAGGGACTATAACCAACGTGATTACACTCACGTTGCGAAGTTCAAACAAACTTCGCATTGACCATAACTGGTCAATGTAGAAAGTCAAACAAAGTTTGACTTTCAGACTCGAAAGACTCGAAAAGCAATAAAAGAACGAAAGAATACTTACGAAGGGTCCCCGAATGCTAATCTCGATCCAAGAATCTCAGGTATGAAACAATGGTTTCAACTTAGAGTTCCTAAGATCAAGATTCTAGTGATTTTAGCAATGGGGGTGGATGGGTATTTATAGGAATACCCAAACCGTTAAGATCGCTTGTCGAATATCGTGCCTTAATCGCATCCGTACAAGTGTTGGAAAGTTGTGGTGACTAAAATTTGGTTCTTATCCGCTGACTAAGCAAGTTAGAATGTGTGGTTGTGAATTAAACAACTGTTAATACATCGAATCTGGTCCCGAAAATGAAAAACTGAGTTTTCTGTCCAGTTAAGGCACTCGCGTAGCGCGACTGCATAGGCCCTTAGGGCTCGCGCTACGCCACTGCCCCCATGTTTCAGCAATGTTTCAAAGTTGGCAGAAATGGTCCCTGCACGTGTTTAAGGCCTTTTTCGATGCGTTTGAACCCCGTTAACCTCATTTTAAGGCTCTAAAATGAAGTTAAAGTATAGGGAACTCAAAACATGCTCAAAAATATGCCGGAGGTTGGTTCGTTTGGCCGTACGAACGCGATGTTCGCTTAATTACGACGGAATGCGCATAAGCGCGAAAAACGATCCAAATGACGTGACGAATGGATTTTTGGCAAGCCAAACACTAAAGCATAATATATTCATGCTTACATAAATTTTTGGAAGTCCGGATGTATTCAGAACGTAAGTTATGCGCAAAAATGCAAACTTGTGCACTTTTTGACACTTTTAGTCCCTGAATGACCCAAAAGTTTATTTTAGCACACCGAACCCCTCAAAGCCTATTTCTAAGCTATGTAAAGGATATTTATGGTATGTTTAACTTATGGTCATGTTCCGGAATGTCTGTTACAGTTCAAATTGGCATACTTTCGTAGTTTGTCAACTTTAGTCCCTGTAAGCGATATAACTTTGATTTCACCACACCAAACCTTCCAAAACTTATATCTAAGTTATGTAAAGGTTATATAAGGTATGTTAAGCCTATTTCACTATTCCGGAGTGTTCGTTGCATTAAACTGGTTATATTTACGCATCAGTGCGTGTATAACCTTCCAGAAACCGATTTAGAGCTTGAAATCGAACAAGAGTTGATATGTGCAATCGATACACATATTTTTACAAATCCCAAGTATGAAATACAATATTTCATTGGTTTGGCATTTGATTGATGGTTGGAGTGACACAGGTGTCACAGTCTCCCCTACTTTAGGAAATTTCGTCCCGAAATTAATTCGTAGGAGTCTATCTGTGACTTTTTGTCAAATAACCACCAGAGATATGTAAGGCATAATCTTGTAATTTCTCTTTAACGGACATTTTTCAGAAAGGAAAAATGAACGGAGTTATTTTCAACATTCATTCTTTAGAAAATGGAACATGAAGGAATAAACAAGGATATTCATTTCCCTCGATGGATATTCTTCAGAAACAAAAATGAACGGAAAAGTCATTTTTCACAACATATTCAGAAACAAAAATGAACGGAAAAGTCATTTTTCACAACATCTTCAGAAACAAAAATGAACGGAAAAGTCATTTTTCACAACATCTTCAGAAACAAAAATGAACGGAAAAGTCATTTTTCACAACATCTTCAGAAACAAAAATGAACGGAAAAGTCATTTTTCACAACATCTTCAGAAACAAAAATGAACGGAAAAGTCATTTTTCACAATATCTTCAGAAACAAAAATGAACGGAAAAGTCATTTTTCACAACATCTTCAGAAACAAAAATGAACGGAAAAGTCATTTTTCACAACATCTTCAGAAACAAAAATGAACGGAAAAGTCATTTTTCACAACATCTTCAGAAACAAAAATGAACGGAAAAGTCATTTTTCACAACATCTTCAGAAACAAAAATGAACGGAAAAGTCATTTTTCACAATATCTTCAGAAACAAAAATGAACGGAAAAGTCATTTTCCAGACACACGACCAAACTAGCTATGGTTTCCGTGCACTGAATTCCATAATTATGTATCCATCCATAATTACGCAATTCCTTGCATAGTCCGCACAATTTGCTAGTAATGTGAAGGGAAAAAAATCAAACCTGTGATGAGTGTGACTAGACCACCATAGGGTCCTTTTAATTAGATCGACAATTGATCCTTTTAATTAGGCCACCAAGGAGTCCTTTCAGCTATATCATCACATGATATTCCTAACCAGATTTTTGGATCAATCTGTTTACCTAGACCACTCAGGGGTCTAATTATGGAATAGTACTATATAATCCAAGGGTCTTTACTACAACGTAGAAGCCCATTGAGGATTTAATATAGTACCTTTGGATATCCTACTATGAATCCCTTATACGAAGATATGGAAGATTCTACGAGGATTTGGATAACAAAAACTTGGATTACACCAAAATCATAAAAGGAAACACATAAGCACATAATCACATAGTTGTTTAATTTAACCTTTAAGTTGTTGTCTTTGGACGCGGATACTTAAAGCACGCCAGGAATCCAATTCGTGGATTTCATTTGGCACTTTAATCATTTCAAGAATATATTCATGAAGATAGGATGATCTACCAAAAATTCGATTTTCGTTTTCAGGAAAACGCAATATTCGAATTAAGGTACACAATAATTTAGGACATACGGAAATACCCTTGGGTACCCTATTAAGAATTTATAGTGGTACTTGGGGTATTCGTACAGAATTATAACTTGCACCTTGTACTTCGTCTCTTTGCAAGAGACGGGTACTTAGGATCTTTGTGTAAAACGCAAGAGATTGTAAAATGGAAGAATTTGGGGGTTTGTCTGTTCTTCAAGGAATGCGGTTCCCCGATTGTCGGTATTGTAAGGGATATGTTGTTTATACATACAATCACATAAATACATTACAATGTAAATAAAAGATTTATTTATAAACAATGATAACAACTGTTTCACGGACATTGACAACAAAAGAAAATAATACATAAGACATGATTATTTCTAAAGGGTGTTGTCTTCTAGTCGATCAGATGCTCATCTCTGTGCTGGATTAGCATTTGCAAGCTTTGGGCAATTTCTTCAGAAATGTCCCATCTCGCCACACTTGTAGCAAGAACCTGGTGGAAAGCGAGCTCGGGCAGGTTTGTTGTTAGCTTGATTTGGTGCAACTGCTGCTACGCAAACTTTTGCCGCATGGCCTTTACGTCCACAAATTTGGCATTCGCGGCACTTCATACTGGCATGATGATGTAGGCCACATTGATTGCACTAGGGCGAAGTTCCATTGTATGGCTTCCTAGTACGGGGTTGTGCTGGTTGGTTGGGGACGGCTTGATCATTGTGAGTAACCATGGCGAAGTTTTGAGAAGCCTTTCGCTTCTTTGACTGCTCAGGGGATCCAGTCTGACCATCCATGGTCTTTGATTCCTCGATTGGTTTCGATTCCTCGACCGGTTTCTTGTCACCCTTTCGGAAAAGCTTACGTTTCCTGATCTGAGATTCAGTCAAAGTTGCAGATAGCTCAATGGCCTGCCTAACCGTAGTGGGGTTACTACCGGTAACAATGTCTTGAACTGAGTCAGGGAGACCATCAATGTATTTTTCGATCGCCTTATCCAAAGGCGTAACCATGGTAGGACACAACAGGCTCAGCTCCTCATATCGATCAGTGTATGCTCGATGTTCACCGCTGTCTTGCTTAAGATCGTCAAATTCCCTTTCCAATGCCCTAATCTCGTGACGAGGACAGAATTCCTTCATCATCAGTGCTCGAAGTTCTTCCCAAGTTTGGGCCAGTGCCACTTCGGCACCCCTATCTCTTACCACACCGTTCCACCACGTCAAAGCTCGTTTCTCAAAGACACTAGATGCGAAGTCTACCTTTCGCTCATTTGGACATTGAACATGCCTGAAGGTGCTCTCTAGACTCTCGAACCATTGCAGAAGTGCAGTCGCTCCTTGAGACCCAGAAAACTTTGATGGCTTGGCCGAGTTGAACGTCTTGAAGTTGCAGAGAGCATTATTGTTGTTGATGGCTTGGTGACATTGGGCAACGATGATCGGGATTGCAGGAGTCATTTGCTGTGTAATGACAGCTGCCAGCTCGTCAACAGATACTGGATTTTCGCGTCGTGGAGGCATTCTAAAAGAGAAGAACATGAAAGGAAACGAGTGAGAGAATTAGACGAAAAGAATGAGATGAACAAATCTGATGAAAGCAAGGGTAGTGGTCATTTGTTTGTTACTACAAAGCAACAAACGACACACAGTGACTAAATTAAAGTAAATGGATCAAAAATAATGTATCGCGAAGACATGCTCGCCTATAAGTGAACACTCATCCCAAGAATTCCCAGGTAAGCACAACTGGTCTTGCGTCTGATGAGATGTATACGAAGTGCTTGCCTAGACAGAAAATCCAGAATACAGGCATTCACCCTTCCAGTTTGCACGTGTTCACATTATTTAAAACCCAAAACCTTGACGAGATTTTGAAAATTCAAAGGGGTTCAAAACCATATAACAGAGGGTTCAAAACCTAGTAATTAATCATCCTAGAACAGATGATTAGTTTTCGAAGCGGTTTTGAAATTTATGTTCTTGTTGTGGTCGTCACCTAAGGATAGGTGACAGTATTGTTTTATGACTAAACGCAAGTAAACTCGCGTTAGGGTCCTAAGAAGGTTATAGACTAGGTCAAAGCATTACTAATAACCTAATTCCCTATAACCATTGGCTCTGATACCATCTTTTCTGTCACACCCCGACCACGTAGAACATACAAAACGTGGCGGAAACGTCGGGGAGTGTTGTAACAGAATTAATGTTTCAAATCCATGGCAATTGAAGTTTCGTTTTATTGATTAAAAGTGTTACAATGTCTTAACAAACAAAGAAATACAACATAATTAACTAGTCTTGCATCTTTTATTGTCACTAAAGCCCAAGTCTGCCTATGTGTATCTTGATCATCTTATGCAACAGCTCCTGAAAAACACATGTGAAAATAGGTACGTCAGCATAAAAATGCCGGTGAGATACATAGGTTTTGTGAAAATAGGTTTCATGACTTATGTTTGAGAAAATGTTTAGTCATGAACCTTGTTATTTGCTTTGTTTTGTAAATCATTTGAAAATCGATAAGATCAGATGATATGTATAAATAATGTATGGTTAAATGAATAACCAAGTAAAATGAGTTTGTATTTGATAAGTTGTTTGTAAATCAATGTCTTGTGAAAAATATGTTATTTGTATAAAATGTTCTATGTCTCAACTTGAAATGATTCAGATAACGCTACAATATGTAATACCATACAAACACTTATATATAGGAAGTACCAGCGGCATATCCACCATGCTTGTATCATATTACACACGCCTCGTTACTTAAATCACTTACACAAACCAAACCAACAATGTAAGATGTCTATGTTTAAACCAATTGTCCTATCAAAATGTAAGCATATGATGAATAAGAAATGTACTAAGTATGCTACAACATACATACATAGCATGTGAACTGAAATATCTGTACTAAGTATGCAACAAAAGACATACATAGCATGTGAACTGAAATATCTGTACTAAGTATGCAACAACAGACATACATAGTATGTGAACTGAAATATCTGTACTAAGTATGCAACAACAGACATACATAGCATGTGAACTGTACTAAGTAATGCACACAAATGGGCACACCTAGCATAAACACAATGAAATCATGTACTATAATGTACTAATGAACATAGCAGGTATATGATGTGAAAACAGGAAAGCATGAAAGTAACAAGTAGGCACATGTGTTTCACCCCAAAACAGTTTGGAAAACAGTAAAAGAGGGGTCTATGTACTCACTTGAGATTGCTTAGTAGTCCTTGAGTAACAACCAAACAATGCTAGAGATCGCGGATATCAAACGGTACCTAATATAGGTAACTATGTTAATAAACCGGACCTAAATCGGAGGATCGGACAGAAAGTGGGTTCGTAAACCAAACGAGTATAGAGACTCGTGTCATATGGTTTAACAAAGCCTACATACTAAATGAAACCTAACCTAAGTGCTTTCGACCCATTACGACCCGTTTAGGTAACTTATGCTACTTTAACGCGTCGTTCGCGTGAAACGCGTTCGGACCGCTTAACTTGTGACAACTCGTATTTCCGAACCTATCTTTGTACTTTGATGTAACCTAGGTGAACGTGATTCAATTATATGAACTTGATTGATTTAGTTAATATTACGATTATGTGTCTATGTGTATATATGTATGTTGTAGTCGCACAACACAACCCAACCGCACAAGCCTTTGGGCTTTACAAATCTCGGCCTACTTCTCTTTAACTCGAACCAAAGGGGAGCCCATGTGAAGGGTTCGGCCCACTCCCACCATACGCATACATGGATCCTTTGAGAGTTGTTTCTCATTACTTGCAATCACATTACACACCCACAAACCCTAGCTCTTCTCTCTCTCTCTCTCATGATCCGAAGGCAGCCAAACATCCTCCTCATCGAAGATCTTGTGTTCGGATCAATCCCCTACCCTCTTCTTTAATCGGTTAGTGTGTTTGATTTATAATTAGTTGTACGATGTTATGATTTCATGATTGGATCAAACGATTGTGGTTGTATGAATGATGAACAATGATATTATGTATGGATGTTTAACGATTTAATCTGGAACCGAATGCTTGTTAAATCGGTTGATATGTGTATGCTTCGGAATGTTAATCATGCGATGTTTATATATGATTGTTGATTGTGTGATGTCACAAGTAATCGGCTGCTATATATTAGGTTTGAATGAGTGTTGGGTTGTCATGATTGGAATGCATGCTTGTGATCAAAAGTGTAAATTATGTTAGCACATGATGATCTGTAAATTGTCAGAATCTAATTCTTTTAATAGCATCACAATCTATAGAATCGGAGGTATGTATGAATTAAGGAAAAGGTTATAATATTGATAAAGAGTCATGATTGGACAATGATTGGTAGTTATTTGACTTTGTGACATAGTATGATTTGTTTACAAGTAATATACACTAGGGATGATGGATGGTATGCATGTGATCTACTGACAAGTTGTAGGAATATGTGTGAATTAAATGGATATCATGATCATTATCAATACATGTGACAACCTTATAATCGGCCAATCTTATACTTTCTAGTAGTCAAAATCACACATGTGTTGTCAGGAGAGTTATCAAGTTTCATGTGGAAAACTACCATGCATAGAAGTCTTTGTCGGCCATTGATGATTTGTTTAATGAATGTTTGGTAATTTATATATTAATTTATCGATGATTGATTAAAGGGTTTCGTTGATGTTTGATCGTGTAACTGTTAGCATTGATTGACTTGGATAGAAATATGGAAACTGTTAATTGGTCAACCGAATTGATAGAAAAATATGTAACTGATATGCATGAAAATCGGATAATCAAACTAATCGCACAAGGCTTCTTGGTCGTATAAGACGTCCCTAGTCGCACAAGACTATTGGATCGCACAAGCTATGTTTTCTTGATAACTGTTGGGCCTCAAAGCCCAAAGACCAATCGCACAAATAACACTAGTCGCACAAGATTATATGAACAGCATGAATCACACAAGTTGATTGTTGGTTGAATGTTTGGGCCGTGTTTATGCTTATAGACTTGTTGGGTTTCGTGTTATTGGGCCGGGTACTAATGGGTGTCAACGGATGACTCGCACAAGGCCGTTAGACTTGTGCGAGCCCAATCTTTTGGTCATACAAGTTCGAATATGCTAGGACTGTACAACGTGATGCGTGTTTGCCATGATCTATATGTGTTCGTAACTTGCTATCTCTGTGTAAGCATACGTGCTTTACTTGAATCTAGACCTGACTTGTGTGGTAACCATGCTAGGACGTGGTTAGCCTCAACTAGCTCGATTGACCTTTCTGTGTATCTGCCGAGCAAACCAAGGTGAGTTCACACTCTACAAAGCATGGGATTCCCAGGGGTTGGGAATGGGGTTAAGGAATATGGATTCCTCGTCCTTTCTTGGGTAGGACAGTAATGGTTCAGGAATGTAATTCCTCGTCCTCACGGACAGATAACTATACTAGACCAAAACTCTCTATCACGAAGTCCCTCCTTTTTATATCGACTTAATCGCCGAGCCAATGGCGAGCGGGTCATTAGTTAGATAGCGCTATTTAGGTCTGACAAGCCTCACACCGTGCCGCAGAGGACGGGCGTGAACTAATGGATCTGGGGCACGTCAATGCTGATAGACATTGACAGTTCTCACACCGTGCCGCAGAGGACGGGCGTGAACTAATGGATCTGGGGCACGTCAATGCTGATAGACATTGACAGTTTCAGGGCACTTAAACATGACTTCAGTCAGTAGTCGATATGGTAACGAGTCTAGTGGATACACGGGGTAGCCCCCACGGCCGAAATGCCAGATAACTATCATGGGGTAGCCCCCACGGCCGAAATGCCAGATAACTATCATGGGGTAGCCCCCACGGCAGGATTGCCAGAGTAAATGGGATAAACAAAGGGTTAAACAAATCACATTTTCAACTATGGGGTAACCCCCACGGCCGGATGCCAATTAAAGGAAACGGTTTTTGGAACAACTTAAAATGAACACCCAACCGTGAACTCACTCAACTTGTTGTTGACTCGTTACTACATGCTTTGCAGGTTTATAGGTACTTAGCTGGAGCTTGCACAAGGAAGAGTCGTTGTGGGACATGGACAGCTGTGTGCCATGTTAAACATTTGGATATTTGAACTCTTGTTTTGGTTTTAAACATTATGCTTCCGCTCATAACTTAACTATGTTTGCTTTGGACACTAATCATGTTGGTTGGACTTTTACACTTAATTATTTACTTGTTCAATATGATTAGTGGTTTGATCCTGGTCAGTCACGCCTCCAAGCGGTGATACTCCGCATGTGGATTTTGGGGGTGTGACAGATTGGTATCAGAGCCATTGGTTATATAGAACTTGGTTTTAATAAGGGAAAATGATTTTTGTTAAAACCAGACTATAACCTGTACAGTGCTCTACGATCCACAACGACGCTTCACTCCATGTGCAAGGCTCAACATTCTAGGTGATATGGATTATGTTTATATTGCCTACTTGCTAGATTGCATAGAACTTTGCTCATGGTATGCTTAGATAAACGTAGCAACTATAGTTTGAAAACACATTTGTGCTTGCTCCCTACTGTCACTACACACTTACGTACATTCGCGACACCTTTCCTACTTGTGTTTCTTTCGATGTGAAGATCATGAGGGAACGTGTGAACCTAACTCAAGCCAGCTGACGGCTCTTATCAACGAACAAGTTACGGCAGCACTCGCAGCCGCCCAGGCAGGAGGTATAACCTACTGTTACGAACCTATCCTAGGATGTTAGATCCTACTCTCATGACCCAACTCTCGCGCTTAACCCGGTCTTTCTTCCTCGCGTAACAAGGTCAGAACGCTCAGCCGCCTGTAGGCACATTCAGGACGTTCATGGACTGTCGTCTTAGTACTTTCAGTGCAACTAAAGGAGCTGTTAGACTCCTCCATTGGTTTACAAAGCTCGAGACTGTCTTAGAGAATGTGTGAATGCCCTGAGACTCATAGGGTGAAGTACGCCACTGGTACTCTCGAAGGCACTAAGTTTACTTGGTGGAACTCGCAAGTTCAGATGCTGGGGCTGGCGGCTGCTAATGCCACCCCATGGAATGATTCTTAAGGAACTGATCCAAACGTGAATGCCGTAGTCGAGATGACATCCGCAAACTGGAAGTGGAGTTCTTAAACCTGAAGATGACAAGGTCAGAGATAGAAGCATACACGAAACGATCCAACGAATTGACAGTGTTATGTCCAACAATGGTGGATCCTCTCGTCAAGCGCATTGAGCTGTACCTCAAAGGCTTAGTACCAGAGATTCAAAGTCATGTGACATAGGCCAACCTTGCAACTATTCAGGATGTTACTCGTCTTGCTCAACGTCTCTCAGATCAGGCGATAGGACAGAACAAACTGCCGAAGCGTATTAATGCTGCTACAACTACTTCGGATGCTCCCAGTGACAACAAACGCAAGTGGAATGGAAATTTAAGCAAGGGTTTTACTTCGGTTCAATCTTAGTCGAGTACAGGAGCCCCAGTCAGCAGACTTTTGGTAATCGAAGTCAGGGTGGATACGAGGGAAACCACCCTAAGTGCTATCGATGTAATTTGCACCACAGCGGGCAGTGCAACAAGGATCGTCGTTAGAGATGCAACAAGCTTAGTCATGGAGCCAAAGATTGTAGAAGCTCACATCCTGCAAACCAGAACCGATAACAGCAGCCACAAGCTCCACAAAATCAGCAGCAACAGCAGGATAACAAGGGATGTTATCAGTGTGGTGCTGGAGATCATTTCATGAGACACTACCCACGGCTGAACCAGAATCAGAATCACAACCAAGGAAACAGGAACCATAATGGAGACAACAACGGGGGTAATAACGACGGCAATGGTGCCAGGGGTCGAGTCTTCGTGATTGGTCAGGGTGATGCTAGGAATGACCCCAACGTATGATGGTTTCGACGTCGTTATTGGTATGGACTGGATTCCCAACACCAAGCAGAGATTCTTTGCAATGAGAAGATCGTTCGTATTCCTCGCCCAGGCGATGAACCTTTCATGATTTGTGGCGACAAGAGTGGTGCTGTTGTGAGCATCATTTCTTCCCTTAAGGCCCAAAAGTGTTTGCGTAAGGGCCACACTACCTTTCTGGCTCTCGTTACCGACACCTTGAAGAAAGAAAGGAAGATAGAAGATTTTCCGATTGTACGCGACTATCCTGAGGTATTTCCTGAGGAACTACCTGGCCTCCCGCCTCATCGTCAGGTCGAGTTTCAAATCGAGTTAGCCCCTGGAGCGGCACCCATAGCTCGTGCACCGTATCGTTTAGTTCCATCAGAGTTGAAAGAGCTATCTACGCAACTACAAGAACTCTTAGATAAGGGTTTTATTCGTCCTAGCTCTTCGCCCTGGGGAGCTCCAGTGCTATTTATGAAGAAGAAAGACGGTACATTCAGAATGTGCATCGACTACCGTGAACTGAACAAAGTGACTGTGAAGAATCGTTACCCTCTTCCACGCATTGACGACCTATTCAACCAACTGCAAGGGTCGAGCTACTACTCAAAGATTGATTTGAGATCAGGGTATCACCAGCTGAGAGTCCGAGAGGAGGACGTCTCCAAAACAGCCTTCAGAACTCGTTATGGCCACTATGAGTTTTTGGTCACGCCTTTCGGGATGACAAACGCACCGGCGGTCTTCATGGACTTGATGAATCGAGTGTGCAAGCCTTATTTAGACAAATTCGTTATTGTCTTCATCGATGACATCCTGATCTATTCGAAGAGTCAGGAGGAACACAAGCAACATTTACGACTTATTTTGGAACTCCTACGAAAAGAACAGCTGTACGCCAAGTTTTCCAAATGTGACTTCTGGCTTCGAGAAGTCCATTTCTTAGGCCATGTAGTGAACAAGGATGGAATTCACGTTGATCCATCCAAGGTAGAGTTAATCAAGAGCTGGCCTGCACCTCGTACACCTACGGAAATTCGCCAATTCTTGGGATTGGCAGGTTATTACAGGAGATTTATCAAGGATTTTTCTAGTATTGCTCAGCCTCTTACTTCACTAACGCAGAAGGGCGTTGTTTATCGTTGGGGAAACGCTCAGGAGTTAGCGTTTCAGCACTTAAAGGATAGACATTGCAGTGCACCTATCCTTTCATTGCCAGAGGGCACAGACGACTTCGTGGTCTACTGCGACGTATCTATTCAGGGTCTTGGTTGTGTTTTGATGCAGCGGGATAAAGTTATAGCATACGCTTCACGCCAACTCAAGGTTCATGAGAAGAACTACACTACACACGATCTAGAGCTGGGAGCGGTTGTTTTTGCACTTAAGATATGGCGACACTACTTGTATGGCACCAAGTGTGCTATCTACACTGATCACAGAAGCCTCGAACACATCTTTACACAGAAGGAACTCAACATGAGACAACGACGATGGGTCGAACTGCTGAACGATTACGAATGCTCGATCAGGTACCACCCAGGCAAGGCCAATGTTGTGGCCGACGCCCTCAGTCGAAAGGACACTACGCCTAAGCGCGTGCGAGCTTTACAACTTACTATACAGTCTAACCTTCCTTCTCAAATACGAAATGCTCGGGTAGAAGCATTGAAACCAGAAAACGTCAGGGCTGAAGCCCTACGCGGCTCAAGGCAACGCTTAGAACAGAAGGAAGACGGTGCATATTACGTCACGGGACGCATTTGGGTCCCATTTTATGGCAACCTACGAGAGCTTGTGATGGATGAGGCACACAAGTCTCGCTACTCAGTGCATCCTGGTTCGGATAAAATGTACCACGACATCAAAACCACATACTGGTGGCCTAGCATGAAGGCACACATAGCAACTTACGTTAGCAAGTGCTTGACTTGTGCGAGAGTCAAGGCGGAGTACCAGAAACCTTCAGGCCCCCTTCAACAACCAGAGATACCACAATGGAAATGGGAGCAAATTTCCATGGATTTTGTTACTGGCCTACCTAGATCACAACGTGGTAACGATACTATTTGGGTGATCGTGGATCGACTCACGAAGTCTGCTCACTTCTTGGCCAACAAAGAAACAGATAAGTTCTCCACCCTAGCAGAAGTATATCTCAAGGAAGTTGTCTCGAGGCACGGGGTGCCCACCTCTATTATCTCGGATCGAGATGCACGTTTTACATCAGAATTGTGGCAAGCATGCACAAGTCCTTTGGCTCAAGGTTAGACATGAGCACAGCTTATCACCCGTAAACGGATGGGCAGTCTGAACGCACCATCCAGACCCCCGAAGACATGCTTAGGGCATGCGTTATTGACTTTGGAAACGGCTGGGAAAAGCATCTGCCACTTGTGGAATTTTCGTACAATAATAGCTATCACACCAGCATTAAAGCTGCTCCGTTTGAGGCATTGCACGGGCGTAAATGTCGGTCACCCCTTTGTTGGGCAGAGGTGGGGGGATAGTCAGATTACTGGTCCAGAACATGTGGTTGACACAACAGAGAAAATTGCTCAGATACGACAACGAATGGCGGCGGCTCGTGACCGTCAGAAAGTCTACGCCGATCAGGGCAGAAAACCACTAGAGCTCCAGGTTGGGGAGCGTGTACTACTCAAAGTTTCACCCTGGAAGGGTGTGGTTCGTTTTGGCAAACGGGGTAAACTTAATCCATGATACGTTGGACCTTTCGAAGTCATTGAGAAAATAGGCAAGGTGGCCTACAGACTGAACTTACCAGCAGAACTCAGTGCAGTTCACGACGTTTTCCATGTGTCAAATCTGAAGAAGTGTCTGTCAGACGAGACCCACGTAGTTCCTTTGAAGGAGCTCACGATCGACGAACAGTTACGATTCGTCGAGGAACCTGTTGAAATCACGGACCGGGATGTTAAGGTCCTCAAGCGTACTAGAATACCTCTCGTTCGAGTTCGTTGGAACTCACGTCGCGGCCCAGAGTTCACCTGGGAGCGCGAAGATCGGATGAAACAAAAGTATCCCCAACTGTTCGCAACCGGTACAACCACTACTGAGGCTGAAGCTACGGAATTTCGGGACGAAATTCCAGATCAACGGGGGGAGGATGTGACACCCCAGGAAAAACCAGGAAAACCATGCAACTTAACTAGCTTCCTCAGTGAGTACGTGCTAAATTTCGGGACGAAATTTCTTTCAACTTGGGGATAATGTGACAACTCGTATTTCTGAACCTATCTTTGTACTTTGATGTAACCTAGGTGAACGTGATTCGATTATATGAACTTGATTGATTTAGTTAATATTACGATTATGTGTCTATGTGTATATATGTATGTTGTAGTCGCACAACCCAACCCAACCGCACAAGCCTTTGGGCTTTACAAATCTCGACCTACTTCTCTTTAACTCGAACCAAAGGGGAGCCCATGTGAAGGGTTCGGCCCACTCCCACCATACGCATACATGGATCCTTTGAGAGTTGTTTCTCATTACTTGCAATCACATTACACACCCACAAACCCTAGCTCTTCTCTTCTCTCTCTCTCTCACGAACCGAAGGCAGCCAAACATCCTCCTCATCGAAGATCTTGTGTTCGGATCAATCCCCTACCCTCTTCTTTAATCGGTTAGTGTGTTTGATTTATAATTGGTTGTACGATGTTATGATTTCATGATTGGATCAAACGATTGTGGTTGTATGAATGATGAACAATGATATTATGTATGGATGTTTAACGATTTAATCTGGAACCGAATGCTTGTTAAATCGGTTGATATGTGTATGCTTCGGAATGTTAATCATGCGATGTTTATATATGATTGTTGATTGTGTGATGTCACAAGTAATCGGCTGCTATATATTAGGTTTGAATGAGTGTTGGGTTGTCATGATTGGAATGCATGCTTGTGATCAAAAGTGTAAATTATGTTAGCACGTGATGATCTGTAAATTGTCAGAATCTAATTCTTTTAATAGCATCACAATCTATAGAATCGGAGGTATGTATGAATTAAGGAAAAGGTTATAATATTGATAAAGAGTCATGATTGGACAATGATTGGTAGTTATTTGACTTTGTGACATAGTATGATTTGTTTACAAGTAATATACACTAGGGATGATGGATGGTATGCATGTGATCTACTGACAAGTTGTAGGAATATGTGTGAATTAAATGGATATCATGATCATTATCAATACATGTGACAACCTTATAATCGGCCAATCTTATACTTTCTAGTAGTCAAAATCACACATGTGTTGTCAGGAGAGTTATCAAGTTTCATGTGGAAAACTACCATGCATAGAAGTCTTTGTCGGCCATTGATGATTTGTTTAATGAATGTTTGGTAATTTATATATTAATTTATCGATGATTGATTAAAGGGTTTCGTTGATGTTTGATCGTGTAACTGTTAGCATTGATTGACTTGGATAGAAATATGGAAACTGTTAATTGGTCAACCGAATTGATAGAAAAATATGTAACTGATATGCATGAAAATCGGATAATCAAACTAATCGCACAAGGCTTCTTGGTCGTACAAGACGTCCCTAGTCGCACAAGACTATTGGATCGCACAAGCTATGTTTTCTTGATAACTGTTGGGCCTCAAAGCCCAAAGACCAATCGCACAAATAACACTAGTCGCACAAGATTATATGAACAGCATGAATCACACAAGTTGATTGTTGGTTGAATGTTTGGGCCGTGTTTATGCTTATAGACTTGTTGGGTTTCGTGTTATTGGGCCGGGTACTAATGGGTGTCAACGGATGACTCGCACAAGGCCGTTAGACTTGTGCGAGCCCAATCTTTTGGTCATACAAGTTCGGATATGCTAGGACTGTACAACGTGATGCGTGTTTGCCATGATATATATGTGTTCGTAACTTGCTATCTCTGTGTAAGCATACGTGCTTTACTTGAATCTAGACCTGACTTGTGTGGTAACCATGCTAGGACATGGTTAGCCTCAACTAGCTCGATTGACCTTTCTATGTATCTGCCGAGCAAACCAAGGTGAGTTCACACTCTACAAAGCATGGGATTCCCAGGGGTTGGGAATGGGGTTAAGGAATATGGATTCCTCGTCCTTTCTTGGGTAGGACAGTAATGGTTCAGGAATGTAATTCCTCGTCCTCACGGACAGATAACTATACTAGACCAAAACTCTCTATCACGAAGTCCCTCCTTTTTATATCGACTTAATCGCCGAGCCAATGGCGAGCGGGTCATTAGTTAGATAGCGCTATTTAGGTCTGACAAGCCTCACACCGTGCCGCAGAGGACGGGCGTGAACTAATGGATCTGGGGCACGTCAATGCTGATAGACATTGACAGTTTCAGGGCACTTAAACATGACTTCAGTCAGTAGTCGATATGGTAACGAGTCTAGTGGATACACGGGGTAGCCCCCACGGCCGAAATGCCAGATAACTATCATGGGGTAGCCCCCACGGCAGGATTGCCTGAGTAAATGGGATAAACAAAGGGTTAAACAAATCACATTTTCAACTATGTGGTAACCCCCACGGCCGGATGCCAGTTAAAGGAAACTGTTTTTGGAACAACTTAAAACGAACACCCAACCGTGAACTCACTCAACTTGTTGTTGACTCGTTACTACATGCTTTGCAGGTTTATAGGTACTTAGCTGGAGCTTGCACAAGGAAGAGTCGTTGTGGGACATGGACAGCTGTGTGCCATGTTAAACATTTGGATATTTGAACTCTTGATTTGGTTTTAAACATTATGCTTCCACTCATAACTTAACTATGTTTGCTTTGGACACTAATCGTGTTGGTTGGACTTTTACACTTAATTATTTACTTGTTCAATATGATTAGTGGTTTGATCCTGGTCAGTCACGCCTCCAAGCGGTGATACTCCGCATGTGGATTTTGGGGGTGTGACATAACTAGTCCTGTGACAAGCGTTATATGCCTAAACATGTTATATAATCAGTTATGTGACAAAAGATTAGGTTACATATGCTTAATTACCAATTATACATGAAAAGGGTATTCTGGTAATTTACCTAAGGCATATAAACTACCTATCATACAACTACTTAAACGTAGCGACCATAAGGTATAACCTCGGAAGGTTATTCCCTACCTACTATGGTCACCTAATGTATTTGGTCGGATCCTAATGATCGACCAAACTGGGTCGGGTTCGAGGTATAAGCGATTTATCAGATCGCTTACCCTACGACCCTAGACAACGTGGTAATCAGTAGGCATAGTCCCAAGGGACTATAACCAACGTGATTACACTCACGTTGCGAAGTTCAAACGAACTTCGCATTGACCATAACTGGTCAATGTAGAAAGTCAAACAAAGTTTGACTTTCAGACTCGAAAGACTCGAAAAGCAATAAAAGAACGAAAGAATACTTACGAAGGGTCCCCGAATGCTAATCTCGATCCAAGAATCTTAGGTATGAAACAATGGTTTCAACTTAGAGTTCCTAAGATCAAGATTCTAGTGATTTTAGCAATGGGGGTGGATGGGTATTTATAGGAATACCCGAACCGTTAAGATCGCTTGTCGAATATCGTGCCTTAATCGCATCCGTACAAGTGTTGGAAAGTTGTGGTGACTAAAATTTGGTTCTTATCCGCTGACTAAGCAAGTTAGAATGTGTGGTTGTGAATTAAACAACTGTTAATACATCGAATCTGGTCCCGAAAATGAAAAACTGAGTTTTCTGTCCAGTTAAGGCACTCGCGTAGCGCGACTGCATAGGCCCTTAGGGCTCGCGCTACGCCACTGCCCCCATGTTTCAGCAATGTTTCAAAGTTGGCAGAAATGGTCCCTGCACGTGTTTAAGGCCTTTTTCGATGCGTTTGAACCCCGTTAACCTCATTTTAAGGCTCTAAAATGAAGTTAAAGTATAGGGAACTCAAAACATGCTCAAAAATATGCCGGAGGTTGGTTCGTTTGGCCGTACGAACGCGATGTTCGCTTAATTACGACGGAATGCGCATAAGCGTGAAAAACGATCCAAATGACGTGACGAATGGATTTTTGGCAAGCCAAACACTAAAGCATAATATAGTCATGCTTACATAAATTTTTGGAAGTCCGGATGTATTCAGAACGTAAGTTATGCGCAAAAATGCAAACTTGTGCACTTTTTGACACTTTTAGTCCCTGAATGACCCAAAAGTTTATTTTAGCACACCGAACCCCTCAAAGCCTATTTCTAAGCTATGTAAAGGATATTTATGGTATGTTTAACTTATGGTCATGTTCCGGAATGTCTGTTATAGTTCAAATTGGCATACTTTCGCAGTTTGTCAACTTTAGTCCCTGTAAGCGATATAACTTTGATTTCACCACACCAAACCTTCCAAAACTTATATCTAAGTTATGTAAAGGTTATATAAGGTATGTTAAGCCTATTTCACTATCCCGGAGTGTTCGTTGCATTAAACTGGTTATATTTACGCATCAGTGCGTGTATAACCTTCCAGAAAGCGATTTAGAGCTTGAAATCGAACAAGAGTTGATATGTGCAATCGATACACATATTTTTACAAATCCCAAGTATGAAATACAATATTTCATTGGTTTGGCATTTGATTGATGGTTGGAGTGACACAGGTGTCACATTTTTACTAGAACAAAAACCTACAAACATAAAAATAAATAATACTAATAATTATTTACAAAAATAAAAATAGGAAATATCATAATTGCTCAGGGATCAAATCATGAGGTTTCGGGCTCAACTTCACTTATCAACACTGATCTACTACCGGAATTAACAATGAACACCCAAAAAATACTAATCAAATCCCGGAATTATAGACAACTCACTCTATCATGCAAGCAGTTTCCCTACCACATATTTCACAAGTCCGATCCAGACCTCTGAAATCTTAAGTGGGAATAGACTGAGAAGAGAACAGAATAGATCATAAGCAAAGAGGATATAATATACAGATCAAATGAGTTTTTCTCAGTTTGATATAGGTTTCTTGGGTTTCTTTTGGGCACTTGAGGGCCTCTTTCGTGTGTTTAATTGATCTATAAGACGACAGACACTCAGCTAGGTCTTTGCTCACACAAAACAGAGGAGACACACGACTTTTTCAGAGAAGATTTCAGAGCCAGACCAAAATTGTGTGTATCGGGACAACATACAGACATTCAAATAGAAATGAGCTAATTCCAAGTGATTTTCTTTCCTGAGGTCATGTACTAATTTAGTTCTGAACAGAAACAACCAATGTTTCCAGTCTTTAAGGATAGAGCCTACCAACACATCATACTAAATTCAAACTGTTTCGATACTGGTCTTACATGAATCAGCCCTTCACCATAATGTGAAAATTCATTTCATTTCCCGTGTCATGCAATGCTTCTTTTTGTATTTTTTTAATTTTTCAATGTTTTTGTATTTTTCATAATTTTTAATGTTTTTGTATTTTTAAAAAATTTCTCCCCCTAAATTTGAGCATAAATAAAAACTACCTAAGAATAGAAAACTTTATGAACAAATTTACCTACGAAAAACCAAAAACATGCTCAGTCAGTAAATTAGATCATTTTCAGAAAATCCACAAGCACTTGAAATTTCGAACTGCTGACAGGTTTTGTGAACAAATCGGTAGCATTTGCATCTGTGTCGATTTGCTCCAGTTTGATAAAACCTCTGTCAAAGCAGTCTTGTATAAAATGAACTTTAATATCAATGTGCTTGGTTTTTGAGTGGAAGATAGGATTTTTCACAATTTGTATAGCAGCATCATTATCACAGTATATGGTAGTATTAAGATAAGTCAAACCGTAGTCCTGCAATTGATGCTGCATCCACACCACTTGGGAGCAAGACGCCGAAGCTGCAACGTACTCCGCTTCAGTTGTGGAAATAGCCACCGTTTACTGTTTCTTGCATTGCCAAGAAATGAGTCTGTCACCCAAAAATTGACATCCAGCAGATGTGGATTTCCTGTCCTTGTCAGTGCCTCCAAAATTACTATCAGAAAACGCAAACAGGTCAAAATTTGAATCCCTCAGATACCACAGACCAAACCGAGGTTGGCCTTTAAGGTACCGAAAGATTCGTTTAACAGCAGTAAGATGAGAAGTTTTAGGATTAGCCTGATATCATGCACAGTTGCAGACAACAAACATAATGTCTGGGCGGCTTGCTGTCAGATACATCAATGATCCGATCATGGACCTATAAAGTCATTGATCAACAGGGGATCCTTCTGCATCTTCAGTCAGCAACAGTCTTTCTGCCATTGGAGTTTCGGCCGGTTTAGCGTCTGTGAACTTGAATTTCTTTAGCACATCATCCACATATTTCCCTTGATGAATTAAAATGCCTCGAGAATCTTGTTTAACTTGTAAACCCAAGAACAGTGTCATTTCTCCGAGCGCACTCATCTCGAACTTCTTTTTCATAACTCCCTCAAATTCCTTGCAAAGAGCTTCACTTGTTGATCCAAAAATAATATCATCGACATAGATTTGAACCAGTATCAGATCCTTGCCCACTCTCTTAATAAACAGAGTCTGGTCTATCGTTCCTCGAGTATATCCATGAGCCAAAAGATGTCCAGTAAGAGTTGCATACCAAGCCCTTAGTGCCTGGTGCAATCCATATAATTCCTTATCGAGTTTGTAGGCATATTCTGGATGGTCTGGATGAATAAAACCTGGTGGTTGCTCAACAAAGATTTCCTCCTTCACATTTCCATACAAAAATGCAGTCTTGACGTCCATCTGATAAACAGTGAACCCCATGTAGGATGCGTATGCTAAGAAGATCCGGATTGCTTCAAGTCGGGCAACAGGGGCGTAAACTTCATCATAATCCAGTCCATCTATCTGTCTGAATCCTTGGACCACTAATTGTGCTTTATTTTGAACAATAACTACTGCAGAATCTTGCTTGTTTCTAAAAACCCAGCGAGTTCCAAGCTTGCGTTTCCCTTTTGGCAACTCCACAAGTTTCCATACTCCTAGCTTCTCGAACTGGTTTAGCTCTTCATGCATAGTGATAACCTAGCCTGGTTCCTGCAAAGCTACATCAATGGTTTTAGGTTCAATTTGAGAAATGTAGCTGGAGTATAAGCATAAATTAATGGTTCCTGATTGGCTCCTGGTCTGAACTCCTGCATTAACAGGACCAATTACGTTCTCAATAGGATGATTTCTTTGAACGCTTGTTGGAATGGAAAATTCAGGTATGGTCTCGTCTTGAAGTGAGTTGATGTTGCTTGACTCCCCCCATCAGGTGCTGGCGGACTGTGAACCACAGGAGTAGTGACAGTACAATCTTCCGGAATGGGATCAATAAATAGTTCTGATCCAGATGCATTTGAGGAAACACCACTAGATTGAGCACCTTCAGGGGTTTCTTGAGACGTTGGATTCTCAGTAAATCGCATTCCAGGAGGATCAATAGTGTGAATTCTTGAGATTCCTTCGTCATGTTCTATTTCTTCCGTATCACCGAATGAAACTGGTTGTTTCATATTCAACACACCTGCATCAGGAGCAACACTAGACAAAATGTTAAATGATTTGAACAAGTCAGCATATTCATGCAGCCAATCTGGACCAACTCTAGCATCTGTGGAGTTTTCTTCTAGCCATTCAACATTACACGACTCGACGACTTTCTTGGTTACTTTGTTGTATACTCTGTAGGAAGATCCATTAGCGTATCCAATAAAGAAACATTCGTCCCCTTTGACTTCAAACTTTCCATTAGTATCCATGAGCAATAAAACACATGGCCAACCAAAGATACGAAAGTGTGAAACAGAGGGTTTACGTCCTTCCAGAATCTCGTAAGGAGTTTTCATGTGACGTTTGTTAACTAAAGCATGATTCTGGATGTAACAAGTTGTGTTAACTGCTTCGGTCCAGAAGAAACTAGGAAGCTTTGAGTCGGCCAGCATGGTTCATGCAGCCTCAATAAGAGTACGATTTCGTCTCTCAGCGACTCCATTTTGTTGTGGAGTTCGAGGTGCACTGAACTGTCGTTCAATTCCCTTTTCTGCACAGAATGTGTCTAAGGTGATATTTTTGAATTCCGTTCCATTTTCTGATCGAATTGCTTTCACTCTGGTACTGGCCTGATTTTCCACTAGAGTGACAAATTGTTTGATCAAACTTGCAGCCTCGTTTTTATGACCAAAAAAGTAAACCCATGTGTAACGAGAGTAGTCATCGACAATCACAAGACAATACGCCTTCTTGCCAATACTGAGAACGTTCACTGGACCATAGAGATCCATGTGTAGTTGCTTAAGTACAGCTTTAGTTGATGGAGTAGACTTGGACTTATGAGGCTTTCGATGGGCTTTTCCTTTGGCGCAAGCAACACACTTCTCTACCAACATGAAATCTTAAACAGGCAGATCACGGACCAATTCACCTTTAGCCAAACGATTCAAATTTTTCATATTCACATGACCAAGACGACGATGCCACAACAGACCGTCATGTTCTGAAATCTTCGAGAAGAGACAAGTAATTTCTTCACATGGTTTCTTGTTCATATCGATAATATATGTGTTTCCACGTCTTTCAGCAGTCATAAAAAACCAATCTTCTGGGATCACAATTCCTGGTTTAAGTACATGACAACCTTTCTTGGTGAAATGAACCGAATTTCCTCTGTCACAAATTTGTGAAATACTCAGCAAATTGTGTTTCAATTCTAGGACGTATTTCACATTTTCGAAGCTTAAGACGCCATTTCTCACTGTTCCTTTTAACGTGATTTTGCCTGATTCTCCTCCCGCAAAAGAGACATATCTACCATTAAATTCTTTGACATTTTCAAGTTAGGACAAGTCTCCAGTCATGTGCCTGGAACAGCCACTATCCATGTACCAAAGTCGCACGGTAGTCCTCCACAGCTGTTCCTGCACGATTTGCGGGATCAGTTAGATTTAGGAACCCAACCCATAGTGAATCTGGGTTTTCCTTGTGCATCAATGTACGTCACTTTCTGCGAAACTAAATTTTCTTTATTCAAAAACTTTGATTTGTCTTTGTTGACAGACTTGTGTGAACACGTGTTTGACAGAGCAGCCTTACCTTTGGGTTTCCAGTATTGATTTGACCACTTGTAGTTATAATTTTCAAAAGCTTTACATTTATTTCTTTGAAAATTATTTTGATAATTTTGATTTCTTTGTTTGGCTGCATTCCAGTCATAATCAGAGGGCTTGGCCTTACGATTGTTATTCTTCATTGCCTCAGTCTTTGCAGCTTTCACTGGCTCTGAATAACAAGATCGATTTGGCTTAGCCTTCTGATTTTTAAAACTCTTATACTTAGATTGCATTCTTAGGAGATGAACACAATTTCGTGCGATGTGACCAGCAATACCACAGTTGAAACACGTTTGTCGTTTCAAAGTGTGAGTATTTTGACTTTTCAAAGTATCATTTCTGATTTTCTTCACTTGTCTAGCCTGTTTAGCTTGCTTTTGTTTTGAATAATTTGGTCCCTGCTGATTAGAGTTTGCACAAGCATGAGATGTAGATGTAGATGGATAATGAGACTCATCCTTCTTACTGTGATCATCATCATGTTGAAAAGTCGGTGGTTCAGTTTCAGTTTTATTTTCAAAAACATTTGTTGATGACTGTTTGTTTATTTCAACATTTGTTTCTTTTTCAATTGATTCTGACTTGGTTTTAGTTTCAGAAGAAGTTGAAATTTCATTAACACATGTTTCTGCAACACATGTATCAACGGTTTCCAATGGGGTCCCACTAGATTCAACATTAGGGACACCCACTGAGACCGACTCAGAAGAAGAATCAGGATATTCTTGATTTTCTTTAGAAGTAGTTTCAGTGGTTTCACTGAATGTATCCTGAGGGACCTCACCTATAAGACTATCATCAACCAAGGGGTTAGAAACATCACATTCATAATCATTAACTGAAGAAAATTCATCACCAGACTTAATGTTCACGGATTCAACACAACCATCATCAGTCTTGCCTAAAACATTAGGCCCATTAGACGCTAAAGAAGTAAACATACTAAAAGTACTTTGTCCCAAAACAAGTTCAGAATTAGTTTCATCAAAAACAATTTTTAGGTAAATCAGAATTTAAAGCTTGTTCTCCCCCAAGAGTGTCTTCAAATTTCAAGTCTACATTTTCTTCTGCACATGTAAACGATCTGTTAGGATCAACATTTCCTTTAGAGACAAAATTAATTGACCAGGCTGACTGTTTATTACCAACAAATCCGTTGTTGACTGATGACTTATCAGTTTTTGGGCCATAAGTCATCTTGCCCTCATTAATTAACTTTTCTTTCGTGAAAGGCATATAAGTATAGTTATGATTGTATGGAGGAGGAGTTTTAGTGTATCCCAAACCAGCCCCTTTCTTTTCTTTGTACTCTAGCTGAATGTCACAAATGTCCTTGACCAATTTACTAGAAGTGTCATATTTTTTAATATTAATTTCATTAACCTGATATTTCAACTTTATGTCTTCTAGCTCTTTGGTCAAGTCATTAATTGTTGCTAGAGCATCTTTAAAGTTATAATTCTTAGCGCTGAGATCTTCTTTCAACTGAATGATATCTTTCCTTTGAGCTTCAATTTTTTCTTTATAAAGTTTTTCATTTTTAGCCAAAGTAAAGTTTTTATTTTTAATATCTTTGTAATCTTGAATTAAATCAGTGTTATGTAACCTATATGCTTCAACTCTTTCTCTGCATTCAGGAGTACAGAAAATAGAACGTACCTCTTCAGCAGTAAGTCCATGAACGGGAGCTGACAGAATCCTAGTCATAAGAGCCAGATTTTTAGCTGGAGTCTCATCATCAGGTAAAGAATTCTTGTCCTCCGAAGCTGAAGTCATGAAGGCGATGTTTTCTGAGGCATTCTGATTTTCTGGAGCAGAGATGTTCAAGCGATGAATTTCAGTATTCCAATCAAAATTTGCACTTTGTTGAACTACTAGGGCTGAGCTCTGAGTGCTTTCACCAGCAACTGTTGAAGAGTCATTTGTAGTGACAAGTGACCTTTCAGGGTTTGGAGTAGCAGGTTGTGCAGGATTTTGTTCTTTGTTTACATTCGGCTTAGTGCAGTTTCGTGCCAAATGTCCCAGTTCATGGCAATTGTAACAGCGTAATTTGATTGGAACACTGGCAGAGTTTGAATAAGGAGAACCCCACCTGTTTCTTCCAGTCTTGTTTGCAAACTTTTATGCTCTGAACGCTGCCATAGCCATCTGCCATGTAATATCCATTTCCTCTACATCATCAGGATGATACTAATATAGATCATTCAAATACCAATTAGGAGGTTGTATCTTTCCTGCAACAAAGGCATTTAAACAGTTGACAACAGAAGCAGCGATCTCCAGATTTTCTTTGGACTGTTGCGTGAAGAAAGCAATCAACTCGGTTTTTGCTGAAGGAACTGCAGCAATTGGCGGTACAGTAGAGGAAGCAGTCGAACCAGAGTAATGAACATTTGCGGAAGCAGGAGTGACCCTTTTAGATTCACTTTGAGAGATCAATGCAGCATTGTTGTTGTTTGAAGTAGTAGAAGAAACTGGGAAACCTGCTGCCAGCATACTAGACTTATGATTATTTTCTCTTTGCTTGTCATCCAGCTCACAAGCCTTGATGTGAGAAATCATCTCAGTTAAAGAACATCTTGCAAGATCTTTGGTCCGTTTGATCATTGCGACGTGATTGTCCCAGCTTTTAGGCAAAGCATTTAGAAGTTGTCGATTCTGTGCAGCTTTAGAAGGAAGGAATTCCTCCAAATCCATTTGAGTAACTGATGCGTATTCTAGTGTTATATTTATTAGGTGTATATTTTAAGCCCCTTTAACACTTTTTAGTCAAGTTTTAAATTTATAAAACACGATATTTACTAACACTAGACACACATATGGGCAAGTGCACCCATCGTGGGCGTAGTATAGTGTTGGTAAGATACCGAGGTCATCCAAGGACACAAGAGCTTTTAGTACCGGTTTATCCTCAACGTCTAATCAAATCGAAAAGTTTAGAAAAATGTTTTTTAAACTAAGAAAAATAAAAACTAACTAAATGCTGAAAATAAAAATAAAAGAAAAACAAATAGACAAGATGAATCACTTGGTTCCGACTCGTATCTAGTGTAACCTTTGATTATTTCCGCACTTTTGCACTATTTTAAGAGATTATCTTAGTTATTGTAGTAGGCCCCTCTTTTGAAGGTGACGTTACCCTCACCCCAGTAGTTTGAGTCAGCAAGGATACAATCCTAAAAGGGTGGATTATTGGAAGATAATTAATTAAGTTATTAATGCAAATTATGGTAGGCCCCTCTTTTGGAGGTGACGTTACCCTCGACTAAGTAGTCTGAGTCAGCAGGGATACAGTCCTAAATAGCCGGGTTATAGTATTAATAGTAGTTAACTTATGAGGGGATCAAAGAGTTTGGACCCCCGCCATCCAATACCGTGAAGTATTGAAGGAGGTCCTACTAAATTTGACCCAGGTCCATTGCAGGACCTCTAAACACTGAACAATGGCAAGACCTTTACCAAACCGTTCCCTTAACCCCCGACCAGGTAGCCAACATACCTCCATATAGACCGTGGAGATATGAATGGTGAAAATCTTTTATTTTATTTAGACAGTAAAATAATGCCAAGACACCACGGACAAACGATAAGGAAAGATCACCTTCAACATAAGAAACTAGTTATTAAAGTCATTAATACAAAACCAAGTAAAAAGTGCAAAAGATTAGAAATAAAAAGTATTACACTAGACACTTTGTCTTCACCAAGTGATGTAAGAGACTTAGGCAAACATGGCCTTGATTGTCAAGAACTCTTACAATCAATCTTGGATCCCGAGATGACTCACACACTCTACAATGGACAATGGAAAATGGTGGTGGATGATGGTGTTATGGTGGTGGTGGGTGGTGGGTGAAGTGTGAGAGAGGTGGTGTACCAAGGGATGGTTTGAGCTTGAGCCAAGCACTTCTATTTATAGGCTGAACAGAAGCTCGGGCACGGCCCCGTGTCCAGTGGGCACGACCCCGTGTCCACATCCTTCTCTTTCTTCATTTAATGCAGTTTTGTCTTTTTAGTTGACCACGCCCCCGTGTCCGCTGAGCACGACCCCGTGGTGCAGAAGAATCTTTGTACTATGCAGATTTGCTGGATTGTGCGAATCTTATAGTTGACCACGGCCCCGTGTCCGCTGAGCACGGCCCCGTGGTGGGCAATAGAAGCTTCTACCACTTTGTCTTTTCTGCTGACACTTGGGCACGCCCCCGTGCTGGCTGAGCACGGGGCGTGTTCAGGCTTCTGATGTCTTGTTTTGCTTGGAAAGATGCTGTCGTGGGGTCGGGCATGTCACGTCTTGTTCCTTTTCTTGTATTTATGTTAGATTTTGATGTCTTTTTGCTTCTTTTGTTAATTTGAGCTCATTTAATCCTGAAAATACAAAAGGAAGACAAAAGCACACTTTTTCCAACATTAGTACTAAAAAAGGGTTAGTTTTATGCCTTATTTGATGAAATTTATATGTTGCATTTTTAACACATCAGTAACAATATTCATGAATCACTGAATCTGATTCTCAATAGTCTCTCCATAGACATAATTGAAGTTGTTAAAATTTTGCCTCAACAAGTTCCTCTGACTTTCTCTCATGTCTTCATTTCCTTCATATACATCAATCAGTGCTTCCCACATTTCTTTGGCTGATTTGCAAGTGCGAAATCCCATAGCAATGTTTGATCCCAGTGCCATGGTCAGATATGAGGTTGCCCTATTATCCTCCTCAATAATCGTATAATTCTCTTCAGTATACTCACCACGAGGCTTTTTGACTTTAACTCCTGGATTCGTTTCCTTCTCATGCAAGATTTCCCTATGACCTCTTTCAATACATCTCCAGATTTTAGGATCCTTGAATTTTACATGCTGTTCAAAACGCCACTTCCATTCCGGGAAGTCATTTGCATCCATCAACCTGGGAATACGAGAACTAGTTCCAATTTTAGAGTCCAATTCTTGTTGGGCATTTGTGACTGCCATGTCACCATTCTGATTACTTGTAGACATGTTTCTTGAAAGTGATTAATCAGTTAAGTAATTAATTACTGTTAAGTTCAACGGTCCAAAGTCCAAAGTCCAAAGTCCAAACAGTTCAAAAACACGTCGCTGATTGACGTTGTGACTTGAGACAATGAGTCAAGACGATGGTTCCGAGTCGAGACAAAGGAATTGATAACTCGAGACAATAACGAATTGCGAGTCGAGATCAACAGTTAACAACTCGAGACCGCTGATTGTGAGTCGAGACCCTGCAAAACAAACAATGAGATAAAAGTAGCCGATATCCATGATTATCAGCAGCTTCCAAAATTCAAAGATTTTGAAATCTTTGAATTTTTATCCTCAGCAAACTTCCGAGAAATCAGCAAACAATTCACTGAAATTACATGAACCAAAATCAGCAATATTGATCAATCTTTGTTATGAACAGTTTGAAGATTGTATGATCCGTAGACAGAAAACACAATCGAAACTGTACCACTGCAAAAACAAACACTAGCAAAACAAGATCAGTAAAATAAAATTTTCTTGAATCTGAATGATATCAAAAATCGAACCAAGAATTGGTTTCTTGCCTCTGATACCAATTGTAAAACCCTTGAGGATCTTTCAATGATATCAAACAGAGACTTGTGTAAGTGCGGAAATCAAACACAAGTGGATTCAAGAATATATGTAATCGAAACCAAACAATATAATGAAAACAAACCGGAAACTTGCATTCACTGATTAACTTGTGACTGATACAAGACTTCCAACAAGGTTTCGGCTGCCTATCCTTTACGCTAACTGATAAACCTCAACCTAATGGTTGAGGTTTGCTTAAATACAAAACATATGGGTTTAAACCCTTAGGTCCACTCGAAACATCTAACAAACCCAACCCATACATATCGACCCAAAAGATTAATAAACAAAACATACTAATCAACCCCTAGACTTTGTAACCATCCATGCATAAACCTTCAGGTTCCAACACCCAACTTCCAAACAAACCTAGGAAGTCGGAAATGGGATTTGTCAAGTCCTATGGTACCATTACATACTACCGAGCGGCGTGATCAATGTTAATGAATGTATTATTGTCCCGATTAAACATACCAAATGTCATAACCAATGTAGCATGTGAAAACCGTGTACTAAGTATGCTAAGTAAACATACATAGTAGAAATGTTCATGTAAAACAATGTGCTAGCATGCTCAGTAAACATACATAGCAGAAATATCATGTAAAACAATGTGTCCATATGCTAAGTAAACATATGCAACTAGCATGTTTATGTCATAAAAGCATGCAAAGTTTGAAAATAACAAGTATGCACATGTGTATCACCCCAAAGTATTTGAAAGCGGTAAAAGAGGGGAACTATGTACTCACTTGGGATTGCTTATTAGTCTTGATAATAAGACCAATTTAAGCTCCAAGGATGACGGAATCAACAAGGCACCTAATATGGGTAACTATGTTAATAATCGGATCCTAATTCTGGAGATAGGATAGAATGGTGTTCTATAAATCAAATGAGTATTTGAACTCATATGGTTTGATTTAATAGAGCTAACATTCTGATTTGAAAGTCTACCTAAGTGCTTTTGACCCGTTTTGACCCATTATGGTAGTATAAGCTACTATAATGCGTCGATTGCGTAAAACTATGGTCGGATGGTTAACTATGTGCTATGTCAAGTCTTACATGCCCAATTATCCCTAAACATGTTACTAAATCAGATTATATGTCAAAAATATGTTCACATATGCAAAATACGGATTTATGCTTCAAAAGGGCATTTTGGTCATTTCCTATGGGCATGCAAACTACTTAACGAATAACTAACCAATCCTATGTGATCATAAGGTATAACCTCAGAGGTTATTCCCTATGCAACTATGATCACTAAAAATGCTTGGTCGAATCCTAATGATCGACCAAGCGGGTCGGGTTCGAAAGTCTAAGCGGTTGTTTAGACCGCTTAACTTACGACCCTAAACAAGCACTAAACTAATAGTGACGAGTTAAACATGTCAAAACATGTTTAACTAACTTAGAAAACTGATTTGATATCAAAACAAAGTGTTTTGATACCTAAAAGTAGTTCCGTTGCAAAATGCGTGCTAAAACGCATTTTGACCGAAACTCTGACTCGTCACTACGCCTAGTTAACGTGGTAATCAGTAGGTATAATTGCTAAGGATTATAACCATCGTGATTACAATCACGTTGCAAAGTTCAAACGAACTTTGCGTTGACCATTAACTGGTCAAAGCTGAAAGTCAAACACTATTTGACTTTTACGCTAGGAAAGTGATAAAAGAACGAAGGAAGCTTACAAAGGGTCCTTGCTAGGGAGAACTTGATCTTAAAATCTCAGGTATGAAGTTTTTCAACCTCAACTTAGAGAAATCAGATCAAGGGTGAGTTGAAAAAATGAAAATGCTTGGCTATTTATACTTGTCATGAGCTCACAAGATCACTCCAAGTGTTTGTGTAACTTCCAAGCATAAAATCCTAGCCATACAAGTGTTTAATGACAGGTAATTGCCTTGGAGAGGTGTTAACTTGGTTAACACACAATAAAAATGACAAGAACAGCCCCTGATCAATCAAACAGTTGCTAAAAATGGATTTCTGTTGCTGGGCCTTTTTACGCGGCCTGCATAAGATTTAGACTGGGCTTACGCGGCCCGTGTAAACTCTGCAGATCAACAGAAGTTTCAACATTGACAGTTCAGGTCCCTGCACATACATAAGCCCATTTTTGGCACTTTTAACACCCGTTAAGCCATTTTCAAGGCTCTACAAGGTCACTAAAGTTTAGACGACTCAAAATATGCTCAGAAAACTCTCTGATGTTGGTTCGTTTGGTCGTACGGTCGCGTTATTCGTTAAATTATGACGAAACTCGAACGGACGCGAAAACGATCCAAATTACGCGACGAATGGTATTTTTTGCATGCCGATCACTAAAATAAAAATATTTTAGTGTCTACAAAAATTTTGGAAGTCCAAATGTGGTTAGAACGTAAGATATGCGCGAAAATGCAAACTTACACAGTTTTTGACACTTTTAGTCCCTGTAAGATCAAATAAGCATGTTTTCGCACACCGAACCTATCAAAGCTTATTTCTAACCTATGTTTAGGTTATTTATGGTATGTTTAGATTATGATCAAGTTTTGGACTGTACGTTGCCTTACGAAATGGCAGACTTTTGCAGTTTGATGCAAATAGTCCCTGTGAGCGAATAAACTTGTTTTTGCCATACCAGACCCTCTAAAACTTATTTCTAAGTTATGTAAAGGTTATTTAAGGTATGTTAAGCACATTTTGTTGTTCTGGAGTTTTTATCGCATTAAACTAATTACGTTTACGCATCATTTTACGTATAACTTTCTAGAAAGCGATATAGAGTTCAAAAATCAAAACGTGCAAAATGTCAAACATGAATAACAAACATTGGGATCAAAACACATTGTTTTATTAATATTGAATTGTTCAGAGTTTGTACAATGATTACACAGGCACAAATGTCACAGTGTCCCTACTTTAGGAAATTTCGTCCCGAAATTTATTTAGAGGAAACTTGTGAGAATAGATGCGGATATTTCGCTTTCATCTGATCTTCACGTTCCCAAGTAAATTCTAGGCCACATTTAGATTCCCAGCGAACTTTAACAATAGGTATGCGCTTGCGTTTGAGCTTTTTGACTTCACGGTCCATGATTTCCACAGGTTTCTCAACGAAGTGCATCGTGGTATCAACACGAATTTCATCAAGTGGTATGTGGAGGTTCTCATCAGCTAAACACTTTTTGAGATTAGACACGTGGAATGTTGGATGAACATTTCCAAGTTCAGGAGGTAGCTCTAATCTGTAGGCTACTTTTTCGATTCTTTCAACAATCTTGAATGGTCCAACATAGCGTGGTGCAAGTTTTCCTTTCTTTCCAAATCTAATCACACCTTTCCAAGGGGATTCCTTGAGTAGGATGTGATCACCAACTTGAAATTCTAAGGGTTTGCATCGTCGATCCGCGTAACTCTTTTGACGGCTTCTAGCTGTCTGTCAGTTATCACGAATCTTCTTGACCTTATCTGTAGTCTCTAGAATGAGTTCAGGTCCAGTAAGCTGAGCTTCACCTATCTCATTCCAGCAGTCCGGTGAACGACATTTTCGACCGTATAAAGCTTCGAAAGGAGCCATGTTGATGCTAGAGTGATAACTATTGTTGTAGGAGAATTCGATCAAAGGTAGATGCGAATCCCAACTACCACCAAAATCTATCACACAAGCTCAAAGCATATCCTCCAGTGTCTGGATTGTTCTCTCAGATTAACCATCCATTTGAGGATGATACGTTGTGCTCAAATTAAGTTGGGTTCCCATGGCAGATTGCATGGTTCTCCAAAAGTGAGACGAGAATCGAGCATCTTTGTCAGATATGATGTTCAAAGGAACGCCATGTCGAGATACAATCTCATCTACATATATCTTAGCAAGCTTATCAGCAGATAGATCCTCATGGATTGGTAAGAAATGTGCTGACTTTGTAAGACGATCAATGATAACCCAAATGGCATCATGACCTCTCTTAGTGTGCGGCAACTTGGTAATGAGATCCATAGCAATGTTTTCCCATTTCCAAACCGGTATCTCTGGTTGCTCCAATAATCCAGAGGGATGTTGATGTTCTGCCTTAACCTTAAGACAAGTAAGGCATTTGGAAACATATAAGGCAATGTCTTTCTTCATACCCGGCCACCAATACTGGGTTCGAAGATCCTTATACATTTTGTCTGCACCAGGATGAATAGAATAACGAGACTTATGAGCTTCATCCATTAGCAAGGTGCGAAGATTGTCTATACTTGGGACCCACAAACGGCCCATGAAATAAAACAACCCAAAGTCCTTCAGTTCAAGCTCAGGCTTAATATGACACGGTAATTCCTTACCCATCAAACCTTGTATAACACAAGTATGTTGAGCCTGAGAAATGCGGGTTTGAATATCAAATCGAACCTGAACACAGTGAAGCTTGACACGTTCCTTACGACTCAATGCGTCAGCCACGACATTCGCCTTACCAGGATGGTTGCGAATTTCGCAATCGTAGTCGTTTAGAAGTTCAACCCAATGTCGTTGTCTCATGTTTAGTTCTTTCTGATTGAAAATATGCTGGAGACTCTTGTGGTCAGTAAACACTACACACTTTGTACCGTAAAGGTAGTGTCTCTAGATTTTGAGAGCAAAAACTACTGCACCCAACTCAAGATCATGAGTAGTGTAGTTTTTCTCGTGTACCTTTAGCTGTCTTGATAGATAAGCTATGACTTTGTTTCTTTGCATAAGAACGCAGCCAAGGCCTAAGTTGGATGCATCACAGTACACAACAAAATCGTCGTTGCCCTCAGGTAAAGTTAGAATAGGTGCATCACAGAGTTTCTGTTTCAAAGTCTGAAAAGCTTTTTCTTGTTTGGATCCCCACTCAAAAGGTTTGTTCTTCTGAGTTAGAGCAGTGAGAGGAACCGCAATTTTGGAGAAGTTTTTAATGAAACAGCGGTAATAACCCGCTAGACCAAGAAATGAACGAACCTCGGTAGGAGTAGTAGGCGTATCCCAATCCTTAATCGCACTGATTTTAATGGGATCTACATGTATACCTTGTTCGTTGCCAATGTGCCCCAAAAATTGAACTTCCTTAAGCCAGAATTCGCACTTGGAGAATTTGGCGAAAAGCTGCTCTTTCTTTAGGAGCTCCATTGTAAGACGAAGATGTTGTTCATGATCAGCTCGAGTCTTAAAATAGATCAAAATGTCATCAATGAAAACGATGATGAACTTGTCCAAATAAGGCTTACAAACCCTATTCATCAAATCCATGAAAACAGCAGGAGCATTAGTTAAACCTAAGGGCATAACCGTGAATTCACAATGACCATATCTTGTGCGAAAAGCTGTCTTGGGAATATCTTCTTCTATCACTCGAAGTTGATGATACCCAGAACGTAGGTCAATCTTTGAAAAGCAAGTAGCACCCTGTAGCTGATAAAAGAGATCATCAATGCGAGGTAGGGGATATCGATTCTTGATGGTAAGCTTGTTAAGCTCACGATAATCGATACATATCCTAAATGACCCATCTTTCTTTTTCACGAATAGGACAGGAGCACCCCAAGGTGAAAAACTTGGACGAATGAATCCTTTGTCAGAAAGCTTCTGAAGTTTCTTAGATAACTCTTGCATCTCAGATGATGCAAGACGATAAGGTGATTTAGCAATAGGATTTGTGCCAGGCACAAGATCAATACGAAACTCAACTTGGCGTACAGGGGGTAAACCAGGTAATTCTTCAGGAAAAACCTCAGGATAATCCCGAACAACAGGGATATCTTGGATAGTTTTACCCTTGCCTTTATCCTCTACGACATGTGCCAAGAAAACAACATATTTCTTTCGTAGGTATTTTTGGGCTTGGGTACAAGACATGAGCTTAAGACCACTGACGGGTTTCTCCCCACGAACTTCTAAGATCTCACCATTCGAAAGCGGTATACGGAAAATCTTCTCAAAACAAACCACCTCAGCATGGTATTTGGCTAACTAATCCATTCCCACTATAACATCAAAGCTCCCAAGTTGCATTGGTGTGAGGTCAATAGGGAAAAGATGGTTATTAAAGTTCAACTGGCAATTTCGAAGAACATAGTTGAGTACAACAGGTTCACCACTAGCTACTTCTACTGTCAAGGGCTTTCCTAGTTTTGTTCTAGTCATCGCAAGCAAAGGCTCAAATGCTAAGGACACAAAACTCTTATCAGCACCCGAATCAAATAGAACAGAAGCAGGTTGGTTGTTAACAAAGAACGTACTGTTCACCACTTCGTTATCCGCACGTGCCTCGTTTGCATTCAGATTGAAAGCTCTACCACAAGCCTGCGCTTGATTCGCATTTGCCAACCTCGGGCAGTTGTTCCTATAGTGGGTCAGATCCCCATAGTTGAAACATGAACCAGGAGGGTAGTGAGGTCGTGCAAGATTCTGGGTAGGGTTTTGTACTGCTTGGTTTTGAGCTGCCTGATTTTGATTTGGAGTAAAGTGGCAGGTATTTGCAAGATGACCAGACTTGCCACAATTTGTGCAGATGCGGCATTGCAACTGTGGCTGGTAGTGACTGTTACATTTGTTGCAAAGGGGTGCATTACTAGCATACTGCCTCTTGGCAGCAGGTTGTGCAGGCTGATTAGGACCAGCCTGATTTGCCTGAGTAGTAACAACGAAATTCTAGGAAGCCTTACGCTTCCTAGACTTCTTTGAAGACTCAGCAGCCTTCTTACCCTTTTGCTCCTTGGTGCTATCAGACTGTTTCTACTTCTTATCACCTTTTCGGTGGAGTTTACCCCTTTTGACTTGCGACTCAGTAAGGGTAGCAGCTAGCTCAATGGCCTGTCGGATGGTAGTGGGGTTGCTGCCAGTGACAATATCCTGAACATGATCTGGCAAACCATCTATGTATTTCTCAATAGCCTTATCCAAAGGCGTGACCATTGTAGGACAGAGCAAGCTTAACTGTAGGATCGTTTTGAGACCCAAACGAGTCGTTCAGAAGAGTTCTTAGACTATACGAAAGGCGGAAACAGACGTATAGACTCGAAACAGCTTGAATATCACTTTAAACTTCTTGTATATTGAATTAACAGTGATTACAGTCACAAGAAATACCGGCAGCACTTCGGTATCGCTTCCTAATTCCCACCTCAAATGAGAAGACATGACACATATATATAGTTGTGACAACTCGTAATTTAGAACCCTTCATTGTATTTTGATGCAACCCGCTTGAACGTTATGTGATTAGTTGACATGTTGGTTTAATGAATGATATAAGTGTATTCTATATTTAATTGATGTGCAATATACGTGATGGTTGTAGATTCGTGGTGCGTATATTATGTGTGAATGTGCTATACGTATCTTGTATAATAAATTGTACAAATATTAAAACATGTATTCCTTGCAAAACAACCCATCACCCGAAAACACATCCCACCCGAAAGTCAGACGCCAAGGGATTTGGGCCCAAAGTCAGACGCAGCCCAATGGCCTGTTTTGTTTGCTTAAAGCATGTTTAAGGTCTTCGAAATTGTTTATTATCAAACCCTAGCTTGCAAACGGTAGTTCTTTTCTGTGTAAACTTTTCCTCTTTTGCAAGTCGTTTCTCCAACAATCGATCCTCTCAATCTCGGGGTTAGTGCACTTCCTTTATTATTAATCGTTGCTGAGAACTGTTTGATGGTTATTTGTTTTAGATCACGGTTGTCTATTTGTGTGGCAATCATGAACAAACTGTTATTATGTAGTGAGTAGGATCATATGATTGAATGAATGGATGATATTTGTGAATCATGCATGTACAATAGATTATGGTAGTGGAATATATTATATATCCATGTCGGTTGTGAGGGCCCATAGAAGTAAAGTTACATGGTTGCACAAAATTTAACAAACTGAATATGAACATGGCAGCCATGTGCGATCAAAACAAAATCATGTGGACATTTAATAAAGTTGTCAGTAGGAGTATTATATGCATGAATGATGAGTTGCATGACCTATTTAATCATTATATCATATGAACTGATTGTAAATTGATCTCATGATTTATTCGATGTGATGGTCACTGTTGTGTGCATAGAACATATGAATTGGATTATCCAAATTACTCATGGGCCGGCCAGGGGTAGGGCCGCTGTACACAGTGTTGATCTAGGGTGTATGTTATAGTTGCTAGTTTGATTTGAATGAACGATGATGTTTGTGTGCTCGGATTTAAAGTCATGATTGAGTATGATATGTTGTATGATTTTAATTCCACGATCTAATAGTTAATGTGTAGGTTGTGGTTATTCTTTGAATATGATTCGAGTTCATATGGATTGGTAATGATTGCTTGGTTTGATCGATTAATAGTGGAAATAGAAACTGATAAGTGTTAGCTTTGATTGATCGAATGAAACTAGGAAACTATTCTAATTGATTGTAACAGATTTGCATGAATCATGGAATGATTAAAACTAATCGCACAAGATCAGATCGTACAAGATCTGATCCGGTCGCACAAGACATAGTTGGTCGCACAAGGTTACTAGGATCGCACAAGTTAAACTATTTGCTTAATTGTTGGGCCGCACAAGTCTTGGACTGTTTATATTATTGGGCCGGGTATGTTTTAGATCGCACAACCTGTTATGGGTTGCACAAGACGTGCCGGACGCATAACAGGTTGGGCCGTCGGTTTATTGGGCTTCATGGGTGGATCGTACAAGGTTGTTGAACTTGTGCGAGCCCAATCTTTTAAAATCGTACAAGTATGAATATTGTTATGCACTTTGACTGTTTATGTGATGCCATGATTATACGTGTTCGTGACTTGCTATCTCTGTGTAAACCTACGTGCACTATTTGAACCTAGACCTGACTTGTATGGTAACCATGTTAGGACGTGGTTGACCACTAGCTGCTAGACTTGACTTTTCTGTGTATCTGCCGATCAAACCAAGGTGAGTTCACACTCAACAAAGCATGGGATTCCCAGGGGTTGGGGATGGGGTTAAGGAATATGGATTCCTCGTCCTTTCTTGGGTAGGACAGTAATGGTTCAGGAATGTAATTCCTCGTCCTCACGGACAGATAACTTTACTAGACCAAAACTCTATCACGAAGTCCCTCCTTTTTATATCGACTTAATCGCCGGGCCAATGGCGAGCGGGTCATTAGTTAGATAGCGCTATTTAGGTCTGACAAGCCTCACACCGTGCCGCAGAGGACGGGCGTGAACTAATGGATCTGGGGCACGTCAATGCTGATAGACATTGACAGTTTCAGGGCACTAAAACATGACTTCAGTCAGTAGTCGATATGGTAACGAGTCTAGTGGATACAAGGGGTAGCCCCCACGGCCGAAATGCCAGATAACTACATGGGGTAGCCCCCACGGCCGAAATGCCAGATAACTATCATGGGGTAGCCCCCACGGCAGGATTGCCAGAGTAAATGGGTTAAACAAAGGGTTAAACAAATCACATTTTCAACTATGGGGTAACCCCCACGGCAGGATGCCAGATAAAGGAAACTGTTTTTGGAACAACTTAAAACGAACACCCAACCGTGAACTCACTCGACATTGTTGTTGACTCGTTACTACATGCTTTGCAGGTCTATAGGTTCTTAGCTGGAGCTTGCACAAGGAAGAGTCGTTGTGGGACATGGACAGCTGTGTGCCATGTTAAACCTTGGATATTTAAACTTACGATTTGGGTTTTTAAACATTTATGCTTCCGCTCATAACTTAACTATGTTTGTCTTGGACACTAAACGTATTGGTTGGACTTTTACATTTAATTATTTGCTTGTTCACTATGATTAGTGGTTTGATCCTGGTCAGTCACGCCTCCAAGCGGTGATACTCCGCGTGTGGATTTTGGGGGTGTGACAGATTGGTATCAGAGCCATTGGTTATAGAGAACTTGGTTTTAATAAAGGAAAACGTTTTTGTTAAAACCAGACTATAACCTGTACAGTGCTCTACGATCCACAACGACGCTTCACTCCACGTGCAAGGCTCGACATTCTAGGTGATATGATCTACGTTTTATATTGCCTACTTGCTAGATTGCATAGAACTTTGCTTATTGTATGCTTAGATGAACGTAGCAACTATAGTTTGAAAACACATTTGTGCTTGCTCCCTACTGTCACTCTACACTTACACACATTCGCGACACCTTTCCTACTTGTGTTTCCTTCGATGTGAGGTCATGAGGGAACGTGTGAACCTAACTCAAGCCAGCTGACGGCTCTTATCAACGAACAAGTTGCTGCGGCACTTGCAGCCGCACATGCAGGAGGTATACCCTGCAGTCTAAACTCCCTCTAGGATCTTTAGATCCTACCCTCGTGAACCAACCTTTGTGTTAAAACTTTGTCCTTTCTTGCGCACACGACAAGTCAACACGCTCAGCCGCCTGTATGCACATTTAAGACATTCATGGACCGTTGTCCTAGTACTTTCAGTGGCACTAAAGGAGCTGTTGGACTCCTCCATTGGTTTGAAAAGCTCGAGTTTGTCTTAGAGACGTGTGAATGCCCTGAGGCTCATAGGGTGAATTACGCCACTGGTACTCTCGAAGGCACTGCGCTAACTTGGTGGAACTCGCAAGTTTAGATGCTGGGGCTGGCGGCTGCTAATGCCACCCCATGGAATGATTCTTAAGGAACTGATCCAAACATGAATACTGTAGTCGTGATGACATCCACAAGCTGGAAGTGGAAGTTCTTTAACCTGAAGATGACGGGGTCAGAGATAGAAGCGTACACGAAACGATCCAACGAACTGGCAGTGTTAGGTCCAACTGTGGTGGATCCTCCCATCAAGCACATTGAGCTGCACCTAAAAGGCTTAATACCAGAGATACCAAGTCATGTGACTTCCGCCAACCTTGCTACCATCCAGGATGTAAGTGGAACAGAACAGACTGCTTAAGCATGTAAGTGCTACTGTTACTACTACTACTACTACTACTACTACTACTACTACTACTACTACTACTACTACTACTACTACTACTACTACTACTACTACTACTACTACTACTACTACTACTACTACTACTACTACTACTACTACTACTACTACTACTACTACTGCTACACCCAGTGACAATAAACGAAAGTGGGAAGGAACCTCCAGCAAGGGTTCGACTACGGCTCAGCCCCAGACACAACAGCGAAAGATCGATGACTACCAGAGTCCTGGTCAGCAACCTTCTAGTAGTCAAGGGCAGAATAGAATCGATGTAATTTGCACCACAGTGGTCGTGCAGCAAAGATCATTGTCAGAGATGCAACAAGCTTGGTCATGGAGCCAAAGATTTTAGAATCTCACATCCTGCAAGCAAGAACCGACAATAGCAGCCACAAGCTCCACAGAATCAGCAGCAACAGCAGGATAACAAGGGATGTTATCAGTGTGGTGCTAAAGAATCATTTCATGAGACGCTGCCCACGACTGAACCAGAATCAGAACCACAACCAAGGAAACGAGAATAATAATGGAGGCAGCAACGGGAGTAATGACGACGGCGATGGTGCCAGGGGTCGAGTGTTCGTGATTGGTCAGGGTAATGCTAGGAATGACCCCAACGTTGTGATGGTTTCGACATCGTTATTGGTATGGATTGGCTACCGCAATATCGAGCAGAGGTTCTCTGCAATGAGAAGGTCGTTCGTGTTTCTCGAACAGGTGATGAACCTCTTACGATTCGTGGCAACAAGAGTGGTGCTGTGGTGAGCATCATCTCTTTCCTTAAGGCCCAGGAATGTTGGAGAAAGGGCCACACTGCCATTTTGGCTCTCGTTACCGACACCTCGAAGAAAGAGAAAAAGATAGAAGACTTTCCGATTGTACGTGTTTATCATGAGGTATTTCCTGAGGAACTACATGGCCCCCCCGCCTCATCGCCAGGTCGAGTTCCAGATCGAGCTAGCTCCTGGGGCAACACCTATAGCTCGTGCACCTTATCTCTTAGCCCCATCAGAGTTGAAGGAACTCTCTACGCAACTACAGGAACTCTTGGACAAGGGTTTTATTCGTCCTAGCTATTCACCCTGGGGAGCTCCAGTGCTATTCGTGAAGAAGAAGGACGGTACTTTCAGAATGTGCATAGACTACGGTGAACTGAACAAGGTGACTGTGAAGAATCGCTATCCTCTTCCACGTATTGACGACTTATTTGACCAGCTGCAAGGGTCGAGCTACTATTCAAAGATTTATTTGAGATCAGGATATCACCAGTTGATAGTCCGAGAAGAGGACACCTCTAAAACAGCCTTTAGAACTCGATATGGCCACTATGAGTTTTTGGTTATGCCTTTTGGGCTAATAAACGCACCTGCGGTCTTCATGGACTTGATGAATCGAGTGTGCAAGCCGTACCTAGACAAGTTCGTTATTGTATTCATAGACGACATCATGATCTATTCTAAGAGTCAGGAGGAAGAAGAGCAGCATTTACGACTCATTTTGGAACCCCTTCGAGCAGAACAGTTGTACGCTAAGTTTTCGAAATGCGACTTTTGGCTTCGTGAAGTTCACTTTCTAGGCCACGTGGTAAACAAGGATGGGATTCACGTTGATTCATCCAAGGTAGACTCGATTAAGAACTGGCCTGCACCCCATACACCAACGGAAATTCACCAATTCTTGGGTTTGGCAGGTTACTACAGAAGGTTCATTAAGGACTTCTCCAAGATTGCACAACCACTTACTTCGCTGACTCAGAAAGGTGTTATCTATCGTTGGGGTAATGAACAAGAATCGGCATTTCAACACTTAAAGGATAGACTGGGCAGCGCCCCTATTCTCTCATTGCCTGAGGGCACAGACGATTTTGTGGTTTACTGCGACGCATCAATTCAGGGTCTGGGTTGTGTATTGATGCAACGGGATAAAGTTATTGCGTACGTCTCGCGCCAACTTAAAGTTCATGAAAGGAACTACACTACACTACACACGATTTGGAGCTGGGAGCGGTGGTTTTTGCACTTAAGATATGAAGACACTACCTGTACGGTACCAAGTGCGCCATCTACACTGATCATAGGAGCCTCGAGCATATCTTCAAACAGAAGGAACTGAATATGCGGCAACGACGATGGGTCGAGCTACTGAATGACTACGAATGCTCAATCAGGTACCACCCAGGCAAGGCCAATGTTGTGGCTGACGCCCTCAGTCGAAAGGACACTACGCCTAAGCGCGTACGAGCATTACAACTCACTATACAGTCTAGTCTTCCTTCTCAGATACGAGATGCTCAGGTAGAAGCATTGAAACCAGAAAACGTCAGGGCTGAAGCCCTACGCGGCTCAAGGCAACGCTTAGAACAGAAGGAAGACGGTGCTTACTACGTCACAGGACGCATCTGGGTCCCACTCTATGGCAACCTACGAGAGCTTGTGATGGATGAGGCACACAAGTCTCGCTACTCGGTACACCCTGGTTCGGATAAAATGTACCACGATATCAAAACTACATATTGGTGGCCTAACATGAAGGCCCACATAGCAACTTACGTTAGCAAGTGCTTGACTTGTGCGAGAGTCAAGGAGGAATACCAGAAACCTTCAGGCCCCCTTCAGCAACCAGAGATACCACAATGGAAATGGGAGCAAATTTCCATGGATTTTGTTACTGGCCTGCCTAGATCTCAACGTGGTAACGATACTATTTGGGTGATCGTGGATCGACTCACAAAGTCTGCTCACTTCTTGGCTATCAAGGAAACGGATAAGTTCTCCACCCTAGCAGACGTATATCTTAAGGAAGTTGTCTCGAGGCACGGGGTGCCCACCTCTATTATCTCAGATCGAGATGCACGTTTTACATCAGAACTGTGGCAATCAATGCACAAGTCCTTTGGCTCACGATTAGATATGAGCACAGCTTATCACCCGCAAACGGATGGGCAGTCAAAGCGTACCATCCAGACTCTAGAAGACATGCTTAGGGCATGTGTAATTGACTTTGGCAACGGCTGGGAAAAACATCTGCCACTTGTGGAATTTTCGTACAATAACAGCTACCACACCAGCATTAAAGCTGCTCCATTTGAGGCATTGTACGGGTGTAAATGCCGGTCACCTCTTTGTTGGGCAGAGGTGGGGGATAGTCAGATTACTGGTCCAGAACTTGTGGTAGACACAACAGAACGAATTGCGCAGATACGACAACGAATGGCGGCAGCTCGCGACCGTCAGAAAGTCTACGCCGATAAGGGCAGGAAACCACTAGAGCTCCAGGTTGGGGAGCGAGTGCTACTCAAAGTTTCACCCTGGAAGGGTGTGGTTCGTTTTGGTAAACGAGGCAAACTTAACCCACGATACGTCGGACCTTTCGAAGTCATTGAGAAAATAGGCAAGGTGGCCTACAAACTGAACTTACCAACAGAACTAAGTGCAGTTCACAACGTTTTCCACGTGTCAAATCTGAAGAAGTGTCTGTCAGATGAGACCCACATAGTTCCTTTGAAGGAGCTCACTATCGACGAGCAGTTACGGTTCGTCGAGGAACCAGTGAAATCACGGACCGGAATGTTAAGGTCCTCAAGTGTACTAGAATACCTCTCGTTCGAGTTCGTTGGAACTCACGTCGCGGCCCAGAGTTCACCTGGGAACGCGAAGATCAGATGAAGCAAAAGTATCCTCAACTATTCGCAAACAGTACAACCACTACTGAGGCTGAAGCTACGGAATTTCGGGACGAAATTCCAGATCAACGGGGGGAGGATGTGACACCCCAGGAAAACCAGGAAAACCATGCAACTTACCTAGCTTCCTCAGTGAGTACGTGCTAAATTTCGGGATGAAATTTCTTTCAACTTGGGGATAATGTGACAACTCGTAATTTAGAACCCTTCATTGTATTTTGATGCAACCCGCTTGAACGTTATGTGATTAGTTGACATGTTGGTTTAATGAATGATATAAGTGTATTCTATATTTAATTGATGTGCAATATACGTGATGGTTGTAGATTCGTGGTGCGTATATTATGTGTGAATGTGCTATACGTATCTTGTATAATAAATTGTACAAATATTAAAACATGTATTCCTTGCAAAACAACCCATCACCCGAAAACACATCCCACCCGAAAGTCAGACGCCAAGGGATTTGGGCCCAAAGTCAGACGCAGCCCAATGGCCTGTTTTGTTTGCTTAAAGCATGTTTAAGGTCTTCGAAATTGTTTATTATCAAACCCTAGCTTGCAAACGGCAGTTCTTTTCTGTGTAAACTTTTCCTCTTTTGCAAGTCGTTTCTCCAACAATCGATCCTCTCAATCTCGGGGTTAGTGCACTTCCTTTATTATTAATCGTTGCTGAGAACTGTTTGATGGTTATTTTTTTTAGATCACGGTTGTCTATTTGTGTGGCAATCATGAACAAACTGTTATTATGTAGTGAGTAGGATCATATGATTGAATGAATGGATGATATTTGTGAATCATGCATGTACAATAGATTATGGTAGTGGAATATATTATATATCCATGTCGGTTGTGAGGGCCCATAGAAGTAAAGTTACATGGTTGCACAAAATTTAACAAACTGAATATGAACATGGCAGCCATGTGCGATCAAAACAAAATCATGTGGACATTTAATAAAGTTGTCAGTAGGAGTATTATATGCATGAATGATGAGTTGCATGACCTATTTAATCATTATATCATATGAACTGATTGTAAATTGATCTCATGATTTATTCGATGTGATGGTCACTGTTGTGTGCATAGAACATATGAATTGGATTATCCAAATTACTCATGGGCCGGCCAGGGGTAGGGCCGCTGTACACAGTGTTGATCTAGGGTGTATGTTATAGTTGCTAGTTTGATTTGAATGAACGATGATGTTTGTGTGCTCGGATTTAAAGTCATGATTGGGTATGATATGTTGTATGATTTTAATTCCACGATCTAATAGTTAATGTGTAGGTTGTGGTTATTCTTTGAATATGATTCGAGTTCATATGGATTGGTAATGATTGCTTGGTTTGATCGATTAATAGTGGAAATAGAAACTGATAAGTGTTAGCTTTGATTGATCGAATGAAAATAGGAAACTATTCTAATTGATTGTAACAGATTTGCATGAATCATGGAATGATTAAAACTAATCGCACAAGATCAGATCGTACAAGATCTGATCCGGTCGCACAAGACATAGTTGGTCGCACAAGGTTACTAGGATCGCACAAGTTAAACTATTTGCTTAATTGTTGGGCCGCACAAGTCTTGGACTGTTTATATTATTGGGCCGGGTATGTTTTGGATCGCACAACCTGTTATGGGTTGCACAAGACGTGCCGGACGCACAACAGGTTGGGCCGTCGGTTTATTGGGCTTCATGGGTGGATCGCACAAGGTTGTTGAACTTGTGCGAGCCCAATCTTTTAAAATCGTACAAGTATGAATATTGTTATGCACTTTGACTGTTTATGTGAAGCCATGATTATATGTGTTCGTGACTTGCTATCTCTGTGTAAACCTACGTGCACTATTTGAACCTAGACCTGACTTGTATGGTAACCATGTTAGGACGTGGTTGACCACTAGCTGCTAGACTTGACTTTTCTGTGTATCTGCCGAGCAAACCAAGGTGAGTTCACACTCAACAAAGCATGGGATTCCCAGGGGTTGGGGATGGGGTTAAGGAATATGGATTCCTCGTCCTTTCTTGGGTAGGACAGTAATGGTTCAGGAATGTAATTCCTCGTCCTCACGGACAGATAACTTTACTAGACCAAAACTCTATCACGAAGTCCCTCCTTTTTATATCGACTTAATCGCCGGGCCAATGGCGAGCGGGTCATTAGTTAGATAGCGCTATTTAGGTCTGACAAGCCTCACACCGTGCCGCAGAGGACGGGCGTGAACTAATGGATCTGGGGCACGTCAATGCTGATAGACATTGACAGTTTCAGGGCACTAAAACATGACTTCAGTCAGTAGTCGATATGGTAACGAGTCTAGTGGATACAAGGGGTAGCCCCCACGGCCGAAATTCCAGATAACTACATGGGGTAGCCCCCACGGCCGAAATGCCAGATAACTATCATGGGGTAGCCCCCACGGCAGGATTGCCAGAGTAAATGGGTTAAACAAAGGGTTAAACAAATCACGTTTTCAACTATGGGGTAACCCCCACGGCAGGATGCCAGATAAAGGAAACTGTTTTTGGAACAACTTAAAACGAACACCCAACCGTGAACTCACTCGACATTGTTGTTGACTCGTTACTACATGCTTTGCAGGTCTATAGGTTCTTAGCTGGAGCTTGCACAAGGAAGAGTCGTTGTGGGACATGGACAGCTGTGTGCCATGTTAAACCTTGGATATTTAAACTTACGATTTGGGTTTTTAAACATTTATGCTTCCGCTCATAACTTAACTATGTTTGTCTTGGACACTAAACGTATTGGTTGGACTTTTACATTTAATTATTTGCTTGTTCACTATGATTAGTGGTTTGATCCTGGTAAGTCACGCCTCCAAGCGGTGATACTCCGCGTGTGGATTTTGGGGGTGTGACAATAGTGCTTGCTATTCCGCTTGAAATACACATTTCACGGTTCAAGCGAAATCACCTACTAACTATTCAAGCGGAATTATCATAAACAATTATAAAATCCTATTTCATGTCACTTCAACTGAAATCCATTTTGTCTTCTTGTGAAGTATACTTTCATGAAATATGTATGATGTCATCTGTTATGATGTCATCATTGAGAATGATGACATCATTCTTGTTCAAATCCGCAACGAATCCAAGACTCGATATAAGACGAAGACGACAGGTGTATGCACCAACAGACTCCCCCTCAGATGTTGACGAGTCTTAAGTGTCGAGTCTTCACAATCATTAGTCTTTATCAGCCTTCTGGCTTCCAAAATCTTGTCCTGGTTCTTGTCTCACTCTAAATCCTTCTCTCTCTAGCAGACTCCCCCTCAACTTGTGCTATGATCGAAAACCTTGGCTCTCTCTTTGCTCAAGTATCAGAATCAATTCCTGGATTCCTTATGTTCATCAACAGCAGCAGTTCCAGAATAGTAACCTGGCCTACCTGCATAAACTCTATCTCACAATAAATTTCACAATTTTAATATTTCAACAAATTTACTCTCTTCTAACCACTCGAAAACACAATCTCAAAATGATTAATCATTAGTAATATCTGATGAACCACTTGCATGTATATCAAATTTTCTTTTCAAACAACTTCAAAACAAACATTCCCAAACCTGTTCGTCATGTTCAGCACTCGGAATTTTGAAAATTAGCTTTCCAACATCAGTTGTCTAAAATCTTTTTGTATTTTTCAAAATTTATGCTAAAACACACTAAAATCTTTTTGGATTTTTTAATGAAATGAAAAGCAGAAAAGAAATATTTACAAACAATATTTTTGTGAGTTTGTGTAAGAGGATCATATCAGTTATGAGACAAATCACCAACACCGTTAAGCTTTAAACATTTTAAGTTCTAAACGATTCACTTAGATTGTCAGTATACTGGTCCACTTTAAATTTTCACACAAATTTCAACTGTTTCGAGATACGAGATTAATGTCTTAAGCACTTAAACTTAATCGCGTGTCCCACCTCAGAATATATTCCCGTATCCAGATCCCAATATTCAGTCTTACAGGTGAGTATACCACAGATGATATCTGTAAGGGAATAAATTATGAATCAGTACAAAACCGTGAGAGCTCAGGTCAGAACTTCCGTTCAGCAGAGAGATGACGGTTCGACTTGGGTGGGTCCCCTTTAGAGGATATTTTTTACAACAGCAATGATTATCAATTTTATTGTTTCATCATTTTTGTTGAGGGTTGCGCTATATTTCAAGCAAGCAGAAAGTATTCTTCGGGGACTAGGCCATTGCTTCAGCAAAATCAGAAGTCCCTGGATAATACCCCAGATATCACTGAGCATAAAGACCTAGTATCTCAGAAAGAGGGATCTTTCAAACAAGATTTCAGGGGTTACCCATATATCCGAGAGATGTTTCCCCATGATAAGCAAGTTTGAATTTAGGTTTATATCTCGTCACAATCTATTAAATGTGCAAAAACCTACTGGCATATCATCAGTGAGACCGTTTATCACATTATCTTTCCAATACTTTAGCATGTTTTGATAGTCCACTGATGTACTATCATTTCCTCTTTTATACAACAAAACTCGTTTTTCATTTTATCATGTTTTTGTCTTTTTTCAAATTTTCAAATGTTTTTGGATTTTCTAAAATTTCTTACTCCCCCTAAAATGCAAACACATTTTAGGAAATTTGAAAACAAACTATACAATGAAATGACAACTGGTATCGAATCACTTCAATTCACCATCCACTTGGCATAAACAATCAGAACTCCCCCTCTCAACAAACTATTTTCCCACTGATTTCAAAACACTTAAGTTTTTTTAATCAAATGGTTTTTCCGGAAAATAAGTTTTGTTGATTTTATAAAATCATTTGTATATCAGGAGTTTCATCACATTGTTTTTCAAATACCACTTGTAAGTATGGTCTAATCAAGTTCAACTTAATGACCTTGATTAATCACTTGTAGGAAAAACAAGTACAACTTGATGTCCTTGATTTACCACTTGAAAGTAAAAACCTCTTTCAATCACTTGTAGGTTCACTCATCAACCACTTGTAGAAAACTAACAATTTAAAATATCACCTGTACTTTACCAACTGTACCACTTGTAAAATTACCAACCAAGAAAGATGAATGTCGATTCTTGCTCCACTCTTACCAACCTGGGAGCTCCGGCAAATCCAGAGACTTACTGTTCGTAATATGTGCCATCCAAGTCACAAACCAGGGATGGTTCAACTTTTTCTTTCTTTGTTTTCTTCTCGTAAAACTCCTTCACTCCTTTGACCTTCCTGTCAACCATTTTTCCAAAAACGTTATGGACTTTGGAGTTAAAAGCTCTTTCAATATCAAATTCTTTCTTTTCAGAGAAGAATTGATTTGAAATCTCAACTTTACCAACTTTCTTCTTAAAATTTTCAGCCCGAAGTGATGGAAAATTCACATCATCCACAGTCGGCACTGAGTTTTCACCTTTTGAAACAATCTGTGGCTCCTCTGACTTTGTGGAATCAGATTCATTGCCAGAAGATAGCTCCTCTGATTTTGATGAATCAGAATCATTGCTATAACTATCAACCGATTTCTTAACAACCCATTTTTGGTTGTCAGAATTCACCCATCTCTTGTAAAATCTGTTTGAACTTTCACCATTCTCAAATTTTGAATTTTTGAAAAGTTTAGTTCTATCAATTGGTGATTCAAACACAACTTCTTTATCTTTCAGTTTACGAGAAACTCCCTGTTTTGATTGTATTGCTTTGGAACAATTCTTGGCAATATGACCAACAGTGTTGCATTGGAAACAGGTTCTCGTTTTTTTCATCTGATCAGCAATCTTCATCTCTTCTTGCTTCTTCGCAAGGAATTCTTTGTTCGATTTTCTCCAGAATTCTTTCTTTTCTTCTTCTTCTTCTTCTTCTTCTTCTTCTTCTTCTGCTGATGTACCTGAAACAAATGTCATTTTTGATTTAAAATCTCTTACATATTTTTTATTTTTATATTTTTTGGTGGAATAAATCCAAGACCTTTCTTTTTGAAATTACCGTTATGGTTTGGTTTCTTTTGAAAACCAGAACCAGAGCCGTAACCCTTTTTCTTGTTTAATCTTTGTTGGACTCTTGAGGTGTATTTTTTAGGTTTTTCAGTAAGATTTACATCTTTTATTTCAGAAATATTAATTTCTGTTAGTTTGAAAACCTTTTTGATCAATTCAGTTTTGACACCTCTTATTGGAAATTCCTCATCAGAATATAATTTGTCCGAATCATTCAAAGTATATGCCACTTTAAATGTTTCATCATTCAAATTAGATTTTGATAACAAGAATTCTTTGTTGTAAACTCTTTTGCCCTGTTTGGAGTTTTGACTTGATGTGTCGGACTCAGACTTTGATTCTGACTTAGACTCCGACTTTGACTCCTCTGTTTCATCGTTATCTAACACATGATCCACCACTTTCTTCATCAATTGAGATTGTTGATCAGTGTCAGACGATGTAAAAGTAACATCAATATTTTCTGGCAATTTAACTGTAGACTCCGACTCCCACTGTAAATTTGTTTCCTTTTCGACTCTTTCTGAATTTGGATTTCTCGGAGAATATCCATTTTTAAGCCGGGGTGGACACTTGTTGTAACTAACACCTTGTTTCTTACCAGATGTATTTTCTTTAGTATCCTTCTTCCTTTCATTCTTCTTTTCAGGAATCTTTTCTTCAGATACCTTTTGTTCTTCAGTTACTTCATCATCTTCAAATGCCTTCATGCCTTCAACAGTCGGATAAATCCTGTCAGTGACATAAGAAGTACATGAGTAACTTTTTAATAAACGGTTTACTCTTTCTGTTTCAATTCTTTGAATCTCCAATTTTTGTTCCAGCACAACACACTTCTCAATATAGTTGTTCATGCTTTTCTGCTTTATCATGAAAGCTCCTTGAAGTGTCTTCATAGCTGTTGCTTGTTCTTCACTTGATTGATTGTATTGATTCATGGCTTGTTCAGAACATCGTAAGATTCCTTCAACTGATTTATATTGTTAATCAGTTCACTATTTTTCTTCTTGAAAATCTCACAATTCTCACAAATCACCGGAATCTTTTTAGCGTTAGCTTCTTCATTAACTTTGAACTTTGGAATCTCTTTTAACTTTTTCTGTATCACTGGAACACTTTCGTCATCACTGCTGACTGGTGTTTTAATTTTTTTGTTTTCTTTTTCTTTTTAGCTTTTTCATCTTCACTATCACTTTCTGCCATCATTTTGAAATGAGCTGCCAATCGTCTTGCATGATACTCTCTATCATCATCACTATCTTCTTCAACTCGAGCGACATAAGCTTTGTGATTTGAAGTTTTGTTTGGATCATAATCATCCCAATTAAAATTTGCCCAGCTAAAGCCTTCTGGAAACTTTTCATCATCTTGATTGATTAGGCAAGCTTTGCTGTCAGCTGAAACATATTTGTCCCAACTAAAATCTTCTTGATTCACCAAACATGCTCTTTTTGAAGATTCTTCAATCACTTTTCTACCATGTGCCAATTGTGGTTCTTTTTGTTGTGCAACTTGATGATAAATAGCTTTCCGATAGTAATAATTGTTGTTGTTGAATGGATTTTGAGCTCCACTTGCTTCGCGGTTTTTGCACTCCCTCTTGAAGTGTCCTTTTTCCCTGCAACGAAAACAAGTAACTTTAGATTTATCAAAACCTAAAGTAGAAATATTAGCTACACGTAGGTCATCTCTTCCTGTGATCTGCTTAAATTTCTTAGCTCGTCTCAACACACTAGCCAAACACCATTTTATATCCATTAATTCCATTTCCTCAGCATCGATCTGATTGTAATCCTCTTTTGTAAGCAATGGATTCCCAATCCGACCTGCCACAAAACTTCCATACGACTCCAACACAGTTCCCAACAAAGACATGTGACTCTTAGCAACTTCTGCTGAATAATCTTCATCATTCTCCAGATTTAGTACAATATTGCATTGTAGCTTCTTGCCATTCTTTGTTGCTGAAATGTTCGGATCAAATGATGGATATGATGAAAAACTGGTGTTGCTGTTTGATTCTTTGGAAGAACTTCCTGATAAATTCTTTGCGTTGAATGCCGTTTCAACTTTCGGTGACATGTTGGTGGATTTATCACTGACACCACCTTTGTAATAGAGACTAATGTCTTGTTCACCGTCGAAATCTTTTATTCTTGAAATCTTTCTCTGTTCCATCTCCTGAGCTTCAAGTTTTTCAATAAATTTGCTCAGTGTCAAACTACTAAACCCTTTCTTGTTCCTTAACATCATGAGATATGTCCCCCAAGTCTCATGTGGCAATGCATCAGCAAGTTTCTCAATCAACTCTTCATTATCTTTTTCAATGCTCAATCTCTTCATGTTGGCTAACAAATTGCAATATCGTTCAATGATTTGCTTTGTACTTTCATTCTTTAATCCACGAAACAGATCAAATTCTTTCTTTATAAGTGACTTTTTGTTTTTAACCATCTCTTGACTTCCATGAAACTTCGATCTTGATGCTTTCCAGATTGAATAAGAAGTTCCAGTATGTTGCAATAAAACCAAGATATCTTCTTTCACAGCTTGTTGTAGAAGACTTAGCATCATTTTCTCATCTTTGTATTTCTTTCTATTTTCAGCACTCAGATGTTTAATAGGAATAATCTCCTCATCATCAGTCATCGGTCGAACATATTTCGTCTCAACACATTCCCAAGCATCTAAGTAGTTAGCTTGTACCCAGTTCTCAAAACGTCCTTCCCAAACCTTATACTCCTAGATGTTCATGAGCTTAGGTGGTTTTTGCATCGTCCCCATTTCATTTTCCAACATCGTGTTCTGTGCAAGAGTAATCGGGGTTACTGGGGTAGCAAATGCGTTGTAAAATTCCTCGTCCATGTTTCGGATTTTCAAAGTTCACAAAACACAAACTTTCTTGTTTCAAAAATACTAGTCTCAAACGAATTGTATCACCTTGTAAAACACCTACAAACAAACAAACAAACGATCAGTTTAAACGGACTGAATATGTAAAAGTGTGTTGATGAAATCAATCTAAGACTCGTGTCGAAGATTTGCGGACTCGTTTCAATGTTGTTGAAGTTATACCACTGAATGAATGGGCTTGATCAATATTATCAGTCCAGTCAATCAAAGGAATTAATTGAGCCAATACTCTTGAACAATTGATGGGTCGATTCAAACAATCTGATACACTTAAATCTGATTGGGCCGATAACTTTGGACAATAAACTCAATCACATGGGCCGAAGTTTTTAATGCAATAAATGGATTCAGAGTTCACGTGATGTACCCAACTAATTCAAAGCTCGATTCTATTGGACCGTTAATATTCAGCACATGGATCGATCAATTGTGATTATCTTTAAAAACAATGTGGCCGACACTTTCAAGTAACAATTCAATTTGATTGGGCCGCTTGGTCTATATGATTAAAGTATTGGACCGATGACTTCAGTAGTTCACGTGAATTGTAACATGTTGACAGACTTTACAAATGAAACGATAATATCACATGCACTGACACAAAACACTTGATTTCTTTTCCAACTACCAATGACCTGACAACCTCGTTTTACGTTTCACACAACACGATGCACTTTTTCACCCGAAATACAATTCAAGCGGAATAACTTTCAAACGGTGTTTTCAAGAGGAATGTCGTTTTCAAGCGGAATAAGAATGATTTTTAAAGCGAAATCAAGATGACATCATCCTTTCGAACGAAATTTCAAGCGGAAATAATAAAATGTCAAGTTTTATATCGATTTTAATGCTGAAACTTTCCAGGATTTGTTAAAACATGATTGCGCATAATATGTGTGAATTTGAGCCAATTTTAACCGTGAAAAATTTTTAAGTTTGAAAAAGAAGATGTAGAAATCAGAAAATGTGATGAAAACAGGCTATTTTGGGAAGATCTCTTCCTCCTGAGCTCTGATACCACTTGTAGGATCGTTTTGAGACCCAAACGAGTCGTTCAGAAGAGTTCTTAGACTATACGAAAGGCGGAAACAGACGTATAGACTCGAAACAGCTTGAATATCACTTTAAACTTCTTGTATATTGAATTAACAGTGATTACAGTCACAAGAAATACCGGCAGCACTTCGGTATCGCTTCCTAATTCCCACCTCAAATGAGAAGACATGACACATATATATAGTGCTTGCTATTCCGCTTGAAATACACATTTCAGGGTTCAAGCGAAATCACCTACTAACTATTCAAGCGGAATTATCATAAACAATTATAAAATCCTATTTCATGTCACTTCAACTAAAATCCATTTTGTCTTCTTGTGAAGTTGATGTGCGCAAAATGCAACATATAAATTACATCAAATGTGGTATAAAACTAACCCTTTTTTAGTACTAATGTTGGAAAAAGTGTGTTTTTGTCTTCCTTTTGTATTTTCAGGATTAAAAGAGCTTAAATAAACAAAAGAAGCAAAAATGCAGCTAAATCTAACAATAATATAAGAAAAGGGAAGAAACATGGCATGCCCGACCCCTCGACAGCATCTCCCAAAGCAAAAAACAAGAAGAAAGCTGAGCATGGGGCTGTGCCCAGCTCGACACGGGGCGTGCCCAGCTCGACACGGGGCGTGTCCAGCTCAACACGGGGCCGTGTTCAGGATGGTCAGCCCTGGCACAAAAGACAAACCTGTAGAAGCTTCTATTGCCCACCACGGGGCTGTGCCCAGCAGACACGGGGCTGTGGTCAACGCAAAGATACGCAGAATCTTGCCAAATCTGATAGTACAGATATGCTTCTGCACACGGGGCCGTGCCAAGCGGACACGGGGGCGTGGTCAACTAATGCGGACAAGAGCAATTAATGAAGAAAAAGAAAAGGGTGGACACGGGGCCGTGTCCAGCGGACACGGGGCCGTGTCCAGGCTTCTGTTCAGCCTATAAATAGGAGTGCTTGGCTCAAGTTCAAACCATCCCTTGGCACACCACCTCTCTCACACTTCATCCACCACACACCACCACCATAACACCATCATCCACCACCATCATCCATTGTCCATCGTAGAGTGTGTGAGTCGTCTCGGGATCCAAGATTGATCATAAGAGTTCTTGACAATCAAGGCCATGTTTGCCTAAGTCTCTTACATCACTTGGTGAAGACAAAGTGTCTAGTGTAATACTTTTTATTTCTAATATTTTCGCACTTTTTAATTGGTTTTGTATTAATGACTTTAATAACTAGTTTCTTATGTTGAAGGTGATTCTTCCTTATCGTTTGTCCGTGGTGTCTTGGCATTATTTTACTGTCTATATAAAATAAAAGATTTTCACCATTCATATCTCCACGGTCTATATGGAGATATGTTGGCTACCTGGTCGGGGGTTAAGGGAATGGTTTGGTAAGAGTCTTGCCATTGTTCAGCGTTTAGAGGTCCTGCAATGGACCTGGGTCAAATTTAGTAGGACCTCCTTCAATGCTTCACGGTATTGGATGGCGGGGGTCCAAACTCTTTGACCCCCTCATAAGTTAAACTACTATTAATACTATAACCCGGCTACTTAGGACTGTATCCCTGCTGACTCAGACTACTTAGCCGAGGGTAACGTCACCTTCAAAAGAGGGGCCTACCATAATACTGCATTAATAACTTAATTCATTATCTTCCAATAATCCACCCTTTTAGGATTGTATCCTTGCTGACTCAAACTACTGGGGTGAGGGTAACGTCGCCTTCAAAAGAGGGGCCTACTACAATAACTAAGATAATCTCTTAATTATGTGCAAAAGTGCGGAAATAATCAAAGGTTACACTAGATACGAGTCGGAACCAAGTGATTCATCTTGTCTATCTGTTTTTATTTTTATTTTTATTTTCAGCATTTTAGTTAGTTTTTATTTTTCTTAGTTTAAAAACCTTTTTCTAACCTTTTTGATTTGATTAGACGTTGAGGATAAACTGGTACTAAAAGCTCTTGTGTCCTTGGACGACCTCGGTATCTTACCAACACTATACTACGCCCACGATGGGTGCACTTGCCCATATGTGTGTTTAGTGTTAGTAAATATCGTGTTTTATAAATTTAAAACTTGGCTAATAAAAGTGTAAAAAGGGGCTTAAAATATACTTAAACTCACATTACACCTAACGCGCATCAAGTTTTTGGCGCCGTTGCCGGGGACACAAGGATTTTAAGAAAGCTTAAAATTGACGGCCTAATCAGTTTTTCAAAACTTTTTCAAAACGCGAGCACATTTTTCTGCATTTTAGTTTAGTTTTGCATTTACAGAAGGTTGAACACGGGCCGTGTTCACTGAACACGGGGCCGTGCTGCACATTTTTATAAAAACACCCAGTAACAGTAGGTTGAACACGGGCCGTGCTCACTGAACACGCCCCGTGCTCAACTAGATCAATAAATTTAATTAAAATGCCCAGATACAGATCCTGAACACGGGGCCGTGTCCACTGAACACGGGGCCGTGTCCAGCATCTGTTTCCATTTTAATTTTGTTTTCTGATCCCGAGACTTGGTTGTGGTCTGCTGAGTGATTCTTATGGATCAATACTCAGGAGGTTACAACTACACCTATGAGGAGGATGATTATAGGGGTAACTATTGCACTAATTGTAGAAATCTACACTCGGTTCAATATGATAACTCTTATGAACCATCCAGTTCATACACCTACTATGAGGAGTCCAGGTACGAGCCATCAAATTCATACACATCCTATGAAGACCAAAGGTATGAACCTCCTCCCTCATACTCATATTTTGATGAACCAAGGTATGAACCTCCATACTCATACTTTGAGGAACCAAGATATGAACCACCACCTTCATATGCTTACTATGAGGAACCATGGCATGAACAACCCACCTCATACGAGTATTATGAAGAACAAAAGTACGACCCTTATCCATCATATGCTTATAATGAAGAACAATGGAGCGAACCATCTACTTCATATGGGTATTATGAGGAACAAAGGATCGAACAACCAGATTCAAGCTTTGAAAATCCCGATCCTTTTTTTATAACCGAAGTGACCGATAGGATATTAGAACACATTAAAGTTATCGAGCGCTATATAAAAGAATCTCGTGCAAGGGAAGAGGAGTCCCGCGCAAGAGAAGAATTAAAAAATGAAGAGATAACTGAAAGTGTAAAAATGGAAGAACAAATAAGTGAAAAACCACACATGAGTTAAACAATGAAAAAGGTGAGTCCGACAACGTTAAAATTCAAGAAGAGTCTAATTTTGAGGAAATTAATCTCTTGCCACATTCTTTTGAACATCATTGTTTAGTACCCACTCATGCTAAGTTTTTAAAAGAGTTAAACACTAACACTAAAATTGACGAAACGGTAAGTGTTAAGTTAACTAATGATCAAACCTCACTAATAAAAGAAGAACCATTTGAAATTAATATTACACCGGTTCCATGTTTCTTTCAAAATTCGTTTATTAGTAATGTCACAATCGATAAAGATCTTTGTGTTAACATAATGCCTGTCACACCCCGACCACGTAAAACAACAAAGCGTGGCGGAAACATCGGGGAGTGTATTAACAGAATCATTGTTTCATAACACATGGAAATTGAAATATTGTTTTATTGATTAAAGTTGTTACAATGTCTTGACAAACAAAGAAACATAACATAAATTAACTAGTCTTGCATCTTTTATTGTCGCTAAGGCCCAAGTCCGCCTAAGTGTATCTTGATCAATCCTATGCTTCATTTCCTGAAACACATGTGAAAATAGGTACGTCAGCATAAAAATGTCGGCGAGTACATAGGTTTTGTAAAAATAAGATTCATGACTTCTGTTTAAGAAAAAGTTTAGTCATGAACCTTGTAATTTGCTTTGTCTTTGTAAATCATTTGAAAAACAATAAGTTCAGATGATATGTATAAATAAGTGAATAATGCATGGTTAAATGAATAACCATGTAAAATGAGTTTGTATAAGTTAAGTTGTTTGTAAAACAATGTATTGTGAAAAGTATGCTATTTGTATAAAATGTCATGTGTCTTAAATTGAAATGATTTAAATAACGCTGCGATATGTAATACCATACAATCACTTATATATAGGAAGTACCAGCGGCATATCCACCATGCTTGTATCATATTACACACGCCTCGTTACTTAAATCACTTACGCAAACCAAACCAACAATGTAAGATGTCTATGTTTAAACCAATTGTCAAATGTATTGAATAATATGTCTAAGTGTTTATGTCAAGTGTAAATCATGTAATGTAAAACAAATGTGATATGTATGGCTAGTGAAATGCATCAACTAAACCATAGGTGAAACGCACAAAACAAAGCATTGAAGTAAAACTTGGTTTAAATCAAAGTTATGTTTTGTGGGAAATGCATGATCAAATGTAAATCATGTTAAAATGTCTATGTCGAAATGTCTATGTCAAAATGTCGATGTCAAAATGTCTATGTCAAAACGTCTATGTCAAAACCATGTCAAAATGTCATGTATGGCAAGTGGAATATATATGTATATATATATCCATTAAGCCATAGGTGAAAATGCACAAAACAATATATTGAAGTAAAACTTGGTTTAAATCAATGTTATGTCTTGTGGATATGCATGCTATACTGAATATGAACATTTATGTGGTGTTGTTATAATGCATACATCCAAGCCTTGCGACTGTGGCGATAAACCCTTAAACGACTTAAAGGATTATCTGTGCTTCATATCATCGAATTCGGTCATTCCTTCCAATCCCCACCTACCCGGGATTTCAGGAACGGGAGTTGTCAATTCCTATGGTACCACTACCTACTAACGAACGGCGTAGCTAATGTTAATGAATGTATTGTCCCATTTAAACGAACCAAATGTCATACCAAAATGTAAGCATGTGATGAAATGAATATGTACTAAGTATGCAACAAATGAACATACATAGCATGTGATGTGATGTGATGTAAAACAATGTACTAAGTAAGCATGCAATGGGCATACATAGCATAAAATGTAATGTAAAATGATGTACTAAGTAGGCAAGCAATGGGCATACATAGCATAAAATACAATGAAATCATGTACTATAATGTACTAACGATCATAGCAGATATATGATGAAAACATGGAAAGCATGTATGTAACAAGTAGGCACATGTGTTCCACCACAAAACAGTTTGAAAACAGTAAAAGAGGGGTTCTATGTACTCACTTGAGATTGCTCAGAAGTCCTAAGATAACCACCAAGCAATGCTAGAGATCACGGAATCAAACGGCACCTAATATAGGTAACTATGTTAATAAACCGGACCTAAATTGGAAGACTGGGTAGCATGAGGGTTTGTAAACCAAATGAGTGTAGGAACTCATGTGATATGGTTTAACAAAGCCTACATACTAAATGAAACTTAACCTAAGTGCTTATGACCCATCACGACCCGTTTAGGTAGCTTATGCTACTTTAAAGCGTCGTTCGCGTGTAACGCGTTCGGAGCGTCTAACTAGTCCTATGACAAGTGTTATATGCCTAAACATGTTACATAATCAGTTATGTGACAAAAGTTTAGGTTACATATGCTTAATTACCAATTATACATGAAAAGGGTATTCTGGTAATTTACCTAAGGCATATAAACTACCTATCATACAACTACTCAAACGATGTGACCATTAGGTATAACCTCGGAAGGTTATTCCCTATACACTATGGTCACCTAATGTATTTGGTCGGATCCTAATGATCGACCAAACTGGGTCGGGTTCGAAGGTATAAGCGATTTATCAGATCGCTTACCCTACGACCCTAGACAACGTGGTAATCAGTAGGCATAGTCCCAAGGGACTATAACTATCGTGATTACAATCACGTTGTGAAGTTCAAACGAACTTCGCATTGACCATACGCTGGTCAACGCTGACAGTCAAACAAAGTTTGACTTTCGGACTCGAAAAGCAATAAAAGAACGAAAGAATACTTACGAAGGGTCCCCGAATGCTAATCTTGATCGAAATAACTCAGGTATGGAACAATGGTTCCAACTTAGAGTCTTTAAGATCAGATTCTAGTGAGTTTGAAGCAATGGGGGGTGGGGTATTTATAGTTTTCGGGTAACCGTTAAGATTGTTTCTTGGAAAAGAGGGCACGATCAAGGCCGTACACTTGTGGGAATGTTGTGGTGCCTCAATTTGCTCACCACCATAAGGAATCAACACTTGGCAAGGGGTTAGGGAGTGCAAAACAGCTGCAACCAGCTGTTAAATTCACTTAATCTGGTCAGGAAGGCTGACGCAGCCCGCTTCAGGATACACCAAAACTAATGCGGGCCGCATGGGGGTTCTGATCAGAAAATAAGTTTCAAAAATGACAGTTTCAGTCCCTGCACGTGTTTAAGGCCATTTCCGGCACTTCTAAGGCCCGTAAAGCCAACTTTAAGGCCCTAAAATGATGCCTAAACATTGTGGACATGAAACATGCTCAAAAATATGTCAGATGTCAGTTCGTTTGGTCGTACGAACGCGATGTTCGCTTAATTACGACGGAATGCGCACAAGCGCGTAAAACGATCCAAATGACGCGACGAATGGATTTTTCTTATGGCGAACACTAAAGTATAATATAGTCATGCTTATATAAATTTTTGGATGTCCGGATGTATTCAGAACGTAAGTTATGCGCGAAAATGCAAACTGGTGCACTTTTTGACACTTTTAGTCCCTGAATGACCCAAAAGTTTATTTTAGCACACCGAACCCCTCAAAGCCTATTTCTAAGCTATGTAAAGGATATTTCAGGTGTGTTTAACTTATGGTCATGTTCCGGAATGTCTGTTACAGTTCAAATTGGCATACTTTCGCAGTTTGTCAAATTTAGTCCCTGTAAGCGAATTAACTTGTTTTTGCCATACCAAAGCCTTCAAAACTTATTTCTAAGTTATGTAAAGGTTATTTAAGGTATGTTAAGCCAATTTCACTATTCCGGAGTGTTTGTTGCATTTAAACTGGTTATATTTACGCATCGGTGCGCGTATAACCTTCCAGAAAGTGATTTAGAGTTTGGAATTGAACAAAAATTGATATGTGCAAATGATACACATATTTATACAAATCCCAAGTATGAAATACAATATTTCATTGCTACATTATTTTTTTGATGGCCGTGGAGGCACAGGTGTTACAGTCTCCCCTACTTTAGAAAATTTCGTCCCGAAATTTATTTAGAAGAAACTTGTGAAAGTTTAAAACATGAAGTTGAAAAGATCGAACAATATTGGTTAGGGTTCTGAACTTCTAGTAACTTTAATAACATCATGCTTGCAATGTAAGAGGGATACTTATATACAAGTATATGAAGCGTCATTGGTGCGTCCACCGTACCTCCATTACATCGTTCTCATTTTATTATTGTTGTCACTATCGGTTCTTACACATAATAAACCTTACTGGGTTTCTGTGCACTAAATTTCATAATTATGTACGCGTCCATAATTAGACAATTCCTTGCACAGTTCACACAGTCTATTTTATAATGCGTAGGGTAAAAACCAAATGAACAATCCTGTGATGAGTGTGACTAGACCGCCGTAGAGTCCTTTTACTTAAATCAATAAATGATCTAAATAGACTATCAAGGAGTCTGTCCAGCTACATCACTAGATGTCATTCTTTAACCAGATTGCGAATCAATCTTTTGACTAGACCACTAAAAAGGGTCTCTTATGAACCATGGAGCGGTACTATGTAATCCTAGGGTCTTAACTTTTACATAGAAGCCCATTTAGGATTTAAGGTAGTACCTTTTTGAATATCCTTCTACGAATCCCTCATATGAAGATACGAAAGGTTCTACGAGGATTTGGATAACGAATATCCAGAGTATACAAAAACACATAAAAATGCATAAATGAAAACACAAAATATGTAAACACATATTCACATAACCACAAAATTGTTTGTTTAATTTGTCTTGTTACTTGCGTACATGCATTTAAAGCACACTAGGAATCCATTCCGTGGATTTCATTTGGTACTTTAAACGTTATCAAGAATCTAACTATAAAGATAGAAAGATTCAAAAAGAAAATTTGATTTCGATTATAAGGAACCGAAATGTTTAAATTAAGGTACATGAGGAATCCAATTAAGGACTCTGATTTGAATGATAATCATCCACAAGGGTCTAAATGTGAAGACAAAAAGATCCCATATGGAATTTTTTTTTTTAGAAGTTGAAGATGTTTTGAAATCTTGCACTGGATGTGCTTAAGTCAAAACATGAAGTAAAAATGCTTATGAGGTTGAGATGCTAGATATGTCAAGGCGACATATGAAGCAGAATTTGAAGCTTAAGTAAATGTATGTCGAAAATATATTTGGAAAACTATGCATGGGGTTCTAAAAATGTTTTCAATGTTTTTGAAACCTTATATATAATACTTTTGAAATCATAAAGTAGGTGTATTAGGTAGATATATTTATAAAAATGTTTTAAAATCATGCGAGATGAATTTTGAAATTATGTATAAGGTTTTTGAAAAAAAAACATGAATGATGCTTTTCGAAATCATGCACTTGATAAGAAAATGTACTGTGTTAATATTTTCTTCAGACTATATGAAACATTTTGAAATTAGGAAGGTTGGTTTTGATAACATGGCCAATGTTTTTGAAATAACATAGACAATGTATTTAGAAAAATTGTTTTTAAACTATATGAAATGTTTTGAGATCATGAAGATTGTTTTTGAAATACTTGTACTGTGTATGTTGAAAAATCAAAACGTAATGGGTATGAGATTTGAAAATATCCTTAGTTATTTAACCAAGGATTCAAAGGCACAGATGTGCAGAAGCATGATTACTCAAAATGTCACTTTATTTCATGTACTTCGTTTCTTAGAATGAAACGAGTACTTAAGATTTTCGAAGGAATCATGAGCGATCATTTGAAAGAGAGAATCACAAGAGTAGTTTGTAAGGAACATAGTTCCTTAATGTAGGTATTATAGGGAAATGCCATAAACACATGTAATTATACTTGTATCTCAGAATTGCGAACAACAACTTTTATTTATGAACAAGACATATTGTTTCACAATACACGAAAACAAAAGAAACAAAGGCATAAGACAGCACATCCTTTGTTCAGCCGAATGCTCATCCAAGGGTTGGATTTGCATTAGCAAGCTTTGGGCATTTGTTCCTGTAATGGCTTGTCTCGCCACAGTTGTAGCACGTTCCAGGCGGAAAGCGAGCTTGAGTAGGGTTGACTTGGGGTTGATTTGGACCACCCTGGTTTGAGGAAAATCGACAAACGCTTGCCAGGTGACCAACTCGCCCACATGCTGCACACAAACGACACTGTAGTTGAGCTAAGTGGTGTGCAATACATTTGTCGCATATTGGGGCTGTTCCTTTGTATTGCTTCTTAGCAGGTGGTGTTGCCTTCTGGCTAGGCCCTACTTGATTTGGTATAACTGTTGTGGGTTTCCTTGAAGCCTTACGCTTCCTTGATCTTGGTGCAGGCTTGACTTCTGCTTCCTTCAGTGGCTCTTGAGTGGCTTCCTTGTTGAGACGAGAGACTTCATTTTTGAGATGAGACATGGCAATGCCTAAATCCACACTCTTCAGAATCACCTCGCCTATTTGCTGGGCAAATTTGGCTGTTTGCTCGGACATTTGACCAGTGCTGAGAGGAAGAGACATTCTAGAAGAAAATGAAAGACATAGGAAGAAACAAGTGAATGGTTTATTGGATAATCAATACAGAATGGTAACGAATGAAAATTGCGATCATTTGTTTGTTACCTAAGGCAAACAAATGAGATGGTGACAAATCAAAGTAAATGGGTCAAAAATAATGTATTGCGAAGACATGCTCGCCTATAAGTGAACACTCATCCCAAGAATTCCCAGGTAAGCACAACTGGTCTCGCGTCTGATGAGATGTATACGAAGTGCTTGCCTAGACAGAAAACCCAGAATACAGGCATTCACCCTTCCAGTTTGCACGTGTTCACATTATTTAAAACCCAAAACCTTGACGAGAGTTTTGGAAATTCAAAGGGGTTCAAAACCATATAACAGAGGGTTCAAAACCTTACAATAGAGGGTTCAAAACCTAGTAATCAATCATCCTAGAACAGATGATTAGTTTTCAAAGCGGTTTTGAAATTTATGTTCTTGTTGTGTTCGTCGCCTAAGGATAGGTGACGGTATTGTTTTATGACTAAACGCAAGTAAACTCGCGTTAGGGTCCTAGGAAGGTTATAGAGTAGGTCAAAGGATCACTAATAACCTAATTCCCTATAACCATGAGCTCTGATACCAACTTTTCTGTCACACCCCGACCACGTAAAACAACAAAGCGTGGCGGAAACATCGGGGAGTGTATTAACAGAATCATTGTTTCATAACACATGGAAATTGAAATATTGTTTTATTGATTAAAGTTGTTACAATGTCTTGACAAACAAAGAAACATAACATAAATTAACTAGTCTTGCATCTTTTATTGTCGCTAAGGCCCAAGTCCGCCTAAGTGTATCTTGATCAATCCTATGCTTCATTTCCTGAAACACATGTGAAAATAGGTACGTCAGCATAAAAAATGCCGGCGAGTACATAGGTTTTGTAAAAATAAGATTCATGACTTCTGTTTAAGAAAAAGTTTAGTCATGAACCTTGTAATTTGCTTTGTCTTTGTAAATCATTTGAAAAACAATAAGTTCAGATGATATGTATAAATAAGTGAATTGTGACAACTCGAGTTTCCAAGATTTCCACCTTCGCATTTATTGCACGTTAATTGTTTAAGTTGTTTGTTGCACGACTTGTTTGTTTCACCACTCTACACGTTTGTAATATGTTAAAAATCGTATTGTGATTGATAAGTTATGTATGGTGTGTATTAAGGGTGTATGAATTTATATATTTGTGTTAGTGATATAATTAGAATTTAATATTATGATTGTTTATGTAAAACGTGGAACTTTGCCAAACACCCCCTACGAAAACACCCCACTCATAAACCTTCACCCGAAATCAAATCTCCTCTCGAAGTGGGCCGGCGAAAACGGGACTGGGCTTCGGCCCAGTAGCTAGCAAGTTAGAGTGTTTTGATATTAAACCTTGTTACGATAGAATTTTTAATTAGTAAACCCTAATCACATCTCCTCTCTCTCTCTCGGTTTGCTTTACACCCGACGGCTGCTCATCGTATTCGAAGCCAAAAATCTCTTGTTTTGATCATTATTGGTTAGTGCCTTTTGCCTTGTGCTATTCATATTTACGTTTTATTTATATGTTTATTGGTTAATGGTTTTTATCTTGTACTATACATACTTAGATAATGGATATGCTTTGTATACTGATTAAGTCTGACATTGCACATGATTTCTTACATTGGCCATAATTGAAATCTAAGGTTTGCATGTGAATAATGTGGCAGCCACTACATATTTTGGTCCAATAAGAGTATGAGAACATTTAATAATTGTCGGCCATTGATGATGATGAGCATATGATTTTTGAATTGTTTTGTATGTTAGGAATCCTCGTAATATGATGATGATATGATCGATTGTGTTGTGTCTGTTCATGATTAATGTGATGTGGTAAGGATGATCGTAAAAACTGAATGATGACTGATACATAACTAGATCGAATGATGACTGATACATAATTAGATTCTCGTGTATTGTTTGTTATGTTTACTCTTGATGGATATGTGATCGTATATTTCCTGAGTAGATTGTTCCATAAATTGGTTATGATAAAGCAATGATTTACAAACTGATACGAATGAATGATTGGTTGATTGAAACCGTCAAGATTGTTAGCGATGATTAGGGCTTCTGTGAATGTAACTGATTTCCTTAAATTTAGAGATTTCCATAACTGATCACACAATAACAATCGCACAAGGGTCCCGATCGCACAAGATACCAGTAGTCGCACAAGACTATTGGAACCGCACAAGTCATGTTTTTGATACTGTTGGGCCTCAAAGCCCAAAAGACCAATCGCACAAGATTTTTTTTATGAGTAGCATGAATCGCACAAGTTGATTGTTTGGGTTTTCTGTTCGTGTGGGCCGGGTGTATTACTAAATCATACAACATGATGTGGGTCGCACAAGGCTGTGACGACCGCACAACATGTTGGGCCGCCTGTTATTGGGCTTTACCTTTGGATCGTACAAGTATCAGATGTTCTGGAATTGACTGCTAATTTGTTTACGTGCATTGTGTGTTTGCCATGATCTATATGTGTTAATCACCTGCTAGCTTATGTGATACTTATGTGCACTACTCGAAACCAAAATCTGACTTGTATGGTAACCATGTTAGGACGTGGTTGACCACTAGCAGCTAGACTTGACCTTTCTGTGTATCTGCCGAGCAAACCAAGGTGAGTTCACACTAGCCAAGGCATGGGATTCCCAGGGGTTGGGAATGGGATTGAATAACTACTCATACAACTGTTACTACTAAACAAATTATTACTGTCCTCGGTTGAAGGGCACGTACGTAAAACCTACGTACAGTTATACTTACTACTGTCCTCGGATTGAAGGGCACGTACGTAAAGCCTACGTACACGATCTTAAGACCATCACCTCTATCAAAGGAAGTCCCTCAATTATCGACTTAATCGCCGAGGCCTAGGGCGAGCGGGTCATTAGTTAATAGCGCTATTAGGTTTAACAAACCTCACACCGTGCCAGTCGGACGGGCGTGTACTAATGGACTATGGGCAAAGGGTCAATGCTGATAGACATTGACTTAGGGCACCTCTTACATTTTCGTAGCAGTCGATACGCGTGGTCTTGTAATACATGGGGTAGCCCCCACGGCCGAAATTCCAGATAACTATCATGGGGTAGCCCCCACGGCTGGATTGCCAGAATTAATGGGTTAAACAACTTACATTTTCAAATATGGGGTAACCCCCATGGCAGGGATGCCAGTTAAAGGAACTATTTTTGGAACAACTAAAACCAACAACCAACTGTGAACTCGCTCAACTTTGTTGTTGATTCGTTGCTAGATGCCTTGCAGGTCATTAGGTACCCATGGAGCTTGCACAGGGAGGAGCAGTCGTTGTGGGATACGGCAGTGTGTGCCATACTATGAATATTACCTTATTTCGTATTTAATACTGACAATGGGTTTTACAATTATGCTTCCGCTAAACATTTAACTATGCTTGGGTTTTTGAAACACCTTTCATATTGCTTGGGTGATTTATGTTTACTTTTATGTGTGTTCAATATGATTGGTGGCTTGATCCTGGTCAGTCACGCCTCCAAGCGGTGATACTCCGCATGTGGATTTTGGGGGTGTGACATGAATAATGTATGGTTAAATGAATAACCATGTAAAATGAGTTTGTATAAGTTAAGTTGTTTGTAAAACAATGTATTGTGAAAAGTATGTTATTTGTATAAAATGTCATGTGTCTTAAATTGAAATGATTTAAATAACGCTGCGATATGTAATACCATACAATCACTTATATATAGGAAGTACCAGCGGCGTATCCACCATGCTTGTATCATATTACACACGCCTCATTACTTAAATCACTTATGCAAACCAAACCAACAATGTAAGATGTCTATGTTTAAACCAATTGTCAAATGTATTGAATAATATGTCTAAGTGTTTATGTCAAGTGTAAATTATGTAATGTAAAACAAATGTGATATGTATGGCTAGTGAAATGCATCAACTAAACCATAGGTGAAACGCACAAAACAAAGCATTGAAGTAAAACTTGGTTTAAATCAAAGTTATGTTTTGTGGGAAATGCATGATCAAATGTAAATCATGTTAAAATGTCTATGTCGAAATGTCTATGTCAAAATGTCTATGTCAAAATGTCTATGTCAAAACGTCTATGTCAAAACCATGTCAAAATGTCATGTATGGCAAGTGGAATATATATGTATATATATATCCATTAAGCCATAGGTGAAATGCACAAAACAATATATTGAAGTAAAACTTGGTTTAAATCAATGTTATGTCTTGTGGATATGCATGCTATACTGAATATGAACATTTATGTGGTGTTGTTATAATGCATACATCCAAGCCTTGCGACTGTGGCGATAAACCCTTAAACGACTTAAAGGATTATCTGTGCTTCATATCATCGAATTCGGTCATTCCTTCCAATCCCCACCTACCCGGGATTTCAGGAACGGGAGTTGTCAATTCCTATGGTACCACTACCTACTAACGAACAGCGTAGCTAATGTTAATGAATGTATTGTCCCATTTAAAAGAACCAAATGTCATACCAAAATGTAAGCATGTGATGAAATGAATATGTACTAAGTATGCAACAAATGAACATACATAGCATGTGATGTGATGTGATGTGATGTAAAACAATGTACTAAGTAAGCACACAATGGGCATACATAGCATAAAATGTAATGTAAAACGATGTACTAAGTAGGCACGCAATGGGCATACATAGCATAAAATACAATGAAATCATGTACTATAATGTACTAACGATCATAGCAGATATATGATGAAAACATGGAAAGCATGAATGTAACAAGTAGGCACATGTGTTCCACCCCAAAATAGTTTGAAAACAGTAAAAGAGGGGTTCTATGTACTCACTTGAGATTGCTCAAAAGTCCTAAGATAACCACCAAGCAATGCTAGAGATCACGGAATCAAACGGCACCTAATATAGGTAACTATGTTAATAAACCGGACCTAAATCGGAAGACTGGGTAGCATGAGGGTTTCTAAACCAAATGAGTGTAGGAACTCATGTGATATGGTTTAACAAAGCCTACATACTAAATGAAACTTAACCTAAGTGCTTATGACCCATCACGACCCGTTTAGGTAGCTTATGCTACTTTAACGCGTCGTTCGCGTGTAACGCGTTCGGAGCGTCTAACTAGTCCTATGACAAGTGTTATATGCCTAAACATGTTACATAATCAGTTATGTGACAAAAGTTTAGGTTACATATGCTTAATTACCAATTATACATGAAAAGGGTATTCTGGTAATTTACCTAAGGCATATAAACTACCTATCATACAACTACTCAAACGATGTGACCATTAGGTATAACCTCGGAAGGTTATTCCCTATACACTATGGTCACCTAATGTATTTGGTCGGATCCTAATGATCGACCAAACTGGGTCGGGTTCGAAGGTGTAAGCGATTTATCAGATCGCTTACCCTACGACCCTAGACAACGTGGTAATCAGTAGGCATAGTCCCAAGGGACTATAACTATCGTGATTACAATCACGTTGCGAAGTTCAAACGAACTTCGCATTGACCATACGCTGGTCAACACTGAAAGTCAAACAAAGTTTGACTTTCGGACTCGAAAAGCAATAAAAGAATGAAAGAATACTTACGAAGGGTCCCCGAATGCTAATCTAGATCGAAATAACTCAGGTATGGAACAATGGTTCCAACTTAGAGTCTTTAAGATAAGATTCTAGTGAGTTTGAAGCAATGGGGGGTGGGGTATTTATAGTTTTCGGGTAACCGTTAAGATTGTTTCTTGGAAAAGAGGGCACGATCAAGGCCGTACACTTGTGGGAATGTTGTGGTGCCTCAATTTGCTCACCACCATAAGGAATCAACACTTGGCAAGGGGTTAGGGAGTGCAAAACAGCTGCAACCAGCTGTTAAATTCACTTAATCTGGTCAGGAAGGCTGACGCGGCCCGCTTCAGGATACACCAAAACTAATGCGGGCCGCATGGGGGTTCTGATCAGAAAATAAGTTTCAAAAATGACAGTTTCAGTCCCTGCACGTGTTTAAGGCCATTTCCGGCACTTCTAAGGCCCGTAAAGCCAAATTTAAGGCCCTAAAATGATGCCTAAACATTGTGGACATGAAACATGCTCAAAAATATGTCGGATGTCAGTTCGTTTGGTCGTACGAACGCGATGTTCGCTTAATTACGACGGAATGCGCACAAGCGCGTAAAACGATCCAAATGACGCGACGAATGGATTTTTCTTATGGCGAACACTAAAGTATAATATAGTCATGCTTATATAAATTTTTGGATGTCCGGATGTATTCAGAACGTAAGTTATGCGCGAAAATGCAAACTTGTGCACTTTTTGACACTTTTAGTCCCTGAATGACCCAAAAGTTTATTTTAGCACACCGAACCCCTCAAAGACTATTTCTAAGCTATGTAAAGGATATTTAAGGTGTGTTTAACTTATGGTCATGTTCCGGAATGTCTGTTACAGTTCAAATTGGCATACTTTCGCAGTTTGTCAAATTTAGTCCCTGTAAGCGAATTAACTTGTTTTTGCCATACCAAAGCCTTCAAAACTTATTTCTAAGTTATGTAAAGGTTATTTAAGGTATGTTAAGCCAATGTCACTATTCCGGAGTGTTTGTTGCATTTAAACTGGTTATATTTACGCATCGGTGTGCGTATAACCTTTCAGAAAGTGATTTAGAGTTTGGAATTGAACAAAAATTGATATGTGCAAATGATATACATATTTATACAAATCCCAAGTATGAAATACAATATTTCATTGCTACAGTATTTGTTTGATGGCCGTGGAGGCACAGGTGTTACAATGCCTAACTACATTTTCAAAAAATTAAGTATTAGTGAATTTTCTCCACTTCAAATACCCATTTTTCTATCCAATCGGAACGTAATAAAATCAATCGGTATAGTTGAGGATGTCTTGGTTCAAACAAATCAAATGGTAATCCCGACCGACTTTGTCATCCTCGATGACGCTCCTCTAGTGTTGGGACGACCATTTGTAAAAACTCACGAAGCTTTGAAAAACCGGAAGTACAACAATCTATCTCTTCAATTAGGGGTATTTAAAAGAAGCACTGATCCTGAGCGATCAATGAAATATCCAATCGCCAATAACGACCCCCTAATTGAAGATGAGCCAGAATCACCTGATAAGGTGGGTCTAGCCAAGGACCCTTATAAACGTGGCGCACCACGGAGGCATTCCGCGGAACTATCCTTAGTTTAATTTAGATTAACTTTTATATTTTTTAGTTTAGTTTTAATTTTCAAGAATAAAACACACTCGGGATGGTGAAGGATACTAAGGGAAGCTTGAACCAACAACCCATGCACAAAAACAGAGCATCCCGACAATTTTTGTTGATTACAGTAAGTTCAGCACGGGGCCGTGCTCACCCCAACATGCCCCGTGCCCGAGGTTCTGTAGAAAATGCCCAGTTCAGGTACCTGGACACGGGGCCGTGCTCACTGGACAGGCCCCCGTGCCCAGCCTTCTGTTTACTTTTGGTACTGGCAGTCTGGACACTGGGCCGTGCTCAGCCAACACCACCCCGTGTTCAGCTACCCAGTACCATAAAATCTTGTTTTTAACCCACTTTTACACATTTTAATCAACCGAAAAACTTATTTTTGGGACACATTGAGGACAATGTGTAATTTAAGTGTGGGGGGATGCTAAAACCTTGAATCTTGCAAGTCCTAAATACAAGCCTTACACAAAACTCTATTGGAACCGCTAATCACCCCAATTTTTTTCAAAAAGTTTCATTTTTTTTTTACTTGTCTAGGTTTAACTTGGGAATTTCAAAGTTCTAAAAAGGTTATATTTTTACAAATTTACAACCGATAGCGTCGTGATAAAAAGAACCAACATAAGAAAATTATGAAAAGGCATGACAAACTTAGTTAAAATTTGATTATATATACTTGATCACATAAAAACCCATTCCAACAAAAGTGAGTTTTGAGCCTTTATCGAGCATACAATTACATATCATTAAACTAAATGCTCATTTTTCGTTTCTTGTGTGAATAGCCGCTTGGTTCTTACAACTCTAGAACTTGCCACGACGATACATTCCCGGTCTTTACCAACTTAAACCCGAGTAAGTAAATGATGGAGGCATTAGAACTAACCCTTTTTATTTCTACACCATTATTTTTTTTTATCACATACCCAAAATCCCCCTAGTTAGCCCCTTTGAGTCTAAACATTTTCATTTCATAACCCAAACCAAACACCCTTTCACCCACCAAAACCTTTTTTATTTTTAACCCTTTGTTTTAGTAATAAGCTCGGTTTTTCTTATGACTTATTCAAAAAAAAAAAGTTGATGATGAAGCAAAAGAGAAATAAACAAACAAGTTCATCAAAAATAACTTTGTTTGAATAATGGCTTCATCAAAAAAATAAAAATTGCAAAAAAAAAAAAAAAAGAAAGAGAAAAGTCTTACGAAAACCGACGCTTTTTACGCCTTTCGCCCTTTTACTAACCACTAACCCAACCACCTACCTTTAACCCAAGCCTAGCCCTTCACCCAAAAGTCCTCTTGATATTTAAAAAGGTATATAGTTAAAAAGGAGGAGGATTGATTGCTTGGTAAGCCTATGGTAGGAGTAAGTTCCATGCCGCTCTCGAGTGTTTCAGAAAAATACATCTTCGGCCGAGTGTTGAGTGATCCCCCGTGAGGTATGTGAACTTGTATATAAATGGAATTTTAAAAAGGCATGTTATGCCTTAATAAGTAATTAATTTTATGTAATGTTCTATATAAATCATGACGAATAAAATTGTAAATAAATAAAAATAAAACCTAATAAAGAATCTTGGAAATCCCGACACTCTATGACAAGCCCTAAAACCTTCTCTTCTACCCATTCCATTTGGGAGTGTAAGCCACATTATAAAGAGTTTTGCTTGAGGACAAGCAAAGATTCAAGTGTGGGGGTATTTGATGTGCGCAAAATGCAACATATAAATTACATCAAATGTGGCATAAAACTAACCCTTTTTTAGTACTAATGTTGGAAAAAGTGTGTTTTTGTCTTCCTTTTGTATTTTCAGGATTAAAAGAGCTTAAATAAACAAAAGAAGCAAAAATGCAGCTAAATCTAACAATAATATAAGAAAAGGGAAGAAACGTGGCATGCCCGACCCCTCGACAGCATCTCCCAAAGCAAAAAACAAGAAGAAAGCTGAGCATGGGGTTGTGCCCAGCTCGACACGGGGCATGCCCAGCTCGACAGGGGGCATGTCCAGCTCAACACGGGGCCGTGTTCAGGATGGTCAGCCCTGGCACAAAAGACAAACCTGTAGAAGCTTCTATTGTCCACCACGGGGCCGTGCCCAGCGGACACGGGGCCGTGGTCAACGCAAAGATACGCAGAATCTTGCCAAATCTGATAGTACAGATATGCTTCTGCACACGGGGCCGTGCCCAGCGGACACGGGGGCGTGGTCAACTAATGCGGACAAGAGCAATTAATGAAGAAAGAGAAAAGGGTGGACACGGGGCCGTGTCCAGTGGACACGGGGCCGTGTCCAGTGGACACGGGGCCGTGTCCAGGCTTCTGTTCAGCCTATAAATAGGAGTGCTTGGCTCAAGTTCAAACCATCCCTTGGCACACCACCTCTCTCACACTTCATCCACCACCCACCACCACCATAACACCATCATCCACCACCATCATCCATTGTCCATCGTAGAGTGTATGAGTCGTCTCGGGATCCAAGATTGATCGTAAGAGTTCTTGACAATCAAGGCCATGTTTGCCTAAGTCTCTTACATCACTTGGTGAAGACAAAGTGTCTAGTGTAATACTTTTTATTTCTAATCTTTTCACACTTTTTAATTGGTTTTGTATTAATGACTTTAATAACTAGTTTCTTATGTTGAAGGTGATTCTTCCTTGTCGTTTGTCCGTGGTGTCTTGGCATTATTTTACTGTGTATATAAAATAAAAGATTTTCACCATTCATATCTCCACGGTCTATATGGAGATATGTTGGCTACCTGGTCGGGGGTTAAGGGAACGGTTTGGTAAGAGTCTTGCCATTGTTCAGCGTTTAGAGGTCCTGCAATGGACCTGGGTCAAATTTAGTAGGACCTCCTTCAATGCTTCACGGTATTGGATGGCGGGGGTCCAAACTCTTTGACCCCCTCATAAGTTAAACTACTATTAATACTATAACCCGGCTACTTAGGACTGTATCCCTGCTGACTCAGACTACTTAGCCGAGGGTAACGTCACCTTCAAAAGAGGGGCCTACCATAATACTGCATTAATAACTTAATTCATTATCTTCCAATAATCCACCCTTTTAGGATTGTATCCTTGCTGACTCAAACTACTGGGGTGAGGGTAACGTCGCCTTCAAAAGAGGGGCCTACTACAATAACTAAGATAATCTCTTAATTATGTGCAAAAGTGAGAAAATAATCAAAGGTTACACTAGATACGAGTCGGAACCAAGTGATTCATCTTGTCTATCTGTTTTTATTTTTATTTTTATTTTCAGCATTTTAGTTAGTTTTTATTTTTCTTAGTTTAAAAACCTTTTTCTAACCTTTTTGATTTGATTAGACGTTGAGGATAAACCGGTACTAAAAGCTCTTGTGTCCTTGGACGACCTCGGTATCTTACCAACACTATACTACGCCCACGATGGGTGCACTTGCCCATATGTGTGTTTAGTGTTAGTAAATATCGTGTTGTATAAATTTAAAACTTGGCTAATAAAAGTGTAAAAAGGGGCTTAAAATATACTTAAACTCACATTACACCTAACGCACATCAGAAGTATACTTTCATGAAATATGTATGATGTCATCTGGTATGATGTCATCATTGAGAATGATGACATCATTCTTGTTCAAATCCGCAACGAATCCAAGACTCGATATAAGACGAAGACGACAGATGTATGCACCAACATTAACTCCTCGTATCTGTCCGTGTAAGCCTGGTGTTCACCACTATCTTGCTTCAAGTCATGGAACTCATTTTTAAGTGCCATCTGCTCGTGACGAGGACAAAACTCCCTCATCATGAGAGCTCTAAGTTCCTCCCATGTCTGACCTAAAGCAACATCAGCACCTCTATCCCTCATTACCCCATTCCACCAGGTAAGATCCCTCTTTTGGAATACACTCGAAGCAAACTCGACCTTACGGTTGTTAGGACACTGAACATGGCGAAAGGTGCTCTCGAGTCTCTCAAACCACTGTAGGAGCCCAGTTGCTCCTTCAGAACCACTAAACTTGAGCGGTTTAGCCTTGTTAAAACTTTTGAAGTTGCACGGAGCAGGTGCATTAACATTGTTATTGTTGGCTTGGTTTATTTGAGTTATGAGATTCGGTAGCATAGTAGACATCTGCTGTGCTATAATAGCTGCCAGTTCGGCATCAGGTTGCTGAACGTTACGTCGAGGAGGCATTCTAAAAGAGGAAACATGAGAGAAAATGAGTGAGATGATGTGATGAAAAATGAGATATCATAAATATCAACAAAATGAAAGGATGGTGGTCATTTGTTCGTTACCTCGTAACATACAGTTGACACACAGTGACAAATCAAAGTAAATGGGTCATAATAATGTATCACCGAAGACATGCTCGCCTATAAGTGAACACTCACCCCAAGAGTTCCCAGGTAAGAGTGACTGGTCTGATATTGCGGATTTGTACGAACACTCTAGCCTTAGACAGAAAACTCAGGGTACAGGCATTCACCCTTCCAGTTTGCACGTGTTCACATTATTTAGACCCAAACTTTGACAAGATTTTGAAAATTTGGAAGGCACACGGCCAAAAGAAATCATCTAAGGATAGATGATTGATTTCCAAATCATTTTGGAAATTTGTGTTCATGTTTTGGTAATCACCTAAGGATAGGTGACGTGTATTGTTTTAAACTCTAAACATAAGAAGACTTGTGTTAGGGTCCTAGAAAGTTATAGTCTAGGTCAAAGCATTACTAATAACCTAATTCCCTATAACCATTGGCTCTGATACCAACTCTTTTGTCACATCCCGACCACGTAAAACAACAAACCGCGGCGGAAACGTCAGGGAGTGGAGCGACAGAATTATTGTTTCAACAACCATGGTAATTAAAGTTATGTATTATTGATTAAAGTGTTTCAATGTATTGGGATTAAACAAAAACATAACATAATTAACTGTCTTTTAAGTCACTAAGGCCCAAGTCCGCCTAAGTGAAGCACAAACATCATCACGCATCAGCACCTGAAACACATGCGAAAAATAGGTACGTCAGCATAAAAATGCCTGTGAGATACATAGGTTTTGTTTATTCAGGATTCATGACTTGTAGTTAAAAAAAGTGTTTAACAAAAATGTAGTCATGAACCTTGTAAAACTGTTTTCTTTTATAAATTCATATGAAAATCGAAGTGAAAATCAAATGATAATAGAAGGATAATGCATGGTTAAATGAATAACCAAGTAAAAGTGAATTTGTATAAAATATGTAATTTGTAAAATGATGTGTGCTAAACAGACTATAAAAATTAACTAAATTAGACTCTCTAAGCTAGACACTAAAAAGCTTTAAATCTAGACTCGACCTAAACCACACAATCGGCAAGTGTACCGATCACTGTAGTATAACCCTAGGAAGTCCGGATATCGAACCACGAGACTCTATGTATCACGTAGACTAGACTCTAATAGACACTGACAGACACGACTAAAACTTGTTTAATTGTTTGGGGGGGGGGGGGTTACGGAAAAACTAAGGAAATATATATTAAACTACTAAATTAACTAAAGCTAGACTAAAGACGAATGAAGACTAAGGGCTTTTCTTATATGGAGAGCGAGACCACCTAGACAAGAATCCTGGATTACTTTTAAAGAATTACCGATTAAGTTAAATGCATGAATTATGGAACCGGGATCTTAAAGTACTAAACCTATTAAGAACCAACTAAGCCCCTCGACCCTTCTCAAGGAGAAACCTGTGGAACTACCTAGGCTGTTAATCCTACCGGTTATTAGACACCTTTCCAGTTGTCTAATTATTGTGTAAGTACCCTAATGTTGATCTATCTTTTCCAATCATAGATCTAGGGTAGTTTGAATTAATTAACTTGACTGATAGACTAATACAACCGACAGGTCAACTAAGACACGACCTTTTCCAAGGACAATCTAAAGCAATTCGCTGGGTAAGACCTACCAATAGCCCCTCACTTTCCAGGTATTAGGACTAGTAGAACACTAAGACTTAGCAAATTATTACCAATTACTTCTAGGGGTTATCGGCCGATTCTCCCTAAAGAGTTAAGGTTTTCTAACGTGATATAGACACTCACCGAAATCCTATACCCTAATATGACTCTATATTGTGATAAAGACCGTCACTAAGAATCATATGAAGTGAATGATAAAAACAAACCAAATCAAAGCATGCATATACATCAAATCATTAAACCAAACTTCTTACAAATCACAATTAATCCATAAAAATCATGCAATTAACAAAAACGGTAAAAACTTCATATTAATCCATTCATCAAGTCTAGGTGGCTTAAAAGTTTAGCCAAGCATGTTAAAACGTGAAAACAAATCAAAGATGTTCAACAAAGAATTCATTGTAACGAGTTTCGTAAGAAAAGTTGAAATAAAGAACTAGAAAACCCGATTAGATCTTCAAGTCTTCTTCTCCGAACTCGTACCGATGATTCCTATGCTTCGAGAACTCCAAAATTACTCCAAGAATGCTCAACAATCGCCCCAAGATGTCCCAAGTTCGTAACTAGGGTTTTTTTTCAAGTTTAAGATGATTATATATGACTTTCCATAACACCCCTTTATTAAATTCGCACAAATCTGCAAGCATTGCTTTCTGGCGGGGCGCCACAGGATAAGGGAATGGGTGGCGGGCTGCCACCTTGTTTTTTCATATGCATACTTCCTTTAGTCTCTCGCCAGGTGCCAGAGACTGATCAGGGGGTGCCAGAGACTGATTTTCCAGCTTTTAAATTCGTTTCAGCTTCCCGATCTTTCCAACACATTCCCGAACTTGGCGTTCCAATATTTTGGCTCGTTTTACTCGGTTTCCAGCAAATTTAAGTATCAAGACCTGCAAAACACGATTTATTCAATAGTATGCACATTCTAACAAAAGTAAACTAAATGTAACAGAAAATTATACAAACTGAACACGAATAAATGATGTATTTTGCAATACATCAAACATCCCCACACTTACTCTTTTTCGTCCTCGAAAAATAATTATGCAACGGAATCAGAGACGAATAATCACTCGGGTCAAAAGCATATGTATATTTTATTAAAACCAAAACTTGCGTTAGCCGCGATTGCGAATATACTTGTCCCCTTAAACCCAAGTCCGGTCCTAAGCCCTTATCATGTGATTTTAATTTAAGTGCGGTCAATCTACCTAGGGCCTCACACTAGAATCTACGGTCCACCTACTCCCGCCTCAAGCTTATAGAACTAAAGGAACGATCACTAGACCAATTCCCAACCGTCTTATATCAAAACCAAGAGAGTTTACAATCAATTTTTTTTTCTTTTTCCATTTTTTTCATTGCTTTTCTTTCTTTTTTTTTCTCGAATGAGCGTAGACGTTGCTTTCCCTAACCAAGAGGCATTCCGGCTGTAGAGTCGCTATCCCCAACTCGGATTACTTAGGCTTCAGTACTTTTTTACATTTCTTTGCAAGGTTGATTTCACACATCCTAGCGGTAATCCGGTTGTAAAGTCACTATCCCCAAACCCATACTACATAGAAATGCGCTACTTTCATTCAGTTTCTAGCTCATCATTTTTTCTATTTTTTTCACTATTTTTTGCATGATCACAAATTCGAACGGTTTTAACTTATAACGGTGTCCCTTATACTATTATTGGCGGTTTCAATTTCCCATATCTCCCAGGCGAAAACCCACTAGTAGACCGACAATTAAGGTGTATTAACTCAAAGGGACTTAAAACCAAACCCGGGCCTATCCACACATCTCTTACTAGACACAAGCTCGATTTATTTAATCTCATATTATTATTATTCGAACCCAAGCAAAAATTCATCTTTTCTATAATTTTCCGTTTTTTTATGCAAACTTCTCATTTCAAATGACATTTTTCTGATTTTTCAATTTTTTTGGATTTTTTCAAAATTTTCTATTTTTTTTGTGTTTTTCATATTTAAGACTCGATAATTTACATGTATCCCATCCCCACACTTAGAGATTGCATTGTCCCTAATGCAAGAACGAAAATACGACTCAACGCTACCTAAGAAACTAAAATGAAAGACGAAATAAATAAATAAATACAAAAATACAAGGGAAACGGCTTAGCTGATTAATAACAACGCATATGCTCCAAATCTCTCATCCCATCCTGCTCGATGTATAGCATTTCGGTCGCGATCGGCTTTGACTCTGACACTTGTACGCTTGATAAATGCCTTATATTCGAACAGCAGCTCCAAACTCACCCGAATGGAGATTGCGTACGGGTGGTACATATTCAAACCTGCATAACAAAAAACAAGCACAAACCAAAGCAATACCGACTCTAAAAAAATGACTCAAGAACCACTAATTTAGACTCATGGTACAAAATAAACGACTCAATAACCAAGTAAACACGAAAACACAAAACATGAAAAAGAACTAAAACTACGATAAAGACTCAAAATCTACAAACTCTACAAGCGTGCTATCAACTTTTCTAACACTCACGGAGGATCATGTAGACGCAGCTCACCCCCATACCAAACCTCATGGGCTGTAGCACCATCATACCTGTTATTATCCGAATCTATCCGAACACCCGCATACCTATCACAACCTCTCAAACCATCATCGGGCGGTTTAAACTTATACATTTCAAATCGAAATCTATCCCCACACTGAGCCTTGCTCAGCGCTTCTATCTTAGATTCTACGCACTTTACCCTTTTTCCAAGATCATCTACTCTCCTATCGGGTGGATCCCCACACTTGGGTCCTATCGCTTCCTCTAGACTAGGACCACTTATCACCTCTTTCTCACTTCTCTCATCTTCTAACTTCGATGAGATGATAACCGGTAGCTCGGAACCCTCTCCTAGAAAAGCATACTCTGGATGCGATGGAAGTACCTTAAGCTCTAAGGGTGGGGGTTGGGTGGTGTCCTCACTAACGGCTAGGACTTCGGGGATTAAAGGAATCCCCTCTTCTTCAACTTCATCTACCCTCTTCAACTCCTCTTCTACCTTATCTCCTACCACTAGGTCCGCTCCACTAATATACTCTAAGCAATGGTCGACACACGAGATGAACGAATTCAAGAAGTAGACGGAATGGCAAGGACCACTATAGTCATCTGAACCACTCGGGTGGCTCATGGAACGCTCTATCTCAAATGTAACTCTCTCCTCACCAACCCTAAGAGTGATCTTACCATCATGGACGTCTATAAGTGCTTTGGCGGTACGTAAAAATGGACGACCAAGGATAATGGGGACTCTCTCATCCGCTTCCATATCTAGAATTACCAAATCGGCGGGAAACACAAATTTGTCTACCTTAACTAGCAAGTTCTCAACTATACCCCTAGGGTATTTAACGGACCGATCGGCTAAGGATAATGTCATTCGGGTAGGTGCAAGCTCTCCTAGGTCTAGCTTCTCATAAAGAGAAAAGGGCATCAAATTGATGCTAGCACCTAAGTCAGCTAAAGCTCTAGTGTTGGTATTACTACCGACTAGACAAGGAATGGTAAAAATTCCGGGATCGGTAAGCTTTTCGGGAAGCTTATTTAACACAACGGCGGAACATCCCCCATTCAACGGGACATTGGACAACTCCCCTAACTTCTCTTTATTCCTAAGAAGATCTTTCAAGAATTTTGCATACTTAGGCATCGACTGGAGTGCCTCTATAAACGGAAGATAAATCTTCAATTGCTTGAAGATGTCTAAAAACTGCCCGTATTCCCTTGAGTATTTTTGGTTCCTAAGGCGTGAAGGGAACGAGACTCTAGAATGGTCTACTAGGGGTGAAGGTCTAACATCTACGGGCGTTTTCTCAACTTCCTTCTCAACTTGAGACTCACCGGGCTGTGCGGTACTTGCTGGGCCTAGCCTCTTTTGCACCTTGCCGGGAGCCTCCATCTCTATCTCCTCGTCTATAATATCCCCATCCTCATCAACTACTATCTCTTCTACGACCCTAGGGTTTCCAATGGTTTTACCACTACGAGTGGTAATGGCGTTTGCATGAGCATTAGGGTTTGGTAGGGTATTGCCAGCAAACTGACCGGGTAACCTCTCTTCTAGCTTCCTAGACATATCTCCTACGACCCTTTGGAGGTCTTGGAAAGAAGCTTGATGGTTCTTAAGCATAAGCTCATGTTCACTAAGGGTCTGTTGGGTAGTTTGGTCCCTAACAACTAGTTGGCTCATCATAGCCTCCATTCTTTCTAGGCTACTCCCTAGATCATTGTAACACTTGTGTCACTTCAACCGTCAAACAAATACCAAACCAATGAAATATTGTATTTCATACTTGGGATTTGTATAAATACGTGTATCATTTGCACATATCAATTCTTGTTCGATTTCGGGCTCTAAATCGCTTTCTGGAAGGTTATACGCACACTGATGCGTAAATATAACTAGTTTAATGCAACAAACACTACGGAATAGTGAAATAGGCTTAACATACCTTAAATAACCTTTACATAACTTAGAAATAAGTTTTGGAAGGTTTGGTGTGCTGAAATCAAGTTTATTCGCTTAGAGGGACTAAATTCGACAAACTGCGAAAGTATGTCGATTTGTACTGTAACGGACATTCTGGAACATAACCATAAGTTAAACATACCCTAAATATCCTTTACATATCTTAGAAATAAGCTTTGAGGGGTTCAGTGTGCTAAAATAAACTTTATGCTCATTCAGGGACTAAAAGCGTCAAAAAGTGCATAAGTTTGTATTTTCGCGCATAACTTACGTTCTGAATACATTCGGACATCCAAAATTTAATGTAATCATTAAAATATTATGTTTTAGTGATTGGCTTGATAAAAATCCATTCATCGCGTAATTTGGATCGTTTTTGCGTCCGTTACGACTTCCGTCGTAATTAACCAAATAACGCAACCGTACGGCCAAACCAACCGACATCAGACATATTTTTGAGCATGTTTCATGTCCCCTATACTTAGGCATCATTGTAGAGCCTTGAAAATGGCTTAACGGGCCTTAAACGCATCAAAAATGGCCTTAAAAGCATGCAGGGACCAAAACTGCAATTACTGAAACTTGTTGCTGATCTGTGGATCTCAGGCGGCCCGCGTAGGCCCCCTTGAATCTTATGCGGCCCGCCTAAAACTGTCAGACCTGCAAAACTGATTTTTCCAGTTGTTTACAGCTGTTCCAGGTGTTATACACTCATGCAAATGGTATTTTTGATACTATGGGCCATTCTAGGGGTGCAAATGGTTTTGCAAAACAAGGGGTGCAAGTGTACGGCCTAGATCAAAGCTCGTTTTACGATGAACGATCATAACGGTTGTGCCAAATCTATAAATACCCCCCACCCCATTTGCTCAAACCCACTTGATTTTTCTGAGATTTTTCTGTGTTAACCACTTCATACCTGAGAATACTTGGAAAATCAAACTTGCATGGACCCTTTGTAAGTATTCTTTCATTCTTTTACGTTTTTCACTTAAAAGTCAAACTTTGTTTGAATTCCTGCTTTGACCAATTTATGGTCAACATGAAGTTCGTTTGAACTTCATAACGTGAGCGTAATCACGATGGTTTTAGTCACTAGTGACTATACCTACTGATTACCACGTTATCTAGGCTTAGTGACGAGTCGTAGTTTCGGCCAAAATGCGTATTCTTGCGTATTTTGTAACCAAACTACTTTTGGGTATCAAGACCCTTTGTCTTGATATCAAACCTGTTTTCTAACTTTGTTAAACATGTTTTAGCATGTTTAGCTCGTCACTTTAGGTTTAGTGCGTATGTAGGGTCCTATGGTAAGCGGTCTAAACAACCGCTTATACTTTCGAACCCGACCCGTTTGGTCGATCATTAGGATCCGACCAAACACATTAGGTGACCATAGTTATATAGGGAATTTATGGTCACTTCGTTTAGTTAGTTGTATGATAGGTAGTTTATATGCCTTAGGAAAATTACCAAAATGCCCTTTTTACGCCAAAATTCATTTTAAGCATATGTAACATAATTTTTGACATCTAAACTGATTAGGCAACATTATTAGACATGTTAAGGCATATAATACTTGTCATAGGACTATTTAGGCGTTCTGAACGCGTTTTACGCGAACGACGCGTTAAAGTAGCGTAAGCTACCTAAACGAGTCGTAATGGGTCGTAAGCACTTAGGATAGGTTTCATTTTAGAATGTAGGCTTTGTTAAACCATATTACATGAGTTCCCATACTCATTTGGTTACAAAACCTCATTCTATCCGATCATCTGATTTAGGTCCAGTTATTTATGTAGTTATCTATATTAGGTGTCGTTTGATTTCCGTGATCCCTCTAGCTTTGCTTGGTTGTTGTTCAAGACTTCTAAGCACCCCCAAGTGAGTACATAGTCCCCTATTTTACTGTTTTCAAACGTTTTGGGGTGAAACACATGTGTCTACTTGTTACTTTTGTGCTTTCCATATTTTCATATCATATACTTGCTATGTTCATTAGTACACTATTAGTACATGATTTCATTATGTTTTGCTATGTATGTTTACTTAACATGCTAGCACATTGTTTTACATTCATTTCTTTTGCTATGTATGTTTACTTAACATGCTAGCACATTGTTTTACATTCATTTCTTTTGCTATGTATGTTTACTTAACATGCATTTCTTTTGCTATGTATGTTTACTTAGCATACTAGCACATTGTTTTACATTCATTTCTTTCGCTATGTATGTTTACTTAGCATGCTAGCACATTGTTTTACATTCATTTCTTTTGCTATGTATGTTTACTTAGCATACTAGCACATTGTTTTACATTCATTTCTTTTGCTATATATGTTTACTTAGCATGCTAGCACATTGTTTTACATTCATATCTTTTGCTATGTATGTTTACTTAGCATGCTAGCACATTGTTTTACATTACATTTTATGTGCATATGTTCACTTAGCATATGGGCACATTGTTTTACATTACATTTCTGCTATGTATGTTTACTGAGCATGCTAGCACATTGATTTACATGACTTTTCTGCTTTGTATGTTAACTTAGCATACTTAGTACATTGTTTTCATAAAACATGCTTACATTTGGTATAACATTTGGTTTGTTTAACGAAACTAATACATTCATTAACACTGATCATGCCGCTCGGTAGTAGGTAGTGGTACCATAGGACTTGACAACTCCCATTCCTGAAATCCTAGGTTTGTTTGGGTGGAAGGAATGACCGAATCCGAATACATTTCTAGGTAGACCTTAGACTTTGTGCTAGGGTTTATTCTACAGTCGCAAGGCTTGGATGTAGACGTTTTACAATACCGCATAGATGTTTGTATTAGTAAAGCATGCATTATTTCACCAAGCATAACTTTTGATTCATTCAAATACTTTGTTTTGTGCATTTTTACATATGATTAAGTAGTCACTTTTTGCTTAACATACATGACATTTGTTTACACATTTCATGATTTACATTTGACATTAGACATGGTTTTCACACAAACATTTTGACATTTGATTATACATAAACATTTTTACATTGATGATTTGTTTGGTAAGTGATTTAAGTAACGAGGCGTGTGTAATATGATACAAGCATGGTGGGTACGCCGCTGGTACTTCCTATATATAAGTGCTTGTATGATATTACATATCGTAGCGTTATTTAAATCATTTCAATTTTGACATATTACATTTTACACAAATTAACATATCTTTACAAAACATTGTTTTACAAACAACACATTTTATACAAATTCATTTTACTTGGTTACTTATTTAACCATACATATTTCTTTTATATCATCTGTTTCCTTATCGATTTTTATATGATTTATAAAACAAAAACATTTTTACAAGGATCATGACTAACTTTTGATCAAACATTTTCTTTAAACTTATAAGTCATGAATCCTAATTCAATAAAACCTATGTATCTCACAGGCATTTTTATGCTGACGTACCTATTTTCACATGTGTTTCAGGATATGATGCATAGGATTAATCAAGATACACTTAGGCGGACTTGGGCCTTAGTGACAATACAAGATGCAAGACTAGTTAATTTAGTTATGCTTATTTGTTGTTAAGACATTGTAACTTCTGTTAATCAATAAAATAAAACTTCAATTTCCATGTGTTATGAGACAATGATTCTGTTACAACACTCCCCGACGATTCCGCCGCGATTTGTTGTTTTAGGCGGTCGGGGTGTGACAATCATAGCTTGGACCTTGACCTTGTTGAACCTGACTACCTGACCCCCCCCCTTCTTTTACCTGCCCATTGAACCCCTTGTTGAACTGTCCACTTGAACCCCCACCAAAAAGTGAACTTTGACCCCTATTTGGGTTTTGAGCTATTTGAAAACCAGGGGGTCCATTTGAGCGAAAATTGTTATTATTATTAAAGTTACTACTATTATTATTATTTCACCAACCCGAACCAAAATTATTATTACCAAACCCGCTAGGTTGACCTCTACCGAACCCTCCTCCTATGAAATCAACTTGCTCCTCACCAACTAGCAATGGACACGCACTCGTATCGTGACCCCCTCGGCAAAACTCACATTTATCTACCTTGGCCTTAATCTCCTTAAGTTCTCTAGACATGTTTTCCAAAACAGTGGCTAAACTAGGATCCATGGTGACATGGTTCACCCCTCGGGTGGGTGCACTAGTAGTGGTATTAGAATTACCACTTTGATACCGCTGATCGGCTCGCGATTGAGATTGAGACTGAGCAAATGCCTCAAAACGCTCTAAACGCTCTAAACACTCAGCAACAGTAAGAATACCCATCATATGCCCTCCCGCATTAGTATCAAACCTATCACGAGTCTCTTGGGTGAGAGCGTTGTAGAATTTCTCACATAGAGCCCAATCAGAAAGACCATGTTGGGAGCAACGAGCACAAAGGTTTTGAAAACGCTCCCAAGCAAGGTAATAAGGCTCGTCGGGCTCCATACGGAAAGAGTGAATATGATCGCGAAGACGTAAGGCCTTCGCGGGTGGAAAGTATTTGTTCAGAAAAGCTTGACGGAGGCCCGCCCATGTGGTAATGGTACCGGTTGGTTGAGAGTTAACCAAGTAGCCGCGCGGCCGGCTAATGAAAATGGGAAAAGCTGCAAGTAAGTAGCATCATTAGGGGCACCGTGAAGGCTAAAGGTAGCTAGGATACAGGAGAAATGGTTAATGTGGGCCGGGGCGTCCTCGTCCTCACGGCCATGGATCTGGATACTATTGGTTATAGCCTGCATGGCATAAGAGGGAATCTGCCATGAGTTCTCGCTAACTATGGGTGGAACGGTAATGGGTGAAGCAAGCCCGGTGAAATTCTGAGTGGCTTGCTGATGGACGGTTTGCCTAGTGTTGGCCATGTGTTCTAAGTTTTCTAGGATGCTAGAAGTGCTAGAAGTAGGGATAATGGGTGGGGAAACCTTAGGTGAGGTTTTAGGTGAATGGTTTGGTGAAGGTGGTGGGGTTGGAGGTGGGGTGGGTAATGGAGTAGAATCGAAGTTGGGAAATTGAGAAGAGGATGAAGAACTAACCTGTGGGCCTTGGCCCAATCGAGACGATGACTCAGTGACTGGCGACTTCGGCGGTCCGTGCGAGCGCAGATGTGGCATCCACTACAAGCAAAAACCTGAATATGAGAGAAGCAAACACTAGTCACTAAGACTCAAATTAAAAATAAAATAAAAATAAATGGCAAAGACTCGAAAACAAAACAAACAAATAGCACGTATATGTCAAACAAGTCTATCAAAGCTAATGAACGCGATTGCCAAGAGTCCCCGGCAACGGCGCCAAAAACTTGATGTGTGCTAAACAGACTATAAAAATTAACTAAATTAGACTCTCTAAGCTAGACACTAAAAAGCTTTAAATCTAGACTCGACCTAAACCACACAATCGACAAGTGTACCGATCACTGTAGTATAACCCTAGGAAGTCTGGATATCGAACCACGAGACTCTATGTATCACGTAGACTAGACTCTAATAGACACTGATAGACACGACTAAAACTTGTTTAATTGTTTTTTTTTTTGGGGGGGGGGTTACGGAAAAACTAAGGAAATCTATATTAAACTACTAAATTAACGAAAGCTAGACTAAAGACGAATGAAGACTAAGGGCTTTTCTTATATGGAGAGCGAGACCACCTAGACAAGAATCCTGGATTACTTTTAAAGAATTACCGATTAGGTTAAATGCATGAATTATGGAACTGGGATCTTAAAATACTAAACCTATTAAGAACCAACTAAGCCCCTCGACCCTTCTCAAGGAGAAACCTGTGGAACTACCTAGGTTGTTAATCCTACCGGTTATTAGACGCCTTTCCAGTTGTCTAATTATTGTGTAAGTACCCTAATGTTGACCTACTCTTTTCCAATCATAGATCTAGGGTAGTTTGAATTAATTAACTTGACTTGATAGACTAATGGAACCGACAGGTCAACTAAGACACGACCTTTTCCAAGGACTATCTAAAGCAATTCGCCGGGTAAGACCTACCAATAGCCCCTCACTTTCCAGGTATTAGGACTAGTAGAACACTAAGACTTAGCAAATTATTACCAGTTACCTCTAGGGGTTATCGGCCGATTCTCCCTAAAGAGTTAAGGTTTTCTAACGTGATATAGACACTCACCGAAATCCTATACCCTAATATGACTCTATATTGTGATAAAGACCGTCACTAAGAATCATATGAAGCGAATGATAATAACAAACCAAATCAAAGCATGCATATACATCAAATCATTAAACCAAACTTCTTACAAATCACAATTAATCCATAAAAATCATGCAATTAACAAAAACTGTAAAAACTTCATATTAATCCATTCATCAAGTCTAGGTGGCTTAAAAGTTTAGCCAAGCATGTTAAAACGTGAAAACAAATCAAATATGTTCAACAAATAATTCATTGTAATGAGTTTCGTAAGAAAAGTTGAAATAAAGAACTAGAAAACCCGATTAGATCTTCAAGTCTTCTTCTACGAACTCGTACCGATGATTCCTATGCTTCGAGAACTTCAAAATTACTCCAAGAATGCTCAACAATCGTCCCAAGATGTCCCAAGTTCATAACTAGGGTTTTTTTTCAAGTTTAAGATGATTATATATGACTTTCCATAACACCACTTTATTAAATTCGCACAAATCTGCCAGCATTGCCTTCTGGCGGGGCGCCACAGAATCAGGGAATGGGTGGCCGGGTGCCACCTTGTTTTTTCATACGCATACTTCCTTCAGTCTCTTGCTGGGTGCCAGAGACTGATCATGGGGTGCGAGAGACTGATTTTCCAGCTTTTAACTTCGTTTCAGCTTCCCGATCTTTCCAACACATTCCCGAACTTGGCGTTCTAATATTTTGGCTCGTTTTACTCGGTTTCCAGCAAATTTAAGTATCAAGACCTGCAAAACACGATTTATTCAATAGTATGCACATTCTAACGAAAAGTAAACTAAATGTAATGGAAAATTATACAAACTGAACACGAATAAATGATGAATTTTGCAATACATCATAAAACAATGTCATGTCCTTGTATAAAATGTTTCATGTCTTGTCAAAGTGGTTTAGATAACGCAACAATATGTAATACAATAAAAAGCACTTATATATAGGAAGTACCAGCGGCGTATCCACCATGCTTTTATCATATAACACATAGCCCCGTTACATAAGCCACTTATCAATAACCTGTCACACCCGCTCATAGCGGAAACGCAAGGTGTGATCTGTCTGGTTTTCATTGCATAAATATCGATGTACATGAACAAACTATATGAATAAACATACTCCATTGCCATTACATAAGTGTTTCAAAAGATCGCAACATAAGTTATGTACATTGTTTACGAACCATCAAATGAAAATAAGTTGTCATTGTTTCATACATCAAATGTAAGTCTAAAAATGTCAAGGCTTTGACCACTATATCACCGCAAAGAGGCGGTATATAATAGGCAAACCCTTCAATAGTTGGCATGGAGTATTGATACTTGTTTTCTTTGAACTGAAATCTTTGCATTGGTCCACTAATTCCCTGAAATACATGTAAGTTTGAAAACATCAACAAAAGTTGAGCGAGTTCATGCAGTTTAGTTGTAAACGATGTATGTAAAATGTGAGTTGTAGTATGTAAAGCGTCAATGAAATCGTTGATCATTAATGTTTTGCAAGGACATTAATATGTGTGACGAAATAGGAAGCAAACCAACCCTAGACGATTTTATGCCGATTCCTATCGACTGGGACACAAACGCACTCTTCCGTAGGGGTCCATGACCAAGAGTGGGGCTCGCCAAAACCCATTAGATCTAAGCCTTTGTTCCTTGGTCCAAACTGGATTAATGGTGCTTATAGTATGGCCCTAATTCGCACATGATCTATGGTGTTTCATTACCTAACTTTATCATACTCTGAACATGTATCCTCCCCGATAGTTGTAAAGTTTGTAAAACATTTAAATGAATAGGGGAACATGAACTCACAGAATTGCATCCGTAAACTGTATGTAATTGTAACCTCACTTGCATTGTCCTTGAATTGTATCACGACCTACAAAGGTCCTAGAATTGTTAGACACTACGGTCTTTGTATTGACTCATGTACAAGTCTTTTGTCTTGAGTATGTGTAAGACTTGTATGTCTTTACTGTTCATTAACTGTGTATTCGATGAATGAGTTGTTCAAATGTTCGTTAACTGTGTATTCGATGAATGAGTTGTTCAAATGTTCGTTAACTGTGTATTCGATGAATGAGTTGTATAGTCGGATCTAGTCCGCTGAACCTCGTGTCTTATATGTATCACTTGTATAGTTGTGTTTCCAATAATAGTATCATTGGGCCAAGCCCATGTTTTCATGTTATTGGGCCCCAAATAGTGTTGGGCCTAAATAGTGTTGGGCCTCAAATAGTGTTGGGCCTCAAATAGTGTTGGGCCTCAAATAATGCTGGGCCTCAAATAGTGCTGGGCCTCAAATAGTGTTGGGCTTGAATAGTATTGGGCTTCAATAGTGTTGGGCTTGAATAGTGTTGGGCTTCAATAGTGTTGGGCTTCAATAGTGTTGGGCTTCAATAGTGTTGGGCTTGAATAGTGTTGGGCTTCAATAGTGTTGGGCTTGAATAGTGTTGGGCTTTAATAGTGTTGGGCTTTGGCCCATATGTTTGGTATTTGGGCTTAGCCCATGAATTTATGTTAAGCCCATTATGATGTTAAGCCCATTAAGAAAACTAAGCCCATTTGTAATACAATAGTCCATTAAGTGTAAGTAAGCCCATGTGTAATAGAAAATAGTCCATTTGTATAAACATAGCCCATTAAGTAAGATAAGCCCACTTGTTATAAGTAAGCCTTTCATTTTTATAAAAATCTTTTTTATAAAAATTTACTAAGTATACTTTTTGGTAAATAAAAACATACTAGTTTTTATAAGTTTATAAATATCCGAAATTTGTTATCGATAGGATACTTATATTTCGTGTCGAAAAATCGCCTAAACGTCGTAGTAACTCCTCGGATTGGCAATTCACTTATGTAGTCGTCCGTCGTTCATTTTGACCATAAATGGTGTCCGATTATTCTAATCGTCCGTAACCCGTTTTCAAGTGTGTATATATGTATTCTTGTAAGTCTTTACTTGTAAATGTGTCTTGTATTTATTTGTATCATTGTTATCAAATACCTAATTTTTGTACATAACTAATACAAATAATAAACACATAGTAAATAACTTGTTAAGATCATTAATATATATTTTCCCAAAAATATATATTTATATCTATTTTTGTTTTTAGAAAGACCACTTTCTAATCTTGTAAAGACTTTGCTAAAAAAATGATAATTTTTCTAACATATGATTTCTAAGAAAAATTGGCCATATAACCTTGTATTAGGTACTTTGCCATGTTTAGATAAACATATCATTTTCTTTTCAAATCACCACCAATTTACTCATCATCTTAACTAAACATATGAGACTTTTATAAAATAAAATTTACCAAGATGATTTCCAAATCATGTAGGGTTTTAAACATGATCATTACATATGCTAACAAGTTCAACAACCAAGTTTAATTTTAGTTTTAACAACTTTTATAAAAATCTCTAGTTGTATGTTACTTTTTATAATCTTGTGAAAGTCTTGTTTTTAAACAAAAACCTTAATTACTTTCACAAGATCAATAGTTATGATCATCCATTTAGTCTTTTATGTTAAAAACCCTTTAACATAAACATGTATAATTTTTAGATCATAACTTAAACATCTTCTAACCATTTATTTGTATCATAACCATCATAACAAGCTTAAATAAGCATATAACAAGTCTTAGATCACAATATAAACAAACATAATTATATCATGATTTTTATCTTTGCTTCTTTGTATTTTTCTCATGTTATTATGTATGATCTCTTGGTTATTATTAGTAATAATAACAATCATAAACATAATATATGTATAAAAAAAATAGTTATAGAAGCTTACTTCTAGCACAAGGCTAGGGATGATCTTAGAAGATTATTAAGACTTAAGAAGATGATGATCTTGTTGGTAGAACACTTTTGCATGGATGAAAACCCTTCCTTTTACTTCCAAAAGCTTTAGATCACCTTATGTTACTTGGAAATCCATGTTGATCATGAAGGAGGTAATAAAAATAATTGGGTTTTTGAAGGTGTTCTTATGAAAAAGATGAAGATAGTTAGAGTGTTCTTTGTTCTTGGATGATGAAAGATGATAGAATAAAGTCTAGTAACTTAGTGATTAAGTCTTGTAAATATTCACCAATATTTACCCACTTGAAACTAATGAAAATATCTAGTTATTAACACTTAAACAAGTTGAAAGAAAAGTGGGGCCCACAAAGGGTCTTATAACCGTGAATGAGGGGGGGTCTCATGTGGTAAAAATGTGTTAGAATTATTTAAGGTTTCACATGAATTAAAAAGTTTAAGTCTTTTAAGAACTTTGACATTTTATATAAAAATATCTACAAGGTTTTAAGCCTTCATATTTTAAAGTAGTGTGACACTAAGTAAAACTAGTTCACCGAAATTTTTAGTGTGTAATTCGGGTGAAAAAGTCGGTTCAGGTCCTGTACCGGGTTAACTACTGACACCGTGTTTTATTTAGATAAAAACATAACAAAAATTATTTTTGTATTTGTTTTATTATCCAAATATTTAATCCAACTTTTTGGACTAAAACTTTTATTATTTTTGACACGGTTCCGGTACCGGCTTTGCTGACTGGCAGTTTACTGAACTAGTCATGCAGCTTATGCAATAAGATTCGATTGCGGATTGTGTGTCGTTTTTACTACCCATTATATTATTTATGTCAAATAATATTTATTTTTGGGTTTTTCAGATAATTACTGTTTCGTTCTGCGGAATGCTGTATATTTCCGCACGATTTCTGTATTTTTCTGCGGACAAATAATGAAATGGTCACTTTTAGCACTTTTCGGACAGTTTTTAGTGCTACCGGACATTGGTAATGTATTAAACCAAACCTTTGTATTCCCTTATAGGGTTTAATGTATATTTGATGTTGGACTTTCGTCTGAGTCCTAAAGATGTAATTTAGATGGTTTATGCGGATCCTGAGTTTTCGTCAGCACACTAGTTTACTAGGTACTACTCTAGTTGTTTCGATGCTTTGTTTACACTATTTCAAATGTAACAAATAAAAATGAATAATGTGCATCATAAATGAATATTCCATGAGTGTTCTAAGATGTATATCATGTAATCAAGCAGTTCGAATATTCAAAACACATACTTGTATAATGTAAATCATTGCTTTAATTGTACGTAAATTACTCGAAAGTGGCAGTTGTCACATAACCAACCACAATGTCTTGTCAAATGTCAAAATGTTTATGTGTAAACCATGTTCAATGTCATGTGAGAAATGTATCATGTATAACCAAATGTAATGCATAGCAAGCAGAAAGTATCTACTCAAACTATGTGATAATGTCAATGTGAAGACAAATGTCATGTATGGTGAATAACTAGTAATTACTCAACCCCATAGGAAAAATGTACAAAACAAGGTTTCTGAATAAACCTAAGTTTAAATCAAATGTTATGTTTTGCAGAAAACAATGCTTTATGATTACAAACATTTATGCAGTAATGTTAATTGCATACATTCAAGCCTTGCGACTGTGGCGACAAACCCTTAAACAAATTAAAGGTTTATCTAAATCATGTATATCGGATTCTGTCATTCCCAACTTCCAAACAAACCTAGGAAGTCGGAAACGGGATTTGTCAAGTCCTATGGTACCATTACATACTACCGAGCGGCTTGATCAATGTTAATGAATGTATTATTGTCCCGATTAAACATACCAAATGTCATAACCAATGTAGCATGTGAAAACCATGTACTAAGTATGCTAAGTAAACATACATAGTAGAAATGTTCATGTAAAACAATGTGCTAGCATGCTCAGTAAACATACATAGCAGAAATATCATGTAAAACAATGTGTCCATATGCTAAGTAAACATATGCAACAAATGTGTAATAAATCAATGTGCTAGCATGCTTAACATACATAGCAAAACATAGTTGAAATCATGTACTATATGAGTACTAGGTGAAACTAGCATGTTTATGTCATAAAAGCATGAAAAGTTCGAAAATAACAAGTATGCACATGTATATTGATGTGTGTAAAATGCAACATATAAATTACATCAAATGAGGCATAAACTAACCCTTTTTAGTACTAATGTTGGAAAAACTGTTCTTTTGTCTTCCTTTTGTATTTTCAGGATCAAATGAGCTTAATTGAACAAAAGGAACAAATATACAACCAAATCTAACATAAATACAAAGAAATGGAATAAACGTGGCATGCCTGACCCCTCGACAGCATCTTCCCAAAGCAAAAACAAGAAGAAAGCTGAGCATGGGGCTGTGCCCAGCTGAGCACGGCGCGTGTCCAGCTCAGCACGGGGAGTGTCCAGCTCAACACGGGGCCGTGCTCAGCGAGCACGGGGCCGTGTCCAGGATGGTCAGCCCTGGCACAAAAGACAAACATGTAGAAGCTTCTATTGCCCACCACGGGGCCGTGCCCAGCGGACACGGGGCCGTGGTCAACGCAAAGATACGCAGGATCTTGCCAAATCTGATAGTACAGATATGCTTCTGCACACGGGGCCGTGCCCAGCGGACACGGGGGCGTGGTCAACTAATGCGGACAAGAGCAATTAATGAAGAAAGAGAAAAGGGTGGACACGGGGCTATGTCCAGCGGACACGGGGCCGTGTCCAGGCTTCTGTTCAGCCTATAAATAGGAGTGCTTGGCTCAAGTTCAAACCATCCCTTGGCACACCACCTCTCTCACACTTCATCCACCACACACCACCACCATAACACCATCATCCACCACCATCATCCATTGTCCATCATAGAGTGTGTGAGTCGTCTCGGGATCCAAGATTGATCGTAAGAGTTCTTGACAATCAAGGCCATGTTTGCCTAAGTCTCTTACATCACTTGGTGAAGACAAAGTGTCTAGTGTAATACTTTTTATTTCTAATCTTTTCGCACTTTTTAATTGGTTTTGTATTAATGACTTTAATAACTAGTTTCTTATGTTGAAGGTGATTCTTCCTTATCGTTTGTCCGTGGTGTCTTGGCATTATTTTACTGTGTATATAAAATAAAAGATTTTCACCATTCATATCTCCACGGTCTATATGGAGATATGTTGGCTACCTGGTCGGGGGTTAAGGGAACGGTTTGGTAAGAGTCTTGCCATTGTTCAGCGTTTAGAGGTCCTGCAATGGACCTGGGTCAAATTTAGTAGGACCTCCTTCAATGCTTCACGGTATTGGATGGCGGGGGTCCAAACTCTTTGACCCCCTCATAAGTTAAACTACTATTAATACTATAACCCGGCTACTTAGGACTGTATCCCTGCTGACTCAGACTACTTAGCCGAGGGTAACGTCACCTTCAAAAGAGGGGCCTACCATAATACTGCATTAATAACTTAATTCATTATCTTCCAATAATCCACCCTTTTAGGATTGTATCCTTGCTGACTCAAACTACTGGGTGAGGGTAACGTCGCCTTCAAAAGAGGGGCCTACTACAATAACTAAGATAATCTCTTAATTATGTGCAAAAGTGCGGAAATAATCAAAGGTTACACTAGATACGAGTCGGAACCAAGTGATTCATCTTGTCTATCTGTTTTTATTTTTATTTTTATTTTCAGCATCTTAGTTAGTTTTTATTTTTCTTAGTTTAAAAAACCTTTTTCTAACCTTTTTGATTTGATTAGACGTTGAGGATAAACCGGTACTAAAAGCTCTTGTGTCCTTGGACGACCTCGGTATCTTACCAACACTATACTACGCTCACGATGGGTGCACTTGCCCATATGTGTGTTTAGTGTTAGTAAATATAGTGTTTTATAAATTTAAAACTTGGCTAATAAAAGTGTAAAAAGGGGCTTAAAATATACTTAAACTCACATTACACCTAACGCACATCAAGTTTTTGGCGTCGTTGCCGGGGACACATGGATTTTAAGAAAGCTTAAAATCAACGGCCTAATCAGTTTTTCAAAACCTTTTTAAAACGCGCGCATATTTTTCTGCATTTTAGTTTAGTTTTGCATTTACAGTAGGTTGAACACGGGCCGTGTTCACTAAACACAGGGTCGTGCTGCATATTTGCATAAAAACACCCAGTAACAGTAGGTTGAACACGGGCCGTGCTCACTGAACACGCCCCGTGCTCAACAAAATCAGTAAATTTAATTAAAACGCCCAGATACAGATCCTGAACACGGGGCCGTGCTCACTGAACACGGGGCCGTGTCCAGCCTCTGTTTCCATTTTAATTTTGTTTTCTGATCCCGAGACTTGGTTGTGGTCTGCTGAGTGATTCTCATGGATCAATACTCAGGAGGTTACAACTACACCTATGAGGAGGATGATTATAGGGGTAACTATTGCACTAATTGTAGAAATCTACACTCGGTTCAAAATAATTACTCATATCAACCATCTAATTCATACACCTACTATGAGGAGTCCAGATACGAGCCATCAAATTCATACACATCCTATGAAGACCAAAGGTATGAACCTCCTCCCTCATACTCATATTTTGATGAACCAAGGTATGAACCTCCATACTCATACTTTGAGGAACCAAGATATGAGCCACCACCTTCATATGCTTACTATGAGGAACCATGGCGTGAACAACCCGCCTCGTATGAGTATTATGAAGAACAAAATTACGACCCTTATCCATCATATGCTTACAATGAAGAACAATGGTGTGAACCATCTACTTCATATGGGTATTATGAGGAACAAAGGATCGAACAACCGGATTCAAGCTTTGAAAATCCCGATCCTTTTTCTATAACCGAAGTGACCGATAGGATATTAGAACACCTTAAAGTTATCGAGCGCTATATAAAAGAATCTCGCGCAAGGGAAGAGGAGTCCCACGCAAGAGAAGAATTAAATAAACAAGAGATAACTGAAAGTGTAAAAATGGAAGAACAAATAAGTGAAGAACCGACACATGAGTTAAACAACGAGAAAGGTGAGTCCGACAACGTTATAATTCAAGAAGAGTCTAATTTTGAAGAAATTAATATCTTGTCACCTTCTTTTGAAAATTATTGTTTAGTTCCCACTCATGCTAAGTTCTTAAAAGAGTTAAACACTAACACTAAAATTGACGAAACGGTAAGTGTTAAGTTAACTAATGATCAAACCTCGCTAATAAAAGAAGACCCATTTGAAATTAACATTACACCGGTTCCATGTTTCTTTCAAAATTCATTTATTAGTAATGTCACTATTGATAAAGATCTTTGTGTTAACATAATGCCTAACTACATTTTCGAAAAATTAAGTATTAGTGATTTTTCTCCACTTCAAATACCCATTTTTCTATCTAATCGGAAAGTAATAAAATCAATCGGTATAGTTGAGGATGTCTTGGTTCAAACAAATCAAATGGTAATCCCAACCGACTTCGTCATCCTCGATGACGCTCCTCTAGTGTTGGGACGACCATTTGTAAAAACTCACGAAGCTTTGAAAAACCGGAAGTACAACAATCTACCTCTCCAATTAGGGGCATTTAAAAAGAGTGTCGATCTTGAGCGTTCAATGAAATATCCATTCGGCAATGACGACCCCCTAATTGAAGATGAGCCAGAACCACCCGATAAGGTGGGTCTAGCCAAGGACCCTTATAAACGTGGCGCACCACGGAGGCATTCCGCGGAACTATCCTTAGTTTAATTTAGATTAACTTTTATATTTTCTAGTTTAGTTTTAATTTCCAGGAATAAAACACACTCGGGATGGTGAAGGATACTAAGGGAAGCTTGAACCAACAACCCATGCACAAAAACAGAGCCCCCCGACAATTTTTCTTCATTACAGCAAGTTCAGCACGGGGCCGTGCTCACCCCAACACGCCCCGTGCCCGAGGTTTTGTAGAAAATGCCCAGTTCAGGTACCTGGACACGGGGCCGTGCTCACTGGACACGCCCCCGTGCCCAGCCTTCTGTTTACTTTTGGTACTGGCAGTTTGGACACTGGGCCGTGCTCAGCCAACACCACCCCGTGTTCAACTACCCAGTACCATAAAATCTTGTTTTTAACCCACTTTTACACATTTTAATCAACCGAAAAACTTATTTTTGGGACACATTGAGGACAATGTGTAATTTAAGTGTGGGGGGATGCTAAAACCTTGAATCTTGCAAGTCCTAAAAACAAGCCTTACACAAAACTCTATTGGAACCGCTAATCACCCCAAATTTTTTCAAAAATTTTCATTTTTTTTACTTGTCTTGGTTTAATTTGGGAATAACAAGTTCTAAAAAGGTTATATTTTTACAAATTTACAACCGACCGCGTCGTGATAAAAAGAACCAACATAAGAAAATTATGAAAAGGCATGACAAGTTTAGTTAAAATTTGAATATATATACTTGATCACATAAAAACCCATTCCCACAAAAGTGAGTTTTGAGCCTTTATTGAGCATACAAATACATATCTTTAAACTAAATGCTCATTTTTCGTTTCTTGTGTAAATAGCCGCTTGGTTCTTACGACTCTAGAACTTGCCATGACGATACATTCCCGGTCCTTACCAACTTAAACCCAAGTAAGTAAATGACGGAGGCATTAGGACTAACCATTTTTCTTTCAACACCATTATTTTTCTTTTTTTTACCACCTACCCAAAATCCCCCTAGTTAACCCCTTTGAGCCTAAACCTTTTCATTTCTTTCCCCAAAACAAACACCCTTTACCCACCAAAACCTTTTTCATTTTAAACCCTTTATTTTAGTAACAAAGCTCGGTTTTCTTGTGACACAAAAAAAAAAGGATGAAGTTAGCAATAAACAAACAAGCTCATCAAAAGAAACCTTGTTTGAAAAATGCTTCATTAGAATAAAAAAAAAACAAAGTGTTTTACGAAAACCAACACTTTTTACGCTTTTTCGCCCTTTTCTACTAACTACTAACCCAACCACCTACCTTTAACCCAAGCCTAACCCTTCACCCAAAAGTCCTCTTGATATTTACAAAGGTGTATAGTTAAAAAGGAGGAGGATTGATTGCTTGGCAAGCCTATGGTAGGAGTAAGTTCCATGCCGCTCTCGAGTGTTTCAGAAAAATACATCTTCGGCCGAGTGTTGAGTGATCCCCCGTGAGGTATGTGAACTTGTATATAAATAGAATTTTAAAAAGACATGTTATGCCCAAATAAATAACTTCTCTTATGAAAAGTTCAAAATAAATCATAACGAATAGGATTGTAAATAACATAAAAATAAAGCCTAATAAAGAATCTTGGATTCCCGACACGCTAGACAAGCCCAAAACTTCTCTTCTACCCATTCCATTTGGGCGTGAAAGCCATATTATAAAGAGTTTTGCTTGAGGACAAGCAAAGATTCAAGTGTGGGGGTATTTGATGTGTGTAAAATGCAACATATAAATTACATCAAATAAGGCATAAACTAACCCTTTTTTAGTACTAATGTTGGAAAAAGTGTTCTTTTGTCTTCCTTTTGTATTTTCAGGATCAAATGAGCTTAATTGAACAAAAGGAACAAATATACAACCAAATCTAACATAAATACAAAGAAATGGAATAAACGTGGCATGTCTGACCCCTCGACAGCATCTTCCCAAAGCAAAAACAAGAAGAAAGCTGAGCATGGGGCTGTGCCCAGCTGAGCACGGGGCGTGTCCAGCTCAGCACGGGGCGTGTCCAGCTCAACACGGGGCCGTGCTCAGCGAGCACGGGGCCGTGTCCAGGATGGTCAGCCCTGGCACAAAAGACAAACATGTAGAAGCTTCTATTGCCCACCACGGGGCCGGGCCCAGCTTCTATTGTCTAGTATAATACTTTTTATTTCTAATCTTTTGCACTTTTTACTTGGTTTTGTATTAATGACTTTAATAACTAGTTTCTTATGTTGAAGGTGATCTTTCCTTATCGTTTGTCCGTGGTGTCTTGGCATTATTTTACTGTCTATATAAAATAAAAAGATTTTCACCATTCATATCTCCACGGTCTATATGGAGGTTTGTTGGCTACCTGGTCGGGGGTTAAGGGAACGGTTTGGTAAAGGTCTTGCCATTGTTCAGCGTTTAGAGGTCCTGCAATGGACCTGGGTCAAATTTAGTAGGACCTCCTTCAATACTTCACGGTATTGGATGGCGGGGGTCCAAACTCTTTGATCCCCTCATAAGTTAACTACTATTAATACTATAACTCGGCTATTTAGGACTGTATCCCTGCTGACTCAGACTACTTAGTCGAGGGTAACGTCACCTCCAAAAGAGGGGCCTACCATAATACTGCATTAATAACTTAATTCATTATCTTCTAATAATCCACCCTTTTAGGATTGTATCCTTGCTGACTCAAACTACTGGGGTGAGGGTAACGTCACCTTCAAAAGAGGGGCCTACTACAATAACTAAGATAATCTCTTAATTATGTGCAAAAGTGCGGAAATAATCAAAGGTTATACTAGATACGAGTCGGAACCAAGTGATTCATCTTGTCTATCTGTTTTTCTTTTATTTTTATTTTCAGCATTTTAGTTAGTTTTTATTTTTCTTAGTTTAAAAACATTTTTTCTAAACTTTTTATTTTGATTAGACGTTGAGGATAAACCGGTACTAAAAGCTCTTGTGTCCTTGGACGACCTCGGTATCTTACCAACACTATACTACGCTCACGATGGGTGCACTTACCCATATGTGTGTCTAGTGTTAGTAAATATCGTGTTTTATAAATTTAAAACTTGACTAAAAAGTGTTAAAGGGGCTTAAAATATACACCTAAGAAATATAACACTCGACAACGCATCAAGTTTTTGGCGCCGTTGCCGGGGACATAAGGATTTTAAGAAAGTTAGGAATCAACGGCCTAATCGTTTTTCTTATTTTTCATTTTTTTAGGATTTTTTTAGTTTTTCTGTTTCTGCAGAGCTCAGCACGGGCCGTGCCTGGTCGGACACGGGCCGTGCCCAGCATCATCACTGGCAGTTTTTATTTTCTGAGTTACAGAGAGCTGAACACGGGGCCGTGTCGGTGCAACACGGGGCCGTGCCCAACTCCCAGTAACAGGGATCCGGAAAACAATTACTGTATCTCTGACCACGGGCCGTGTTCACTGAGCACGTGGCCGTGGTGAACCTTCTGACCAACGTTCTTTTCTGTTTTTATTGCAGGACTTGGAACCCAGGCGCCACATTTGAACCTCCTACGTAGTGCATGAGCTCTAGTTCTAGTAGAGACATAAAAGAACCTCTAGAAGAACCCGAACGCTTTCTCAGAAAACGACTTAAAGCTAAAAATCAAGGGAAAGTTTCGGGGGACCCACTTCCAATGGCGGACCAATGTACTCGCATGGATTACCTACGACCCACCGTAGGTAATCTCGGCGCCGCTATCAATGCACCGAATGTCGAAGCCAATAACTTCGAACTTCGGCCACATTTGATACAGATGCTTCAAAACTCCGCGACCTTCCATGGGCTTGCGGACGAGGATCCCCATCTACATATTACTAATTTCTTAGAAATATGTGATACCTTTCGGATCAATGGAGCATCAAATGACGCCATCCGCCTTCGAATGTTTCCATTTTCTCTAAAAGACCGAGCTAAGGCTTGGCTTAACACCCTCCCAGTTGGCTCGGTAAACACCTGGGATGAACTAGCCCAAAAGTTTCTATATAAGTATTTCCCTCCTGCTAAAACGGCTAAATTAATGACTGAAATTAATACTTACTCACAAGAGGATGGGGAATCCTTATATGAAACTTGGGAAAGGTTCAAGGAGCTACTAAGAAAGTGTCCTCATCACGGTCTAGCGGTGTGGCAACAAGTATCCACTTTCTACAATGGGTTGTTGCCACATACAAGACAAACACTCGATTCTAGCTCCGGGGGACTTTTAGGTAATCGTCGCCCAAATGAAATATATAATCAAATTGAGGAAATTGCTCAAACCAATTTTCAATGGCACACTCCCCGAGGTAATAAATCTATTGCCCCGGGCACCCATAAGGTTGATGAAAGCACCTCTTTACAAGCCCAAATCGAGGCCCTCTCTTCAAAAATCAAAAAGCTAGAAATGACAAAAACGACCTCGGTTATGGCTTGTGAAGGGTGTGGTGGGTCACATGAAAATTGGAGTTGTATGAAAGAATTAGATGAACAAGCAGAAACGGTAAACTACATTGATAATAGACCTAGGCCATCGGGTCCCCCAATGGGTACCTACAACCAAGGATGGCGTAACCACCCAAATCTTGGTTGGAGAGATCCCGACAATAGTAGTAACCAACAAAACCAACGAACTAATTTTCAACAACCACAAAATTTCTCTCAACAACAAGGTGGAAGAGAAAGGCTTGAAGATACCGTATCTCGCCTCATCTCCGACACCGAAAAGAAAAACTCAGATCGATTTCAACAATTGGAATCGAATTTTAGAAATCAACAAGCTAGCATTCAAAACGTTGAAAAACAATTAAATCAACTAGCTCAAAATTTCTCTGAGAGACCACAAGGCGCGTTTGTCACACCCCCAAATTCCACACGCGGAGTACTACCGCTTGGAGGCGTGACATGACCAGGATCAAGCCACCAATCATATTGAACATAAGTATGTATCTCAAAAGTCATTCATCAATACGATAGGTGTTTACAAAACCAAATATAAACAAGTGTGTAGCGGAAGCATTTAATGTAAACCCAACAAAAGTTTAAGTACAAAATGTTATAATGTTTAACAACACAATCACGATCCATGTCCACAACGACTGTGCCTCCCGTGCAAGCTCCAAAAGTACCTATGGTCCTACAAGGCATGTAACAGAGGGTCAACAAAAAGTTGAGCGAGCTCACAGAAAGTAATGCGTAATAGTAAGTTTGTTTGTAACATGTGGCTCTACTGGGCCGGTAGTAAGTTCTATTGGTGGGGGCTTCCCGTGTTGTATAACCACTAGACTATTTGTAACCACTATGTGTTCTTCACAACCGAGAACAGTAATACGTACCAGTGTTACGTAGGTTTTACGTAAGTATCCTTCACAACCGAGGATAGTAAATAGCATAAGTATACGTAGGTTTTACGTAAGTATCCTTCACAACCGAGGATAGTAAATAGCATAAGTATACGTAGGTTTTACGTAAGTATCCTTCACAACCGAGGATAGTAAATAGCATAAGTATACGTAGGTTTTACGTAAGTGCCTGACACAACCGAGGCAGTAGTAAATATAGATTCACGTAGGTTTTACGTAAGTATCCTTCACAACCGAGGACGATGGTATGGTAGTCTAGTAATAATGTCCGCATGAATCCATTCAACCTTATTCCTTAAATCCCATTCCCAAGCCCTGGGAATCCCATGCCTTGGTAGAAGTGTGAACTCACCTTGTTTGCTCGGTATGCTAGGTATGTGCTCAAAGTAAGTCAATCACGTCCTAAAGTATGCACGTATGTGAAATCAGTTTGCGTCCAAGTTATGCACGTATAAACATGTAGCACGTAATCACAATCATATACAAGATGGCTACACTTAACAGCAGTCAAATATTCCAGTTAACACTTAACATAATTAACTCAAGTTACTGCACAGATCAGCTATTCGGCGAAACACGCATGTTGGCGAAACACAGATAATGACGAAACACATATAATGGCGAAACACATTCTGTTTCGTCGAGGTGTCCCCTGGCGAAACAGAACTTCTGATTCGTCGACTACTCTTGGCGAAACACATTCTGTTTCGCCGAGAGTTCTGTTTCGTCGAACAGTTCAGTTTCGCAGACATCAGTTACAGCAGAGCGAAAAACACATAAACCCTAACAGCCGTAAAACAGCAATTCCTCATCATACAGAAATCGTTCAACACAGAAATCATTCAATCCTCGCTCAATATAATAAGTCTTATGTTACCAACCATTAATCTATGCATCACAACCGAAACATCAATGAACCAGGGATCATATCATCATCTTCATCAATAAAATCATGTAATCATCACAAAACAACACTCATAAAATCCATACTCTATGCATACCCGCTAACATGCATAATCATTGAGAGGTTCATGAAACCCTAAGTATTCATCATACACATACACTCCTATAATCCAGAAATCAAGCATAAACACAACATGTATAAAGAAATCAAGGGACAAAGAAACCGATTTAGACAAGCACGTACTAACCGAGATATTCGGGATGAACAAGGGAGGATTCGAGAGAGAAAGATGATGGTTGATGATGGGTATCGCCTTTTCAAAAGAGAGAGTTCTAGGGTTTCTATTTTTGATAAAAGTGTGAAACAGGAAGTCGGTTTCACTTAATATCCACGAATTACCGTTCTGGGCCCTTAATGGGCTTTGCGAATCAATGGGCCGACGAAACACATCAGTTTCGTCGTGAGGTGATATGGCGAAACACACTGTTTCGTCGAGTTGCTTGATGGCGAAACACACCAGTTTCGTCGGAATGTATATGGCGAAACAGTCTGTTTCGTCAGGTCCTTCCATGTTTTAAACAGTTTAAGTTTTCAACAGGTGTTTCATGATATACAGCCAAACACAAAATCATGCAACCACAATTGTTCATTATAAATTAACGTATACAGTTACAAGTTAAACAAGTCAAACAACTACACAGTCAAAGTCAACGTGCACTAAATGCGAAAAAAAAGAAAGTCGGAAACTCGAGTTGTCACATTATCCCCAACTTGAAAGAAATTTCGGCCCGAAATTTAGCATGCGGTTACTGAGGAAGCTAGGTAAGTTATCGTTTACTGGTTTTCCTGGGGTGTCACATCATCCCCCCGTTGAGTTGGGATTTCATCCCGAACTTCTGTAGTAGCTTCAGCCTCAGTAGTAGTTGCATTGTTTTCGAACAACTGGGGATATTTGAGTTCCATTTGATCTTCGCGCTCCCAGGTGAACTCTGGGCCGCGACGGGAGTTCCAACGAACTCGTACAAGAGGTATTCTAGTGTTCTTGAGGACCTTAACATCCCGGTCCGTGATTTCAACTGGTTCCTCGACGAAATGCAATCGTTCGTCGATAGTGAGCTCCTTCAGAGGAACTATGTGGGTCTCATCTGACTGAAACTTCTTCAGATTCGACACGTGAAAGACGTTGTGAACTGCACTGAGTTCAGCAGGTAAGTTCAGTCTGTAGGCCACTTTGCCTATTTTCTCTATAACTTCGAAAGGTCCGACATAACGCAGATTGAGCTTGCCTCGTTTGCCAAAACGAACCACACCCTTCCAGGGCGAAACTTTGAGTAGTGCTCGATCCCCAACTTGGAATTCGAGTATTTTCCTGTCTTTATCGGCGTATACTTTCTGACGGTCACGTGCTGCCGCCATGCGTTGTCGTATTTGAGCAATCTTTTCAGTAGTATCAACTACCATTTCTGGACCTGTGATCTGACTGTCACCCACCTCTGCCCAACAAAGAGGTGATCGGCATTTACGCCCGTACAATGCCTCAAATGGAGCAGCTCTAATGCTGGTGTGGTAACTGTTGTTGTATGAAAATTCCACAAGTGGCAGATGCTTTTCCCAGCCCTTGCCAAAGTCAATTACGCACGCCCGAAGCATGTCTTCTAGAGTTTGAATAGTGCGCTCAGATTGCCCATCGGTCTGAGGATGATAAGCTGTGCTCATGTCTAAACGAGAGCCAAAAGATTTGTGCATTGCTTGCCACAGTTCTGAAGTAAAACGTGCATCACGATCAGAGATAATAGATGTGGGCACCCCGTGCCTCGAAACAACTTCCTTAAGGTATATGTCTGCTAGAGTGGAGAACTTATCCGTTTCCTTGATAGCCAAGAAGTGAGCAGACTTTGTGAGTCGATCCACGATCACCCAAATAGTATCATTCCCACGTTGAGATCTGGGTAGACCAGTAACAAAATCCATGGAAATTTGCTCCCATTTCCATTGTGGTATCTCAGGTTGCTGGAGTGGGCCTGATGGTTTCTGATATTCTGCCTTGACTCTCGCACAAGTCAAACACTTTCTAACGTAAGTTGCTATGTGGGCCTTCATGCTAGGCCACCAATATGTAGTTCTGAGGTCGTGGTACATCTTATCTGAACCAGGATGTACTGAGTAGCGAGACTTATGAGCTTCATCCATTACAAGCTCGCGTAGGTTGCCATAGAGTGGGACCCAGATGCGTCCGGTTACATAATAGGCGCCGTCTGCCCTTTGTTCTAACCGTTGTCTTGAGCCGCGTAGAGCTTCAGCCCTGACATTTTCCGGTTTCAATGCTTCTACCTGAGCATCTCGTATCTGTGAAGGAAGACTAGACTGAATAGTGAGTTGCAACGCTCGTACACGTCTAGGTATAGTATCCTTTCGACTGAGGGCGTTGGCCACCACATTGGCCTTGCCTGGATGGTACTTTATAGCACATTCGTAATCGTTCAGTAGCTCGACCCATCGACGCTGTCGCATGTTCAGGTCTTTCTGCTTGAAAATATACTCAAGACTCCTGTGATCGGTGTAAATGGTGCACTTGGTGCCATACAGATAATGTCGCCATATCTTGAGCGCAAAAACAACAGCTCCAAGCTCTAAATCGTGTGTAGTGTAATTCCGTTCGTGAATCTTAAGTTGGCGTGAAGCATAAGCAATAACTTTATCCCGCTGCATCAACACACATCCAAGACCTTGGATAGATGCATCGCAGTAGACTACAAAGTCGTCCGTGCCTTCAGGCAATGAGAGGATAGGTGCGCTACAAAGTCTATCCTTTAAGTGCTGAAACGCTGTATCCTGTGTATCACTCCAACGGTAAGCAATACCTTTCTGTGTCAGTAATGTAAGCGGCTGTGCAATCTTTGAGAAGTCTTTGATAAACCGTCTGTAATAACCCGCCAAACCCAAGAATTGGCGTATTTCTGTAGGTGTACGAGGCGCAGGCCAATTCTTGATCGAATCTACCTTGGATGGATCAACATGTATCCCATCCTTGTTTACCACGTGGCCTAGAAAGTGGACTTCACGAAGCCAGAAGTCGCATTTTGAAAACTTAGCGTACAGTTGTTCCGTTCGAAGGAGTTTCAGAATAAGTCGTAAATGCTGTTCGTGTTCCTCCCGATTCTTCGAGTAAATCAGGATGTCGTCAATGAAAACAATAACAAACTTGTCAAGATAAGGTTTGCACACCCTGTTCATAAGATCCATGAAAACCGCAGGCACGTTCGTTAGCCCGAAAGGCATGACTAAAAACTCGTAATGGCCGTAGCGAGTTCTGAATGCTGTTTTGGAGACGTCCTCATCCCGGACTCTCAGTTGATGGTAACCCGACCTTAGATCAATCTTTGAGTAATAGCTCGACCCTTGCAACTGGTCGAATAAGTCGTCGATACGTGGAAGTGGATAACGGTTCTTCACCGTCACCTTGTTCAGTTCACGGTAATCTATGCACATACGAAAGGTACCGTCTTTCTTCTTTACAAATAATACTGGAGCTCCCCAGGGCGAAGAGCTAGGACGTATGAAACCCTTTTCCAAGAGTTCTTGCAATTGCTTAGACAGTTCTTCCAGTTCAGTTGGAGCTAAGCGGTAAGGCGCTCGAGCTATAGGTGCTGCTCCTGGAGCTAGCTCGATCTGAAATTCGACTTGGCGATGAGGCGGTAACCCAGGTAACTCTTCAGGAAACACCTGAGGAAAGTCGCGTACTACAGGAATATCCCCAATCTTTTTCTCTGTCGTCGATGTATCAGTAACGAGTGCTAAAATAGCTACGTGGCCCTTTCGCAGACACTTCTGAGCCTTCAAGAAGGAGATGATGCCACTCACGACACCACTCTTGTCACCTTGAACTTCGAGAGGTTCTTTGCCAGAACGAGGAATACGAATGATCTTCTCCTTGCATAGGATCTCTGCTTGCTGTTGGGATAACCAATCCATACCGATGACAATGTCGAAACTACTCAGAGTTATAGGAATGAGATCGATAGAGAAAGTCTGACCAGCGAGGATAAGATTACAACCCTGAACTATGTGTGTGGCCTCTAGACTTTTACCGTTAGCTAACTCTACTACATGTTTGGTGCTTAACAGTGTTGGTGCGTGTTTAAGCATTTTACTAACTTTCAGAGACATATAACTGATATCCGCACCCGAATCAAATAATACCGTAACATAAAAGTCGTCGAGAAGAAACTTACCCGAAACCACATTAAGATCGTTCCTTGCGTCACTCTGACCAATCACAAACATACGACCCTTTGCACCATTGTTGTTGTTGTTTCCCCCATTGTTGTTCCCAGTGCCCTGATTATTGCTGTTGTTGTTCTGGTTTCGGTTTAACTGAGGGCAGTGTCTTTTGAAGTGACCTTCAGCACCACAATGAAAACATCCCTTGTTACCCTGTTGTTGGTTCTGCTGCGTTTGCTGCTGCTGTTGATTCTGAGTTACAGGCCGTGGGCTCCTACAATCCTTGACCTCATGGCCCATCCTGAGGCACCTCCGACAACGACCCTTGTTGCACTGGCCACTATGATGCCTGTTACAGTTGTTACACTTTGGGAGGTTCCCTTGATAACCACCCTGCCTGTGACTGCCCGAAGATTGCTGACTTGGGCTCTGATAGTTGTCAGTCTTTCGCTGCTGAACTTGAGACTGTACTAAAGCTGAACCTTTGCTGGAATCCCCCTCCCATTTTCTCTTGTTATCACTGGGGGTAGCAGGAGTAGTTGCTGAAACAGTAGCAGTAGTAGTAGCGTTGATGCGTTTAGGCAGCTTGTTCTGTTCCACTGCCTGATCGGTGAGGCGATGAGCTAGCTTGACGATCTGTTGAATAGTGCCAAGATTCGCTGAGGTTACGTGGCTTTGAATTTCCGGCACCAGGCCATTGAGATACAGTTCGATACGCTTAATGGGAGGGTCCACCATAGTAGGACATAGAATAGCCAACTCATTCGATCTTCTGGTGTACGCTTCAATTTCTGACCCAGTCATTTTCAAGTGATAAAACTCTACCTCCAGCTTATGAATATCATCACGGCTACAGTATTCCTCTTTAATCAAATCCTTGAAATCATTCCAAGGTGTGGCGTTAGCAACAGCCAATCCTAACATCTGCACTTGCGCATTCCACCAAGTCAGCGCAATGCCTTCTAGTGTACCAGTGGCGTACTTCACCCTGTGAGCCTCAGGGCATTCGCACATTTCGAATACGGACTCGAGCTTTTCAAACCAATGGAGGAGTCCAACCGCTCCTTCCGTGCCACTAAAAGTAGTAGGACGACAGTCCATGAAAGTTTTGAAGGTACAAACAGGTGGCTGAGAATGCTGACCTGTTGTATATAAGAATCCAGTACAAGATTAAAACACAAGAGTTGGTTTAGGAGTGTAGGATCTAAAGATCCTAGTGTGAGTTACAACTGCAGGGTATACCTCCTGCTTGTGCGGCTGTAAGTGCCTCAGCAACTCGCTCGTTAATAAGAGCCGTCAGTTGGGCTTGCGTCATGTTGATACGTCCAGACATGATCTTCATAGTAAATATGACATAAGTGAGAGAGGTTCGCGAGTAGTGCGATAACAAAAGGGAGTAATCACACAAGTGTTCTCATGCAATAGTGTCAAGTTAACCTAAGCATACCCGGAGCAAAGTTCTATGCAATTCTAGCAAGTAGGCAATAAGACATGTACCATATTACCTAGAGTGACGAGTCTTGCACGTGGAGCAAGGCGTCGTTGTGGATCGTTGAGCACTGTTCTGGTTATAGTCTGGTTTTAATAAAAACGTTTTTCCCTTATTAAAACCGAGTTCTCTATAACCAATGGCTCTGATACCAATCTGTCACACCCCCAAATTCCACACGCGGAGTACTACCGCTTGGAGGCGTGACATGACCAGGATCAAGCCACCAATCATATTGAACATAAGTATGTATCTCAAAAGTCATTCATCAATACGATAGGTGTTTACAAAACCAAATATAAACAAGTGTGTAGTGGAAGCATTTAATGTAAACCCAACAAAAGTTTAAGTACAAAATGTTATAATGTTTAACAACACAATCACGATCCATGTCCACAACGACTGTGCCTCCCGTGCAAGCTCCAAAAGTACCTATGGTCCTGCAAGGCATGTAACAGAGGGTCAACAAAAAGTTGAGCGAGCTCACAGAAAGTAATGCGTAATAGTAAGTTTGTTTGTAACATGTGGCTCTACTGGGCCGGTAGTAAGTTCTATTGGTGGGGGCTTCCCGTGTTGTATAACCACTAGACTATTTGTAACCACTATGTGTTCTTCACAACCGAGAACAGTAATACGTACCAGTGTTACGTAGGTTTTACGTAAGTATCCTTCACAACCGAGGATAGTAAATAGCATAAGTATACGTAGGTTTTACGTAAGTATCCTTCACAACCGAGGATAGTAAATAGCATAAGTATACGTAGGTTTTACGTAAGTATCCTTCACAACCGAGGATAGTAAATAGCATAAGTATACGTAGGTTTTACGTAAGTGCCTGACACAACCGAGGCAGTAGTAAATATAGATTCACGTAGGTTTTACGTAAGTATCCTTCACAACCGAGGACGATGGTATGGTAGTCTAGTAATAATGTCCGCATGAATCCATTCAACCTTATTCCTTAAATCCCATTCCCAAGCCCTGGGAATCCCATGCCTTGGTAGAAGTGTGAACTCACCTTGTTTGCTCGGTATGCTAGGTATGTGCTCAAAGTAAGTCAATCACGTCCTAAAGTATGCACGTATGTGAAATCAGTTTGCGTCCAAGTTATGCACGTATAAACATGTAGCACGTAATCACAATCATATACAAGATGGCTACACTTAACAGCAGTCAAATATTCCAGTTAACACTTAACATAATTAACTCAAGTTACTGCACAGATCAGCTATTCGGCGAAACACGCATGTTGGCGAAACACAGATAATGACGAAACACATATAATGGCGAAACACATTCTGTTTCGTCGAGGTGTCCCCTGGCGAAACAGAACTTCTGATTCGTCGACTACTCTTGGCGAAACACATTCTGTTTCGCCGAGAGTTCTGTTTCGTCGAACAGTTCAGTTTCGCAGACATCAGTTACAGCAGAGCGAAAAACACATAAACCCTAACAGCCGTAAAACAGCAATTCCTCATCATACAGAAATCGTTCAACACAGAAATCATTCAATCCTCGCTCAATATAATGAGTCTTATGTTACCAACCATTAATCTATGCATCACAACCGAAACATCAATGAACCAGGGATCATATCATCATCTTCATCAATAAAATCATGTAATCATCACAAAACAACACTCATAAAATCCATACTCTATGCATACCCGCTAACATGCATAATCATTGAGAGGTTCATGAAACCCTAAGTATTCATCATACACATACACTCCTATAATCCAGAAATCAAGCATAAACACAACATGTATAAAGAAATCAAGGGACAAAGAAACCGATTTAGACAAGCACGCACTAACCGAGATATTCGGGATGAACAAGGGAGGATTCGAGAGAGAAAGATGATGGTTGATGATGGGTATCGCCTTTTCAAAAGAGAGAGTTCTAGGGTTTCTATTTTTGATAAAAGTGTGAAACAGGAAGTCGGTTTCACTTAATATCCACGAATTACCGTTCTGGGCCCTTAATGGGCTTTGCGAATCAATGGGCCGACGAAACACATCAGTTTCGTCGTGAGGTGATATGGCGAAACACACTGTTTCGTCGAGTTGCTTGATGGCGAAACACACCAGTTTCGTCGGAATGTATATGGCGAAACAGTCTGTTTCGTCAGGTCCTTCCATGTTTTAAACAGTTTAAGTTTTCAACAGGTGTTTCATGATATACAGCCAAACACAAAATCATGCAACCACAATTGTTCATTATAAATTAACGTATACAGTTACAAGTTAAACAAGTCAAACAACTACACAGTCAAAGTCAACGTGCACTAAATGCGAAAAAAAAGAAAGTCGGAAACTCGAGTTGTCACAGCGTTACCAAGTAATACCGAAACCAACCCAAAGGCGCATGTACACCTCATCACATTGAGAAACCGAACCGTGGGTCCCGAAGATGCCCCGCTACCACCGGTTGGAGAAAGTCGACCCAGCCAAAGCACGACTTCACCCACACTTCAACCAGAAAAGGCTTCTCCACCAAATCAAGAGCCCACCAAGACTCCTCCAATTCCGTACCCCGGTAGGTTAAATCGCCAAAAGACCGATGAGCAATTCGCAAAGTTCGAAAATTTACTAAAACAATTGCATGTTAATATTCCTTTTTTTGAGGTCTTAACCCAAATGCCTAAATATGCAAAATTCATGAGGGATTTCCTCACCCACAAAAGGAAAATTGAATCATTGCAATTAGTTAACTTAGGCGAAGAATGCTACGCTTTAGTACTCAACAAACTTCCAGAAAAGAAAATCGATCCCGGGAGCTTCACAATTCCTTGCTCGATTGGGAAGTCCCCCATTCGTAATGCATTAGCCGATCTTGGGGCTAGCATTAACCTCATGCCCACGTCAATGTTCAAACGACTCGGCCTAGGAACAACAAGCCCTACAAAAATGAGCATACAACTCGCCGACAGATCCGTCAAATTTCCACAAGGTGTCGCTGAAAATCTACTGGTCAAGGTTGACAAATTCGTTTTTCCAACCGACTTTGTCATCCTAGATATGGAAGAAGACACCGATGTCCCTCTCATCCTCGGGAGGCCATTTCTAGCTACCGCCCAAGCAGTGGTGGACATGAATGACGGAACGTTAACATTGAAGTTTGGGGATGAGGAAGTAAAGTTTGAATGTGGAAAGAAAGTAGAGGAAGAAGACCCGGTCAACTACATGAAGGTCATAGACTCAAGTTTGGATGACGCTCTCCGACGGTGTAACATGGGATGCAATCCATCCCACTTGGGTAACATATGACCAGGCTTTGGGTCTAGCCAAGGACCCTTATAAACGTGGCGCACCACGGAGGCATTCCGCGGAACTACCCTTAGTTTAGTTTAGATTAATTTTCTTGTTTTCTAGTTAGTTTTAATTTTCAGGAATAAAACACACTTGAGATGGCAAAGGATGCAAGGAAAACTTGAACCGGCACTCCATGCAGGAAAACAGAACCGTCCGACAAATTTCTTCGTTTACAGTAAGCTCGGCACGGGCCGTGTCCACCCAACACGGCCCCGTGCTGCACAGTCTGCAGAAAAAGACCCAGTTCAGGTAACTGGACACGGGCCGTGTTCACCCAACACGCCCCCGTGTCCAGGCTTCTGTTTCTCATGTTTTAATTTTGTTACTGGCACTTGAACACGGGGCCGTGCCCGGATAACACGGGGCCGTGTTCAGCGCCCAGTAACACAAAATTTTTGCTTTTTCACACCTTTCACACATTCAATCAACCTAAAAACTTATTTTTGGGACACATTGAGGACAATGTGTAATTTAAGTGTGGGGGGGATGCTAAAACCTTGAATCTTGCAAGTCCTAAATACAAGCCTTACACAAAACTCTATTGGAACCGCTAGTCACCCCAAATTTTTTTCAAAAATTTTTAATTTTTTTTACTTGTCTAGGTTTAACTCGGGAAATTCAAGTTCTCAAAAAGGTTATATTTTTATGAATTTACAACCGATAGCGTCGTGATAAAAAGAACCAACATAAGAAAATTATGAAAAGGCATGACAAGCTTAGTTAAAATTTGATTATATATACTTGATCACATAAAAACCCATTCCCACAAAAGTGAGTTTTGAGCCTTTTTTGAGCAAACACTTACATATCATTTGACTAAATGCTCATTTTTCGTTTCTTGTGTGAATAGCCGCTTGGTTCTTACGACTCTAGAACTTGCCATGACGATACATTCCCGGTCCTTACCAACTTAAACCCGAGTAAGTAAATGATAGAGGCATTAGGACTAACCCTTTTTTTTATTTCTACACCATTGTTTTTTTTTTTTTACCACCTACCCAAAATCCCCCTAGTTAGCCCCTTTGAGCCTAAACCTTTTCATTTCATAACCCAAACCAAACACCCCTTTTACCCACCAAAACCTTTTTCATTTTTACCCCTTTGTTTTAGTAACAAGTTCGGTTCTTCATATGACTTTTCAAAAAAAAAAAAAAATTGTGTTGATGATGAAGCAAAAAGAAAATAAACAAACAAGTTCATCAAAAATAACTTTGTTTGAATAAATAGCTTCATCAAAATAAAAGTTGCAAAAATAGAAAGTCATACGAAAAACCGACACTTGTTACGCTTTTCGCCTTATTATACTAACCACTAACCACCAACCCAACCACCCACCTCTAACCCAAGCCGAACCCTTCACCCAAAAAGTCCTCTTGATATTTACAAAGGTATATAAGTTAAAAAGGAGGAGGATTGATTGCTTGGCAAGCCTATGGTAGGAGTAAGTTCCATGCCGCTCTCGAGTGATCCACAAAAATACATTTTCGGCCGAGTGTTGAGTGATCCCCGTGAGGTATGTGAACTTGTATATAAATAGAATTTTAAAGAGGCATGTTATGCCCTAATAAGTAATTTATCTTATGAAAAGTTTGAAATAAATCATGACGAATAAGATTGTAAATAAATAAAAATAAAATTAAATAAAGAATCTTGGAAATCCCGACACTCTACGACAAGCCCAAAAACCTTCTTCTCTACCCATTCCATTTGGGAGTGCAATAGCCACATATTAAAGAGTTTTGCTTGAGGACAAGCAAAGATTCAAGTGTGGGGGTATTTGATGTGTTAAAAATGCAACATATAAATTTCATCAAATGAGGCATAAAACTAACCCTTTTTTAGTACTAATGTTGGAAAAAAGTGTGCTTTTGTCTTCCTTTTGTATTTTCAGGATTAAATGAGCTCAAATTAACAAAAGAAGCAAAAAGACATCAAAATCTAACATAAATACAAGAAAAGGAACAAGACGTGACATGCCCGACCCCACAACAGCATCTTCCCAAGCAAAACAAGACATCAGAAGCCTGAACACGCCCCGTGCTTAGCCAGCACGGGGGCGTGCCCAAGTGTCAGTAGAAAAGACAAAGTGGTAGAAGCTTCTATTGCCCACCACGGGACCGTGCTCAGCGGACACGGGGCCGTGGTCAACTATAAGATTCGCACAATCCAGCAAATCCGCATAGTACAAAGATTCTTCTGCACCACGGGGTCGTGCTCAGCGGACACGGGGGCGTGGTCAACTAAAAAGACAAAACTGCATTAAATGAAGAAAGAGAAGGATGTGGACACGGGGCCGTGCCCACTGGACACGGGCCCGTGCCCGAGCTTCTGTTCAGCCTATAAATAGAAGTGTTTGGCTCAAGCTCAAACCATCCCTTGGCACACCACCTCTCTCACTCTTCACCCACCACCCACCACCACCATAACACCATAATCCACCACCATCATCCATTGTCCATCGTAGAGTGTGTGAGTCGTCTCGGGATCCAAGATTGATCGTAAGAGTTCTTGACAATCAAGGCCATGTTTGCCTAAGTCTCTTACATCACTTGGTGAAGACAAAGTGTCTAGTATAATACTTTTTATTTCTAATCTTTTGCACTTTTTACTTGGTTTTGTATTAATGACTTTAATAACTAGTTTCTTATGTTGAATGTGATCTTTCCTTATCATTTGTCCGTGGTGTCTTGGCATTATTTTACTGTCTATATAAAATAAAAGATTTTCACCATTCATATCTCCACGGTCTATATGGAGGTATGTTGGCTACCTGGTCGGGGGTTAAGGGAACGGTTTGGTAAAGGTCTTGCCATTGTTCAGCGTTTAGAGGTCCTGCAATGGACATGGGTCAAATTTAGTAGGACCCCCTTCAATACTTCACGGTATTGGATGGCGGGGGTCCAAACTCTTTGATCCCCTCATAAGCTAACTATTATTAATACTATAACCCGGCTATTTAGGACTGTATCCCTGCAGACTCAGACTACTTAGTCGAGGGTAACGTCACCTCCAAAAGAGGAGCCTACCATAATACTGCATTAATAACTTAATTCATTATCTTCCAATAATCCACCCTTTTAGGATTGTATCCTTGCTGACTCAAACTACTGGGGTGAGGGTAACGTCACCTTCAAAAGAGGGGCCTACTACAATAACTAAGAAAATCTCTTAATTATGTGCAAAAGTGCGGAAATAATCAAAGGTTATACTAGATACGAGTCGGAACCAAGTGATTCATCTTGTCTATCTGTTTTTCTTTTATTTTTATTTTCAGCATTTTAGTTAGTTTTTATTTTTCTTAGTTTAAAAACATTTTTTCTAAACTTTTTATTTTGATTAGACGTTGAGGATAAACCGGTACTAAAAGCTCTTGTGTCCTTGGACGACCTCGGTATCTTACCAACACTATACTACGCTCACGATGGGTGCACTTGCCCATATGTGTGTCTAGTGTTAGTAAATATCGTGTTTTATAAATTTAAAACTTGACTAAAAAGTGTTAAAGGGGCTTAAAATATACACCTAATAAATATAATACTCGACAACGCATCAGTAACGTCACCTTCAAAAGAGGGGCCTACCATAATACTGCATTAATAACTTAATTCATTATCTTCCAATAATCCACCCTTTTAGGATTGTATCCTTGCTGACTCAAACTACTGGGGTGAGGGTAACGTCGCCTTCAAAAGAGGGGCCTACTACAATAACTAAGATAATCTCTTAATTATGTGCAAAAGTGCGGAAATAATCAAAGGTTACACTAGATACGAGTCGGAACCAAGTGATTCATCTTGTCTATCTGTTTTTATTTTTATTTTTATTTTCAGCATCTTAGTTAGTTTTTATTTTTCTTAGTTTAAAAAACCTTTTTCTAACCTTTTTGATTTGATTAGACGTTGAGGATAAACCGGTACTAAAAGCTCTTGTGTCCTTGGACGACCTCGGTATCTTACCAACACTATACTACGCTCACGATGGGTGCACTTGCCCATATGTGTGTTTAGTGTTAGTAAATATCGTGTTTTATAAATTTAAAACTTGGCTAATAAAAGTGTAAAAAGGGGCTTAAAATATACTTAAACTCACATTACATCTAACGCACATCAATATCACCCCAAAGTATTTGAAAGCGGTAAAAGAGGGGAACTATGTACTCACTTGGGATTTCTTATTAGTCTTAAGAATAAGACCAATTTAAGCTCCAAGGATCACGGAATCAACAAGGCACCTAATATGGGTAACTATGTTAATAATCGGATCCTAATTCGGGAGATAGGATAGAATGGTGTTCTATAAATCAAATGAGTATTTGAACTCATATGGTATGATTTAATAGAGCTAACATTCTGATTTGAAAGTCCTACCTAAGTGCTTTTGACCCGTTTCGACCCATTATGGTAGTATAAGCTACAATAATGCGTCGATTGCGTAAAACTATGGTCGGATGGTTAACTATGTGCTATGTCAAGTCTTACATGCCCAATTATCCCTAAACATGTTACTAAATCAGATTATATGTCAAAAATATGTTCACATATGCAAAATACGGATTTATGCTTCAAAAAGGCATTTTGGTCATTTCCTATGGGCATGTAAACTACTTAACGAATAACTAACCAATCCTATGTGATCATAAGGTATAACCTCAGAGGTTATTCCCTATGCAACTATGATCACTAAACATGTTTGGTCGGATCCTAATGATCGACCAAATGGGTCGGGTTCGAAAGTCTAAGCGGTTGTTTAGACCGCTTAACTTACGACCCTAAACAAGCACTAAACTAATAGTGACGAGTTAAACATGTCAAAACATGTTTAACTAACTTAGAAAACTGATTTGGTATCAAAACAAAGTGTTTTGATACCTAAAAGTAGTTCCGTTGCAAAACGCGTGCTAAAACGCATTTTGACCGAAACTCTGACTCGTTACTACGCCTAGTTAACGTGGTAATCAGTAGGAATAATCGCTAAGGATTATAACCATTGTGATTACAATCACGTTGCAAAGTTCAAACGAACTTTGCGTTGACCATTGACTGGTCAAAGCTGAAAGTCAAACACTGTTTGACTTTTACTCTAGGAAAGCGATAAAAGAACGAAGGAAGCTTACAAAGGGTCCTTGCTAGGGAGAACTTGATCTTAAAATCTCAGGTATGTTGGAAATAAGCGCTAAACTAGAAACGAAGAGTTAGACATGTTGGAACATGTCTAATTATGTTTATAAAACTGATTTGGTGTCAAAACTTTAAGTTTTAAAACCTGAAAACCATTTCGTCGTAAAATGCACTTATGCACATCTTTGACTTTTAATAAACAAAACTTTGACTCGTCGTTTCGCGTAGTAAACTTGGTAATCAGAAGGTGCAATCGCAAGGGATTATAACCTTCGTGATTACGATCACGTTGAAAAGTTCAATTGAACTTTGACTTGACCAATTATGGTCAGAACTGAAAGTCAAACAAAAAGTCAAACTGTTTGACTTTTGGCTCAAAATAGCCAAAATAATGAAAAGAGACTAAGAAAGAACACTTACTTGTGTTCTAGGAATGCTTAGAACTCAGTAGGAGGTTTCCATACATTGGAAACAAGCTCCAAGAGCAGGTTAGAGAAGAATGAATGAATGAGCAAGTTGAAATGGTGAAAATGGATGGCTATTTATAGTTGTGGAGGTGAAATAAGATCATGCCATGTGTTAGGATATATTTCAAGATCATCACAAGTGTCTAGTGAGGTGTCTCAACCAGAAGGAATGTGGAAGTTTCGAGCTAGGTGTCAAGAAATGAAGCAATGAGGCAGAACTTGATGGCTAAGAAAAAATCTGCTGCTGGCACTGGTTTACAGACTGTATGGTTCTAGAGTCTTACGGTCCGTATGCAGGTCTGGGAGCCAAGTTTTGCTTTTTGGCAGATTTAGCCCATGGACTTGTATTATTGCGTTTTGTCATTTTTAACCCCTTTTAACCTAATATTTAGGCATATGTAACTTGGATTTTGTCCGGGAAATGTCGTGGATGTCGGTTCTTTTGGTTGTACGGTTACACGTTTCGCAAATAATGTCCAAGACTTTACCGAACACGAAAATGATCGAAATTGCACCACGATTGATAATTTTGCATTCTTATTAATAAAATACAAGATTTTATTGAGAATGAAAATGTTCGGATTTGTACATACAGTCCGTATGGTAAGGGTTCGAAGGCAGACCTTTGCAGTTTGTCAAAAATGGTCCCTGAACTTGTATATACGTGTTTTTGTGATTCCTAACCCTTCAAAACTTATATCTAAGTTATGTAAAGAGTATTTAGGGTATGTGTAGCTTATTTCCTTGTCCCAGTGTGTACATTACGCTAAATGGATTACGTTTAAGTATCAGTTAACGAATTGCTTCCAAAAGAAAAAGTTTTTGAAAGGCCGAAATTTTGCACAAGGGTTACAGCCCTACTTTAGGGAATTTCGTCCCGAAATTCTTTCACAGGAGTCCGTAGAGTATGTTTGGAATGATTGAAAGGTATGCAAGGATTTAGAATCCAAAGATGCGGAGCATCATTTGGTATTGGAGATTTTAGGGATTCAAAGTGTGAGTGGGGATATTCAAAGTATCTCAAGGTATTCAAATATTTAGAACTTATGAATCTAAAAAGTGTCATCAAGTGTATAAAAATTGTTTTTATGGCACTATGTTATACTAAGCTTTTAGTGTAAATCCTAAGTAAACAAAGGGGTGTACTGTCACACCCTGTCTTTTTGCGGAAGCGTGCGGTGTGACTCGATCAGTTTTCATTGCATACGATAGTAATAAACAACTACATGATTAAAATAAACGATGTTCATCCATTCACAAGTTTAAAACATCACAAACCATAAGTCGTTAAGTCATAAATCACCATAAGTTTTAAGTTAAGTTACAAAACAACACAAGTTTTAAGTTCCATAAAGACTAGTTTAACAGAAGATGTAAAACACGAAGCTTTGCATCCTATATCTCATCGAGGACAAGATATATGGACCAAACCCTCCTAAAAATAGGATGACATCGAGACTTGTAACCCAAAAGCTTGAAAACAACGCCTGCACCAGAGATCCATCTAATTCCTTGAAATACATGTAAGTTTGAAAACAATCAACAAAAGTTGAGCGAGTTCATGCGTTTTGAGTGAGCTCCAAATAAACTTTTAAACATTTGAGAGATCTTTTAACAACAGGTATGTAAAGCGTCTATGAATAGATCATTAATGTTTTGCAAGGACATTAATATGTGTGGCTACATAGGAAGCACTCAAACCTAGCGAATTTCCTTCGGTCCACCCGACTGGAACAACAAAAGTACTACATGGGCCACACAGGGACCCAAGAGTGGGGCTCGCTACACCCGATAGATCTACCACTTTTGCCCCTCAGTCTTAAACAAGATTAATAACACTTAAGAAAGATACTATTTACTCACATGATCTAACAGTTCATTCCCTAGCTAAACCATACCGTCGAGACATGTATTTCACCCCCGAGAGTTATAAAATCCGAAAACAATTAAGAGAAAAGGGGGACATGAACTCATAAGTTTGCGTCCGTAACAGTGCGTACTCAAAGTCGGTTTCCTCGGGTCGTATCGCTACCTACAAATGTGCTAGGTTTTGTTAGACACCTCGGTCGTGTAACGACTCTTAGTCTTAATTAATTATTAGGACTTATTTTGGAATTGTATTTGCTTTGAGTTTCACTTTCGGTGTATGATGTTTGTATCATATTTTAACTTATATTGTTTTCATGCATCATTTACGTATCATAGGTGTCCATAACGGTTTGTTAAAAATAATATATTTTTAACTTGTTTTGGTATATACTATTTCCATATGCATGTGTTTATGGTATACATGTCCATTTGTTAAGTATTATACTTGTATAAATATCCCCAATTATAGGTATACTTGTATCAAGAGTATTTTGTGTTTTTTATTTCGCACTCTCATAATTTAATATAATACTTGTATAATGGTATGTTTACCAAGTGTAGGTAGCATAGGTGGGCATGTATTTGTACATATAAGAATACGTATGTTCTTGTATCTCTTTAAGTATTTCATACTTAATATAAGTTCAATTTTTCTGGGATATTATTCTTGCATAACTATAATTATAGATCTTGTACTCTTAAAATATCAATTTTAACGTATGTTTATAGAAATATTTGTATCCTTGGCTTGGTAAACATAAATATTCACATATATCTTAAAAATAATTTATTTTTAAGAGTAATCCAAAAAAATATATATACATTTTAGTTTCTACCAAAATAATATTTTCTTAAAATGTTTATGAAATAAATATTTTCATACACTTCTTAAATGACATATTTTCATGTTTGACAAAACATGATATATTTTTATATTACTTGTAAAAATATATATTTTGCCACTTGTTCGGTTTTGAGAAAATAAATCTTTCACCAAGCCTTGATATATTATTTTATATATATATATAGTGTGTCCATTATGTCCGAGTGTCCAAATGGTCCAATATTCGTGTCCGAAGCGTATACGTGAACTTTTCTTGGAATTTTTATTTTGGATGTTTATTGTATTTGTTTGTATTTATTATTTTAAGTCCCTATTTTTAGTATAACTAATACAAACAATATACACATAGCACATAGTTTATGTGACCTCTAAATATATATTTTTCTAAATATATATTTAGTCATTTTTATTTTTGAAAACCAACCTCCATTACTTGTATTTTTATACCAAAAATTATGGGAATTTTTATATTAAAACCATTAATCAAGATTACTTGTAAGAACTTGTTAAAAATATATTTTTCTAAGTGTTTAAATTTTGTAAAAATTTTGCCATAGTTTCCTTTGAAAAATGGAGGTTTCCATGCTTTCAAAGCATATCATTATCTTTTCAAAATCATCAACAATTTCCCACAACAATTTTGCAACCTAACATTTGCATAAGAATGCATTTTTCATGAAGTTATGAACTTGAAAGTTTGTAAAAATTTGTAGTCTTTTAACAACGTGTTTAACATGTTCCTTCAACTTTAAAAACATAGTTAATTTCTTAATATGAACCATTTTGTAAAAATTCCTTCTTTACAACTTGTCATCCATTTTTTCAAAATATCATTTTCTTCAACATCTCAAGTTCTAAACACTTCAACAAGTTCATTTTTATATATGTAACAAGTTTATTTATTTTCAAGAATCAAAACCATGTTATCATGTAGTAAACCCTATTCTTTGAAACTTTAAACTTTCAAACCTTTCATTTTCAAGAATCATACTTTGTAAGAACCAAATTCTACACTTAAAGATGCTTATTTTTCAAGTTCATCCTTCACATACAATATGCTCAACATAGGTCTTTCAAGATCCTTACACATACTTGTTGGATCATGTGTTTAATCATCATCTAACAAGTCTTTATGTGGTGTTTATCATCATACACATAAGCAATCATCAAACAACTTCATCACATAACATAAACAACTTGTTTACTTATGATTTTTAGTTTGGTTCATGTGTTCATCTTCTTTGTTTTGTAAGATCCTTTAGATATTTAGTTCTACATATGTTACACCTACTAAAACAAGATGAAAAATGGTGTACAAGGGAACTTACTACTAGCACAAGGCTAGGGTAGAAACAAGATGATGAACATGAAGAGATGATGGTGGTTAATAGCTCCAAAGAGTGGCCCTTCCACTTCCAAGCCTTGACACCTTGATTATGTTTAATTCACCTTAGGAGAGTCTTGGATTAGCTAGCAATTGGTGGAAGATGATGATGGGGGGGGGGGCACCTTCGGCCGAGAACAAGAGAGGGAGAAGAGAAGTGTTGGTGAATGTTGTGTTATGTTGAAAATGATGATATTAGGAGTAGATAAGGTTCTAAGCATGGTGGTTATTACCTTCCCTCCAAAGCATTAACCATGGGTTCAAAACTAGCATCTTTGACCATCTAGGAGAATTGGTCAACAAGGTGAAGGGTGTGGGTCCCTTAGGGGACGGTTACAATGGGGGGGGGGTATTGCTTTGGTTAAAATTTGATTAAGTGTTAAAAGATGTTAATATGTATGGTTAGTTAGGAAGTTTATGGGTGTTAGGGAATTTTGTGTATGGAAAGGTGTTTAAGACCATAAACTAGTTTCATGTCATGAAAATATTGTTAACTAGTTCATATGATATTTCTAGATGTGTTCGGGTGTTCGTTTAGTCATCGGATCGCTTAAAAGATTAACATTGCTATCTTGTATAACATTTCTATCTTTGAAGATTCAAGGCTGTATCAACAACATTTCTATCTTTGATGCTGTTTTCTTTTGAAGATCCTTCCAATCTCTCGCACATTCTTCTTCTTCTTCTCATGCCTTGTTGCGGGTTAGTAAATTATATTGCGTCAATGTTCATGTTCTTCTTGTGATGACTGCATGAAAGATGTATTTTTGGTTTGATGATTCTTCATTGTTTGTTTCTAAGTTGCTATGAAATAAGTGTTTTTTTGACGATTCCTTTGTGCATACATTAGGATATGATGGAATAACTTAGGGTTTGTATGTTGCAAAATCAGAATAGGTTTGAATGATGCAGGTCACTATTTCATCGATTGGTGTCTTGATGATTGTTTTGTTGATTCATGAATGTTATTAAAAGGACTAGGATTTTTGATGTTTACTAGTCTTGAATGATTTTGTATAAAATGATTTGTTGTGTATATGAAGAAGATGAGTTTATTTGAATCATTACTCTATGATTATGTATGATATCTAATAATGATGCATGTAAATGCTCAAGGATTATCAAATCAGGATTTGTTCAAATGAGATAGAGGTCATGATAGGAATCTGTTAGAACTAGTGTAAAAAGGGAAAACTTTGATTGGCTGTTTAATCGCACAAGTTTGGAATGGATATCTATTGATGAAATGATTTTATGCATATTTAAATTTTGTTTATATGATGTACAAAAACACACTGTACACTCAAGGGTCGCACACTCCTAAGCGTACAACCCCTATTGCACGACGTACAAGGGACGCATGCCGGACCGCACACCATAATCACACGCCTTTAAAGATAATGCAACTCCTGTTGCATACGGTACAAACTGGATGTGCACGGTCGCACACCTCATGATCCGCATGCTCCCCTCGTACAAGTTACCAAGGCACTAGGTACAATACACTCCTGCATGACCACACACTGTCAGTAGGCCGCACACTCTTGTGTGGGCCACACACTGACAAGTGGGCCGTACACTGTCACGTTTGGGCCATGTTATTAGTGGGCCGCACACTAGTAAAAAGGCTCATGTCCTTGTTTTAATCCGCACACCTACACTGTACAACTTGGTATGTGTTAACTGTTATGATATATGACATTTGTGTATACGTACATGATTGGTATAATTTACAATAGCTACTACTTGTTGAATACGTGTAAAGAATACATGATTACTTGCATTCGGTCCTATTAGTGGTAGCCTTAATAGGACGTGGTTGACCAACATTGGACAAGTATTCTATCTACCGAGCAAGCAAAGGTGACTTCACACTAACACTTAAAGCATGTATTCCCTGTGGATTGGGAACCTAATATTCCGGGGGAATGGAATAGAAATTAAACAATACTCATAATTCATGTCTTTAGCGTACTAAACGAAACTCTATCATGAAGTCCCCAACACTTATACCGATTAGTCGCTAGATATGGCGAACAAGATATTAGTTGAGAGCGTTATTAGGTTTGACAAACCTCACACCGGGCCTTAGAGGACAGATGTGAACTAGCATGGCCTTATAACCGATCAATGATGAGAGACATTGATCAGGGGCAACCAGCACTACAGTCTCAGTTTCGATACCGCACAGTTTAGTAGCTTATTTATGGGGTAGCTCCCCATGGCATGTTTTATAACTGGTAACTTAATAATTAATGTTTTTGGGATAAAACAAATAAACCTTTTTAAAACGTGAACTCGCCAACTTTATGTTGGCATACTACTGCATGCTTGCAGGTCCTTAGGTGCTGCGCTAGAGTCTGCTCGGAGGGGTGTAGTGTCATCTAGAATCCGTTGTTGGATTCCCATGTTGAAAACTATGTTTTAGACTATTAATGGATTTTGTACTTTATGCTTCCGCTAAATACACAACTTTATTTTAGACTTTTAATATGATGTCACTAATCGTATTAGTAATGTTGCTTTTTTAATTTGATTATCTTAATTGTTCAATATGATTGGTGGCATGATTCGGTCAGTCGCACGCCTCGCGGTGATACTCTGCATAGTGGAAAAATGAGGGTGTGACATGACTAGGGGTGCAAACGAGCCGAGCCGAGCCCGAGCTTGACCAGGCTCGACTCGAGCTCGATTAACTTTATGTGAGCTCGGGCTCGAGCTCGGCTCGATTCGAGCTTTGTTTTCAAGGCTCGAGCTCGGCTCGTTTGTATTTTCTCAAGCTCGAGCTCGGCTCGGGCTCGGCTCGTTTATTATCTATTAATTAATATATTTAATAAAAATAATATAAATAATAGACTTTTTAGGCTCGTGAGCTCGATAAGTGAAGCTCGGGCTCGAGCTCGTTTACTAAATAAGCTTATTTTTAGGTTCGAGGTCGGCTTGTAAACAAGTTTGAATAAGCTCGGCTCGACTCGGCCCGTTTACACTTAGGCTCGATAAGGCTCGACGAGCCTAACGAGCTTCACATGCGAGGCTCGAGCTCGGGCTCGATAAACAGACGAGCTTTTATTTTAGGCTCAAGCTCGGCTCGGGCTCGATAAGGCTCGGCTCGTTTCGAGCTTTTTTTTCGAGCCGATCTCGAGTAGCTCGCGAGCCGCTCGGCTCATTTGCACCCCTAGACATGACACACACTTTTATACTATAAAAGTATATAAAATCTATTAAATTTAAATAAAAAAACATTAATATTAATTGCATCCAATAACATGCAGCCACATCGTCTCCCACTATACTCTCCATGCCGATGGAATTCTTGCCGCCCCTTCAACAACGCCAGCCTCCACGCCGTATCTGGGATGGTGTGCCCGACGTGAAATGGCTTCCACACCACTTTTCCATGCCCACAGCGTATGGTCTAAATATACGAGAACATTGTTCACCCTATTAATTTTATAAAATTTTTGGAAAGTGTTCATGAGTGGAGGAGAGGAAAAATGTAATAATAGAGCTGTAACAATATTATTTAATTGAAAAAGAGAGAGAAAAAACAGTGAATTTTAATGTAATAATAGAAATAAGAATAAAGTATTCAATGTGAATGGTCTAAAGATAAAATTTTTATTTGTAAAAAAGTAACACAAAAAGTTAACTTTGTTTGTGCATAGGACATAAAGCGTACAAATTTTTTAAATAAAAGACATATAATGTAATTAGTGAAACCTAAGGTCATAACTTGCAATATTACATCTAATTAAATGATACAATCTTTAATTTACTCTAAATTTTCTTAGTAGAACAGCTTCTGCATGCGTTTGTACGTAAAAGCTCTGAGAAAAATTATGTAAAAATGAGCTTTTACGTGTAAAATCAATGGTTTAGCTGCCTTTTTTTTTTCTTGCTGGGGTTTAGCCCCAACTTTTATCCGCGATGGTCACTTTTTGATCGTCGATGATGACTTTTTAGTCCACTGCTTACACACATCTTATTACTACTTACACATGTCTTATTTTGATTGGTTTGTTGTATTCCATTTTATTTTTAAAGGTATTTTTTGCTAACTAAATTCTAGGAGTCTTAACCTATAATGCTTATTTCTCAAATCGTGATCGGCTAGTTTTGACATATATATTTTTACGAATGATAAAGCGAATTATTATTTTAGTAATCATGTAAGTCGAATATCTATTTTCTTGATTTTCCTTTATGTGGCTATATATACATAGCTAGTAAAATGTAAGTAGCATCTTTTGTAATCTTTCTTTGGATCTTATCATAATTGATGATTTTTAAAGGGGAAAAGGGAAGGTTTAAAATAAGAAAACACATGATAGCCCTCAAGACAACATCATGCAATCATGGAAAAAGTTGCTAACTTTAATTTGATAAAGAAAGCAATGCATCTTCTCTTCATGCCCGTTTAACCAGGCCTACCATGTCTTTTCACTCTCATTATATCTTAAAAGATAAAGTTGTTCATGCTCTATGATCAACAAAGTCTACATGAAAAACTATTTAACGTACGTATATCTATCATTATTCAAACACGATAGATACATAGATGTATTTAGTCCAATGATACGTTTCAACTCTGGTCCAAGTGTTGTAAAACCTTTAAGGTCGTCTGGTATACTCTAACACCCATAGGTGTTAATCCTACTTGGCATCCGTTAACACTTGTCATACCGCTCCTGGAGAGTGTTAAGGGGCATTAAAAGTTTCACGTGTTAAGATGTTAACTAGGAGAGAAAGTGAGGGAATCAAGCATAGAAACATTTGTACACACACAACGTGCTATATATATGTATTTTAATTAATTTAAGGGCGTTAATGGGGGTTAAACCAATTCCTTGGTATGAGGTGAAGTGAAAGAGGGTCAAGTGGATGATGTAGCGCCTACGTGTAATTAAGGGGCGTGAAAGTATAGCCCATGGCTAAGTTACGCGTTTGCTATAATTTATACGAGTAGAAAAGGAAGGTGATGGTTGATGATGACGTTGAGATTTGTAGATATCAAGATCCCGATTCTTAACCGTTGTGGTAAATGAAGAAACATCAAAATAAGATGTGAATTTCATAATAGAATCAAAATATATAGTTGAAATGAAAACAAAATTGAATATTTAAATATCAACAATAGTTGAAATGAAAACAAAACTGAATATTTAAATATCAACAAACATGTTCCTGAACAGGTTAAACACAACTCACATTTATTTTGGCCTTTTGCCATCTGTTCATCTGTATTTCCAAAAAGAAAATAAAACATCATAATTCCAGATGATCAAAACTCACCAAGAACAACAACATTACACATGAAATAAACCTTAATTTTTTTTTTTTATATACTCATTAATTGATCCATCAATCTTCAACAAATCCACTGATCACCCCTTTCTTGCCTTTGCTTCTTTTCCTCCGGATGCCACCACAACCAACATCACGCCGCAGATTCCCATCGTTGGAAATCAGTGGCACGTCGTTGGCGTCTTCGTGATCATCTACTGTGGCGATACGAATACACGAACATCTTTGAAGGGATGCAAAAAATGCATTAGCAACACCATTCACGAGCCACATAGCCACTCCATCTAGCTTTGCACACCCATGGCTCGATAGTGGCCGAACACTAGGCTCTACATGGTTAGGTCCGGTGTGGAAGAAGGTGGTGGTTGCTGCCATATCTATAACACCAAGAGAGAGAGAATTGTAGATCAAAGAGTGAGAGGATATAAAGAACTAAGGGGTTGATAGGTTTTAATAAGTTGCTTGGTGGATTTCTCTTTTTGTATAATATAGTTTTATTAGCGATAACGAAATGATTATGATTATAAAGCTTAATTAATTGCTCATTTAGGTAATTTTTTTTTTTTTTGAACGGCAAATTTGGATCACTGACGGACCACTGGAGTATCACCGTATCACCAGCGGAACCACCCGATCATATCCATCTCCACTAGGCATAATGGCCTATACACAAATTCAGGAGGAAACCCAATAAATATGAAAAAAACTCCCCTTGTGGGAATCGAACCTGAGACCTATTGGTCCCAAAGTTTTATCCCACCCCTAAGATGACACTAGGCTATAAAGCCATGAGCATCGTTTAGGTAATTACCGTAGATGCAGCTGGCAAAAGAAAAGTTAAAGTAGAAGAGGTAAAGATGGAAACAAGTAATTGATGACGATTTCGTCATGAAATAATATGGATATGATGTTAAATAAATATATTTACAACCACAGATATTTACAAGAATATAACTAATTTAGTAACAAATCAGCTGGATCAACTAAAGAGTATACTGTTATTAATGGGCATATTTGTTGTAACGTTTCCTATAAAAGATTGATATAATATTTTTGAATATTAGAATAATTCTTTCAAAGTTTTAATTTTAAAGTTACTAATTTTGTCTGATATCATCTTAATAATAATTCGAAGTATTTAACCTTTAATAGTGCAAATTGAGATCATTATTATATTCCCGGCTTTTCGAAATGTTTATCACATATCTAATCTAATATATCTAATATACATTAATATACAACCGTATATCTAATACAATAAGGGATTTTTATTCTTTATTTTTTTCTCATTTTTTCAACTTATTCATTTTTATGTGGACTTCATTTTCTGAGTTCATTTTTCTTATCTATATTGCCTCACAAACACGAAAAAAAATAAAATAAGAAAAGGTGGGATATGTGGTAGATAGTGGGGCTTAGACTAATGGGTATGGTTAGGATAGGCTTGGATGGGTTGAGCCGCCACGTAGGCGCCACGTAGGCGGCTCGTGGGGGGATGAGCCTCCATCATATTTGAGGGGGATGGAGGCTCGTGGGGGATGGGGCCCCACCTTATTATTTTATAATTTTATAAGTTTTAATTTATTAACTTAATAAAAACTTTATAAGTCGTCCATTTTCTCCGATGCCTTCGAGCCGCCCCCTCCACCTGAGCCGCCCCCTCCACTCGAGCCGGCCGCTTTGCGCTTTCCGGCCGCCTCTTTTTTTGCTTTGTCCCTCCCGGGGGGACGTTCCGCCTCGTGAATGGGCAACACGTCCTCGTCATCTTCCGGGTCGTCGTTTATGTTGATTTGACAACGACCGGTGGAGCCTCCCGCACTATAACTTCCGGAATCGGAAGTTTTAGTCCGTTTGGCGGTTGCTACCTCATTTGGAATCGGCGCCCATTTTTGTTGATTCTTTACTACGTTCCATGCTCGGAAGTGCGGGAAAGGCTTTTCATTTTGAGAGTCCCACTTAGCGATAGCAAGGTTAAGAAAGTCCGCCTCGTTAGTCCCGCTAGGAGGATTCATACGAATTTGGTTATAAATTGCGGTAAAGTTATTGATGGTCTTGCTCATTTTACGCCACTTGCCCGAGACGGCTTCTACATCACGATCCGAGCTATGCTCCATAATCGCATGAAATCTAGCCATTGCCTTCCTCCAAAAACTATCACCCTTTTGATTGTTTCCTACATTTTAAAAAACAATGCATTAGTAAAAATAAAAAATATAAACTTTTAAAAAATTAAAAAAAAAAATTAAACTTTCGTTCATACCGACTATCGGGTTAGTAGAGGACTTAGTAAACGCTATTGCTAGCGCCTCCTCCTCTACTTTCGTCCACGGTCTCCCCTGTTTTCTCGAACCGCTTTTTGACGCGGTTTCGGGTACGTTTTCAACCTTCTTCCCCTTCCCCTTGTTTTTTTTTCGGTTGAGCTCTTGCGGTGGCGATTCGGGGACGACTTCATCATCATCATCATCAAGGTTAACCGGTTGGGAAGTTGGCGGTTGCGCTTGGAGTTGTTCAAACGAGTTGCGTTGCATCATTTGTTGTAGTGCTTGGTATTGTTGGAGTTGTTGAACTTGAGACATTTGTGAGAATGCGTTCGGTGTTTGTTGGAAACCCGAAAAAGGAAATTGCGGAGCACCCCACGAATTATCCATACTCGGATTGTAAGCGGGAGTCGAAAAAAAGTTAGGTTGGTTCGGGTTTTGATTATTCGGGTTGGGGTTGTTTGGGTTGGGGTTGTTTGGGTTGAAAGGATTCATGATTTAGAGAAAAAGGTATAAAAAATATGGAGTGTTTTTTTATAAAAGGGAAGATAATTGGAGAAGAATGGGAGTAGAAATGATAGAAATGTATAAAAATGGTTGAGATATTGGGTATTTAAATAGAAAAATGATTTTTTTTTTTTTAAAAAAGAGCCGTTTGGGGGTAAATGGCAACGGATAGTTTCAAAGGTGGGGCCTCGACTGAATCGGCGCATGTGGGACGTTTGGGCCGGGCCGAAGCGGAGGGGGGCGGTGTGGGGGCTCGGCGCCGGAGCTAGCCGGGGCTAGCCGACCCCCATACCCATTAGTCTTAGAGAAGGTTTTGATGTAAAAGATGATGATGATGATGTGACAGATTTTGGGTTTGACAGATTTTGGGTTTCCTTATTGGGTGAGTTTTTAATGTTTTCAAAAAACTAGTGTTTTTCAAATGTGGTAGCTGAATGTTTTTAAGGTAGTGTTTGGTATGCATGAATGAGAGGTGGAATTGAATGAAATATTGCTAGGGAACAAAACAAGTGTGTTTGGTTGGTCAACGTAATGGAATCACTCATTCCATAAGTCATTTCATTCCCTCAAATTCATTCCATCCACTCCTCATGTTTTTTTCCATTCCATTCCCTCTCTTATCCTACGTCACAAACATCGCCCATCACCACCACCATCTGCCACCACCACCACTTGCCATCGTCACCACCCGCCACCAACCTCCGCCAACCACCACCACCGTCTTTCGCCGCCACCGCCGCTCGTCGCCACCGCCATCGACTACCATCGATGCCACCTGACATCGCAGACCACCGCCACCCTGACCACTACCGCCACTTTCCGCCGACCACCACCACCATCCTCTGCGGCCACCACCAGCTACCGTCGACCACCGCCCACCATCGCCGCCGCCACCACCACCCGTCGCTACCACCATCGACCACCATCACCGCCACCCCGCCACCCTGACCACCGCCACCCCGACCACTACCGCCGCCCTCCGCCGACCACCACCACCATCTTCCGCGACCACCACTCGCTACCGTCGACCACCACCACCCATCGTCGTCACCACAACCACCACCCGTCGCCACCACCATCACCACCACCCGCCACAGTAGACCACCGCCAACCCCGACCATCGCCGTCGCCACCGCTAACAACCGTCACCCACCGACCACCGCCGCTACCACCGCCGCTACCACCGGCCACCGCCCACCGCCATCCATTGCTGCCACCGCCACTAGCCGCCACCGATCACTGCCACCACCCATCGTCGATTTAGTTCATTCCTCTTTTCTTACCTACCAAACAACACAATGTAATGATTTATTCATTTCCTTCATGGTTACCAAACAAGACTATGGAATGTAATGATCAATTTCATTCCTTTGTCCATTCCATTACCTCGTCCATTCCATTCCCTCATCTATTCCATTACGCCATACCAAACAGGCCCTAATTCTTCATATACATTTACAAAAAATAAAGAGTTACTTTAGTTACGTAAATAATTATATTATTTTCACACTTTTTAGAGTTTAAGTTTATAATATTGTATGTTTAAGTAATACGATTGACTAAATTACTATTTTGGTCCATGTGGTTTAGCCCCATATATATGAGAAGGATCCATTAGGAACCACCCTTTATTGCGAGAACCGCGAGAACCAATGTGAACACAACCAAAAATAGCTAAAAAACACACAAATTTTTTTTTCTTTTTAACATTTTTTTATAAAAAAAAATCGATACTTTTAGTAGCAAATTTTTTTTTTTAATTTTTTTTTGCTACTAAAAGTAGTGATTTTAATGTTAAAATATTAAAAAAAATTGTGTGTTTTTTTGATTTTTTTTAGATTTTTTAAGGTTTTTTGAGGGTTTAGTTTTTAGCATTTTAGCCTAGGGGGTGGGGGGTTAGGTTTTTTTTTTTTTTTTTGTGGGTGGGGGTGGGGGTTAAGTTTTTTTAGGTTTTTTTTAGCTATTTTAGGTTGTGTTCACATTGGTTCTCTCAGTTTTCGCAATAAAGGTGATTCTCGCATGAACCTTACCCTATATATATATATATATCTATATCTATATCTATATCTATACTACTTTAATAAGCATATAGGAAGGGCAAGAATGGTCATTTGCCATTGTACAACCATTTGAAGCCTATTGTACAACCATTTAAGCACAAAGTGTTGAAAAATTGTTTTCAACACATGCTGATACCCGCTTGGATCTTACCCGGATCAACTTGACCCGTTTTACTTTGATGGATCCAATATAAACTTTCTATCACTCTATCTAAACCACAAAATTCATTTCATCCATCCTGCCGCTCCACCTTTCTCTACAAACCCTAGATCCTCCACCGCTCCTCCACCTTTCATCCATGGAACCGGTTGTCGCCATCACCGTCTTCTCCCCTTCTCCACTCCAACAGTCGCTTCTTGATCTAGGGTTTCACTGAGAAACCAGTCGTTTCATGATCTAGAGTTTCTCTGTAGATCCGATGCTATCTCAGCAGATTCGACACCAGATCGATTTCTATGGCTTCTTTCCCGGTGGCTTCAAGATCCGACACTATCTCAGTAGATCCGACACCAGATCTACTGGTTTGACTGTAGGGTACCTTTCTTTTTACCATATCTTCTTATTTTTTTTGTTATTTGAATCTAATCTGGGTAATGTTTCAGATCTTCCGTTTGGTTTTGGGTTCGTCAACGATGGTGGTTGTGGGTGGAAGATCTGGCCAGATCTATGGTTTATTTGTAAGTAGATTTCTCTCTAGAATAGCATAACAAGCACTCTGTTCTTTGTAAGTAGATTTCTAGGGTTTATTTACAAGTCTAGGGTTTATTTACAAGATTTCTTGATTTTTGTTTAAATTTATAGGCTTTTTTATGTGTTTTGTGTTTTTTTTAGGAAGATTTCGTTTGGTTTTCGGTTTCTTTGACTGTGGTTTTTTGTTAGGGTTTCGAACAGTGCGAGGTTATGGCGTCTGCAGATGCTGAGCTGGAGCGACTGCTTAAGGAGACAGGGAAACAGTTATCGCTTCCTCATGATTATGTTGATGAACTTCTTCATGTTCTTGATGTAAGCTCTTACTGTTTTGAGTTTTGATTATGTTAAGACATAAAAATGTAGTATTTGGGTCCATGGTTGTTGTATTTCAGCTTGTTGACATATTGGATGAAGGGATTATTTCACCAGATCATGGAACCCTTGATTACAAAGGTCTTTACAAGGCAAGAAAAGATAATTCTTTTATGTTAGAGATTTATTTGTGTTAACTTTTATCAATTTATGAATTTTTCTTCTGCTTCAGGTTGTTGGTAAGGCTCTCCTTAGGGTTCATGCGGAAGGTCAGCGAAAGGTAAAATTAGTTTATGTATTGATATGGGACCCAAAGTCATCAACTTTTACATGGTTATGTGCAGAGTGTAATAACGCCGAAGTCAAAACTGTGTTGTGGAGCCTGATTCAGAGCTACCTTTAGCAATTCTGAACCAAAAGGAAGTATTTTCTGTTGATCTCTTTTTTTTAAGTGAAATGCTTTTAACAAATTTACAATATGTGCTCTAAAATGTGTGTGTTTTCATTTCACCAGGCTGGTAAAAAAGTTATTGGTTATTACGAACTCGGATTACATATATACAGACAAGATGATGAGGCATTCCGATAATAGATTTGTTTGAGATGGTTTGTCAAACCTCCTGCAATCCAATTTTATTTACTTTCTAAGTGTTTTATTCGACGTAATTTCTGGAGTATTTACTGAAACTCATAAAACTTGGATTTCTCATTTGAGATTCTGGAATGACATTCTGCTATTGTGTTTTCAATGTAGGTTATTGTCTCAGCTAGGAAGCTTGGATTCTTTCAAATGTCACATCCTCTATATGATGTGGTTGCAAGTGAGACGCTATTCGCTATATATGTGATGTTAGTAGTCTGTTTTTATATATATATTTTTTTGATGTAGAGAAGTATGTTTACTGCAGGAAGGTCTCAAAAAAAATAATTGAATCATATTCTAATCTTAATGCTGAACCTTTTCTTAAAATAAAAGGGGCTTCTAAAGCAACATATCGTGGAATTGGTAAAATTATTAGGACTAGAAGTGTTATTAGTTGCAACTATTAGCGTAAATCTATGTTAGGGATGAATGATTTAAAAAAATGGATGGGTACAGGTTAGGGCGGGTTTTAAAAAGTTGGCATTTTGGTTTGTGTTAAAACAAGTTTTGTCAAAATGGATGGGTCCAAATAGGTTTGTTTTTAAAAAGAGTATTTCAGATAAGGTACTGCTTCTGATAATGTGTGTGTTTGTCAAAATGCAGAGGAGAATCCTTCTGGTGGTATATTGCTACCATCAACAGCAGACTCAAAACCTCAAAGGTGGATCTAAGTGTCAAGGTAATGCTTCCTCTATATCAAGCTCTAATGCTCCAAGGCAGGACAGTTCGGCAGCAACCTCCACGTCGATGTCTCACCATCTATTTTCCGTCTCGATCCTTCTTCATTCGCGACGGTAGGCACACTTAAGGCGCATTGGTGCACTCATATGTCTTTCATTAAAGAAAGTGTTTTGACCATTGGATCAAACCTGCATGAATCGACCAAATACACGTTCAACTTGTTGATTATCTTCACCTAAATCCATTCTGATGCGTTACGTGACCTGCCTTTTTTCTTTGAAATATTGAACTCATTTTTTTTTGCTTCTTTGAACAGGTTTCGCTCAGAATGGCTTCCAGTCAACAGGTCAATTAAAAAAGGCTACATTTGTTCGGGTCGAAATGGGTCGATTATTGAATGTTGTTTTGGTTCAGCTAAAAAATGAATCGTTTCAATTCATTTAAATGTCACATCTCCAAAGCGATCCGTTTTTTACCTGAACTAAGCTATCCGTTTTTGAAACTGGATGTACAGTTGTTGGTGGAGGAAACATGGTTGGAAGTTTTTTCTTTATATAGTTCTACCCCATATGACCAGCTAAAAGCTATCATCATTGGTAAGGTGTTTAATTGAATTTGTTTAAAATTAGATCTGTACTTTTAGTTGTTTGCCTAAATATTTGGATGATGAAGTACACTTGGGTTGAAGCGAGCTGGTTTTTTAGAGAAAGGGGTGACTCCGGTTCGGATGCAAGTTCAGAGCGTGGTGAGATCACCGCTGAAGATATTTTGATATTCTTTTACCAGTTGGATTTGGGGCAACTGGTTAAATGTGTCATGTGGGTTACGGGTCAAACGCAACATAGGTTTCTAGCATTTTATGAGTTACCTTTTTTATTGTATTACTGGGTTATAGACATGGGGTAATGAGTAATGACTCCTGAACTCAATTTATCATATTCAATTCATGTGATGTTATAGCTTTCTTTGATTTTGGCTATAGGTTAGTTTAATATGTAAACTATCAGGGCGCTTTTATCCATTTCTCTTTGTTTCGCTGTATATTTTTGCAAATGAGACACCTGATGAAGGTTGTACCTTATGTTTATCACTTTAAGTTACTGACTAAACGTTTTATGCAGTTATGGAAAACACAATAAAGTATAGGTGGTATGGTAAAGCATAGCTAAAAGGATGGCGGTTTAAGTATTGAAGCTGAAGCTGAAGCGGTTTAAGTATTGACGTGTGTGACCTCATGGATGGCTGATTAAGGGCTCATGTGATTGGCAGCCACAATCAAGGTCAACATTTTACAGCACGGCTCGATTTAGCGACTACATGTTCAATCATTGACTGGGTGGAAAAGGGTTAAGATCTGAGCTGCAAACTTGAGGCTACTCAGGTAAACCAAAGCTATGATTAAGTGTATTATTGTAGTTTTTAAGTTTTTTTAATTGCATTAGTTGCAAGTATTCAAACATGTCAAAAAAAATAAGGAAAAATGATTCTATCCTGCCACAAAGCGTGGGTCTAATAAACTAGCAGAATCCTATGTATTGATTCTTATGTTAAATAAAGAAACCTATCTTTAGATTAACCAGCGAGAGATGGATCAGGTCATGTTAGATTAAAAACCTTGATCCCAATAACCGCATAAAATACAATACTCCAAAGTACACATTGTATTCCGTGCAACTTCAAAAACCTGATCCCAATTCAAAATTTCACCCACTTTTAGGAGTTAATATCTTGCTTTTCCTATAGCTTACCTTAGCTTGGATTGGGCTCATTTACAAATTATCCACCTACAAATGGTTTGGAGAGGTACATCGAGCTTTGGCTAATTCTCTGTTGTGGCTTTTGGTGACGCTAGAAGATTACTACAAGAGTGCAGACTCTGTTCGTTGTGCGGGTGCCAGGGATGGACTCAAAACTGGTGTTCACCTGCTCAAGTCACACAAGAGGCTGGAGTAGTTTTACATAGCTCAAGTGCATTTTTTACGTCACTTTGTAGCTTAAGTTGTGTTACAATTTCTCTACATAGATGCTTGTATGTGGGAACTTTGGGGGAATTAATGTTTGGTTTGAGTAGCTACAACATAAGCTAAAATAAGTGTATTAATTTGATATGTGCCTTCCAGACCTCTAGCAGCAACTCACCTCCCCACCAGCTTCAAAGACTGTTGCAACCATGTCAAGGACTCTGTTGATCATCGACTACAGTGGACGACAATGAAGATTGTAATGTAATTTTTTTTTTTTTTATTTCATATCTTACATTTTTTTCCTATAGGATTCCAATTTTCAGTTCTTAAATAGACTTTCAACTTTTATAAGTTTTTAATCGACGGTAGAAGTGGCAGGGTTTACCCATTTACTTGTGATCGAGTCAATTTGGATTGTTTTTTGTTTTTTTTGTCACACACATCTAATAAACTTCCAAGTAAACATTTTAGTAACTCTGTATGCATTATGTCTTTCACCCGGTTATATTCCTTTTTGAGCTAATTTTTTCTATCTAATAACAGTTAAAGACTTACGTTATTTTCAAGATTAAAAATACAATTTAGACCTAAAAACTAAATACTGATAGTGGGTCAGCGGTCAGCCCAATCTACCTTGGTTATTTAGATTGTACTAAAAATGACGTTATAACAACCAAGCATTGTGCTACCTATATGCTAAAAGTTGATTTCCTCGAACCCATGATCATTATGAATAGGTAGATTTAGGTTGTTTTATTTTAAACAAGTCAACTTGGATTGCGTTTAATTCCAAAGGAGTGGTATAAAAATTTAGTTAAACAAATGACGCGTTGAAAGTCACATTTTTAGAAAAAAAGTAACACAATATACGATTTTAAGGAAGGGTTATTTGATTTTAAAAATTCTAAGTTTCACATGTTGGCCTTCTTCAGTTTCTCAGCGTGATGACCCGAACCAGCCTTTCAGGAGGAAACCCACAATTTAAAAAACCTCTAGCCTTCATTTGTACTTATGATTGATTTGATGGAAAGATTGATAAACTAATACCTACAAAAATTAATAAAGTATATCAACAAAGAATCCATAAACTAACAGAAAAACGAGTGCCAACATATCACGAAAATCAAACCAGTCGCTACGTTTTGAAGATTTTGATCATGGTTAAAGCATCAATGGTCTGGTTTGATTTTATATGACCGGTTTTGGTATAAAACCGAAAATCAAACCAGACGCTACGTTTTGAAGATTTTGAAACCGACAAGCTAAAAGTTAAAGAAAGAAAGTGACCGCGAAACCAAACCGAAGACCGGTTTTGGCAGTTTTATGATTTGAAACCGAACCGTGATCACCCCTACAATATATCACGGAACGACAGATAAACTAATGGTAAACGAGTATCCTATTGTAAATCGTCTCCGCCGCTGCATCGCGCGGGTAGAAAGCTAGTATATATATATATATATATATATATATATATATATATATAGAGTGCAGTTAACATACATTAGGGCTTATCCTACAAAACGTACGCGACGGCCGTAACCGTCTGATCATGCACTAATCACGCATTGGACTCAAAATAACGCATGGGAGCCTTTTTTTTGACCTAATCACGCATTGGAACATTATTACGCATGTTCATTTTGTCAAATCCTGCTGATAATAACGCATGGAACATAATTACGCAAGTTATGAAGTCTGTCGCGTACGATAACGTAGAATAAGGGTTTTTGTACATTATACTTATTCTATATATATATATATATAGGGGAATGTTCAAATGAAAACCACTAGTTATCGCGAAAACTCGAAAACTAACAAAAAAAAGCCTAAAAAACATACCAATTTTTTTTTTTTCATATCAATTTTCGCTATTTTAGGTATATAAAAAAACCTTTAAAAAAAATTTTGTACACATGTGTATGTGTACTACACATGTGAATTATTACACATGTGCACTATAAATTTATTTTTTTTTAAAGTTTTTTTATATAAAAAAACTAGTGATTTTTAATAAAAAATTGAAAAAAAAAAATTTTTTTGTGTGTTTTTAGGCTTTTTTTAGTTAGTTTTCTAGTTTTCGCGGTAAAAGTGGTTTTTCATTTGAACCATCCCCTATATATATATATATATATATATATATATATATATATATATATATTCTTTAACCGTTTGTCTTTTGTAAACATTGTTTTTAAAATCAAATGTTTTTAACCCTTTTTCAAAACTGGCTATCTTTTCAAAATTATTCGTTTGTTTTTTAAATCATTCTTTTTAAATTCATTTCTCAATTAAGTTTTTTTTAAACGATTCATTTATGTCGTTCTTTTTAAAATCGTTTGTATTAAAACTTTTACATTTTGCTTTTTTAAGTCGTTCTTTTCTAAATTTAAAAAAACGACGTGTATAAAAAAACAAAAGAAATGGAATATTTGAAAAAAGATGAACCATTTTAATAAAAAAGTTTGAAAAAGATTGTTCATTTTCAAATTTTTTTTAGAATGGTTTTTTTCAAATCTTCCATTTCTTTGAACCGATTGTTTGGTCAAATTTCGTTATTTTTTAACCTTTCGTTTATTAGATTGGTGTGTTTTTAGAACCTTACACTTGTTAAGTTAATTTTTTGTAAGGTTTTGTTTTATATAAATGTCGGTTTTTTAAAATCTTCGTTTTTTAACCACTCGTTCATTTAAAGTCGATCGTTTTGAAATTCCTTCAATTTCTGAAAGCGTTCATTTTTTTGAAGTTCTTTGTACCTATAGACTATAAATAAACTGAATAAAAAGTTTCAAATGATTTTAAAATGGTTCTAAAAGGAACAGCTTAAAAAGAAATGCTTTTAAAAATAAACGACTTAAAAAACGAATTGTTTAAAAAGGTTAAAAATGATTTTAAATAAACGGTATAAAATGAAATGTTAAAAAAAACTTTAAAGGACAAGTGACTTTAAAAAAAATATTTTAGAAAAACAAAAGTTTTAAAAAAGGAATAATTTTTAAAACGCTAGACGGTTTAAATAAAAGGTTAAAAAACAAATGATTTTAAAAACGACGTTTATAAAAAAAACAAATAGTTAATGAAAATACACATTTATTTGTATTTTTAAAACGTATTTTGTTAAATAATAATCGTGAAAATAACGAAATAATAAAAAAAAAACTTGAGTAATTGCATTAATAATCTTTTAAATATTAAAAGAACCATAGTTATTAAAGGCATTAGGCGCACCCAAGGCGCATAGGCCTCGCCTGGGACCTAGGCGCAAGGCGCAAAAAAAGCGTGAGCCTAAGAAAAAAAAGCGCACAACAAAAAAAATTAAAATATTTTTGTATGAATAGAAAATTAATACTATTCTTCAAATAAAATAAACTAAAGCTATTATATAACATTTAACATCCTCTATTTAGTGTGACAACTCGTATTTCAGAACCCATCTTTGTGCTCGATGTAATTGGTATGAACATTATGTGAATTTGTGATGCATTGATTTAATGGAATGTTTTCATTATGTGATTATTATGTGAATGCATGTATATTAAAAACCCTTAGTCGCACAACCTAAGTCCAATCGCACAACACCCTTGGGCTGTACACAATAAATCCAATTGCAGTACTCCACTTAGCCCACACTCTTGGAATTCGAATCACAAGGATAGCCCACGAATGGGTTCGGCCCGTTCTCTCATTGCATAACAACATAAGGATTTGATAAAATCCTCATAAACTACAAAGTAGATAACACACATCAAACCCTAATTCTCTCCCCTCTCTAACCCAAAGACGGCAGCCATCCCTTCATTCGGAATTCTTGCATCGATCAAGCCAATACCTTCTATCTTTCGGTTAGTGCTATCTCTTATTTGTTTAATTTGTTAAATGTTGATTCTATGTGAATACGTGATAATGAAACCTGGATGTATACGTGTAACATAAACAAAATAAGTAGGGTTTGTGATGATGAATAAATCGGTGATATGCATGAACTTTTGTGCCACTAATTACTTGATGTGGATAGCTATTAATGTTAGTGGAATCTATATCAAAGTCAATATGATGTGACAATTCGGTGGACTATGTTTGGGATTTGTGAACTTGATATTTGACTAAACCGAATTGAATATGTGGTTCACCAATATTTAATACTTGACAAGAAACAAGAACTATGGATTTAACTGGTGATGTGGAAATATTGAAATGTGTAAATGGCGGCCACACACCACGACTTCACAGTAAAATATATATATATAATTAGATTTCATGTTGTAGTGGGTGGAGGAATGCATGATGATTTAGAATTAAATGTATGTAATCGGTTGTATGTTCATGATTATGATTTTAGGGTCTTATGAATTAGTTGATAATTACTTGGTTTGATCGAGATACTCATGATTGAAACTGTTATAGTTGTTAATTGATAAAATTCATAATTTGGAAACCATTCAATGATTGTAACTGAATTGAATTTTTGGAAACAATGTAACTGATATGCATAATATTCGGATAATATAACAAGTCGCACAAGGACTTCAGTCGCACAAGAAGTTCAGTCGCACAAGAAGTCCATTCGCACAAGATTTATTGGATCGCACAAGTTGTAATGTTTGTTTAACCGTTGGGCCGGGTATACATGTTGGGCTGGGCTAGTTTCCGATCGAACAACCCAACCGGATCGCACAAGTCGACCGGATCGTACAAGCCGTCCGGATCGCACAAGACTTATGTTTATTTAATTGGGCCGTGTTTATGCTTATAGACTTGTTTGGGTTTCTTGTTATTTGGGCCGGGTGTTTAACGGAATCGCACAATATGTTGTGGATCGCACAAGATGTTGTGGATCGCACAAGGCTGTGCTGAACGCACAACATGTTGGGCCGCCTATTATTGGGCTTTATCTTCTGGATCGTACAAGTTAGACATGTTGAGTACTTGACTGCTACTGTTAAGGTGTTAACATGTATTATGTAGTTGCCATAATCAATGTGTGTTCTTAATCTGCTAGCTTATGTGAAACTTATGTGCACTACTCGAAACCAAAACCTGACTTATATGGTAACCATGTTAGGACGTGGTTGACCTCTAGCAGCTCGGTTGACCTTACGCTTATCTGCCGAGCTAACCTAAGGTGAGTTCACACTTCTCTACAAAGCATGGGATTCCCAGGGGTTGGGAATGGGTTAAGGAATAGGGATTCCTCGTCCTGTTGAGATGTAATCAGGAACATAGATTCCTCGTCCTATGAGACGTATTTAACCATACTAGACTAGAACTCTATCAATGAAGTCCCTCCTTTTATTTCGACTTAATCGCCGAGGCCAATGGCGAACGGGTCATTAGTTAAATAGCGCTATTAGGTTTAACAAACCTCACACCGTGCCGTAGAGGACGGGCGTGGACTAATGGACTATGTCACGTCAGTGATGATAGACACAGACGTTAGGGCACTCAAACATGACGAACGTTAGTAGTCGATATGGCAACGAATCTAGTGAATTAAACATGGGGTAGCCCCCAAGGCTAGAGAGTCGGGCTGGAATAGCCAACGTAAGAATGGGTAACTAATAAACGTTTTACGAACTATGGGGTAACCCCCACGGCTGGATAGCTGGTTAAGAACAAAAATGTGTTTTTGGGAACAACTCTAAACTGGACAACCAACGGTGAACTCAGTCGACATTGTTGTTGACTCGTTACTACATGCTTTGCAGGTCAATAGGTTTAGCAGGAGCTTGCATGGGGAAGAGTTATTGTGGAGCATGGACATTGAGTGTTCTTGATAACTTTAATACTTTGGATTTATTAATTGGGTTTTGAACTATTTGCTTCCGCTGATAACTTAAACTATGTTTTGTTTGCACACCAATTGTATTGTGTTGGATTTTATTATTTCTTTACGTGCTTGTTCAATATGGTTGGTGGCTTGATCCTGGTCAGTCACGCCTCCAAGCGGTGATACTCCGCGTGTGGATTTTGGGGGTGTGACAGATTGGTATCAGAGCCATTGGTTATAGTGAACTTGGTTTTAATAAGGGGAAAAGTTTTTGTTAAAACCAGACTATAACCTGTACAGTGCTCAACGATCCACAACGACGCTTCGCTCCACGTGCAAGTCTCGACATTCTAGGTGATATGATTTATACTTATATTGCCTACTTGCTAGTTACATAGAACATTTCTCATGGTATGCTTAGTTAGTGTAACAACTGTTGCTTGAACCCTGTGTGCTTACTCTTCTGTCACTCCACACTTACGCACATTCGCGACACCTTTCCTATTTGTGTTTCCTTCGATGTGAAGATCATGAGGGAATGGCTCTTATCAACGAACAAGTTACGGCAGCACTCGCAGCCGCTCAGGCAGGAGGTATAACCTGCTATTCCGAACCTAATCTAGGATGTTAGATCCTACCCTCATGACCCAACTCTCGCGCTTAACCCTATCTTTTCTTCCTCGCGCAACAAGGTCAGAACGCTCAGCCACCTGTGTGCACTTTCAAGACCTTTATGGACTGTCGACCTAGTACCTTTAGTGGTACCGAAGGAGCTGTAGGTCTCCTCCACTGGTTTGGGAAACTCGAATCTGTCTTCGAGATGTGTGAATGCCATGAGGTTCGTAGGGTGAAGTACGCCACTGGTACTCTCGAAGGCACTGGGCTAACTTGGTGGAACGCGCACGTTCAGATGCTGGGGCTGGCGGCTGCTAATGCCACCCCATGGAAGGATTTTGAGGAACTAATCAAACGTGAATACTGTAGTCGTGATGACATCCACAAGCTGGAGGTGGAGTTCTTTAACCTGATGTTGACGGGGTCATAGATAGAAGCGTACACGAAACGATCCAACGAACTGGCAGTGTTATGTCCAACTATGGTGGATCCTCCCATCAAGCGCATTGAGCTGTACCTCAAAGGCTTAGTACCAGAGATTCAAAGTCATGTGACTTCTACTAACCTTGCTACTATCCAGGATGTTACTCGCCTTGTTCATCGTCTCACAGACCAAGCAGTGGAACAGAACAAGCTGCCTAAACGTATCGGTGCTACTACTACTACTACTACTTCTGCTACTTCCTGTGACAACAAATGAAAGTGGGATGGAACCTCCAGCAAGGGTTCGATTACGGTTCAGTCCCAGGCACAACAGCGAAAGATCGATGACTACCAGAGTCCTGGTCAGCAATCTTCTGGTAGTCAAGGGCAGGGTGGAATCGATGTAATTTGTACCACAGCAGGCCGTGCAACAAAGATCGTTGTCAGAGATGCAACAAGCTTGGTCATGAAGCCAAAAATTGTAGAAGCTCACGTCCTACAACCAAGAACCGACAACAGCAGCCACAAGCTCCACAGAATCAGCCGCAACAGCAGGGTAACAAGGGATGTTATCAGTGTGGTGCTGAAGGTCACTTCAAGAGACACTGCCCACAGTAGAACCAGAACCAGAATCAGAACCACAACCAAGGAAACGGGAACAATAATGGAGGCAACAACGGGGGTAATAACAACGGCAATGGTGCCAGGGGTCGAGTTTTGTGATGGGTCAGGGTGATGCTAGGAATGACCCCAACGTTGTGATGGTTTCGACATCGTTATTGGTATGGATTGGCTACTTCAACATCGAGCAGAGATTCTTTGCAACGAAAAGATCGTTCGTATTCCTCGTTCAGGTGATGAACCTCTCATGATTCGTGGCGACAAGAGTGGTGCTGTTGTGAGCATCATCTCTTTCCTTAAGGCCCAGAAGTGTTTGCGTAAGGGCCACACTGCTATTTTGGCTCTCGTTACTGACACCTCGAAGAAAGAGACGAAGATAGAAGATTTTCCAATTGTACGTGACTTCCCTGAGGTATTTTCCTGAGGAACTACATGGTCTTCCGCCTCATCATCAGGTTGAATTTCAAATCAAGCTAGCTCTTGGAGCAGCACCTATAGCTCGTGCACCTTATCGCTTAGCTCCATCAGAGTTGGAAGAACTCTCTACGCAACTACAAGAACTCTTGGATAAGGGTTTTATTCGTCCTAGCTCTTCGCCATGGGGAGCTCCAGTGTTATTCGTGAAGAAGAAAGATGGTACCTTCAGGATGTGTATCGACTATCGCAAGCTCAACAAGGTGACGGTGAAGAATCGTTATCCTCTTCCACGTATCGATGACCTGTTCGATCAGTTGCAAGGGTCGAGCTACTACTCGAAGATTGATCTGAGATCGGGATATCAGCAGTTGAGAGTCCGAGAAGAGGACGTCTCCAAAACGGCTTTTAGAACTTGTTATGGACACTACAAGTTTTTGGTCATGCCTTTCGGGCTGACAAACGCACCCGCAGTTTTCATGGACCTTATGAATCGAGTGTGCAAGCCTTACCTGAACAAGTTCGTTATAGTTTTCATCGACGACATCCTGATCTACTCTAAGAGTCAGGAAGAACACGAGCAGCATTTACGACTCATTTTGGAACTCCTTCGAGCAGAACAACGGTATGCCAAGTTTTCAAAATGCGACTTCTGGCTTCGTGAAGTCCATTTCTTAGGCCATGTGGTAAACAAGGATGAGATTCACGTTGATCCATCCAAGGTAGACTCGATTAAGAACTGGCCTGCACCTTATACATCAACGGAAATTCGCCAATTCTTGGGCTTGGCAGGTTACTACAGAAGGTTCATTAAGGATTTTTCCAAGATTGCACAGCCTCTCACCTCACTAACCCAGAAAGGTGTTGTTTATCGATGGGGAAATGCACAGGAATTAGCATTTCAGCACTTAAAGGATAGACTTTGCAGTGCACCTATCCTTTCATTGCCTGAAGGCACAGAGGATCTTGTGGTCTATTGCGACGCATCCATTCAGGGCCTTGGATGTGTGTTGATGCAACGGGATAAAGTCATCGCTTACGCCTCGCGCCAACTTAAAGTTCATGAAAGGAACTACACTACACATGATTTAGAGCTGGGAGCTGTTGTTTTTGCACTTAAGATATGGAGACATTACCTGTACGGCACCAAGTGTGCCATTTACACCGATCACAGGAGTCTCGAGCACATCTTCAAACAGAAGGAGTTGAATATGCGGCAACGATGATGGGTCGAGCTGCTGAATGATTACGAATGTTCGATCAGATACCATCCGGGCAAAGCCAATGTTGTGGCCGATGCCCTCAGTCGAAAGGATACCATACCCAGACGTGTACGAGCATTACAACTCACTATCCAATCTAGCCTTCCTGCTCAGATACGAGATGCTCAGGTTGAAGCATTGAAACCAGACAACGTCAGGGCTGAAGCCCTACGCGGCTCAAGACAATGATTGGAACAAAAGGAAGACGGTGCTTACTACGTAACAGGACGCATTTGGGTCCCACTCTATGGCAACCTACGAGAGCTTGTGATGGATGAAGCACACAAGTCTCGTTACTCAGTACATCCTGGTTCGGATAAGATGTACCACGACATCAGAACTACATACTGGTGGCCTAGCATGAAAGCTCACATAGCAACCTACGTAAGCAAATGTTTGACTTGTGCGAGAGTCAAGACTGGATACCAGAAACCTTCAGGCCTACTCCAACAACCAGAGATACCACAATGGAAATGGGAGCAGATTTCCATGGATTTTGTTACTGGCCTGCCTAGATCTCAACGTGGGAATGATACCATTTGGGTGATTGTAGATCGACTCACCAAGTCTGCACACTTCCTGGCTATTAAGGAAACGGATAAGTTCTCCACTCTAGCAGACGTATACTTAAGGGAAGTGGTCTCGAGGCACGGAGTGCCCACCTCTATTATTTTCGATCGTGATGCACGTTTTACTTCTGAACTGTGGCAAGCAATGCACAAATCCTTCGGCTCACGATTAGACATGAGCACAGCTTATCATCCTCAGACGGATGGGCAGTCTGAGCGCACTATTCAAACTTTAGAAGACATGCTTCGAGCGTGCGTAATTAACTTTGGCAACGGCTGGGAAAAGCATCTGCCACTGGTGGAATTTTCGTACAATAACAGCTACCACACCAGCATTAAAGCTGCTCCGTTTGAGGCATTGTACGGGCGTAAATGCCGATCACCTCTTTGTTGGGCAGAGGTGGAGGATAGTCAGATCACTGGCCCAGAACTTGTGGTAGACACAACAGTACGAATTGCTTAAATACGACAACGAATGGCGGCAGCTCGTGACCGTCAGAAAAGCTACGCCGATAAGGGCAGGAAACCACTTGAGCTCCAGGTTGGGGAGCGAGTGCTACTCAAAGTTTCACCCTGGAAGGGTGTTGTTCGTTTTGGCAAACGAGGAAAACTTAACCCACGATACGTTGGACCTTTTGAAATTATAGAGAAAATAGGCAAGGTGGCCTACAAACTAAACCTACCAGCAGAACTCAGTGGAGTTCACAACGTTTTCCACGTGTCGAATCTGAAGAAGTGTCTGTCAGATGAGACCCTCATAGTTCCTTTGAAGGAACTCACTATCGACGAGCAGTTTCAATTCGTCGAGGAACCAGTAGAGATTACTGATCGGGATGTGAAGATCCTCAAGCGCACTAGAATTCCTCTTGTTCGAGTTTGTTGGAACTCACGTCGTGGCCCAGAGTTCACCTGGGAACGCGAAGATCAGATGAAACACAAGTATCCCCAATTGTTCAAGAACAACGAAACCACCGCTGAGGCTGAAGCTACTGCGGAATTTCGGGACGAAATTCCAGATCAACGGGGGGGGGGGGGATGTGACACCCCAAGAAAACCAGGAAACCACGCAACTTAGCTAGCTTCCTTAGTGAGTACGTGCTAAATTTCGGGACGAGATTGCTTTCAACTTGGGGATAATGTGATAACTCGTATTTCAGAACCCATCTTTGTGCTTGATGTAATTGGTATGAACATTATGTGAATTTGTGATGCATTGATTTAATGGAATGTTTTCATTATGTGATTATTATGTGAATGCATGTATATTAACAACCCTTAGTCGCACAACCTAAGTCCAATCGCACAACACCCTTGGGCTGTACACAATAAATCCAATTGCAGTACTCCACTTGGCCCACACTCTTGTAATTCGAATCACAAGGATAGCCCACGAATGGGTTCGGCCCATTGTCTCATTGTATAACAACATAAGGATTTGATAAAATCCCCATAAACTACAAAGTAGATAACACACATCAAACCCTAATTCTCTCCCCTCTCTAACGCAAAGACGGCAGCCATCCCTTCATTCGGAATTCTTGCATCGATTAAGCCAATACCTTCTATCTTTCGGTTAGTGCTATCTCTTATTTGTTTAATTTGTTAAATGCTGATTCTATATGAATACGTGATAATGAAACCTAGATGTATACGTGTAACATAAACAAAATAAGTAGGGGTTGTGATGATGAATAAATCGGTGATATGCATGAACTTTTGTGCCACTAATTACTTGATGTGGATAGCTATTAATGTTAGTGGAATCTATATTAAAGTCAATATGATGTGACAATTTGGTGGACTATGTTTGGGATTTGTGAACTTGATATTTGACTAAACCGAATTGAATATGAGGTTCACCAATATTTAATACTTGACAAGAAACAAGAACTATGGATTTAACTGGTGATGTGGAAATATTGAAATGTGTAAATGGAGGCCACACACCACGACTTCACAGTAAAATATATATATATATATATATATATATATATATTATTAGATTTCATGTTGTAGTGGGTGGAGGAATGCATGATGATTTAGAATTAATTGTATGTAATCGGTTGTATGTTCATGATTATGATTTTAGGGTCTTATGAATTAGTTGATAATTACTTGGTTTGATCGAGATACTCATGATTGAAACTGTTATAGTTGTTAATTGATAAAATTCATAATTTGGAAACCATTGAATGATTGTAACTGAATTGAATTTTTGGAAACAATGTAACTGATATGCATAATATTCGGATAATATAACAAGTCGCACAAGGACTTTAGTCGCACAAGAAGTTCAGTCGCACAAGATTTATTGGATCGCACAAGTTGTAATGTTTGTTTAACCGTTGGGCCGGGTATACATGTTGGGCTGGGCTAGTTTCCGATCGCACAACCCAACCGGATCGCACAAGTTGACCGGATCGTACAAGCCGTCCGGATCGCACAAGACTTATGTTTATTTAATTGTGCCGTGTTTATGCTTATAGACTTGTTTGGGTTTCTTGTTATTTGGGCCGGGTGTTTAACGGAATCGCACAACATGTTGTGGATCGCACAAGGCTCTGCTGAACGCACAACATGTTGGGCCGCCTATTATTGGGCTTTATTTTCTGGATCGTACAAGTTAGACATGTTGAGTACTTGACTGTTACTGTTAAGGTGTTAACATGTATTATGTGGTTGCCATGATCAATGTGTGTTCTTAATCTGCTAGCTTATGTGAATCTTATGTGCACTACTCGAAACCAAAACCTGACTTATATGGTAACCATGTTAGGACGTGGTTGACCTCTAGCAGCTCGGTTGACCTTACGCTTATCTGCCGAGCTAACCTAAGGTGAGTTCACACTTCTCTACAAAGCATGGGATTCCCAGGGGTTGGGAATGGGTTAAGGAATATGGATTCCTCGTCCTGTTGAGACGTAATCAGGAACATAGATTCCTCATCCTATGAGACGTATTTAACCATACTAGACTAGAACTCTATCAACGAAGTCCCTCCTTTTATATCGACTTAATCGCCGAGGCAAATGGCGAACAGGTCATTAGTTAAATAGCGCTATTAGGTTTAACAAACCTCACACCGTGCCGTAGAGGACGGGCGTGGACTAATGGACTATGGCACGTCAGTGATGATAGACACAGACGTTAGGGCACTTAAACATGACGAACGTTAGTAGTCGATATGGCAACGAGTCTGGTGAATTAAACAAGGGGTAGCCCCCACGGCCAGAGAGTCGGGCTGGAATAGCCAACGTAAGAATGGGTAACTAATAAACGTTTTACGAACTATGGGGTAACCCCCACGGCTGGATAGCTGGTTAAGAACAAAAATGTGTTTTTGGGAACAACTCTAAACTGGACAACCAACGGTGAACTCAGTCGACATTGTTGTTGACTCGTTACTACATGCTTTGCAGGTCAATAGGTTTAGCAGGAGCTTGCATGGGGAAGAGTTGTTGTGGAGCATGGACATTGAGTGTTCATGATAACTTTGATACTTTGGATTTATTAATTGGGTTTTGAACTATTTGCTTCCGCTGATAACTTAAACTATGTTTTGTTTGCACACCAATTGTATTGTGTTGGATTTTATTATTTCTTTACATGCTTGTTCAATATGATTGGTGGCTTGATCCTGGTCAGTCACGCCTCCAAGCGGTGATACTCCGCGTGCGGATTTTGGGGGTGTGACATTTAGTACCAAAATTTATAAAATGCTAGTTTATTATTGTAGAAAAGTAGTTTCATTAGATAAAAGTAGATATCTAACTGTAATTTTCCCGGAATTTAGAGAATTTGGCCGGAATCTGCGCATGAACCATCACATGGAGAATTAAAGCGCAGTTGCCTTGACTTAAGTCGCAATTACCTCGCCTCGCTAGGAAATTGGGCCTATGCGCAATAGGTGATGGTTTTTAACAACTATGAAAAGAACTTTGTAATTATAAAAAATAACCCTTGAGGTATATAACTACCTAATTACCCTTACACTTAAATGCAAAAAAAATAACAAAGTTAGTGTCAGGGGCCAAAAACGTTATAAAATGCAATATCAATGTCTGATAGGTTAAAAAATTTGTTTCTAGGTTGAAAGTGTTAAACTGGCTAAACCACATAGGTCAAAACACTAATTTACTCTATGCGATTTTAATACTATTATTTGGATTGGTGTTTTTCAGTTAGTTTTTAGTAATTTACATATAAATAGTCCCTAAATATAGTTAACTACATAAACGTTCCCTCTAATTAATTTATTTGAAAATGAAACCACATAACTTCTTCATTTAACTCCATTTTTTTCACCGTTTTCGCTTACGGGTTCGTAATTAAATTCTATATCTTTTCATCTTATCAAATATATCTTTTCATTTCATGAAAATCCTTCACTAAGCCCAAATCTCCTCTCGGGTGCTCGTTTCTTCAACGTTTCAACTCGTTTTTGCTCCCGGGACCCTGCAAAGCACAGAAGATGTGACAACTCGAAATTTAGAACCTTTCGTTGTATGCTTAAACGTGTGAATAGTTAAACTTATGTGATTAATGATAAGCTACAACCTTTTATATGATTATGTGTTATGTTACATGTGTGCTTATGTGTATGTATGCGAGTATGTATATGAACCGAGACAACACGAATCCGACTCGAGACCATGTGGTCTCGAGTGAACACATGAAACATTGGGCCGGTTGGGCCACACACACACTTAGCCTATCCGAGAGCCCACTAGGGTGTATTGCTAGGGGCGGATATATAAACTTGATAGATAGCCATGTTGCCATTTTTGGACAACACTCATACTCTCCTCTACACACATACTCTCCACCCTCTCACTAAAACCCTAGACACCAAGCATCACACCCTCCTCCTTCTTCTCGGATCCAACCAACCGACCACAAAAGGATTCTCGGATTTTGCTTGTTCACACCAAACAAAGCTTCATCCTTCACCACTACTCCTCTAACCGGTTAGTGATTCTCATTGTGTGTGTTTAGATTTCGGTTGTTGTCGATGATGATGATGTGATATTTTGTTGATGATGATGTATCTTGTGTGACTTGGTAATATGTTGGTTTGTTAGATTTATACATGATGATGTTAATAAACTATCATACTTAGATTCCGGATTGATTGCATGATGAGTTAATGATGTTTGTGATTTAATGTGATTTAAACCATAAATGGTTGGTGTTCATGAAATCGGTGTGTATAATGCTCATATTATTCGGATTTGTTGTTGGAATGCTCGATTGTTATTCATGTTATGAAATCGGATTGCATGCTCTTAGGTTACAAATCAAAATGCTTGTTAAATGGCTGCACTTATGTGGAAATCGGATTAGTTGTTTGAATATTTCGGATTGTTGTTTCAAGTTATGATATGATGAACTACTTGGATATTGATGAACATGATGAATGTGTGAAGAACAACTTGAATATCATATGAGCATGCTTGAATATTTGAAATCTGATATGTTTGATCCAAATTAGTAAATTACTAGACAAACAAACATGTTTAAGTGGGTAGTACAAACCATTTTCTGAAATCAAATTCTCATTGGATAGTACACTGTTCCGGATCAGCAGTTGTCCAACCGAAACCATCAGTTGCGACTCGAAACCACTGCTTGATGAGTCGAAATCCCCGGTTGCGACATCAGTTGCGAGTCGCAAACACCTAGTTGCGACTCAAAACCACACATGATCAGCACACCAACCTTGTGACTCGAAACCACGGTTGCGAGTCCAGTTGCGACTCGTAACCAAACCAACACGAACCGAAACCATGATTGCGACTCAGGTTGCGAGTCGCAAACGCCTAGTTGCGACTCGAGACCATACACGGATACTCACTATTTGGGCTTGCACCTCATTTCGGACTTAATTGTTTGGGCCGGACTCTTGGGCCTGATGCCCAGACCTTATATGTTACTGTTGAACATGAATCTGCCATGATTAAACATGTATGCCATGAACGATACTTGAATGCATTATGCTAGAAACATACGTGCACTGTTTGAATACGAACCTGATTGGTACAACACAACTATGATAGGACGTGAGTAGCCTCAACGTTGCTTGTTTGACTTTTCTGTGTTTCTACCGAGCAAACCAAGGTGAGTTCACACCCTCTACAAAGCATGGGATTCCCAGGGGTCGGGAATTGGGGTTAAGGAACATGGGTTCCTCGTCCTCCTTGGGTAGGACAGCAATGGTTCAGGAATGTAATTCCTCGTCCTCACGGACAGATAACTCGTACTAGACCAAAACTCTATCACGAAGTCCCTCATCTTTGTATCGACTTAATCGCCGAGGCCAATGGCGAGCGGGTCATTAGTTAGATAGCGCTATTTAGGTTTGACAAACCTCACACCGTGCCGCAGAGGACGGGCGTGAACTAATGGACTACTGGCACGTCAATGATGATAGACATTGACAGTTCAGGGCACATAAACATGACTACAGTCAGCAGTCGATATGGTAACGAGTCTAGTATATACATGGGGTAGCCCCCACGGCCGAAATGCCAGATAACTAACACGGGGTAGCCCCCACGGCTGGATTGCCAGAGTAACCGGGAATAAACAAGTCACGTTTTTAACTATGGGGTAACCCCCACGGCAGGATGCCAGATAAAGGAAACTGTTTTCGAAACAACTTAAAACGAACACCCAACCGTGAACTCACTCAACTTGTTGTTGACTCGTTACTACATGCTTTGCAGGTCCTTAGGTTCTTAGCTGGAGCTTGCATGGAGGAGGATCGTTGTGGGACATGGACGACTGTGTGCCCTGATAAACTTGAAACAACTAAACTTATGTTTTGGCTTTAAGACTTATGCTTCCGCTTGCAACTTAACTATGTTTTGTTTGAACACCAATTGTATTGGTTGGATTTTTATAACTACTTACATGCTTGTTCAATATGATTGGTGGCTGGATCCTGGTCAGTCACGCCTCCAAGCGGTAGTACTCCGCAGGTGGATTTTGGGGGTGTGACAGAAGACACCATAATATACAAAACCAATCATAAAATGACACAAAACAACTCAAATTATTATACAAACTATACATGGAAACAATGTGTCCCGCGACCTGTATAGGGGTCCTCCGTAGTGTGGAGCGACGACCCTACGTACCAAGAATACGGTTTCGGCCATACCTTCTTCGTTTCAACTCCGCTTTCTTCAACTTTTCGCCTACGGGTTCGTAATTAAATTCTCTATTTTCACATCTTATCAAATATCCCTTTTCATTTCATGAAAATAATTCACTAAGCCCAAACCTCCTCCCAGGTGCTCGTTTCTTCAACGTTTCAGCTCGTTTTCATTCTAGGGACCCTGCAAAGCACACAAGACACCATAATATACAAAACCAATGATAAAATGACACAAAACAACTCAAATTATAATACAAACTATACATAGATTCAAATGTAATTTGCATCACACCAATTATCCTTTTAGCAATGAAATGAAATTTTGATTATCAAATACTTGTCGCAAATACTCGTTATGAAGTCTATTGCAATCTATTTCGTCGCGCCCCGATGTTTTCGCAATCGGTTGGGGTGTGACACATAACACGTCCATTTCACTAATAATTATATGTTATCATTTTTAAAAAGAAATCAGAGTCAACCGTTTCAATAGCAAAATCTTTTTTTTTACTTTTATTTTATAGTTTTCACTAGGTTAGAACCCCGTGTATTACACAGGTTGAATAAATGTAATTTTATATATTAAATAATAATAAATTATATCTTTATGAACCACGTATATTGTACGGGTTAAATAAATGTAATTTTATATATCAAATAATAAAAAAAGTTATATCTTTAAAAACCATGTGTATTACACAAATTAAATAAATGTAATTTTGTATACTAAATACTAACAACGTCGTATCTTTAAAAAATCCGTGTATAATCAGGTTGAATAAATCTACCAAATAATAAAAAAATTAAATCCTTAAAAACCCCGTATATTACACGTGTTGAATAGACCGAAAAAAGAGTTATATCTTTAAAAACCATGTGTATTACATAGATTAAATAAATGTAATTTTGTATATTAAATACTAAAAACGTCGTATCTTTAAGAAACCCGTGTATAGTCGGTTTAAAAAATCTACCAAATAATAAAAAAATATATTTTTAAAAAACCCCGTGTATTACACGTGTTGAATAAATCTAATTTTACGGAACAAATGATAAAAAGTTATATCTTTAAAAACTTGGTGTATTACATGGGTTGTATAAATGTAACTTTGAATAGTAAATAATAAAAAAAATATTGTTAAAAACCTACGTTTTACACGAGTTGAATAAATATAATTTTGTATACCAAATAATAAAAAAATTATATTTTTAATAAATTAGGATAACATTTAATATTAATTTATTATTTATATATTTAATATAAGATAAGTAGGAAAGAGAGGTATTTGTTTTAAAAATATATTAAATTAACAATTTAAATTTAAGGATAATATTTTATTAAATTATGATAAGATTTAATATTAATTTATAATTTAATTAGTTAATATAAGATAAGTATAGATTTGAGAATACCTTCAATGAATAACATGTGTTCAAAAGCTGTTTTCTTTTATTATAATAGATAAATTTAGTTGATATATTACTTTATTATCAAAAACAAAAACTAACAAGAGCCTCTGATTACATATATGGTAGTTTAATTGTATGACCAAGTTATTATATATATATATATATATTTAAAAGGCTCAGTGGAACACACCCCTAACGAAATACCTCCACCTCTCGAGTTCGATCCCCAGGCTCCCCTAAGGTCCAGCCTCCCATTTCAAACAAACTAATCTGGGTGAGAGTCAAACCCTACACCTCTCACACAAGAATCTCTTTAGAGAAAACTTCAGACCACCCCACCAAAGTTGTAATGGCACCAAATTATTATATGTAGGTGTGTTCTTCATGTATCATCGTTCAAACTTGAAAGCATTATTTAACCCCACTTGATTATCAACCTATTATAAACATCGTCTTTGTATATACTTTTGGTGGTAATGGCACCAAATTATTATATGTAGGTGTGTAGGATGAATTACGAGATGTGTGAGATAAATTTCAATATGTGTAAGATAAATTTCAAAACGTGTATGATAAATTTTGATGTTTGTAAGCAAAAATTTAAGTGTGGAGGATGATAGTGTTCATGACTAATTAATTAGTCATAGATAATAAAAAATGAGTTGAGAGAAAAACTATTTAATGTTTTACATTTGTACCCTTTGTTCTGTTTTTCTTGATTTAATTTTCTTGTCAAATGAACCTTCACCATTCCTATCTATCTACTATACTAAAAGAATACATCTTAGCCACATGGCATCTTTTTAGCCAACCATTTTGATGATGTGGACTTGCTCTGAAGGGCGATAACTGGTTTTTGAGCGGGATTTTGATTTCTCCTCTTTTTCATTCACGCGGTCATCCCTCTTGAATCAATCTAATCTTCAAAATCCGAGTTTCCTTTTTGATTCTCCTATTTAATTGAAATTGAAGCTTCTTCTAATCAAGAACCCTAAATCTTTCCGTATTCTACTTGGGTGATTCCAAAGGTACACTTTCATTATTCGATTTCATCTATATCTTGAACAATAATCTGATGTATGTATTCTTTTTTCTATCAAATTGGTTAGAGTAACTGAATCGGTAGATTGATTTATGAAGTGTGCGGTTTGTTCGTCTTTTAGATCAAAACTGTTGATTATGTATTTTATAATTTGATTTCTCTTAAATCGGAGGAAAAATTAGGTTTTTTTTGTTTTGTTTCAAAAAATGAAGACGGTAAACTGGACAATGTTAATCGAGAGCAAACAATCCTTTCGATTTCACTATACTGCTGTTAGGTTAAGATGTTGGTTGATAAAATGTTGTAGTGGACATGAATTGGAGTGTTTATTGAGTTCTTTAATTTTTTTTTGGGTTGGATGGGAACAGATTATCGATTAATAGATCTTTTTGTTTTGCCAGAGTTGAGATTTGTAGTGCGAATGGCATCGGTATCCAATCAACCTTAGTTTTGGTACACACAGACTCCATCGAAGGCTCTTAAACTGAGGAACTTGCCTAGGGAGTGTATTGAAGAAGAATTAATTGAACTCGGAAGTCGTTTGTTAAAGTTATGAACATACGTGTAATGTTGGAGCGAACATAATTCAAGCCTTTGTTGATTTGTGAGTGTTATTGTTTTTCGAATCCATAAACTTATAGTTCATCTAATTGAACTTTCTATTATTCGAATCCATAAAGTTGTGTGATTTAGATTAGGGTATATTCTTTGATATATTGTGAAGTTAAATTGTCTAATGTTGTGTGATATCTGATTTCGTTTTACATGTTTGTTGTGAGCAAGATCTTTTTATATCTGATAAGCCTATATAAGTTCAGTTGGTTTCACCTTCAATTTTTTTTAATTTTTATTTTGTTGTGTACAAGCTCTTTTCCTACCTTATGTGTTTGTTTCTGATAATTATAACATATACCCATATTATATGACTGATGCAACTCGATTGTGAACTGAGGTTCTTATGAAAATGTGATCTGAATGTACGAGGAGAAGGAAGCTAGAATAGAGAGAGAAGGACATGATGAGAGAGAGAGATCCGGATCATTGCCTGGTGTCGATTGGTCATAACTTTCGGCCATCTGATAGGGTTGTTGCGGTACAAGTCTCCGGACATGGAGCAGAAGAGGGTTGAGGCAAACAAGGTAAGTTTTCGACACCGATCTTTGGATTCTCGGATTCTTGAAGCTTCTGTTTTAGTCGTATCTTCTCTATTTTTAGTTAGTATTTCAGTTAAATTTAGGTTTACATCAGATGTCCATTCAGTTATCATTTTCCTCCTAAACGGGTCGAATGAGTTAATTCTACTAAACAGGCCCAATGGGACAGTTTTCTTAAACGACTCAACTTGGTCAGCTTTAATGAGCTGATGAGGTTTGATAAAAGTCTCATACATGTATTATTTTTAATCATTTCATTACATATTGAACTTTTTTTAACAACGTCAAGCCTTCAACAAAAGCACACATAATATAACTTTTCCTCTAATAAAATGACTTTTTAGTTGAACCATTTAGCATGCATTTTAATTACTGCTACTCATATAAATATCTCAATCGTATGCATTGCAAAATTTGACTTGGCATGGGGACTAAAAAAAATGTTTATGAAGTTTGTAATATACAAGTATGTAAAAACAAATAAAGCAATCTTGTGGACCAAATTCCATTTTTGATTTTAATTATTATAAATGTGTGTAATAATTGGCAGACCCCTTTTGAGGATTCCCACATTCTGGGTTGGGATGACACTTAGTGAATTTCTTGGGCTAGCAATTAGCTTCACTTCTACGCGGTTTTTTCACCGACTTTCAGTAACAGGTTAGTTATGTTGTTCGTGTAATGGTGATAGTTGGGGTGATGTTCGGTAAAATCTGCGATCGTATCTCCATTTTCCCCACTTATTATTTCTTTTACTTATTCACTTTATTTACGTTGAAACAACTTCATTAGAGTTTAGATATGTATATTTTTAAGTGCTTATATACATTTTTTAATGAACAGTTCCATCATCTGCCTGTCGCGTGTTGATTGGGTAGTTTGGTGGTGGGTTTTATGCGGTTAATCTTCATCCTTTGAAAAAGCTCAGTAGTTGGCGTTGATTTGTCATCTATAGATCACATGTTTAGTTGTTATTATTGATCTACTTTGATCTTAGCAGAAGCCTTTTGAGCTAGAGAGAATGGCTGACTCATGGAGAACATGATCACTATAATAAAAGTTGTAAGTTTGAAAGTGCTAAAAATCCCTACTTATGGGCTTAGTATAAACCCTTAGCAGTGACAAACTCGGATGACCTATGAAGCGTATAACGCGCGACGCTTTGGCTAAATGTTATCTTTACTAGATAGTAACTAACTTTGCACTCGCGCAACACGCGGTGCTTTAGTTCATTTTTATCTTTATTGCCTCATAAAGATTATTAGTTGAGACGGATATAATCTTTGATTATTGTTGAATTTTAATGCTATAGTGAGACATGATGGGCATGTTTGGGTAGAATCAAGTAGAACTCTAGAGTAACAGTTATTCAGTTGTATTGACTATTGACTAAATGTTATCCTAATTGCATGTTAATGTTAGATGAGATGGATATACACTTTGCATTCGCAAGTAATCAATGATGCTATACAATGTAAGGAATATTTAATCAAATTGTTTACAGCAGGCAAGGATACCTTTTGAATAAAAAAATTGGATTCATGTTATGTTGCTCTTTTGAGTTTTAAAAATTTGACACATACCTTTAAGCAATTCACATTTTCTGCAAATGGAAGTTTAATCACTCTTTCCTTTATTTAGCAACATGTTTCTGTTCATTTGTAGGAGGCTTCATAAAAGAAGACGAAATTCATGTCTGAATTTAAGCGTAAGATCCATATCTCTTATTCAGTTTTGGCGTTTAGCTTCTCATGCGTATAATACGTTAAGTCCATTTCGATGTTATAATATGTGACTCTCAGTGCAAGTTAGTTTTCAACAGGTATTGTAAGCTATACTGCTACCAAGGTACTGACAGTGAAGTATGTTCCAGATTTCATTCTGAACTCTACATCTCGACCTGTACCTATTATGCCCAAGCCTGTTATGACCATTACCAAAATGACAATTTTCTAATATAAAATGTCCTGACTCGAACCCGTAAATATAAATTTTAGCTAACAAGTCAGAATTACCTCTTTTGGGGAAAAAACACAGTATTTATTTAACGGACCAGTAGTTATGCATTTTTAGAATACTGCAACAAAACTATGAGTTAACTTTTTAGTAAACGGGTCAAAACAGTTCTTAGTGAATGGGTCAAAATCATCACTTTTGTCAAAGTGTTTTGTGTTTTGACCTGAACCAATAAAGCATGTACACTATTTCTTTCATGTCTGTACAGATTTGGGTATCAATGCGGCTCAGGTAGAAGCGATTTTTAATTGGATTTGGTTACGCATATGAACGGGTTCAAGTCATTATGTGTTTGTGTCATAACGGGTCGACTCAAAAATGGGTTGTTTTGGTAAGGGTCGACACAGGTTTTAGGTCGGTCATTATCATATACTAAATATTAAACTTTGATAAAGATAAAAACTAATGATTAATAAAATTGGTAAGGCTATAAAAGTTGAAGCTTAGACCAAGTGTTTGATCTTTGTCATCAACTGGTCACCATATTTCAAAGAAGTCAATTTGCAACCAACAAGAAATTCATGAAGACCCACGTTTACTTTTTGTCTATTGGTTAAGTATTTTTTTATTATATTTTTACAGTACTTTTTTTATATAAAAAATGTAAGGATTTTTCTGGGATGAAATGATCATTTAGAAAAATTTTGTGGGAAAGTTTGTATGCAATGCTAATATGTGAGATAACTATGGAGGTTTTAGTTGGGTGCATCTCAGATGTTCCAAGGGTTTTTAGCAGGACTCTAAATTATATTTTTGAAACTGACCATATAAGGTGGTAATGTTTTGCACTTAGTATATATATTCACTTAAGTGTTTAGTTTGTTTTTTAAACATTTTTGTTAAGTATATTGATAAGTTAAAAATTGCATTGATATGACTAACAGTATTCTAAATATGGAACTCAGATTGAAAGTGAACTCAACATGTATATTAATACGTAAAACTTCCAAATATTTAGCCATTTTTTCCCATTACGTCTCACCTGAAGGGCCACCTTCTCATGGTGAGTTACTATGAACCAACATCGATATATATTTATCTAATACAGATTGCTTTTAGTGTCTTATTTTCTACTCTTTGTAGTTAGCTTTAGCTCTATTTAAGCCGTATTTATTTTGAAGTTTTTATTATATACTTTAAATCGTTTATATATCGCCATCAGCCCGAAGGCAATGAGTAGTTTGATCATTAGAACTTCGAAGAACCTTCGCACCCTTAAAAAACCTAAATGCATCAGGCGTGGCAACTACACCATTAAGTTATAGGAGGTCCAGTTCATTATCTTTGAATTCAATTAGTATATTTGGTTTTAGATGTTATTTTTTTCTGAGTTTAGCTCTTAGTCTTTGAACTATGTAGAGGGTGATGAATATTTGTTAAAAGTTCTCATATAGAAAAAAAAATTTAAGAAAATTCTCATGCCTCAAATTTAGTGGAAGGTGATGGTGATACTAATGGTATAAATGCAGTTTCTCTTGAAAGCAAGTTGAAGAAACGGGCCTTGACATTGCCTTTCTCAGTTGCAGAAAATAATCATTATATGGTTGAACCCGAGCCCATATAACAAAGTGCTAGAAGGAGCATGCATTGGTAACAAACTTATTTTTTGTGTAATTTTTTACAGGTACTACTTCAACAACTTTTACAAGAGAATAGGCACGAGTCGAAGAGAGATATATATTACATGCATCCTTGGGTGTTCAACACATCCGATTAGCTTCTTTCGATACATCAAAGGTCTATATTTAATTAGTTTCCATTTTAGTTTAAGCATTCTTAATGTTTTCCACATTAGCCAAAAGGTGTTGTTTCTAAGACGTCTAGGTTAAATCTCAAATGATAAAAACAAACTTTATTGATTTAGCTGAAATTCGAGATGGTTATTTTTTTGTAGTTTTTAAATATATGCTACTTGCACCTAAGAATGATGTTGTGCATGAGATTAATTACAGGTTGCTATCAATGTTTCCAGGTGAAGAAAGAGAGTATCTTGGCTCTGACAGTCTTTGTCCGACTGAAGACACAAATTCTACACAACAAAGAATATACTCCCCGGATGTGCTCAACGGCCTTAAAATATCAGGCTTACCAAATCATAGGTTAGTGCTTAAAGTTGGTGTTCCGGTAATGTTATTACCAAACATTGACCAACGGAATTGTTTGTGCAACGGTACAAGGCTACAAGTAAAAAAACTGTACAACCGTGTAATAGAAGCGGAGATAATATCTGGTGCAAATATCTGTAGTTGCACATATATACCTAGAATTAATTTGATCCCTTCTGATAAAAAGATTTCTTTTGCTTTTCAAAGGAGACAATTTCCACTGGCCGTATGTTTTGCAATGACAATCAACAAAAGTGAAGGCAGGTCACTTTCAACAGTTGGTTTGTACCTGAAAAAACCCGTCTTCTCTCATGGTCAATTGTATGTTGCTTTATCAAGGGTGAAAACAAGAGATGGGGTCAAACTTCTAATACTTGACAACTTCGGGAAACCTACAGATAAAACAACTAATGTGGTTTTTATAAAGAGATTTTCAACGAATTGTGATTGTTGCATATTCATGTATTTCAAATTTGATTATATATGATACATTGCTTAACCGGTGTAACAAACGAGTACTTAATATTAGCAGGTTTTCACCCATGGCCAGCTGTATGTTGCATATTCATGTATTTCAATTTGTCGTTTTAATCTAACATATTCGTTTGTGTTTTAACATGTATAAATCATAAATTTATGTCAACGGTGATAATGAAGATATTTACTTTTGTCAACCTGCGAAGTTCGCGGGTTCTTAAACTAGTATATAATATAGACGATTCACTGAAAAACACCTCCCAAGCAATGAGATAATGACATTTTTCAACCTTAGGATGTTACTTCTGATTAGTAGTATGCAAGACTAAAAAACAATATGTTTCTTGTCGTCTTTTTCTAACACCACGAGTATTATTCATTTTTGTTAGAACCAAGTTCTGTATTTTTCTCATCAAAGTAAAGATTGTGTTTCCATACATAGATGAATCTCTAAAACGTACATATGTTTATCATACTTCTTTGGATCATACATTTATTTTTATAATTGTTTTGGTCCATACTAACCCAAACCTTTCCTAACTCTTTTTTTAATTGGTCCATCCTGACCCAAATTTATTACGACCCAAACCCATCCAGACCCGGAAATCAACCCAATCTATTACTAGCTCTAGGATACATCATATGTTAACTTCTTACTAGGGCAAAAAAACAACTATGAAATCTATCTATCGTACTTCATGGTAGCAATATGAACCATGATACTTAGAATCCCGATTCTCACATCAAAAAAATGCTTAATTTGTAATTTATACCATGCGTTTACTGGAAACCCTTAGCAACAACAGCCTCTAATTTCATAATTTATACCATGTGTTATCAAAGTGTCACAATACGCTCATCTCCCACATCATGCACAGTGCCCAAAGGAAAAAATTCTTAGGCGGTGTGTAGTGGTAGACAGTGGCGGATCTAGGATTCCGACCAAGCGGTAACGTTTTATAAATAAGCGGTAACGAAATCGAAAAAACGTCAAATTTTTCCAAAATTTACACTAAAAACGTCAAAAATTTTCCGACCTAGCGGTAGCGGAGGCTACCCCGCACTCCTTAGTATGTCCGCCCCTGGTGGTAGAGCTCCATGAAGCCCCATAGTGGGGTTATGTGACAAGTGGCGAAACATGTATGATAGCGGGGTTATATAACTTGAGCGTGTAGCGGGGGTTATGTAGATGTGGGGTTATACTATGTATATATATTTATATATACAAGTTGGCGTTAACCCACACATTGCTGCGGATCTTGATTATATGTATCATTTGATGCAGATGGTGGCTACATTATATTAGTTGAAAATAATAGTTGCGACGGTTGGAACATATGTGTGGTTGGAATATAATTAGTAAATAAAATAAAAACATTATCTATTGAAAGAAGCAGATGTATTGTTTCATGATGACATGTGTTGAACCGACATATGTGATTTAAGTATGTGTTTATAGTCAAAATGAACCGATGTGATAAAACCGCTTCATACTTTTCTTGAATAGTGGATCAACGCATATTTTACAAACCCACACCATGGTCGACGTAATATTATAAAGAGATACAATTTTGAGAAAAAGCAAGGAAAACATAATTTGATATAATGATAGATAGAGTCAATCTAATTGCAATAAAATATATATACAGGAAAACACCGAAATATACAATTTGCAAAGTTTAAGAATCGGAACCGGGAAAACAAATACTGGTAGCAAACAAATATTGTCAATCATCACTCATCACAACCGTATATTCCTATCAACCGACTGCAATAAAATATATATACAGGAAAACACCGAAATATACAATTTGCAAAGTTTAAGAATCGGAACCGGGAAAACAAATACTGGTAGCAAACAAATATTGTAACACCTGCTTCCCTAGACTTTTAGATATTGTCAATTTTAGTCCCTGAACTATGCGACACAGCCGACCCAATAGTATAATTGGGCTAAGCCATGGCCTAGGACCTACCAAATATAAGGGCCTCCAATCTGTTATTAAAAAAACTACATAAATATCTGGATAATAACTATAGTGTGATATGCTTAACAACAAATCTCAGTGTAGCATGGTGGTATGTTAAGAGTCTCACTTCTCTGCCGGAGCTGGTTCGAATCTCCCAAGCAAAGTTTTTGATCCAATTTTTTGTTTATACATGAAAACCAGTCCTTTTAATAAGTTTTGAAAACAAGTTTGGTAGACAGCTTGCCTTTCTAAAGCATAAATGTTTAATTATGATTTTTTAATTATAATTTGACAACAGGTTGTTTTTTTTATCCTTTTTCTTCTTTGTTAGTTCCCCCTGTAGGAATCCGTTCGTGTAAAAATAAATAAAATATTTTATTAACTTGAATTACAAGAACAAAAACAGAATTACAACTGAAAGTAAGTACAATTACAACTGGAAAAAGGGAAAAACAAAACAGAAAAACTGTTCTTGGCTGAGGATCGTGTTAGACACGGGTCCCTTAAAACAAATTTCGTGTCTCCCAGGAGAACACGTTTGTTTCCAGGATACAACAATCGCAAGCAGTTGCACTGCCAGTCTTGACTTCAACCCGAAGGTGTACCTTGATTGCTTGAGAGAAGAAGATAAATTCAGAGAAGATTGTAAGTTGCTGTGTTAATTCGGTGTTTCTGATTCTGCAGCTGGAACCTCTATTTATACTGCAGATGAAGGTCGAAACGAAAAAACGAATTTAATGGGAGAATTAAACTGCATTAAACGTCTTCAATGCACCTTAATTCGTCATTAAATTCTCAGTCAACGCATTAACTACGTTAGTTTCGAATGCTGAAACGTAACTGCACTGCATTAACTGCTGTTGGAAGCTTCTGCACGCGCGTGCACGCAAGTCACACTGGTGCGCACGCGCCTAGGTCTGCACGTTCCATGCGCGGTGCGTCCGTTTGGCTCACTGCCATGCGCGCGTGCGCTATACTCACTTAGGTCCATGCGCGCGTGTGCCACGTCACCTGTGAGCCTCTACGAGTACGCCACACAGTCGCGCCGTTTTGGCTCACTTTGGTGCGCCGCGCACGTCACATCAGGCCCATGCACCATGCGCGCAACCGCGCGCCTCCATGCCATGTGTACTCGCGTGCGGACTGCCACGTCACGCGCCTCGAACCTTCTCATCACTTCGTCCTTGCAGCCTCTGTGATCCACCATGCGCACGTGGTTAAAAATACAAAGTCGGCTCTCAAGCTGCTCGCGGCGATGCGAGCGTGTGATGTGCAAAGTGCGCCATCAAAGCGCCACATTGCGCCTCATCGCCCATGCCACGCGCGTGCGTGTGTGCGAGTGCGGGTTAGGGTGCTCCGCACCCTTCGCGAGTACACTAGTGAGTGCTTCCATGAAACAATAAGGATGGAGAGTTCCCACTTAAATACCACTTTAAGTTCCATCTCTCATCCGATGTGGGACAAGGTGCCACTTTCCCACTTATTTCAGCATTCAAGTTTCAAACACCAAACTTTGAGCATCGATATCTCATTCATCTTAGCTCCGTTTTGGACGTGGTTTAGTTCGTTGTGAAGCTCTTCCGACATAGAACACAAACCTACAAATAAATATATAAAACCCTCTCATTTTATTATATTTATTTCTAGTCCAAAATAGGAAAAAATCATTTTCCTATATTTGTGAAAAATGCTATTTTCACAATTTTCCAACAATCCCCCACATGAATAGAAATCGATCTATCAAGTTTAAACGATACACGTTCAACAGTTGAGCATTGCAAGATAGGTAGGTGTAACCTTTGAACCTACTTTTGTGAAGCATACTTAGCCTCCTAGGGTCTTGTAGACGCGGTGTCCTTGAACAATACCCCATTTATGTAGGCGACAAAATACATTCACACAATACTCTCCCTAGTCGAGTCAAGACCTCATGGTTGTGTCCGTTCATGGTCATGGAACACGTTCCTGGTTCTGCGATAGCTCTAGGATTTGTGCCTCCCCACAAATCCATTCGAAACGACCCCACTTCTCTCTAACATAGGTGATTCCTCTGAATCATTAAAAGCATCATGGTTAATTTGGATTTCCTCAAAATCATTAACCTCAACATGCTTAACCTTTCCTTCATGTCACTGATTGGAATGGACTAGGAAGTATACAACTCCCTTTATTGATTTTGGGGCACCCCCCACAGTGACTCCCTTTGGGTTTATGATTAAGTTTGCCTATTGAACCTAGATCTTGGGATCTCCAGTCAACTAGGTTAGGTTTCCCTCATATTCCCTTCATCTATGGGCTTTAGTCCCATTCCTCTTGACAACCTATACACCTTATCTGTGCTTAGGCCTTTTGTTAACGGGTCCACAATGTTCTCCTCTGTCCTCACATAGTCAACTGAGATAACACCCGTTGAGATAAGTTGTCGTACCGTGTTGTGTCTACGTCGAATGTGCCTTGATCTGCCATTGTACATCATGCTTTATGCTCTAGCAAGAGCAGACTGATTGTCACAATGTATGCAGATCGCCGTCAACGACTTTGGCCATCTTGGAATATCTTCCACAAATTGACGTAGCCACTCCGCCTCTTCCCCGCTTTTATCTAAAGCGACGAATTTGGATTCCATCGTGGATCTAGCTATAACCGTTTGCTTGGAAGACTTCCAAGCTATAGCTGCACCAGCAAGTGTAAACACGTAACCACTTGTTGACCTGTGATCCTTTATATCCGATATCCAGTTCGCGTCAGTGTATCCTTCGATCACTGCTGGATCACGGGTATAATGCAATCCATAGTCTCTTATGTATCTTATGTATCTAAGCACCCTCGTGATAGCTTTCCAATGATCCTTGCTCGGATTACTGGTGTATCTACTTAGCCTGCTCACAGCATATGCTAAGTTGGGTCTAGTACATGTCATTAGATACATGAGACTACCAATGATCCTTGAGTACTCTAACTGAGATACACTCTCGCCTCTATTCTTCCTTAGGCGTTGGGTATTATTAATTGGAGTTCGAGCTACACTCGTGTCGTCCGGATTGAATTTTCCAAGGATGTTATCCACGTAGTGAGATTGACTCAACACAAGACCATTTTGGGTTCTAGTGATTTTTACTCCAAGAATCACATCCGCGAGACCCATGTCTTTCATGTCAAACCTCGATTTCAACATGTCTTTTGTTGAGCTGATCATGTTATCATTACTCCCAATGATAAGCATATCATCTACATAAAGACATAAAATCACATAACCTCTTGGTGTGTCTTTAAAATAAACACACTTGTCGCACTCATTTATTTTGAAACCATTGTCAATCATGACATGATCAAACTTTTGGTGCCATTGTTTTGGAGCTTGCTTCAAGCCATACAAAGACTTGACCAATTTACATACTTTGCCCTCGTTTCCTGGGGTGGAAAAACCCTCGGGTTGTTCCATGTAAATTTCTTCTTCTAAATCACCATTTAGAAATGCGGTCTTTACATCCATTTGGTGAACTTCCAAATTTCTTAGAGCCGCAATTGCAAGAACCAATCGTATAGAGGTTATTCGCATTACAGGTGAGTAAGTATTAAAGTAGTCTAGACCCTCCTTTTGTCTAAATCCTTTGATCACTAACCTTGCCTTGTATTTATCAATACTTCCATCGGCTTTCATCTTCCTTTTGAATATCCAACGATATCCAAGTGGTTTACAACCAGGTGGAAGATCTACTAACTCCCAAGTATGATTTTGCAATATAGAATCAATTTCATTCTTAATTGCTTCTTGCCATTGAGGTCCTTCAGCGGAGGTAACCGCTTTGCGGTAGGTATTGGGCTCACCCTCAACCATGTAGCTCATGAAGTCAGGACCAAAGGATTTTTCAACCCTTTGTCGTTTACTTCGTCTAAGCTCACCCTCCTCGACCTCAGGTCATTCATGTCTTTCATCTATCCTCGTAGATGAACTTGGTCCTGCTTCATCTAACCATGTAGACGAACTTGGACCTGCTTCATCAACCGCTCTTGATGAAGTCGCATGTGTTTGTCCTAACATAGGAAACACATTCTCAAAATATGAGACAACGTTAGGATTAGCCTCCATGATAGTGTGTTTATGTACATCGGGATTCTTGGACTCATGTACAAGAAAACGATGCGCACTACTTTGATGTGCATATCCATTGAAAATGCAATCAACAGTTTTGGGTCCTATCCTAAGAGCCTTAGGAGGTGGTACAATCACCTTAGCTAGGCACCCCCACACTTTCAAGTATTTGTACGAAGGCTTCCTTTTCCTCCATAACTCATATGGAGTTTTGTCCCTATTTTTCAAAGGTATCTTGTTCAAAAATAGTTTACTGAGAGAATGGCGTCCCCCCACATTTCTCGGTTCACTCCCGAGCTTATCAACATGGCGTTCATCATTTCTTTCAATGTGCGGTTCTTTCGTTCCGCAACGCCATTTGATTGTGGAGAATAAGGAGGTGTACACTCATGTACAATGCCACTTTTTGCGCATAAATCCGCAAAAGGTGCAACATATTCACCTCCTCGATCGCTTCTCAAAGCTTTTATCTTCTTTTTAAGTTGATTCTCAACTTCGTTTTTGTACAAGATAAACTTCTCTATTGCTTCATCTTTACTTTTAAGTAAATAAACATAGCAATATTTAGTACAATCATCAATAAACGTGATGAAGTACTTATTTCCTCCACGCGTGGGAACCGCTTTTAAATCACACACATCGGTATGAATTAAATCAAGGGGTTCGGTTATTCGTTCAACCGATTTAAAAGATGATCTCGTAAGTTTGGATTCAACACATGTCTCGCATTTGTGATTGGACTCGATATGGAATGTTGGTATCAAGTTTAATTTAATTAAACGTCGTAATGAATTAAAATTTACATGTCCTAGTCTACCATGCCAAACATTAGAAGACTCAATCATGTAAGTAGAAGTAGAAATTTCATTCAAACTTTTGTTTTGGTTTACAACCATTACATTCATTTTAAACATACCATTAAGGGCATAGCCCTTTCCAACAAACATTCCACATCTAGACAAGACAAAATTGTCCGATTCAAACACTAGACGAAATCTAAACTTGTTGAGCATCCATCCTGACATGAGATTCTTCCGTATCTCTGGGACATAAAGCACATTTATCAAGGTAAGCTCCTTGCCCGAAGTCATCTTCAAGATGACCGTGCCTTCCCCCTTGATGCTTGCGGTAGCTTTATTCCCCATATAAAGCTTTTCTTCACCCGACGCTTCCTTGAATGTAGAGAAAAGAGCCTTGTCTCCACAAACATGGCGGGTTGCACCCGTGTCAACGAACCATCCTTTTTGGGTTTTCACCCATCGCGTTGACTTCTTCAATCATAGCCGCTTCCTCGGTTATCATTGCAATCAGAGGCATACCATCCTCATCAACCATGTGCGCACGCTCACGCTTTGGTTTCTTGCATTGGTTAGCACGGTGCCCCGTCTCGTTACAGTTGTAACAAGTACCTTGGAAAGGCGCAGACTTCTTTTTCACAGCCCTCTTTTTAGGTCCAAGGTTGTTAACCTTTGCTTTCCCTTTGTTGTCCTTTTTACCCTTGCCTTTCTTGCCCTTTGAGGACTCCCCAACTTCCACCATGTTTGCCTTAGCCGAAGCTTGCAAAATGGTGCCTTTTGGGCCACCCTGTTGTCCTCTTCTATACGAAGACGGACGACAAGTTCCTCAATAGTCATTTCCTTTTGCTTGTGTTTAAGATAATTCTTAAAATCCAACCAAGCAGGAGGTAATTTCTCGATCATGGCTGCCACTTGAAACGTCTCGCTGAGTACCATACCCTCAGCGTGGATGTCATGAAGTATAATCTGTAACTCTTGGACTTGGTTCATAACAGTCTTGTTATCAACCATTATGAAGTCCAAGAAACGGGCGATAACAAATTTCTTTGTTCCCGCATCCTCCGTTTTGTACTTTTTATCCAAGGACTCCCATAATTCTTTGGAAGTCTTGATATTATAGTACACATTATACAGTGCATCCGAGAGACCGTTGAGAACATAGCCTCGACATATAAAGCCCGAGTGCTTCCACGCCTCTACCGCGCTCAGAGCCTGAGCATCGGTCTCCCCTTCCGCAGGTTGGGGAACGGTCTCCGTCAAGAACCTTGCAAGGTTCATGGTGGTCAAGTAGAAGAACATCTTCTGTTGCCACCTTTTGAAGTGGAGACCCGAGAACTTCTCAGGTCGTTCAGCATGATTCACCACTGTGGACGCTCCCACGGTGTTGGCAGGGGTACCGACAACAACGTTGACGTTGGTATTTTCAGTCGACATTCTGAAAAATTCCACAAAACCAAGTTAATAAATTTGTTAGAATAATAAATGTGCTGATTTATTATTTTACTAACAAAAACGACGAGTAACAAATTCAGCCTTGTAGCTTCTAAGTCCAACTTTGAAGACTACAAGAGAAGATCTTAGAACCCAAAGACGAAGAAGGAGTAGAAGAACAGAGTTCTGTTTTGACAAAGGCGCAACTTTGAATCAAAACAGAGAAAAAACTTTTTAAAACACAACCTGCTGTGAGAAAAAAAAATCACAGCAGAGAAGTTTGTGATTCTACACGAACGGTGTTTTAAAATTTGTTTTAAGATTGTAGGAATCCGTTCGTGTAAAAATAAATAAAATATTTTATTAACTTGAATTACAAGAACAAAAACAGAATTACAACTGAAAGTAAGTACAATTACAACTGGAAAAAGGGAAAAACAAAACAGAAAACACGAACAGAAAAACTGTTCTTAGCTAAGGATCGTGTTAGACACGGGTCCCTTAAAACAAATTTCGTGTCTCCCAGGAGAACACGTTTGTTTCCAGGATACAACAGCCGCAAGCAGTTGCACTGCCGGCCTTGACTTCAACCCGAAGGTGTACCTTGATTGCTTGAGAGAAGAAGATAAATTCAGGGAAGATTGTAAGTTGCTGTGTTAATTCGGTGTTTCTGATTCTGCAGCTGGAACCTCTATTTATACTGCAGATGAAGGTCGAAACTGAAAAACGAATTTAATGGAAGAATTAAACTGCATTAAACGTCTTCAATGCACCTTAATTCGTTATTAAATTCTCAGTCAACGCATTAACTACGTCAGTTTCGAATGCTGAAACATAACTGCACTGCATTAACTGCTGTTGTAAGCTTCTACGCGCACGCAAGTCACACTGGTGCGCACGCGCCCAGGTCTGCACGTTCCATGCGCGGTGCGTCCGTTTGGCTCACTGCCATGCGCGCGTGCGCCATACTCACTCAGGTCCATGCGCGCTTGCGCGTGTGTGCCATGTCACCTGTGAGCCTCTACGAGCATGCCACACAGTCGCGCCGTTTTGGCTCACTTTGGTGCGCCGCACACATCACATCAGGCCCATGCACCATGCGGGCAACCGCGCGCCTCCATGCCATGTGTACTCACGCGCGGACTGCCACGTCACGCGCCTCGAACCTTCTCATCACTTGGTCCTTGCAGCCTCTATGATCCAACACGCGCACGTGGTCAAAAATACAAAGGCGGCTCTCAAGCGGCTCGCGGCGATGCAAAGTGCGCCATCAAAGCACCACATTGCGCCTCATCGCCCATGCCACGCGCGCGCGCGTGTGCGAGTGCGGGTTAGGGTGCTCCGCACCCTTCGCGAGTACACTAGTGAGTGCTTCCATGAAACAATAAGGATGGAGAGTTCCCACTTAAATACCACTTTAAGTTCAATCTCTCATCCGATGTGGGACAAGGTGCCACTTTCCCACTTATTTCAGCATTCAAGTTTCAAACACCAAATTTTGAGCATCGATATCTCATTCATCTTAGCTCCGTTTTGGACGTGGTTTAGTTCGTTGCGAAGCTCTTCTGACATAGAACACAAACCTACAAATAAATATATAAAACCCTCTCATTTTATTATATTTATTTCTAGTCCAAAATAGGAAAAAATCATTTTCCTATATTTGTGAAAAATGCTATTTTCACAATTTTCCAACACCCCCTTCCAAACAAGATATCAACATTTCGTTATATCTAGTAATCTAAAATTTTGTTTATTCAACTTTAAACAGTTTCGTTATATCTAGTAATCTAAAATTTTGTTTATTCAACTTTAAACAATAATCAAGTAAAAAGATTTTGTCAACATTTTCTTGTTAAATAAACATAGGTATTATAAAACCGAAATGATGAAGTATTAAGAAGTATATTTTTTACAAACAAGAAGATCATTCATGTATATCAGTGTGTGACAATTTATTATTGAGAAAACATTTAAAAATCGTATCAAATTCTTCATCTCTCTTTATATATATGGTTCGGTTTTATATAACAATAGCTTAGTTAGATTAAATAAAATGTAAAGTGCTCTACACGTGTACTCTTCCACCATGTTCTTTTAAATGTTTTTTTAATTCTTTTGAGAAATAATGTGGACTTGGAGTTATGGAGTTGATGTCAGTTCTTTTTTATCCCTTTAAATCCAAATCTTTCAACCAATTTTGAGTTGATTTCTGTTTTGTATAACCAACCTTATATGATTAATGGCTATATAAGTTTTTTCTGAATAATTTTTATGTCATAGAAATTCAGCTTACGAACCTAAAAAATTGGAAAAAGGACCCCGAATTTTGATTTCGCTTTGGGCCTCTAAAATGCTTGGGCCGTCCCTGCTATGCGGTCATTGATACTTTTGATACTTGGTGAATCTTACGCTATATACTAGATTCTTGTGATGTTTAAATCTAGATTCTTGATACTTAATACTATGAGGCTTGACACTTAAAACAAGATACTTGATGCTTGATACTTGATACTTGGAAGACTAGACTCTTGACTCTTGATACTTTGGTGCTTGACTCTTGAGGCTCGTGAAACTTGAGACTTGGTTGAACGAGGGACTAGAGTCTTGTCACTGGAGGAAACTATGAAACTTAAAATCTATTGTGTTAAAGGATGTAATCTAGTCATGGATAATACGCAACGCTTAATCTAACTCGCAAAACGAATCAAAGACGGTTAAACAGAAAAGATGGGATTGACCGGATGACCATCCGATCGGATGACCATCCGATCGGATGACCATCCGATCGGATAGCCATCCGATCGAATAGCCAACCGATCTGAGTGCACACCGCCTTAACTCTCCTTCACACTATAAATAGGCCTGTCACATCAGTCCTTCACTGATGTGACAACCTTATCCGACCAACACGCACTCCCTCCCACTTTCAAGCACTTTTCTTCGATTTCTCGGTGATACCGGTACATTTTACACTAGATTCTTGTACATCTTTGATCTACACATCATTCTTCCCTTGATTCTCCTTTGAAATATCACTTCTCACCGTAAAATCCCCAAGATTCGAGCTCTTGAAGGTGATGTCATCACGGCGGTTGGTACTAAACTGCTGTGTGATGTCATTACGGTCAAGATCTAGCTCAGATCAAAGGAATTTCAGGTGTTTTTACACTAAATCTCAACTAAGTCTAGCTTTTGGTTAAACTTATGTTTATCTTCACCTTTTCTTAAACTTTTACTTAAAACGGTGAGATCCGGATCTAAACGGACTGTAAACTTAATTATTAGTCTGGAGTCGGCTTGGAAAGGGATTGTTACCGGAGAAGACGACCGGAGTACGGATTCTGACATAAGCACCATCACGGACAGACGACTGAACGGACTGGGGTGATTCCCACCCGATTAGATTGGCTACACCCTGATGTGTTTGCCGTTGTCTCAATACGTACCATGTCGTTGCCGTTTAAACAGGAACTTAGAAACTTTACAAGTTTAGGAACGAGACAAGGACAACCTTATCAAGTGGCAATCCGATCGGATAGCCATCCGATCGAACAACCATCCGATCAAGCGCAACTTGCCTCTTAACCCTAAACACTTTGAAACTCTGAATTCTTGATTATCGAACAAAAATCTGATCGGATAGCCATCCGATTGAACTGCCATCCGATCAGGTGACATGCCTTTTGAAGTCTTTCAACACTTATAAACTTTTTCAGAAACTGGAAATCATGACACTTGAAGCGAACGACCATTCGATCGAATGGCCATCCAAACGGATGACCATCCGATCGGATGACAATTCGTCTCTCACTCACAACAGTCACATCAATCGAATGGCAATCCGATCGGATAGCCAACCGATCGAACTGCCATCCGATCCAGCGGCAGACTTGACACTTTGCGCAATCTCGCTGTTTTACCCTACTCTTATCTGTTGTAATCTAATCAGGCTAAACCTAAAGAGCTCCCTTTGATCCAATAATAGTTAATCTATTAAGAAATCACTGCGAGTATACTTGATCCCTTTTTTTTTAAACTTTGGGATGCAACATGTATTCTATTAAACTATGACACTTGAGACTTTCGGGAACTAAACACTATCCTATGTGTATGTGAAACTTGTGATTCTTGTATTCTATTTGTGCTATGTGGACGTTTAATCCAGGGTGTGTAGTTCCACCTTAACAATAGTAGCGCTATAGGAGATGCACCTCCCCATTATTCTCGGGGGTAATGTTAGGAGGATTCTAGTTTTCCTTGAGACTTGGGAAAACAACAAAGCATCGGGATACTTGGTGTGACACCTGTGCCTCTGCGAACATCAAACAAATACCAAACCAATGAAATATTGTATTTCATACTTGGTATTTGTATAAATATGTGTATCTTTTGCACATATCAATTCTTGTTCGATTTCAAGCTTTAAATCGCTTTCTGGAAGGTTATACGCGCACTGATGCGCAAATATAACCAGTTTAATGCAACGAACACTCCGGAATAGTGAAATAGGCTTAACATACCTTAAATAACCTTTACATAACTTAGAAACAGGTTTTGGAGGGTTTGGTGTGGTGAAATCAAGTTTATTCGCTTACAGGGACTAATTTCGACAAACTATGAAAGTATGCCGATTTGTACTGTAACGAACATTATGGAACTTGATCATAAGTTAAAAATACCATAAATATCCTTTACATAGCTTAGAAAAAGGCTTTGAGGGGTTCGGTGTGCTAAAATAAACTTTTTGGTCATTCAGGGACTAAAAGCGTAAAAAAGTGCATAAGTTTGCATTTTCGCGCATATCTTACGTCCTGAATATATCCGGACATCCAAAAATTTATGTAATCATTAAAATATTTTATTTTAGTGATTGGCATGATAAAATTCCATTCGTCGCGTAATTTGGATCGTTTTTCGCATTCGTTCGTGTTTTGTCGTAATTAACCGAACAACGCAACCGTACGACCAAACGAACCGACATCCAAGATATTTTTGAGCATGTTTCATGTTCCCTATACTTTTACTTCATTTTAGAGCCTCTAAATGGGATTAACGGGGCTTAAACGTGTCAAAAATGCATCAAAAACCATGTTTTGCACATTCAGGGACCAAAATTGACTTTCTGCCATAGTTATCTTAGGAAGGGACCAAAATGAAAAATCTAAATTCCAACTTGTTCCAGCTGTTCCCCTCATTTGCACATGGTTTTAATGAAACTAGGGGCTCCCATGGTTTCACAAAACCATGGGCACATGTGTACGGATGAGATCGAAGCTCGTTTTACGATGAACGATCTTAACGGTTGTGCAAAAACTATATAAACCCCACCCCCTTTGCTCTCAAACTCACATTTGATCTGATTTTCATTCTCTAAGTTGAAGTCTTGCACTTCATAACTGAGAATAAATTGGATCAAACCTCCTTGGACCTTTTGTTAGTCCTCTTTCGTTCTTTTATGCATTTTTAGCGTGAAAGTCAAACTTTGTTTGACTTTCTGCATTGACCAGTTTATGGTCAATACGAAGTTCGTTTGAACTTCATAACGTGAGCATAATCATGATGGTTTTAGTCTCTTATGACTATACCTACTGATTACCACGTTATCTAGGCATAGTGGCGAGTCGTAGTTTCGGCCAAAATGTGTATTCTTGCGTATTTTGTAACCAAACTACTTTTAGGTATCAAAACCGTTTGTTTTGATACCAAACCTATTTTCTAACTTCGTTAAACATGTTTTAACATGTTTAGCTCGTCACTTTAGGTTTAGTGCTTATGTAGAGTCGCAAGTCAAGCGGTCTAAACAACCGCTTAGACTTTCGAACTAGACCCGTTTGGTCGATCATTAGGATCCAACCAAACATGTTTAGTGACCATAGTTGTATAGGAAATAACCTTCCGAGGTTATACCTTATGGTCACTTCGTTTAGTTAGTGGTATGATAGGTAATTTATATGCCTTAGGAAAATTATCAAAATGCCCTTTTTGCGCATAAATTCATTTTAAGCATATGTAACCTAAATTTTGACATCTAAACTGATTAGGTAACATTATTAGACATGTTAAGGCATATAATACTTTTCATAGGACTAGTTAGGCGTTCCGAATGCGTTTTACGCGAACGACGCGTTAAAGTAGCGTAACCTATCTTAACGAGTCGTAATGGGTCGTAAGCACTTAGCATAGGTTTCGTTTTAGTATGTAGGCTTTGTTAAACCATATTGCATGAGTTCTTACACTCATTTGGTTTACGAACCCTCATGCTACCCGATCCTCCGATTAGGTCCGTTTATTAACATAGTTACCTATATTAGGTGCCGTTTGATTCTGTGATCCCTCTAGCTTTGCTTGGTTGTTGTTCAAGACTTCTAAGCACCCTCAAGTGAGTACATAGTCCCCTCTTTTACTGTTTTTAAACGTTTTGGGGTGAAACACATGTGCCTACTTGTTACTTTCATGGTTTCCATGTTTTCATATCATATACTTGCTATGTTCATTAGTACACTATTAGTACATGATTTCATTATGTTTTGCTATGTATGTTCACTTAACATGCTAGCCCATTGTTTTACATTTTGAACTGCTTGAACCATTTGTAACCTTTGATTTATGAGAACCATTTGTAACCATTCAATGATGTGAACCATTTGTAACCATTCGATGTATCTGAACCATTGGGTTAGGGAAGTGATTAGGTAACGGGGCGGGTGTAATGTGTTAAAAGCATGGTGGATACGCCGCTGGTACTTCCTATATATAAGTGCTTTTAACACATTATATATCGTTGCGTTATCTAGATCACTTGGGTAAACGATTTTGAAATGATGTCACACAATGATGTTTTCTGAATAATATAAACCATACGAGTTTTATTAACGAGTTTCTACGAGATGTTTTACAATTTGATTTAATAAAACAAATGTTTTGGAGTTAAGAATCATGGCTACGAGATTTTATAAATTATATCCAACTTGATTTGAGTTGATTAATTACGTCGCAATACTATACTTTTCAAAATATGGTTTTTAAATAAGTATTGCAACATGTAAAACGAGCCATGAATCTGACACTCACATAAAACCTATGTACTCGCCGGTATTTTTATGCTGACGTATTTTCACATGTGTTTCAGATACTATAGTTGATGATGTTTGATGATGATACTTGTGTACGCTCACATAGGAATGGACGAGGCCTTAGTGACTTAATAACAATGAAAGTTTATTTGTTCCTGTTTTGTTTCTAATTCCAATGTAATGTAATACATTTAATTCAATAAAACAAAACTGTTTAATCCATGGTTGTGAAACAATGATTCTGTTACAACACTCCCCGACGTTTCCGCCATGTTTTGTTGTTTTAACGTGGACGGGGTGTGATAGAAAAGTTGGTATCAGAGCCAATGGTTATAGGGAATTAGGTTATTAGTAATGCTTTTGCCACACCCCCAAAATACCACGTGCGGAAACCCCCGCGAGGCGTGTGACATACCAGGATCCAAGCCACCAATCACATTGAACTCATAATTATAATTAAATAAAACTTCCATTTATTAACATAAAGCGTTACAAACGTTACATATCATTCATTGTGTACAGCGGAAGCATAAATCATTTGTTAAGTGTTTAGTAAACCAAGAGTACATAAACCATTGTGCTTGTATTGAGATTCCATGTATCTCGACCCATGACCACTCCAGCTTCCCAGACAGCAAGTTCCAACAATATGCACCTAAAGGCCTGCAAGGCATGTAACAACGAATCAACAACAAAGTTGAGTGAGTTCACAGTTGGTTGTTTAGTTTTACAAGTTTGTTTTGAAAACCATAAGTTGTTTCGTAAACCACGAGTTAACCAGTATCTTTGTTTCCCAATCCATATCCATAACCAGTGGGGGCTTCCCCATGTGAACCACTAGACCGTTACCATATCGACAACTGACGAAAGTAAGTTGTGCCCTAAGTCAATGTCTATCATCATTGACCGAGTGCCCAGATCCATTAGTACACGCCCGTCCTACCGGCACGGTGTGAGGCTTGTCAACCCTAATAGCCCTATCAACTAATGACCCGCTCGCCATTTGCCCGGCGGTTAAGTTGATATAAAAATGAGGGACTTCATGATAGAGCTTTGTCTAGTAAGTTTAAGGTTGTTGTCCTACCCAAGGAGGACGAACGTACGTATTCTACCCAAGGAGAATAAGCATGATTAACATTGGCATCCTACCCATGGAGGATGGAGGTACATATCCTATCCAAGGAGGATATGTAGGTTCCGTTTTAATTCTTTAACCCATTCCCAACCACCGGGAATCCCATGCCTTAGAAAGTGTGTGAACTCACCTTGGTTTGCTCGGTATGATTAATTACTTGTTTACCGTTGGACACCCAAATCCTAATTTGGTTCCAATAACAGTCAGTTTTATATACCCATAATTCACATATTCTTTGCACATATTTCTCAAGTAATAAGCAAGTATAACACATATCGAATGATTCGGCTTATACTCAAATAAACATGCAAATACAAATAGTATCCAACAAGCATTTAGGTTACAAGCACCTTCGTATTACAAGCATTTTAGGCTAACAATAACTAGACGATCCATTACATTGTTCATGATGGTGTGCGGCCCAATTGGTCCCGGCCCAACTATCCATTAAAACCCCAAGCAAAGTTGTGTGTGCAGCCCACTGGGAAGCGGCCCACCCCGTGTGTGTGTGTTGCCCAGTTTGTGCGGCCCAGACTAAATGTTTAGTCCAAAAGCAGCGTGTAATGTAGCAAAGGTGTGCGACTACGTTACGTGTGTTAATAATGTGCAATTTATCATTTAACCTATCCCCTTAAATCAAGGTTTTCTGCTACACATCATATCCATTATTTCCCAGATTTGTTGCAACATCAATCATTCTCAACACCCTAAACCAAGTTGTAGCATTTCTAGTATCATTAATCATCAAATCATCAAATCATCACAATAACACACTAATCATTTGGGCCACATACGACTTCGTATTACAGCCACACAAGATAAACAATGACCTAACAGCCCATTACTACGGTTCTATAAACATGCGGCCCAATAGATTTCCAGGCATGCTCAGGACGTGTGCGGCTCCCAAAACCCATGGTCCACCCGCTGGATGTGCAGCCCACTCGCACATGGCCCAAACTAATAATCAATTTCCCAAACATACAATTACAGTCCTCTACCGGTTCCTATGCACCTCTAATTGTCTGTTCAACAACATATAAAATCAAATCATTATTGCATGTGAAGCAATAGCAAGGTTGGTCAGCCATTTACTTGAGTGACCCAATCAAATAAAAGGTCCAATTAGCATTTTATAACCTGCTGTTGTGTGGTCCCATGGTAGTTTGAATCCATTCAATTGATGTCAACCATTTATTAAGTTGATTTGATCAATCAAATCGGTTTACATGCATCACGTGAAAAGGGCATTGAATAGTGTGTACACACATGTAGTTAAAAAAGAGATTCACATGTAGTTACAAAAGAGATTCAGTCCAATCACAATTAAAATAACATAATCATTATTCAATCGACATCACCTACCATACAACCTTAGGATTTAACATTGAACCCCATATTCATCTCTAATGATTATGTCACAATTATAAACATTCGACCAAGTCAAACTAACTAAATTCTATAATATGCATAACTGGACTAATAATTCGATGAGTAGCATCTACATATTAATTAACATACATGCTTTGACTAGTAAATCCCAAGAAATAGTTTCATATTATCTAATAACCATGCAACACATTCAAGAAGTTAAACACACCCAAATAATCTACAAATATTATGCTAGACATACCCGAATATAGGAGAGGATAAGGGTTTCGGGTGATGATGATCCGAATGTTGCCGTCGTTCGGAAGAGGGGGAAAAAGGTTTTAGGGTTTGCAATATGGCAAAGGGTTGTGCACACACTCATGTTCACGTATACCTAAAGAAAAGGAGGTTTGGACCGAGTTTAATTACAATGATGGGTTTGGTTTGTAAACTTTAAATGGTTCATAATTTCAACAGTTCATTATTTAACCAAGTAACACAATACACCAATTTATAAATCAAATAACAGGGTGCACATATTACAACGTAACGAATTATGAAGACACAGCTGTGAGGGAGACCTTGAAGACTCGAGTTGTCACATCATCCCCAACTTGAAAGAAATTTCGTCCCGAAATTTAGCACGTAGTTACTGAGGAAGCTAGTTAGGTTGCATGGTTTCCTGGTTTTCCTGGGGTGTCACATCATCCCCCCGTTGGTTCAGCCTCAGTAGTGGTTTCATTATTCTCGAACAACTGGGGATATTTGTGTTTCATTTGGTCTTCTCATTCCCAGGTAAACTCTGGGCCATGACGGGAGTTCCAACGAACTCGAACAATAGGTATCCTGGTGCGTTTGAGAATCTTGACATACCGGTCCAAGATTTCAACTGGTTCTTCGACAAATCGCAACTGATCATCGATGGTGAGCTCCTTGAAAGGAACTGTGAGGGTTTCATCTGACAGACACTTCTTCAGTGTCACACCCCGACCGCGTAAAACAACAAATCGCGGCGGAAACATCGGGGCGTGTTGCAACAGAATTAATGTTTCATAACCATGGATACCAAAAAGTGTTTCGTTTTATTTAAACATTGAACAATTACATTGTCTGGAAATCTAAATACACAATTTAAACATAGTCTATCATTGTTATTGAGTCACTAAGGCATCGTCCAGTCCTATGTGAGCATGCATCCTATCAATCGATATCATTCAACAATACCTGAAACATATGTGAAAACGAGGTCAGCAAAGAAATGCTGGCGAATACATTGGTTTTGTAGGAGTGTCGAAATCATGGCTAGTTTAGATGTTGCAATACTTTATTTAAAAACCTTGTTTTGAAAAAGAGTTTAATATTGCAACTTAATTAACCAACTCAAATCAAGCGGGTTATAGTTTATAAAACCTCGCCATGACTCTTAACCCAAAAACATTTGTTTTAGTAAAGCAAATTGTAAAACATTTCGAAATAAATCGTTAATAAAACTTGTTAATAAATCTCGTGAAAAAGTCGTATAGTTTATATCATATCGAAAACCTCGCTTGTGTGACATTGTTTGAAAATCGTTTACCCAAGTGAACTAAATAACGCCACGGTATGTAATGCGATGAAAACACTTATATATAGGAAGTACCAGCGGCGTATCCACCATGCTTTCATCACGTTACGCCCGTCCCGTTATCTAATCACCTAACCAAAAACCAATCGTATGTCGCTTTGAAACCAATCGTTTATCCAATCGTTAAAACATCGTGTGAAAACCAATCGTTTACCCAATCGTTAAAACATCGTGTGAAACCCAATCGTTTACCCAATCGTTAAATTCGTTTTAGGTCGTGAAACTACTTATGTGGTCGTCTCGCTAATAACATTCAAACCTTCGTGACTCATCAATCGTCGCTTCTCGTTTTCGTCGCTTCTCGTTTTCGCATTAACAAACCTCCATAGGGTAAGTTAATGATTTCAGATTCAGTCGCTACCCACCACACCCACACATAACCACGGGTGTAGTAAATAACGGGATTAGTCAGATCCTATGGTACCATAACCTAATACTGGTCGGCTTGATCATTGCTAATGAATGTCATTTGGTTATGTAACCATAACCAACAAGTTTGTTCACTTTTTTAAATCGTTATTAGTTTTGTATAAATCGTCTTAATTGTTTTTGAAACCATTTGTTATCACATCGAAAACATTTAGCACATATGAGTCACCCCAAAACAATTGAAAGCAATAAAATAGGGGAATAATGTACTCGCCTGAGAATGCTTAGAGATCTTGAACAACAACCAAGCAAAGCTAGAGGGAGCACGGAATCAATCGGCAGTCTAAAACCATATAAATAAACCGGACCTAAATCGGGAGATCGGATAGGATGAGGCTTGGTAAACCAAACGAGTTTTGGAACTCATATGATATGGTTTAACAAGGCCTACATACTACATTGAGACTAACCTAAGTGATTTCGACCCATCGCGACCTATTAAGGTAGCTTACGCTACTTTAACGCGTCGTGCGCGTGAAACGCGTTCGGACCGTCTAACTAGTCCTATGACAAGTGTTATATGCCTAAACATGTTACAAAATCAGTCATGTGACAAAAGTTTAGGTTACATATGCTTAATTACCAATTATACATGAAAAGGGTATTCTGGTAATTTACCTAAGGCATATAAACTACCTATCATACAACTACTCAAACGATGTAACCATAGGGTATAACCTCGAAAGGTTATTCCCTACCTACTATGGTCACCTAATGTATTTGGTCGGATCCTAAAGATCGACCAAATGGGTCGAGTTCGAAGGTATAGGCGATTTATTAGATCGCCTACCCTACGACCCTAGACAACGTGGTAATCAGTGGGCATAGTCCCAAGGGACTATGACCAACATGATTACACTCACGTTGCGAAGTTCAAACGAACTTCGCATTGACCATTACCGGTCAACGCTGAAAGTCAAACAAAGTTTGACTTTCTGACTCGAAAAGCAATAAAATAAGGAAAAGAACGAAAGAATACTTACGAAGGGTCCCCGAATGCTAATCTCGATCCAAGAATCTCAGGTATGAAACAATGGTTTCAACTTAGAGTTCCTAAGATCAAGATTCTAGTGATTTTAGCTATGGAATGGGTTGGGTATTTATAGGAATACCCGAACCGTTAGGATCGTTTCATGTAAAACGTGCCATGATCCAAAGCGTACACTTGTCGGAACCTTATGGTGGCTGAAAATGGTTCTTATCCGCTGACTAGACGATTGAGAACTTGTGGTTGAGAATCGAACAGTTGGGACCTGCTGTTAAAAACATTGGATCTGGTCTGGGAGTTGCTTTACGGACCTCAAGGTCATTGATGTTGAGGTCCGTAAGCTTAAGTTTGGCAGAATTACAGTTTTGGTCCCTGCAGTGCATATAAGGCATTTCTGACACGTTTAAGGCCCGTTAACCCCATTTCAAAGCTCTAAAATGAAGTTAAAGTATAGGGAACTTAAAATGTGCTAAAAAATATCTCGGATGTCGGTTCGTTTGGCCGTACGAACGCGATGTTCGCTTAATTACGACGGAATGCGCATAAGCGCGAAAAACGATCCAAATGACGAAACGAATGGATTTTTCTTATGCTGAACACTAAAATAAAATGTTTTAGTGCTTACATAAATTTTTGGATGTCCGGATGTATTCAGAACGTGAGTTATGCGCGAAAATGCAAACTTGTGCACTTTTTGACACTTTTAGTCCCTGAATGACACAAAAGTTTATTTTAGCATACCGAACACCTCAAAGCCTATTTCTAAGATATGTGAAGGATATTTATGGTATGTTTAACTTATGGTCATGTTCCGGAATGTCTGTTACAGTTCAAATTGGCATACTTTCGCAGTTTGTCAAGTTTAGTCCCTGTAAGCGAATTAACTTGATTTTGCAATACCAAAGCCTTCAAAACTTATTTCTAAGTTATGTAAAGGTTATTTAAGGTATGTTAAGACTATTTCACTATTCCAGAGTGTTCGTTGCATTAAACTGGTTATATTTACGCATTGGTGCGCGTATAACCTTCCAGAAAGCGATTTAGAGTTTGAAATCGAATAAGAATCGATATGTGCAAATGATACACATATTAATACAAATCCAAAGTATGAAATACAATATTTCATTGGTTCGGTATTTGTTTGATGGCCGTGGAGGCACAGGTGTTACAGTCTCCCCTACTTCAGGAAATTTCGTCCCGAAATTTATTTAGAGGAAACTTGTGAGAGTTTGAAAACATGAAGTTGAAAAGATAAAACAACGCTGGTTAGGGTTCTGAACTTCTAGTAACTTTAATAACATCATAATTGCAATGTAAGAGGGATACTTATATACAAGTATATAAAGCGTCATTGGTGCGTCCACCGTACCTCCATTACATCGTTCTTATTTTGTTATTGTTGTCACTATCGGTTCTTACACATGCTAAATCTTACTGTGGTTTCTGCGCACGGAATTTCATAGTTATGTATGCATCCATAACTACGTACTTCCTTGCATAGTCCACACAGTGCATTTGATAATGTGTAGGGTAAAACCAAATGAACAATCCTGTGATGAGTGTAACTAGACCGCCATTGAGTCCTTTTAATTAAATCAATAAATGATCTAAATAGACTATCAAGGAGTCTGTTCAGCTACATCACTAGATGCCATTCTTTAACCAAATTGTGAATCAATCTTTTTGACTAGACCACCAAAAGGGTCTCTTATGAATCATGGAATGGTACTATATAACCCAAGGGTCTTAACTACTACGTAGAAGCCCATAAGGATTTAAGGTAGTATCTTTTTGAAAATCCTACTATGAATCCCTCATATGAAGATATGAAAGATTCTATGAGGATTTGAAAATCGGATCACACAAAAACATAGAGGAGAACACATAACACATAACCACATAATCGCATAATCGCTTATTCGTATAATCGTTTAATCGTATAATCGTTTAATCGTATACTCGTTTAATCGTATAATCGTTTAATCGAATACTCGTTTAATCGTATAATCGTTTAATTTGTTATCTTTGGACATGGGTATTTAAAGCATACTAGGAATCCAATCCGTGGATTTCATTGGGCACTTTAAATATTTTCAAGAATCTAACTATGAAGATAGGAAGATCTTAAAAGGAATTCGGTTTGTCCTAATTGAGTTGTAATGTACATTTTAAGGTGTACAAGGAATTCAATCAGGGCTCCGATATCAACGAAGGTGTTGATCATGGTCGGCTCGGGACATGAATAGACCAAGATGTCATCAATAACAAAAATGACGAACTGATCCAAATAAGGCTTGCAGACTTTATTTATTAAGTCCATGAAGATGGCTGGAGCATTTGTCAACCCAAAAGGCATGACTGTAAACTCGTAATGGCCATACTTCGTGCTGAAAGCCGTTTTGGGAATATCTTCTTTGAGAATACGAAGTTGATGATACCCAGAACGCAAATCGATCTTGGAAAACTCTGTAGTTGATCGGAGAAATCGTTGATTTAAGGTAAGGGATATTGATTCTTGATGGTAAGCTTATCGAGCTTACGATAATCGATACTCATTTGAAAAGATCCATCTTTCTTTTCACAAAGAGGACAGGAGTTCCCCAAGGTGAAAAGTTCAGACGGATGAATCCTTTATCAGACAACTATTGAAGCTGTTTTGATAATTCTTGCATCTCAAACGGTGCAAGACGATAAGATACTTTAGATTTAAAAGAAACAAGCGTTTGAGGTTCTTAGGGAGATCACAAGTGATCATAAAAATGACAGAACCACACGAGTAGTTTTGTCTTTGTGTTGACATCATAAGGTTGGATCAAACATTCATACAATTGCATTAGTTAAAAATAAAAACCACAAATTTTTATTTATATAACAACCGCATTGTCTTTAAATGTTACAAGATAACAACCAGAGGAAATCACAAAATACTAAAAGTTCACTCCTTCATCATCGATTGCCTCATTGATGTTAAACACTCGACCACGTGCTGGATTCACACTGACGTTGACGTTCGCATTCGGGTTTGCGTTAGCATTTGCATTCCCCAGTCTCGGGCAGTTGGGGCGGAAGTGACCAATCTCCCCGCAGTTGAAACATGAACCCAGTGGAAATCTCGCAGCATTCCCTTGAACCGGAGCTTGAACCTGAACAGCTTGATTTTGTCCCAGACGACAAATATTGGCCAAATGCCCAAGTCTACCACATGTTGTGCATTTCTTGCAACCTTGTTGTGCAACGTGATGACCGTTGCAACGGGCACAATGTGGTGCGGTACCAGCATATGCCTTCTTTGCATGTGGCTGAGCCGGTAGGTTCTGCAAGTTCTGAGCAGTCTGTGCTGTAACAGCAAAATTTTGGGCACCCTTCCGCTTCTTCGATTTCTTCGAAGTCTCACCTTCCTTACCCTTCTTGTTTTGATCTTTCTTGCTATCCTCCTTGTCAGACCCCTGCTTCTTACCCTTGTCACCCTTTCTGTGTAGTTTATTCTTCCGAATCTGCGACTCAGTTAATGTCGCAGCTAACTCGATCGCCTGACGAAGTGTGGTAGGGCTACTACCAGTAAGGATGTCTTGTACCGAGTCAGGTAGGCCGTCAATGTACCTTTCGATAGCCTTGTCGAGTGGGGTAACCATTGTCGGGCAAAGCAGACTCAACTCCTCAAACCTATCAGTATACGCCCTGTGCTCACCACTATCTTGCTTCAACTCATCAAATTCCTTCTCCAAAGCTCGCTGCTCATGACGAGGACAGAATTCCCTCATCATAAGGGCCCTAAGTTCAGCCCACGTCTGTGCTAGAGCAACTTCTGCACCACGATCCCTCATAACCCCATTCCACCATGTGAGAGCCCTCTTCTGAAACACACTCGAAGAAAACTCGACCCTACGATTGTCAGGACACTGCACGTGGCGGAAAGTATTCTCAATGCTCTCGAACCATTGAAGAAGCCCAATCGCTCCTTCAGAACCACTAAACTTGAGTGGTTTAGCCTGGTTAAAATCCTTGTATTTACACTGTGCGTTATTGTTATTGTTATTATTGCCGTTGTTGTATATCTCGTGGACTTGGGTTACAACCCCGGGGAGCACAGCAGCCACCTGCTGAGAGATCAGAGCTGCGAGTTCTTCAATAGTGAAAGTCCGAGCATCGGTTCGATCATCGTGTCGAGGAGGCATTGTCTAAAAGAGGAAACATGAAATGAACGAGTGAGAGAATTAGACGAAAAGAATGAGATGAACAAATCTGATGAAAGCAAGGATAGTGGTCATTTGTTTGTTACTACAAAGCAACAAACGACACACAGAACTAATCAAAGTAAATGGGTAAAAATAATGTATCACGAAGACATGCTCGCCTATAAGTGAACACTCATCCCAAGAATTCCCAGGTAAGCACAACTGGTCTCGCGTCTGATGAGATGTATACGAAGTGCTTGCCTAGACAGAAAACCCAGAATACAGGCACTCACTCTTCCAGTTTGCACGTGTTCACATTATTTAGACTCAAACTTTGACGAGATTTTGAAAACTTAAAGGGGTTCAAAACCATATAACAGAGGGTTCAAAACCTTGTAATCAATCATCCTAGAACAGATGATTAGTTTTCAAAGCGGATTCGAAAATTGTGTTCTTGTTGTGGTTGTCACCTAAGGATAAGTGACGGTATTGTTTTATGACTAAACGCAAGTAAACTCGCGTTAGGGTCCTAAGAAGGTTATAGACTAGGTCAAAGCATTACTAATTACTAATAACCTAATTCCCTATAACCATCAGCTCTGATACCATCTTTTCTGTCACACCCCGACCGCGTAAAACAACAAATCGCGGCGGAAACATCGGGGCGTGTTGCAACAGAATTAATGTTTCATAACCATGGATACCAAAAAGTGTTTCGTTTTATTTAAACATTGAACAATTACATTGTCTGGAAATCTAAATACACAATTTAAACATAGTCTATCATTGTTATTGAGTCACTAAGGCATCGTCCAGTCCTATGTGAGCATGCATCCTATCAATCGATATCATTCAACAATACCTGAAACATATGTGAAAACGAGGTCAGCAAAGAAATGCTGGCGAATACATTGGTTTTGTAGGAGTGTCGAAATCATGGCTAGTTTAGATGTTGCAATACTTTATTTAAAAACCTTGTTTTGAAAAAGAGTTTAATATTGCAACTTAATTAACCAACTCAAATCAAGCGGGTTATAGTTTATAAAACCTCGCCATGACTCTTAACCCAAAAACATTTGTTTTAGTAAAGCAAATTGTAAAACATTTCGAAATAAATCGTTAATAAAACTTGTTAATAAATCTCGTGAAAAAGTCGTATAGTTTATATCATATCGAAAACCTCGCTTGTGTGACATTGTTTGAAAATCGTTTACCCAAGTGAACTAAATAACGCCACGGTATGTAATGCGATGAAAACACTTATATATAGGAAGTACCAGCGGCGTATCCACCATGCTTTCATCACGTTACGCCCGTCCCGTTATCTAATCACCTAACCAAAAACCAATCGTATGTCGCTTTGAAACCAATCGTTTATCCAATCGTTAAAACATCGTGTGAAAACCAATCGTTTACCCAATCGTTAAAACATCGTGTGAAACCCAATCGTTTACCCAATCGTTAAATTCGTTTTAGGTCGTGAAACTACTTATGTGGTCGTCTCGCTAATAACATTCAAACCTTCGTGACTCATCAATCGTCGCTTCTCGTTTTCGTCGCCTCTCGTTTTCGTCGCTTCTCGTTTTCGCATTAACAAACCTCCATAGGGTAAGTTAATGATTTCAGATTCAGTCGCTACCCACCACACCCACACATAACCACGGGTGTAGTAAATAACGGGATTAGTCAGATCCTATGGTACCATAACCTAATACTGGTCGGCTTGATCATTGCTAATGAATGTCATTTGGTTATGTAACCATAACCAACAAGTTTGTTCACTTTTTTAAATCGTTATTAGTTTTGTATAAATCGTCTTAATCGTTTTTGAAACCATTTGTTATCACATCGAAAACATTTAGCACATATGAGTCACCCCAAAACAATTGAAAGCAGTAAAATAGGGGAATAATGTACTCGCCTGAGAATGCTTAGAGATCTTGAACAACAACCAAGCAAAGCTAGAGGGAGCACGGAATCAATCGGCAGTCTAAAACCATATAAATAAACCGGACCTAAATCGGGAGATCGGATAGGATGAGGCTTGGTAAACCAAACGAGTTTTGGAACTCATATGATATGGTTTAACAAGGCCTACATACTACATTGAGACTAACCTAAGTGATTTCGACCCATCGCGACCTATTAAGGTAGCTTACGCTACTTTAACGCGTCGTGCGCGTGAAACGCGTTCGGACCGTCTAACTAGTCCTATGACAAGTGTTATATGCCTAAACATGTTACATAATCAGTCATGTGACAAAAGTTTAGGTTACATATGCTTAATTACCAATTATACATGAAAAGGGTATTCTGGTAATTTACCTAAGGCATATAAACTACCTATCATACAACTACTCAAACGATGTGACCATAGGGTATAACCTCGAAAGGTTATTCCCTACCTACTATGGTCACCTAATGTATTTGGTCGGATCCTAAAGATCGACCAAATGGGTCGAGTTTGAAGGTATAGGCGATTTATTAGATCGCCTACCCTATGACCCTAGACAACGTGGTAATCAGTGGGCATAGTCCCAAGGGACTATGACCAACGTGATTACACTCACGTTGCGAAGTTCAAACGAACTTCGCATTGACCATTACTGGTCAACGCTGAAAGTCAAACAAAGTTTGACTTTCTGACTCGAAAAGCAATAAAATAAGGAAAAGAACGAAAGAATACTTACGAAGGGTCCCCGAATGCTAATCTCGATCCAAGAATCTCAGGTATGAAACAATGGTTTCAACTTAGAGTTCCTAAGATCAAGATTCTAGTGATTTTAGCTATGGAATGGGTTGGGTATTTATAGGAATACCCGAACCGTTAGGATCGTTTCATGTAAAACGTGCCATGATCCAAAGCGTACACTTGTCGGAACCTTATGGTGGCTGAAAATGGTTCTTATCCGCTGACTAGACGATTGAGAACTTGTGGTTGAGAATCGAACAGCTGGGACCTGCTGTTAAAAACATTGGATCTGGTCTGGGAGTTGCTTTACGGACCTCAAGGTCATTGATGTTGAGGTCCGTAAGCTTAAGTTTGGCAGAATTACAGTTTTGGTCCCTGCAGTGCATATAAGGCATTTCTGACACGTTTAAGGCCCGTTAACCCCATTTCAAAGCTCTAAAATGAAGTTAAAGTATAGGGAACTTAAAATGTGCTCAAAAATATCTCGGATGTCGGTTCGTTTGGCCGTACGAACGCGATGTTCGCTTAATTACGACGGAATGCGCATAAGTGCGAAAAACGATCCAAATGACGAAACGAATGGATTTTTCTTATGCCGAACACTAAAATAAAATGTTTTAGTGCTTACATAAATTTTTGGATGTTCGGATGTATTCAGAACGTGAGTTATGCGCGAAAATGCAAACTTGTGCACTTTTTGACACTTTTAGTCCCTGAATGACACAAAAGTTTATTTTAGCATACCGAACACCTCAAAGCCTATTTCTAAGCTATGTGAAGGATATTTATGGTATGTTTAACTTATGGTCATGTTCCGGAATGTCTGTTACAGTTCAAATTGGCATACTTTCGCAGTTTGTCAAGTTTAGTCCCTGTAAGCGAATTAACTTGATTTTGCAATACCAAAGCCTTCAAAACTTATTTCTAAGTTATGTAAAGGTTATTTAAGGTATGTTAAGCCTATTTCACTATTCCGGAGTGTTCGTTGCATTAAACTGGTTATATTTACGCATTGGTGCGCGTATAACCTTCCAGAAAGCGATTTAGAGTTTGAAATCGAATAAGAATCGATATGTGCAAATGATACACATATTAATACAAATCCAAAGTATGAAATACAATATTTCATTGGTTCGGTATTTGTTTGATGGCCGTGGAGGCACAGGTGTTACATTCAGATTCGACACATGGAATACGTTGTGAACTCCACTGAGTTCTTCGGGTAGATTCAACCTGTAGGCCACCTTGCCAATTCTCTCAGTGATTTCGAAAGGTCCAACATATCGCGGGTTGAGTTTGCCTCATTTACCAAAATGAACTACACCTTTCCAAGGTAAGACTTTAAGTAACACTCGATCCCCAACCTGGAACTCGAGTGGTTTCCTGCGCTTATCAGCGTAGCTTTTCTGACGGTCACGAGCTGCCGCCATTTGTTGTTGTATCTGAGCAATCTTCTCTGTTGTGTCTACAACGAGCTCTGGGCCAGTGATTTGGCTGTTTCCAACCTCTGCCCAACAAAGAGGTGATCGGCACTTCCGTTCGCACAAGGCCTCGAACGGAGTAGCATGGATGCTGGTGTGGTAACTGTTGTTATACGAAAACCCCACAAAAGGTAGATGCCGCTCCCAGCTGTTACCAAAGTCGATTTACACATGCTCGAAGCATGTCTTCAAGATTTTGGATGGTGCATTCAGTCTGCCCATTCGTCTGCGGATGATATGTTGTGCTCATGTCTAGACGTGAGCTAGAGGATTTGTGCATCACTTGCCACAAATCAGATGCAAATCGTGGGTCGCGATCAGAGATAATGGAGGTTGGCACCCCGTGCCTAGCAACCACTTCTTTCAGGTAGATGACTGCAAGTGTAGAAAACTCATCATTTTCCTTGATGGCTAGAAAGTGTGCTGGTTACGTGAGGCAATCAATGATCATCCAGGTGATATTGTTTTCGTTTCGAGTTCTAGGTAGCCCAGTGACAAAATCCATGGCAGTCTATTCTCGTTTCCATATAGGTGTTTCTGGTTGATAACACTTCCCCTTGACTTTCCCACAAGTCAAACATCATTCCCATACCTAGCTAGGTGGGCCTTCATGCCCGATTACCAGTACAAGCTTTATAAATCCTAATGCCTCTCATCAAAACCTAGACGACTAGAATATCGAAGCTAGTGCTTTACTCAACACGAGTTCCCTACAGTTTCCGTATAATGAGACCCACATTTGTTCCATGAGGTAACGAGTATCGTCTGACCTGCCAAGGTTGCTTCCCCATGCCCCGCATGGGTTCAACTTGTAAATTCCCTTCCATTAGTTCTCCAGTTTGAACAGGGCGAGTCGAATCAGGTAATTTAGAGTCGATAGTGAGCTGCAAAGCTCGTGTACGTTCAAGTTCCCTGGTTGTAATCATCCTAAAGTTCCCTCCAGTGATTCCATTAAGTGGTTTAGCTCTGTCGAAGCCAAGGTACATGGGAGGCCCTTGTGATCGGTCTAAATGACGCATCTGGTACCGTCCAAGTAATGCCTCCATCTAAAAATCCCAAGACCACGGTTTTCACCGCCAATTGTGTGTCATGCAGTTCCTCTTTGTCACTCCATCACGTAAGTCATCACTCTCTCGTGTTGCGTCGGTGTATAACTGGGACTCTGATTCGGACCATCATGGTATACCACTAAATCACCCGCACCCTTGGGTAAAGACGATGCTCAGCGCATTGTAGAGTTGGAATTCGAAAGCTGAAAAGACGTCCTCCTGTTTCGTCTTTCATAAACACAGCACCCTACTGTGCTAAAGAGATTTAAGCTGCGGGACCTTCGTAAATCCTGTGATTAATCTGCGATAATATCAAGCGGGTCCAAGAAATTGTTGTACCCTCGAATGAATCTTTGGTGTCGATCAGTTTCCAACCAAAACGGGTCTTAGCGAGATCTACGTACATTCCCATTTTGTTGGTTATATGACCCAAAAGGTACCTCTCGAAACCAGAAGTTACTTTTATCAAGACTTCGCGCGGTGTGGCTCCTCCCTCAGGAGCTCTCAAATAAAATACAAAGCTGTCCATGATGTTCTTTTCTCCTAGAAGGAATTCAAATCATCATCCAATAGCATGGTCGGTTCACATGATCCATAAAGCTGCTGGTATGTTGATTACCCCAAGGGTCATGGAATACAAAGTCGTATGGCCGAATTATGTCAGATAAGACGCTTTAAAACATCCTCCCCTTGGACTTCCATCTGGTAATAGTCCGCTCGTAAATCAACCCTCGAATGAAAGCTCGTCCCTTGCAACTAGTCGACAGGTTGTCAGTACATGGTCGAGGCAAACGGTTCTCAACTATCGCCATGATGAGTTCTTGATAATTAGTACACACACAAAAAGACTTATCTTCACAGATATAACTGGGGCTTCCCAAAGCAAGAACTAGGTCCGCCAAAACTCCTGTCCAGCAATTCTCATAGTAGCTTATACAGTTCTTGCAACCCTCCTGGTGCAAAACGGTTGGAGTACGAGTATTCAGAGCTACCTCTGGCATGAGATCAACTGAGGTTCCGACTAACAGTTGTGGAAGTAAATCTGAAAGTTCCTCGAATGGCACACTGAGATGTGTCACAAACAATTGGTGGATCCTCGATCCTATTTTCCTTAGTCTTATCATCAGAAACGGTTGCTAGCATAGCGGGGTCATCCCTCCATAGATACTTCTGGGCCTTCATAGCTGGACTGGCGCTAACCCTTGCACCTCTCTGACACTTTAGAACAGGCAATGGTCCTCCACTAGGCGTCGCTAAGAACGCCTATGCCACCATGTTATTACAATCCTGGCGTCGCCCACGCCAATCCTAAATGCCCCCTCCATGAGGCATCATTTCCCGTGTGGTTGTACTTGTTGCGAGGATTTCCAGTACGGCCGTCGTTTCCTTGGTTGCTGTCTTCTTAACTTAACCACGGCCAATCCTTGTTGTAGGCACCACTATTTCCATACTGTAGGCTAGGGTTACGAATACCTTGTTGTCGTTGTGACTGTTGCTCCCAATGTCGTTGCTCGAAACGAAGCCCTACGATCCTTCACCATCAAAGTCCATCTTTTCACATTCTGAGCCACATCCTAAAGTGCTACTCACTGTGCTGGCAGTTACACATTCCACATTATAGTCGATCGTCATTGCTTATGTCCTGATTGATTCGTAAGGGTTGACTCCCATGAGTCACTGACAAGGGTTAGGGATTCGAATGAAATCAATCCGCTGACGTTCGTTGCCGGTAGTTGGGGTCGTCCAAATACTTAGGTTGGTAAAGTACTACGCTCATCCGCTTGTTCATCGATGTTGAAAGTTGTTCGGGTAATACACGGTCTGTTATGAGAGTGTTGCAGAAGTGATCACACTTTGGGATCCAAGACGTCAATATGTTAAGTTCCAGCAAGTGAAGAAAGGTGAGAAAGATATCGATCCATCATTCGACGCTACGACATCCAACACATGGACGTTCGTATAAGCACCTAACATTCTACGTGGTTCGCTGAGTTCAGATGGGTGTTCAGGTAACATTCGATAGCATCGAGATTCGAAGGGATCCAAAGATGAATGAAAAGTTCACGTTCGAGTAGGGGACAATTACTGCTATGACCCCTATAGGTTTGTTATGTTTCACATTGATCAAATGACGGAACGGAACCCCTTTTCCGCATGTTAAGCCTCACTGGGACTCACATGCACCCCACATTATTATTATGTGTGCACCCACAATAATATTGTGATTTGCATGCTCATCTCAGCTCCTCTTAACTCATGTCAAATGGTTCCTCAAACTCGAGTAGCAAACAAAAAGTATCACGAAGCGTAAGCCTTGAAGGTTTAGGGAAATACCACCCTATCAGTCACATAACACATGCAAGTATACATGAATTCATATTGTTGTGCTAAACGTGCAATCACATGCAATATCATATGTAAGTGTTCACTAGTTATGCAGTACAATGAGTATACGAGAGACGAACCTTGCAATCTGGAGCTGAGTGTCATGGTCGTATTCACGTCTTCAGAACTGTTCGGTTATAGTCTGGTTTTACAAAACCGTTTTCCCCCTTTTTAAAACCAAGTTCACTATAACCAATGGCTCTGATACCAATCTGTCACACCCCCAAAATACCACGTGCGGAAACCCCCGCGAGGCGTGTGACATACCAGGATCCAAGCCACCAATCACATTGAACTCATAATTATAATTAAATAAAACTTCCATTTATTAACATAAAGCGTTACAAATGTTACATATCATTCATTGTGTACAGCGGAAGCATAAATCATTTGTTAAGTGTTTAGTAAACCAAGAGTACATAAACCATTGAGCTTGTATTGAGATTCCATGTATCTTGACCCATGACCACTCCAGCTTCCCAGACAGCAAGTTCCAACAATATGCACCTAAAGGCCTGCAAGGCATGTAACAACGAATCAACAACAAAGTTGAGCGAGTTCACAGTTGGTTGTTTAGTTTTACAAGTTTGTTTTGAAAACCATAAGTTGTTTCGTAAACCACGAGTTAACCAGTATCTTTGTTTCCCAATCCATATCCATACCAGTGGGGGCTTCCCCATGTGAACCACTAGACCGTTACCATATTGACAACTGACGAAAGTAAGTTGTGCCCTAAGTCAATGTCTATCACCATTTGTAACACCTGTGCCTTCACGGCCATCAAACAAATACCGAACCAATGAAATATTATATTTCATATTTGGGATTGGTAAAAATATGTGTATCGTTTGTACATATCAATTCTTGTTCAATTTCAAACTCTAAATCACTTTCTGGAAGGTTATACGCGCACCGATGCGTAAATATAACCAGTTTAATGCAACAAACACTCCGGAATAGTGACATAGGCTTAACATACCTTAAATAATCTTTACTTAACTTAGAAATAAGTTTTGAAGGCTTTGGTATGGCAAAATAAAGTTAAATCGCTTACAGGGACTAAAGTTGACAAACTGCGAAAGTATGCCAATTTGAACTGTAACAGACATTCCGGAGCATGACCATAAGTTAAACATACCATAAATATCCTTCACAAAGCTTAGAAATAGGCTTTGAGGTGTTCGGTATGCTAAAATAAACTTTTGTGTCATTCAGGGACTAAAAATGTCAAAAAGTGCACAAGTTTGCATTTTTACGCATAACTCACGTTCTGAATACATCCGGACATCCAAAAATTTATGTAAGCATGACTATATTATATTTTAGTGTTCGCCTTAAGAAAAATCCATTCGTTGCGTCATTTGGATCGTTTTTCGCGCTTATGCGCATTCCGTCGTAATTAAGCGAACATCGCGTTCGTACGACCAAACGAACCATCATCCGACATATTTCTGAGCATGTTTCATGTCCACAATGTTTAGGAAACATTTTAGGGCCTTAAAGTTGGCTTTACGGGCCTTAGAAGTGTCGGAAATGGCCTTAAACACGTGCAGGGACCTAAACTGTCATTTCTGAAACATATGTGCAGATCAGAGGCCCCAAGCGGCCCGCATTGTGTTTGCCTAAATCTAAAGCGGGCCGCATTAGCCCTTCTGACCAGATTCAATGTTTGTTTTGCAACTTGCAACTGAATTGATTCGTGTCCACACGTTTCCTATCGTCTAGTCAGCGGATAAGAACAACATTTTAGCCACCACAACATTGTGACAAGTGTTCGGCTTGGATCGTGGCACGATATTCAAGAAACGATCCTAGCGGTTACCCGAAATCTATATATACCCCATGCCCCCCATTGCTATTTCTTACAAGAATTCTGATTTTGAGAGCTCTAAGTTGAAACCATTGTTTCATACCTGAGTTCTTGAAGTCGGGATTAGCATTCGGGGACCCTGGGTAAGTATTCTTTCGTTCTTTTCCTTATTTTATTGCTTTTAGAGTCAGAAAGTCAAACTTTGTTTGACTTTCAGCGTTGACCAGTAATGGTCAATGCGAAGTTCGTTTGAACTTCGCAACGTGAGTGTAATCACGTTGGTCATAGTCCCTTGGGACTATGCCCACTGATTACCACGTTGTCTAGAGTCGTAGGGTAGGCGATCTAATAAATCGCCTATACCTTCGAACTCGACCCATTTGGTCGATCATTAGGATCCGACCAAATACATTAGGTGACCATAGTAGGTAGGGAATAACCTTCCGAGGTTATACCCTATGGTCACATCGTTTAAGTAGTTGTATGATAGGTAGTTTATATGCCTTAGGTAAATTACCAGAATACCCTTTTCATGTATAATTGGTAATTAAGCATATGTAACCTAAACTTTTGTCACATAACTGATTATGTAACATGTTTAGGCATATAACACTTGTCATAGGACTAGTTAGACGGTCTGAACGCGTTTCACGCGAACGACGCGTTAAAGTAGCATAAGCTACCTAAACGGGTCGTAATGGGCCGCGATGGGTCGATAGCACTTAGGTTTGGTTTCATTGTAGTATGTAGGTCTTGTTAAACCATATCATATGAGTTCCAAAACTCGTTTGGTTTACCAAGCCTCATCCTATCCGATCTCCCGATTTAGATCCGGTTTATTTATATAGTTTTAGATTGCCGATTGATTCCGTGCTCCCTCAAGCTTTGTTTGGTTGTTGTTCAAGACCTCCAAGCATTCTCAGGCGAGTACATTATTCCCCTATTTTACTGCTTTCAATTGTTTTGGGGTGACTCATATGTGCTAAATGTTTTCGATGTTATAACGATGGTTTCAAAAACAATTAAGACGATTTATACAAAACTAATAACGATTTCAATAAAGTGAACAAACTTGTTGGTTGTGTTTACATAACAAATGACATTCATTAGCAATGATCAAGCCGACCAGTATTAGGTTATGGTACCATAGGATCTGACTAATCCCGTTATTTACTACACCCGTGGTTATGTGTGGGTATGGTAGGTAGCGACTGAATCTGTAATTATTAACTTACCCTATGGAGGTTTGTTAATGCGAAAACGAGAAGCGACGAGTGATGAGTCACGAAGGTTTGAATGTTATTAGCGAGACGACCATATAAGTAGTTTCACGACCTAAAACGAATTTAACGATTGGGTAACGATTGGGTTTTCACACAATGTTTTAACGATTGGGTAACGATTGGGTAACGATTGGGTTTTCACACGATGTTTTAACGATTGGGTAACGATTGGGTTTTCACACAATGTTTTAACGATTGGGTAACGATTGGGTTTTCACACGATGTTTTAACAATTACTTTGGTGGTTTGGGTTGGATTAAATGATTAAGTAACAATGCGTGTGGAATATGATACAAGCATGGTGGATACGCCGCTGGTACTTCCTATATATAAGTGTTTGTATGGTATTACATATTGTAGTGTTATTTGAATCATTTCAGCTCGAGACATAGAACATTTTATACAAGTAACATACTTTTCACAAGACATTTATTTACAAACAACTTATCTTATACAAACTCATATTACATGGTTATTCATTTAATCATGCTTTATTTTCTTATTTATACATATCACCTGAACTTATCATTGTTTTTCCAAATAATTTACTAAAACAAATGTTTTTGGGTTAAGAGTCATGGCTACGAGGTTTTACAAATTATAACCCGCTTGATTTGAGTTGGTTAATTGAGTTGCAATATTATACTCTTTTCAAAACAAGGTTTTTAAATAAAGTATTGCAACATCTAAACTAGCCATGATTTCGACACTCCTACAAAACCTATGTACTCGCCAGCATTTCTTTGCTGACCTCGTTTTCACATATGTTTCAGGTATTGTTGAATGTTATCGATTGATAAGATGCATGCTCACATAGGATTGGACGAGGCCTTAGTGACTCAATAACAATGATAGACTATGTTTAAAATTGTGTATTTAGATTTCCAGACAATGTAATTATTCAATGATTAATAAAACGAAACACTTTTTGGTATCCATGGTTATGAAACATTAATTCTGTTGCAACACGCCTCGATGTTTCCGCCGCGATCTGTTGTTTTACGCGGTTGGGGTGTGACAGAAAAGATGGTATCAGAGCCAATGGTTATAGGGAATTAGGTTATTAGTAATGCTTTGACCTAGTCTATAACCTTCTTAGGACCCTAACGCGAGTTTACTTGCGTTTAGTCATAAAACAATACCGTCACCTATCCTTAGGCGACGACCACAACAAGAACATAAATTTCAAAACCGCTTTGAAAACTAATCATCTGTTCTAGGATGATTGATTACTAGGTTTTGAATCCTCTATTGTAAGGTTTTGAACTCTCTATTATATGGTTTTGAACCCCTTTGAGTTTTCAAAATCTCGTCAAGGTTTTAGGTTTTAAATAATGTGAACACGTGCAAACTGGAAGGGTGAATGCCTGTATTCCGAGTTTTCTGTCTAGGCAAGCACTTCGTATACATCTCATCAGACGCGAGACCAGTTGTGCTTACCTGGGAATTCTTGGGATGAGTGTTCACTTATAGGCGAGCATGTCTTCGCGATACATTATTTTTGACCCATTTACTTTGATTTGTCACCATCTCATTTGTTTGCCTTAGGTAACAAACAAATGATCACAATTTTCATTCGTTACCATTCTGTATTGATTATTCAATAAACCTTTCACTCGTTTCTTCCTCTGTCTTTCATTTTCTTCTAGAATGTCTATTCCTCTTGGCACTGGTCAAATGCCCGAGCGAACAGCCAAATTTGTCCAGCAAATTGGTGAAGTGATTCAGAGGACTGTGGATTTAGGCATTGCCATGTCTCGTCTCAACAATGAAGCCACTCGAGAAGCATCGAAAGAAGTAGAAGCCAAGCCTTCGAAAAGGTCAAAGAAGCGTAAGGCTCCAAAGGATCCGGTAACCGTTGCACCAAATCAATCAAAACCTAGCAAGGTGGCAGCGCCACCAGCCAAGAAGCGGTACTTGGGAACTGCTCCCTTGTGCAATCAATGCAATGGCCATCACCCAGTCCAAACGCCATGTTTCAAATGTGCCCACTGTGGACGATGGGGACATTTGGTCAGAACATGCCATTTTGCGATCCGGAATAAAACTGTTGCAGATTCTACTGCTGTTCAAGTCAACCTAACTCAAGCTCGTTTTCCATGTGGTACTTGCTACAACTGTGGCGAGATGGGCCATTTTCGAAGAAATTGCCCAAAGATTTCTAATGCGAATCCAACCCACGGGTGAGCAGTTGGCTGAGTAGAAGATGTTGCTATCTCATGCTTTTGTTTCTTTCGTTTTCTTGTAATGTGAAACAATCTGATTTGTTTATAAATAAATTGTTGTTCACAAATCCTGATATACGAGTATAATTACATGTGTGTATGACTTTTCCTATAATACCTGCACTAAGGAACTATGTTCCTTACAAACTACTCTTGTGATTCTCTCTTTCAAAGTGATCGCTCATAATTTCCTCGAAAGTTCTAAGTACTCGTTTCATTCTAAGAAACGAAGTACAGGAAATAAAGTGAAATTATGAGTAATCGTGCTTTTTACACATCTGTATTTTTAAATCCTTGGTTAGATAACTAAGGGTATTTTCAAATCTCATACCCATTACGTTTTGATTTTTCAACATACACAGTACCAGTATTTCAAAACAATCTTCATGGTCTCAAAATATTTCATATAGTTTGAAAACAATTTTTCTAGATGCATTGTCTATGTTATTTCAAAAACATTGACCATGTTATCAAAACCAACCTTCCTAATTTCAAAATATTTCATATAGTCTGAAGACAATATTAACACAATACATTTTATTATCAAGTGCATGATTTCGAAAAGCATCATTCATGTCTTTCAAAAACCTTATACATAATTTCAAAATTCATCTCGCATGATTTTAAAACATTTTTATAAATATATCTATCTAATACACCTACTTTATGATTTCAAAAGTATTATATATAAGGTTTCAAAAACGTTAAACACATTTTTTTCTTAAAAGAACCCCATGCATAGTTTTCAAAAATACTTTCCTCATACATTGACTTAACCTTCAAAATTCTGCTTCATATGTCGCCTTGACATATCAAGCATCTCAACTTCATAAGCATTTTACATCATGTTTTGACCTAAGCACATCTAGTGCAAGGTTTCAAAACATCTTCAACTTCAAAAATTCATATGGGATCTTTTTATCTTCACAATTAGATCCTTGTGGATGATTATCATTCAAATCAGAGTCCTTAATTGGATTCCTTATGTACCTTAATTCGAACATTTCGGTTCCTAATAATCGAAATCGAATTTCCTTTTTGAATCTTTCTATCTTTATAGTTGGATTCTTGATAACGTTTAAGGTACCAAATGAAATCCGCGGAATGGATTCCTAGTGTGCTTTAAATGTATGTACGCAATTTACAAGACAAATTAACGAACAATTTTGTGGTTATGTGATATGTGTTTATGTGTTCTCCTCTATGATTTTTGTGTGATCCGATTTCCAAATCCTCGCAGAATCTTTCATATCTTCATATGAGGGATTCATAGTAGGATATTCAAAAGGTACTACCTTAATCTTTGTGGGTTTCTACGTTGTAGTTAAGACCCTTGGATTATATAGTACCACTCCAGACCCTTTTTAGTGGTCTAGTCTAAAGGATTGATTCACAATTTGGTTAAAGAATGACATCTAGTGATGTAGTTGGACAGACTCCTTGATAGTCTATTTAGATCATTTATTGATTTAGTCTACGGGACTCTATGGCGGTCTAGTCACACTCATCACAGGATTGTTCATTTGGTTTTCCCCTGCACACTATTGAATACACTGTATGAACTATGCAAGGAATTGTCTAATTATGGAAGCGCACATAATTATGAGATTCAGTGCACGGTAAACCCAGTAAGATTTATTATGTGTAAGAATCGATAGTGACAACAATAACAAAATGAGGACGATGTAATAGAGGTACGGTGGACGCACCAATGACGCTTCATATACTTGTATATAAGTATCCCTCTTACATTGCAATCATGATGTTATCAAAGGTTACTAGAAGTTCAGAACCCTAACCAATGTTGTTTGATCTTTTCAACTTCATATTTTCAAGCTCTCACAAGTTTCCTCTAAATAAATTTCGGGACGAAATTTCCTAAAGTAGGGGAGACTGTAACACCTGTGCCTTCACGGCCATCAAACAAATACCGAACCAATGAAATATTATATTTCATATTTGGGATTGGTAAAAATATGTGTATCGTTTGTACATATCAATTCTTGTTCAATTTCAAACTCTAAATCACTTTCTGGAAGGTTATACGCGCACCGATGCGTAAATATAACCAGTTTAATGCAACAAACACTCCGGAATAGTGACATAGGCTTAACATACCTTAAATAATCTTTACTTAACTTAGAAATAAGTTTTGAAGGCTTTGGTATGGCAAAATAAAGTTAAATCGCTTACAGGGACTAAAGTTGACAAACTGCGAAAGTATGCCAATTTGAACTGTAACAGACATTCCGGAGCATGACCATAAGTTAAACATACCATAAATATCCTTCACAAAGCTTAGAAATAGGCTTTGAGGTGTTCGGTATGCTAAAATAAACTTTTGTGTCATTCAGGGACTAAAAATGTCAAAAAGTGCACAAGTTTGCATTTTTACGCATAACTCACGTTCTGAATACATCCGGACATCCAAAAATTTATGTAAGCATGACTATATTATATTTTAGTGTTCGCCTTAAGAAAAATCCATTCGTTGCGTCATTTGGATCGTTTTTCGCGCTTATGCGCATTCCGTCGTAATTAAGCGAACATCGCGTTCGTACGACCAAACGAACCATCATCCGACATATTTCTGAGCATGTTTCATGTCCACAATGTTTAGGCAACATTTTAGGGCCTTAAAGTTGGCTTTACGGGCCTTAGAAGTGTCGGAAATGGCCTTAAACACGTGCAGGGACCTAAACTGTCATTTCTGAAACATATGTGCAGATCAGAGGCCCCAAGCGGCCCGCATTGTGTTTGCCTAAATCTAAAGCGGGCCGCATTAGCCCTTCTGACCAGATTCAATGTTTGTTTTGCAACTTGCAACTGAATTGATTCGTGTCCACACGTTTCCTATCGTCTAGTCAGCGGATAAGAACAACATTTTAGCCACCACAACATTGTGACAAGTGTTCGGCTTGGATCGTGGCACGATATTCAAGAAACGATCCTAGCGGTTACCCGAAATCTATATATACCCCATGCCCCCCATTGCTATTTCTTACAAGAATTCTGATTTTGAGAGCTCTAAGTTGAAACCATTGTTTCATACCTGAGTTCTTGAAGTCGGGATTAGCATTCGGGGACCCTGGGTAAGTATTCTTTCGTTCTTTTCCTTATTTTATTGCTTTTAGAGTCAGAAAGTCAAACTTTGTTTGACTTTCAGCGTTGACCAGTAATGGTCAATGCGAAGTTCGTTTGAACTTCGCAACGTGAGTGTAATCACGTTGGTCATAGTCCCTTGGGACTATGCCCACTGATTACCACGTTGTCTAGAGTCGTAGGGTAGGCGATCTAATAAATCGCCTATACCTTCGAACTCGACCCATTTGGTCGATCATTAGGATCCGACCAAATACATTAGGTGACCATAGTAGGTAGGGAATAACCTTCCGAGGTTATACCCTATGGTCACATCGTTTAAGTAGTTGTATGATAGGTAGTTTATATGCCTTAGGTAAATTACCAGAATACCCTTTTCATGTATAATTGGTAATTAAGCATATGTAACCTAAACTTTTGTCACATAACTGATTATGTAACATGTTTAGGCATATAACACTTGTCATAGGACTAGTTAGACGGTCTGAACGCGTTTCACGCGAACGACGCGTTAAAGTAGCATAAGCTACCTAAACGGGTCGTAATGGGCCGCGATGGGTCGATAGCACTTAGGTTTGGTTTCATTGTAGTATGTAGGTCTTGTTAAACCATATCATATGAGTTCCAAAACTCGTTTGGTTTACCAAGCCTCATCCTATCCGATCTCCCGATTTAGATCCGGTTTATTTATATAGTTTTAGATTGCCGATTGATTCCGTGCTCCCTCAAGCTTTGTTTGGTTGTTGTTCAAGACCTCCAAGCATTCTCAGGCGAGTACATTATTCCCCTATTTTACTGCTTTCAATTGTTTTGGGGTGACTCATATGTGCTAAATGTTTTCGATGTTATAACGATGGTTTCAAAAACAATTAAGACGATTTATACAAAACTAATAACGATTTCAATAAAGTGAACAAACTTGTTGGTTGTGTTTACATAACAAATGACATTCATTAGCAATGATCAAGCCGACCAGTATTAGGTTATGGTACCATAGGATCTGACTAATCCCGTTATTTACTACACCCGTGGTTATGTGTGGGTATGGTAGGTAGCGACTGAATCTGTAATTATTAACTTACCCTATGGAGGTTTGTTAATGCGAAAACGAGAAGCGACGAGTGATGAGTCACGAAGGTTTGAATGTTATTAGCGAGACGACCATATAAGTAGTTTCACGACCTAAAACGAATTTAACGATTGGGTAACGATTGGGTTTTCACACAATGTTTTAACGATTGGGTAACGATTGGGTTTTCACACGATGTTTTAACGATTGGGTAACGATTGGGTTTTCACACAATGTTTTAACGATTGGGTAACGATTGGGTAACGATTGGGTTTTCACACGATGTTTTAACAATTACTTTGGTGGTTTGGGTTGGATTAAATGATTAAGTAACAATGCGTGTGGAATATGATACAAGCATGGTGGATACGCCGCTGGTACTTCCTATATATAAGTGTTTGTATGGTATTACATATTGTAGTGTTATTTGAATCATTTCAGCTCGAGACATAGAACATTTTATACAAGTAACATACTTTTCACAAGACATTTATTTACAAACAACTTATCTTATACAAACTCATATTACATGGTTATTCATTTAATCATGCTTTATTTTCTTATTTATACATATCACCTGAACTTATCATTGTTTTTCCAAATAATTTACTAAAACAAATGTTTTTGGGTTAAGAGTCATGGCTACGAGGTTTTACAAATTATAACCCGCTTGATTTGAGTTGGTTAATTGAGTTGCAATATTATACTCTTTTCAAAACAAGGTTTTTAAATAAAGTATTGCAACATCTAAACTAGCCATGATTTCGACACTCCTACAAAACCTATGTACTCGCCAGCATTTCTTTGCTGACCTCGTTTTCACATATGTTTCAGGTATTGTTGAATGTTATCGATTGATAAGATGCATGCTCACATAGGATTGGACGAGGCCTTAGTGACTCAATAACAATGATAGACTATGTTTAAAATTGTGTATTTAGATTTCCAGACAATGTAATTATTCAATGATTAATAAAACGAAACACTTTTTGGTATCCATGGTTATGAAACATTAATTCTGTTGCAACACGCCTCGATGTTTCCGCCGCGATCTGTTGTTTTACGCGGTTGGGGTGTGACACCATTGACTGAGTGCCCAGATCCATTAGTACACGCCCGTCCTACCGGCACGGTGTGAGGCTTGTCAACCCTAATAGCGCTATCAACTAATGACCCGCTCGCCATTGGCCAGGCGATTAAGTCGATATAAAAATGAGGGACTTCATGATAGAGTTTTGTCTAGTAAGTTTAAGGTTGTTGTCCTACCCAAGGAGGACGAACGTACGTATTCTACCCAAGGAGAATAAGCATGATTAACATTGGCATCCTACCCATGGAGGATGGAGGTACATATCCTACCCAAGGAGGATATGTAGGTTCCGTTTTAATTCTTTAACCCATTCCCAACCACCGGGAATCCCATGCCTTAGAAAGTGTGTGAACTCACCTTGGTTTGCTCGGTATGATTAATTACTTGTTTACCGTTGGACACCCAAATCCTAATATGGTTCCAATAACAGTCAGTTTTATATACCCATAATTCACATATTCTTTGCACATATTTCTCAAGTAATAAGCAAGTATAACACATATCGAATGATTCGGCTTATACTCAAATAAACATGCAAATACAAATAGTATCCAACAAGCATTTGGGTTACAAGCACCTTCGTATTACAAGCATTTTAGGCTAGCAACAATTGGACGATCCATTACAGTGTTCATGATGGTGTGGCCCAATTGGTCCCGGCCCAACTATCCATTAAAACCCCAAGCAAAGTTGTGTGTGCAACCCACTGGGAAGCGACCCACCCCGTGTGTGTGTTGCCCAGTTTGTGTGGCCCAGACTGAATGTTTAGTCCAAAAGCAGCGTGTAATGTAGAAAAGGTGTGCGACTACGTTACGTGTGTTAATAATGTGCAATTTATCATTTAACCTATCCCCTTAAATCATGGTTTTCCGCTACACATCATATCCATTATTTCCCAGATTTGTTGCAACATCAATCGTTCTCAACACCCTAAACCAAGTTGTAGCAGTTCTAGTATCATTAATCATCAAATCATCACAATAACACACTAATCATTTGGGCAACATACGACTTCGTATTACAGCCATACAAGATAAACAATGACCTAACAGCCCATTACTACGGTTCTATAAACATGCGGCCCAATAGATTTCCAGGCATGCTCAGGACGTGTGTGGCTCCCAAAACCCATGGTCCACCCGCTGGATGTGCAGCCCACTCGTACATGGCCCAAACTAATAATCAATTTCCCAAACATACAATTACAGTCCTCAACCGGTTCCTATGCACCTCTAATTATCTGTTCAACAACATACAAAATCAAATCATTATTGCATGTGAAGCAACAACAAGGTTGGTCGGCCATTTACTTGAGTGGCCCAATCAAATAAAAGGTCCAATTAACATTTTATAACCTACTGTTGTGTGGTCCCATAGTAGTTTGAATCCATTCAATTGATGTCAGCCATTTATTAAGTTGATTTGATCAATCAAATCGGTTTACATGCATCACGTGAAAAGGGCATTGAATAGTGTGTACATACATGTAGTTACAAAAGAGATTCACATGTAGTTACAAAAGAGATTCGGTCCAATCACAATTAAAATAACATAATCATTATTCAATCGACATCACCTACCATACAACCTTAGTATTTAACATTGAACCCCATATTCATCTCTAATGATTATGTCACAATTATAAACATTCGACCAAGTCAAACTAACTAAATTCTATAATATGCATAACTGGACTAATAATTCGATGAGTAGCATCTACATATTAATTAACATACATGCTTTGACTAGTAAATCCCAAGAAATAGTTTCATATTATCCAATAACCATGCAACACATTCAAGAAGTCAAACACACCCAAATAATCTACAAATAATATGCTAGACATACCCGAATATAGGAGAGGATAAGGGTTTCGGGTGATGATGATCCAAATGTTGCCGTCGTTCGGAAGAGGGGGAAAAAGGTTTTAGGGTTTGCAATATGGCAAAGGGTTGTGTACACACTCAAGTTTACATATACCTAAAGAAAAGGAGGTTTGGGCCGAGTTTAATTACAATGATGGGTTAGGTTTGTAAACTTTAAATGGTTCATAATTTCAACAGTTCATTATTTAACCAACTAACACAATACAACAATTTATAAATCAAATAACAAGGTGCACATATTACAACGCAACGAATTATGAAGACACAGCTGTGAGGGAGACCTTGAAGACTCGAGTTGTCACAACTTTTACCTAGTCTATAACCTTCCTAGGACCCTAACATAAGTTATCTTATGTTTAGTTTTAAAACGATACCGTCACTTATCCTTAAGTGACAACCATAATTAGAACATAAATTTCGAATTCGCCTTGAAAACCAATCATCTGTTCTAGGATGATTGATTACTAGGTTTTGAACCCTCTAAGTTTTCAAAATCTCGTCAAAGTTTGGTATAAATAATGTGAACACGTGCAAACTGTAAGGGTGGGTGCCTCTACCCTGGGTCTTCTGTCTAAGGCTAGAGTGTTCGTACAAATCCGCAGTATCGGACAAATCACTCTTACCTGGGAACTCTTGGGGTGAGTGTCCACTTATAGGCGAGCATGTCTTCGCGATACATTATATTAACCCATTTACTTTGATTAGTCACCGCCTCATTTGTTTGCCTTTGGTAATAAACAAATGGTCACAATCTTCATGCGTTGTCATTCTCTTTTGACTATCTTTCGCTTGTTTCCTCCTATGCCTTCCATTATCTTCAAGATGCCTCTTCATCGCAACAATACTCAAATGTCCGAACCAGGTGCTGCAATTACCCAGCAAATAGGCGTCGTACTTCTGAAGACCGTTGATTTAGCTATCACCATGACTCGCCTCAGGGATGAAGCCGTATAAGGGAACTGCTCCTTGGTGCAATCAATGCAACCGTCATCATCCGAATCAAATACCCTGTTTTAAATGTACCCACGGTGGACGATGGGGACATTTGGTTAACATGTGCCGCTTTGCAATCCAAAGCAAAGCTGTTACAAATCCTGCTGCTGCTCAACCTTCAATTTCTGCTTCATATGTCGCTTTGACATATCTAGCGCCTCAACCTCATGAACTTACTACCTTGTGTATCGACTTAAGCACGCCTAGTGCAAGGTGTCCGAACACCTCTCGTTACACAAATTTCGAAATCCATATAGGATTTTCTATCCTCATAATTAGATCCTTGTGGATGGGTATCGTTCATCGGATCCCTTAATTGAATTCTTTGTATGATTCAATACGTACATTACGATTCAATAAGGACAAAGCCGAATTCCTATTAAGATTTTCCTATCTTCATAGATAGATTCTTGAAAATGATTAAGGTGCCAAATGAAATCCACGGATTGGATTCCTGGGATGCTTTAAATATCTGTGTCCAAAGATAACAAACTAAAGGTCAAGTTAAATAATTATGTGATTATGTGCTTATGTGTTCCCTTTTTATGTTTTTGTGTGATCCAAATTTTTGTTATCCAAATCCTCGTAGAATCTTCCATATCTTCGTATAAGGGATTCATAGTAGCATATCCAAAGGTACTACCTTAAATCCTTAATGGACTTCTACGTTGTAGTTAAGTCCCTTGGGTTATGAAGTACTATTCTATAATTGGACCCCTTGAGTGGTCTAGTTAAACAGATTGATCCAAAAATCTGGTTAGGAATATCATGTGATGATATAGCTGAAAAGACTCCTTGGTGGTCTAATTAAAGAGATCATTTGTCAATCTAATTAAAAGGACCCTATGGTAGTCTAGTCACACTCATCACAGGTTTGATTTTCTTCCCCTACACATTATGAAATGCACTGTGCGGATTGTGCAAGGAATTACGTAATTATGGACGCGTACATAATTATGGAATTTAGTGCACAGAAACCACATCAAGTTTTGTCATGTGTCTAGAGTTGACTCAATTCATTTCCATTTATGAAGAATACCCATTGAGGAAAATGACTCATTCCGTTCATTTTCGTTTCTGAAGAATATCCATCGAGGGAAATGAATATCCTTGATTCTTCCTTCATTTCCATTTCTGAAGAATACCCATTGAGGAAAATGACTCATTCCGTTCATTTTCATTTCTGAAGAATATCCATCGAGGGAAATGAATATTCTTGATTTTTCCTTCATTTCTGTTTCTGAAGAATACCCATTGAGGAAAATGACTCATTCCGTTCATTTTCGTTTCTGAAGAATATCCAAGGGAAATGCATATCCTTGATTTTTCTTCCTTCATTTCCATTTCTGATGAATACCCATTGAGGAAAATGACTCATTCTGTTCATTTTCTTTTCTGAAGAATATCCATCGAGGGAAATGAATATCCTTGATTTTTCTTCCTTCATTTCCATTTCTGAAGAATACCCATTGAGGAAAATGACTCATTCCGTTCATTTTCATTTCCGAAGAATATCCATCGAGGGAAATGAATATCCTTGATTTTTCTTCCTTCATTTCCATTTCTGAAGAATACCCATTGAGGAAAATGACTCATTTCGTTCATTTTCGTTTCTTAAGAATATCCATTGAGGGAAATGAATATCCTTGATTTTTCTTCCTTCATTTCCATTTCTGAAGAATACCGATTGAGGAAAATGACTCATTTCGTTTATTTTCGTTTCTGAAGAATGTCCGTTGAGAAAAATAACTGGATTTTTCCTTGCACATCTTTGATGGGTTATTCTAAGCAAATATATAAACACCCTGGATTCCATGCAAGACAATTATTTAACACAGCGTCACAGACAGACTCCTACGAATAAATTTCGGGACGAAATTTCCTAAAGTAGGGAGACTGTGACACCTGTGCCTCTGCGACCATCAAACAAATACCAAACCAATTAAATATTGTATTTCATACTTGGGATTTGTATAAATATGTGTATCTTTTGCACATATCAATTCTTGTTCGATTTCAAGCTTTAAATCGCTTTCTGGAAGGTTATACGCGCACTGATGCGCAAATATAACCAGTTTAATGCAAAAAACACTCTAGAATAGTGAAATAGGCTTAACATACCTTAAATAACCTTTACATAACTTAGAAATAAGTATTGGAGGGCTTGGTGTGGCTAAATCAAGTTTATTCGCTTACAGGGACTAATTTCGACAAACTGTGAAAGTATGCCGATTTGTACTGTAACGAACATTCCGGAACTTGATCATAAGTTAAACATACCCAAAATATCCTTTACATAGCTTAGAAATAGCCTTTGATGGGTTCGGTGTGCTAAAATAAACTTTTTGGTCATTCAGGGACTAAAAGCGTCAAAAAGTGCATAAGTTTGCATTTTCGCGCATATCTTACGTTCTGAATATATCCGGACATCCAAAAATTTATGTAATCATTAAAATATTTATTTTAGTGATTGGCATGATAAAATTCCATTCGTCGCGTAATTTGGATCGTTTTTCGCATTCGTTCGTGTTTCGTCGTAATTAACCGAACAACGCAACCGTACGACCAAACGAACCGATATCTGAGATATTTTTTAGTATGTTTCATGTTCCCTATACTTTAAGTTCATTTTAGAGCCTTGAAATGGGATTAACGGGGCTTAAACGTGTAAAAAATGCATCAAAAACCATGTTTTGTACATTCAGGGACCAAAATTGACTTTTTGCCATAGTTATCTTAGGAAGGGACCAAAATGAAAAATCTAAATTCCAGCTTGTTCCAGCTGTTCCCCTCATTTTCACATGGTTTTAATGAAACTAGGGGCTCCCATGGTTTCACAAAACCATGGGCACATGTGTACGGATGAGATCGAAGCTCGTTTTACGATGAACGATCTTAACGGTTGTGCAAAAACTATATAAACCCCACCCCCTTTGCTCTCAAACCAAAATGAAAAATCTAAATTCCAGCTCGTTTTACGATGAACGATGAACGATCGTTTTACGATGAGCACATTTGATCTGATTTTCATTCTCTAAGTTGAAGTCCTGCACTTCATACCTGAGAATAAATTGGATCAAACCTCCTTGGACCTTTTGTAAGTCCTCTTTCGTTCTTTTATGCATTTTTAGCGTGAAAGTCAAACTTTGTTTGACTTTCTGCATTGACCAGTTTATGGTCAATACGAAGTTCGTTTGAACTTCATAATGTGAGTGTAATCACGATGGTTTTAGTCTCTTATGACTATACCTACTGATTACCACGTTATCTAAGCATAGTGGCGAGTCGTTGTTTCGGCCAAAATGCGTATTCTTGCGTATTTTGTAACCAAACTACTTTTAGGTATCAAAACCGTTTGTTTTGATACCAAACCTGTTTTCTAACTTCGTTAAACATTTTTTAACATGTTTAGCTCGTCACTTTAGGTTTAGTGCTTATGTAGAGTCGTAAGTCAAGCGGTCTAAACAACCGCTTAGACTTTCGAACTAGACCCGTTTGGTCGATCATTAGGTTCCAACCAAACATGTTTAGTGACCATAGTTGTATAGGGAATAACCTTCCGAGGTTATACGTTATGGTCACTTCGTTTAGTTAGTGGTATGATAGGTAATTTATATGCCTTAGGAAAATTACCAAAATGCCCTTTTTGCGCATAAATTCATTTTAAGCATATGTAACCTAAATTTTGACATCTAAACTGATTAGGTAACATTATTAGACATGTTAAGGCATATAATACTTGTCATAGGACTAGTTAGGCGTTCCGAACACGTTTTACGCGAACGACGCGTTAAAGTAGCGTAAGCTATCTTAACGAGTCGTAATGGGTCGTAAGCACTTAGCATAGGTTTCTTTTAGTATGTAGGCTTTGTTAAACCATATTGCATTAGTTCTTACACTCATTTGGTTTACGAACCCTCATGCTACCCGATCCTCCGATTAGGTCCGTTTATTAACATAGTTACCTATATTAGGTGCTGTTTGATTCTGTGATCCCTCTAGCTTTGCTTGGTTGTTGTTCAAGACTTCTAAGCACCCTCAAGTGAGTACATAGTCCCCTCTTTTACTGTTTTCAAACGTTTTGGGGTGAAACACATGTGCCTACTTGTTACTTTCATGGTTTCCATGTTTTCATATCATATACTTGCTATGTTCATTAGTACATGATTTCATTATGTTTTGCTATGTATGTTCACTTAACATGCTAGCCCATTGTTTTACATTTTTAACTGCTTGAACCATTTGTAACCTTTGATTTATGAGAACCATTTGTAACCATTCAATGATGTGAACCATTTGTAACCATTCGATGTATGTGAACCATTTGTAACTGTCTGAACCATTGGGTTAGGGAAGTGATTAGGTAACGGGGCGGGTGTAATGTGTTAAAAGCATGGTGGATACGCCGCTGGTACTTCCTATATATAAGTGCTTTTAACACATTATATATCGTTGCGTTATCTAGATCACTTGGGTAAACGATTTTGAAATGATGTCACATAATGATGTTTCCTGAATAATATAAACCGTACGAGTTTTATTAACGAGTTTCTATGAGATGTTTTACAATTTGATTTAACAATACAATGTTTTGGAGTTAAGAATCATGGCTACGAGATTTTATAAATTATATCCAACTTGATTTGAGTTGGTTAATTATGTCGCAATACTATACTTTTCAAAATAAGGTTTTTAAATAAGTATTGCAACATGTAAAACGAGCCATGAATCTGACACTCACATAAAACCTATGTACTCGCCAGCATTTTTATGCTGACGTATTTTCACATGTGTTTCAGGTACTATAGTTGATGATGTTTGATGATGATACTTGTGTACGCTCACATAGGAATGGACGAGGCCTTAGTGACTTAATAACATTTAATTCAATAAAACAAAACTGTTTAATCCATGGTTGTGAAACAATGATTCTGTTACAACACTCCCCGACGTGTCCGCCACGTTTTGTTGTTTTAACCTGGTCGGGATGTGACACTTGGGCTATCACTTGTTGGCCTGCGAACACTAGCATGGCTGAAACTATTTTGTTACACTTACATATGGATATGAGACTTTTAATTATGCTATTATTCAAACTTGTATACTCGCCGGTACATATTTGTACTGACTTTATTTTAATACATGTTGCAGGCTGACAAGATGCTATGATTCTTGAATAAGCTAGGATGAAGCCTAGAAAGTACATCTAGTTAATCTAGAAACTTGAACAATTTTAATGATTGTATTGGATATTGTGATTGGTTCACAATTTTATTAGACACCGTTTGAATCAATCTGATTTATATTGCAACAATCTAGCATTATGGAATCTCATGAGCAATCTGAACGCTTAGTGCTCGCACCCCGATGTTTCTGCCATCAGTTGGGGTGTGAAAGGTTGGTATCAGAACCATAACTATAGGGAATTAGGATAAGTAGGAATACTTTCCCTAGTCTATAGTTCTAGGAATCTTTATTCTTATCTGTTGTTTAAGACTTATGCATTCTACCGTATCTGCTTCCTAGCAGCACGTTCTTCCTGTTAAACTTACATGCCTTTCCTAAGTCTGATACAATATACACTTGATACTTCGAAAACACTGTTAACCAGTGTTTGCATTTTACTCGAGATTTACCCTCAAGCCAGGAGTGACATCCGAACCTTGATGGAAGTTTCCTTATTATATTCTAGTAGGTCTTATCTACTGATGAGTACCAACGCTATTAGGGTACAAGGTTGTCAAGATAGAGGTGAAACTCAGAACTTGATAACTAGTCCCACTCCTTGATGTTTTTTATGTCTCGCCAAAGTCTCGAAACTTCCATTCAATTAGGAACGTGGGATGACCAAAAGGATGAATATCGTAGGCCTAACATCGATGACGTATTTGTCTAAGTAAGTCAAGACGCGTTGCCCCAATTTGAAAGGGGTTCGAATTACTTTGGTTAGTCACCGTTCCTCAACCCGGAACAATCCTATGTTTTATGAGCCTATCTTTTATGTTATCTCGATTTTACATGTGGTTTTAAACTTGATTCTTCGTTTATCTTGATTCTTCGTTTATTTTTAGGCTTTTTACACAAACCGCACGTATGTCCGCAATCTTAAACATTAATTCTAATCTCTCAGGATCAAACTAAATTTAAGAAGCTTATCTATGATGTTAATCTATTTGGTGAATATATGTGTTATTGTGGTTGTAAGGCACTAGATGTAACATGGCATGGAATACGAGGGAAAAGTGACGTGTCCGAAGCATGGTGGATACGCCGCTGGTACTTCATATATATAAGTGTTTCCGACATGTTACCAACTTTCGTACCAAGTGCCATGCGAAACTTAGTGTTTTGCAGACCAGTGATGATGTTGCAAAATTCTAAAACTATGAAAACCTATGTGTAATCTATTGTGTACTCTAGCGAAATCTATGTGTAATCTATGTATGTGTTGTTTTGAGAAACAAAATACGAAACGTAGCCTAGCGCCGAAGATGAGGCGGAAGTGGCATGTCCAAAGCATGGTGGATACGCCGCTGGTACTTCCTATATATAAGTGTTTCTGGCATGTTACCGAACCTTCGTACCACGCTCTAAGTGAAGTTCGTAGTTTTGTAGGCTCGGGTTAAAATTGTGAAATCTATTTGGGTTAATCTATGTTGTTGAACCTATTTGGTCAATCGATGTGGAGATCTTGTGGTGAATTCTAATGTTGTGGTTAACGAAGCATGACACCGATGACGAGACGGACGTGGCAAGATTGAAGCATGGTGGATACGCCGCTGGTACTTCCTATATATAAGCACTTCCGTCATGTTTTCGAACTTTCGTAGCACGTGCCATGCGGGATTTCGTTGATTGTGGATTGTTAGCACTAATCTATGTGAATCTATTGAAATTTATGGAAATCTAGTGAATCTATTGAAATCTATTGAGTCTATGGGAATCTATTGGATCTATTGGAAATCTACGTGAAACTATGATCATGATGATGAGTGTGTTTTGCGACATTAACATGACACCGAGTTTGAGGCAGAAGCGATTGTGCCCGAAGCGTGGTGGATACGCCGCTAGTACTTCCTATATATAAGCGTTTCTGACCTGTTGCCAAACTTCGTACAACGTGCCATGTGAAGGTCGTGGTTTGCGGTATCTATGTAAATCTTGTGAATCTTGAGTCTTAGTCTATCGTGTGTGAATCTATATTGTGAGGCTTTGTAAATCTAGACTTATACGAACCTTTTGTCGGATCTTTAGATGCCTTCTCGAAAGCTATCCGACACTCTCAAGAGATCCAAGGAAAAGTCTCAGAAAAATATGATGTCCTTCATGGCCGACCAGATCGCTCGAGTCGTGCCAAAGATCATCTCTGAGATCCAAGGGTCAAACACTCCTCCATCCTGTGTGGACTCGAAGGCAGAGAAGCAAAAGCCTACTAAGTTCAGCTACAAGCATTTCATCTTTTGCAATCCTAAGCCTTTCACGGGCAGTGATGGGGTAACTGCTATGCTCGAGTGGTTTGACAGCATTGAGGTTACTTTTATCAACAACGAGTGCCCAGATCATCTAAAGACTACGAGTGCGACAGGAATGTTTCAAGGCAGAGCGTTGGAGTGGTGGTCAAATGAGAGAAACATCTGTTCGAATGAAGAAGCCTATGCTCTTCCATGGACCGAGGTGCGAGAACTAATGATGCTTGAGTTCTACCCTCCCCATGAACAATTGAAGCTTGAAGAAGAATTTTGGCACTTGAAGCAGATTGGGGATGATAATCTGGCTTATACTACCCGTTTCGAGCAGCTCAGCTTGATCGTTCCTCACTTGGTTTCTACTCCTAAGCGAATGATAACCAAGTACATCAATGGTCTACCTCTTCCTATGCGTGATTCGATTGAAGCAGCCCAACTTGAAACTATTGAGGAAGTCTACCGTCTTGCAGCTAGTCTCAACAACAACCGCATCTGTGATAAGTAGTTTGCTAACTCTGCTCCCTCCAAGTCTGCACATCAAGCTACCCAGCAGCCAAGTGGCAGCAAGAACAAGAGGCGAAAGTCTTAGGGTTCAGGATGCAATGCAATTGTTCCTGCTGTTCAAAACCCTGTTGCTAAACCTGCTCCTACTGTTGCTGATTAGAGCCCTGCTGTACCCGTAGTCAAGAAGCAGTACTCTGGGTCTTACCCCAAGTGTGCGACTTGCAGCTTTCATCATCCTGCTACCTCTGCATGTCGTTTGTGTACCAACTGAAATCGCTATGGTCACACGACTCCTTACTGTCGTCAAGCTAATCCTGCTCAACACGCTCAGCAAGCTCCAGCTCAGGCAGCTCCGCCAGCTTTTCCAGCTCCTCTACAGAATCCAGGACCAGTCAACGATGTACATGCATGCTTTCAGTGTGGAGATACTACTCATCTTCATAATCGTTGCCCCCAGCTGAACCAAGAGCAACAAGCAGCCGCTCGTGAACGAGCATTCAACCTCAACGCTAACCAGGCTCGTAACAACAACGATGTGGTAAATCGTATGTTTCTCGTCAATAACCTTTATGCTTCAATTGTATTTGATACTGGTGCCGATAGAAGTTTTGTGTCCTTGGAATTTGATTCTTTGATAAACCGTACACACTCCAAGTTACCTGAGTCGTTCTCTGTTGAGGTCGCCAACGGTAAGTCGATCCTTGTTGATTCTATTCTTTGTGGTTGTTCTTTGACTCTTAACGAGCACGTGTTTACTATTGATCTAATACCCATGCAACTGGGTAGTTTTCACGTCATTATCAGCATAGATTGGTTGCGTAAGAACCATGCCGAGATTGCTTGTCACGAGAAGTTTGTTTGTCTACCTCTTCCGTCTGGTGATATTTTGCATGTGTATGGAGACCGACCTACGAAAGGACTGAAGTTGATGTCATGCACACAAGCGAACCGATGCTTACATAAACAGAACCTTGCCTTCTTGGCCCACGTGGTGGAACAAAAGGGTAAGGGGAAGAACCTAAGTGACGTTCCAGTAGTGTGTGATTTCTCTGATGTCTTTCCTGAAGATCTTCCTGGTCTTCCTCCTCCTAGATCCGTCGACTTTCGTATTGATCTCGTTCCTGGTGCGACTCCTGTCGCTAGGGCTCCTTACCGTCTTGCACCTTCTGAGATGCAAGAATTATCCAGTCAACTACAGGAACTACTCAACAAGGGCTTTATTCATCCGAGTACCTCCCCGTGGGGTGCTCCCGTCTTATTTGTCAAGAAGAAGGATGGTTTTTTTCGTATGTGTATCGACTACCGTGAACTTAATAAGATTACCATTAAGAATCGTTACTCTCTACCTCGTATTGATGATATATTTGACCAACTACAAAGCGCGTCCTATTTCTCAAAAAAATTGATCTTCGTTTGGGTTATCATCAGCTTCGTGTACTCAAGGATAATGTACCCAAAACCGCATTACGTACTCGGTATGGGCACTACGAGTTCATGGTTATGCCTGACCAACGCACCCGCTGTGTTCATGGACCTAATGAATCGTGTCTGTAAACCCTATTTGGATCATTTTGTGATAGTCTTTATTGATGATATTCTCATTTATTCTAAGTCTAAAGCTGATCATGCTCGACATTTACGCTTGATGCTTGAACTCTTACGTGGTGAACGTTTGTATGCTAAATTTTCTAAGTGTGAGTTTTGGATTGAAGAAATGAAATTTCTTGTTCATATCGTTAGTAAGCAAGGTATTCATGTTGACTCGTCTAAAATTGAAGCTGTGAAGAATTGGAGTACGCCAAGATCTGCATCTGAGATTCGTTCTTTTCTAGGATTGGCGGGTTATTACCGTCGATTCATCTCGGACTTTTCTAAGGTTGTTGTTCCTGTCACTTCATTAACTCAAAAAGAGAAGCCTTTTGCTTGGGGTCCCGAGCAAGAGGAATCTTTTCAGACTCTTTAGACCCTTTTATGTGACGCTCCTGTTCTTACTCTACCAGATGGCAATGACGATTTCGTGGTATATTGTGATGCCTCGAACCGTGGATTGGGCTGTGTGCTCATGCAGCGGGACAAGGTTATTGCTTATGCCTCTCGCCAACTCAAGGTGCATGAGAAAAACTACACTACCCACGATCTGGAGCTTGGTGCGGTTGTATTTGCGTTAAAGATCTGGTGACACTACCTGTATGGTACAAAGTGTGTGGTTTTACCGACCATAAGAGCCTTCAACATATCTTTGACCAAAAGCAACTGAACATGCGACAGAGACGTTGGGTGGAACTACTTAACGACTACGACTGCGAAATTCGCTATCATCCTAGCAAGGCGAATGTAGTGGCCGACGCTCTTAGTCGTAAAACTCATTTTAAGGCTATTCGTATCTCTAGTGATCTGCATGCTTGTATTCGTGAGGCTCAGTATTCGCCAGCTAATGAAGGAAGTCTATCTGCTGAAGTTCTTGGTGCTAACGTAAGTCAGCTCGAAACTAAATCTGACGGTCTTCAATACTATCTCAATCGCATCTGGGTGCCAGATCGCGATAACCTCCGTGAGCTCATTATGAATGAGGCTCACAAATCTCGCTACTCTATTCATCCAGGCGCTAATAAGATGTACCACGATCTGCGAATGACTTATTGGTGGCCTGGTATGAAGAGCGACATTGCTATATATGTTTCTAAATGCCTTACTTGCTCGAAAGTCAAGGCAGAACATCAGCGTCCTTCTGGACTCTTAGAACAACCTGAAATCCCAGTTTGGAAATGGGGCAGCATTGCTATGGATTTTATTACTAAGCTACCCCATACACCTAATGGTCACGATAGTATCTGGGTGATTGTTGATCGTTTGACCAAATCAGCCCACTTTCTTCCTATTCGTGAAGATCATAAAGTGGAGAAACTTGCTCGAATCTATACCGATGAGATTATATGCCGTCATGGCATACCTCTTGACATAATCTCAGACCGTGATGGTCGTTTTACTTCACGTCTTTGGTAAACTTTTCAATCCGCTATGGGTTCTCATTTGAATCTTAGCACGACCTTTCATCCTCAAACGGATGGACAGACCAAGCGTACTATTTAGACCCTAGAGGATATGCTCCGTACTTTGTCATCGACTTTTTTGGTAACTGGGATGTACATTTACCATTGATTGAGTTCTCGTACAACAACAGCTATCATCCCAGTATTCAGATGGCTCATTTCGAAGCTTTGTATGGCCGCAAGTGCCGATCTCCTCTCAACTGGCATGAGATTGGTGACAAGCAGTTTACTGGCCCTGAGATCATTCAAGAGACAACGGATAAGATTCTTCAGATCCGTGATAATTGTTGGGTTTTTCACATGTTTATCAAAGCTATTTTATCCATATAAAATAAAAATGCAGCGGAATATTTATTTAAAACATGTTACTTTCTTGATATAAAACTCATTTTATATGTAAAACCCAATCCCGGATCCATATACGAACATGCATGCTATCAAAATTAAAACACAACCATAGAGTGTTTCAAGAATACTACCTTCCAAGTAGTAAAAGATATGAAGAAGATGATGCCTCTTGAACGGTTGTCTTCAAGTGTAGAAGACCTCAAGCTTGTATACCCCAAGCCTTCCAACAAACACTTTGATTTTAGCTAGGATTTACACTTATGAACTCACTTGAAAAATCCCTCCCTTGGAACCAACCCTTGGCCGAAATTACGAGAGAAGATTATGGAGTTTTATGCACTTGAAAATCAAACTTGAAAACCCTTATGCACAACCTTATGTTGGCCGATTTCTAGAGAGAAATCTCTAGTGTTTTTCAAGTTCTTCCAAGTCTTCTAATAATTTTTTGTCATAAAAAACTTATTAAAACTATGAGAGAGGTAGCCACCCTTTTTGCCCAATCAAAGTGCATCTAACCATGCAAATTGCATGGAACATGATTGGACCAAAATAAATGCCTTGGGAAGACACATGGGGGGTGGCCCACTTGTGGGATTTAAAAAAAAAGTTCAAAATTTATTTTAACTATTAAGTCTTATTTATATTTTATAACTTTTATAAAATATAACATCATATGTTATAAGACTTATATAATATCTCACAAGCTTTTATAATGTTATTTAACCTATTAAATAACAAAATAAAATATTCTCTCAAAATAAATTATCCATATATATATTTGTTTATCAAGTGCAATTATTTAGAAAACCAATTTCTAAATATTATAAGTGTTAATATTTATTTGTTTGATCATATCATAAATAAATATTATAAGTATTTGTCTAGCTTGTATTTGGGTATGATTCAACTTGGATCATAACGTACTAGCCACATCAATTTAATATGTGTCTTGGGCATATAGAATCCAGCAATCTCCCACTTGCACAAGATACATAGAAGATTGATGGAAGTAGTAAAGACCACCTAACTACAGTTTACTACCCCTAATACGTATGACTGTATGTCCCATTCAATAACATCATCCCCTTCAAGTCCCTTACATGAAAATGATTTAGGTGAATCTATCATTTATCCTTTCGTTACAGATGTCATGTTAAATCCAGAGACATAGAGTGATCACTCTCTATTGATTTAACTTTAGTAGGCCTTAGACATCTTACTCTCAACAAATAAGAGGAACAAATCCCTTCTTGACTACATATGTCTCTCACAATCACCTTGTACCACACATGAGTTTAGCCTTGTGTACTGCCTTATTACAGACAACGAAGAACTAGGTCAAGGTATAATACTTGGTGAATATCAAGACCCAATATGTAACTCAGGTCAGAGGATACTATGATATTCTCCTTTACTCAAATTTACTTATTATCTATCACAAATGATTCCATGCAGTAATATTTGAGAGCGAGTCAGTCCAATATTTGTATCCCACAAATATCTATGAACTTTGGTAGCAACACTTTGCTCTATATTCATACCTAATGAATATCCACCAATCCAAGTTCATAATAGTCTTACATTCATATTTGTTCCCACAAGTATGAATGACTACGGACATTTAGAATAAGTAACTTATTAACGGATTTTAAACATGCTAAAACGGAACATAACTCAAAATACCATAAAGAGTTATAATAACCGTTGTTCCAATATCCAAATAAAAAATAGATCAAATCCAATCACTAGAATATCGAAGTCCTAAAGCACCAGTATGACTCTTCATGCTTTGCCCGTTCAAGGAGCTTCGTGAGTGGATCCGTAATATTTTGACCAGTGTTGTCACACCCCAACCGATGGCGGAAACATCGGGGTGCGAGCACTAAGCGTTCAGATTGCTCATGAGATTCCATAACACTAGATATTTCAATAGTAATTAAATTGATTTCATGCGGTAATTGTCTAGATCAACATCAACATCAAGTATCAAGTACAAAACATAACAACATTGTTCAAATTGTTTCAAATGATCCTAGATTAAACTAAGATGTGTTTCTAAGCAGCATCCTAACTTGTTTCAAGAATCCTAGCATCCTGTCAGCCTGCAACTTGTATTAAAATAGGGTCAGTACAAAAATGTACGGCGAGTATACAAGTTTGAGTACATAGATTAGTAGATTAAAACAACTCATATCCACAATGTAAGTAATAAAAATAGTTTCAGCCGTGCTAGTGTCGCAGTCCATCTAGTGATAGCCCAAGTATCCCGATGCTTTAGTGTTTACCCAAGTCTAAAGGTAAACTAGAATCCTCCTAACAATACCCCCGAGAATAATGGGGAGGTGCATCTCCTATAGCGCTACTATTGTTAAGGCGGAACTACACACTTCTGGATTAAACACCACATAGCATAAAGAATCAAGAATCAAGAATCACAAGTTTCACATACACGTAGGATAGAGTTTAGATTCAAAAGTATCAAGTTTCATAGTTTATAGAATACATGTTACATCCCAAAAGTTTAAAACGAAAAGGGATCGAGTATACTCATAGTGATTGCTTAACAGTTAAGACCGTTATTGGATCAAAGGGAGCTCTTTTAGTATTAGCCTGATTAGATTATAACAGATAAGAGTCGGGCAGAATAACGAGATTGCGTAAAGTGTCAGATTATCGGATTGCCAGTAGATCATGGTGACAATGTGTGAGGGAACAGATAACTATCCGATCGGATGGCTATCCCATCGGGTGGTCACTCGATCCAAGTGTCAAGTCTCAAATTTGTTGTTCAAGTATTTTGGTTACTTTGATCGGATGGCTATTCGATCGGATGGCTATCCAATCGGATTGCCACTCGATCAAGGTTTCCAAAGTTTCAAGTTTCTAAAAAAGTTTCTAAGTGTTGAAATGTTGTGAGGCAAGTGTCACCTGATCGAGTGGCCGCTCGATCGGATGGCTATCCTATCGGATTGCCACTCGATTGAGTGGTCCTCGTCTTGTCTATAATTTTGTAAAGTTTCTAAGTTTCTGGTTTAACGATGACGGCACGGTACGTATTCAGACAATGGTAAACTCATCAACATACAGCCGTTCTGATCGGATGGGAATCACCCCTATCCGCTCAGTCGTCTGTTCATAACGAGCTTATGTCGAAATCCATATTCCGGCCATCTTTTCCAGCAACAATCCGTTTCCAAACCAACTCCAGGCCATTCATCAAGTCTACAGTCCGTAAGACCCGGATTCCACCGTTTAAAGTGAAAAGTTGAAGAAAAGATGAAGATAACTTTAAGTTTTATTATGAAAAATCCTAGATCTAGCTTAGATTTGGTGAAAAACACATGGAATTCCTCAGATCTGAGCTAGATCTTACCAGGAATGACATCATATAGTAGTTTGTACAAACCACCATGATGACATCATCCTTAAGAACTCAGATCTAAGAGATTTCAAGGTGAGAAGTGTGATTTCAAAGGAGAATCACGTAGAGAATGAAGTGTAGATCAAGAAAGTACAAGAAACAAGTGTAAAACGTACTGAAATCACCGAGAAATCGAAGAAATGTGGTGTGTGTGCGTCTGGGTCGAGTGAGGCTGTCACATCAGTGAAGGACTGATGTGACAGGCCTATTTATAGTGTGGGAGAGAGACTAGGGCGGTGTGCGTGGATCAGATGGTCGGTCGATCGAGTGGCCATCCGATCGGGTGACTGATCCAATCGGATGGCTATCCGATTGGATGGTCATCCGATCGAATTGCCACTTGGTCAATCCCATCCCTTCCGCGTTCCCATCTCTGATTCATTTTGCGAGTTAGATTAAGCGTTGCGTTGCGTATTATTTGGTAAAAGTATCACATAACTATATTACATCATAAACACCAAAAGTTTCCAAGTTTCATAGATTCCGCCAATGACAAGACTCCAGTCTCTCGTTCAACCAAGAATCAAGTTGCACGTGTCTCAAGAGTCAAGCACCAAATAAGTATCAAGAGTCAAGAGTCTAGTTTCCCAAGTATCAAGTATCTAGATTTAAGTGTCAAGTCTCATAGTATTAAGTATCAAGAATCAAGATTCAAGTATGAAGGATCAAGTATCATAGTATTTAACACTCAAAGTATCAAAAGTATCAACATTACATAGATTAGGGACTAAAACTGACAATAGGCAAAGCATAGGGACTAAACTTGCCAAAAGCCTAAAGTTTAGGGACGCAGGGCATTACAGTCTCCCCTCCTTTAGGAGATTTCGTCCTCGAAATCTTAGAGGAAGACTGCTCGAAGAGCTGCGGATACTTGGCCTTCATCTCACTTTTCAATTCCCAAGTGAATTCGGCGCCACGCTTTCCTTCCCATCGAACCTTGACAATGGGAATTTTGCTGCGCCTTGATCCACGATTTTGACCGGTCTCTCCACGAAGTGTACAGCTTTGTTTATTTGCAAGTCTTCGAGGGGAACCTGCAGTTCGTCGTCGGCTAGGCATTTACGTAGATTAGATACGTGGAACACTGGATGCACATTCTTTAGTTCCTATGGCAGGTTGAGTCTGTACTCCACCTTGCCATTCCTTTCGAGTATCATGAAAGGACCGACATAGCGAGGAGCGAGCTTTCCCTTCTTGCCAAAATGAACTACTCCCTTCCAGTGAGATACCTTGAGAAGAACTTAGTCACCAACATCAAATTCCAGAGGCTTACGCCTATTATAAGCATAGCCCTTTTGTCTGCTCCTAGCCTTGATCAAGTTATCACGGATCTGAAGAATCTTATCCGTTATCTCTTGGATGATTTCAGGGCCAGTAAACTGCTTATCACCAATCTCATGCCAGCCGAGAGGAGATCGACACTTGCGGCCATACAAAGCTTCGAAAGGAGCCATCTGAATACTGGAATGATAGCTGTTGTTGTACGAGACCTCAATCAATGTTAAATGTACATCCCAGTTACCACCAAAGTCGATGACAAAAGAACGGAGCATATCCTCTAGGGTTTGAATAGTACGCTCGAGCTGTCCATCCGTCTGAGGATGAAAGGCCGTGCTAAGATTCAAGTGTGAACCCATAGCGGACTGAAACGTTTGCCAAAGACGCGAAGTAAAACGACCATCACAGTCTGAGATTATGTCGAGAGGTATACCATGGCGACATATGATCTCATCGGTATAGATTCGAGCAAGGTTCTCCACTTTATAATCTTCACGAATAGGAAGAAAATGAGCGGATTTGGTCAAACGATCAACAATCACCTAGATACTATCGTGACCAAAAGGCGTACGGGGTAGTTTGGTAACAAAGTCCATAGCAATGCTATCCCATTTCCAAACTGAGATCTTCGGTTATTCCAAGAGTCCAGAAGGACGCTGATGTTCAGCCTTAACCTTCGAGCGAGTAAGGCACTTAGAAACATATACAACAATGTCCTTTTTCATGCCGGGCCACCAATAAGTCATACGCAGATCCTGGTACATCTTATCGGCACCCGAATGAATAGAGTAATGAGATTTGTGAGCCTCATTCATGATGAGCTCACGGAGGTTATCGTGATCTGGCACCCAGATGCGATTGAGATAGTACTGAAGACCATCAAGTTTAGTTTCGAGTTGATTAACGTTAGCGCCAAGAACTTCAACAGATAGGCTTCTTTCAGTAGCTGACGAATACTGAGCTTCACGAATACAAGCATGCAGATCACTAGAGATGCGAATAGCTTTAAAGTGAGTCTTACGACTAAGAGCGTCGGCCACTACATTTGCCTTGCCAGGATGATAGCGAATTTTGCAGTTGTAGTCGTTAAGTAGCTCTACCCAACGCCTCTGTCGCATGTTCAGTTCCTTTTGGTCAAAGATATGTTAAAGGCTCTGATGGTCGGTGAAGACCACACATTTCGTACCATACAGGTAGTGTCGCCAGATCTTTAACGCAAATACAACTGCACCAAGCTCCAGATCGTGAGTAGTATAGTTTTTCTCATGTATCTTAAGTTGACGAGAGGCATAAGCAATAACCTTATCCCGCTGCATGAGCACACAGCCCAATCCACGGTTCAAGGCATCACAATATACCACAAAGTCGTCATTCCCATCGGGTAAAGTAAGCACAAGGGCGTTACACAAAAGGGTCTTAAGAGTCTGAAAAGATTCCTCTTGCTCGGGGCCCCAAGCAAAATGTTTCTCTTTCTGAGTCAACGAAGTGAGAGGTACAACAATCTTAGAAAAGTACGAGATGAATCGGCGGTAATAACCAGCCAATCCTAGGAAAGAACGAATCTCAGATGCGGATTTAGGCGTACTCCAATTCTTCATAGCTTTGATTTTAGACGGGTGGACATGAATACCTTGCTTACTAACGACATGACTAAGAAATTGCACTTCATCGATCCAAAACTCACACTTAGAAAATTTAGCATACAGACGTTCACCAAGTAAGAGTTGAAGCATAAGACGTAAATGGCGAGCATGATCAACTTTAGACTTAGAGTAAATGAGAATATCATCAATAAAGACTATCACAAAACGATCCAGATAGGGCTTACACACACGATTCATAAGTTCCATGAACACAGCGGGTGCGTTGGTCAGTACAAAAAGCATGACCACGAACTCGTAGTGTCCATAACGAGTACGAAAAGAGGTTTTGGGTACATCATCCTCGAGTACATGAAGCCGATGATAACCAGAACGAAGATCGATTTTAGAGAAACAGGACGCGCCTTGTAGTTGGTCGAATAGATCGTCAATACGAGGAAGAGGATAACGATTCTTAATGGTAAGCTTATTAAGTTCACGGTAGTCGATGCACATACGAAACGAACCATCTTTCTTCTTGACGAACAGCACGGGAGCACCCCACGGAGAGGTACTCGGATGAATGAATCCCTTGTCGAGCAATTCTTGAAGTTGTCTGGATAATTCTTGCATCTCGAAAGGTGCAAGACGATATGGAGCCCTGGCAACAAGAGTCGCACCAGGTACAAGATCAATGCCAAAATTGACAGATCTAGGAGGAGGAAGGCCGGGTAAATCTTTAGGAAAGATATCAGGGAAATCACACACTACTGGAACATCGCTTATGTTCTTCCCTTTGCCCTTTTGTTCCACTATGTTGGCCAAAAATGCAAAGTTATATTTACGTAAGTATCTATTGCTTGAGTGCATGACATCAGCCTTAGTCCTTTTGAAGGTCGGTCTCCATAGACGTGCAAAATATCACCGGACGGAAGCGGTAGACGAACAGACTTCTTGTGACAAGCAATCTCGGCATGATTCTTACGCAACCAATCCATACCGATAATGACATCAAAACTACCCAATCGCATGGGTATGAGATCAATGGAAAAGACGTGATCGTTAAGAGTCAGGGAACAATCACGCAAAATAGAATCAACAAGAATTGACTTACCGTCGGCGACCTCAATAGAGAACGACTCAGGTAACTTGGAGCGTGTACAGTTTATCAAAGACTCAAATTCCACGGACACAAAACTTCTATCGACACCAGTATCAAATAGAATCGAAGCATACAGGTTATTCACAAGAAACGTACCATTGACAACATCGTTGTCATTACAAGCCTGATTAGCATTGAGGTTGAACGCTCGTCCACGAGAGGCTCGCTGTTGGTCCTGGTTCAGCTGAGGACACTGGTTGCGGAGGTGAGTAGTATCTCCACACTTGTAACATGCACGAACATCATTGATTGGCCTTGGATTCTGCAGGGGAGCTAGAGGTGTGGGTAAAGTTGCCTGGGCTGGGACTTGTTAAGCTTGCTGGGCCGGGTTAGTTTGAAGGCAATACTGAGTCGTATGATCATAACGATTGCAGTTGGTGCATAGACGACATGCAGAATTAGCAGGATGATGAAAGTTGCAAGTTGCACACTTGGGGTGAGACCCAGTGTACTGTTTCTTAACTTCGGGAGTAGCAGTGATTGGAGCAGCAGCAGTAGCAGGTTTAGTAGCAGGGTTTGCAGCTGGAACAATAACATTGCATCCTGAACCATGAGACTTTTGCCTCTTGTTCTTGCTGCCACTTGGCTACTGGGTAACTTGATGTTCAGACTTAGACGGAGCGGAGTTAGCAAACTGCTTATCATGGATGCGGTTGTTGTTGAGACTAGCTGCAAGACGGTAGACTTCCTCAATAGTTTCGAGTTGAGCTGCTTCAATAGAATCACGCATAGCAGGAGGTAGACCATTGATGTACTTGGTTATCATTCGCTTAGGAGGGAAACCAAGTGAGGAACGATCAAATTGAGCTGCTTAAAACGAGTAGTATAAGCCAGATTATCATCACCAATCTGCTTCAAGTGCCAAAACTCTTCTTCAAGCTTCAATTGTTCATGGGGAGGGCATAACTCAAGCATCATTAGTTCACGCACCTCGGTCCATGGAAGAGCATAGGCTTCTTCATTCGAACGGATGTTCCTCTCATTCGACCACCACTCAAACGCTCTGCCTTGAAACATTCCAGTCGCACTCCTACTCTTTAGATGATCGGGGCACTCGCTGTTAATGAAGGTAACTTCGATGCTGTCGAACCACTCGAGCATAGCAGTCACCCCATCACTACCCGTGAAAGGCTTAGGGTTGCAAGAGATGAAATGTTTGTAGCTGAACTTAGTAGACTTTTGCTTCTCGGCCTTCGAGTCCACAGAGGATGGAGGAGTGTTTGATCCTTGGATCTCAGAGACGATCTTTGGCATGACTCGAGCGATCTGGTCGGCCATGAAAGACATCATCTTTTTTGAGACTTCTCCCTGGATCTCTTGAGAGTGTCAGATAGCTTTCGAGAAGACATCTAAAAGATCTAATAAGAGGATCGTATAAGTCTAGATTCACGAAGTCTCACCATATAGATTCACACACAATAGACTAAAGACTCAGCAAGATTCACAAGATTCACATAGATACCGCAAACCCACGACCTTCTCATGGCACGTTGTACAAAGTTTGGCAACATGTCAGAAGCGCTTATATATAGGAAGTACCAGCGGCGTATCCACCACGCTTCGGGCACATCGCTTCTGCCCCATACCCGGTGTCATGTTACGCGTCGCAATTGCTAATCATAACAACACACACATAGATTGACCCGATAGATTTTCAATAGATCCAACACCACAACCCACGACCTTCACATGGCACGTTGTACAAAGTTTGACAACATGTCAGAAACGCTTATATATAGGAAGTACCAGCGGCGTATCCACCACGCTTCGGACACATCGTTTCTGCCTCGTACGTGATGTCATGTTACGTGTCGCAAAACACACTCATCACCATCATCATAGATTCACATAGATTCCAATAGATTGAATAGATTCCTATAGATTCCCATAGATTCAATAGATTCCCATAGATTCAATAGTTTCACATAGATTCAATAGATTCAATAGTTTCACTTAGATTAGTGTTAACGTCAACGCAATCCCACATGGCACGTGCTACGAAAGTTCGGCAACATGATGGAAGCACTTATATATAGGAAGTACCAGTGGCGTATCCACCATGCTTCAATCATGCCACTTCCCCCTCGTCGTCGGTGTCATGATTTGCTAACCACAAAATTAGATTAACCAAATAGATTCAACAACATAGATTATCCTGCTAATTCACATAGATTACCCTATAGATTAGCATAGTTTAGAGTTAACAACCTTATCATAGTCTAAAACAACAAAATCCCACATGGCACGTGCTACGAAAGTTCGGCAACATGACGGAAGCACTTATATATAGGAAGTACCAGCGGCGTATCCACCATGCTTCAATCATGTTGCATCCCCCTCGCCATCGGTGTCATGCTTCGTTAACCACAATATTAAGCTTCACCACAACTTTCACCAAATAGATTTCCACAACTTCAACCGGAGCCTACAAAACTATGAACTTCACTTAGCGCATGTTACGAAGGTTTGGTAGCATGCCAGAAGTGCTTATATATAGGAAGTACCAGCGGCGTATCCACCACGCTTCAGACATGCCACTTCCGCCTCGTCTTCGGCGCTAGGCTACGTTTCATATTTTGTTACTCAAAACAACACATGAATAGATTTCACATAGTTTACACGAGTAGTTTCCATAGTTTAAATTTCAACATCCTCATATCCGGTCTGCAAACACTAAGTTTCGCATGGCACTTGGTACGAAAGTTGGTAACATGCCGGAAACACTTATATATAGGAAGTACCAGCGGCGTATCCACCATGTTTCAGACACGTCACTTCTGTCTCGTATTCCATGACATGTTACATTTAGCATTTCACAACCATAACAACACGTAGATTCATCAGATAGATTCACATAGCATCATAGTCGATCAAGGTTCCCACATAGATTGAATAAAGCTTCATAAATTTAGTTTGATCCTGAGATTAGAGTTAACGTTTTAAGTTGCGAACATGCGTGCAAATTTGTGTAAAAGTATCTTAAACGAACGAAGAATCGAGTTTAAAACCACATGAAAATCGAGATAGCATAAAAGACAGGCTCATAAAACGTAGATTGTTCCGGGTAGAGGAACGGTGACTAACCAAAATGATTCGAACCCCTTTCGAATTGAGGTAATGTGTCTTGACTTACTTAGACAAATACGTCATCGATGTTAGGCCTACGATATTCGTCCTTTTAGTCCTTTCACATTCCTAATTGAATGGAAGTTTCGAGACTTTGGCGAGACATAAAAATCATCAAAGAGTGGGACTAGTTATCAAGGTCTGAGTTTCACCTCTAACTTGATAACATCGTACCCTAATAGTGTTGGTACTTATCCACAGACAAGACCTACTAGATTAGTATGGAGATTTCCATCAAGATTCGGATGTCACTTCTAACTTGGGGGCAAATCTCGTGAAAAATACAAACACTGGTTAGCAGCATTTTCAAAGTATCAAGTGTATATTGTGTCGGCCTTAGGAAATGCATGTAAGTTTAGCAGGAAATGTGCTGCTAGGAAGCAGATACGGTAGAATGCATAAGTCTTAAACAACATATAAGAATCAAGATTCCTAGAACTATAGACTAGGGCAAGTATTCCTACTTATCCTAATTCCCTATAGTTATGGCTCTGATACCAATATGTCACACCACAACTGATGGCGGAAACATCAGGGTGCGAGCACTAAGCGTTCAGGTTGCTCATGAGATTCCGTAACACTAGATATTTCAATAGTAATTAAATTGATTTCATGCGATAATTGTCTAGATCAACATCAACATCAAGTATCAAGTACAAAACATAACAACATTGTTCAAATTGTTTCAAATGATCCTAGATTAAACTAAGATGTGTTTCTAAGCAGCATCCTAGCTTGTTTCAAGAATCCTAGCATATTGTAAGCCTGCAACATGTACTAAAATAGGGCCAGTACAAAAATGTACCGGCGAGTATACAAGTTTGAGTACATAGATTAGTAGATTAAAACAACTCATGTCCACAATGTAAGGAATAAAAATAGTTTCAGCCGTGCTAGTGTCGCAGTCCATCCAGTGATAGCCCAAGTATCCCGATGCTTTAGTGTTTACCCAAGTCTCAAGGTAAACTAGAATCCTCCTAACAATACCCCCGAGAATAATGGGGAGGTGCGTCTCCTATAGCGCTACTATTGTTAAGGCGGAACTACACACTTCTGGATTAAACGTCACATAGCACAAAGAATCAAGAATCAAGAATCACAAGTTTCACGTACACGTAGGATATAGTTTAGATTCAAAAGTATCAAGTTTCGTAGTTTATAGAATACATGTTACATCCCAAAAATTTAAATCGAAAAGGGATCGAGTATACTCACAGTGATTGCTTAACAGTTAAGACCGTTATTGGATCAAAGGGAGCTCTTTTAGTATTAGTCTGATTAGATTATAACAGATAAGAGTCGGGCAGAATAACGAGATTGCGTAAAGTGCCGGATTAGTCACTGGATCGGATGGTTGTCCGATCGGATGGCCATCCGATCGGATTGCCAGTCGATCATGGTGACAATGTGTGAGGGAACAGATAACTATCCGATCGGATGGCTATAAGTTTTATAGTGAAAAGTTGAAGAAAAGATGAAGATAACTTTAAGTTTTATTATGAAAAATCCTAGATCTAGCTTAGATTCGGTGAAAAACACATGGAATTCTTCATATCTGAGCTAGATCTTACCAGGAATGACATCATATAGTAGTTTGTACAAACCACCATGATGACATCATCCTCAAGAACTCAGATCTAAGAGATTTCACAGTGAGAAGTGTGATTTCAAAGGAGAATCACGTAGAGAATGAAGTGTAGATCAATAAAGTATAAGAATCAAGTGTAAAACGTACCGAAATCACCGAGAAATCGAAGAAATGTGGTGTGCGTGCGTCTGGGTCGAGTGAGGTTGTCACATCAGTGAAGGACTGATGTGACAGGCCTATTTATAGTGTGGGAGATACTAGGGTGGTGTGCATGGATCGGATGGTCAGTCGATCGAGTGGCCATCCGATCGGTTGACTGATCCGATCGGATGGCTATCCGATCGGATGGTCATCCGATCGGATTGCCACTTGGTCAATCCCATCCCTTCCGCGTTCCCGTCTCTGATTCGTTTTCTGAGTTAGTTTAAGCGTTGTGTTGCGTATTATTTGGTAAAAGTATCACATAACTAGATTACATCATAAACACCAAAAGTTTCCAAGTTTCATAGATTCCGCCAGTGACGAGACTCCTGTCTCTCATTCAACCAAGAATCAAGTTGCACGAGTCTCAAGAGTCAAGCACCAAATAAGTATCAAGAGTCAAGTGTCACACCCTGACTTTTGCGGAAGCATGGGTTATTGGTGTGATTTCTTAATACCATAGCAACAATCATAACAATGCTATATGATTAAAAACATGAGATATTCATCCATTAATAAAGTTTAGAAAAATACCATATAATACTTGTCTTAAAACAACAGTCGCAAAATAAGTTACAAACCTTGTCTTGATTTAAATGAGTTCATAAAAACTTAGTAAAAGACTTTAAACAATACTAGGTTTAGAGATATGTAACCCGTCCAGGAAGAGGTCACACCTGCTAAACCTTACAACTCTGGATGACTTCTTTATTCAAACGCAACTTGAAAAATATGCATACCGTGCTAGATCCGTTAGTTTCCTGAAATATATGTAGTTTGAAAAATCAACATAAAGTTGAGCGAGTTCATGTGTAAGTGAGTAAGTATAAACCTTTGTAATATGCATGTATGTATGAAAATCCCAGGTATGTAGCAATTAAGGAAAAAGAGATCACCATTGGGTTGCAAAGCCAATGATATGTGTGAAGTGCTGTAGGAAGACTCAAACCTAGCGGATTTATGCGTCGGACACATAGTCACCCCGAGGTCCGTACCGTGGGCCTGGAGTTGGGCTCGCTACACCCAAATAGATCTATCGCTATAGTCCCTCAGTCCTACAATGAGGATTAATGGCCCCAAGTAAAGCCTACCCACTCACATGATCTAAGTAGTTTACCCTCCTTAAGCTAACCATACTATGTATAAAAGTATCCGTAATTACTGTAACATGTATTCCACCCCCGAAGTATAAAAACTGAAAATAGTTAAGAGAAAAGGGGGACATAAACTCATTGTATTGCGTCTTCAGTATGTGTAACCCAAATCTCCGCAGCAAACACGACTACCTACAATGGTCTAACGTCTATTAGACGAACGGGTCGTGCCTTGTCTTAGTATGTATGTTTTTGAGTTATAATTCTGGTATTATTCCAAGTTATAATAATTGTATTTAGTTTTGGAATAATTGTTTATACAATAGTTCTGTATTAATACTTCTCGAGTATTTTAACTTCGTATTTCCTTCCCAAGGATGGGGTATTTTATGCATGTATTTTCGTATGTGTATTTGTATTCCTGGCCAAGTAACGGCGTTGTAATTCGGTGTATTGTTCCAACTAAAATATGTTAATAAAATCCCAATATATATTTTCCAAAGCCATATATTTCAAGTCCCACTTAAATATATGTATATATATAAATAACCTTATTTCGTTTAATCACGCTGTCCTAGAAAATATATATTTTTCTCAAATATTATATATCTTCTAAATATACTAGGAAAATATAGTTTCATCTCTCAAAATAATATATTTTCTTGTTATCAAAAATATGATACACTTGGTAATATTTACGAACTCATATTTCTACCCCTTTCATTTCTAAAATAAGATTTACCAAAAATATAGTGTAATGGTATGTCCCAAAATATATATATGTTTCCCCAAAAATATTATATTTTACCTCATACTCCTTCCAAAATAATACTTTATCAAATATACGTAGGAGAGTATTTTCCGAAATATACATAAGTTACATTTCAGAGTTCGCGTTGTAATAACAATACCGGTGTAACTTAAATATTTATTTTGTGAGAGTGTTAGCATTATTTTGGAGTTGAAATTTCGTAATATGCTCAAGTTATATTATTTTTATCAAAAATAATATATTTAGTTCACGCAATAACAAACAATCACACAATCGTCTTACTATAAAATATATATATTCTAAATATATATTTATCAAGTTTTATTTACGAAAATCCACCTCCGGTACTTGGTAATTTTTGTAATAAAAATCATGGCGAAGTTTATTTTGGAAAACAAGTTAAAAATATGTTTGTAAACATTTGTTAGAAAAATATTTCTAAGTGTTAGAATTCTAGAAAAATTTCGCCAGAGTTTCCTTTGTAAATGGAGGTGTCCACGCTTACTAGCGTATCATTTTCTTTTCAAAATCAATCAAACAATTTATCAATCACAACATACGATATTTAAACATCAGCTTGACAAAACAAGTCTAAATCACAAACTCATGAACTTGAAAGTTCTGTAAAAATATGTAGTAAGTTACTAGCGTATTTAGTAGGTTTTGTTATCTTTAAAAATAAAATTAGTTTCTTAAAAACATTATCTTTAACACTAACATACTACTAGTTCATGTTCTTGAACATGATCTAGTATGGTTAGATGACGATCCATCCCACTTCTAGTAACAAACAACTTCAAATAATCACAACTAGACAAGTTTCATAAGATTTACACAACTAGTTTCTCTATATCCAACTTATTCATCATATGATCAAGACTTTATGTTATGTTCTTGTGTGTTTTTGATTTTTAACCATTACATCTACTATTAACCACTTTAAACGAGATCAAGACGATGTTTAGAGGCACTTACTACTAGCTCAAGGCTAGGGAAGAAACAAGGTATAAATGTGGTGGATAAAAGAAATCTAGAGCGGTTCTTGCACTTTCGAGAGCACCCGGCTTGTTTGTATGACCTCTTGCTTCTATGTGTATATGAAAAATGGCTAGTATCAAACTTGAGGGTGGAGCTATGGTGGTGGAGGTGTTCGGCCGAGATGGGGTGTAGAGAGAAGGAGATGAGTTTGAAGTTGAAGTGTGTTTGATGAAAGAGACTAGTTAACTATTGAATCTATTTATAAACCATGTTCTAGCTTTATCCTCCATGCATTATGTTCCCTAAATATCCAACACATATTAATAAAATAATCAAACAAAAGGGGAGTGTGGGTTACCCTAAGGTGACCATCATTTTGAGGGGGGGGGTATGGTTGGGTTGTGGTGATATGGTTAAGACTACTTAGTTGGATTCTAATGGTTTTAGTTAGTATATTAAGTGTGTTTATTAATATAAAGGGTGTTAGGGTGTTCGGGGACCCTAACTAGCTCAGAAAAATAAAAACAATGTGTTTGGCAATATTTTTATGTCCTGGGTAAAGTCCAGTTGTTCGGTTGGATGTTGATCCGTTAAAGTGTCAAATATAGCTTTAAAGTGTCTTTAATATTATTTTTAGTGACACATTAATTTACCAACACTTTGGAAAGTGTCTAGGACTATTTTACCAACTTTTTGCGCTTTACTAGCTTTGTTAAAAGCTGAATTTTGGTATACTAGTGCAGAATTCTGCATTTTAAGTATATTTTAGGCACTTCCGGGCACTATAACTATCACCTAGTGACGCAGTTTAATGATCCTCACCTCCCTACACTCCCGACCAGTGTAGTTCTTTATTCCCGGCTCATACTGGCCTCAAAACAATGTCTGTATAGGTGCTGGTATTGTCAGCATGTTTCTGGGTTATCCGCTCATGGTGCTAACTGTGCTTTCGTGCATCAAGTTTGTCACTAATGTTTGTGTGTAATGAATAGAGTGACAGTATAAAATGTGATGCATGAGTATGTATGTATCAGAAAAAAAGAAAGCAGTTTGATCATAATTGTAATCAAGCACAGTAATTAAGCATAAATTAAGAATTAATTAATTGTACGGATACCTGTAAATGTGAGGGTTGTCACATTCTCCCCCCGTTAAAGAAATTTCGTCCTCGAAATTTGTACTACCTTAACTCCTTACGGTTAAGTCACACATGTTTGTATATGAATAATATCGAAGTAGATAATCATCAAACTGAAACAAGCATTACTCACATTAGGTGAGTCCCAGATCATGTAACAACTCGAACCCTATGGTTAAAAGGTATGTGGTTTTAGCATTTGATGCCAAAGTTTCAGGACGTATTTGATGTATAGTCTAGTGTAACCCAGCTAGTAGGGGGGTTTTCCCCAAAGGAGGAGTTTTAACTAATAAGATTTTCTAACAATCGATCGCAGTATGCAAACGAGTTTTTCACGAAACATAGCATCCGCTATATGAATTCAAAATCAACAACTCAAATGAAATAGTAAAATGATCTGTCAACTCCCGAGTAGATGAATGGTAAGATTTAGTGTGTTGAAAATTTTGAATTGCGTGAATACGCCGAGTGATTACAAGCGAATCTGGTGTATCCTTGCCTTAATTCGTAGTTGCATCAGAAATGTTTAAATGACAGGTCAAACAAAAGTATATGTAGTTTTGCGTGAAACGGTTAACCATGATTAGCACAAGCTACAAGTTTGTAATGACGCCACAAGGCGCCGCAATGACATAATTCAATAGTAGTGGTGACTGAACAAGTTCACCGTGTCTGAAATCAAATGAAAGTGTACCGAAACAAGCCTGAGGATTTGATTTACACAATGTCACAAAGTTTTTGGTTGAATACGGAACATCAAAGAGCCACTGTTTTTGATCGAAGATGAAAAAGTATTAAGTACTTGCAAGGCATTCGATTGACAACGAAAGAATCGTTAGGAGGTACATTATGCTTATGAAATGAATATATGTACCATCACCTTAACACACAATTGTGTTGAGACTGCTTCGATCGTGAATATCAAAATGGATTGTTAACAAATAAATAGGCAATTAAATTCGTGTATGAAATGAGTAACCCAATTAGCGCAAGCTTCAATTCTGTGAAAGTATCATTGCAAGGTATCGAAATCAATCAACGATTTAGTGGAGTCGTAGACCAACCGAATTTGCTATGACTCGAAATGAAAGAATTTTGCAAAAATATTTGAATATGATGCTCCCAATACATCATATGACGTCTGAAACTGAATATGCGAAGTGGATAAGTTCAAGCAATCGAACTTAATCTTAGTGTAGCCTGGCAATAAATGTAGGTATCAACGAAGGAAATATCGGCATGGTAACAAAATAAACCATGAATGTAATTTGTAAATAAAGAAGTTTCAAGAGAGTGTGTCGACTCGATAGCAAAAGAGCCAACAATTTCAATAACGTAGGTCATTCGAACCACAAACCAGTAATTAGATTTAGCAACGTAATATTTGAACTTTAATGAAGCGTTTATTTGTAATGAAACCACATGCGTAGCAAAAGGTGCATGGGTTATATATAAGTTTTCAAGTAATGAAGCAATGTGTATCTGCCAGAATGGAGAAGTGACCAAGTATACGAAGCAAACGTGTGTTCGCTCTCAGCGAAAGAAATCAACGTGATGCAACTACTTTGAGGGGAGTAGAGATGCAAATATCTACTCGCTAGAAGTAAAAGTGAAGACTTCAACGAAAGAAAATTTAAGTATTTTCTGTTTTGTTAACTGAAACGACATGTTTGTCAGGTTAATGATGTTTGATCGAGTTGACAGATATGGTTCCTAAGTAAAACCCTTATGAGTTTGGTCCTGGGTTCCTAAAGGTCCTAAATATATGTTTTCTAGATCCTCCAGATTTCGTATCCCGTGTAGATCTGGTTTGTGCATCGTGTAGGAAGCGCCATTTTTGTGTACGGCTAAGAACAAGTCATTGTCCCACAATTTTCCTCGGTATACTTTCTTCCCGACTTCACCGCTAACGACGCTCGATCGTTGATTAGTCGTGTAATAGTAGTTGGGTCCTCACAGTCAGTTATGTAAGAAGTTCGTAAATCCTCAGCAAGAGTCACCGACTCTCGTGGGTTAGCTCGTTCGGCTCCTGGTAGTTGATGCTTATTTGAAAATCATCGTCCTTTTTCTTTTGACGAGCAGAGTTGGGGTTACCCGAAAGGGGATTTTTGGTCTGTTATCTTCCTTCTCTATCAACCACTGAGGTCGCACTGTCAATCCTTGCATCTCCGAAAATGTAAGTCACTACGGTGCGGTGCCTGGAATTAATCTGATGCGAAATTTGACTAGTCGTTGAGGAGATAATTCTGGTAAGTCTTCGAGGAAGACTTCAGGATATTCTCTGATCACGGAAGTATCTCTGAGTTTTAATTCCTCGGCTCCCTTGTCCCCGACATGAGCCAGAAAACAACACATTCTTCCCACAACAACTTTCGTGCCTTAAGCAAATCGTGATCTGTGGCGGCGTATCCTGCTTCGTGAGTCACGATCGTTCCTTCATTCGTCATCGAGGTGCGGATATCAACCTCCGCTCGACCGCTTGGCAACTAATCCACCCTAATTACCTCGCCGAAGCTTCCCAGCTCAACTGGCAGTAGATCTATCGTAAACTTACGCTCTCCGGTTTTTATTTGGTCGCCTCCAGTTACTGCGTTGGCTTCCACTAGCTTCCCCTAAGCTAGTTCTAATGGGTACTGGAACATCTACTCACTCGCTACTTGAACCAATTATACTCTCGAACTCTAGCGGTGCGAATCGTAAAATTTGCAACAGTATTTGGCAATACAGATGCATAACATTGAGTAATTCGGGACGTACCGTTATCCATGCTTGAATCCCTGGCGTGTCTCCCTAGCTCCGGTGGGGAGCTTTCATCCTTGTGCCTGATTGTTTTTAGGGCAATATCTTCTGAAATGCTTTTTGCTTCCACAGTTTAAACAACCTCGAGCACGTTTCTGTTTATCGCTCATTATGCCTTGGTAATTGTCATTGTCGTTGTTTCCTTCGTGATTCTCACTACCATCTTGGCCTCCATTACTATGTTCAGTATCTTGCCAACAAGTTTCTTTGGGATGCCCCCTCTTGCCATAGTTATCACATTTTCCATATTTACATCGCCCGACATGATAACGTAAACAATTGTCGCACTTAGGTAGGATACCCTTGTAATCCTTTCCCTTTTTGGCCTTCTTTTTTCTATTCTCCCGAGTAACCTTCTTGAAGTTTGCAAGCTTTCTCTTGTTATCTCCAGATGGCTCTACAGGAGTCTCCTTTTTCTCTTCCGAAGTGGAAAATTTTCCTTGTCTGATTGCTTCTTCAGTGAGGGCCATGCTTGTGTCGATAGCCTCGGTGATCGTTGAAGGTTTAGATGTTATTACCAGGCTTAGAATCTGAGGTGCCAATCCCCTTATGAAACGTTCGATCTTCCTAGATTCTGGTTCCACCAAGCGCGAAGAAACTTGTGATAATTCGCCAAATCTCTGCACTTAGTCGGCTATTTTTGGACCTTCCATTTTCAAGTTCCACAATTCAGTCTCCAACTTCTGGACTTCTACCCTAGAGCAATATCTTTTACACATCAGTTCCTTTAGCTCGTCCCACGTCAAAGCATTCGCAGCAGTCTCGCCCATTGTTTGAACTTGAAGGTTCCACCATGACAGAGCCCCATCTACAAAAAGTCCATCTACGTACGTGACCTGATGTTCTGGGGCACATTTTCTCAACTGTAAGACAGAATTCGTCTTCTCAACCCAGCGAACGAAGGATAAGGCACCCCCAGTGCCGTCGAATTCTCGAGGTTTGTGGTCCAAGAACTGCTTGTAGGTGCAGCCTGAGATATAAGCAACATTATTCGCGTAAGGCATTCACAAGGCACTCATGGAAATGTCTAAACATTTTGTAATGTGTCTCAGAGGACTAAACATTACCGTTGGGGGGGGGGGTTATTCCCTGAGGTACCTCCGCTGCAATTGGAGCAAAGGGCCTCGTACCGTGCGATGGCCTGTAAGAGGCGCGCTTGCATTTCTGCCTCTGTTGTTGGTAGAGGGTTGTTGATATCGGTGTTCCCTTGAGTCGACATCTTCCTAGAAGAAGGTCGGTTAGGTCAGGTCTTGTTAAGGACACAAGCACAGAAGTCTCTTTTTAACGAATAAGACCTCAGAAGTGTATTACATATACGTATATACGCAGTCGTTATAACATTCAATCACATATTATCACAATTATTGCACAATTTGTAAATAGGAATGTAGCAAGTAAGCATGTAGCATTATAGTTGTAGCACAAATGTGTAAATTAACAGCGTGCTTAGTGAGGACATAGCGACTAAGTTTTTCATTAGTTATTAGTCATAAATATTGTCGCATGTTTAAAGATAATTGGGCTTTCATTATCCTCCGGCCACAATCACTGTGTCTAACAAAATGTATCACATCGAAAGGGACACAGGGTCACCCTACCCTTGACCAACAAGTATATTAGTGCATCAAAATTTCATAATCAGAAGTGGTCCTCAAAAGTCTCCTCAATCCCGGCTTATCATTAGTGTCTTTACCCAAGTGTAATGCAATTCGCATAATCCAGAAACCAACTATACTGGTGACTGAGGTGGAGGAGGAAAGAAAAGTGACTGCTAGCATGCGTAAACTCCTCCTCGAGCTTGTATATATATCGAAGTAGTTCACTAATCTGCCGCCCGATAGTAAAGGAATGAGCATCAAAAACATGGGAAAGGCGTTATAGCAGCAGATGAGAGTGCAAAAGAAGTCTTTGATAATTGTGGAGGATCAAAGTAAACTGGCAATAAACAGTGTGGAGAACGTGGTGTCAGCTCAAGCTCCAACATTCTGCGACTTATATCCTCAAATTGTAGCTGATGTTACAGGAGCACTCATCCCGTGTATAGCCTTCATAATGTGAGGGATGGTAAGGGTCCAAAATCAGCATAGTGTAGCATAGGAACCACCGAAATGGCTTGTCCAGCGTTGTAGAGGTGCAAGTAGCAAACGGTGCGGCCTGTAGAAAATGCTGCTATAGCAATTGGGATCGTTACGCGGTTGCTGGCCTGGTGTACCTACCCGTGGTGCGGGTATGTCTCGAATGAAAGCGATAGGCATGTTGGCGCAATGGATGTCGATCTTCATAGGGGAAAGGTGCAATGTTAGCGGTGGCAGGTGTAAAAATAAACATCTCAGCAAATGAGGAGATTGCCAGTTGCAGGTAGATATAAGGGGTGCAATGTCTGGCAGACCAAAAAGAAACAGGATCGCGTAAAGGTGTAGGTTCAGCAAGTGCAATATCGAGCTGGCCCAAAAGGTGCAGAAGCTAAATCAAGAGCAGGCTGTCGGGTAACGGTGTAGTGCTTCGAGTAGGTGATAGAGCAGCAGCCATGTCACTGTCGCCTGCGTCAGTAGTAGAATGCTGTAATCCAGCTGTTTGTAAGGTTGCAAATATCACAGACTCATAGGAGTCTGAATGCATGCTAGAATTAGAGGATAGCTTGTTAACAGGGGTCTTAAGAAGTGAAATTAGTAATAGTGTTCTTGTCAAATTTTTCTATCGTCATGGGCGTCGGCAGTAGGACCATCGATAAGCATGTCAACGTCGTCATAAATTGTTTGTCGAGTAGCCAATCTTCAGTAGAAATGTCCGTAGGAGGCGCATCATCTAGGATCAAAGCCATGGTGTGCCCACCATCGGGATGACCAGTGATAGAATGGTCATGGATTGAAACAAGAGTGACAGAAAAATTCTTGCCAACGAAACCATCAGCAAAGATAAAGTATCACCAAAATCTGGTAGCGCGGACTGTTGGAAGTCGTCCTCATCCTTGGTCAGCATATCAAGATCATTCTCAGTGTCTGAAGTAAATGTCTCTGGCGCATATGCAGTCTCAGTATCTGTGGCGGTGGTCGTAGGGTTCTCAACGTCTGATAACGCGTTTTCTAAATAGAGTGACATGTGTGCTGGCGCGTAGCATGTATATCCATAGTAACTACTAACAATTAGTGTATGTAAACAACTACCACATATGCATGTTTAGCAATAATTAGCAATTAAGCATGTATGTAGTAATAATGAAAGCATGTAGTCATACTAGTCTTCCCAGACTATCCCACCCAGTCTCTTGGGCTGAACCTCCTAGTCTCTCAGACTAAACTTCCCAGTCTCTCAGACTAACTCCCTGGCCTCTAAGACCAACTCCCTAGTCTCTAAAACTAATTCCCCGGTCTCTAAGACTGAACCTTCCCAGCCTTTAGGGCTGAGCTCCCTCAGTCTCCCTGACTGAACCTCCCCAGCCTTTAGGGCTGAACTCCCCCAGTCTCCCCGAATGAACCTCCCCAGCCTTTAGGGCTGAATTCCCCCAGTCTCCCCGACTGAACCTCCCCAGCCTTTAGGGTTGAATTCCCTCAGTCTCCCTGACTGAACCTCCCTAGCCTTTAGGGCTGAATTCCCTCAGTCTCCCTGACTGAACCTCCCCAGTCTTTAGGGCTAAACTCCCTCAGTCCCTAAGACTGAATTATAAATATAAATTTAGGAATGTGTATTTGTGCCTTTTGTTTGTAAAATATGTTTGTGCCCTGGATCTGGACGTTTTGTGTATGCAATGTAAAAATGTTTGAAAACGTTTTTGTGAGAGCCCTGATGATCATAGTCTAGACTCGAGAAAGAATCCTAGTTCGCTATGATCGAGGCTCTGATACCAAGCTGTCACACCCTGACTTTTGCGGAAGCGTGGGTTATTGGTGTGATTTCTTAATACCATAGCAACAATCATAACAATGCTATATGATTAAAAACATGAGATATTCATCCATTAATAAAGTTTAGAAAAATACCATACAATACTTGTCTTAAAACAACAGTCGCAAAATAAGTTACAAACCTTGTCTTGATTTAAATGAGTTCATAAAAACTTAGTAAAAGACTTTAAACAATACAAGGTTTAGAGATATGTAACCCGTCCAGGAAGAGGTTACACCTTCTAAACCCTACAACTCTGGATGACTTCTTTATTCAAACGCAGCTTGAAAAATATGCATACCGTGCCAGATCCGTTAGTTTCTGAAATACATGTAGTTTGAAAAATCAACATAAAGTTGAGCGAGTTCATGTGTAAGTGAGTAAGTATAAACCTTTGTAATATGCCTGTATGTATGAAAATCCCAGGTATGTAGCAATTAAGGAAAAAGAGATCACCATTGGGTTACAAAGACAATAATATGTGTGAAGTGTTGTAGGAAGACTCAAACCTAGCGGATTTATGCGTCGGGCACATAGTCACCCCGAGGTCCGTACCGTGGGCCTGGAGTTGGGCTCGCTACACCCAAATAGATCTATCGCTATAGTCCCTCGGTCCTACAATGAGGATTAAGGGCCCCAAGTAAAGCCTACCCACTCACATGATGTAAGTAGTATACCCTCCTTAAGCTAACCATACCATGTATAAAAGTATCCGTAATTACTGTAACATGTATTCCACCCCCGAAGTATAAAAACTGAAAACAGTTAAGAGAAAAGGGGGACATGAACTCACTGTATTGCGTCTTCAGTATGTGTAACCCAAATCTCCGCAGCAAACACGACTACCTACAATGGTCTAACGTCTATTAGACGAACGGGTCGTGCCTTGTCTTAGTATGTATGTTTTTGAGTTACAATTCTGGTATTATTCCAAGTTATAATAATTGTATTTAGTTTTGGAATAATTGTTTATACAATAGTTCTTTATTAATACTTCTCGAGTATTTTAACTTCGTATTTCCTTCCCAAGGATGGGGTATTTTATGCATGTATTTTCGTATGTGTATTTGTATTCCTGGCCAAGTAACGGCGTTGTAATTCGGTGTATTGTTCCAACTAAAATATGTTAATAAAATCCCAATATATATTTTCCAAAACCATATATTTCAAGTCCCACTTAAATATATATATATATATATATATATAACCTTATTTCGTTTAATCACGTTGTCCCAGAAAATATATATTTTTCTCAAAAATTATATATCTTCTAAATATACTAGGAAAATATAGTTTCATCTCTCAAAATAATATATTTTATTGTTATCAAAAATATGATACACTTGGTAATATTTACGAACTCATATTTCTACCCCTTTCATTTCTAAAATAAGATTTACCAAAAATATAGTGTAATGGTATGTCCCGAAATATATATATGTTTCCCCAAAAATATTATATTTTACCTCATACTCCTTCCAAAATAATACTTTATCAAATATACGTAGGAGAGTATTTTCCGAAATATACATAAGTTACATTTCAGAGTTCGCGTTGTAATAACAATACCGGTGTAACTTAAATATTTATTTTGTGAGAGTGTTAGCATTATTTTGGAGTTGAAATTTCGTAATATGCTCAAGTTATATTATTTTTATCAAAAATAATATATTTAGTTCACGCAATAACAAACAATCACACAATCGTCTTACTATAAAATATATATTCTAAATATATATTTATCAAGTTTTATTTACGAAAATCCACCTCCGGTACTTGGTAATTTTTGTAATAAAAATCATGGCGAAGTTTATTTTGGAAAACAAGTTAAAAATATGTTTGTAAACATTTGTTAGAAAAATATTTCTAAGTGTTAGAATTCTAGAAAAATTTCGCCAGAGTTTCCTTTGTAAATGGAGGTGTCCACGCTTACTAGTGTATCATTTTCTTTTCAAAATCAATCAAACAATTTATCAATCACAACATACGATATTTAAACATCAGCTTGACAAAACAAGTCTAAATCACAAACTCATGAACTTGAAAGTTCTGTAAAAATATGCAGTAAGTTACTAGCGTATTTAGTAGGTTTTGTTATCTTTAAAAATAAAATTAGTTTCTTAAAAACTTTATTTTTAAAGAACTTGAAGTTTTACAACTTCTAGTCAAGATTTTCAAAAATATTTCTTGTTAAATTTCCTTGTTTACACAAGTGTTTACACACTTGTTTGCCTTCTAAAAATATATTTGGTTCATGTAAGATCCGGGTTTTAAACAAGACTTGCATCTTTCACTTGGTTCTTCCGAAAAACCACTTGTAGATCTTTAGATCTACTAGTTTAGAACCTTATTTTACAAGAAAAATTACATTTACTCAAGTTCATGTTTCATGAGTGGAAGGGTTCATCATCTTTTATAATTTTAACACTAACATACTACTAGTTCATGTTCTTGAACATGATCTAGTATGGTTAGATGATGATCCATCCCACTTCTAGTAACAAACAACATCAAATAATCACAACTAGACAAGTTTCATAAGATTTACACAACTAGTTTCTCTATATCCAACTTATTCATCATATGATCAAGACTTTATGTTATGTTCTTGTGTGTTTTTTATTTTTAACCATTACATCTACTATTAACCACTTTAAACGAGATCAAGACGATGTTTAGAGGCACTTACTACTAGCTCAAGGCTAGGGAAGAAACAAGGTATAAATGTGGTGGATAAAAGAAATCTAGAGCGGTTCTTGCACTTTCGAGAGCACCCGGCTTGTTTCTATGACCTCTTGCTTCTATGTGTATATGAAAAATGGCTAGTATCAAACTTGAGGGTGGAGCTATGGTGGTGGAGGTGTTCGGCCGAGATGGGGTGTAGAGAGAAGGAGATGAGTTTGAAGTTGAAGTGTGTTTGATGAAAGAGACTAGTTAACTATTGAATCTATTTATAAACCATGTTCTAGCTTTATCCTCCATGCATTATGTTCCCTAAATATCCAACACATATTAATAAAATAATCAAACAAAAGGGGAGTGTGGGTCACCCTAAGGTGACCATCATTTTGAGGGGGGGGGGGTATGGTTGGGTTGTGGTGATATGGTTAAGACTACTCAGTTGGATTCTAATGGTTTTAGTTAGTATATTAAGTGTGTTTATTAATATAAAGGGTTTTAGGGTGTTCGGGGACCCTAACTAGCTCAGAAAAATAAAAACAATGTGTTTGGCAATATTTTTATGTCCCGGGTAAAGTCCGGTTGTTCGGTTGGATGTTGATCCGTTAAAGTGTCAAATAAAGCTTTAAAGTGTCTTTAATATTATTTTTAGTGACACATTAATTTACCAACACTTTGGAAAGTGTCTAGGACTATTTTACCAAGTTTTTGCGCTTTACTAGCTTTGTTAAAAGCTGAATTTTGGTATACTAGTGCAGAATTCTGCATTTTAAGTATATTTTAGGCACTTCCGGGCACTATAACTATCACCTAGTGACGCAGTTTAATGATCCTCACCTCCCTACACTCCCTACCAGTGTAGTTCTTTATTCCCGGCTCATACTGGCCTCAAAACAATGTCTGTATAGGTCCTGGTATTGTCAGCATGTTTCTGGGTTATCCGCTCACGGTGCTAACTATGCTTTCGTGCATCAAGTTTGTCACTAATGTTTGTGTGTAATGAATAGAGTGACAGTATAAAATGTGATGCATGAGTATGTATGTATCAGAAAAAAAGAAAGCAGTTTGATCATAATTGTAATCAAGCACAATAATTAAGCATAAATTAAGAATTAATTAATTGTACGGATACCTGTAAATGTGAGGGTTGTCACATCAAGAGTCTAGTTTCCCAAGTATCAAGTATCTAGATTTAAGTGTCAAGTCTCATAGTATTAAGTATCAAGAATCAAGATTCAAGTATGAAGGATCAAGTATCATAGTATTTAAGACTCAAAGTATTAAAAGTATCAACATTACATAGATTAGGGACTAAAACTGACAATAGGCAAAGCATAGGGACTAAACTTGCCAAAGGCCTAATGTTTAGGGATGTAGGGCGTTACAAGTGTGAACTTTGCAAATACATATCTTTCCCTTTTTCAACTTCATCCCTTATGTAGTTGAAACTCCGCTCAATGTGCCTAGTCTTTTGATGTATACGAGGTTCCTTGATTTGAGCAATCGCACCATCGTCATCACAACGATCTCTAGGGGTCCTGAATGGTAGGGACTACCCCTAGATCGGCAATAATTCAAGTAGCAGATCCACATGAATTATCTTAATCATTGAAGCGGCGATCTATTCTGATTCTGTACTTGACAATGCTACCCTGATTATGATCGAGAACCATCTCGATCAGTTTGGAAACTCGCATCCATGTAACCCTTTACAACGAATTCCGAAACTCGCATCCCTGTAACCCTTTACAACGAGTTCTTCTTCACCAGATCCATATATTAGAAATATATCCCTAGTCCTTCTAAGGTATTTCAATATACTTTTAACAATCATCCAATGACTGTCACATGGATTTCGCTGATATCTTCTTGTCATGCTTAATGCGCATGACATGTCCGGTCATGTCATTGCATACATACTGGATCCTATAGCTGTCGCATATGGGATTCCTTTCATTCTTTCTTGCTCATCCTTTGAGCTTAGACATTGAAACACTTTCAATATTGTCCCCTTTTTGAACAGGTACGATACCTTTCATAAAGTTCTATATCTTGAACCTATTCAAGACTTTGTTAATGTATGCATTTTAGTTTAAACCTATCAAGCGCCTTGATCTATCCCTATAGATCTTTATTCCCAAAATATAGGCGGCTTCACCAAGATCCTTTATTGGAAAAACAACTTCCAAGCTAGGTTTTTACACCTTCCATGGTTGGAATGTCATTTCCAAATAGTAGAATGTCATCGACATATAATATTAAGAAAGTGATATTGCTCCCACTAGCCTTCTTATGTACACAAGCTTCATCGCCATTCTTGATGAATCCAAAATTCTTAATTTCTTCATCAGAACGGTGATTTCAACTTCTCGATGCTTCTTTCAATCCATAGATTGATTTCTTTAACTTGCATACTTTGTTAGGATGTTTTGGATCAACAAAACCTTCAGGCTGAACCATATACACATCTTCCTCAAGATATCCATTAAGGAAAGCCGTTTTGACATCCATTTTCCAAATCTTATAATAATATTATGCAACTATGGCAAATAATATCCTAATTGACTTTAGCATCGCCATGGGCGAGAAGGTCTCATCACAATCAACACTTTAAGTTTGATTGAAACCTTTTGCTACAAGTCTTGCTTTATAAGTATCCAAGTTACCATGCATATCTGTTTTCTTCCTGAAAACCCACTTACTACCAACTACTTTGGAGTTAAGAGGTGGCTCAACCAATTCCCAAACTTGGTTGTTATACATGGATTGCATCTCTACGTTCATGGCTTCAAGCCATTTGTCATAATTGGATTTTGACATTGCATCATGGTATGTGGTTGGTTCACCCGAATCTACCACGTAGCATCCATCCATGAAAAATCCATATCTTTCAGGTGGACTACTAATTCTACCAGATCTGCGAACGTTTTTTGTGTATTGATCAACCACTTGATCGTTTCCAACAACCTCTTGTTGAGTGCTAGTATCAACCAAACATGTATCGGCTTGTGGATCTCGATCCTCATCAAGTTCCAATGTTCTACTAATTCCTTCCACAAGGAACTTTGGTTCCAAGAACTCAGCCTTTCAAGCAACAAAGACCTTTTCTCTGTTGGATCGTAAATATAATATCCTATATTATCTTTAGGATATCCTACAAAGATACACTTAGTGGATTGTATTTCCAATTTGTTTGGGGTGTATTGCTTCACATAAGCTTCACAACCCCATACCTTAAAATATGATAATGATGGAGCCCTTCCATGCCATATTTCAAAAGGTGTCTTATCCACTTTCTTGGTTGGGGCCTCATTTAATATAAGGGCCGCGGAGAGCAAAGTGTAACCCCAAAATGATAGAGATAATGTGCTCCTAGCCATCATAGATCGAACCATATCCAATAGAGTTTGATTCCTCTTGCATAGGAACGAAGAACTTTTAAAAGAGTTGATTTTGTACTTCACTTTTTGAAGATTTTAAACATTTCAAAACTTCAACTTTGTGTCTCAGCAAGTACACATAACCATAACTACTATAGTTTTCGGTAAAAGTAATGAAGTATCTTTCACCATTCCTAGTCATTGGCTTAAAAGGATCACATACATCCGAATGTATGATACCTAATAAATCTTTTGCCCTTTAGTTGGTACCACTAAAGGGTTTCTTGGTCATTTTACCTTGTAAACAAGATTCACATGTATCAAATGAACCAACTTCATTCATCTCCAAAAGATAGTTCTTTTGAAGTGCTTGCATGTGACTTCTGTTTATATGACCAAGGCGACAATGCCAAAGATAGGTCTCACTCAAATCCATTTTGAGTTTCTTGGTGATTGTTTGGTACATTGAACTATCAAATGACGTACTATTATGAACCAATTCATAAATACCATTTGAAAGCATAGATTTAAAGTAAAACATGTCATTCAACGAAATATAAATGTCATTGTTTACAAACTTTAAATCAAAACCATATTGTCTTATAAGGGAAACTTGAATAATGTTCCTAGTCAAACTAGGAGCACACAATATATTTTTAAAACAATTTCCAAACCATTTGGAAGTTTCAAAACATAGTCCATCGGGCTACAACTTGAACTTTCGTTCCATTGCCCATGAAGAGACTAATGTCTCCCTTCTTTAATGCTTGTTTCTTTTGAACCCTTTTGCAACAAATTTCAAACATGAGTTCCATATCCGGTATCTAATACCCATGTGTTTGAGGAAATAACATTAAGGTCAATATGTTTCATAAAGATTGTACCTGAGGTTTGCCTAGCATCCCTCTTGTTTTTCAACTCTTTGAGATAGGTTGGACAATTCCTTTTCAAATACCCTATCTCACCATACTCAAAGCATAGATTGTTCATGGCAACCTTTGCCTTCTTTTGATTTGGTTTCGGTGATTCCGCTTTAGCCTTTCTTTTCTTTTCCCTTTGAATTGCCCGTTACCATTTGCAATATTTGCTTTGGTGTCGAGGTGATGCCCTTTTCTTGTTGCCACCCTCATTGATCATTAGAATGGATAAAGTCCTTTTACCCATATTGAGCCTTTCGAGGTGATCAACGTGGGTTTTCATCTTAAAGATATAAGATGAGACCGATTGGGTTTCCTCCATTCGACATGCATGAAGCGCTTGAACTGTTTCAATGCGTTCTACCCTTAGGAACATTTCCTATGTAGGATCGTTTTCACGACCAAATGAGTGGTTCAGAAGAGTTCTCGATCAATACGAGAGGCGGAAACAAAAGTATTGATGTTGAATCAGCCTGATATACACATTAACTATCTGGTTTATTGATTTGGCAACGTTTAACAGGCTAGAGACACTTCGGCAGCACCTCGGCTTCCGGAATCAAAAGTTTTTAAATGACTTTGGCAAACCGGGTATATATAGGGGATGCATTTCGCACGGAATGGGCAAATGCCATTTCGTGCGAAATGGACTACTTTGTCCATTTCGTACGAAATGGATTCTTCCATTTCATGTGGAATGAGCCTTCACATCCAATTTCATCTAAACTATCCTACCAAGCTTCATTCTATCCAATCTAGACACAAGACTCGATACAAGACGAAGTCGACAGACATATGCACCAACAGACTCCCCCTTGGATGTTGACGAAGTCTTTGGTATGAGTCTTAAGCATGTCGACTCTTCAGTCTTGATCAGTCTTTTCATACTGTCCAAAATGTTCTCCATTGTAAGAATCCTCAATCTCTATCTCTTCTTTCATCAGCTTCTGTAGCTAATTACCCCCTTGGATGTTGATCTTATAATCTTTGAATTCTTCAGCATTAGCAGCTTCTGTCTTGAGTATTGTTCCAGGATCTGAATCTGGCTCTAACATCGTCAGACTCCCCCTTTCATCAAGCTGGGATCGCAGTTTGGAATTAGCTATCGCCTTGAGATCAAATCCTGGCTCAAACTCTACTTAGGCTTTCACAGGATCTGATACATCTCCTGGCTCTTCGTAGCAACAGGATCAGAAACCTGACTTTAACCTGCACATCCTCTTCCCAGAACATAAGTTTTTATATATAACAATTTTAACTTCTGCCTAATCATTTAATCAAAACATTCAAGTTTGGTTACAACTTAATGAACCATTTAATTATTTCAAAAACAAATCTCATTTCAATCAAACTCTCCGAAACCATTTGTCCATCATGTTTAGCACCCGGAATTTTGAAAATCAGCTTTCTAACATCAGTTGTCGGAAATAAGATGAAATAAAATATTTTTGGATTTTTCAAAACTTTATGCTAAAACACTCTGAAAATATTTTTGGGTTTTTGATTTTAACGCAAAGAAGTAAAGAAATATTTACACACAATATTTTTGTGAGTTTGTGTTAGGGAATCATATCAGCTATCGACAAGTTACAAGTTACAAGTACCGTTAAGCTTTGATTTCATATTCAGAATTAAACAATTTGCTTAGATTGCCGATATACTGATCCTTTTAAATTTTCACACAAATTTCAACATGTTCAAGATACGAATTTAGTGCTTTAAGATCTTAACTTATACGCGTGTACCGCCTCAGAATATACTCCCGTATCCAGACTACTATATTCAGTCTTACAGGTGAGTGCACACTAATGATATCTGTAAGGGGTAAATGCGAGGCCATGAGAGCTCAGGCTAGAACTTCTGTTCGTACAGAGAGATATATGGCTCGACTTTAGGTGGGTCCCCTTTAGGGATCTTTTTTACAACAGCACATGATTAGCATTTTTCAATGTTTCACCATTTTTTATGCTGAGGGTGAGCTTTAAGAATAAAGCAGTGTAAAGCATTATACGAGGACTAGGCTATTGTTTTCGCAAAATCAGAAGTCCTGGTATAATACCCCAGATATCATCGCGTACAAAGACCTAGTATGTCAGAAATAGAGTCTTTCAAACAGGATTTCAGGGGTTACCTATATATTCAGGAGATGTTCCCCACGTAATAAGCAAGTGATGATTTAGGTTTATATCCTGAACAAACTTACTAAATGTGTAAAAACCTACCGGCATATCATTAGCGAGACTACTTAATTCTTTAAAACTTTACATTTCTTTAGCGTACCACAACTGTCTAGCTGATGTACTATCATTTTCCCTTTTTTCACAACAAAACTCATTTTGAATTTTTTTTCTCGATGTTTTTGATTTTTTCAAATTTTCAAATTTTTCTAAAATTTTTACTCCCCCTAAAATCAAAATATGTTTCAATTTTGATTTTCAAGGGAAAATTTGAAAATGAACTGTACAACTAAAATGACAATATGATGTGAATTACTTCAATTCGCCATCCACTTGGCGTAAACAATCAGAACTCCCCCTTACAACATACTATTTTCCCATTATGATTTCAAAACACTTAAGTTTGTTTTAATCAAAATGGTTTTTCCAGAAAAATTAGTTTTTTTGTTACCACTTGTAGGATGGGGTTTACATCATCACTTTGTTCTTTCATTCACTTGTACGAAAGTTAAATCAAGTACAACTTAATGTCCTTGATAAAACATTTCTCAAGAAATATGCCGATTCCTACTCCCCAATTACCAACCTGGGAGTTCCGGCAAGTCAGGTTTTTCATTTAAAGAGATCCACCCAAGTCTGACGAACCTTGGGTTTTTCGAGTGATCATCACTCGGTTTCTTTCCAATTTTTTTGTTTTAAATTTCCGTTTGACAACGATGGTATCATTTATTGTCTTAACGGAAACATCACTTTTTACCTCAATTTGTGGCTCCTCTGATTTTGACGAGTCAGATTCATCGCCAGAAGATGGCTCTTTTGTTTCTAAGAAAACAAATTCATCGCCATTCTTTATTGGAACCCAATCTTTACAAGATTTAGGTTTTCCAAACTTATCAACCAGTGACATGAATGATCTTTCACAGTTTCTTTTATACTCAAAAACTTTGATAAAGATTTTATCTGAAAAATTAACTTTCTTTGATTTTTTATCAGTTTGATTAGTTAATTTTTCTTTCTTTATCCTCTCTTTTGTCCTCAGATTTGTATCTGATGAATTCGTTTTGCTTGATTGAGCATTTTTTGTTGAACAAATTGATTTATCAGAACTTTTATCTGAATTACCAGTTGTACCCGAGAACAAAATCTTCTCAAGATACTCTCGTGCTTTCTTCCTTTTCTTTCTCAGTCCGTCTTTCTGCCCTTGTGAAAGTTTTACTTTCTGTTCTTTCACTTTCTGTTCTATTGGCTTTTCTTCGATTTTGACTGATTTCTTCATCTTTCCATGAGATTCAGCCCTCGGTCTTCCCTTTGATCTCTTTGGGCAATCTCTGGCAATATGACCTATGATTTGACATTCAAAGCATCTTCTTGTCTCAAAACTCTTACTCTGGCAGTTTACAGCAATGTGTCCTTGAAAACCACATTTGTAACATACTCTGTTATCATACCATTCACCACTTTCAAACCAAACACTTAGATCATGACATTGTCTAGCTTTGTGGTAATCCTCACTTCTCTTGTAAGCTTGATTTGACTTTTGAGCACTGTGGTCAAACCTGCACCACTTATTACCAACTTTTTATGAGTTTCGATTTTTAACTTTTTGTGGTTTTTGATTGGATGATTAAACTGATGATCTTTTACTTTTTCTTTGAAATTTTTTTGAATTTTAACATTTTGTTTTTGTTCTACATTCTTCTTAGGAGGTTTTTGTGTTGAACATTCACCTTTTTCAGTAGACTGTAAAACAGTTTCTTGAAATTTTTCTTTTAATTTCAAAAATATTTTCTTTTTCTCATCTTCATCATCATATTCATCATCACAATCCTCAATTATGACTTTGTCATAATTTGTGACATTCTCACTTATTGGAATTTCATTAATCGGTTTTGGACATAAATGATCCAGAAATACTGACCAGGTCACAAAACCTTTCAATTTCTTTTCTAGTTCATCAATTTTATTTCTAGCACACTCAACTTCAATTTCAAGTTGAGTGATTTTCTCAAGATGAGAATTTATTGTTTTTTTCATTTTCAATTTTATTTTTATCTAAAACAGATTTTTCATTTTCCAAAACTTTTATTTGATTCTGAAATTCTGTTTCTTTTTCTTTTAAATTTTTGTTTTCCAATTTTATCCAAAAATCTTCATTTTCCGAAGATTTTATTTTGTTTTCAAAATCTTTTTCAGTTTTCAATTTTTCATTTTCCAAAAATGTTATTTTAATTTTAAATTTCTTTTCATTTTCTTTCAAATTTTTATTTTTCAATGTCAAACTCTCCACATCTTTCAAGAGTTTGAATTTGTATGCTTCAGATTTATCACATTTAGAGCACACTGGGTCAGAACTTGATTCTTCTTGAATTGACTATGTCTTGTATGTCCCTGCACAAAAAATTTTAACAAAATCAAGAGGATTCATATTTTCATCAATATAACAACCTCTCTTAATATCATAATTCATAACATTTTTTGCTGCAAGACACATATATACTCTTCTTCTCATTTCAAAAATCACATCCAAACTTATTTTTTCAAGATTTTCTTCTATTTCTTTTAACACACCTTTCTTTTTCTTGTCATTTTCATACTTGTGTGTTTTAAACTTATTGATGAATTCTCTTGGATAAAATTCTGAAAATCTAGAATATTTTTTTATTTCAATCAAAAATTCATTCCACTCTGCAGGTAATGCATTTGCAAATTTTGATATCTTTTCATCATTTGACATTCTTATATCATACCTTTTTAAATTGTTCATTAAGCTTTCAAATCGGTTTTCCAACTCATCCAACGTTTCATCCTTTTTACACAAAAAATATTCAAGTCTATTTACCCAAACCTTCTTATTCCCATTTTCATTACTGTTATGCCAAAACCCATCAATCCAATTATTTAAACTTTCAAGACTATTGTTTTCCTTTTCGTCAAACATTTTAAACACACTTCAAACAACCTGATGTTATGTTTACTCAAACCGCACAACCTGTAACACTTTTCAAGCGAATTAACAAGTTTCACATGGAATGAAACTTTCAAACGAACTGAATTCACACGAAATGGAAATTTTCAAACGAAATGGTCACTGTTCAAGCGAAATGGTCATTTTATACCCAATTCGTGCGAAATGGAATGTATGTTTCACATGAAATGATCTTTTCAAGCGAAATGAACACTTGGTGCGAAATGAAAATTCAATTCGTGCGAAATGAAAACACTTTCAAACGAAATGAATCCTGGTGCGAAATGAAAACCCGTTTCGTGTGAAATGGAGACCTGTTTCACACGGAATGACCCATTTCGTACGAAATCATGATGACGTCACACAAATCGAACAGTGTTTGGCAAAATTGATCAAGTTTTAGGTTGATTTTAAGTCTGATTCTTTCAAGGATTTGTTAAAACAGTGTTTCGCACGTTATATGTAAAAATCAGTCCATTTTAACCGTGAAATCTTGATTAATTTTGAAAACGTGTAGAAGAATGAGTAGAAATCAGAATTTTCGGTGTAATCGAGCTGAATCGGTAAGAATTCTTCCTCCTGAGCGCTGATACCACATGTAGGGTCGTTTTCACGACCAAATGAGTCGTTCAGAAGAGTTCTCGATCAATACAAGAGGCGGAAACAAACGTATTGATGTTGAATCAGCTTGATATACACATTAACTGTCTGGTTTATTGATTTGGCAACGTTTTACAGGCTAGAGACACTTCGGCAGCACCTCGGCTTCCGGAATCAAAAGTTTTTAAATGACTTTGGCAATCCGGGTATATATAGGGGATGCATTTTGCACGGAATGGGCAAATGCCATTTCGTGCGGAATGAGCCTCCACATCCAATTTCATCTAAACTATCCTACCAAGCTTCATTCTATCCAATCTAGACACAAGACTCGATACAAGACGAAGTCGACAGACATATGCACCAACATCCTACAATTGGTTAATCATGTCGTATGCCTATGATGTTCAAAATCCTTTTGAATCTCAGGAATCATAATTCATAACATGAGGCAAGAGGCTTGCATAGTATCCTCGATATACTTAATCCAATCGTTATAGGCATCCTTATCTTCCATAAGATGTTCATCGGGATTAGGATCGTTCAACACATAGGATATCTTTTCTTACTTGAGAACGATTCTTAAGTTTCGATATTAATCCATAAAGTGTTTTGATTGAGACGGTCTTTTTTAAGGATTGTTTTTAGTGATAGGTTACGGACGGTTTGGGTAATATTGTTAGCGGCCATCTACAAAGTTTAACAAGGTTCAATTTTAGTATTTTAGATATTAATATATTTTAATCATTAATACCCTTTTATGTCTTATAGACAATTAATAATTAAAATCTAGAATCCAACGTTACATTTAAATATTGGTTAGGTGACCTTTATCCCTCTATTTAAATTAATAAGGTAGTCAACGTTTGACAATTGCAACTCTTTGCAATTTCTAGCCATATGGGATCGGTTAAACATCTTTATGTTTAGTTGGCATGTTTAATCCCATCAACACCTTTTGTTCGCCATGCTTCGGTGACCCTAAGTTCATGGTTTCCAAATCAAGTCATCCAACTTACACACACGTGTGAGTTTATACACATAAGTGGTTAGGTGACCTTTATCCCACAAACATGGTAAACCCACCTCGAATATACAAGTTCCCTCAAATGTGGTTAGGTGACCTTTATCCCACAAACAAGTTCCCAAGTGATTCGAGTGTTGTATAAAAGGATGGTGTTTGACTTGTTTTAAAAAAAGGGTTTTTAATATTTCAAAATTCTAGTTTAGAAAATATTATGTACCATACATTTGCATGCATTCAAATCCTTGATACTTGAGTTAAAACCAATTTTCAAGGTTCTTTTTAATAAAACCCATTTTATTATAAAATCATTAATTTTTAATAACCTTTTATTAACCATTTTTAATGATCTTTTTAAGAACCATTTTTAAGTTTGTTGTTGATTATTAGTTTGTTAAGCATGCATATCCAAATTTCATCCAAACAATAAAATAAGCAACCACACAAGCACAACATACATAACAATAGGTGCATAACCATAGCCAACTATTTTTGACAACACTTGTTAGCCGAAACAAGTGTGCCAAAAGGTCGTTGAACTCCCACTTGATCCCGCATCCAAATGCTTCAAGTCTTCTTTTTTGTGTTGTGATTTCTTCACATTCTTTGAGCTTCCAAATGTCTTTTATATTCAGCTCCAAACTCCTTTGGACTTCAAAAATGTGTTTTGGTTATCGGGCTAAAATCCCGTTAAGAACTATAAAGTCCTTTAGGCCTGAAATTAGCCAAAACCAAAAACACATTTTTGTGTGCATCTTCTTTTACAAAAAAATATCCTAATACATTTTTTCTAGTAAAAAAATGCACCTAATCTATTTATTTACATGCCAAATGAAAATAAATAAATTACATATTTTACAAATGGAAGAACAAAGATAAATAATTATTACAACCATTTGAAATAATTAAATACAAATCACAAAACACAAATTTTCAACATATTCATACACAAGGTCATGGCTAGATTATGAGCACCCCAAAAAAATATATCCACATATATAAAATTCAAGAAGCAAAACGGTTCCCTTTTTACAACCTACTTTTTGGTCAAGAATGAAAAAACCAAAAAAGTGGGGTTTTGTCCAAACAAAACAAATCATCCAAATGACATAATTTTTCAAGATACTTTTATGCATGTATGAAAATAATCTTGAAAAACAAAAGGAGAACCATGATGAAAAATTTCGGCCATAGGGTTTAACCAAACCCGAAACCCGAAAATTTCATGTCCTATGAAGCATGCACTCATATAAGCGGCTCTTGATGCCATTGTTGGGTTTTTCACATGTTTATCAAAGCTATTTTATCCATATAAAACAAAAACGCATCGGAATATTTATTTAAAACATGTTACTTTCTTGATATAAAACCCATTTTATATGTAAAACCCAATCCCGGATCCATATACGAACATGCATGCTATCAAAATTAAAACACAACCATAGTGTGTTTCAAGAATATTACCTTCCAAGGAGTAAAAGATATGAAGAAGATGATGCTACTTGAACGGTTGCCTTCAAGTGTAGAAGACCTCAAGCTTGTATATCCCAAGCCTTCCAACACACACTTTGATTTTAGCTAGGATTTACACTTATGAACTCACTTGAAAAATCCCTCTCTTGGAAACAACCCTTGGCCGAAATTATGAGAGAAGATTATGGAGTTTTATGCACTTGAAAATCAAACTTGAAAACCCTTATGCACAACCTTATGTTGGCCGATTTCTAGAGAGAAATCTCTAGTGTTTTTCAAGTTCTTCCAAGTCTTCTAATATTTTTTTGTCATAAAAAACTTATTAAAACTATGAGAGATGTAGCCACCCTTTTTGCCCAATCAAAGTGCATCTAACCATGCAAATTGCATGGAACATGATTGGACCAAAATAAATGCCTTGGGAAGACACATGGGGGGCGGCCCACTTGTGGGATTTTAAAAAAAAAGTTCAAAATTTATTTTAACTATTAAGTCATATTTATATTTTATAACTTTTATAAAATATAACATCATATGTTATAAGACTTATATAATATCTCACAAGCTTTTATAATGTTATTTAACCTATTAAATAACAAAATAAAATATTCTCTCAAAATAAATTATCCATATAATATATTTGTTTAGCAAGTGCAATTATTTAGAAAACCAATTTCTAAATATTATAAGTGTTAATATTTATTTGTTTGATCATATCATAAATAAATATTATAAGTATTTGTCTAGCTTGTATTTGGGTATGACTCGACTTGGATCATAACGTACTAGCCACATCAATTTAATATGTGTCTTGGGCATATAGAATCCAACAATAATGTGATCAAGGCCAAGAGCAGACAAAAGAGCTATGCTGATAATAGGCGTAAGCCTCTGGAATTTGATGTTGGTGACCGAGTCCTTCTCAAGGTATCTCCCTGGAAGGGAGTGGTTCGTTTTGGTAAGAAGGGAAAGCTCGCTCCTCGCTATGTGGGTCCTTTCAAGATACTCGAAAGGATTGGCAAGGTGGCGTACAGACTCGACCTGCCACAGGAACTGGACAATGTGCATCCAGTGTTCCACGTATCCAATATACGTAAATGCCTAGCCGACAACGAACTGCAGGTTCCTCTTGAAGACTTGCAAATAAAGGAAGCCGTACACTTTGTGGAGAAACCGGTCGAAATCATGGATTAGGGTGTCAAGCGACTGAGGCGCAACAAAATTCCCATCGTCAAGGTTCGTTGGGAAGGAAAGCGTAGCGCCGAATTCACTTGGGAACTGAAAAGTGAGATGAAGACCAAGTATCCGCAGCTCTTCGAGCAGTCTTCTTCCTAGATTTCAGGAACGAAATCTCCTAAAGGAGGGGAGACTGTAACACCTGCGTCCTTAGACTTTTAGATATTGTCAATTTTAGTCCCTGAACTATGCGGTCATTGATACTTTTGATACTTGGTGAATCTTACGCTATATACTAGATTCTTGATCCTTAATACTATGAGGCTTGACACTTAAAACTAGATACTTGATGCTTGATACTTGGAAGACTAGACTCTTGACTCTTGATACTTTGGTGCTTAACTCTTGAGGCTCGTGAAACTTGAGACTTGGTTGAACGAAGGACTGGAGTCTTGTCACTGGCGGAAACTATGAAACTTAAAATCTTTTGTGTTATAGGATGTAATCTAGTCATGTATAAAACGCAACGCTTAATCTAACTCGCAAAAAGGATCAAAGACGGTTAAACGGAAAAGATGGGATTGACCGAATGGCAATCCTATCGGATGGCCACTCGATCGAGCTGCCATCCGATCCGAGTGCACACCGCCTTAACTCTCCTTCCATACTATAAAGAGGCATGTCACATCTGTCCTTCACTGATGTGACAGCCTTATCCGACCAGCATACACTCCCTCCCACTTTTCTTCGATTTCTCGGTGATACCGGTACATTTTACACTAGACTCTTGTACATCTTTGATCTACACATCATTATTCACATGATTCTCCTTTGAAATATCACTTCTCACCATGAAATCCCCGAGATTCAAGCTCTTGAAGGTGATGTCATCACGACGGTTGGTACTAAACTGCTGTGTGATGTCATTACGGTCAAGATCTAGCTCAGATCTAAGGAATTTCAGGTGTTTTTACACTAAATCTCAACTAAGTCTAGACTTTTGGTTAAACTTATGTTTATCTTCATCTTTTCTTAAAATTTTGCTTAAAACGGTGAGATCCGGATATAAATGGACTGCAGACTTTATTATTATTCTGGAGTCGGCTTGGAAAGGGATTGTTACCGAAGAAGACGACCGGAGTACGGATTTTGACATAAGCACCATCACGGACAGACGACTGAACGGACTGGGGTGATTCCCACCCGATCAGATCGGCTACACCCTGATGTGTTTACCGTTGTCTCAATACATACCATGTCGTTGCCATTTAAACTGGAACTTAGAAACTTTACAAGTTTAGGAACGAGACAAGGACAACCTTATCGAGTGGCAACCCGATCGCATAGCCATCCGATCGAACAACCATCTGATCAAGCGACACTTGCCTCTTAACCCTAAACAATTTGAAACTCTGAATTCTTGATCGTCGAACGGCAATCCGATCGGATAGCCATCCGATCTAACTACCATCCGATCAGGTGAAATCATGACACTTGAAGCGAACGACCATTCGATCGAATGGCCATCCGAGCAATGACCATCCGATCGGATGACAATTCATCTCTCACTCACAACAGTCACATCAATCAAATGGCAATCTGATGGGTAGCCATCCGATCAAACTGTGTCACACCCTGACTTTTGCGGAAGCGTGATTATGTGTGACTTGCTTAATATCATTGCATTCAATCATAACAACAACTATATGATAAAACTAAAGATGATCATCCATTAAATAAGTTTAAAATACCACAAACATCATTGTTTTGAAACATAGACTTCAAATCCGAATACAAACCATGCAAATTGTTTTAGAGTTCCATATGGACTCCATAAAAGACTTTAAATAAAACCAGGCTTTGGAAGATGTGTCTTGTCCAGGATAAGACACACTATCCAAATCCTAAGATACCGGATGACATCTTTTATTTCCATCATTACTTGAAACCTCTAAACGCCCGCAAGATCCACATTTAATTCCCTGAAATACATGTAGTTTGAAAACATCAACAAAAGTTTAGCGAGTTCATGTGTTTTGTATGTGTGCACGAATAAACCTTTGTAATCATTATAAGTATGTATGTTTTGTAAATCCTGGTATGAAAGCAAACAAGGAAACAGATCATTAATGGTTTGCAAGGCCATTAATATGTGTGACGTGATGCAGGAAGGCTCAAACCTAGCAGATTTTGCACCGGGCTTCCGGCTGTAAGACATAGTTACCTCACGGGCCAAACCCTGGTCCACATGGGTGGGGCTCGCTACACCCAAATAGATCTATCACTCATGTCCCTCGGTCCTACTACGAGGATTAATGGTCTTAAGCGTTATACCCACCACTCACATGATCAAGCAGTACATTCCTTAGCTAACCATACCATGTATAAACGTTTGTAATCAGTTTGTAACATGTACTTCATCCCCGAAGTTATAAAACAAAAACAGTTAAAGAAAAGGGGGACATGAACTCACAGTCTTGCGTCCTTTGTAATCAACGGTAACTCAAAGCTTCTTCCGGTGTACACGACTACCTACAACATACTATGATCTATTAGACGAGCGGGTCGTACCTTGACTTAGTATTAATTAGTGCCTTTGAGTTACGTTTCTTTGTGTCTTCAATATTATTCCAAGTTATATAATTATTTGTTAAAATAATAAATATTTTAACTTAAATTATATTTATTAAGTTTTGGAATAATTTTTAAGAATAATATATTTTAACTTCACACCTTTATGTATTTATACATGTATATCATTCCCAAGGATGAGTGTATTTGTATTCGTATTCGTATTCTTATACTTGTATATTTTTGCCAAGTATTGGAGTCGTATTCCAGTGTGTATTTATACGTACGAGAATACGTATTTTTATTGTGTTTATTAAGTATTCTTACACTTAACTTTTCCGAAATAATATCTTTAGCAAAAGTACATTAATATATATTTCCAAAATATATATTTTAAGAAATATTTCTTAGAAAAATTATTTATAATTTTTTCCTTGGCAAAAGTATTTATAAATTTCATACAAGTCTCAAAGATAATATATTTTCAAGTCTAACTTAGAAAATATATATATATAAACCCATTTTTCATCCAAAAATAATATATTTCAAGTTTATTTAAGAAAATACATTTTCTCTCAAAAATAATGTATTTCATGTTTGTTTGAGAATATATATATTTCTTCCAAAAATATTACATCTTCTAATAATTCCCAGAAAAATGTATATATTTTTATTTGCCCAAAAATAAAATATTTCTCCTTGTCAAAATATGATATAATTTGTAATAATTGTAAAAATCATATTTTTGTTATCTTGGTGCCCAAAATATTATTTACCAAAAATATACTTGCGAATAAATTTTCCAGAATATTTTTGTGAGTTATATTTCTTTGTTCGGTTTCACCAATATTTTGGGTATTCTTTGTGTATTCATATTCTTGGAATTATTGGTAATATTTTGGATTGTAATTTTTGGTATTTTGATGAGTTATATTATTTCAAGTCCTAAAATATCACACCCTGACCATGATAAAACAACAAATCGTGGCGGAAACATCGGGGAGTGTTGTAACAGAATCATTGTTTCAAAACACACGGAAATTTGATGTTTCGTTTTATTAAACATTAAACATTTACATCGTCTTGAAATCTAAACAAACAAGTTAAACATAGTCTATTATTGTTATTAAGTCACTAAGGCCTCGTGTAGTCCTATGTGAGTATGCATCCTAGCAATCAACATCATTCAACAACACCTGAAACATATGTAAAAACAAAGTCAGCAAAGAAATGATGGCGAGTACATAGGTTTTATGAGAGTATCGGATTCATGGCTAGTTTACATGCTGCAATACTTAATTAAAAACCTTGTTTTGAAAAATATAGTATTGCGACATAATCAACCAACTCAAATCAAGTTGGTTATAATTTATAAAATCTCGTAGCCATGATTCTTAACCCAAAAAATTTATTTAATTAATCAAATTGTAAAACATCTCGTAAAAACTCGTTAATAAAACTCGTATGGTTTATATCATTTTTGAAAACCTCGTTGTGTGACATCGTTTTAAAATCGTTTCCCCAGTGAACTAAATAATGACACAAAATGTAATATGATAAGAGCACTTATATATAAGATGTACCAGCTGCGTATCTACCATGCTTTTATCATACTACACGTGTCCCATTATCTAATCACAACCCAAAACCAATCGTTTAACTAAATCGTTTATCTCGTTTAAGTCATTTCAAATCATTTAACTTATCCCAAAATCGTCTAACTCGTTTTAATTGTGAAACTACTTTTGGTCATCTCGCTAATAACATCCAAACCTTCGTGACTCGACTATCTCGCATTAATAAACCACCAAAGGGTAAATAAAAAATCACAGATTCGGTCGCTACCCACCTAACCCACACATAACCATGGGTGCAGTCTGATAACGGGATTTGTCAGATCCTATGGTACCATAACCTAATACTGGTCGGTTCGGCCAAAATTAATGAATGTTATTCGTTATGTAATTACAACCAACAAGTTCGTTCACTTTATCAAAATCGTTATTAATTTAATATAAACCATTTTAATCGTTTTCTGAAATCATCGTTAAAACATCGAAATCATTTAACACATATGAATCACCCCAAAATAATCGAAAAAAGTAAAATAGGGGAACTATGTACTCACTTGAGAATGCTTAGAAGTCTTTGAACAACAACCAAGCAAAGCTAGAGGGAGCACAGAATCAATCGGCAACCTAATAACTATATAAATAAACCGGACCAAAGTCGGAAGATCGGATAGGATGAGGTCTTGTAAACCAAATGAGTTATTGGAACTCACATGACATGGTTTAACAAAGCCTACATACTAAATTGAAACCTAACCTAAGTGCTTTCGACCCGTTACAATTCATTAAAGTAGCTTACGCTACTTTAACGCGTCATTCGCGCTAAAGCGCGTTCGAGACGTCTAACTAGTCCTATGACAAGTATTATATGCCTAAACATGTTTAATTATGTTGCATAATCAGTTAAGTGACAAATGTTTAGGTTACATATGCTTAAAATCCAATTATGCATGAAAAGGGCATTTTGGTCATTTTCCTAAGGCATATAATCTACCTATCATACAACTACTTAAACTAGGTGACCATAAGGTATAACCTCGGGAGGTTATTCCCTATACAACTATGGTCACTAAACATGTTTGGTCGGATCCTAATGATCGACCAAACGGGTCGAGTTCGAAAGTCTAAGTGGTGGTTTAGACCGCTTGACTTACGACTCTAAACAAGCACTAAACTAAAAGTGACGAGCTAAGCATGTTAAAACATGCTTAACTAAGTTAGAAAACAGGTTTTGATATCAAAACAAAGTGTTTTGATACCAAGAGTAGTTTGGTTGCAAAATACGCTTAAATGCGCATTTTGACCGAAACTACGACTCGTCACTACGCCTAGTCAACGTGGTAATCAGTAGGTATAGTCACTAAGGACTATAACCATCGTGATTACGCTCACGTTGCGAAGTTCAAATGAACTTCGTGTTGACCAACTCATGGTCAAAGCAGAAAGTCAAACACTGTTTGACTTTCACGCTCGAAAAGCAATAAAAGAATGAAGGAAGCTTACAAAGGGTCCTTGCTAGGGAGAACTTGATCTTAATACTCAGGTATGAACAAAGGCTTCAAATTAGAGCATTAAAATGATCAAGGGTGAGCGGAAATGAATGAAGAGTGATGACGGGGGTAGCCCAAATCTCAATAAAATGACTAATATACATAACAGCTTAAAAGGTTAAAAGGTTGAGAGGTTCAATGCGCGCGAACTCAGGTGAACAGTAAAAAGGACAAGCACAGTGTCCGGTCACATCAACACTTAACGTGTGAAACCTCCTGCCCAGCTGCAACCAGACCATGTGGGAGAGCACACCCTTTTGTCCGCAGGTCCAAACCCTTCAACCCCCAAAATGGGCAAACCCCTCACTGCAAGCACAGATTCACTAGTCACGGGTTTCTCCTTTGAGAAACACCTTCCCCTATAAAATGCAGGCCATTTCACCATACAAAACACTCCAGGATCAGCAGATATCACTCTAACTCTCTGATTCTCCTTCTCCCTCTTGAGAACTAGCTTCATGCTTGCTTCTCTTTTTCACACTTAATAATTCATCTTCTCCAACGATCGCTTTCTGGGCTGATCTCTAATCAGCTCAAGATCTAAGGAGGACAAAAACAATACTAGTGAACCTCTCTCCACGTCTTGCAAACATGGGGGGACCCCACGACCTGCGTTAGGCTAATCGAACCCCTGAACCCTTTTATCCGGAGATATCGCTACAGGCCTTGGTCTTGTATTTGTTGTATCAACAAGTTGGCGCCCACCGTGGGGCCACGCCGCTTACTTTATCTTAAAGACCAGTTGTGTAGCTCCATTTTCTCTTTACATCATGTCTGAAAGCGAGTCTCTCGGTCAGGTAAATCAGGTGCCTAACAACACCGATTTAACACCAAATTCGGGTCGGATCTCACCGGTCCGATCTACACCTCTTTCTACTCCCGGAAGTACTCCACCGGTATATTTTCCCAGAGTTCACTTCTTTTCAAACACCAACACCATCCCGATCAGGGGTTGCACCTACTCAAATCGATGCAATGCATATACCGAAACACATAGATCTAACACCCGAGGGAGTAGATAGAAATTTCTTACAACTGAGATCTTTTCTCAACTAGCATTTGAGCCTAGAAAAGAAGAAAAGGGTAAGAATAAAACTAAATTATGAGGAGTCTGAACCCTCATTATCACATGGCCCCCATCTCTTCCTTTTAGCAACTTACGTTCAGCCACATCTTAAAGTGAAGCTGGTCCTAGTGTGGCGGACCAACCACTCAAGCCCTTTAGCTTTTGGGGAGGCCTAGTCCAACCGCTTTTCCTTATTTACCTCCTAACCCGTTACAACCGGTACACCTATTGGGCATGAAACCACTCTTGATCAATTATGGCAGTCACCAGCTTCAAGTGTTCCCCCTCCCGTTGCTACTTCATGAAAGCAAGCCATGGCCACCCTGCCTTTGGCTCGAGGTACGGTCATGAGCACATCCATGGGAATGTCTTATACAGTACCATCAGAAAGCCTTCAAGTCTTTAACCTTATGACCCAGCTGATGTCACAGATGATAACATCTTTTATGAGCACCATCAGAAAGCCTTTAAGGCTTTAACCTTATGCCGTAGCTGATGACACAGATGATGGCACAATTTCCTTTGCAGCACGTGAAAGCTGGATGATGACACAGAAAGCCTTCAAGGCTTTAACCTTAATTTCATCAACCAAGTGCCAACCACTCACCAGGGTACCTCAAGTGGTAACCCAGCTTCAAGGGTAGTAAAATAACTCTCGAAACCCTACAAGCCCAACAACTTGTCTTGCTTCTCCCAACAAATCGTTGATTACGAGTTTCAAACCTAGATAAAGATGCCATCACGGTACTGAGGACCACCTCCAAATCTTCGCTGGGGCTGCAAAAATAGAAAAATGGCCCAAGCCCGGATGTTGTCTCATGTTCATGCGAACCCTTGAAGGGTCTTCACGCATATGGTTCAATGACCTTCCTAAACAAAGCATTCAGACCTTTGACAATCTTAGCAAAGGTTTCCCATTACAACGTGATGATGAAAGTCTCAGAGGCTTCACCGAAAGGTACAGCAAGGAAGGTTTAACTTACGCCAATGAAAAGATTAGGGTTGCAGGGTTCATCAATGCTATAAATTCCAAATATCTCACAAGAGACTTCAATAAATGCCTGCCCAAAACCCTTGAAGAAGCACTCAAAGGGCTGAAGCCCACATTCAAGGAGAATAAGCTGTAGACATCAAAAAAAAAAAAGAGAGAACTCTTAACTAGAGCTTCCAGTATGGCTCTTATGACAAACGGTTCGAAGGTTCGGATTCCAGAAGGCCTGAAGGCCGGAACCATCCAAGCCGAGAAAAACCATAAACTTTACAGCCTTAACCAAGACTCCGCACGAGATCTTGGCAACCGAATAGGTAAAACATAGCTTCCGCCCTCCTCAACCTTTGTCAAAAAACAAAATATTGGAAAAATCAAGCTAGTATTGTGAGTTTCACGAATAGAAAGGTCACCATACCAATAATTGCTTCCAACCCAAAAAGAGGATCGAAAAAGCCGTCAAGTCCGAACTGGCTCACTTGGTTAAAGGGGTCAAGGACAAAATGGTTGAAAAAAAAAGTAGGAAGTGAACATGGTCGACGTTGAAAACAAAACTTTAACCCTCTCAGCGACGATGAGCGTTCAAAGCTTCAACAGTCTGAATCCTCCAAAATCATGCTTGAGAAATGCTTTAACCCTCTCAGCTGATGAAAAGCTTGAAACGCTTTAACCCTCTCAGCGACGATGAGCGTTCAAAGCTTCAACAGTCTGAATCCTCCATCGAAGGTATCGCAGACATACCTACCAAGCCTTTAGACCAAATAACCCTTAATGTCTGTTTCAGCGAAGGAACCAAGGAATAAACCGAATAAATCACTTTTGTGGTGATCAACATCCCTTCCAACTATGATATCATCATAGGAAGGCCATGGCAAAGTGTGTTTGAATGGCAGTTTCGGTTGGCCAAGGCACTGTGAAGTTTCCCACTAAAAAAGGGTCAGCAACCCTTCAACCCACCCCAGAAGCTTTAATGGTTGAAGGGGAAAGTTCAAAAAATAATAATAATAATAAAAACGATTAACAAGGGTTGGACATAAACCCAAAATATCCTCAACAGGGGATAAGGGTAAACACTAACCTTTCCAAAGAAACCATCTCATACCTTAAAAAGCTACTCTTGCACTATGTCTTTGCTTGGTGCCCGGAAGATATGACCGGCATCCCCTGTAGCATTATTGAAACATGAGTTATGGATCCCATCTTATAATAAGCCCATTATACAAAAGATGGAAAAGCTTGTTCTAGCTGGAATCCTTCGAGAAGGTTAAGTATCAATCATGGGTGGCCAACCCCGTAATGGTTTGAAAACCCGACAAGTCTTGGAGAATGTATATCGATTTTAAAGACTTGAACAAAGCATGCCCAAAGGATTGCTACTCGCTGCCCAAGATAGACCTCAAGGATAACTCACTCACAGGCTTCCCATTCAAGTGTTTTCTTGACGCCTAAAAGGATTACCATCAGATCCTAATAAAAAAATGAAGAAAAAACCACATTCCACACTGATAAAGGTATATCTTGCTATCAAAAAATGCTTTTTGGTTTAAAAATGCAGGTACCACTTATCAACGTATGGTTGACAAAGCGTTCGTGGGACAAATCGGCAAGAACATTAAAGCTTATGTTGATGATTTGGTGATCAAGAGCAAAATGGAATACCAAATGCTCGATGACATACAAGAAACCTTCCAAAACTCGAGAAAGATCAACATGAAGCTTAATCCAGTCAAGTGCTCGTTTCTAGGGCACATCATGGAGAAACAAAGCATAAAAGCCAACCCTTAAGGGGGAAAGCTTACAGCTTTGAAGCGTTTTACCTCAAAAGAAAGCCTTCAACCAAAGCAAGCAACACTTGGCTTCACTCCCAGCCATTTTGGCTCCGGAAATAGGAGGAACAACCTCTATCTACCTTTTGATTGCTGAAAATACCATAAATACGGCTCTGATCATTGAACGACACAATGTTCAGATACCCGTTTACTTTTTCAAAACTTCAAAATTAGCAGAAATCAAATATTTTTCTTTGGAAAAACTTGCTCTAGCCCTAGTCCAAATGGCTAGAAGGCTTCGAAGGTATCTTCAGGCACACCTAATACAAGTAGTCATTGATCAACCTATCAGGAATGTGCTTGAAAAACCAGAAATATTTGGACGGCTAGCCAAATGGGCTGTTGAACTAGGTGAACATAAAATCACTTATGCTCCAAGAAAAGCTCTCAAAGCTCAAATCTTGGCTGACTCACCTTGTAAGTCCCTAAAGAAACCATATCAGAAGTTAATACAACCACCGCTAAACCCTTCAACCCTGATACCTGGAAGCTTTTTACCAACGAGGCTTCCAGTATCGAAGGTTCAGGGGCTGGTCTAGTTTTAATCAACCCTGATGGGTTAGAATTTACATATGTTATTCGACTTGAACTTCGTACCACCAACAATGAAGCCGAGCACGAAGCATTGATCGCTAGGCTAAAACTAGCCAAAGAAATGGGGGTCCAAAAGCTTAAAGCCATCACAGACTCCTTACTTGTCTCAAGTAAATGACAGCCACGAAGAAATACCATGATAAATCAAAGGAACTGATGAACACATTCCAAACATGTACCATCAAACAAGTTCCAAGATCCCAAAACAAGAGAGCTGATGCCTTAAGCAAGCTTGCATCTCTCACATTCGCCCATCTCACCAAGAAGGTACTAGTCGAAATATTGAAAACCTCATCAATTCAAGAACTCGAGGTTCAAGATGTGATCACTGAAGAAGGGCTAAATTGGATGATTCCAATTGAAAAGTTTCTCAAAAATGGGGAATTACCCAATGACCAGATAGAGGCTGAAAGGGTTCACATCAAATCATGGCAGTATATGTTGCAGGGAGAAATTATTTATAAAAAGGTTACCTTGCACCACTACTTCGATGTGCTAGCCCAAAACAAAGCCAACATCTGATCAAGGAAGTACATGAGGGAATATGCGGAGCTCATTATGGTCCAAGATCTATGAACCTTAAATACTTATGACCCTCTATGCACCAAGATACCACTGAACAATTATGAATATGTGAATACTGCCAGATACACGCACCGGTACCCAAAGGTCCTAAACACGATCTCGTTCCCATTCCTCAGCTTGGCCACTCCACAAATGGGAAATGGATATTGTCGGTCCATTCCCACCGGCCAAAGGAGGAGTGAAATTTTTATTGGTCGCCGTAGATTATTTCACAAAGTGGCTAGAAGTCAAGCCGCTAGGAAAAATCTCGGGCAAACAAGTCATTGACTTTGTATGGAAAAACATCACTTGCCGCTTTGGGCTTCCAAGGGTACTTATCACAGATAATGGCAAACAGTTTGCCGAGAAGCCTTTTAGCTCATGGTGCAAAGAGTTCAGAATCACACAAGCGTTTAGCTCAGTGGCCTATCCCCAATCAAACGGCCAGATTGAAAGAACAAACCAAAACATTGTGAAGGGGATACAAACAAGATTGGTAAGATACGATACTCAGTGCTTGAAGAGCTTCCCAAAGACTTGTGGGCAATTCAAACAACCAAAAAAAACAAGCCACAAGAAAACACTTTATAGCGAACATCCCGACAGAAATATGAGTTACCACACAACGAACACTCAACGATTAACCTTGAGGCAAAACAGGCTGAAACCATGCTAAACCTGGAACTCCTAGAAGAAGCCCGTGACCAAGCCGCTATAAAGGAAGCCAAATATAAGCAAAAGATGTAAGCTTATCACAACACTCGAGTGAAACATGAACGATTCAAACCCGGAGACTTGGTCCTCCACAACAACGAAGCAGGGAAGAAAGAACATCAAGCCAAACTTGGTCCCAAATGAGAAGGACCAAACACCATTCTCGAAAAAGAACAAAAGAGGATCATACAAGCTTGCCGATACACAAGGCAAAAAGCTTCATTGCCACCGTAATGGCAAAAACCTTAAAAGGTTCCATGTGTGGACATAATGTTCTATGTTCCATCTTTCCTTCGTAATCAAAGTGCACCTTTATAAATAAGTGATGATTTTTTCTATCAAAATTTGTCTTTTCTATCCTATAATCAGGTTGAGAACCTAGCAGAACACTCCATGGCAAGGGCCATGTAAGGGGATGAGCTCCCAGGCCACATCGCTCAATAGGTTCAAGGGTTGAATGGACCTATATACGGGGTGAGTTCCTAAATCAATCCAACTCCATGAGACCATTGAACAACTTTAACTTGTCTCATAGACGGGTCTGAACAGCCTTCACCAAATGTTCCTTAAGCCTTAGAAAGTTTTCCTAAAAAGCAGATCATAACCAACAGGCTTACGAACCAAGATCAAACTAAGGAAAAGGATTAATAGGATAAGTGCTATGTCTTATTATTAAAAATACCAAGGCTAAGTGACTGCAGCACTGAACCCTTTAAGGTATAAATAACATAAAGACAACACAAAACCAACAAAGACAATTCCCTAGATATAAACAGAACAATACAAGGTTGTATGCAACTTGGTGACCAAAGTACAAAGCAAAACACCAAGTCACAAACAACAAACGACAATCGGAAGCCTCGAAGGCTTTAAGCTACAAGTATCTAACCAAGCTGTCTTACAAAAACATACAGCAACATTAAAAAATCATCAACACATAAGGAAAGAGTGGAATAAAGCACTAAACACATCGGTTTTAAACACAAGGCCTTAAGGGCCATAAACTTAACATATTGATCAAAAGCCTTGAAGGTTGCCAACTACCAAAGGAAACCTTAAGGGTTCCCCTAAAACCTACTTGTGCACAACACAACACAACACAACACAACACAACACAACACAACACAACACATCACATAACATTGTTTAAGGTGCTAAGAAAGCTAAGAATAAATTCAAAGTGTTTTTAGCTAGCAGCATCAGAAACGACAGTCTTTGCTGCACCCGCTTCACCACACTTAGACTTTTTGGCGTTCTTCTTTTTCATCCCACCTTTACCTGCTACCTCAGAAGCTTCAAGGCTTGTATCCTTCAAGCCTTCACCACCATCAGAGAACGTCTCTTCACTATCATCAGAGCATGAGCGCTTCTTGGAAAGAGAGTTCAACACTTTACCACACACAGCCTCGTTAAGGCCAGTGGGTTACAACTCCTGCAAGACAAAAAAAGGCTTACCAAAACACTTGGAAACCTCACCCACATACGGGTAAGTCAAGTGTTCCATCTTCAAAACAGTTTCTTTGAAAACATCAAAGGCCTTGGGTTGAAAAAGAGAAGACTTTTGCTGAGTCTATCCGGATTCACATGCCTTAAAACCAGCAAATAAACCTTGGTGCCTTTCATGAGCAAGAAGTTGGCTGTACGAATCACCCAATGCACTATTGAACTCCGATGAATGAAGAAGGTATGTAACCACTTGCTGGAATCCATGTTCAATTAACCATTTGTTATCACTAGTCGCATGGGCTAGTGAAGCTTTCAACCTATCTTTCTCCTCCAAGAAAGCCTACTTCTGAACCTCCAAAGCAGCCCTATCAACCCTGACTTGAACCCTGTCAGCTTCCAAGCGTTTTTCCAACTCAACCATCTCAGTCTTGTGCTGGGAAGAAAGCTCATCAATCCTCAACATCAGCTTTTCTCCCTCCCAGCATAACCCTCTGCCTCCTTCTTTAGAGTAGCTAATGAAGCCTTCATCTCATCCCTCTTCTTCGAGAAGACATCATATTCTCGCATCCTCTTGCGAAATCGGGATACACCCTCTGGAAGCAAGGCAACAAGGTTACAAGCACCCATTACCATTTTTCGAAATCATCAGGTCATCATCCATAGATGAGCAAGAACCTCGAACAACAGGAGAATCAAAGTGGGTAAGAACATCCTCACAAACGGATGAAGGCTTGAAGCTGTCACAAACTGTGACCTTCCAATTCGGCACATAAACCTCCCCTGGATTAACATTGGTGGAACCTTCACCACCCTTCCCGGAACCCTTCAAGCTCACAACATTTTTACCCGCCAAACCACCAAGGGCCGTCCCTTGTCCTTTTTTTATTTTCCCCAACCCCAACTTCTAAATCGTCTGAATCCTCTATGTCATTACTTAGTTCCATCGGCTCAGAAGCCTTAGGATAGTCAACAGTCTTTATCAAACAACAGCTCGAACGACGAGTAGAGACTTTGCAAGCAACAACTTTGGTGAAACCCTTGACATTGGGAACGTTCACATAGCCTGAACCCTCGAACCTATGTTCAGTACCCCTAACAATAACATCTTCGCCGGATGTAGCCTCGGCATCTCCAAATGCAACATCAGATGTGTCATCGCTCTTGATAAAGTCTAAGGAAAACATAACTACAACAAATAAAATATAACATAAGCAGAAAATACAAAATATCATACCTTGATCATCTCTCACGAGCACAGGGTCATGATCCGGCTTGTCCCACAACTAGATAACATCCATCAGCACTAAAAGATGTTCAGGAAAGGGACGAAGCCTTGAAGGACACTTCCTAATGGCTTTTAACAAACAACTATCTCGTTCAGACTCAAATGGCTTAAGCTTGTTTAACATAGCATCAGGGTGCCTCCAAACAAGCTTGAAGGAAACAATGGACTCAAAAATCCAGAAAAATCGGTCCTTCCAAGAACCAACGGTAGTAACCATTGAGGAAGTCAAACAAACATCAAGTTGGGATGTCTCAAACGTGACCCAATCATCAAGAAACATAGGAACAACAATGAAAACCCTATCACAAGACCTCAAAGTGTAAAGTCCCAGCAAGACCTTGAGGACGCAACTGACCAAACGACACACGATAATACTCTAAAACATTCAGAACAAAGACTGAAAACGGATGATGCAAGTTGGAAAACTCAGCAATAAAGAACAATCGAACCAACGGGACACTAATCGATTGATTTGCCAAAACCCAGAGCCACCGGATTAAACTTTAGATCGATCCCCCATTCTTTACAAAAAAGCCTCAACTTTCTCTCAAGTAAGACAAGTTGAAGCCTTTAAGCCTTCAAGCCTTAAAGCCTTCAAGCCTTAAAGCCTTGAAGCCTATCACATCTACTATCATTCCGAAATTCAAATCTCAAAACTCAAATGCCTTAAAGCCTTGAAGCCTTTAAGAAATAAAAAATAATGTGTAAAAGTCAGAAGCATTTGAGCTTACAACCCAAACACCTCTGACTTGGGGGGTTGATGACGGGGGTAGCCCAAATCTCAATAAAATGACTAATATACATAACAACTTAAAAGGTTAAAAGGTTGAGAGGTTCAATGCGCGCGAACTCAGGTGAACAGTAAAACAGACAAGCACAGTGTCCGGTCACATCAACACTTAACGTGTGAAACCTCCTGCCCAGCTGCAACCAGACCATGTGGGAGAGCACACCCTTTTGTCCGCAGGTCCAAACCCTTCAACCCCCAAAATGGGCAAACCCCTCACTGCAAGCACAGATTCACTAGTAACGGGTTTCTCCTTTGAGAAACACCTTCCCCTATTAAATGCAGGCCATTTCACCATACAAAACACTCCAGGATCAGCAGATATCACTCTAACTCTCTGATTCTCCTTCTCCCTCTTGAGAACTAGCTTCATGCTTGCTTCTCTTTTTCACACTTAATAATTCATCTTCTCCAACGATCGCTTTCTGGGCTGATGTCTAATCAGCTCAAGATCTAAGGAGGATAAAAACAATACTAGTGAACCTCTCTCCACGTCTTGCAAACGTGGGGGGACCCCACGACCTACGTTAGGCTAATCGAACCCCTAAACCCTTTTATCCGGAAATATCGCTACAAGCCTTGGTCTTGTATTTGTTGTATCAACAAAGAGCATGGCTATATATAGTTTTCGCAAAACCGTTGAGATCATTTATTAGTAAGTAGGGAAAGATCTTGGCCATACAATTGTTAGGGAATGATTGGGGGACTTGTTCATCACACAAACCAGCCCATAGCATGAAAAACCAGGGAACAAAACCATTGGAATAAGTGGAAATGACCAGATTCAATGATTCTGCAAGTCTGCTATACTGGGCACTGCTTACGAACCATAAGGACTCTTGCATACGGTCCGTAAGGTTTCATACAGACCAGCACTTTCAGAAAATGACAATTTAGCCCCTGAAGCCCCAAAACTTGGTTTTCGATGCATTTCTGACACGTTTAAGCCCCTTTATCCCCATTTCAAAGCTCTAAAATGAAGTTAAAGTATATGGAACTTAAAATATGCTCAAAAACATCTCGGATGTCGGCTCGTTTGGTCATATGATTGTGTTGTTCGATTAATTACGACAGAAGTCGTAACGAACGCAAAAACGATCCAAATTAAGCGACGAACGGAATTTTTTAATGCCAATCACTAAAATAAAATATTTTAATGATTACATAAATTTTTGGATGCCCGGATATATTCAGAATGTAAGATATGCGTGAAAATGCAAACTTATGCACTTTTTGACGTTTTTAGTCCCTATTGATCAATAAAGTTTATTTTAGCGTACCGAACCCCTCAAGGCCTATTTCTAAGCTTTGTAAAGGATATTTAGGGTATGTTTAACTTATGATCAAGTTCTGGAATGTTCGTTACAATACGAATCGGTATACTTTTACAGTTTGTCAAAATTAGTCCCTGTAAGCGAATAAACTTGATTTCGACACACCAAACCTTCCAAAACTTATTTCTAAGTTATGTAAAGGTTATTTAAGGTATGTTAAGCCTATGTCACTGTTCTGGAGTGTTTTTCATGTTAAACTGATTACGTTTACGCATCAGTTCGTGTATAACTTTCTAGAAAGCGATTTAGAGCTCGAAATCGAACAAGAATTGATATGTGCAAATGATACACATATTTATACAAATACCAAATATGAAATGAAATATTTCCTTGATTTGGTATTTGTTTGATGGCCGTGGAGGCACAGATGTCACAGTCTCCCCTACTTTAGGAAATTTCATCCCGAAATTTAATCAGAGGAAACTTGTGAGAGCTCGAAACATGAAGTCGAAAAGATATGATAGTACTGGTTAAGGTTCTGGACTTCTAGTAACTTTAATAACATTATGCTTGCAATGTAAGAGGGGCACTTATATACAAGTATATGAAGCTCCATTAGTGCATCCACCGTACCTCCATTACATTGTTCACGTTCCGTTATTGTTGCCACTATCGGTTCTTACACATGATAAATCTTACTGTGGTTTCCGTGCACTGAATTTCATAATTATGTGCACGTCCATATTTACGTTATTCCTTGCATAGTCCACCCAGTGTATTTGATAATGTGTAGGGAAAAACCAAATGAACGAACCTGTGATGAGTGTGACTGGACCACCATAGGGTCCTTTCAGCTATATCATCACATGCCATTCTTAACCAGATTCTGAATCGATCTTTTAACTAAACCACTCAGGGGGTCTTTTTCGAATTATGAAATGGTACTATATAATCCAAGGGTCTTAACTACCACGTAGAAGCCCATTAAGGATTTAAGATAGTACCTTTGGATATCCTACTATGAATCCCTCATGAAGATATGGAAGATTCTACGAGGATTTGGATAACGAAAAATTGGATAACACAAAAACATAAAAGAAAACACATAATCACATAATTGTTTAACTTGGCCTTTAATTTGTTATCTTTGGACACGGTATTTAAAGCACACCAGGAATCCAATCCGTGGATTTCATTTAGCACTTTAAACATATCAAAATCTAACTATGAAGATTGGAAGATCTTAATAAGAATTCGGCTTTGTCCTTATTGGATTGTAATGTACGTATTAAAGCGTACAAGGAATCCAATCAAGGGCTCCGATTCGAGCGATAATCATTCACAAGGATCTAATTGTGAAGATAATAAAATCCTATATGGATTTTGGAATTCAAATAGCAGGAGACGCTTCGAAACCTTGCACTAGACGTGCTTAAGTCGACATACGAGGTAGAATCCTCATGAAGTTGAGGTGCTAGCTATGCCAAGGTGAAATATGAAGCAGAATTTGGAGGTTAAGTATAAGATTGAAAAATACCCTTAGTTATCTAACCAAGGATTTAAAGTCATTACTCAAAATTCCACTTATATTCGGTACTTCGTTTTCTTGAAACGAGTACTTAGAATTTTCGAGGAAATCATGAGCGATCACATGAATAGGATAACTACAAGATTAGTTTGTAAAGAACATAGTTCTTTGATGTAGGTATTATAGGGGTATGCCATACACACATGTAACTACACTTGTACATCGGAATTGTGAACAACGATTTATTTATAAACTAAACAGGTTGTTTCAGAGTTCAACAAAAGAAACAAAAGCATAAGTTTTCAATTATTCAAAACAGCAGCATCTTCTAATCAGCCCAATGCTCATCCGTGGGTCAGATTTACATTGACAAACTTTGGGTATTCGTCCCTGAAATGACTCGTCTCGTCATAGAAGTAGCAAGTTCCAGGAGGAAAATGCGCTTGTGCTGGATCTGTTTGAAGTTGAGCTGGGTTCTGAATAGTTTGGTTTAACACAACGACTGAACGACAGTCTCTTGCCATATGACCAACAAGTCCACACTTGAAGCATCTTTGGCATTTGATACTGGCATGGTGATGGGGGTTACACTGATTGCACAAAGGGGCTGTTCCTTCGTATGGTGCTCGAGCAGCAGTAGGACCTGCAATACTTTGTTTTGGATGACAAAGCGGCACATCTTAACCAAATGTCCCCATCGTCCGTAGTGGGTACATTTGAAACAAGGTGCTTGATTTGAATGATGGCCATTGCATTGATTGTAGAAAGGAGCAGTTCCCAAGTATGGCTTCTTGGCTGGTGGTGTTGCCACCTGACCAGGTCCTGCTTGATTTGGTGCAACGGCTGGAGAATTCTTTGAGGTTTTACGCTTCTTTGACCTTTTCGAAGGCTTGGCTTCTGCTTCCTTTGATGCTTCTCGAGTGGCTTCATCCTGGAGACAAGACATGGCAACAACTAATTCAGCAGTCTTCAGGATTACTTCGCCTATTCGCTGGGCAACTTTAGTAGCCTGTTCGGACATCTGAGCGTTGTTGTGATGAAGTGACATTCTAGAGGAAATGGAAGACATAGGAAGAAATGAATGAAATGCTATCGGGCAGTCAAAATAGAATGTCAACGCATGAAATTGTGATCATTTGTTTGTTACCTAAGGCAAACAAATGAGACGGTGACTAATCAAAGTAAACGGGTCATATTAATGTATCACTGAATAAATGCTCACTTATAAGTGAACACTCACCCCAAGAGTTCCCAGGTAAGAGTGACTGATCTGATACTACGGATTTGTACGAACACTCTAGCCTTAGACAGAAAACTCAGGGTACAGGCATTCACCCTTCCAGTTTGCATGTGTTCACATTGTAAGACCCAAACTTTGACGAGATTTTGAAAACTAAGAGGGTTCAAAACCTTATAATAAATCATCCTAGAACAGATGATTGGTTTTTAAAGCGGATTTGAAATTTATGTTCTTGTTGTGGTTGTCACCTAAGGATAAATGGCGGTATTGTTTTAAGATCTAAACACAAGAATCTTGTGTTAGGGTCCTAGGAAGGTTATAGATTAGGTCAAAGCATTACTAATAACCTAATTCCCTATAACCATGAGCTCTGATACCAACTTTTCTGTCACACCCCGACCACGATAAAACAACAAATCATGGCGGAAACATCGGGGAGTGTTGTAACAGAATCATTGTTTCAAAACACATGGAAATTTGAAGTTTCGTTTTATTAAACATTAAACATTTACATCGTCTTGAAATCTAAAAAAACAAGTTAAACATAGTCTATTATTGTTACTAAGTCACTAAGGCCTCGTCCAGTCCTATGTGAGTATGCATCCTAGCAATCAACATCATTCAACAACACCTGAAACATATGTAAAAACAAAGTCAGCAAAGAAATGCTGGCGAGTACATAGGTTTTATGAGAGTGTTGGATTCATGGCTAGTTTACATGCTGCAATACTTAATTAAAAACCTTGTTTTGAAAAATATAGTATTGTGACATAGTTAACCAACTCAAATCAAGTTGGTTATAATTTATAAAATATCGTAGCCATGATTCTTAACCCAAAACATTTATTTAATTAAATCAAATTGTACAACATCTTGTAAAAACTCGTTAATAAAACTCGTATGGTTTATATCATTTCAAAAACCTCGTTGTGTGACATCGTTTTAAAATCGTTTCCCCAGTGAACTAAATAATGACACAAAATGTAATATGATAAGAGCACTTATATATAAGATGTACCAGCGACGTATCTACCATGCTTTTATCATACTACACGTGTCCCATTATCTAATCACAACCCAAAACCAATCGTTTAACCAAATCGTTTATCTCGTTTAAGTCGTTTCAAATCATTTAACTTGTCCCAAAATCGTCTGACTCATTTTAATTGTGAAACTACTTTTGGTCGTCTCGCTAATAACATCCAAACCTTCGTGACTCGACTATCTCACATTAATAAACCACCAAAGGGTAAATTAACAATCACAGATTCGGTCGCTACCCACCTAACCCACACATAACCATGGGTGCAGTTGTCAGATCCTATGGTACCATAACCTAATACTGGTCGGTTCGGCCAAAATTAATGAATGTTATTCGTTATGTAATTACAACCAACAAGTTTGTTCACTTTATCAAAATCGTTATTAATTTAATATAAACCATTTTAATCGTTTTCAAAAATCATCGTTAAAACATCGAAATCATTTAACACATATGAATCACCCCAAAATAATCGAAAACAGTAAAATAGGGGAACTATGTACTCACTTGAGAATGCTTAGTAGTCTTTGAACAACAACCAAGCAAAGCTAGAGGGAGCACAGAATCAATCGGCAACCTAATAACTATATAAATAAACCGGACCTAAGTCGGAAGATCGGATAGGATGAGGTCTTGTAAACCAAAAGAGTTATTGGAACTCACATGACATGGTTTAACAAAGCCTACATACTAAATTGAAACCTAACCTAAGTGCTTTCGACCCGTTACGATTCATTAAAGTAGCTTAAGCTACTTTAACGCGTCGTTCGTGCTAAAGCGCGTTCGAGACGTCTAACTAGTCCTATGACAAGTATTATATGCCTAAACATGTTTAATTATGTTGCATAATTAGTTAAGTGACAAATGTTTAGGTTACATATGCTTAAAATCCAATTATGCATGAAAAGGGCATTTTGGTCATTTTCCTAAGGCATATAATCTACCTATCATACAACTACTTAAACTAGGTGACCATAAGGTATAACCTCGGGAGGTTATTCCCTATATAACTATGGTCACTAAACATGTTTGGTCGGATCCTAATGATCGACCAAACGGGTCGAGTTCGAAAGTCTAAGCGGTGGTTTAGACCACTTGACTTACGACTCTAAACAAGCACTAAACTAAAAGTGACGAGCTAAGCATTTTAAAACATGCTTAAATAAGTTAGAAAACAGGTTTTGATATCAAAAAAAGTGTTTTAATACCAAGAGTAGTTTGGTTGCAAAATACGCTTAAATGCGCATTTTGACCGAAACTACGACTCGTCACTATGCCTAGTCAACGTGGTAATCAGTAGGTATAGTCACTAAGGACTATAACCATCGTGATTACGCTCACGTTGCGAAGTTCAAACGAACTTCGTGTTGACCAAATCGTGATCAAAGCAGAAAGTCAAACACTGTTTGACTTTCACACTCGAAAAGCAATAAAAGAATGAATGAAGCTTACAAAGAGTCCTTGCTAGGGAGAACTTGATGTTAATACTCAGGTATGAAGCAAAGGCTTCAACTTAGAGCATTAAAATGATCAAGGGTGAGAAGAAATGAATGAAGAGCATGGCTATATATAGTTTTCGCAAAACCGTTGAGATCATTTCTTGGTAAGAAGGGAAAGATCTTGGCCATACAATTGTTAGGGAATGATTGGGGGACTTGTTCATCACACAAACCAGCCAATAGCATGAAAAACCAGGGATCAAAACCATTAGAACAAGTGGAAATGACCAGATTCAATGATTCTGCAAGTATGCTATACTGGGCACTGCTTACGGACCGTAAGGACTCTTGCATACGGTCCGTAAGGTTTCATACAGACCAGCACTTTCAGAAAATGACAATTTAGCCCCTGAAGCCCCAAAACTTGGTTTTCGATGCATTTGTGACACGTTTAAGCCCCGTTATCCCCATTTCAAAGCTCTAAAATGAAGTTAAAGTACAGAGAACTTAAAATATGCTCAAAAACATCTCGGATGTTGGCTCGTTTGGTCGTATGATTGCGTTGTTTGGTTAATTACGACGGAAGTCGTAACGAACACAAAAACGGTCCAAATTAAGCGACGAACGGAATTTTATCATGCCAATCACTAAAATAAAATATTTTAATGATTACATAAATTTTTGGATGCCCATATATATTCAGAACGTAAGATATGCGCGAAAATGCAAACTTATGCACTTTTTGATGTTTTTAGTCCCTATTGATCAATAAAGTTTATTTTAGCATACCGAACCCCTCAAAGCCTATTTCTAAGCTATGTAAAGGATATTTATGGTATGTTTAACTTATGATCAAGTTTCGGAATGTTCGTTACAGTATGAATCGGCATACTTTCGCAGTTTGTTGAAATTAGTCCCTGTAAGCGAATAAACTTGATTTCGACACACCAAACCTTCCAAAACTTATTTCTAAGTTATGTAAAGGTTATTTAAGGTATGTTAAGCCTATGTCACTATTCCAGAGTGTTTTTCGTGTTAAAGTGATTACGTTTACGCATCAGTTCACGTATAACTTTCTAGAAAGCGATTTAGAGCTCGAAATCGAACAAGAATTGATATGTGCAAATGATACACATATTTATACAAATCCCAAGTATGAAATGCAATATTTTCTTGATTTGGTATTTGTTTGATGGCCGTGGAGGCACAGATGTCACATAAAATAATATAACTAATACACATAATATAGAAATAATCACACACATGGTGACTTCTAAATATATATTTCCTAAATACATATTTAGTCACTTTTATTTATAAAAACCAACCTCCAATATTTATATTTTTGTACAAAAATTATGGCAAACTTTGTATGAAAATTTATGGTTTAAAAATATACTTGTAAATATTTGTTTAAAAATATTTTTCTATGTGTTTAATTTCTAGAAAAATTTTGCCATAGTTTCCCCTAAAAATGGAGGTTTCCATGCGTTCAAGGCATATCATTTTCTTTTGTAAATCAACACAATCAATCAACAATCAACAATCAACAATAAACAATCTACACTTACCAATTTTGCCAAAAACAAGCATAAACTACCACTTTATGAACTTGAAAATTTATAAAAATGTGTAGTAACTTACTAGTGTATTTAGTAAGTCTTGTTACCCTTTAAAGTGTGGTTGTTTCTTTAAAAACATCATTTTTAAAGAAGTTAGTCCTTTACAACTTATAATCATATTTTCTAAATGTGACAACTGTCAAAAATTCAGATATCCGTACAACTATTAAACCATGATTAGTGCTTAATGACTGTGCTAAATTGCAATTAACTGCTTACTGATTATTGACATATACGTACTTGTGCATCACATATTGCTTAATGTCATATCATTATTGCATGAAAGCGTATTTGACACAAATGATGCACGAAACATAGTTAGCATAGTTATCAGATAAATCAGAAATACGCTGACGGAGTTCAGTACATAGACAGACAGTGTGTTGAGACACAGAATGAGCCAGAAACCAAGTGTTACCCTAGTATAGTGTGTAGGAAAGTAAGGATCACAAAACTGCCTTTTTAGAGATAGTTTAATTGCAGGAAAGTGCCTAAAACTCACATAAATTGCTGAATTCAGCAATAATCAGCATTTAAACACACTAATATTATGCAGAAATATGGTCAAATGGTCCTGAATGCTTTCCTAAGTGTCGGGAATAAAAAGTGTTACAAAATGGTGCATAAAGCACACTAAACTGCATAGTTTAGCACTTTAACGAACCGGTAAGCAACCGAACAACCGGACACTACCCGAAACACCAAATTTACACTAGAAGCACTATTTTAACATTACCGAGCTAGTTATGGTCCCCGAACATCATAACATATCCTATAAAGATATAACACATAATACACTAACTAAACATTAGATTTCAACCAAACTAACTTAACTAACCATTTCAAACTAACTAGAACCCCCCCCCCCCCTCTTGTATACGGTTTCAAGGGTGGCCCCCACCCTTGATTTTATTTGTTTGTTTAATAGATCATGCTCCATACTTTAGAGAACACATGAACCTTTGGATATACAAGTGTTGGAAGATTATATAATTAACCTCTAGATTATCATTCTCTCATTTGCACACAAAACACCAACACTTCACTCTCCTCTCTTCCTCCCCCACTCACGGCCGAGAACAAGGAGCACCACCACCACCATTTTCATCTCAACTTCATCCATTCTCTAGTAATCTTAAGGTGTAAGAAGCTTGTTTAAGGAGCTTGGAGCCTTTGGGGATTGAAGGACCTCTCTCAAGTGCTTTTAACCACCAAGATTGTCATCTTCATCTTCTTGAATGTCATCCCTAGCCTTATGCTAGTAGTAAGGCCCTTCTAATCTCATTTTTACATCTTGTTATGTTCGTTAAAATATGATACAAGTAACTAATCATGAAGAACATAAAGAATCAAGAACATAATCACTAACATAAAGTTCTAAATCATCATGATCTATGTTGTTTAAGTGTCTACAAGCTTCTTGATTATTGATTGTTTGTGATTATGATGTGAAACATCATATGAAACTTGCTAGATTGTGATTAAACACATGATCTAGCAAGTGAGAGGATGATTATGTGATGAATCAAGATGATCATCCTTATGTGTAAACATGAACTTGAAAGATTAAGTGTTTTTCTTGAATGATGATGATCAAGTATAATATAAATCTTGTAAATGTGTTGTCACACCCCGAAATATCAGAGCATTGGCGTGACTGGACTGGTATCTTCATTGCTCAGCGGAAGCAAATAAGCTAAGTCTTTTAGAAATTGAACGCCACTAAGTACTCGTATCTCCAAATGGTTCTCCTATTCCAACCGTGCCTTGTCTTAGAAATGCAACCTGAGAAAGAAACATGCGAAAAATCAACATAAAGTTGAGCGAGTTCATAGTTTGTTTGTAAAAGATTTGAAATAAATCTTTTTGAATAACCGGTTTTTGAAGTACTGTTGAGAAAACGAATTTAAAATCATTTTCTTGTCATGTTATACAGAAACTTTGTATGAAAACATGGTATATATCTTGTATAATTCAAGTGTTTCTGTGTGTATCGAGGTTTTCTTGTGTAAATCAAGTATTCTTGTATGTACCATGTATTCTTGTATAAGTCAAGTATTCTTGTATGTATCATGTTTTCTTGTATAAATCAAGTCTTTCTTGTATGTATCATGTTGTTAATGGGTTGCAAGGCCATTAACATGTGACACGACATAGGAAGTCACCAAACCATATGCATTTTTCTAGTAGTCGATTCACGACTGAGACACAAAAACACTACTCGGTACAAGTTGTCACCAAGAGTGGGGCTGCCCTGACACCCGTTAGATCTAACCTTTTGTTCTGTGGTCTAAGTATGTACACGATTAATGGTGCTTATGTACCCTATTCGTGACACGACTTTTCGTAGTTGTCACCAAGAGTGGGGCTGCCCTGACACCCGTTAGATCTAACCTTTTGTTCTACGGTCTAAGTATGTACACGATTAATGGTGCTTATGTACCCTATTCGTGACACGACTTTTCGTATCATTCCTCAAAACGCATCCTACTTGGTACTAGTTATCACCAAGGGTGCTTCTTGTTTATGTATTCATCATATCAAGTATCAATTTTTAGTTCTTGTATTCATTATATCAAGTATCAATTCTCATGTGTTTGTATACTCTTGTATTTGTATTTTCTCGTAGTTTAGAAAACTAGAATTCGTGTGTAAACGCTTGTTTGAAAAACCGGTATAAAAACATAAGTTTTTCGTAAACCATTTGTGTCAGTTAAAACTTGCTTGTGAAATGGTTTAGAAATATGTATTTCTTGTATGCTTTGCAAAAAGTGCATGTCTTTCCACCCCGAAAACATTTAGAAAAATGTAAAACCGTAAAAAGGTGGGGTTATGAACTCACCTGAATATTCCTGTGCAAAGCTAGCTAACTATGACTTCGCGATGTCGTTTCCAAGACGAGACTTGCTAGCGTGCATTCTACAATATTCCTAACACGGAATATCTTATAAGTTTCTAATTAAAGGCGGTAACTAATCTACGTGTCACCGAGCTTTACCGAATCGTTAGCCGAACGATCCGTTGATATGTTGTTAACTTAATAAAATAATTAAGTTATACTTGTTAAGTTTCGTGTACTAAGTCTAGAAAGTACTTAGTTTTCGAGAAATTCGAATATATTAATATTTACACAAAATATAAATATATCGATAGGATAGTGTTTATCGTTTCGAGAGGTCGTACGTGTATGTAACGAATGTTTTATGAAAAGAATGTATAATAAACTCGTATTATATATCGTATGCCGTTTAGGCGTTTGAAATAAATATAACAACTTATATTTATTTAATAGCGTTTTCGTGTTGATGTCGTTTGAAATAAATACGATAGTTATATTTATTTCATAAAAGAATATGAGTTGCTTGGCGCTTGAAATAAATATATAAAATATATTTATTTTATAAAAGAATTTGCGTTGTATAGTATTCGAAATAAATATGTAATCTATATTTATTTTTTAAAACGAATACGAGTTGTTTGACGCTTGAAATAAATAAAAAAAAAGCATTGTCGTTTTCGTATGTGATAAAGCGTCGTCGAAAGTGATATACACAATAATATTGGTTCTCATAAAAGTCGCTTTTCAATAAAACATGTTTTGCTTTTACGGGTTTTCTTGAAAAACGTGCAGAGTTTCCTCTGTTTTTGGACGACCCTGACAACACCAGTTGTCGTTAATTTCCAAAATTCAACAAGATTTAACAAACAAACAATATGTATATAATTCTTGTCGAGTATATTAGAATGTAACTAATTGAATCGGTTCAAGCTCGTTGTCATGAAATAATAAAACTTAGGAAAATAACGAAATATATCGCCGTAAAATCTTTACCAATCCTTGCGTTGAGAAGCTGAGCCGACCGAGTCATCTCGCTGAGTTGACTGTGTCAACTGAGTTGACCGGTTGGACCTACTTGACTCGAACCGCTTCAAAATCTAACCCGCACCGGCTGACTTGAACCAACTGTTGACTTGAACCTGCTGACCCGAACACTGAGTCGACTCGCCGTTGTTGACCGAGTTGACTCGGTTGAGTTGACCGAGTCAACCCGAACCGTTTCTGACGCGGACAAATCTGACCGAACCGGACCTTGTTTAAACTGAACCGAGTTGCTTGACCCGAACACCGCACCAGATCTCTCGAACCCAACTGACCAGTGAAACTTGAGCCCCACATGTGACCCGAACCAGAATCGAGTCGAATCCGAAACCCGAACAAACAGATTATCATCAGCATCTTCTTCATCTAAATTTTCAGAAGTTTGAGATGAAAGAAACAAGATCTTACCGGTGGATTTCGTCGGATAAAGGCTTGGACCGCCGGTCCGAGTCACGACCCACTGGTCCGAGACAGGGACCACCGGTCACCACCGTCACTACCGCCGCAGCGGCGACGCCGCCCCATCCTCCAGCTTCTTTCTCTCTCATCTTTCCGCCTCTCTCTCTCTCTCTCTCTCTCTTCTTCCTCTCTTTCTCTTCTGTTCGGTCGCCGCCGCACCACCACCTCACGGTGGTGGTGGTGTTCCGTTCTGTTAATCAGAAAAGGGGGGGTGTGCTGGTCGTCGACCGGCTGTGGGTTTCACCAAGAAGGGAGAGGGAAAGCATGAGGGTGTGTATGTGATTTGGAGAAGATAACTTCTCTGTGTTTGTTTGTTTAGGTGAGATCGAGAGAGGGAGTAATGTAGAGGGGGTTTGGCAGTGAATTTATGTGGTTTGTGTGTGTGTAGCAAGAAGGAAGGAGGTAAGTTTTATACTCATTTTTATGGGTATTAACCAGTGTTATTACCTTATGTCCAGTATGTATAGATCTATAGAGATCTCTTGAATATTTCTTGTGTCCATCTTTATGAGACATAAATCTTTTGGAAAGATTTATAGAGATGTTTTAGAGATTTTGAATATCTTGTAGGATTTTGAGAATCTCTTGTAAATATTCTGTAAGATTTTATGAGTATTGCCTAGAGATCTTGTATGTTATGTGCGGGTTTAGGCTTGTGGGTTTTGGGCTTGGGCCCAGGGCCCACAAGCCCATCTCGCGTGTGAGTGGCTCGTAATTCCTACGAGACCTGATATCGCGATCCATACTCCATAAGCATAAAATATTCGTGTAACATCCATATTTGTCGGTGTCATCAGTATTTCGTACGGTTTCAGTCCGTTGTCATTTGATGTTTCGCAGATTCCACGCGAATCTTCATACGCGTACTGTAGAGTCGAATAAGCATTCCTAGGCACTCCAAAGACCTAATTAAGCTAATTTGTGCTGTAAACACTATTCATTATCGCGTTAATCGCCTGTTAATCACGTAATTAAGGGCTTAAATTACCGGTTGTCACATTCTCCCCCCGTTAATGAAATTTCGTCCTCGAAATTTAGACTACGTTAACTCCTTAGAGTTACGTTATGTGTAGAATATACGAATAGTACCAAAGTGAACGATCATGAAATCGAATCAAGACTTATTCGAATGATATGAATTCAAGGACGTATCACAAAATGCAAATGAATTCTAGAAATGATCACATCCAATAAATGTATTTAGATTCAACAAGCTCAAATGTAATAGTTTGCATGAAACGCTCGATCGTGATCAGAGCAAGCTGCAAGTTCTACCGACGCCAAAAGGTGTCGTAGTGAATGAAACAATTCAAATATAGCGGTGATCGAACAAGTATCACCTGTGTTTTGCATAAATCGCTCAATCATGATTAGCCCAAGCTACAAGTTTATACTGACACCACATGGTGTCGAAATCAACAAACGACTTAATGGGGTCGTAGACCAAACAAATCTACTACGACTCAGAACAATGAAACGCTTGTTAAAACAAACTCGAATATGATGTTTTCAATACATCATATGGTGTCTTGAATTGAATATGTGTAATGAACAAGTTCAAACAATTGGATTTGACTTCGGCGCAAGCCGACAATAATTACATGTATCGACAAGAAAACTCTCGGCATGGTCACAACGAAAGACCATGTATGTAACTTGAAAAGAAATGAAGTTTCAAGAGAATGTGTTGACTTGATTACAAAGAAGCCAACAATTAAAATAATGCAGGTCATTTGAATCACAATTCACAATTAGATTTAGCGAAACAATATTTGAACTTCAATGAAACGCTTTACTCGAAACGAAACCACATGCGTAACAAACGATGCATGCGTAACATATGAATTTTCAAGAAGTGAAGCAATGAGTGTTCACTATACGAATGAAATTATCATGATGCAATAACCATTAAGAGGAGTAGAGATACGAAAATCTACTCAGTAAATGTGAAAGTCGAAATTTCAATAAAAGAAATTTAAGGACTTTACCTGGGGATGCATGTGATAACCAGTTATTAGGTGACATTACCTTAGCGTATTCGTCGTTAACAAGTTAGGGGGAATGCGGGGACATACATCTTCTTCTTAGCATGACTTGTGTCGTTTGCAGGATCGCGTGCCAAACTGCCGCTTCCTCGAAAGTCGTATGTGGTGTACTTCAACCTCCATTGATGTATAGCTTAAGTTTCACGTATAGCTGTGCACTAGCGTTTCGTTATGCGTAGGCTACCTGCTCGGGAAGTTAAAATATCATAGACAATATGGATAATAGTGTGTGCCCGAGTTAATATTCGCGGTTCCTACGTGATGACCTTTAATGAACTTCAACATGAGTTTTCGAAGGTCTTAAATGCATGTTTCCTAAACTCTCTGGGTTTTATGTACTGTATGTAATTGTTTTATGCATCGTGTATGAAACACCACAATAGCGTATGTTTGAAAACGAAATTTTGACTGTTTGTTTTTCGGCAACGGTTGGAGACCATGTTCGAGTACTATGCGTTATGTATGTATTCAGGTTTTAATATTCTAAGTTCCCAGAGGAAAGTGAGGTTAGAGCCTAGGTATCTTTACAGAAACCCTATTCGCTGTAACCTATAGCTCTGATACCAATCTGTCACACCTCGAAATATCAGAGCATTGGCGTGACTGGACTGGTATCTTCATTGCTCAGCGGAAGCAAATAAGCTAAGTCTTTTAGAAATTGAACGCCACTAAGTACTCGTATCTCCAAATGGTTCTCCTATTCCAACCGTGCCTTGTCTTAGAAATGCAACCTGAGAAAGAAACATGCGAAAAATCAACATAAAGTTGAGTGAGTTCATAGTTTGTTTGTAAAAGATTTGAAATAAATCTTTTTGAATAACCAGTTTTTGAAGTACTGTTGAGAAAACGAATTTAAAATCATTTTCTTGTCATGTTATACAGAAACTTTGTATGAAAACATGGTATGTATCTTGTATAATTCAAGTGTTTCTGTGTGTATCGAGGTTTTCTTGTGTAAATCAAGTATTCTTGTATGTACCATGTATTCTTGTATAAGTCAAGTATTCTTGTATGTATCATGTTTTCTTGTATAAATCAAGTCTTTCTTGTATGTATCATGTTGTTAATGGGTTGCAAGGCCATTAACATGTGACACGACATAGGAAGTCACCAAACCATAGGCATTTTTCTAGTAGTCGATTCACGACTGAGACACAAAAACACTACTCGGTACTAGTTGTCACCAAGAGTGGGGCTGCCCTGACACCCGTTAGATCTAACCTTTTGTTCTACGGTCTAAGTATGTACACGATTAATGGTTCTTATGTACCTTATTCGTGACACGACTTTTCGTATCATTCCTCAAAACGCATCCTACTTGGTACTAGTTATCACCAAGGGTGCTTCTTGTTTATGTATTCATCATATCAAGTATCAATTTTCAGTTCTTGTATTCATTATATCAAGTATCAATTCTCATGTGTTTGTATACTCTTGTATTTGTATTTTCTCGTAGTTTAGAAAACTAGAATTCGCGTGTAAACGCTTGTTTGAAAAACCGGTATAAAAACATAAGTTTTTCGTAAACCATTTGTGTCAGTTAAAACTTGCTTGTGAAATGGTTTAGAAATATGTATTTCTTGTATGCTTTGCAAAAAGTGCATGTCTTTCCACCCCGAAAACATTTAGAAAAATGTAAAACCGTAAAAAGGTGGGGTTATGAACTCACCTGAATATTCCTGTGCAAAGCTAGCTAAATATGACTTCGCGATGTCGTTTCCAAGACGAGACTTGCTAGCGTGCATTCTACAATATTCCTAACATGGAATATCTTATAAGTTTCTAATTAAAGGCGGTAACTAATCTACGTGTCACCGAGCTTTACCGAATCGTTAGCCGAACGATCCGTTGATATGTTGTTAACTTAATAAAATAATTAAGTTATACTTGTTAAGTTTCGTTTACTAAGTCTAGAAAGTACTTAGTTTTCGAGAAATTCGAATATATAAATATTTACACAAAATATAAATATATCGATAGGATAGTGTTTATCGTTTCGAGAGGTCGTACGTGTATGTAACGAATGTTTTATGAAAAGAATGTATAATAAACTCGTATTATATATCGTATGCCGTTTAGGCGTTTGAAATAAATATAACAACTTATATTTATTTAATAGCGTTTTCGTGTTGATGTCATTTGAAATAAATACGATAGTTATATTTATTTCATAAAAGAATATGAGTTGCTTGGCGCTTGAAATAAATATATAAAATATATTTATTTTATAAAAGAATTCGCGTTGTATAGTATTCGAAATAAATATGTAATCTATATTTATTTTGTAAAACGAATACGAGTTGTTTGACGCTTGAAATAAATAAATAAAAAAGCATTGTCATTTTCGTATGTGATAAAGCGTCGTCGAAAGTGATATACACAATTATATTGGTTCTCATAAAAGTCGCTTTTCAATAAAACATGTTTTGCTTTTACGGGTTTTCTCGAAAAACGTGCAGAGTTTCCTCTGTTTTTGGACGACCCTGACAACACCAGTTGTCGTTATTTTCCAAAATTCAACAAGATTCAACAAACAAACAATATGTATATAATTCTTGTCGAGTATATTAGAATGTAACTAATTGAATCGGTTCAAGCTCGTTGTCATGAAATAATAAAACTTAGGAAAATAACGAAATATATCGCCGTAAAATCTTTACCAATCCTTGCGTCGAGAAGCTGAGCCGACCGAGTCATCTCGCTGAGTTGACCGAGTCAACTGAGTTGCCGAGTCAACTGAGTTGACCGGTTGGACCGAGTTGACTCGGACCGCTTCAAAATCTAACCCGCACCGTCTGACGTGAACCAACTGTTGACTTGAACCTGCTGACCCGAACACTGAGTCGACTCGCCGTTGTTGACCGAGTCAACCCGAACCGCTTTTTGACGCGGACAAATCTGACCGAACCAGACCTTGTTTAAACTGAACCGAGTTGCTTGACCCGAACACCGCACCAGAACTCTCGAACCCAACTGACCAGTGAAACTTGAGCCCCATATGTGACCCGAACCAGAATCGAGTTGAATCCGAAACCCAAACAAACAGATTATCATCAGCATCTTCTTCATCTAAATTTTCAGAAATTAAAGATGAAAGAAACAAGATCTTACCGGTGGATTTCATCGGATAAAGGCTTGGACCACTGGTCCGAGTCACGACCCACTGGTTCGAGACAAGGACCACCGGTCACCACCGTCACAGCGGCCGCAGCGGCGACACCGCCCCGTCGTCCAGCTTCTTTCTCTCTCATCTTTCCGCCTCTCTCTCTCTCTTCTTCCTCTCTCTCTCTTCTGTTCGGTCGCCGCCGCACCACCACCTCACGGTGGTGGTGGTGTTCCGTTCTGTTAATCGGAAAAGGGGGGTGTGCTGGTCGTTGACCGGCTGTGGGTTTCACCGAGAAGGGAGAAGGAAAGCATGAGGGTGTGTGTGTGATTTGGAGAAGATAACTTCTCTGTGTTTGTTTGTTTAGGTGAGATCGAGAGAGGGAGTAATGTAGAGGGTGTTTGGCAGTGAATTTATGTGGTTTGTGAGGGTAGCAAGAAGGAAGGAGGTAAGTTTTATACTCATTTTTATGGGTATTAACCAGTGTTATTACCTTATGTCCAGTATGTATAGATCTATAGAGATCTCTTGAATATTTCTTGTGTCCATCTTTATGAGACATAAATCTTTTGGAAAGATTTATAGAGATGTTTTAGAGATTTTGAATATCTTGTAGGATTTTGAGAATCTCTTGTAAATATTCTGTAAGATTTTATGAGTATTGCCTAGAGATCTTGTATATTATGTGCGGGTTTTGGCTTGTGGGTTTTGGGCTTGGGCCCAGGGCCCACAAGCCCATCTCGCGTGTGAGTGGCCCGTAATTCCTACGAGACCTGATATCATGATCCATACTCCATAAGCATAAAATATTCGTGTAACATCCATATTTGTCGGTGTCGTCAGTATTTCGTACGGTTTCAGTCCGTTGTCATTTGATGTTTCGCAGATTCCACGCGAATCTTCATACGCGTACTGTAGAGTCGGATAAGCATTCCTAGGCACTCCAAAGACCTAATTAAGCTAATTTGTGCTGTAAACACTATTTATTATCGCGTTAATCGCCTGTTAATCACGTAATTAAGGGCGTAAATTACCGGTTGTCACATGTGTAATATCAAAAAATGATTTTCTCAAGAAACTAAGTTAAATTACAAGATTTACATAAACATGGTTTTTAAAGAAACTAATCACATTTTTGGTGATTAATCAAGTGTAGAAACATGTTTCTAACAAGAAAATTTCAAAAAGAAATATTTTTAGAAAATCATTATACAAGTTGTAAAGATCTAAAATCTTCAAGAATGATGTTTTTAAACAAATAACCACACTTTAAAGGGTAACTAATCTTACTAAACACTCTACTAAGTTACTACAAATTTTTATAAATTTTCAAGTTCATAAAGTAGTGTAAATGGCATGATTTTGGCTCTTAGTAAGTATTGTATGAATTGTTGATGATTTGTGATGATTTATAAAAGAAAATGATATGCTTTGAAAGCATGGAAACCTCCATTTTTAAGGGTAAACTATGGCAAAATTTTTCTAGAAATTAAACACTTAGAAAAATATTTTTAAACAAGTGTTTACAAGTGTATTTTAACCATGATTTTTCATATAAAGTTTCCATAATTTTTGTTACACAAATTATAAATATTGGAGGTTGGTTTTGATAAATAAAAATGACTAAATATGTATTTAGGAAAATATATATTTAGATGTCACAATTTGTGTGATTATTTGTATATTATGTGTATTAGTTATATTATTTTAGGACTTGAAATAATATAACTCACTAAAATACCAAAAATTACAATCCAAAATATTACGAAAATTCCAAGGAATAAATATACTCATTTACACAAAAATATTGGTGAAACCGAACAAGGAATATAACTTACAAAAATATTCCGGAATTTAATTCACAAGTAAATTTTGGTAATTAATATTTTGGACACCAAGTGAACAACAATATGATTTTTACAATTACTACAAGAATATATCATATTTTGACAAGGGAAAAATATATTATTTTTGGCAAGTATAAATATATATTTTCTTAAACAAACATGAAATGCAATATTTTTGGGGTGAAAGATATATTTTCTCAAATAAATATGAAATATATCATTTTTGGAGAAAAATGAGTTATATATATATTTTCTAAGTTAGACTTGAAAATATATTATTTTTTGAACTTATAAGAGAATACAAATATTTTTGCCAAAAGAAAAATTATAAATAATTTTTCTAAGTAATATTTATTGAAATATGTATTTGGGATATATATATATTGGTAAACTTTCATTAAAGATAATATTCCGGAAAAATTAATGTGAAATTAAGTATAAGAATACTTAATAATTACACAAAGATACGTATTTTCGTACGTACAATTACACACCGGAATACGACCCCGATACATGGCAAAAATATACAAGTGAAATATACCCCCATCCTTGGGAAGGAAATACAAGTATAAATACTTGAAAAGTATTAAGTTAATATATATTGTTTTAACAAAAATTCCAAAAATTAACAAATATAATTTAAGTTAAAATATTTATTATTTTAACAAATAATTATATACTTTGGAATAATATCTATGACACCAAGAATCGTAACTCAAAGATACTAAGTCATAACAAATAAGACTAAAGTCAAGGCACGACCCATCCGTCTAATACACCTTAGCACTTTTGTAGGTAGTCGTGTGACCGAGTAGCAGCTTTGAGTTACACCGGATTTTGAGACGCAACACTGTGAGTTCATGTCCCCCTTTTCTTTTAACTGTTTTACGTTTTATAACTTCGGGGGTGAAGTACATGCTACAAAATGTTTACAAACAATTACAGTTGGTAAGTTTAGCTAAGGATTGCATAGTAGATCATGTGAATGGGTAGGCGCACTCCTAAGACCATTAATCCTCGTGTTAGGACCAAGGGCATGAGTGATAGATCTATTTGGGTGTAGCGAGCCCAAATCCATGTGGACCGGGGATTGGCCCATGAGGTGACTATGTCTTACAGCCAGAGGCCCGGTACAAAATCTAATAGGTTTGAGCCCTCCTACGCCGTTGCACGTATGTTAATGGCCTTGCAAACCATTAATTGATCTGTTTCCTTGTTTTGCTTTCATACCGGGATTTATAAAACATACATACATACATACATACACACAATGAATACAAGGTTTCATTCATACACACAAACAAACACATGAACTCGCTCAACTTTTGTTGATGTTTTCAAAATACATGTATTTCAGGGAATTAAAAGTGGATCTGGCGGGCGTTTGGATATTTCAAGTTGCGTTAAGAATAAAGGATGTCATCCATTGCCTTAGGGTTTGGTTAGTGTGTCTTATCCTGGACGAGACATACCTACCAAAGCCTGGTTTTATTTAGAGTCTTTTGATGAGCCCTTATGGAACTCTAAACAATTCGTATGGTTTGTAAAATTTGAATTTGAAGTCTATGTTTTAAACAATGATGTTGGTGATGTTTTTAAACTTATTTAATGGATGACCATCTATGGTTTTATCATATAGTTGTTGTTATGATTGAATGCAATGATATTAAGCAAGTCACACATAATCACGCTTCCGCAAAAGTCAGGGTGTGACACTAAAAATGTTTCTTCATGGATTTTTCATGTCACATATGTGCTTCTACACTTTATTAACCACCAAAAATGAGGTTTATTTATTTAAGAACCAAGGTTAAGTAAAATTTGTATTTTTAACTTGGTTTCTTGAAAAATCATTCTTGAAATCTTAGATTTACAAGACTTACAACTCACTTTAATCATCATTTTACAAGAAAACAATATATTCTTTCAAGTTCATGTCTTTCATGAGGATGATCTATTAATCTCTAACATTTTCATCCTCTCATCTTGCTAGATTATGTTTTTAATCATGATCTAGCAAGATCATATGATGATCTACATCATTTACATAAGTAAACAACAATCAACAAGCATAACAACTTTTAAACATCAAGATTTCTTCATGATTTAAGCTTATGTTCATGTTTCATTCTCTTGATTCTTAGTGTTCTTCAAGATTAACATCATGTATCATTCTTTAACCACTTAAACAAGATGTAAAATGAAGAGTTTAGTGTTCTTACCACTAGCTCAAGGCTAGGGATGATCAAGAGAAGAAAAGAAGTGGATAAAAGCAAATAGAGAAGGTCCTTCAACTTCCGAAAGCTCCTAGCTTCCTTATACACCTTCTAACACCCTTGAGTATGCTTGGAATTGGATGAAGATGATTGAATGATGATGATTATGTTGTTGTTGCTCTCGACTGTGAACAAGAAGGAGAGAAGGAGAAGAAGTGGTGTTGAAATGTTGTTTAGAGAATGAATGGTTAAGGTGCTTATGGTTAACTTATAAATCCATCACAAGGCTTTATCTTATGGTTTTAGTGTTCTTAAAGGGCCAACAAGATCGAATAAAATAATTAAACAAAATCTCAAGTGGGGCCACATGTGTGGGCCGTCCACTAGGTGGGGGGGGGGGTATAGGTGTAGGTTTAAACCATAAGTTAGTTACTTAGTTAGAAATCAAGTGTATAGTTAGGGATTTAGTTACTAGATATTTATATAGTGTGTTATGATGTTCGGGGATCATAACTATCTTGGAAATGTTAAAACAGTGCTTCTAATGAAAATTTGGTGTTTCAAGTAGTATCCGGTTGTTCGGTTGGTTACTGGTTCGTTAAGGTGCTAAACTATGCAGTTTAGTGTGCTTTATGTACCCTTTAATGACACTTTTGATTCCCGACACTTAGGAAAGCATCCAGGACCATTTAACTATATTTCTGCATGTTATTAGTGTGTTTAAATGCTGAAAATTGCTGATTTTTTGCTGAATTCAGCACTTTGTGTGAGTTTTAGGCACTTTCCGGCACTTAAACTATCTCTAGGAAGACAGTTTTATGATCCTTACTTTCCTACACACTATACTAGTGTAATACTTGGTTTCTGGCTCATTCTGTGTCTCAATACAATGTCTTTCTATGTACTGAACTCCGTCAGCATTGTTCTGATTTGTCTGATAACTGTGCTAACTGTGTTTTGTGCATCATTTGAGTCAATAAAGTTCTCATGCAATAAGGATATGACATTAAGCAGTATGTGATGCACATGGATGTATCATAGCAATAATCAGAAGGCAGTTCAAGTCATTAATTGTAACTCAGCACAGTCATTAAGCACTAATCGTGGTTTAATAGTTGTACGGATACCTGGAATTTTGAAAATTGTCACATTCTCCCCCTGTTAAGAAAATTTTGTCTTGAAATTTTAAGCTTTACTACTAGTTGTAGGGGTGTTGGGGAACAAGTGCGGGTATTTAGCTTTCATGCGGTCTTCACGTTCCCAAGTAAACTCTGGGCCGTGACGCGCATTCCATCGAACCTTGACGAGTTTAACACTACTCCTCTGAGTCTTGTTAACCTTCCAATCTGTAACCTCGACAGGTTCTTTGGTAAAGCGGAGTGTGTCCTCAATGTGAACCTCATCAACAGGGATAACCACTGTCTCTTGAGTTGGACTTTTCTTTAAATTAGACACATGAAATGTATCATGAACACCATTAAGTTCTGCCGGTAGCTCCAACTTGTATGCTACAGGACCAACCCTTTCCAAAATTCTGAACGGTCCGATATATCGTGGGTTTAACTTACCACGCTTCCCAAAGCGTGCCACACCTTTCCAAGGTGAAACTTTTAACAAAACCATATCACCCACTTCGAATTCCAAAGGTTTTCGTCTTTGGTCTGCATAGCTTTTCTGACGATCACGAGCCGCCTTGATGCGCTCTCGGATCTGCATGATCTTATCAGTCGTCTCTTGGACCAGTTCGGGACCAACCAGCTGTCTATCGCCTGCATCTACCCAGCATAACGGCGATCGATATTTACATCCGTAGAGAGCCTCGAACGGTGCAGCTTGAATGCTTGTATGGTAGCTGTTGTTATAGGAGAACTCAACCAAAGGTCGGTGAGTGTCCCAACTGCCACCCAAGTCCATTACATAAGCACGTAGCATATCTTCAAGCATCTGAATCGTTCTTTCACTTTGACCGTCCTTCTGTGGATGAAAAGCAGTACTCAGATTCAACTGAGAACCAAATGCCTCTTGAAAGGATTGCTAAAAGTGCGCAGCTATAATAGAGATAGGCACTCCATGACGTGCGACTATATCTCTTAGGTACAGCTCAGCTAGCTTACCTGTGTTATCCTTTTCTCTGATCGGTAAAAAGTGCGCAGACTTTGTCAATCGGTCCACGATTACCCAAATCGTATCATGACCTCTGGGAGTCTTTGGCAACTTTGTTATAAAATCCATTGAGATCTGCTCCCATTTCCACATGGGTATCTCAGGTTGCTGCAGAAGACCTGAAGGCTTCTGATATTCTGCCTTCACTTTGGCACAAGTCAAACACTTCCCAACATAGGTAGCCACATCGCTCTTAAGTCTTGGCCACCAGTAATAATCCTTCAAATCTTGGTACATCTTGTCCGATCCTGGGTGGATCGAGTACCTTGATTTATGAGCTTCATCAAAAATAACATCTCTAAGGCCACCAAAAAACAGAACCCAAATTCGTCCCATAAAATGCAAGGTTCCTTCCTCGTTGGGTACCAATTTGTAACACCTCGTAAATTCTTATCCAATAAAAGAAAGACACGTGTCATGTAAGGCAAACGTGTCAGGAACCCGGATCAAGTTAAAGGATGTATGGTAGGATTTAAAGGTGTCGACATGTTAATAAATACCTCTGAGCGACCTAATTACAAATCCCAAACCTTAAATATATATAAACATCTGATTTATATGAATTTCAAATCCGGTTATCCTTAGTAATAATTAATTAAAACCTCAAAGAAATGGATGTTGTGAGTAATTACGACAATATCATATTCAAGACCCTCCCACAAGAATCCAAGATGGTAATTGTGCATGGCAACACATGCAGAGACATGCAAAGTCTGATTTCATGGTCCCTACAATGAAAGAAAGCACGAGATTCAGAAATTACAAAGTTGCATGGTCAAAACTTCAAAGTTTACAAAGTTTGTCTTCTGATGAAGGCTTACGGACCGCAAAGGTAGACCCTTACAGTCCGTAAGGGAGCGGACCTGGGCGATGGTTTTTGAAAAGCGGTTACGGACCGCAAAGCCTAAGGCTTACGGTCCGTAAGACCTGTAACTGGGCAGAATTTTGGACAGATGCCTGTATAAGAAGTTACACCACCATAAAAGAGTGGTTTTTGAAAATCAGGGGCTTTGCAACTGGTTTTTGGCAGTATAGGGACACCTGGGAGCATCATATAACATTGGTAGACTTGTTTGGCATGATCCTATGTGATCAAAACTCATATATATAGAAGCTCACTTGCAAGCTTTTGAGCACATCATTTGAAACTTTCATTCTGGGGATTTCTGGAGTTCTCTGATCAGCAAGCAAGTTTCCTTAGGATCCATAGTCGTGCATAGGACCCTTGTAAGTGTCCTTAACCTTCCTTAATTCAGTTTTGCTTAGTTAATTAGCTTAAAGTCAAACCGTCATAATTAAGGTTTGACTTTGTAATTAATAAAAAAATTTCCAGTCAAATCTCGAATTGAAAGTACCTATGAGTTGGTAATTATGTGGGTAATAAACCCTTAAAAGGGTACTCTCTGATTCCCACTCTAACTAGGTCAATTGTCGGGTCAAACTTAATTATAAAAAGTCAACAGAAAGCTTATTTTCAAATAAACATATAATTAGCAATGTAGAAGCCATGCAACCTGTTTTTTCATTAATATAACTTGGTAATTAATGTAAGAACATGTCTAAACATGTTCAACCCGGCAATTTTCAGTTCAAGCTCGGTTCGGAGCTGAAAGTCGCAAAAGTAGACTTTTGCTTTGACTTTCAGTTCTGACCCATTAGAGCATAGTTTAGAAATACCTTAGAGCTTTATTAGAACCAGGTTTCATGTTAGTATAACCCTCTATGATTATACAACTTGGTTCATTAGTTATCCGATTCATATGCATGTTTCTGTTAAATGCTTAAATGTTGACTATTATGCCCATATGACCTTAAAACATGATTTTTGAAAATGTAAAATAGTAGAAACCTTAGTTACTGATTTATAAACTTGTCCTTAAAATTTGACATCGGTTCGAGGTCTAGATTAGGAGTTATGCTCAATAGCGTAATTGGAAAGCTTTTTATTAATTAAATGGCGTAATTAGCACATAGCCTATCTAAACCCAGTTTTTGATACCAAAATTTTACCTACTGATATAAAATAATATTTTGGGATTTTTGAAGATTTTTAATTATTTTTAGGCTGAGCATAACATAGAGTTCTAAGCTTTGACTCGGTAATTGTCGGTTTTGCCCTTTGGCCTATAAAATGAGTTTTACAAATCCTTTTGATACCAAATGTTTTTCCACTGATCCTATATGACAAATAAAATACTTTTAGCCTTCTGGAATAATAAAAATATCAGCTTTTCTTATAAAACCTGGAAATCGCTTAAAATCGTCTTTTTACGCGTTTTAAGCACATAGTATGTATTAAAACTATTTTAAATATATAAGACTTGGTACCTACTGATATTTTATGTAAATTATTATATTTTAACAGTAAGCAAAAGCTTTAAACTCATATTTCTAGATTTGACCTTTAAACCTTATGTGAAATTACCAAAATGCCCCTTCGGTGCATATTTTGGTTATAAATGATAAATTTCACATATATGTAATACCCTACTGATATAACTTATTAAATTAAGTATTTTTACTGATTATATCAGACCTAAAACTAATATTTATATTAAATCTCTTTTATAACCCTTTAAATGACCAAAATACCCCTACGGGGCATAATATGAGTTTAAATTCGTTTTGGGCATAATAGAAGATATCTTACTGATGTCACAACATATTTAAGGCATATTAACTTAGGAAACCTGTATATGACTCTTATGGTTACCCGTAATGCATTATTCGCATTCGGTTCGGTTTATGTAACTAGTTTGCATAAATTAACCGAAACGGGTCAAACCTTATCATTTTTGTCTCAAAATCCAGAATGTGATTAGTTTACCCATATTATACAAGTCTTAAAACTTGTCGGGTTTAAATCACATTCTATTCCGGTCTTCGCTTAATCGTGCGTTTGAACCGTATCTTCTTTAAAACTAACCGGTCTAAGTTTAGGCTTAATTTAAGACCCGTTAGGAATCTAATAGGTTATTAAAAAACCTTCGTTCCAGATTAGGAGCCCAGTAAAAGCTACGTGTACTTGCAGTTTGTGAATTATACTTGCTCAGGTAAATACTTTTAACTTATTTTCCCTATACGGGCTTGGGATACGGTATTATAATAATACCGCTTGGTCGGGTGTGTAGTCATTTAAATCGTATTGTGATTAATGTATTTACATAACCTGTTTTAATCTGTATTATTTGGTGTATGGCCTTTGGGGGTTAAATGACCATGTCCCAGATATCCTTGGCATCATTCAAAGAAATGGCCACGACCTAAGCACGGGGTGTAGGCATACACCTGACAGTTGCATTATGTAAAAACTGGTAATCCACTTAAAGGAATCAACCTTGTGGGCATTATACCTGTGGCGTGTCAGTTAATCTTAACCGGCTCTTCTAACCGGTACTAATGGACGACAAATAAGTAAAATTGTATACAAGATTATTTTTAAATAATTGTCCCAAGTTATAAAAGAATTTTGTGCCTTGTGCATTCAAATAAATTTTCTAAATTTTTTTTCAAAATGAGTCAGTTAAATTGTATTTACCACTGTAAACTGACGTATTTTCCAAAAAGGCTAAGTGCAGGTACTAGACGAAATAGGCTGGCTACTCCTGGCATTATTACTCAAGTCTTGCAAGCTTTAGATGTTAAAGTCTGTTGAACAATAATCTTTTTATCTTTCGATCCTCCTGTGGATCCTTTACAGTCTGGTTGTAATACTTTGATATTACCCTATATTCGGTTTGTAATGTGATTCATCTTTTGCTTCCGCTGTGCATTTAAAATTGTGTTGTTTGACTATGATGATATCAACTATGTCATGATACTCCCCACCGGGCCCACCGGTAATACGTGGAAATATCGGGGTGTGACAGGTTGGTATCAGAGCCAACACTGAGTGAATTAAACACTAGCCTTTTGTGTTTAATCTCAGTTACACAGTTGCACATTCCACAAATTTTCGAGTCTAGACAAAGAACATAGGACAAATCCTGATTTTTTTATTTTTGTCCTTTATATATATTTTCCTTGTTGTTTCCTTGCTTATGTTGACAGGATTAATCATGCCGCCAAGATTTAGAAGGGGAAGAGGAAAAGCTCCCGTCACTGGCCACGATCATGAGGCCGGGCCGTCACATAGAAGAACCCCATCCATCACAATGAGTACCAGTCCTCAGGAGCATTGGAGGACGTATATTGAGCCAGCGAGGCGATCCGTCTTGCTAAGTTCGTCACCATCTTATCTCCATTCTTTCGAGCCTCAATCTGAAAATGAGCCCCACAACCCACAGCCTTCTTTCATCCCTCTTCAGAGATCCAACTCTCACCATTCTTTTAATGACCCGACACCTATCTTCCAAAGCCGGTTCAACTCGGCAAACTACATTGAAGAACCAGTGGGTTTTAACCCACTAGGACCTGAAGACCATTTCTCGGGCGACCATGCGATAGACATGGACGAAGATACGGATCCCGTTGAGCCTCCAACCGGGACCCCTAACCACCCCATCTAGATCTCTGATGGGTCATCCTTCCATGGATCACCTTACCGTGGTCCAGATAGTTACCAGGCGAGATTCGCCTAGTACGATTGGGTGTTTACCCCTTCGTACCACTCCTCGCCTCACCAGCAGCAGCAGGATCCCTCCGAGGATTCTCGTTTTGTCGCAGTCACTCCACCGCCACCACCACCAGTTGAGCAGCCGCCTCCGGAGCCACTGAGGCGAAGAATATCAAACGCATGGATGTCCGTGCGAGGAGGAGTGCGTATCAGCACCCCACAACCTTCAAGTGGCAGCCACTACCCGCCACTCCATGAAGACCCACAGATGGGTGGGCCTTCAAACCCCGTCTCGGAAGTAGACTCTGCGCCTGTCGCGCCACCACCGTTGGGTTTTAGTAACCTAATTCCTACATACGCCGGCTCAGCGGCGTATAATCCCTTTGAGCAGCTAGCCCACACCAACTATAACTATGCAGATGTTGATCCATATCAGACAGCGTGGGACTACAATGCTCTCCACTCTGAGGGACCCTATGGAGCTCCCTGGGGAGTGGGATACCCAGCTTATAGGTACCAGCACCCGCCACCTCCTCAACCTCTACATCAGCAGCCGCTGCAACCGTAATTGATACCACCGGAGCGTCAACAGGAAGTCCTTGAAAGGTTGAGCCAGGTTGAGTGGGAGGTCCAACAAGAACGCAGGAACAACCGTGGATTCTTCAAAGGTTTAGCAAGCCTGATCAAGGGGAAGACAAAGGGAAGGGATTTTTGAAGATCCTTGATTATTTATTTATGTTGTAATCAAGTCCCTGCGTGGACATTTGTTTCTGTATTCAGTCCCTGCGTAGACTTCTGTTTCTGTATTCAGCCCATGCGTGGGCATGTCTTTCTGTTTAACCCCTGCGTGGGTTAGTTAGGTTTGTTCAGCCCCTGCGTGGGCATGTTATTTCAAGTAGAAGTCCCATTTAGGGCAAACCTGTACTTGTTTAATTTTTGTAGTGGAATGGTTTGATTTAAATTTTCATCTTTGTTAAATTATATGCATAAACATAAAATATGAAATAAATGAAAATATAACATTCCTTTTATAAGACCTATCATTATAATAAAATGATAAAATCTAAAAAGGACAAAACCTAGCCCATGTGTCATTTCAAGACAGGGCCAAGATGGTAGTTCCTCAAATTAGATTCAGGTCCTTATTAACATCTCAAATTAGAATTTTCTGCCTTTAATATTAAAAAGAATCTTAAAGGTAAAACCTAGCCACATGTCATTCTAGATATGGCCAAGATGGTAAAACCTATTTAAAAGATTCAAATCCTTGTTAACATCTGTAAACATGTTAACACCCCTAGCAAAATGTGATTCGATAAAATCACATAAGTCATCCTTATATATTAGATTCTTCAAATTTCTTTTATTATATTAAACATCCAGTAGGGATGTAATGCCTACGGGCAATACTCACTATCATATAAGACAAAAGACAGTAGTGGTCTTCGACCCCCTGTTAAGAAGAGGTAATAAATTATGATTAAAACCTCAATACCTTGATCCTATAAGATCATGATTAAAAGTTAAAATTGTCCCTGTGACTAGGCCCTTTTGTGCTATTACTTGATTGTAATTAAGGATTATAATAAAAATCCTGAATATATATATACACACTTAACAAATTAACCAAAAATGGTTATTAAAAACCATGGTTAATAAATCGTCAAGAACGATAGTGCTGTATAAGCTTCTAAATAAGCCCTTGTCGCTATTCTTATGTAGCAATTAAAGCTACATGGCTAGGTCGGAAGAAGTAAACAACCATCCAGTGGAAAACCATGAGAATACTAGGATACATGTGACCGGTGATGAACTGCAAGCATTAATAGATAATGCTGTTACAAAAGCTATGGAGCGGCAGTTTAATGAATCTAGCGGGACTCGAAGTAGGACCCTATCCGCACCATATTCCAAACCTAAGACTCAATCTGAGGCACACAGTAAGCCACCCTCTCAGCAGGATGAGCCCAAGAAAGAGGATGTTCAACATTCCTCAAATCAACACAGTGTTCCATCCAAGAGGATAGTATTTGACCGTGAACCACGTACAAAGTCCTGTACTTATAAATATTTTGTCTCCTGCAAACCCCGGGATTTCACGGGGGAGAAGGTAGCGATTGACTGTATGACATGGTTGGATGAAATGGATACAGTGGTTGATATCAGCGGTTGTGCTGAAAGGGATGTAGTGAAGTATGTATCCCAATTATTCAAGGGAGAGGCACTAGCATGGTGGAAGTCTCTCATTCAAGCTGCTGGAAAGGTTCCACTATACAATCTGACATGGGATCAGTTTGTTGCTCTCATTAAAGAGAATTACTGCCCTCAGCACGAGGTTGAAAGGATTGAATCAGACTTCTTGTCATTGGTGATGAAAAATTTAGATTGTCAAGCTTACCTCACCAGTTTCAATACCCTGTCTCGACTGGTTCCGTATTTGGTAACACCGGAACCCAAACGAATTGCTCGTTTTATTGGGGGTTTAGCCCCAGAGATCAAGGCCAGTGTTAAGGCATCAGACCTGCTACTTTTAGGTCAGCAGCTGATCCATCTCTGTCTCTTACTTTGGATGCGGTCAGGCTGAGATCACTTAAGAACTCGGAAGAAGGCAAGAGAAAACGTGAGGACGATAACTCACGAAGATCTGAGAAAAAGCATAAGGGTAACACGGACCACAAGAACATGTCTGGGTCCAACAAAGGTGGTCAGCAAACAGAGGAGAAGCCAAAGTGCAAGACTTGCCAGAAACGTCACTTTGGGACCATCTGCATGTGGGCTATGCAAGTCCAAAGAGCACAAGACGGTAGACTGCAAGAAGATTAAAGATGCTACGTGCTACAACTGCAATGAAAAAGGGCACATCAAGACCAATTGCCCTAAATATGCCAAAAAGCCTGAGGAAGCCAAGAAGACCAATGCAAGGGTCTTCCGAATGGATGCACGAGAAGCTGTTCAGGACGATAATGTGATCACAGGTACCTTCCTCATAAATGATGTTTATGCAAGAGTGCTATTTGATTCAGGAGCAGATAAGTCATTTGTAGATAATAAGTTTTGTAAGTTGCTGAATTTGCCTGTTAAAACCCTAAGCATGAAATATGAGGTAGAATTAGCTGATGGTACCCTAGAAACAGCCTCAACTGTGTTAGATGGATGTGTTATATCCATTAGGAACCACTCTTTTCCAGTATCCTTGCTTCCCTTGAAGTTAGCTGGTTTTGACATAGTTTTAGGCATGGACTGGTTATCTCATAACCTGGCCCAGATCGTTTGCAACAAGAAGCAAGTGGTGATCAAGATTCCGTCTGGTGAGCCACTTACCATTCAGGGGGATACCCAGTATGGGTTGCCTGAACAAGTGTCTATGCTCAAAGCATCTGGGTGTTTGAAGAAGGGTTGTGTCATTTATATGGCACAGGTAACTATTGATGAGCAGAAGCCTAAGATTAAAGATATCCCTGTCATTTCTGAATACCCAGAAGTTTTCCCTGAAGAACTACCTGGTTTACCACCAGATAGGCAAGCAGAATTCAGAATTGACATCATCCCTGGAGCGGCACCTGTCGCAAGAGCGCCTTACAGGTTGGCACCAATGGAAATGAAAGAGCTGAGAACACAATTGGATGATTTGTTAGCCAAAGGTTTTATTAGACCTAGTTCATCCCCTTGGGGAGCGCCAATCCTATTTGTAAAGAAGAAGGATGGGTCGATGCGTCTATGCATCGATTATCGTGAGCTTAACAAAGTCACTATCAAGAATAGGTATCCATTGCCCAGGATCGACGATCTGTTCGATCAACTGCAAGGGGCGAGTTACTTTTCCAAGATCGATTTGAGGTCAGGCTATCATCAACTGAAGGTTAAAGATGAAGATGTACACAAGACTGCATTTAGGACTTGCTATGGTCATTACGAGTTCTTAGTGATGCCTTTTGGGCTCACTAATGCACCTGCAGCATTCATGGACCTCATGAATCGCGTCTGCAAGCCCCACCTAGATAAATTTGTCATCGTCTTCATTGATGACATTCTTATATACTCGAAGAGTCAAGCTGACCATGAGAAACACCTTCGTTGCATTCTGAAACTGCTTCAACAAGAAAAGCTCTATGCCAAGTTTTCGAAGTGTGAATTTTGGCTTCGTGAAGTCCAATTTCTTGGACATGTTATTAGTGAGCGTGGTATCCAAGTAGATCCCGCTAAGATCGAAGCCATTATGAATTGGAAAGAGCCAAAGACGCCCACGGAGATTCACAGCTTTCTAGGACTGGCAGGATACTACAGGCGATTTATTGAAAACTTCTAAAGAATTGCAGCACCCCAGACTTTATTAACTCGCAAGAATAGAAAGTTTGATTGGGGGCCTAAGCAGCAAGAATCTTTTGATATTCTTAAGCAGAAGTTGAGCAATGCTCCTGTACTAACATTGCCTGAAGGGATCGAAGAATTCGTTGTGTACTGTGATGCATCGCACACTGGTATGGGATGTGTTCTTATGCAGAAAGGCAAGGTTATTGCCTATGCTTCTCGACAGTTAAAGATGCACGAGAAGAACTACACCACCCATGACTTGGAGTTGGGTGCCGTTGTATTTGCACTAAAACTGTGGAGGCATTACTTGTATGGAACCAAGTGCGTGATTTATTCGGATCACAAGAGCCTTCAACATTTGTTCAATCAGAAGGACTTGAACATGAGGCAGCGACGATGGATAGAAACTTTAAATGATTATGACTGTGAGATACGATACCATCCAGGCAAGGCAAATGTGGTTGCCGACGCCTTAAGAAGAAAGGAAAGGGTGAAGCCTATAAGAATCGATGCCAAGAGCATTGAATTAAAGAATAGTTTGAATGAAAGGTTGTTAGCTGTGCAGAAGGAAGCTGTACTAAAAGCTAACTATCCTGAAGAGAAGTTAGGAGTAACTGCTGAGCAGTTATCCTATGACAAGGACGGAATCCTGAGATTAAATGGACGAATATGGGTTCCAATTTATGGAGGACTTCGAGATGTGATCCTCCAGGAAGCCCACAGTTCTAAGTACTCCGTTCATCCTGGAGCTGATAAGATGTACCAGGATCTGAAGGCAAATTTTTGGTGGATAGGCTTGAAGAAGTCTATAGCTACCTATGTAGCCAAATGTTTGACGTGCGCACAAGTTAAAGCTGAACATCAAAAGCCGTCAGGTTTGCTACAACAGCCTGAACTTCCCGCCTGGAAGTGGGAAATGGTGACAATGGATTTTATCACCAAGTTACCAAAAACGAAGAAATGAAATGATACTATTTGGGTGATAGTGGATAGATTAACTAAGTCAGCCCACTTCCTACCTATCAAGGAAACATACAGCTCAGATAAGTTAGCTTAGTTGTACGTGGATGAGATTGTATCTCTCCACGGGGTGCCAGTATCTATCATTTCTGATAGGGATACAAGGTATACGTCTCATTTCTGGAAAAGCTTTCAGCAATCCTTAGGCACCCGACTGAACTTCAGCACTGCATATCATCCGCAAACGGATGATCAAAGTGAGCGAACAATTCAAACACTGGAAGATATGTTAAGAGCTTGTGTTATTGATTTAGGTGGAAGTTGGGATAATCATCTTCCATTGATCGAATTTTCATACAATAATAGTTATCACTCCAGTATTCAAGTTGCGCCATTTGAAGCGTTATATGGGAGGAAGTGCAGAACGCCCGTTTGTTGGGCAGAAGTTGGAGATGTCCAACTAACAGGACCTGATATAGTCCTGGAGACAACAGACAAGATTGTGCATATAAGAGATCGTCTCAAAGCTGCCAGAGATAGGCAGAAAAGCTACGCAGATAAAAGGCGTAAACCTCTAAAGTTCGAGGTGGGTGATAAAGTTCTGCTTAAAGTATCACCCTGGAAGGGAGTGATGCGATTTGGTAAGAAAGGTAAGTTAAGCCCAAGGTATATAGGACCATTCGAGATCATCGAATGTGTAGGAACAGTGGCTTATAAGTTAAACTTACCTGAAGAGCTCAGTGGTATTCACAATGTATTCCACATTTACAATCTGAAGAAATGTCTAGCTGATGAATCGCTAGTCATACCACATACGGATGTGCACATAGATGAGAGCTTGAAATTTGTTGAAAAACCTTTGTCAATCGAGGATCGACAGGTTAAGAAGCTCCGAAGGAAGTAGGTACCAATTGTAAAAGTTAAATGGGATGCCCGAAGAGGTCCCGAGTATACGTGGGAGGTAGAGTCCACAATGAAAGAAAAGTACCCTGATCCGTTTCAGTAAATCTCGAGGTCGAGATTTCTTTTAAGGGGGTGAGGATGTAACACCTCATAAATTCTTATCCAATAAAACAAAGACACGTGTCATGTAAGGCAAACGTGTCAAGAACCCGGATCAAGTTAAAGGATGTATGGTAGGATTTAAAGGTGTTGACATGTTAATAAATACCTCTGAGCGACCTAATTACAAATCCCAAACCTTAAATATATATAAACATCTGATTTATATGAATTTCAAATCCGGTTATCCTTAGTAATAATTAATTAAAACCTCAAAGAAATGGATGTTGTGAGTAATTACGACAATATCATATTCAAGACCCTCCCACAAGAATCCAAGATGGCAATTGTGCATGGCAATACAGAGACATGCAAAGTCTGATTTCGTGGTCCCAACAATGAAAGAAAGCACGAGATTCAGAAATTACAAAGTTGCATGGTCAAAACTGCAAAGTTTACAAAGTTTGTCTTCTGATGAAGGCTTACGGACCGCAAAGGTAGACCCTTACATTCCGTAAGGGAGCGGACCTGGGCGATGGTTTTTGAAAAGCGGTTACAGACCGCAAAGCCTAAGGCTTACGGTCCGTAAGACCTGTAACTGGGCAAAATTTTGGACAGGTGCCTGTATAACAAGTTACACCACCATAAAAGAGTGGTTTTCGAAAATCAGGGGCTTTGCAACTGGTTTTTGGCAGTATAGGGAAACCTGGGAGCATCATATAACATTGGTAGACTTGTTTGGCATGATCCTATGTGATCAAAACTCATATATATAGAAGCTCACTTGCAAGCTTTTGAGCACATCATTTGAAACTTTCATTCTGAATATTTCTGGAGCTCTCTGATCAGCAAGCAAGTTTCCTTAGGATCCATAGTCGTGCATAGGACCCTTGTAAGTGTCCTTAACCTTCCTTAATTCAGTTTTGCTTAGTTAATTAGCTTAAAGTCAAACCGTCGTAATTAAGGTTTCACTTCGTAATTAATCATAAATTGTCCAGTCAAATCTCAAATTGAAAGTACCTATGAGTTGGTAATTATGTGGGTAATATACCCTGAAAGGGTACTCTCTGATTCCCATTCTAACTAGGTCAAATGTCGGGTCAAACTTAATTATAAAAAGTCAACAGAAAGCTTATTTTCAAATAAACATATAATTAGCAATGTAGAAGCCATGCAACATGTTTTATAATTAATATAACTTGGTAATTAATGTAAGAACATGTCTAAATATGTTCAACCCGGCAATTTTCAGTTCAAGCTCGGTTCGGAGCCGAAAGTCGTAAAAGTAGACTTTTGCTTTGACTTTCAGTTCTGACCCATTAGAGCATAGTTTAGAAATGCCTTAGAGCTTTATTAGGACCAGGTTTCATGTTAGTATAACCCTCTGTGATTATACAACTTGGTTCATTAGTTATCCGATTCGTATGCATGTTTCCGTTAAATGCTTAAATGTTGAGTATTATGCCCATATGACCTTAAAACGTGATTTTTGAAAATGTAAAAAAGTAGAAACCTTAGTTACTGAATTATAAACTTGTCCCAAAAATTTGACATCAGTTTGAGGTCTAGATTAGGAGTTATGCTCAATAGCGTAATTGGAAAGCTTTTTATTAATTAAATGGCGTAATTAGCATATAGCCTATCTAAACCCAATTTTTGATACCAAACTTTTTACCTACTGATATAAAATAATATTTTGGGATTTTTTAAGATTTTTAATTATTTTTAGGCTGAGCATAACATAGAGTTCTAAGCTTTGACTCTGTAATTGTCGGTTTTGCCCTTTTGGCCTATAAAATGAGTTTTACAAATCCTTTTGATACCAAGTCTTTTTCTACTGATCCTATATGACAAATAAAATATTTTTATCCTTCTGGAATAATAAAAATATCAGCTTTTCTTATAAAACCCGGAAATCGCTTAAAATCGCCTTTTTACGCGTTTTAAGCACATAGTATGTATTAAAACTATTTTAAATATATAAGACTTAGTACCTACATATTTTAATTAAATTATTATACTTTAACAGTAAGCAAAAGCTTTAAACTCAGATTTCCAGATTTGACCTTTAAACCTTATGTGAAATTACCAAAATGCCCCTTCGGTGCATATTTTGGTTATAAATGATAAATTTCACATATATGTAATACCCTACTGATATAACTTATTAAATTGAGTGTTTTTACTGATTATATCAGACCTAAAACTCAGATTCATATTAAATCTCTTTTATAACCCTTTAAATGACCAAAATACCCCTACGGAGCATAATATGAGTTTAAATTCGTTTTGGGCATAATAGAAGATATCTTACTGATGTCACAACATATTTAAGGCATATTAACTTAGGAAACCTGTATATGACTCTTGTGGTTATCCGTTATGCATTATTCGCATTTGGTTCGGTTTATGTAACTAGTTTGCATAAATTAACCGAAACGGGTCAAACCTTATCATTTTTGTCTCAAGATCCAGAATGTGATTAGTTTACCCATATTATACAAGTCTTCAAACTTGTCGGGTTTAAATCACATTCTATTCCGGTCTTCGCTTAATCGTGCGTTTGAACCGTATCTTCCTTTAAAACTCACCGGTCTAAGTTTAGGCTTAATTTAAGACCCGTTAGGAATTTAATAGGTTATTAAAAAACCTTCATTCCAGATTAGGAGCCCAGTAAAAGCTACGTGCACTTGCTGTTTGTGAATTATACTTGCTCAGGTAAATACTTTTAACTTATTTTCCCTATACGGGCTTGGGATACGGTATTATAATAATACCGCTTGGTCGGGTGTGTAGTCATTTAAATCGTATTGTGATTAATGTATTTACATAACCTGTTTTAATCTGTATTATTTGGTGTATGGCCTTTGGGGGTTAAATGACCATGTCCTGGATATCCTTGGCATCATTCAAAGAAATGGCCACGACCTAAGCACGTGGTGTAGGCATACACCTGAAAGTTGCATTATGTAAAAACTGGTAATCCACTTAAAGGAATCAACCTTGTGGGCATTATACATGTGGCGTGTCAGTTAATCTTAACCGGCTCTTCTAACCGGTATTAATAGACGACAAATAAGTAAAACTGTATACAAGATTATTTTTAAATAATTGTCCCAAGTTATAAAAGAATTTTGTGCCTTGTGCATTCAAATCAATTTTCTAAAAACATTTTCAAAATGAGTCAGTTAAATTGTATTTACCAGTGTAAACTGACGTATTTTCCAAAAAGGCTAAGTGCAGGTACTAGACGAAATAGGCTGGCTACTCCTGGCATCATTACTCAAGTCTTGCAAGCTTTAGATGTTAAAGTCTGTTGAACAATAATCTTTTTATCTTTCGATCCTCCTGTGGATCCTTTACAGTCCGGTTGTAATACTTTGATATTACTCTATATTCATTTTGTAATGTGATTCATCTTTTGCTTCCACTGTGCATTTAAAATTGTGTTGTTTGACTATGATGATATCAACTACGTCACGATACTCCCCACCGGGCCCACCGGTAATACGTGGAAATATCAGGGTGTGACACAATTTCTTCTCCATTCCTCGGAGATATTCAGCCTTAATGTTTTCTTTCTTAAGAGCTTCTCTCTGTGCAGCACGAATACGCAACGAGAGGTCTGTCTGAACAATTATCTCCAAAGCCCTAACCCTTTTGGGCTTAATGCTTTCTTTTAGACTCAAGGCGTCTGCCACCACATTCGGCATTGCTGGATGATATTTGATTTCGCAATGATAATCATTTAACAACTCTACCCATTGTCGCTGTCTCATGTTAAGCTCTTTCTGATTGAATATGTGCTGAAGACTCTTGTGATCTGTAAATATTGTACACCTAGTACCGTACAGATAATGTGGCCAAATCTTCAAAGCAAACACCACTGCGCCTAATTCCAAATCAAGCGTGGTGTAGTTCTTCTCATGAACCTTTAATTGGCGCGAAGCATAAGCGATAACCTTTTGTCGCTGCATTAGCACACAGCCTAATCCCTTACGCGAGGCATCACAGTATACCACGAAGTCGTCGGTGCCTTCAGGTAGGGATAAAATAGGTGCATCGCAAAGCTTGTTCTTAAGCAGCTGAAATGCTTCTTCTTGTTTATCTCCCCATTCATACTTCTTATCCTTTTGGGTAAGGGAGGTCAGCGGTTGAGTGATTTAAGAAAAAAATCCTCAATGAATCTGCGATAATACCCTGCTAAACCTAGAAACTGTCGGATTTTGGTAGGCGTCTTCAGAGTTTCCCAATTCTTAATCGCCTCGATCTTGGTGGGATCCACATGAATTCCACTTTCATTCACCACGTGACCGAGAAACTGTACCTCACGCAACCAAAACTCGCACTTCAAGAACTTAGCATAGAGCTTCTCCTTCTTTAGGAGCTCTAAGATGGCTCTAAGGTGTTGCTCATGGTCTTCCTTCGTCCGTGAATAGATCAAAATTTCATCGATAAACACAATCACAAATTTATCGAGATATGGCTTGCAAACCCGATTTATCAAGTCCATAAACACTACCGGTGCATTCGTCAACCCAAACGGCATCACTAGAAAATCGTAATGTCCATAACGAGTCCTGAAGGCAGTCTTCGGTATACCCTCTTCTTGAATCCGTAGCTGGTGATAATCTGATCGAATATCGATCTTGGAGTAGTAACTCGAACCCTGAAGTTGATCGAACAGATCATCAATCCTCGGTAAAGGATACCGATTCTTGATGGTCAACTTGTTCAGCTCTCGGTAGTCGATGCACATACGAAAACTGCCGTCCTTCTTCTTAACGAACAGAACTGGAGCTCCCCAAGGCGAGAAGCTTGGTCTAATGAATCCCTTGTCCAGAAGCTCCTGAAGCTGCGTCGACAACTCTTGCATCTCAGAAGGCGCAAGTCGGTTGGGTGCCTTGTCTACAGGTGCAGCGCCTGGAACCAATTCAATATGGAATTCGACTTGTCGTTGGGGCGGTAGTCCTGGAAAGTCTTCGGGGAAGACTTCAGGATATTCCCTTACCACTGGGATATCTTCGAGCTTCGGTTCTTCGGCCTCTTTATCAACAACGTGAGCCAAGAAGGCAACACATCCTTACGCAAAAACTTTCGTGCTTTCAAGCAACTGATATTCCGTAGAGGCGTACCATGCTTTTCTCCGTGAATCACGATCGTCTCTTCATTCGTCATCGGGATACGGATAATCTTCTCGTGGCATACAATCTCAGCTCGGTTACTCAACAACCAATCCATTCCAACCACTACGTCGAAGCTTCCCAACTCAACTGGCAGCAGATCAAGCGTAAACTCACACTCTCCAAGTTCTATCACATAGCCTCTAATTACTTCACTAGCTTCTACTAGCTTCCCATTAGCTAGTTCTATCGAATACGGGATATCTAACTTACTAGCGACTAACCCAAGTACATTCTTAAACTCTAGAGATACGAAGCTATAGTCGACACCAGTATCAAATAGTACGGATGCAAAATGTTGATTAATAGGGAACGTACCAGTGACTACGTTCGGATCCTGACGAGCTTCCCTAGCTCCAATGTTGATGACTCTTCCCTGGGCTTTATTATTCTTTGGGCAATCCCGCTTGAAGTGCCCTACATCACCACAGCCAAAACAACCTTGGTCGCGACCATTCCCATTTCCATTTCCACCCTGGTTATTGTTTCCTCCGCGGGGTCTGTTTCCAGCTTGATTTCCGTTTCCATTCCGGTTTCCATTACCTCCCTGATTATTTCTATTTCCATTACAGTTTCCACCATGGTTGGCATTGCCATTATCATTTCCATTTCCTCTCTGACCGCCATTCCCACGACCATTACCAACCGAGCACGTCTCCTTAGAATGACCATTCTTTCCACAGGTTTCACATTTCCTAAACCTACATTGGCCGGCATGATGAAACTGACATACATCACACTTGGGCAGGGTGCCAATGTATCCTTTTCCTTTATTCTCAGAACTTGCAACACCAGTCCTGACCTCGACTGGTGGGTTAGCATCTCTCTGTTCATTAGCACTGTTGTTGTTTCCTTGGGTACCCTTCTTGAAGTTCGAGAACTTCCTTTTGTTCTCGCCAGACGACTCGACATGAGTTTCTTTCTTCTTTCCCTCAGAAATCGAAAACTTGCCTAATCTGATTGCTTCTTCAGTCAGTGCCACCCTCAAATCAATGGCTTCAGTGATCGTTGGAGGCTTGGATGTTGTTACCATGCTTAGAATTTGGGGTGCCAATCCCCAAATGAAACATTCAACTCACTTGAACTCTAGTTCTACCATGTAGGGGACAACACGAGACAAATCATGGAATCTCTACACGTACTCAGCTATCTTAGGACCATCCATTTTCAGATTCCAAAACTCGGTTTCCAACTTTTGAATCTCAACCCTTGAACAGTACTTCTTACGCATCAGCTTTTTCAACTCGTCCCAAGTCATAGCATATGGTGCAGCCTCGCCTAGAGTCTGTACCTGAAGGTTCCACCATGACAGAGCTCCATCTAGGAATAGTCTAGAAATGTAAGTGACTTGATGCTCTGGCGCACATTTGCTCATTCGCAGCATAGAATCTGTCTTCTCAGCCTATCTTACAAATGCTACGGCACCTCCAATACCGTCAAAGTTCAAAGGCTTGCAGTCCAGGAACTGCTTATAAGTACAGCCTGTACAAGCAACATCATTCACAGCAAGCATTAGCAAACGCACATGGAAATGTCCAAACGTATTGTCATGTGTCTTAGGTGACTTAAACATTACCGTGAGGTGGGTTATTCCCTGAGGTGCCTCCGCTGTGTTCGGAGCGTAGGGCCTCATGTTGTGCGATTGCCTGTGAAATTCGTTCTTGTAGTTCTGCCTCTGTTGTGGGCAACTGAGTGTTCCTTCGAGGAGGCATCTTCTAAAAGAAGATTGTATAGGTCAGGTCTTAATCATATAATAAATAGTACGTATACATAATAGTGTTTATTATAGCAAGTAAGCATGTAACATCACAATCATAGCACAAACATGTAAATGGGAACATGTGTAATGAGAACATAACAAGCAAGCACGTTGTTGATTTACATGTTTAATGAGAACATAGCGATTGAGCCTTCATTAATCATCGACCAAAAAGTATTGTTACATGTTTTACAAATGTATCATATCAAAAGGAACACGGGGTCACACTACCCTTGTCCAACAAGTCTACCAATCTACAAAAGTCATACAATCAAAAGGGTGGTCTCCAAAAGGCTTCACTAGCTCAGCTCAATAGCGGTGCTCTCATCAAAAGTACTGCAACCTACATCAAACCAAAAACCAACTATGCTGATGGTGGTGGAGGAGGAGGTGGAGGAAAGAAAAGCAAGATGCGCATATGCGCAAGCTACTCCTCAAGCTCATAGACATGACGCAACAGATAACTAATCTGCTGCTCGACAGTGAGAAATCAAGCATCAATCTTTGGAAATGGAATGAGAGGTGCAGGGTGATGCGAAAACAGAGACGGTGATGAACGAGGGGGAACAAAAGCAGGCTGACAAGGACATGGTAAAGGACGCGGTGTCATCTCAAGCTCCAAAATCCTGCGACTCATAACCTCAAACTGGAGCTGAAGTGATAGAAGTAACTCATCCCGTGTATAACCAATAAAATGAGAGGGATGGTATGGATCTGAAATCAGCATGGTGTAAGGTGGGAACCATCGGAATGGCTCATCGAGTGGTGAAGAAGTAAAAGGAGCAGAAGGTGCAAACTGGGGAATGTGTGGAAAAGCTGCTGAAACATGAGGGTCATGACTAGGCTGCTGGCCAGAAGTGCCTTCCCCTGGCCGGGGTGCGGGTATGTCCTACAAGAAAACAATAGGTAAATCAACACGATGAACATCAGACTCCACAAGGTGGAAAGGAACAACATCAGCGGGTGCGGGTGCTGGTGGAGGTATGAGTGGCTCAACAACAGGAGGGTCAACGGGTGCAGGGACCGGATCAGGTATGAGGGGTGTAATGTCTGGTATGCCAAATGGAATAGGGTCATGATCAGGTAAAGGCTCAGGATCAGCGGGTGCAACATCGGGCTGATCAATAGGAACAAAATCTAGCTCAAGATCAAGCTCAAAGTCGTGTGGAGGAGACGGTGCAACTGACATGGCCGTATCATCATCAGAATCAGTGCCATAGCATCGTAATCCAACTGCCTGCAAGGCGGAAGACGTCACAGACTCAAAGGAATCTGAGGCAGAGTGCAAACTAGTATCAGAGGATATCTCAATAACAGGGATCTCGATAGGTGGAATAGCAACAACGTCCTCATCTAACTCTCCATCACCATGGGTATCATCAGGAGGGCCATCAACAAATAGATCAAAGTCATCATCAAACAGGTCATCAAAAGGCCAATCCTCAGGACGGATGACCACTAAAGGAACAGGAAAGAGAATCTGTGCCATGATATACTCACCATCGGGATGCCCGATGATAAGATGATCATGGACGGGAATGGGAACAACAAAAGGATCCTCGTCTGGAATACCATCAGCAAGTGGTAAGTCATCTCCAAAATCAGGCAACGCAAACGGCTGAAAGTCGTCCTCGTCATCTGATATCATATCTGGGTCGCTCTCAGTATCTGAGGTAAAGATCTCCGGCTCTGGTGCAATCTCGTCATCGGAGACAATAGCCATAGGGTCATCAGTGTCGGACAATCCACTCTCGGATGAAGACATAGTGTCTGTAACAGAACAATCATAACATATGCACATATATTAACCACTATCATTTAGCATGCAATCAAAGACAATGTATCATGAAATCATGTATCCTCACAAATCCTTTCTATCCTTCTTAGCCTCCCAGACTAAGCCACCTAGTCTCCCAGACTAAACCACAAATGCAACCTTACTATCGTGTTTCGTGTCTGTTTGTAAAAATGTTTGTTTCCCTCGATCTGGGCGTTTCGTGTATGCAATGAAAACAGGTTGTAAAAATATTTTCGTAAGAGCCCTAAGGATGATAGTCTAGACTCGAGAAGGAATCCTAGTTCGCTACAATCGAAGCTCTGGTACCAAACTGTCACACCCTGAGTTTTGCGGAAGCGTGATTATGTGTGACTTGCTTAATATCATTGCATTCAATCATAACAACAACTATATGATAAAACTAAAGATGATCATCCATTAAATAAGTTTAAAATACCACAAACATCATTGTTTTGAAACACAGACTTCAAATCCGAATACAAACCATGCAAATTGTTTTAGAGTTCCATAGGGACTCGACAAAAGACTTTAAATAAAACCAGGCTTTGGAAGATGTGTCTTATCCAGGATAAGAAACACTATCCAAATCCTAAGACACCGGATGATATCTTTTATTTCCATCATTACTTAAAAACTCTAAACGCCCGCCAGATCCACATTTAATTCCCTGAAATACATGTAGTTTGAAAACATCAACAAAAGATGAGCGAGTTCATGTGTTTTGTATGTGTGCATGAATAAACCTTTGTAATCATTGTAAGTATGTATGTTTTGTAAATCCTGGTATGAAAGCAAACAAGGAAACAAATCATTAATGGTTTGCAAGGCCATTAATATGTGTGACGTGATGCAGGAAGGCTCAAACCTAGCAGATTTTGCACCGGGATTTCGGCTGTAAGACATAGTCACCTCATGGGCCAAACCCTGGTCCACATGGGCGGGGCTCGCTACACCCAAATAGATCTATCACTCATGTCCCTCGGTCCTACTACGAGGATTAATGGTCTTAAGCGTTATACCCACCACTCACATGATCAAGCAGTGCATTCCTTAGCTAACCATACCATGTATAAACGTTTGTAATTAGTTTGTAACATGTACTTCACCCCTGAAGTTATAAAACAAAAACAGTTAAAGAAAAGGGGGACATGAACTCACAGTCTTGCGTCCTTCGTAATCAACGGTAACTCAAAGCTTCTTCCGGTGTACACGACTACCTACAACGTACTATGATCTATTAGACGAGCGGGTCGTGCCTTGACTTAGTATTAATTAGTGCCTTTGAGTTACGTTTCTTTGTGTCTTCAATATTATTCCAAGTTATATAATTATTTGTTAAAATAATAAATATTTTAACTTAAATTATACTTATTAAGTTTTGGAATAATTGTTAAGAATAATATAATTTAACTTCACACCTTTATGTATTTATACATGTATATCCTTCGCATGGATGGGTGTATTTGTATTCGTATTCTTATCAGTGGCGGATCTAGGATTCCGACCAAGCGGTAACGTTTTATAAATAAGCGGTAACGAAATCGAAAAAACGTCAAATTTTTCCAAAATTTACACTAAAAACGTCAAAAATTTTCCGACCAAGCGGTAGCGGAGGCTACCCCTTGTTCTATATTACATCCGCCCCTGATTCTTATACTTGTATATGTTTGCCAAGTATTGGAGTCGTATTCCAGTGTGTATTTATACGTACGAGAATACGTTTTTTTATTGTGTTTATTAAGTATTCTTACACTTAACTTTTCCGGAATAATATCTTTAGCAAAAGTACATTAATTTATATTTCCAAAATATATATTTTAAGAAATATTTCTTAGAAAAATTATTTATAATTTTCCCTTGGCAAAAATATTTATAAATTTCATACAAGTCTCAAAGATAATATATTTTCAAGTCTAACTTAGAAAATATATATAAACTCATTTTTCATCCAAAAATAATATATTCCAAGTTTATTTAAGAAAATACATTTTCTCTCAAAAATAATGTATTTCATGTTTGTTTGAGAATATATATATGTCTTCCAAAAATATTACATCTTCTAATAATTCCGAGAAAAATGTATATATTTTTATTTGCCCAAAAATAATATATTTCTCCTTGTCAAAATATGATATAATTTTGTAATAATTGTAAAAATCATATTTTTGTTATCTTGGTGCCCAAAATATTATTTACCAAAAATAAACTTGCGAATAAATTTTCTGGAATATTTTTGTGAGTTATATTCCTTTGTTCGGTTTCACCAATATTTTGGGTATTCTTTGGGGGGGGGGGGATATTGCACGGTCCTCCCAACCGCTGGAGTGATCTCACTCCACAAGCTAACTTATTCTTTATATATTCATATTCTTGGAATTTTTGGTAATATTTTGTATTGTAATTTTTGGTATTTTGATGAGTTATATTATTTCAAGTCCTAAAATAATATAACTAATACACATAATATACAAATAATCACACACATGGTGACTTCTAAATATATATTTCCTAAATACATATTTAGTCACTTTTATTTATAAAAACCAACCTCCAATATTTATATTTTTGTAACAAAAATTATGGCAAACTTTGTATGAAAATTTATGGTTTTAAAAATATACTTGTAAATATTTGTTTAAAAATATTTTTCTAAGTGTTTAATTTCTAGAAAATTTTTGCCATAGTTTCCCCTAAAAATGGAGGTTTCCATGCCTTCAAGACATGTCATTTTCTTTTGTAAATCAACACAATCAATCAACAATAAACAATCTACACTTACCAATTTTGCCAAAAACAAGCATAAACTACCACTTCATGAACTTGAAAATTTATAAAAATGTATAGTAACTTACTAGTGTATTTAGTAAGTCTTGTTACCCTTTAAAGTGTGGTTGTTTATTTAAAAACATCATTTTTAAAGAAGTTAGTCCTTTACAACATATAATCATATTTTCTAAAAATGTTTCTTCATGGATTTTTCTTGTCACATATGTGCTTCTACACTTTATTAACCACCAAAAATGAGGTTTATTTATTTAAGAACCAAGGTTAAGTAAAACTTGTATTTTTAACTTAGTTTCTTGAAAAATCATTCTTGAAATCTTAGATTTACAAGACTTACAACTCACTTTAATCATCATTTTAAAAGAAAAAAATATATTCTTTCAAGTTCATGTCTTTCATGAGGATGATCTATTAATCTATAACATTTTCATCCTCTCATCTTGCTAGATTATGTTTTTAATCATGATCTAGCAAGATCATTTGATGATCTACATCATTTACATAAGTAAACAACAATCAACAAGCATAACAACTTTTAAACATCAAGATTTCTTCATGATTTAAGCTTATGTTCATGTTTCATTCTCTTGATTCTTAGTGTTCTTCAAGATTAACATCATGTATCATTATTTAACCACTTAAACAAGATGTAAAATGAAGAGTTTAGTGTTCTTACCACTAGCTCAAGGCTAGGGATGATCAAGGGAAGAAATGAAGTGGATAAAAAGCAAAAAAGAGAAGGTCCTTAAACTTCCAAAAGCTCCTAGCTTCCTTATGCACCTTCTAACACCCTTGAGTATGCTTGGAATTGGATGAAGATGATTGAATGATGATGATTATGTTGTTGTTGCTCTCGGCCGTGACCAAGAAGGAGAGAAGGAGAAAAAGTGGTGTTGAAGTGTTGTTTAGAGAATGAATGGTTAAGGTGCTTATGGTTAACTTATAAATCCATCACAAGGCTTTATCTTATGGTTTTAGTGTTCTTAAAGGGCCAACAAGATCTAATAAAATAATTAAACAAAATCACAAGTGGGGCCACATGTATGGGTCGTCCACTAGGTAGGGGGGGAGGGTATAGGTGTAGGTTTAAACCATAAGTTAGTTACTTAGTTAGAAATCAAGTGTATAGTTAGGGATTTAGTTACTAGATATTTATATAGTGTGTTATGATGTTCGGGGATCATAACTAGCTTGAAAATGTTAAAACAGTGCTTCTAGTGAAAATTTGGTGTTTCGGGTAGTGTCCGGTTGTTTGGTTGGTTACCGGTTCGTAAAGGTGCTAAACTATGAAGTTTAGTGTGCTTTATGTACCCTTTTATGACACTTTTGATTCCCGACACTTAGGAAAGCATTCAGGACCATTTAACTATATTTCTACATGTTATTAGTGTGTTTAAGTGCTGAAAATTGCTGATTTTTGCTAAATTCTGCACTTTGTGTGAGTTTTAGGCACTTTCCGACACTTAAACTATCTCTACGAATGCAATTTTATGATCCTTACTTTCCTACACACTATACTAGTGTAATACTTGGTTTCTGGATCATTCTGTGTCTCAATACAATGTCTGTCTATGTACTGAACTCCGTCAGCATTGTTCTGATTTGTCTGATAACTGTGCTAACTGTGTTTCGTGCATCATTTGAGTCAATAAAGTTCTCATGCAATAAGGATATGACATTAAGCAGTATGTGATGCACATGGATGTATCATAGCAATAATCAGAAGGCAGATCAAGTCATTAATTGTAACTCATAACAGTCATTAAGCACTAATCATGGTTTAATAGTTGTACGGATACCTAGAATTTTGACAGTTGTCACAAACTGCCATCCGATCCAGTGACTGACTCGACACTTTGCGCAATCTCGCTGTTTTACCCGACTCTTATCTGTTGTAATCTAATCAGGTTAAACCTAAAGAGCTCCCTTTGATCCAATAACAGTTAATCTGTTAAGCAATCACTGTGAGTATACTCGATCCCTTTTTGTTTTAAACTTTGGGATGCAACATGTATTCTATTAAACTATGACACTTGAGACATTCAGGAACTAAACTCTATCCTATGTGTATGTGAAACTTGTGATTCTTGTATTCTATTCGTGCTATGTGGACGTTTAATCCAGGGTGTGTAGTTCCGCCTTAACAATAGTAGCGCTATATGAGATGCACCTCCCCATTATTCTCTGGGGTATTGTTAGGAGGATTCTAGTTTTCCTTGAGACTTGGGAAAACAACAAAGCATCGGGATACTTGGGTTATCACTTGTTGGACTGAGAACACTAGCATGGCTGAAACTATTTTGTTACACTTACATATGGATATGAGACTTTTAATTATGCAATTATTCAAACTTGTATACTCGCCGGTACATATTCGTACTGACTTTATTTTAATACATGTTGCAGGCTGACAAGATGCTAGGATTCTTGAACAAGCTAGGATGAAGCCTAGAAACTACATCTAGTTAATCTAGAAACTTGAACAATTTTAATGATTGTATTTGATATTGTGCTTGGTTGTGGATTTCATTAGACACCGTTTGAATCAATCTAATTTATATTGCAACAATCTAGCGTTATGGAATCTCATGAGCAATCTGAACGCTTAGTGCTCGCACCCCAATGTTTCCGCCATCGGTTGGGGTGTGAAAAATATTGTCAATCATCACTCTTCACAACCGAATATTCCTATCAATCGACTGCAATAAAATATATATGCAGGAAAACACCAAAATATACAATTTGCAAAGTTTAAAAATCGGAACCGGGAAAACAAATACCGGTAGCAAACAAATATTGTCAATCATCACACTTCACAACCGAATATTCCTATCAATCGACTGCAATAAAATATATATACAGGAAAACACCGAAATATACAATTTTCAAAGTTTAAGAATCAAAACCGAGAAAACAAATACTGGTATCAAACAAATATTGAATATTCCTATCAATCGACATTAGATATAATAAACCAATTACAGTACATAAATTCGAATTCAGAAGCAACACAATCTTTCAACTAAAATAAAGGGTTAAGTTATTCTACAAAGACTCCTAATTGTAAGAAGTGTAAGAAGGATTTATAGAGTGACAAGTGTCCAATAACCTAAAACCTAAATCCACTATACCACCACCCAAAACCTAAACACCCCACACCCCACCACCACCCAAAAACCTAAACACCCCCCCCCCCCCCCCCGCAAAAAAAAACTATAGCTCACCAAAAAATCCCCCAAAAAACCTAAACCCCCACCCCACACCTCCTCTCGACAAAAAAAAATGGGGGGGGGGTGTGGTGGGGGTGGGGGTTTAGGTTTTTGGGTGGTGGTGAGTGTTTAGGTTTTTTTTTTTGTGTAGTGGGTTTTTTTAGAAGCCTTTTGTCACGGGCCAAATATTTGAAGGTCGCAATGTTGTGGGCTGTGCTTGAACGCTTGGATTACTAGCTAGTCTTGGACTTTATCGGGGGACGGAGTCAGTGTCAATGAAGAGGTGTATGTGCCTAGTTGTGCAAATGACGCAACGCACCACTGGTCGAGAGCTGGCACTGCTCTCCTGATGAGTACAAGGCAGGACGAAACCAGTGACCCACACAAAGAAGCGGGATGGATTGGCTTGTCCCCGGGGAGTTGGGGACGCCACACGGGGGTCGAAAAGTAACCCCGTGACAACGTGGTATCAGAATAGAACGATTCTCGGATACGTTGGAACGTGTCTCTTAACCAAATGAGCTTAACATTTAGAGTATGGTTTCGCATTGGTGGTGGGAGAAGACCAAATATGGGTTTGCTTTGGCAAAGGTCTTTGTACTCCGCGAGTATGGGATCATGAGAGCCGCTCAAGTATAGTTGCAGTGAAGCCCTCTGTGTTATATTAAAAAATCTATGGTTCAAGCAGCACCGTAAAAAGGAAGTTTTTTGAAAGCTGCTACAACTATTCAGGTCCCCATATTCCTGAAACAAGATGAATCATCGGCACCTAATCCGATGCGGTGGACGTCAGCGCCACTTAAAACCGGAACTGATGTACTATATTGAACATGCACGACAGAAGATCATTGTTGCTGTGCTTTCGGGTGTCCTACCCTCCCAAAGTGAATCATGCTCAACATAAGGGGATCATGCATTGTCAAGTATGCGAGCTGGTATGGGACGGCGAGCATGCACGAGGACGTGAATGAAATGGTGGTGGGAGAGTGTCACGGGCCAAATATTTGAAGGTCGCAATGTTGTGGGATATGCTTGAACGCTTGGGTTACTGGCTAGTCCTGGACTTTATCGGGGGACGGAGTCAGTGTCAATGAAGAGGTGTATAGTCGTGCAAACAACGAACGCACCACTGGTCAAGAGCTGGCGCCGCTCTCCTGATGAGTCCAAGGCAGGACAAACCAGTGACCCACACAAAGAAGCGGGATGGATTGGCTTGTCCCCGGGGACTTATATGACGAAACACATGCTGATTAGAAAATTAAGGAAATCCGATCCTATTTTCACTATTTTATTCAATCATCAAAAGACTCGTGATTTCAACTTTCATTCTGACATTAAAACAAAATCTGATTCCAAACACCTTTCTTTCATTTCGACGATGAAATAATACAATAACAAACTAACAAAATCTGAACGTAATTTCACTATATCATGCAGAACATTTGATAATTTCATAGATAGGAGGGAAATTGGAGAGTCGGAGTCGTGGAACCGGTTTGAAATGTATTAATGAGTATAATCATGATACGCAAGTTTTTGTAAATTATTTAATTTGATGTGGTCTGTAGAAACGGTGGGAATGGAGTCTAACTGGCATATGTCGTGACTTTTTTTTTTGAAACTTAAACTTCATTAACAACAAGCCGGCCCAAGCCGGCCCAAACCAGGCCGACCACAAACTACAAACAAACGAAAAGAAAACTTACATATTCACAAATGAACACCACTCTTCCCAACCTATCCCCTTATGTTTCGACATGTTCGAAAACCATAGATATCCCAAGACCTTTATCTCACTAAGAATACTTTCAATTTTTTTTGATCGGACAATTAGAAAAAACCTACTTGTTCCTAGCTCTCCACAAACTCCAACACGCAGTTATAATGATACCATGAACCGCTTCTTTCTTTTTCTCCGACACATTAAGATTTTTGTGAAGGTCGAGAAGGTCTTTGAGCGAGAACGCGAATATCTCCGGAATTTTGCACCACTTGCTAACACCGATCCAAACATTAGCAGCAATAAAACAGCCAATGAAGATGTGATCGACAGTTTCATCGGCAACCATACACATCCGACAAATCCCCTCTCCGACCTGAATATTTCTTTTTCTTAACGCTTCACAAGTCAGTAATCTATTCAGCTCCATCCTCCAAACGTGAACATTGCATTTGGCCGGGACCCACCTGCACCATTCCATCACGTACCTGCTGTCCCGCACTCGATCCTCTTGAATAACTCTTTTAACGTCTTTAACCGAGAAGGTGCCATCAGCAGCTGCACTCCATTTCCAACTATCAACATTATCGGTCAACTGGCACATATCCAATAGAGACAGAAGTTGCTGGAAAGCAGAAATCAGCTGAGCATCAGACATCGGTTCCTTCCACTCCCAACAGAACTCACGAACAGAACCTGAAACCTTTATCCTATTTGCAACAGTGCATTTCTTTTTAGCTTCCAATCTGAATAAATCTGGGAACTTGTATCTGAGAGGCTCGCTAATCACCCACGGATCCAACCAAAAAGATAAGTGATTACTGCAACCAACTTCACCTTTCAAAAAGTTCCTCAACGGAACCCCTCTAATTTTCATGTTAATAAATTTTTTTTCTAAATTGCTCCAAACACCACTAAGCGTCTTTTTGAAAGGAATGCATTCCCATCCAACCCGACTAAAATGAAGGGCATCGATGATTTTTCTCCAAAGGTTATTTTTTCGGTTTTATATCTCCATCCCCACTTAGCAAGGAGAGATATATTCACATCCAAGAGCTTGTTTAAACCTAAGCCCCTATCTTTCTTGGGACAAGAGACCCGATCCCAAGCCACCCAATGCATCTTCTTTTCCTCAATGGACCCACCCCATAAAAAAAATTATCAAAGATTCCAATTCCGAGATAACCTTTCTAGGAGCTTGATAAAGTGAGAAATAGTAACTTGGAAGACTTTCCATGACCGATTTGATAATAACAATCCTTTCTCCAATCGAAAGAAGGTGAGACTTCCAATTAGCAAGTCTAACATGGAACGTGTCGAGCACCGGTTGCCAATTAGAAATCCACTTCATATTGGCTCCAACTTTTAAGCCGAGATACTTGAACGGCAGCGCATCCGGCTTATAACCCACTTCATTGGCCATTTCATCAATCTCCTCCATCTCCGCCCAATACCATAAAGATTAGACTTTTTCGATGTTAATTTTGAGACCCGAACAAACGTAGAAACACCGGAGGATTCTAACAACATTAATCACTTCATTTTTAGACCATTCCCCAAAACAATAGCGTCGTCCGCATATAAAAGATAAGTAATAACTGGCCCATTATTAGGCAAAATAATGCCTTTGATGATTCCCGCTTCTTTAGCCCGATTGAACATACAAGAGAGAGCCTCCATAACAACTAAGACGAGGAAAGGAGATAACGGATCCCCTTGTCTCATGCTTTTTTCACACCTAAATTTGAAAGTAGGGCCCCATTAACTAACACCGAAGAACTCGCCGAAGCCAAGATACTCGAGATCCAATTACACCACTTAACCGGAAAACCTATTTGGGTAAGAGTGTTGATCACGAACTTCCAATTCACGTTGTCGTAGGCCTTCTCGAAATCGATCTTGAGAAGAAAAGCCTTTGATTTCCTCTTTTTTATCCAAGACATTATTTCGTTAACAACTAAAGGGCCGTCCAATATATATCTACCTTTTAAAAAAGCCAATTGCGCTTCAGAAATCACTCCATCCAAAACTTTCCACATTCGGTTTGCCATAACTTTGGAGATAACTTTGCTAATGACCCCCACCAAATTAATTGGCCTGTAATTGTTAAGGGAGACCGGGTCACTAATCTTGGGAATAAGCGTAATATAAGACACTCCACTATCTCCACTGAACTCTCCCTTACTATGAAACCAAGCGAAAATTCTAGAGAAATCACCTTTGAAATCACTACGAGCGCGTTGCACACGTAATCGCTGACAAGAAAAAAAATGTAGAAAAAAACACTAAAAAATAACTGAAAGAAAATCAACTAAAAAGTTGTATGGTAATGATGTTGTTCGGTAGAAACCCGTAGTCAGAGATGAGCAAATAGTAACAGATACCGGTAACGAATTTCCTGAACCGGAAGATTCTAAGTACCAGTTTGGTACTGACGTTTGGCGTTCCTGGTACCGGTTCACTACCGGTGTTTACCTTCATATACCGATACCGTAACCGGTATTTTCTGTACCAATACCGATTCGGTATCAGTTGGCACCGTGCTCATCACTACCCCTGAAAAAAATCAACTAAAAAAGGTGTATGGTAATGATGTTGTTCAGTAGAAACCCATAGTCAGAGATGAGCAAATAGTAACGGGTACCGGTACCGAATTTCCTGAACCGAATAATCCTAAGTACCAGTTCGATACTGACATTTGGTGTTCCTGGTACCGGTTCGCTATCGGTTTTTACCTTCATACACCGATGTCGTAACCGGTATTTTCTTTACCAATACCGATTCGGTATCAGTTGGCACCGAGCTCATCACTACCCCAGAAACTAAAAAAAAGTTGTAGGATACCGATGTTGTTTGTACGGTACCCCTAATCAGGGATGAGCAAATGGTACTGGGTGGCAGTACCAAATTTCTCGAACTAAAAGATTATCAAACTTAATCCGGTACCGACTTTGGCGTTTTATGTACCACGCTGGTACTGGATTTTACCTTCATGTACCGATAGCGAACCGTTATATTCGATACAAGTACCGGTTAACACCAAGCTTATAAAACTTAAAAAGTAAAGAAGATAACAATTATTATTATTATTATTATAGTATTAAAACAATAAAACTATTAAAAAACTGTATATAATATTTCATTATATTATAATATAAGTTACTGTTCATTTAATTCACTTATTAATATATAGGAGAATATTTATATTTATATTATTGTTCATTCACTTCTCTATGAGCTCGGTACCGGTAACGGCACCGAAAGTACCGATCTGGAAAATCATCGAAATTAGGTACCGGCACCGAAAATGCTTGGTACAATACGGTATGGTATTTGAAGGTAAAAATCAATAAATATAGGTATGGTGCTAGACTGGTGTCGAACCGAAAGTAACGATTCTGAAAACGTCAAAAGGTGGGTACCAAATTGGTACCGGAAATGATTTGGTATAGTAAATTTGGTACCGATACGATACCGGTTTGATTACAGGATTTGATACGATTTTCTCATCAATAATCTAAATATCCAAGTTAATTTTACATGCTACAATTCACTCATTACGTAAAAAGACAAAAAATAAAGCAAAATAAGTTGTTGTGTATATAAAACCTCATTCAAACGAAATACAGTTTACTTACTGTGTGTATGAAAAGTAATCTAAACTGTACAATTACTTGCATTGCTACGTTGCTAAAGGATTTGATAAGCTCGGTACCAACCGGTACCGAAAATACCGTTACCGAAATCCCCAAAAGTGGGTACCGGTACCGAATATACCTGGTATGGTACGGCTTGATACGGTCGGTACTGGTACGGCACCGGTATTTGAGGGTAAAACCCGATGAATACCGGTGCCGAACGGATACCGAAAATACACTCAGTTTGATAAATTTGCTACCGGTACCCGATACTATTCATTCATTTCTATTTTTGTTAGTGTTCATTCGCGTCTCTTTTTAATATTTATATTTATATTACTGTTCATTCACTTCTCCTTTTAATATAAAATATATATATTTATATTTATATTAATGTTCATTCACTTCTCTTTTTAATATATAGGTAAATTTTTTATTTAGTTAATATATGATTAAATAGTTAGGGTAAAAAGAAACTAAAAATTGTAGTTGTTATATAACACGTTAGGTAATACAAACAATAAAGATAATATGATATAGAAAATCAAATAAATAATATTATAATGAGAAGTATACATTAAATTTAAACTAAGATCATCTATAGTCAAGTAAAAGGGATTAAACTAAATAATATTTAGTAGGAGAGTTTTCTATAATTAATTAGAAGAGATTAAACTAAATAATATTTATCCATAAGAGATTAAACTAAATAATATTTAGTAGAAGGATTATCTATAATTAATTAGAAGATATTAAACGAAATAATAGTTATCCATAAGAGACATGGCCTAATATGATGACAAGTGTCATTTAAATGGTTTCTTTTATTATATAGTACTAGCGGTAAGACCCGTGTGCAAACACGGGTCGTTTCTTTGTCATGATATGCACAACTTTTTTTAACTTCAACAATTGAGTAGACTTGTGAAACTCTAACGAAAGTTCATCAGGACTGTTATAACCAACCACTGCTCCTTATAAAATATTATTTAGCTAGGTTATTACCCGAGATTGCTTCCCGGGCTCGGGAAACTTATTATATTAATTACTATTTGTTATTAATACGACCACATTACATCAAGCATCTCATTCGATTCAACAACAATGTCTTCAAATCACCGGATTAGTTCATGAACCCATATCAGAGGTCAAACAAAAGCACAACAGGACCACATGAATAACATCATTTCCACTTTTACTTCAATGCACTTAAATGATAGGGTGATTTGGGATTTTATAAAAATGTTTGTTTTTGTACTACTTTACAAAATTACATAGAATTCAAGAAAAAGAAACAACGAATTAAACAGATGTTGAGTTATTCAAAGTTCTGTTGAATACTAAATGAGATGTTGACCAAAATTCAAACAGATGTTGACCAAAAGTCAATCAGATGTTGACCAATAGTCAAACAGATGTTTGGTTTAAGGCCCCACATCTGTTTATGGCCAAACATCTGTTTAAGGGAAAACATCTGTTTAAGTCCAAATATCTGATATAGAAGGCCAAGCATCTGTTTAAGGCAAAACATCTGTTTAAGGTGAAACATCTGTTTATGGCCAAACATCTGTTTAAGGTCAAACAACTATTTAAGTCCAAACCTCTGATATAAAAGGCCAAACATCTGTTTAAGGCAAAACATCTGTTTAAGTCTGAACAGATGTTTAACTTAATCAGATCTACTGTCTTCTCACAATGTTTTCCTCTTTAAAACACTGTTGAACCTAACATGGGTTTCCATTAACTATTGACCAAAAGGCAAACAGATGTTCAAACCACTGTTTGTTATTGTACTTCTTTACAAAATTACATAAAATTCAAGAAAACGAAAAAATGACTTAAAGAACTATAATTTAACACATAATCTAATCGGGCAAAGCAATCTATTATCTGACAATTCCCTGGTTTTTACAACATGAAACACAACATCATCATTCCAAATATAGTCATATATATCCATCCATTATTCTGAATTCATAAACCCATAAATCCAGAAGAATGTCACATTTGCGATTAATAAACCAAGTTTCTACTAATTGCAGTTACTATTAGCAGAAAGAAGCATGATATCATCTATATATAAAACATAAAGTTCTAATAACAGTGTTTTATCTTGTTAGCTATACATAGCAACAAAACATCAAGTTAATAATTAAAAAAAAACATTCAACATCACCATCAAAAAATTCATAGTTATAATATCTGATATCAGAACATACTTAAATGTCGTTGTTAAACTGAGGTAACTTGATTTAATACGATCTTCTGTTGCGAAGACATGTATGTGAAGTGCAACATATCACCAAACCTCAAGTTATTCTCAGTCATAAACTTTCGCCAACCGTCCAACGCATAACGTGACTTCAATTCATTTAACTCCGACTTAACATCATAAACCTCCACAACTCCAACCATGTTTTGAACTTTCAAAGGATGAAGATCAACAGAAAGACCTGCTTGTCTGGCAACTTCAACAGGAAGACGCTATATGTATTGTGTAGAAAAAATAATAGTCAGACAAATAAACATAAATCATTAGTTTGTTATAAAAAATGGTATACCAGCCTATAGTCTCCTTTGTGATCAAAATGAAAGAACTCGGGGTCGAGAAGATGTCCAGAATGTTTTTTTGCAGTCTTTGTAATCTTATTTCTACAGATAAGCTTTTTCTGAACGTTGGCGACTCTCTTCCCCTTGATGAAAAAGTAAACATATACATGTGAATTAAAGGAATGTTGAATATATGCACCAATTTAAAAAAGAGTTTATATAAGATATACTAATTAAGTGGCGAGTATAGATACCTTAACTTTGTGAGCAGATGAAGAACATTCAATATGATCACTTGTGTCGACAGGTAAGGCAACATTTCCCTTAGTCATATTCTTGACCATCTCCTTTCTCTCAGAAGTAACTTTACCATTCTTGTTAACCTGTTGTCATAGAGTAACTTTAATAACCATAGTAATATAACAATCTTTAAGATAGTAAACTTACATCTTGTGTTTTATTCAATTGTGAAGACATGCATCTCTTCGACGTGCATTCGGCATTGGTTGGTAACTTCTTCTAAATAATACATTATTGGATAAATGTAACATCAGTAAACAGTATTACTAATAGTTGTAAAAACATTAAATTCTTATATGTGTTAAATTAAAAATAAATAATTTTAATAATTTAGTAAGTACCTGAGTAACGGTTCTTCCTTCACCTACAGACACAACTTCTTCATCCTCATAGATGTCCTGGTCAACATTAATGAAATAATTAATATAATGCTAAAATAATTAAAACTTTTACTGCTAATGCTAAATACATACATACCTTGAATACATTCTCAACATAATCAGCCTTCGATATCTCAAGTACACTATCATCGTTAGATTCAGGTTTCTTCGAAAAGCAAATCTCAGTCTCATCTCTATAAACTACTACCTCAAAAACAACATCATCAATTCTGCTAAACACAAGCAAATCATCCTCCAGTATCCCAACATCGTTGCACATTTCCGGCTATCCTCTAGCAAATACAAAGTTGGTATCAACCTTAGACGCCTCAACATTCCAATAGGAACCCTTATAACAGATTTGAAATTTGCCACTTAGTGGGCTGTTTACGTAAAATTGTTTAATGAAGCAGTCTTCGATTACCTGTATAAAATTAAAAATAATGAATACTATACGTGAAGTATGTAACTTATGAGAATAAGTGTTGAAACGTTTAAGATGCAAAAGGATTCAAGTTAAGATCAATAGTCATACCGTAAAACCAAATCTTGCATAACGATTAAACGTGAAATAAGATTCACCACACATGCCATCAACAAAATATGAAAGTTCAAGCCCAAAATTACCTAACGGTCTGAAAACCAATAAAGTATCCCTCGGCAAATTGAGATCTTTAACAACACTGTCCCAACCCGTCAGTTATTATTGGCGTTGAATATTATGTTCTGACCCTCACAACCCATTTTTTACCAGACTCATGATAGATTCGCAACTTATTTTTTTGCCAACAATCTCCCCACTTTTGATTAGCAAAGGCTATAGGTACATCATGTATATAATTTTTAAGTAGTGTAAGAAAATATAAACCATAACAACTGTTAAATATATATCTCAATAAAAATAAATTATGTATATAAAAACATGTCATACCAGTTTCAAAGATTCTGGGTTATCAAGAAACTTGACAAATGTAGTATACATGATAAAACCTGAATCAGTAAAGATGTTAAAACATTGAAATTAAAAAGTTGGCTTCGAAGATGAACATTAACTTTTTGTATTAACAGAGTATCTACTGAAATTAATCATAGAAACAGAGTATGAGTTAAAATTTTTTTGCAAATAATAACTATTTTAATATGTTCTCAACAAATGATTCAAACACCTAACTAAACCCTTCTTGAATGTATAGCAATAAACGTTTAAAATCGTATTTGTAGCAAGATAGGATTTGAATTAAAATCGGTTAAACAATATAAAGTTCATTACAATATGAATGTACATACCAGTTGTTGAAGAAAAAACAATAAAACCTCCAGTGATTGAAGTGTAGAAGACGGAGAATAAGAAATTTGAAACCCAAGAAAATGACTGGGAAGAAGAGATTTTTGAAAGAAGTTAGATGATAGATGTTTGATGTGTAATGATGCTAAAGAAATAATGACGGTTGTGTTTTCGTTTTCCCATATTTTCAACAGATGAAAAATATTTACACATACACCCCTTATTGAATTTGTTATTTACATTTACATTGAAAACCATGCATAACACATATTGATAGAACATATATATACATGTATAGATATTGTACGAAAATGTGTTATCTATTATAGCTAAAAGACAACTATAAGTAAATATAAAACATATTTAACAAACTTAATAAAAGATGTCTACCAAAATGTGTTTGGAAACTTCTGTTGGTCGTTGGAAACAGTGTAAGTCAAACAGTCGTTAGATAAACAGAAGTTATGAGAACATATGATAATTTTTAGCAGTTGTTTTATTTTTAGCTAACATCTGTCCACATCAGAACTTCTGTTGTCATAATGGATGACAGTCAGCAGTATAGTAAATCAACAGTCATTAGGATAAACAAGAAATATGACAACAGACGGTACCATTTAGCAGTGGATGTATTTTTAGGCAAGCATAATTTCGAAAACAATTGTTTTTAATCGGTGTAACTCAACAGTCGTAAGTCTAACATCTGCTATTAGCCCAACCACTGTTAGTATCAAATCCTCTATTAAACATTTTAAGATTGAAAACACACCTTTTATAACAGCAGATGCTCTCTTTTGCCAGACTTTAGCTACAACACACCTTTTATAACAGCAAAATATACCGTAAATTCTTCCAAAATTATATAATAATACTTATAGCAGACCTTATATAATAATAATTATTCATCATTAGCCCAACCACTGTTAGTATCAAATCCTCTGTTAAGCATTTTAAGATTGAATATCATCTGTTGTTCGTTAACATCTGTTGACCCATAGCAGACCTTTGCATCTTCAGGCATTTATTCATGAGCAGATGCTCTCTCTTGTCAGACTTTAGCTACACATCACCTTTTACAACACCAAAATATACGGTAAATTCTTCCAAAAAACTGTTATTGATAAACAAAATTATATAATAATACTTAGGAATGACTGAAATAATTAAAATGAAGATGCGACAACAAAGATTAATACTATTAAAATTTATTCATTTAGTCAACAATGGTAAATCAAACAGTCGTTAGCATACACAGTTGTTTCATCATCAGCAGATGTTCTCTTTTACCAAACTTTAACTACAATAGACCTTTTACAACTCCAAATATTGACTTTCTGTAATTTGCAGGAGCACAGATTCTTCAAAAAACTACTATCAATGATCAAATTCTGAACATTTGTTTTATCTTTGCACTCATCTGTTCACCATCAAACCAACCCATGATACTATTAAACCTTTGTTGACTTACCAAACAGATGTTCAGACACAATTCAACATCAACATAATCTGTTCACCATCAAACCAACCCTTGATACTATTAAACCTCTGTTGACTTACCAAACAGATGTTCAGACACAATTCAACATCAACATTATCTGTTCACCATCAAACCAACCCTTGATACTATTAAACTTCTGTTGACTTACCAAACAGATGTTCAGACACAATTCAACATCAATATAATCTAAATCAAACTCAAACACTAAATAAGTAAAACTAAAACGCAACATAGATTCATAAGATTAAAATTTATTCATGACATTAAAAGTCCAATAATTACATCACATACTGAACAACATTAAAGTTCAAATCTAACAATAACAACAAGAATTAAGAAACTTTAGCTTCAACTCCATCGATTGTTGAACCTCTTGATGTATGTCCTTTAGCATCGCCATGAACTCCATGTCTCTATCACCGCACTCTATATTACTGACAACACAAAGCTCACGAACGAAAGTTGAAGGCATCCGCATAAGATCTCTGGAAACCTGCTCTCTAGTAAACAGGCCAACTTGCAATCCATCAAAACATCTCTTCAGCTCTTGAAGAGTAGCCCTATCTTCATACACATGTTCCTTGATTTGCCTGACAAAATGCTGCTTTAAATCATCTGATTTTGCATTTGTGAATGGCGTCATTTGAATAAACTATATTACTCGACTTTCCTGAAAGTATGATATCTTCGTAGGAAAACTTGATGAAAAACAGGTGAAGTGACTATGAGTTTATATACTGAAATTTGTAATTGTGAAAACGTGTAGATTTAATATAAACATATTAATGTATATTTCAAAACAGCAGTCTTTTAATGCAAAAACCTTTTCAAACCCCAACTTTTATGGGAAAACTGTAAAATTAAATACCAAGAAACCCAAGGGACAAAATTTCAAACTTCAAAGAACAAAAGCAGATTATCACAATTACAATTAACCTCTTTATTTACCATGTAGACGTGTTTTTAAACTCTATAAAAGACCGATGATTACTTTTGATTCAAAACATCAACAAATTGTCCTACAAATAACTTTCTGTCAAAAATTGTTCCAAATCAGAAAACCAACAAAAAATCTACATGGCAAACTTCAGCTTCTACCACTGGTCAGACACCAGCGATGTTAAAACACAATTCTCGATGTGGTCACTGAAAGAACAAAGAACAGACGAAGAACTAAACAGGAAAGTCGACATAATCAATGACACTAATTACAACAAAACCTGGAACAACATAGCATTGCTCGATGAAGTCCTCCACTCTCCTCCATCAGAGTTCCAGAAGAATGCAGAAGAGTTTCTGACACAACTTCTAAAACAGGATCAGAAAATCTGCAACATGCTAACTGACCGAAATTCAAAAGAGAGCATGAAATCAGATGGAGAAAGGCCAGAGTCTACGAAATCCTAGCAAGTGTTAACTCTAGCGTGTAATACTTTATAAATATTTCATTAAATTTCTATTTTTCTATGTAGTAGTTCATTTTAATAATATAAACATGCATCTTAACATATTCTAAAATGTCAGTGTAAATAAAAACTCTCAACATCATCAACAGTTAATCAAAATAAGAAACAAACCTAAAATGCAAAGGTCTCTTCTCAACTGTTGTAGCACACCTGACTTTTCACGATAGAAGATACATATCGTACGTTCAAGTTGCAACTCTCCCATCAAAGAAGGTAGCACATGCAACTATTCACGATGTTGCAACAATTATACTGCAACATCGATATTGAAAGGTTGATGTGTGATGGGAAGCTTCATTGAAACGATGATGTTGGAACAATGATACTGGAACGATAACATGTAAACAGAATCATCAAACATTCGAACAAAGAAGTGTAATCGGAGAATAGCGGCTGAATCACGAGAAAGATGCATTTGAGAGAGAGAGAGAGAGAGAGAGACACGCTCGCAGATATGAGCGAGAGAGATTTGAATGTGGAGCCAGATAATTATGTCTTATTTATAGGATTAGAATATATGGTTTGAATTTTGAATGTGGAGCCAGAATTTTGAATTGGGAACAGATGTTTGATTATAAAATGTTGAGGGCAGATGTTGAGGGAACTGGATTTGAGGGAGAGATGAAAGTGTGGTTTAAATTTTGAATGTGGAGCTGAATGTTGTATCTTATATATGTGGAGCCATAATTTTGAATTTTGAATTGAATATGGAGCCAGGATTTTGAATCGTCAGAGGTTTTGAATTTTGAAATTTGAATCGTCAGAGGTTTAAGGCAGTAGTTTGAATTTATAACATAGGTTTGAATTTTGGAGATAGGCAGTGGCTTGATGGCAGGCCTTTGGAATATGAATGTGGGTCACCTTTGAATTTTAAAGTCTTTATATATTAGGCTTTATGATGTAATAATGACATAAGAAAAACCTTGTTGGACATGCTCTCTAGCTGACACATCAGCTTTTCTTATGTCATTGAAATTTCTCCTTTTATAGAAAGTATAGATAGATATAGATAATTTATAAACGACGCAACTTTTAATTGAAAAGGTATGACCTAAGTTGCTAATTATTATTATATATAATTTATTAAAGGAGTGTGTATATTGGGACATGTTGGTTTGGGTTGGCAGTTGGCAAAAATGTGATTTATATATGGTATGTGTTTATTAATGAAAAGGTATTATGTAAGGGTGTGATGTGAAGAGACACAACTATTCAGTTAGCATAAGGTACCCCAAGTTACTTTTTGTAGGATTATATAATATGTGTGTGTGTGAGGGAAAACAAATGTGTAACGCCGTGTTCACCATAGCGAGCTTCCAAAATCTCAAGCCATAGCGCCCCCGGGGACGGTGTGCCCGGGCGTTATGGTGGTGGGTGGCACCGGATAACGCTCGACTACGGAAGGACTTAGAAAGCTTCCAATTATGTATCACTCTAGCCAATGTGAGGTTAGCTCACTTGGTAGAGTCTCTTGCCTTTTAGTGGGAGGTCTTAAATTCAATTTCAAGCAAGGAGTAGAGTAGGATTTATTTGGATATATAACTTCCAAGTTCTTCTCTCCACCCCATATGTGAGAGAAGTTCCTACTTATTTCCCTTTCAATTTTCGCAGCTTTCACAAATTCAAACAGCCAACTTTGTGGATCGATATCTTATTTATCTTACCTTTGACATTGTAGAACGGAAACCCAGTAAATAATTTTATATTACTGATAATTATTCGTGTACCAAGTTTCTGAAAACACATTCTTTTTACAAGATGTATACATGAATCAACATTCAAAATCTGACATCTGATATATGTGTGTGTATATCAGATATATCAATACAACAATCATGATGTTAGAACCTGATGAGAAGTTTTGACCAAAGTTTCAACAGCTCCTTTGAAAACATACACCACAATATCCTTAACATGTTTTTGATGTTTAGGATCAGTCATCCTAGAAAACATTCCATCATAAACATTCACACTTGTCGGTCTATCAAGATACACAGCAACCGCGGTGCTCACAACTGTCTTAATCAAATCACCTACCATCATTTTCAACTTATCTGTACATAAAACATCAACCAACTCTGGCAAATCAGTTGACAAATTCAACTTCAAACCGGACTCATAACCTCCATTCGAGTCAACCCCCAACCGCAACACTAGATTTCGGGCAATGCTGCCAACAACAAGAGAAACGAATCCGGTTCCAGATTCAGACATCAGTCTATCAATCACACGCTGTTTAAAACTCACATTCGAATTCTCACCTTTCTGTTCCTCGTAACAACCCTGAACAACTCCAAGTGTTGCAGCCTCAAAGACACCAGTTAATGACTTGGAAAACTCGTCTGAGACCGCGATTTTCGACAATTGGTTAAGACTATTGGGAATCTTGTTGCAATCTGATGCTAGAAACTCCTTCAAGTCTCTAGAAACCACAACCAGAATCTCTGAAGAATCAGATAATATATCCACAATTGCAATTAGGCCTGCAAACAGTTTAACCAATCTCTTTCTTTTTCTTGAAACAGAGGGCAAGTTATAAACCCCATATGTAGAAAAACCACAAATAGCAAGTAAAATCAACCATTTCTTCTTTCTGGGTGTAAATTCAAAGCTTTTTGTTAACAGTTCCATTTTAAGAAACTGGAGCTAACACATGCTTTTTGTTGATGGAGGGTACTGAAAAATATCAAAAAGGGGTTTGAATTTGAAGAGGAATTTATGAGCTAAATGTATACAAGAATGGTTTTTAGTAGAGAACTTTACCTAGACATTAGGTTGTGGAAGATATGTTATTGCAGTAATTTTTCACTGAATCTTCTTTCATTTGTATAGGATTTATAGGAGTCAATGGAATCTGGAGGGGGTGTTTGATGACAACTCCATCTTCTTTCTTTATTGTTTATACAAGTACAAATGTCTCTTTCATCTGTAAAATGTCAACTTAAAAGACCTAATCAAAGCTAAACCAAAACAATCGGACTTTTGGATTGTCATACGAGCGTTCTATTAGACGTATACTTGACTGGATCTTTTGACATTAAATATTCGATTTTCAGATTAGGATCAAATAGAAAGGATCCTAATTGTAAGAAGTGTAAAAATGATTTATAAAATGACAAATGTCCAATAACCTAAAAAACCCACTACAAAAAAAAAAAAAAAAAAAAAAGAGAAAAGTGCCCGGATAGTCCCTGTGGTTTGCTCCGATTTCACCTTTAGTCCCTACATTTTTAAAATTACAGTTATAGTCCCCAACTTTGGCAAATTCGTTCTCGGATGGTCCCTGGCGTGGATGAGGGTTAGTTTTTGTTGTTAAGTATGTGTGAAATGACCTATATACCCTAGCTATTTAATAATAACAATTAAAACAAAAGAGGATCCTAATTGTAAGAAGTGTAAAAATGATTTATAAAATGACAAATGTCCAATAACCTAAAAAACCCACTACAAAAAAAAAAAAAAAAAAAAAAAGAGAAAAGTGCCCGGATAGTCCCTGTGGTTTGCTCCGATTTCACCTTTAGTCCCTACATTTTTAAAATTACAGTTATAGTCCCCAACTTTAGCAAATTCGTTCTCGGATGGTCCCTGACGTGGATGAGGGTTAGTTTTTGTTGTTAAGTATGTGTGAAATGACCTATATACCCTAGCTATTTAATAATAACAATTAAAACAAAAGAGATAATATAAATAATTCTGGTGGGGCCAACATTTTTCATTAAAAACCTAAAAACCTATTAAGGATTACTGGATATCACCAACACACCCTCATTTGTGGTTTTGCATCAAGATCTGCAATCACACATTCCAATTCATCATGTAACAACAAATCATTCACCTTAATTGATTCAGTTGTATCCGTTTCGCACACTTTCATCGATTAAGCTAACAGTTGAAGTAACATTTGTGGGTTTTGTTCGAATCTGAGGGAGGCAGGGGACGGCGGAGATGGAGTTCAGCTCAGGCGGCGGTGGTGGTGGCGGTGGCGGAAGCGGCGGCAGCTGTTGTCGAATACGTTACATGTGCCCATATGTTTTACTTTGATCTAAAGGAGAATCCACGTGGACGTTACTTGAAGATATCAGAGAAGACGTCGGCCAGTTGAGGTGGTGACGTTTTTCTAGCGAGTTGAGGTGATGACGTTTTTCCGGTGGTCGGGTTGAGGTGGAAGTGCTTGACTTTTGATGGTCAAATGGTGGTTTATGTGAAACTGAAATTGGTGGCAAATGTTTCCTTTCACAAAGGGGAGGGGCAATAGGGGTGGGTAACTGGTGGTGAATGGTGGTGGAAAGATGGTGGTGGTGGTGAAGTGGAGAAGATGAAGTAGGTGGGGTGGGTGGTGGGTCCCACATAAATTAGTAAATATTAATTATATTTCTTTTTGACTTTTTAGTTATTAATTTAACAGTAAGGGCATTTTTGTCATTTTACATCCACTTAACTGTGAAAAGCAACCTCCATCCACGTCAGGGACCATCCGAGAACGAATTTGCCAAAGTTGGGGACTATAGCTATAATTTTAAAAATCTAGGGACTAAAGGTGAAATCAGAGCAAACCACAGGGACTATCCGGGCACTTTTCTCAAAAAAAAAAAAAAAAAAAAAAAAAAAACCTTAAACATCCACCACCACCAAAAACCTAAACCTCCACCCCCCTCCCCCATTACCCACCCCCAAAATAATAATAATAATAATAATAATAATAATAATAATAATAATAAATTTTTTTTTTGCCGAGGGGGTGTGGGGGGTGGCGGTTTAGGTTTTGGGATGGTGGTGGGGGTGGGTGTTTAGATTTTTTTAGGTCTTTGGGGGGTGGGGGGTTCGGTTTTTTTAGTTTTTGAGGGGTGGGGGTGGGGGGTTTGGTTTTTGGGGTTTTTTTTTTGTGAGGTATAGTTTTTTTTTTTGTTTTTCTTTGCCGCGGGGGGGGGGGGGGGGTTACGTTTTTGGGTGGTGGTCGGGTGGGGGTGGGTGTTTAGGTTTTGGGTGGTGATGTAGTGGGTTTAATTTTAGGTTATTGGACACTTGTTACTCTATAAATCATTCTTACACTTCTTACAATTAGAAGCGCTAGTAGAATAACTTGACCCTCGATTTGTATACCATGCTTTGTTGGGTGAGGTGTAAGTGGGTGTTTGGGGTTGAGTTTTAAAAATAGATTATGGGTTTTGAATAATTAGAATTAGATAATAAACTGTAACAAAACGTGATGTTGAAAGATAGTGTTTGAATTTGATTATGTTACTTGATATCACAATAATCAGATAATCTACTATTTGAGTGTTTGGCAAATATATATTTAAAAAAATAAACAAGTGAAAATCCTTTTCTAAACGCAAATAATCAATTTTTGGAAAACTGCATTTTGTTGTAGTAGGGGGGAGCTGCTTTTGGAAAACTGCGTTTTGTAACTTTCTAAACGCAAATAATCAATTTTTTAATTTTTTTACCCAAACACTCAAAACTGATTATTTACGATTTCAAAACTCAATAATCTAAAAATTTTCTTCAAAACTCAACCCCAAACACCCTCTAAATAGACTTGTAGATTTGTATACTACTCATATACTTGAAGTAATAAAATTATATATGACTCCTATATATGCAGTGGCGGAGCATGAACGAAAATTCGATGGAGGCCGGACTCTTAAACTCTAAATCAATTAGGTCTAGGGTTGTAAACGAGCCGAGCTAGACCCAGCTTGAGCTTGGCTCGAACTCGATTCGAGCTGGTTCGGCTCGAGCTCGAATTTTAAATGGAGCTGAGATTTGAGGCTCGAGCTCGACTCGATTAGAATTCGAGCTAGCTTGGCTCGGCTCGATCTAGCTCGAACTAACAAAGAACCGCAAAATTTACTACTTAAAAAGCCCTTAAAATAAATTTCTTCATAGACTAAGGGCCATAATTTCCAGTTAATTTAACCATATGGCTAAATATGCAAGTATAAATAGTTAATTCACTTTGTTCATTGTCTTTACATTCTTTTATAGGTGAGATACTCCCTTATTTTTGTTTTCTAAGCGATGTGGGACAAAAAAATGAAGGATGTAAACCTTATCGAGCCAGCTCACGAGCCGAGCCAGACCAAGCTCGAGCTCGGCTCGTTTACAAACCGAGCCGAGCCGAGCCGGCTTGTTTACAACCGAGCCAATTTCGAGTCGAGCTTTCTTCGAGCTTTTTTTGAGCGAGTTTCGAGCGAGCTGCGAACCACGAGTTTTATGAACATCCCTAATTAGGTCGACTCTTAAAAATCCAATATTTTACACTACAAAAAAAATTTCGGTAAAATTAACACTATGCACGAAAAAATCGGTGGGGGTTCGGGGCACCCCTGACCCTCCATTATCCTCCACCCTTGTATAGATGTATATGAGTCATATATATATCTATACTATATATATAAGCATTGTGTACAAGCCTTTTAAGTACCCATTATAAATAAAACCCTAAAATCAATTGCTTCCATCGACATCTACAAAAAGCTGATCTGCTTCCATTGTTCTTTGGTAAACACGTCTGATTTTTGGCTCCATGTTTTCATACTTTTGAATTTGAAATTCACACTCTCTAATACAAGTTCTTCTCTCTCATAATTCTTTCATTTGAAATTCCTATTTCCCTGCTCCTAATTTTCTCTCACTATTTGTCACACCCTCAACTTCCACATGCGGAGTACTACCTCGAGGCGTATGACTGACCAGGATCAAACCACCAATCATATCGAACAATATAATAATAAAACAGTTTTCATCACAACCAATACGATTAGTGACTAAAGTCCAAAGTTCATATTTTAAAAGCAGTAATCAAAGTCAACAGCGCATGTGATAACCCTCATAATTACATGTATCCGTATGATGTATTAATGTTAATTAAAGTGCTTGATGACTGTGTTGAATTACTTAACTATTTTGTTTTCTGATTTCTGCGTCATACTTACATGTGTTTGTTAACATACTAGTCTTGTGCAGAAAATTGACTAAATGGTCCTGTATGCTTTCCGAAATATTGGGAATTAAAAGTGTTACAAAAAGATACATAAAAGACACTAAACGGAACAACTTAGCACTTTAACGAACCGGTATCTAACCGAACAACCAGACATTACCCGGGACACCAAATTTTTGTCAAATACATTGTTTTATTATTCTTGGCTAGTCATGATCCCCGTACACCATAACACCCCCTAAATATCAACTAACTAACATAAGGAATTATATACTTGAAATTCAACTTACCATTACCTACTAGTTGCAAAATTTCACATCAAGCCCCCCCATGTCCGATTTCGGTCCCAAGGGACCCACACAAGATCCCCACCATACTTCACATCTTGCTCCTAGATTATATCCTAATATTATATTGGATTGTTGCTTGTAGTCGTGATTACACAAGATCCCCACCATACTTCACATCTTGCTCCTAGATTATATCCTAATATTATATTGGATTGTTGCTTGTAGTCGTAATCTTTATAAGTATGGCAAGATCATAACCTCATATCTTCACAAAGATTACACTCTCTCACTCACTCTCTTCTCTCTCCCTCTAGGCCACACTACAACCGCCACCACCTCCACCATATCAACACCATTTTCATCCATTTCTAAGCTTCATGCAAGACTAGAAGGTGATTCAAGGAAGCTTGCAACTTGTAGATCATCAAGAAGCTTCATTGCTTGCTTTTCACCATCATTTTCTTCATCTTTTTCACTAGAGAACATCCCTAGCCATTGTGCTGGTAGTAAGTTCTTGTTTAACTCTTGTTCACCTTACTTTTATGGTTAGAAGTTGTAGTATGATAAGTATGTTTAAAATACAAAAAGGGTTTAAACAAGAAACTTGAACATAAAAGTTTACATGAAGATGAAATGTTGTTAGTAGGATGTTGTTTTGATATGTTGATTGATTACTTGATGATTACTTGTTAATGTTGATGTAAAATGTCGTTGTTGATCACTAAGCATGTTAACGGAACAAATAGAACTTGCGTTAGAGCACTATAAGCTGAAAACAGCTTCTGTCCAAACATTTACAGCCAACTTCAGTTGGCTGTAAACAGGTCGATATTTAACGAAAAACTGATTTTCTTGAGTCTATAATGTGTTATTACGAAATACGGTTCTAATGGCACTGGAATCATAATTTTTGGACATCATTTGCTATTTTTAAAGGGTCGTTTTTCACAGCAGCAAAAGCTGCGTTTTTACTGCTGAAAATATGTGTTATGTTTTTCGTCATTACTTGAAATCTGTGTAGAATTAGGTCACGAAATTTGTACTGTAGATGGACACTGATGTCTAGTAATTCTCCCACTAGAATTTCATAAATCGGACTTACGATGAATTTTAAATGAATTATTCCGTGGACTGTAGTCAGAAAGTGATGAATCTGATTGCAGTCCGGTAAATGAGTTTTTATAAAATATTGGTAATGAATTGGATCCCGAGATTTTTACACAATAATATTTAGATCGTTTAAGACCTTTTGTAAAAATTTGGGAATTTTTGGAATAGGTTAACTATTTTATTAAAATACCCGAAAACAGCCTAGTTTTGAATATTAAAGCTGAAACGACATAAGTTGTAATTTGCGTGTCTAAATGTCGGGTATGTTATCAGAGGATGATCTAACATGTTATATGTGAATGAAAGTGTTATGTGCAATGTCGTATGTTTGTTTATGAATGGGAATAGATGGGAGGTTTATTTGGGCATGAACCGTTAAAGTGAGTGCATGTTATGTGGTAGATGCGTATAGGAACTTCGTGCTTATTTGAAGTCACTAATAAACTAAGTGCTAATTATACTAGGACATGATAGACCGACCTTGACTATTAGCTACTTTTGAGAGTCAAACCGAGCAACCATAGGTGAGTTCACACTATTAAGGCATGGGATTCCCGGTGGGTTGGGAATGGGATTTAATAGCTAAGACTGAACTTGTACTTTCACCACTACTAGACAACTTACCACCGTCCTTGGATTGGGAAGGATGCTAGCGCTAAACCTACGTATTCACTATGTACCACTGTTCTCGGATCGGGAAGGGCACTAGCGCTAAACCTACGTATTCCTATACGTACCTCTGTCCTCGGATTGGGAAGGGCACCTACACTAAACCTACGTATTCAATACGTACCTCTGTCCTCAGATTGGGAAGGACACCTATATATACATCTAGTCTAGTGGCTTACAACATGGGGTAGCCCCCACCGTTTATGATTTGGAAAATAAGGAAAGATGATTTAACCTGCAGTTGCAAACAAACTCATAGTTCTTGAGAAACTACTTTATAACGAACATCTACTGTGAACTCGCTCAACTTTGTTGTTGACTCGTTTTTGCATGCCTTGCAGGTCGTTAGATACTTATGGAGCTTGCACGAGGAGGAGGTCGTTGTGGGATATGGACGGTCGAGTCCAATGTTAAACATTTAAACCTATGAACTTATTAAACTTATGTTTTGGTTTCACGTCTTATGCTTCCGTTGATTAATTTGAACTTGGTTAACTAGTTGTTTGAACACCAATTATATTATGGTTTATTTTATTTACTTAATTATGTTGTTCAATATGATTGGTGGCTTGATCCTGGTCATGTCACGCCTCCAAGCGGTGATACCCCGCGTGTGGATTTTGGGGGTGTGACAGATTGGTATCAGAGCCATTGGTTATAGTGAACTTGGTTTTAAAAAGGGGAAAAGCTTTTTGATAAAACCAGACTATAACCTGTATAGTGCTCAACGATCTTCGATCCACGTGCAAGACTCAACACTATAGGTAATATGGTTTATGTTTGTATTGCCTGCCTGTTAGACTAAGTAGTGCATTGTTTATGGTATGCTTAGTTAAAGTAGCAACTGTTGTTTGAACTATGTATGCTTACTCTTTTCTGTCACTCCACACATGCACACTTTCGCGACACCTTTCTCACTTATGCCCTCTTTGATGTGAAGATCATGAGTGGACGCTTGAACTTGACTCAAGCCCAGCTGACGGCTCTAATCAACGAATGAGTGGCTGAGGCACTCGTAGCTGTCCCTGCAGGAGGTATAACCTGCCATATCAACCCATCTTAGGACGTTTAGATCATACCCTCGCGAACCAACTTTCGTGCTTAATCTTGACTATCCTTTCTTACATGACAGGTCAACCTGCTCAACCTCCTGTGTGTACGTTCAAAACCTTCATGGATTGCCGACCCAGTACTTTCAGCAGCACAGAAGGAGCTGTAGGTCTCCTTCACTGGTTCGAGAAGCTCGAGTCTGATTTTGAGATGTGTGAATGCCCTGAAGATCGTAGGGTGAAATTTGCTACTGGAACACTCGAAGGTGCTACACTAACCTGGTGGAAAGCACAGGTCCAACTGCTAGGGCTGGCGGTTGCTAATGCCACCCCATGGAATGACTTCAAAAATTTGATCAAAGAAGAGTACTGTAGTCGCGATGACATCCACAAGCTAGAGGTTGAATTTTTCAATTTGAAGATGACAGGGTCTGAAAGCGAGGCATACACAAAGAGATCGAACGAGTTAGCTATCTTGTGTCCTACTATGGTGGATCCTCCAATCAAGCGTATCGAGCTGTACCTCAAGGGTTTAGTGCCAGAAATTCAGAGCCACGTGACCTCAGCTAATCTTGGCACCATTCAGCAAATCATCCGGTTGGCTCACCGTCTCACTGATCAGGCAGTTGAGCAGAACAAGCTGCCCAAGCATATTAGCGCTACTACTACTGATGCTCCTAGTGATAACAAGCGCAAGTGGGATGGAAATTCGGGCAAGGGTTCTACTTCAGTTCAGTCTCAGCCCCAGCAGCAAAAGACAGATGAGTACAGGAGCCCCAGTCAACAGTCTTCTGGGAATCAAGGTCAGGGTGGATACAGGGGAAATCACCCTAAGTGCAATCGATGTAATTTGCACCATAGCGGGGTGTGCAGCAAGGGTCGTTGTCAGAGATGTAACAAGCCTGGACATGAAGCCAAAGATTGCAGGAGCTCACGTCCTGCGAATCAGAATCGACAACAGCAACCACAAGCTCCCCAGAACCAACGGCAACACCAGCAGGGTAATAAGGGATGCTTCCAGTGCGGTGCTGAGGGTTACTTCAAGAGGCACTGTCCACAGCTGAATCAGAATCAGAATCAGAACAACAACCAAGGAAATGGGAACAACAATGGATGCAACAATGGAGGCAACAACAGGGGTAACAATAATGGCAATGGCGCCCAAGGTCGTGCCTTCGTGATTGGTTAGGGTGATGCTAGGAATGATCCCAATGTTGTGATGGGTAAGTTTCTTCTGTACGACTTCTTTGTTACTGTTTTATTTGATTCGGGTGCCGATACTAGTTATGTGTCCTTAAAAGTTAGCCAAATTCTTAAGCGCACTCCAACACTTTTGACCACCAAACACGTGGTAGAACTAGCAAACTGTAAAAGTCTTGAAGCCGCCCACATATTTAAGGGTTGTAACCTCGTCTTAGCTGATCAAACCTTCTCTATCGATCTTATTCCTATCGTACTTGGTAGTTTCGACGTAGTTATTGGGATGGATTGGCTATTTCAACATCAAGCGGAGATTATTTGCCAGGAGAAAATCGTCCGCATTCCCCGTTCTGGTGAAGAACCTCTCATGATTCATGGCGACAAGAGTGGTGCTGTGGTGGGCATCATCTCTTTCCTTAAGGCCCAGAAGTGTTTGCGAAAGGGCCACACTGCTATCCTAGCCCTCGTTTCTGATACATCTTCGATGGAAAAGAAGATAGAAGACATTCCTATTGTGCGCGACTTTCCTTAGGTATTTCCCGAGGAATTACCTGGTCTTCCACCTCATCGTCAAGTTGAATTTCAAATCGAGCTAGATCCTGGAGCAGCGCCCATAGCTCGAGCACCTTATCATCTAGCTCCATCAGAACTTGAAGAGCTGTCCACGCAGCTAAAAGAACTCCTGGAAAAGGGTTTCATACGTCCTAGCTCTTCGCCTTGGGGAGCTCCCGTGTTATTCGTAAAGAAGAAAGACGGTACCTTCAGAATGTGTATTGACTACTGCGAACTCAACAAGGTGACCGTGAAGAATCGTTACCCTCTTCCACGTATTGATGACCTATTCAACCAGCTGCAAGGGTCGAGCTTCTACTCTAAGATTGACCTAAGATCAGGTTACCATCAACTGAGAGTCCGAGACGAGGATATCTCTAAAACAGCATTCAGGACTCGTTATGGACATTACGAGTTTCTGGTTATGCCTTTCGGACTGACAAATGCACACGCGGTCTTCATGGATCTCATGAACCGAGTGTGCAAACCTTACCTGGATAAGTTTGTCATAGTTTTCATCGATGATATCCTGATCTATTCGAAGAGTCAGGAAGAACACGAGCGACACTTGAGGCTTATTTTGGAACTTCTTCGAACAGAGCAATTGTATGCCAAATTTTCGAAATGTGACTTCTGGCTTCGTGAAGTCCACTTTCTAGGCCACGTGGTAAACAAGGATGGGATTCATGTGGATCCATCCAAGGTTGACTCGATCAAGAACTGGCCTGCGCCCCATACACCAACAGAAATACGCCAATTCTTGGGTTTGGCAGGTTATTACAGAAGGTTTATCAAGGATTTCTCAAAGATTGCGCAACCTCTCACTTCACTGACTCAGAAGGGTGTCACCTATCATTGGGGTGATATACAAGAGTCCGCATTTCAGCACTTAAAAGATAGACTTTGTAGCGCGCCTATCCTCTCATTGCCTGAAGGCACAGATGATTTTGTGGTTTACTGCGACGCTTCCATCCAAGGACTTGGTTGCGTGTTGATGCAACGTGACAAGGTTATTGCCTACGCATCGCGTCAACTTAAAGTTCACGAAAGGAACTACACTACACACGACTTGGAATTGGGAGCAGTTGTTTTCACACTTAAGATATGGAGACATTACCTGTACGGTACCAAGTGCATGATTTACACCGATCACAGGAGTCTCGAGCATATCTTCAAGCAAAAGGAGTTAAACATGCGACAACGTCGATGGGTCGAGCTCTTGAATGATTACGAATGTGCGATCAAGTACCATCCGGGCAAAGCCAATGTTGTGGCCGACGCCCTCAATCGAAAGGATACTACACCTAAGCATGTGCGTGCGTTACAACTTACCATCCAATCTAGTCTTCCTACTCAGATACGAGATGCTCAGGTTGAAGCATTGAAAGCAGAGAACATCAGGGCGGAGTCCCTACGAGGATCAAGGAAACGGTTAGAACAAAAGGAAGACGACGCCTACTATGTAAACGGGCGCATCTGGGTTCCACTCTATGGTAATCTACGTGAGCTTGTGATGGATGAGGCACACAAGTCTCGTTATTCAGTACATCCTGGTTCGGATAAGATGTACCACGATCTCAAGACTACGTATTGGTGGCCTAGTATGAAAGCCAAAATAGCAACCTACGTCAGTAGATGTTTGACTTGTGCAAGAGTCAAGATTGAATACCAGAAACCATCAGGCCTACTCCAACAACCAGAGATCCCGACATGGAAATGGGAGCAAATTTCCATGGATTTCGTTACTGGCCTGCACAGATCTCAACGCGGAAATGACACTATTTGGGTGATAGTGGATCAATTGACTAAGTCTGCACACTTTTTGGCTATCAAGGAAACCGACAAGTTTTCTACTCTAGCAGACATCTACCTAAAGAAGGTAGTATCAAGGCATGGAGTGCCAACCTCCATCATTTTTGATCGTGACTCATGTTTTACATCTGAGTTGTGGCAAGCTATGCACAAGTCCTTTGGTTCTCGATTAGACATGAGCACGGCTTATCATCCACAGACGGATGGGCAATCTGAACGCACCATCCAAACCCTTGAAGACATGCTTAGGGCATGTGTAATTGACTTTGGCAATGGATGGGAAAAACACCTCCCGTTAGTGGAATTTTCGTATAACAACAGCTACCACACCAGTATCTAGGCTGCTCCGTTCGAGGCGTTGTACGGACGGAAGTGCCGATCACCTCTTTGTTGGGCAGAGGTTGGTGACAGTCAAATCACTGGCCCGGAACTTGTAGTAGATACGACTGAGAAGATTGCCCAGATACGACAACGAATGGCGACAGCTCGTGACAGTCAGAAAAGCTATGCTGATAAGCAAAGGAAACCACTTGAGTTCTAGGTTGGGGATCGAGTGCTACTCAAAGTCTCACCTTGGAAAGGTGTAGTTTGTTTTGGTAAACGAGGCAAACTCAATCCGCGTTATGTTGGACCATTCGAAGTCATCGAGAAAATTGGCAAAGTCGCTTACAAGTTGAATCTACCTGAAGAACTCAGCGGAGTTCACAACGTATTCCACGTGTCGAATCTGAAAAAGTGTCTGTCAGATGAGACCCTCATAGTTCCCTTAAAGGAGCTTCACAATTGATGACTAGTTGCGATTCGTCGAGGAACCAGTTGAAATCACAGACCGAGACGTTAAGGTTCTCAAGCGTACCAGAATACCCCTTGTTCGAGTTTGTTGGAACTCCCGTCGTGGCCCAGAGTATACTTGGGAACGAGAAGACCAAATGAAACTCAAGTATCCCCAATTGTTTAAGAAAAGTGCAACCACTACTGAGGCTGAAGCTATTGCAGAATTTTGGGACGAAATTCCAAACCAACGGGGGGATGATGTGACACCCCAGGAAAACCAGGAAACCATGCAACTTAACTAGCTTCCTCAGTAACCACGTGCTAAATTTTGAGACGAAATTTTCTTAACAAGGGGAGAATGTGACAACCCTCATAATTACATGTATCCGTACGATGTATTAATGTTAATTAAAGTGCTTGATGACTGTGTTGAATTACTTAACTGCTTTCTGATTTCTGGGTCATACTTACATGTGTTTGTTAACATACTAGTCTTGTGCAGAAAATTGACTAAATGGTCCTGTATGCTTTCCAAAATATTGGGAATTAAAAGTGTTACAAAAAGATACATAAAAGACACTAAACGGAACAACTTAGCACTTTAACGAACCGGTATCTAACCGAACAACCAGACATTACCCGGGACACCAAATTTTTGTCAAATACATTGTTTTATTATTCTTGGCTAGTCATGATCCCCGTACACCATAACACCCCCTAAATATCAACTAACTAACATAAGGAATTATATACTTGAAATTCAACTTACCATTACCTACTAGTTGCAAAAATTTACATCAAGCCCCCCCATGTCCGATTTCGTTCCCAAGGGACCCACACAAGATCCCCACCATACTTCACATCTTGCTCCTAGATTATATCCTAATATTATATTGGATTGTTGCTTGTAGTAGTGAGCAAAATATGATGAAAATCTTTATAAGTATCGCAAGATCATAACCTCATATCTTCACAAAGATTACACACTCTCTCTCACTCACTCTCTTCTCTCTCCCTCTCGGCCACACTACAACCGCCACCACCTCCACCATATCAACACCATTTTCATCCATTTCTAAGCTTCATGCAAGACTAGAAGGTGATTCAAGGAAGCTTGCAACTTGTAGATCATCAAGAAGCTTCATTGCTTGCTTTTCACCATCATTTTCTTCATCTTTTTCACTAGAGATCATCCCTAGCCTTTGTGCTAGTAGTAAGGTCTTGTTTAACTCTTGTTCACCTTACTTTTATGGTTAGAAGTTGTAGTATGATAAGTATGTTTAAAACACAAAAAGGGTTTAAACAAGAAACTTGAACATAAAAGTTTACATGAAGATGAAATGTTGTTAGTAGGATGTTGTTTTGATATGTTGATTGATTACTTGATGATTACTTGTTAACGTTGATGTAAAATGTCGTTGTTGATCACTAAGCATGTTAACGGAACAAATAGAACTTGCGTTAGAGCATTATAAGCTGAAAACAGCTTCTGTCCAAACATTTACAGCCAACTTCAGTTGGCTGTAAACAGGTCGATATTTAACGAAAAACTGATTTTCTTGAGTCTATAATGTATTATTACGAAATCCGGTTCTAATGGCACTGGAATAATAATTTTTGGACATCGTTTGCTATTTTTAAAGTGTCATTTTTCACAGCAGCAAAAGCTGCGTTTTTACTGCTAAAAATATGTGTTATGTTTTTCATCATAACTTGAAATCTTTGTAGAATTAGGTCACGAAATTTTTAGTGTAGATGGACACTGAAGTCATAGTAATTCTCCCACTGGAATTTAATAAATCAGACTTACGATGAATTTTAAATAAATTATTCCGTGGACTGCAGTCAGAAAGTGATGATTCTGATTGCTGTCCGGTAAATGAATTTTATAAAATATTGGTAATGAATTTGATCCCGAGATTTCTACACAATAATATATGGATCGTTTTAGACCTTCTGTAAAAAGTTGGGAATTTTTGGAGTAGGTTAACTATTTTATTAAAATACCTGAAAACAGCCTAGTTTTGAATATTAAAGCTGAAACGACATAAGTTGTAATTTGTGTGTCTAAATCTCGGGTATGTTATCAGAGGATGATCTAACATGTTATATGTCAATGAAAGTGTTATGTGCAATGTCATATGTTTGTTTATGAATGGGAATAGATGGGAGGTTTATTTGGGCATGAACCGTTAAAGTGAGTGCATGTTATGTGGTAGATGCGTATAGGAATTTCGTGCTTATTTGAAGTCACTAATAAACTAAGTGGTAATCATACTAGGACGTGATTGACCGACCTTGACTGTTAGCTACTTTTGAGAGTCAAACCGAGCAACCAAAAATGAGTTCACACTCTTAAGGCATGGGATTCTCGGTGGGTTGGGAATGGGATTGAATAGCTAAGACTGAACTTGTACTTTCACCACTACTAGACTACTTACCACCGTCCTCGGATTGGGAAGGACGCTAGCGCTAAACCTACGTATTCACTACGTACCACTGTTCTCGGATCAGGAAGGGCACTAGCGCTAAACCTACGTATTCCTATACGTACCTCTGTCCTCGGATTGGGAAGGGAACCTACGCTAAACCTACGTATTCAATACGTACCTCTGTCCTCGGATTGGGAAGGACACCTATATATACATCTAGTCTAGTGGATTACAACATGGGGTAGCCCCCACCGTTTATGATTTGGAAAATAAGGAAAGATGATTTAACCTGCAGTTGCAAACAAACTCATAGTTCTTGAGAAACTACTTGATAACGAACATCTACTGTGAACTCGCTCAACTTTGTTGTTGACTCGTTGTTACATGCCTTGCAGGTCGTTAGATACTTATGGAGCTTGCATGAGGAGGAGGTTGTTGTGGGATATGGACTGTCGAGTCCCATGTTAAACATTTAAACCTATGAACTTATTAAACTTATGTTTTGGTTTCACGTCTTATGCTTTCGCTGATTAATTTACACTTGGTTAACTAGTTGTTTGAACACCAATTATATTATGGTTTGTTTTATTTACTTAATTATGTTGTTTAATATGATTGGTGGCTTGATCCTGGTCATGTGACGCCTCCAAGCGGTGATACCCCGCGTGTGGATTTTGGGGGTGTGACAGATTGGTATAAGATCCATTGGTTATAGTGAACTTGGTTTTAAAAAGGGGAAAAGCTTTTTAATAAAACCAGACTATAACCTGTACAGTGCTCAACGATCCACAACGACACTTCGATCCACGTGCAAGACTCAACACTATAGGTAATATGGTTTATGTTTGTATTGCCTGCCTGTTAGACTAAGTAGTGCATTGTTTATGGTATGCTTAGTTAAAGTAGCAACTGTTGTTTGAACTATGTGTGCTTACTCTTTTCTGTCACTCCACACATGCACACTTTCGCGACACCTTTCTCACTTATGCCCTCTTTGATGTGAAGATCATGAGTGGACGCTTGAACTTGACTCAAGCCCAGCTGACGGCTCAATGAGTCACTGAGGCACTCGCAGTTGTCCCTGCAGGAGGTATAACCTGCCATATCAACCCATCTTAGGACGTTTAGATCCTACCCTCGTGAACCAACTTTCGTGCTTAATCTTGTCTATCCTTTCTTACACGACAGGTTAACCTGCTCAACCTCCTATGTGTACGTTCAAAACCTTCATGGATTGCCGACCCAGTACTTTCAGCGGCACAGAAGGAGTTGTAGGTCTCCTTCACTGATTCGAGAAGCTCGAGTCTGTTTTTGAGATGTGTGAATGCCCTGAAGATTGTAGGGTGAAATTTGCTACTGGAACACTCGAAGGTGCTGCACTAACCTGGTGGAAAGCACAAATCCAACTGCTAGTGCTGGCAGTTGCTAATGCCACCCCATGGAATGACTTCAAAAATTTTATCAAAGAAGAGTATTGTAGTCGCGATGACATCCACAAGCTAGAGGTGGAATTTTTCAATTTGAAGATGACAGGGTCTGAAATCGAGGCATACACAAAGAGATCGAACAAGTTAGCTATCTTGTGTCCTACCATGGTGGATCCTCCAATCAAGCGTATCGAGCTGTACCTCAAGGGTTTAGTGCCAGAAATTCAGAGCCACGTGACCTCAGCTAATCTTGGCACAATTTAGCAAATCATCCGGTTGGCTCACCGTCTCACTGATCAGGCAGTTGAGCAAAACAAGTTGCCCAAGCATATTAGCGCTACTACTACTGATGCTCCTAGTGATAACAAGCGCAAGTGGGATGGAAATTCAGACAAGGGTTCTACTTCAGTTCAGTCTCAGCCCCAGCAGCGAAAGACAGATGAGTACAGGAGCCCCAGTCAGCAGTCTTCTAGGAATCAAGCTCAGGGTGGATACAGGGGAAATCACCCTAAGTGAAATCGATGTAATTTGCACCATAGCGGGGTGTGCAGCAAGGGTCGTTGTCAGAGATGTAACAAGCCTGGACATGAAGCAAAAGATTGCAGGAGCTCACGTCCTGCGAATCAGAATCGACAACAGCAGCCACAAGCTCCCCAGAACCAACGGCAACACCAGCAGGGTAATAAGGGATGCTTCCAGTGTGGTGCTGAGGGTCACTTCAAGAGGCACTGTCCATAGCTAAATCAGAATCAGAATCAGAACAACAACCAAGGAAATGGGAACAACAATGGAGGCAATAATGGAGGCAACAACGGGGGTAACAATAATGGCAATGGCGCCCAAGGTCGTGCCTTCGTGATTGGTCAGGGTGATGCTAGGAATGATCCCAATGTTGTGATGGGTAAGTTTCTTCCGGACGACTTCTTTGTTACTGTTTTATTTGATTCAGGTGCCAATACTAGTTATGTGTCCTTAAAAGTTAGCCAAATGCTTAAGCGCACTCCAACACTTTTGACCACCAAACACGTGGTAGAACTAGCAAACGGTAAAAGTCTTAAAGCCACCCACATAGTTAAGGGTTGTAACCTCGTCTTAGCTGGCCAAACCTTCTCTATAGATCTTATTCCTATCGTACTTGGCAGTTTTGACGTAGTTATTGGGATGGATTGGCTATCTCAACATTAAGCAGAGATTATTTGCCAGGAGAAAATCGTCCGCATTCCCCGTTCTGGTGAAGAACCTCTCATGATTCATGGCGACAAGAGTGGTGCTGTGGTGAGCATCATCTCTTTCCTTAAGGCCCAGAAGTGTTTACGAAAGGGCCACACTGCTATCCTAGCCCTCGTTTCTGATACATCTTCGAAGGAAAAGAAGATAGAAGACATTCCTATTGTGCGCGACTTTCCTGAGGTATTTCCTGAGGAATTACCTGGTCTTCCACCTCATCGTCAAGTTGAATTTCAAATCGAGCTAGCTCCTGGAGCAGCGCCCATATCTCAAGCACCTTATCGTCTAGCTCCATCAGAACTTGAAGAGCTGTCCACGCAGCTACAAGAACTCCTGGAAAAGGGTTTCATACGTCCTAGCTCTTCGCCTTGGGGAGCTCCCGTGTTATTCGTAAAGAAGAAAGACGGCACCTTCAGAGTGTGCAAGGGTCGAGCTTCTACTCTAAGATTGACCTAAGATCAGGTTACCATCAACTGAGAGTCCACAGAAAACTCAGAGTACAGGCGTCCACCTTTCCGGATTGCACGTGTTCACACTATAAGACCCAAACTTTGACGGGATCTTGAAAACTTTGAAGGTTCAAAACCATATAATAAATCATCCTAGAACAGATGATTGGTTTTCAAAGCAGATTCAAAATTTATGTTCTTGTTGTGGTTGTCACTTAAGGATAAGTGACGATATTGTTTTAAGATCTAAACACAAGATAACTTGTGTTAGGGTCCTAGGAAGGTTATAGTCTAGGTCAAAGCATTACTAATAACCTAATTCCCTATAACCGTTGGCTCTGATACCAACTTTTTTGTCACACCCCGACCACGTAAAACAACAAAACGTGGCGGAAACGTCGGGGAGTGTTGTAATAGAATCATTGTTTCACAACCATGGATTAAACAGTTTCGTTTTATTGAATTAAATGTATTACGTTACATTGGAATTAGAAACAAAACAGGAACAAATAAACTTTCATTATTATTAAGTCACTAAGGCCTCGTCCATTCCTATGTGAGCGTACACAAGTATCATCATCAAACATCATCAACTATTGTACCTGAAACACATATGAAAATACGTCAGCATAAAAATGCCGACGAGTACATAGGTTTTATGTGAGTGTCAGATCCATGGCTCGTTTTACATGTTGCAATACTTATTTAAAAACCTTATTTTGAAAAGTATAGTATTGCGACATAATTAACCAACTCAAATCAAGTTGGATATGATTTATAAAATCTTGTAGCCATGATTCTTAACTCCAAAACATTTGTTTTATGAAATCAAATTGTAAAACATATCGTAGAAACTCGTTAACAAAACTCGTATGGTTTATATTATTCAGAAAACATCATTGTGTGACGTTGTTTCAAAATCGTTTACCCAAGTGATCTAGATAACGCAACGATATATAATGTGTTAAAAGCACTTATATATAGGAAGTACCAGCGGCGTATCCACCATGCTTTTAACACCTTACACCCGCCCCGTTACCTAATCACTTCCCTAACCCAATGATTCAGACAGTCACAAATGGTTCACATATGTCAAATGGTTACAAATGGTTCATATCAATCAAATGATTACAAATGGTTCACATACATCCAACGATTACAAATGGTTCTCATACATCCCATGATTACAAATGGTTCCCATACATCGAATGGTTACAAATGGTTCACATCATTGAGTGGTTACAAATGGTTCTCATAAATCAAAGTTTACAAATGGTTCAAACAGTTCAAAATGTAAAACAATGGGCTAGCATGTTAAGTGAACATACATAGCAAAACATAATGAAATCATGTACTAATAGTGTACTAATGAACATAGCAAGTATATGATATGAAAACATGGAAAGCATGAAAGTAACAAGTAGGCACATGTGTTTCACCCCAAAACGTTTGAAAAACAGTAAAAGAGGGGACTATGTACTCACTTAAGGGTGCTTAGAAGTCTTGAACAACATCCAAGCAAAGCTAGAGGGATCACAGAATAATACGGCACCTAATATAGGTAACTAGGTAAATAAACCGGACCTAAATCAGAAGATTGGATAGAATGAGGTCTCGTAAACCAAATGAGTGTGGGGACTCATATGATATGGTTTAACAAGGCCTACATACTAAAAGGAAATCTAAACTAAGTGCTTACGACCCATTACGACCCGTTTAGGTAGCTTACGCTACTTTAACGCGTCGTTCGCGTAAAACGCATTCGGACCGCCTAACTAGTCCTATGACAAGTAATATATGCCTTAACATGTCTAATAATGTTACCTAATCAGTTTAGATGTGAAAATTTAGGTTACATATGCTTAAAATGAATTTATGCATAAAAAGGGCATTTTGGTCATTTACCTAAGGCATATAAAATACCTATCATACAACTACTTAAACGAAGTGACATAAGGTATAACCTCGGAAAGTTATTCCCTATACAGCTATAGTCACTAAACATGTTTGGTCGGATCCTAATGATCGACCAAACGGGTCTAGTTCGAAAGTCTAAGCGGTTGTTTAGACCGCTTGACTTACGACTCTACACAAGCACAAAACTAAAAGTGACGAGCTAAACATGCTAAAACATGTTTAGTTAAGTTAGAAAACAGGTTTTGATATCAAAACAAACGGTTTTGATACCCAAGAGTAGTTTGGTTACAAAATATGCATAAACACGCAATTTGGCCGAAACTACGACTCATCACTACACCTAATCAACGTGGTAATCAGTAGGTATAGCCACTAGGGACTATAACCATCGTGATTACGCTCACGTTGCGAAGTTCAAACGAACTTCGTGTTGACCATTGACTGGTCAACGCTGAAAGTCAAACATCGTTTGACTTTCATGCTTGAAATACAAGAACAAGCAAGAAGAGGACTTACAAAGGGTCCAAAAGGGTGTTTTGATTCAAAATTACTCAGGTATGAGGTGTTAAAACCTCAACTTAGAGCATAGATTGAATCAAGGTGTGAAAAACCCAAATGAGGGAGCTTGCTATTTATAGGAAGTTAGGATCAATAGGATGATTCCAAGTGTTTTGAGGGTGTAATCTTGGCCATACATGTGGGTATATGGTATTAGAATACAATGGGGGCCGAAAACCAGCTCAAGGTATTGCAAAAGTTGCATTAAAACCCCTGAATTCAGCCCAGATTGCTGAAACTAAACTTTCTGTCTAACAAGTTCACGCGGCCCGCGTAGATATACATCAAGCCTTATGCGGCCCGTGTAAGGAAGTTTCACAGATTGTCAAAACAGGTCCATGCACATGAGAAACTTGCAATTTGGCTCATTTTTGACACGTTTAAGCCCCGTTAACCTCATTTCAAGGCTCTAAAATGATGTTAAAGTATAGGGAACTCAAAACATGCTCAAAAACATCCGTCGGCTCATTTGGCCGTATGGTTGCGTTGTTCGGTTAATTACGACGAAACACGAACGGATGCAAATAACGATCCAAATTACGCGACGAATGGAATTTTATCATGCCAATCACTAAAATAAAATATTTTAATGATTACATAAATTTTTTGGATGTCCGGATATATTCAGAACGTAAGATATGCGCGAAAATGCAAACTTGTGCACTTTTTGACGCTTTTAGTCCCTATTGTTCAATAAAGTTTATTTTAGCATACCAAACCCCTCAAAGCCTATTTCTAAGCTATATAAAGGATATTTAGGGTATTTTTAACTTATGATCAAGTTCCGAAATGTTTGTTACTATACAAATCGGTATAGTTTTGCTGTTTGACACAATTAGTCCCTGCGATCGAACAAACTTGATTTCAACACACCAAACCGTCCAAAACTTATTTCTAAGTTACGTATAGGTTATTTAAGGTATGTTAAGCCTATTTCACTATTCCAGAGTGTTCGTTGCATTAAACTGATTATATTTACGCATCAGTGCGCGTATAACCTTCCAGAAAGCGATTTAAAGCTTGAAATCGAACATGAATTGATATGTGCAAACGATACACATATTTTTACAAATCCCAAGTATGAAACACAATATTTCATTAATTTGGTATTTGTTTGATGGTCACGGAGGCACAGGTGTCACATCATCCGAAGTAGTTAGGGTTTAGGAGATGTATCTTAATCCTGGACGAGATACATGGTTCTAAACTCGGTTTTATTTAAGGTCTTTTGTCGAGTCTTTGTGAACTCTTTAAAACATGTTGTGGTTTGTAATTTAGATTTGGAGTCTACGTTTCAGACAATTATGTTGTGTTATTTTCAAACTTAATTTATGGATGAACATCTAATGGTTTTATCATATAGTGTTGTTATGATTGAATGCAATGGTATTAAGAAGTCACACCATAATCACGCTTCCGAAAAAGTCAGGGTGTGACAGCTTGGTATCAGAGCTTCGATCATAGCGAACTAGGATTCCTTCTCAAGTCTTGACTACGATCATTAGGGCTCTCACGAAAATATTTTTTCACAACATATTTTCATTGCATACAACAGCCAGATCTAGGAAACAAACATTTTTACAAACAAACGACACGAAACACATTTCAAAATTTATGTTCATGATTCAGTCTGAGAGACTGGGAGGTTCAGTCTGAGAGGCTGGGTAGTTCAGTTTGAGAAGCTGGGAGGTTTAGTCTGAGAGACTAGGTAGTTCAGTCTGAGAGGCTGGGTGGGATAGTCTGGGAAGACTAGGATGAATACATGCTTACATTGTTACTACTTACATGCTTAAGGATAATTGTTGATATATGTACATATGTTGTGATTGTTTTGTTACATACACCATGTCCTCATCTGAGAGTGGACTGTCAGATACTGTCGACCCCATGGCCATTGTTTCGGACGATGAGATTGTCCTAGACCCAGAGATTTTTACCTCCGACACTGAGAGTGACCGATGTCGGATGATGATGATGACTTCCAGCCTTTTGCATTACCTGACTTTGGCGATGATGTACCGCATGCTGATGGTTTACCCGACGAGGATCCCTTTCTTGTTCCTATTCCTAACTAGGACCATCTCATCCTTGGGCATCCCGATGATGAGCATGCCGTGGTTCCGATCCTCTCCCCTTTGTCTCTTGCGGCTTTTCCTCTCGAGGATTTGCCTTTTGATGACTTGTCTGATGATGATGTCGATCTTTTCATTGATGGTCCCCCTGATGCTGCTTAGGGAGATGGAGTTCCAGCTGATGATGTCATTGTTGTTCCACTCATTGAGATTCCTATCGTTGAGGTTTCATCTGATCATTCTGCTCCAGATTCTTTCGAGTCTTTGTCATCCACCACTTTGCATGCATTGGGATTGCAGCGTTACCCCACTGATTCTGATACTGACACGGCCCTGTCTGTTGCACCTGTTATTCCACATGACTTTGATCATGATGTTGAGCCTGGACATGAGATTAACTTTGTTCCCGACGATCAGCCCATTCCTGCACCCGCTGATCTCGAGCCGATACCTGCTGATCTTGAGCAAGTGCCAGCTCCTAAGCCTATACCTGCTCCTGATCCTCTACCTGATCATGACCCTGTACCTGTTGGCATACCTGTTGTTGCACCACTCGTACCCGACCCGATCCGATCCCTGCACCCGCTGACCATGCCGCTTTTTTCCGATCAGATAGACCCTTGATACGCATTCACCAGCAATGGGTGGATAGAGGATGATGATGATATGCCCCATTTTATTGAGCCTGTTACTCCCCCTCATTCACATACACCTGTTGATGTTGCCCCATTTCACCCGACTATATCTCATGTTCACCGCACTGACCTGCCGATCACATTCTTACAGGATATCCCTCCACCCCGTCCAGGGGAAGGTCGCTCTAGCCAGCAGCCTGGCCATGCTCCACACGTATCAGCCGCATTTCCTTACATGCCACAGTTTACACCTGCTACTCATTTTACTTCTGCACCGTCAGGCGAGCCACTCATATGGTTTCCGCCGAACACTATGCCAGTTTCTGATCCATACCATCCCTCACACTACACTGGTTACACGAGGGATGATTTACTTCTGTCTTTGCAGCTTCAGTAGGAGATCTTGTGTCGTAGAGTCATGGAGCTAGAGTGGATTCCACGTCCTCCACCTTGTACCTGTCAGTCACCTTTTGTGATTCCACCTGCTCCTCTTCTGCCTTATCCATATTTTAACGTTCGATTTCTTACCATGGAGCAGTAAATTAGTTATCTGTTGTGTCGCGTTCATGCTCTTGAGGAGGAATTAGCGCATGTGCGCAGTTTACTTTTCGTTCGTCCACCTCCTCCTCCTCCACCATCAGCATAGCCGGTTTTTTGTTTTATGCAGGTAGCTTACTTTTGATGAGAATGTCACTATTGAGCCTAACTTATGAAGCCTGTTGAGGACTGCATTTTGATTTTATGACTGTTGTAGATTGATGGATATTTTGGACAAGGGTAGTATGACCCTGTAGTTCCTTTTGATGTGATTCGATACAATTGTAGAACATGTAACTGTATTTGTGGTCGATGATATATGAAAGCTCAATCGCAATATTCTCGTTATATACATTGTTGAATTACTTGTTTTTGTTATGATTGAGATGTTATGTGCTTACCTGCTTAATGGATGCTATTACGTATGCATGTCATGTGATTACTATACTCATTATGACCTGACCGATATAATCTTCTTATAGAAGATGCCTCCACGAAGACAAACACGGTTGCCCACGACAGAGGCCGAACTAAAGGAACGGATTTCACAAGCGATAGCACAGCATGTGGCCCTGCGCTCTGAACATAGCGGGGGTACCTCAGGAAACAACCCACCTCATGGTAATGTTTAAGTCACTAAAGACACATTACGTGACATTTGGATATTCCATGTGCGTTCGCTAATGCTTTCTGTGAATGATGTTGCTTGTACAGGCTGTACCTATAAGCAGTTCCTAGACTGTAAGCCTCTGAATTTCGACGGCACCGGGGGTGCTGTAGCTTTTGTTAGATGGACAGAGAAAACTGATTATGTGCTAAGAATGAGCAAATGTGCGCCGGAGCACCAGGTCACCTACATCTCTGGATTGTTCTTAGATGGAGCGCTATCATGGTGGAATCTCCAAGTTCAGACCTTGGGAGAAGAGGCTGCATATGCTATGACATGGGATGAAATGAAGGAACTTATGCGCAAAAAGTACTGTTCAAGGGCTGAGATACATAAATTGGAAACTGAGTTTTGGAACCTCAAGATGGATGGTCCAAAGATTGCTGAATAGGTGCAGAGATTTCAGGACTTATCTCGCGTCGTTCCTTACATGGTGATCCAGAATTCAAGCGCATTGAGCGTTTTATTTGGGGATTGGCGCCCCAAATCATGAGCATGGTGACGACATCAAAGCCTGCAACGATCACTGATTCTATTGATCTGAGTGTGGCACTAACTGAAGAAGCGATCAGGTTGAACAAGTTCTCGATCTCTGATGGAAAGAAAAAGGAGACTCACGTTGAGTCGTCTGGTGAGAACAAAAGGAAGTTCTCAAATTTCAAGAAGGGTACCAGCTGTGCTAACAAGAAAAAGGAAGCAAACCCACCAGCTGAGGTTAAGACTGGTGCTGCCATATCTGGTGTTGAGGTTAAGGGAAAAGGATACATGGGCACCTTGCCTAAATGTGATGTGTGTCAGTTTCATCACACTGGACGATGCCGAGCTGGAAAGTGTGAGACGTGCGAAAAAATTGGCCATGCCAAGGAAACCTGCTGGTTGTTTTGGTCAAAAATCAAGCTAGGATAATGCAACCAAATCTTTGTTGTGAGGTGTGATGCTTGAATCAATGAACAAATGTATGAACAACTTGCAAATGAAATGAACAAGTGACACAGGGATTTATACGAGGAAAAAGCCCTTGATCAAGAGTTGTTCTCTGGCATAAAAAACCTCGGGTGATGGAAACTACCGATCACCAACTATAATTAAACAAATGGTAGTTACAACTCGGGATGATAACAAGCTTATTACAAGGATCACTAGAGTGCAAAAGTGTATGAAATCGCCAAAGTGTTGCAGAAAGCTTGCGAGAGTATGAGTGTTTGCTAATATGTTCTAATTCAAGCTTGTTATCCCCTTTAAAAATAGAAATTATCTAACTAACTAACATTCCGCAAATCATGCTAGCCTCCCACTACTTCCATAACGGTTAAACCAGCTGAAAATGTGCGGAATATTGAGAGCATATTCTCCAAGAATATCGAAAAGACCAAGTCCAACATGTTTACTCCTGCAAAACAAACTTAAACATAGCGAAGGCAACCATTAGTACAAGGATAATACTAAGGATCCTGGATTCTGATCCTGCGTTATCTCCTAAGGATCCTTAATTCAAACAGAATTGAGGACCCATGATCCTAGCAGTATATGAGGATCCGTGATCCTTAGGTATAGAAAATCTATCCCTAACAATTGCCCCCAAAATATGAAGAGTAAAATGTAAATTAACGAGTCGTATTTTTCTTTGATCTTATCTGCAACCAACTAGCTAACGGAAATATAGCCATTTGGATCGAACTAGCCGTTGCAGCCTTTACGTCAGCGACATGACTTGCCTGCAAAATCATCATTATAAATTCAAAGTTAGAGATAAGGATCAAGAGGCATTTAAATTCGTGCGTTACACCCCTTTAAATCCTCATTCGAAGATTGATCAGGTATTTCTCTCTTCCTTTCTCTCATCATCTTTTTCCTCTGTTTTTCTTTTCCATCTCATCGGAATCTCAAGATCACCATGAAGCTACGATCCTCTCCTGCCAAGGATCACCAGAAAGATAGTCCTTTGAAAAGCCAAGTGATTCTGCAAAATCCTTCGAAAGAACTCTGCTGCTTCACCGATCCGGAGATTGACCGGGTTCACCATTGTTTTCCGGCGGATACCGTCTTCAAGCCTTTTGACTCCTCTGCCAAAAGTGATTCAGTTTCGAACAGCTGGGTTGCTTTTCCAACTACCCCATTCTTGATAGGATTCTCCTATCCTTTCCTTGCTTTCACCCAGTCTTTCTTTTCCCTCACCGACATGTGCTATATCCAGGCCATGCCAATGATGTGGAGGGTTTTATATACCCTAGAGAACATCATTGAGCAGGAAGGCATAGAGCTGGGAATGTCAGAATTGGCTGAACTGTACAACCTTGTGAGCCATGGATCACACCGCTATTTGCTCAAACACAAACCTGGTGCTCCTCACCCAATCCTCAAGACCACCAAGAATGATACTAACTGGAAGAAGCGATTCTTCTTTGTTAGGAGGGATTCTATCCCTAATGGGAAAGATCTCCCCATAAAGTGGACTACCCAAGGTAGGATATAGGATCCTTATAGAAGGATCATAGGGTAACTCAGTCTTTATTGAGGATAACTGATCCTTTTCTGTTTTCTATGCAGCTATTTCAGTCTCTCATATCATTCAGTCACCTGCAACGAAAGAGAGGATCTCTGCCTTCTGGAACCTTGACCCTGCAATCAGATCATTCCAAGCAAATACAAGGGATTCACAAGAAGTATCCTCCGGTTCAATCACAATGTCAAGTAAGTGTTTAAACTTTTATGTAAGTAAATAAATTTATATAAAGGATACTTATCTATTATTTGCCGTTTGTAGGTGCTGGAAAATCTTCAAAGTCAGCTTCCCGCTTCAGTGTCAGTGATCTCAGCACTGTGGCTCCCCGGTCCGGAAAGAAGAAGTCTGGTGCTAGCCCAAGCATTCCAATCCCTAAACCTGTCACCTCCAAGGGAGGAAAGAAGAGAAAGGCCACTGAAGCTGACAATCTCAAAGGCCTGCCCCTCATTCGCCACCAGTTTAAGGAATACTTGATCCTTACTGATTATCCTGCCCCCTTGAGGATAACGGATCCTGAATTCTACCTTTTCTTTTTGCAGAAATTTACCGAGATCCAGATGCTCTTTGACGCATATGTTGAAGAGGCTGAGCAGAAGCATCTGGAGTTCCAAAAGTTCTTCCTGGCAAAGGATGAGACCATCTCTTCTCTTGAAAGGGAGCTTAACTTGGCAAAGAAACAGGTGGTCATGGCCCAGATTAATGTTGATCATGAGAAGCATGAGGTGATGGAGGATGCTAAAGTCTCTGCTGCCATCACTATGTACAAGATCAAGCTGCAGATGGCCCAGGAAGCTGAGGATCCTGACTTTGACAGGACCAATTGGGACCAGGAGGGCTGGAAGGCTAAGCTGGCTGAGCTGGATGACGAGGAGGAGGCTACAGAGGTCTTGGCGATTGAGACAAGTGGCAGTGGGACTAAGGATCAGGCTGGAGGTGCTGAAGCTGGAGGTGATGGTGATGCAGCGAAGGTGTGAGCTGCAGAAATGGGCGATGATGGATTTATCTAGACGTGGCCGGAGCCCATTTTTTAGGATTTGAATGTTTTTTGGTTGTGATGTTTTCAAACAATGCTGGTCTGTACTTGAACAATAGTTTTTAGGGTTGTGGATCATGGATCCTTGGACAATAGGTAGGATAATGGGTGGTGGATGGATCCTCTGTTTGGGGGATGAAACCACTTGTTATCCTGCCGCCTTTATTTCCTGCACTTAGACCTTGTTAATATGGACACCCTTTGCCAACCCAAGTGGACGGGCCACGTTTTGCTGGTAAAAGCTTGGGTTGGCAATTTTGACAACCTTTTAAGGGTTTAACTTTTGGTGAATAAATAAAACTTTAATCTTTTGGCTATTTCATGTGTTGTTACTTTAATGAATACTTTATCTTTCAACTGTTGGTGATATATTTTGTTTGAATCCATAAGTAAAGAATAAAAGTTTAATAAATTATGTCAAAAATTTAGGATATGATCAAGGATCAAATATCCTATAATCGAAAAATTTAAAAGGTGATGTAACTTAAGGATCAAGCATCCTATTGTCAAAGAATAAGGGTCACTTAAATAAATAAAGTATGAAATCAAAGTAATTGAGGATCATACCTGAGAATCCAAGTTAGGATCCTAAATCCTTAACATTTACAATCAGGATAACCAAAGAACAAACCTTAATGAAGGATTAGGATCAAGGATCCTTAGCTGTTTAGCTTCAAAAACCTGAAATGGAACATAACTTGGGACTAAGCCAATATAAGAGAAGAGTTAGAAACTGGGGACAAGCCCAAAAATTCTGGGGAGAAGCCAATATACTGGGGACAAGCCCAAAAAACTGGGGACAAGCCCAAAGGATCTTGTGTAAACTGGAGTATGGCCCTCACTGGCGACTATCCAAACTTAGTGACATGAAAATGCCAAAACCTTAGCTAACGTGAAAACGTTAGAAACCTTAGGAACGGATGTATGGTATGTCTACCATTATACGTAGGATCCCGAATACAGCCAGTACAATGAAATTGTCAGCCCCTAAAGCGGGTAATTGTCCCATTGCCATGAACTACACCAGGATCATCGTGCACTACTGGCGATACTGGGGACAGGCCCAAAAACTGGGGTCAATCCTAAATAACTGGGATCAAGCCCAAAAAACTGGGGTCAAGCCCAAATAACTGAGGTTAAGCCCAAATAACTGGAAACTTCTACGGATACTCAATCCTTTGTTAAGGAATTTTAACCTTCTGCAAAACTCAGAACGAAGTGAAAGAAGGATAAAGGATCCAGGATCCTTTTCCTTATATATATAATAATTAAAGAATTAAATAGATTGGAATTAGATCATTACCAGAATGAGGATCATCTATCCTCTGAGGATCCTTCATGGACACCGGACACTGAAACAGTTGAGGATCCTGGATCCTTACTACATGAAATATTTTTTCAAGTGGACAACATTCCAAGCTCTTGGTAGTAAATCACCTTCCATTGTTAGCAGTCGATATGCCCCCTTTCCTGCTTCAGCTTCAATTAGGTAGGGGCCTTCCCACTTTGGTGCCAATTTTCCATCAGCAGGATTTGTGGTATTCTGAAATGCTTTCCTCAATACCATGTCACCAACTTGGAACTTCCTAATCCTGACATTCTTATTGTAGGCTCCAGCCATCCTTTGTTGATAACTAGCCATCCTTATCCTTTCCAAATCCCTGAGTTCTTCTATGGTATCCAAGTCTTGAACCAAGTTTTCAGCATTTCCTTCAGGATCACGGATGCTTGTTCTTGCAGTAGGAACCACCATTTCTGTAGGGATCACTTATTCTGCTCCAAACACTAAAGAAAATGGAGTCTGGCCAGTAGCATTCTTGGGAGTTGTCCTATCAGCCCATAACACATAAGGTAGTTCTTCTGCCCACTTTCCTTTCTTGGATACATGCTTCTTCTTCAAGTTGTTGATGATGATCTTGTTGGATGATTCTGCTTAACCATTAGCTTATGGGTGGACTGGTGTTGATGTTATCATCTTAATCCCCCAGCTGTCACAAAAGTTAGTAGTTCTACTCCCAATAAATTGGGATCTATTATCACAAACAATTTCAGAAGGAATACCAAATCTGGTAATAATGTTTCTTTTAATAAAGGATATCACTTCTTTTTCTCTGACTTGAGCAAAGGCTTCAGCCTCTATCCACTTGGAGAAGTAGTCAGTCATAGCAAGCATGAACACTTTTCCATCAGGTGACTTGGGAAGTTTACCAACTATATCCATTCCCCATCTCATAAATGGCCAAGAAGAGGATATAGGATGCAAGAGCTCTGCTGGTTGGTGAAGGATGTTACTATGTCTCTGACAAGGATCACATTTCTTGGCATAATCCACAACATCCTTCTTCATAGTAGGCCAATAGTATCATGTCCTCAGGATCCTTGAGAATAATGCCCTGCCCCCAGTGTGGTTTCTACAATCTCCTTCATGAAAATCCTTTAGGACTTCTTGGATTTCAGGATCCTCAATGCATCTTAGATATGGTCCTACAAGAGATTGTTTATATAACATGTTATTCAATATTGTAAATTGAGATACCTTGATTTTGAAAGCCCTGGGTTTTTCTCCTGTAGGAATCTCTCCATGTTGGATATATCTCATGATTGGAAGGATCCATGATCCTGAATGAGATTGTGTATCATTACTAGGGATGATTGCAGAATCCTCTCCTATCTCCATGGCTACATGATCCTGAATAGCATGAGTTAGGTTATGAATAATAGGGATCTTGATGTCCTCTGGGATCTTCAAGGATGATCCTAAGTTGGCCAATGCATCAACTTCTGCATTTTCTTCTCTGGGTACCTGTGTTAAACTAAAAGAAACAAAAGAGAGTGCCAATTCCTTGACTATATCTAGATATTTGATTAGCTTTTCACCTTTAACAACATAGGATCCATTAAAGTGATTAGTAATTAACAATGAATCTACATGTACCTCAAGATACCTAATCCTCATATACTTAGCAATTTGCAAACCAGCTATCAAGGCTTCATATTCAGCCTCATTATTAGTAGTTTGAAACTCACAAGCTATGGAGTGGGGTATTATGTCCCCCTGTGGCGATTTTAGTAGTATTCCAAGACCAGTTCCCTTGACATTAGAGGCTCCATCAGTGAAGAGTATCCAAGGATCCTTAGTTTCTTCAAGCTGTTGGACTTTTAACTCAGCTTCCCTTTGCAAGTCACTACTGAAATCTACCACAAAGTCAGCTAAGGCTTGGGATTTAATGGCAGTTCTAGGCTCATATCTTATATCATAAGCACTGAGCTTCACTGCCCACTTAGCCATCCTTCCTGACATTTCAGGTTTCCTGAGAACATTCTTAATTGGAAAGTTAGTCTTAACAATAATGGCATGAGTTTCAAAATAATGTCTTAATTTAGTAGATGCCATAATCAAAGCAAGAATAAGTTTTTCTAAATGTGAATACCTGGATTCAGCATCAAGCAAACTCTTACTTACATAATAAATAGGATGTTGTGTACCTTGGTGATCCTTAACAAGGACTGCACTTACTGCTTTAGAGGATATCGCCAAATATAAGGATAATATATCCCCTTTTTCTGGTTTCATCAAGGAAGGAGCTAAGGATAGGTAATCCTTAAGAGCTTTGAGAGCATTTTCATGCTTTTCAGTCCACTCAAATTTCTTGTTCTTTCTCAAAATGTCATAGAATTCCTTGCACTTTTCTGATGACTTGGATATGAACCTGTTCAAGGCTGCGATCCTCCCTGTCAATCTTTGCACATCCTTGGCATTGGCAGGAGATTTGATATTCACAATTGCCTTGATTTGCTCTGGACTTGCCTCAATGCCTTTTTTTGTTACCATATAGCCTAGGAATTTACCTGCTTTAACACCAAAGTGACACTTGGAAGGATTTAGTTTCATATTAAATTTATCAAGGATATCGAATGCTTCCTCCAAGTCTCTAAGGTGATCCTCAGCTTTTTTGGACTTAACCACCATGTCGTCTATATAGACTTCCATAGTGTGCCCAAGTTGTTCCTTGAACATCATATTGACTAGCCTTTGATAAGTAGCACCTGCATTCCTTAGTCCAAATGGCATAGCAATATAACAATATATACCAGTTGGGGTCATGAAGGCTGTATCCTCTTGATCAGATGGTTCCATCTGAATTTGTTGAAATCCAGATGAAGCATCCATAAAAGTCAACAACTCATGACCCGCGACAGCATCCACCATGGAGTCAATGTTGGGTAATGGGAAAGGATCCTTGGGACATGCCTTGTTTAAATCGGTAAAATCGACACATACCCTCCACTTTCCGTTTTTCTTTTGAACAACAACCACATTGGCTAACCACCTTAGATACTTAACCTCTCTTATCATACCTGCTCGGAGCAATTTATCTACCTCCTCCTGCATAATGGCATTCCTTTCAGGTGCAAACTTTATCCTCTTTTGGTGTATTGGTTTGAATGACCTGTCAATGCCAAGTTTATGGGTAATTATATCTTTAGAGATACCTATCATGTCTTCATGCTTCCAGGAAAAGGTAGTCTTTCTCTTCTTTAGGAAGGATATTAGCTCCTGTTCGATGTTGTTGAGGATCCCTGATCCTATGAAGATCTTGGATTCAGGATCCTGAGGATCCATAATGGTATCTTTCACATCCTGTTCCCTTGCCTCCAAGACATCTCTTGGAGGATGCTTTAATTGCTATTGCTCCCTTGGTCTTGAGGCTGGTTTCATTGATGGCGTGTAGCAATTCTTAGCTTCTTGTTGATCACTTTCAATCTTCACCACCCCCCATGGACTAGGAAGCTTAACACATTGGTGATAGGTCGACGGGACTGCCTTCATGTCATGTATCCATGGCCTGCCGAGGATAACATTGCAACAGGATAAGCAATCTATAACATAAAATTTTTGGTAAGAATGAAGACCCTCTATATAGATGGGAAGTTTAATGTCCCCCAATGTATTTTTTGTTTCTCCGCTGAATCCCACAAGAACTGAGGATCTTGGGATAATATCCGATTCAGGAATATTCATCATTTTCTTGAGGACATCAAGCTGAATGATGTTTACTGAGCTTCCTCCATCTATCAGGATCCTGCGAACAAAGTGGTTAGATATAAACAAAGTAACAACGAGACCATCATGATGAGGATCATGCACATCAACACGATCATCCTCCTCAAAAGTTATAACTTTTTCCTCTGTAACTATAGAGGTTCGGATGGGTCTATCCCCATTATCCATCTTGGTTTCCTTGGCATGTCTTTTGGCTGCTGAGAAGGAAGTGCCGCATATATCTGATCCTCCAGATATGAAATTAATAATTTATGCATCTGCCGGAGGAGCAGGAGCTCTTTCTGGAACCTTTTCAGGATCCTGGATCCTTGACTTTTTTCTTCCCAAAAGTTCCTTCAAGTGCCCTTTGCTCAACAAGTAACCAATCTCTTTTCTCAATGCAATACATTATTCAGTGAGATGACCGAAATCCTCATGATATGCACACCATTTAGATTTGTCTTTTGTTGCAGCTGGCTTATCACTTTTTCTGGGCCACCTTGCTTTTTCACCTAGGTTCTGCATTGCAAGGATTAGTTCATTGTTATCAACAGAAAAACAATATTCAGAAATTGGAGGATAATCCTCATCATCCTCTTCCTGTTCTACTGCATGCACATTCTGGTTATCAGACTTGTTATAAAATTTGGACATGTTGTTCCTGAAGTAGGATCCTTGTTTTTCCTACTTCGAGGATCCTGCCAGTCTTTCCTGGATCCTTTTATCATCCTCTAGCCGGATGAATCTAAGGGCCCTGGTTCTTACTTCATCAAGATTCCTGCAAGGGGTCATGACAAGATCATCATAGAACAATGAATCCCTAAATAAACCCATTTTAAAGGCTTCTACAGCCGTGGCAATATCCAAATTAGGAATATCCAGGGATTCTTTAATAAACTTAGTGATATAATCTCTAAGTGATTCATTTTGACCTTGTGTTACCCTATATAGATCACTAGTTAATCGTTCAAACTTTCTACTACATGAGAATTGACTATTAAACAGATTAACTAAATTAGCAAATGAAGTAATAGAGTAAGGGGGAAGACTTAGCAGCCATTTAAGAGCTGATCCTGTTAATGTGGATCCGAAACCCTTGCATATACATGCTTCTTTTAACCTCTCCGGGATGGGGTTGATCTCCATCCTTTCTCTGTATTGAGCCACATGCTCTTCTGGATCTGTTGAACCATCATATAGCTTCATGGTTGGTATCTGGAACATTTTTGGGATTTCTGCATCACAAAGAGGTGGTGCAAAACGAGATATCCTATGGCTTCCATCTTGGATTTCAGGAATGGGTTTAACCACTCCTGGAACGCTGGATATCATATCCTTCAATTTCTGTAATTCCCTAGCCATAGTCTGGTTGATACCTGTGTCCTGCATAAGGCCATGGTTAGCAGTATAAGAATTATTCAAAGTGTTACCTCCCGGAGGATTCAAGTTAGGAATTCCAGATGTGAATCCATATTGACTGGATTCTGGTATGATCAAGGGACCAGAAGAAGCAATGGTCTGCATTGGAATGAAGTCTCCTTGATGAACATCTGAACTTCCAGGTTGCACACTTCTTAAGGATCCTTGACCCTGAAAGATATTGGATCCTTGATGTGTTGTAAATGGGGGTCTTGGAGGATAATCCATGGATCCGAAAACCTGAGATGAGGATCCTTGAGGCTGAAAGGAGGATCCTTGAACCTGAGAGGATCCTTGAACCGGCTGTGCCCCCATGTACCCTCCTGAACTGGTGAAGGATCCCTGATGCTGAAAGAAGGATCCTTGATGCTGAAAAGAGGATCCTGAAGGTTGAAAGTAGGATCCTAGAGCCTGGCACATTGCCAATGATCCAGAACACATTCCTATTGATCCACCCAAGTATTGGACGTCCGGAGCTGCAGAATGCTGGGAGGTTATGACCAGAGTGTCGAAATTCAGCAATCTGGGTATCAATGGAGAGAGATCCTCCACTGATTTCTTCTGTTTCTTGATGTGACAACCCTCACAAAACCAGGTATCCGTACAATTAATTAATATTTAATTAATGCTTAATTACTGTGCTTGCTTACAACTGTGGTTAAACTGCTTCTTGATTTCTGATAAATACATACTCATGCATCACATTTTATACCGTCACTCTATTATTTACACACAAACATCAGTGACAACCTTGATGAACAAAAGCACAGTGAGCACACTATACGGATAACCCAGTAAACATGCTGACATAGCCAGCACTAGACAGACACTGTCTCTGAGGCCAGTATGAGCCGGGAATAGATTACTACACTGGTAGGGAGTGAAGGGAGATGAGGTTTGTAGAACTGCGTCACTAGGTGATATTTATAGTGACCGGATGTGCCTAAAACATGTCTTAATTATAAAATTCTGCATTTTACTACAATAATTCAGCATTTAACTTAACTAGTAAAGTGCAAAAACATGAGAAAATAATACTAGACACTTTCCAAAGTGTCGGGAAATTATTGTGTCACTAAAAAAAAATATTAAAGACACTTTAAGGCTTTACTTGACACTTTAACGGATCAATATCCAACCGAATAACCGGACTTTACCCAGAACATAAAAATATTGTCAATGACATTGTTTTTGCTTTTCTGAGCTAGTTAGGGTCCCCGAACACCCTAACACCCGTTATATTACATAACACACTAGTAACTAACTTGAATTCCTAACTAACATAACTAATCACTTAACTATTTGGTTGAAATCAAACCATAACCCCCCCCCCCCTAACCGAACGGTCCCCCAAGGGGACACACCCCACCCATTTGTGATTATTTTAATCAAGTTTGTCTAATATCTAACTTACACATTACCTAAGGGTTATTAGGGAAAGATGGTCTTTAAATATGCTTGATGGACAAGAGTTCACATTCACATAAACACTACACAAAATTGCTCTCATCTCTCTCCCTCTCCTAGTGTTCGGCCGAGAACACTATCACCACCACCACCATCATCAAGTCGTGATCTACAAAAGGTTTAACAAAGGAATAATTTCGTAGTTTTTGGACTAGAAGTTGTAAAGTTACATTTTCTTTAAAAATAAAGTTTCCAAGAAACTGATTTTATTTTAAAGATGGAAAGATCTACTAAATATGTTGGGAAGTTACTACATACTTTTACCCAACTTACAAGTTCATGTGTTTGCGATTTATGCGTATTTTTGACTAGTTTGATGATTGAATATTGTATATTGATGATTGGAAAATTGTTGATTGAATTTCGAAAAGAAAATGATACGCTAGTAAGCGTGGCCACCTCCAGTTACAGAGGAAACTCTGGCGAAATTTTTCCAGAAAATAACACTTAGAATATTTTTGGTGACAAGTGTTTATAAATATATTTTTGACTTGTTTTCCAAACAAACTTCGCCATGATTTTATTATAAAATAACCAAGTATTCGGAGGTGGATTTTCGTAAATAAAACTTGTGAAATATATATTTAGAATATATATTTCATAGTAAAACGCTTGTGTGATTTTATGATTATTTTGTGAACTACACATATATTATTTTTAAGGTAAAAATAATATAACCCGTATACACTAAAAAGTAACGACTCCAAAATAATACCAACGCCTTCACAAATAAATATCTAAGTTACACCGGTATTATTATTACCACCCGAACTTTAAATGTAACTTATGTATTTTCGGAAAAATACTCTTAAATGCGTATTTTGATAAAAGTATTATTTTGGAAATTGTATGGAATAAAATATAATATTTTTGGGAAAAATATGTATATTTTGAAGATAGAATATTTTTGACAAGTAAATTAAAATATATTTTAAGTGAGACTTAAAAATATATTTTTGGAATTATAAAAACGCACATGTATTAAAACCCCCATCCTTGGGAAGGAATTAATTGTAAATAATTAAGAAGTGTAAATACGAAATAGTTGCCTAACTATTTCCCAAAGACGTTAAACCTTAAGCCATGGTACGGCCGTCTGTCTAATAGAAGTTAGTACTTGTAGGTCGTCACGCGGCAGGTTATTTTGGGACGAACTATTTCGAGACGCACTTATGTGAGTTCATGTCCCCCCTTTTCTCTTAACTGTTTTCAGTTTTATACTTCGGGGGTGAAATACATGTTACTATGATTACGAATACTTTTTACATGGTATGGTTAGCGTAAGGAGGGTTACTACTTAGATCATGTGAGTGAGTAGGCTGAAACTGGAGGCCATTAATCCTTATTGTAGGACCGAGGGTCAGTAGCGGTAGATCTATCTGGGTGTAGCGAGCCCAACTCCAGGCCCAACAGAACGGACCTCGGGGTGACTTTGTACCCGACGCAAAAATCTGCTAGGTTTGAGTCTTCCTACTGCACTTCACACATATCAATGGCCTTGCAAACCATTGGTGATCTCTTTATTTCCTTATTTGCTACATACCAGGGATTTTATACTTACAAAGGTTTTACATACTTACTTTTACATGAACTCGCTCAACTTTATGTTGATTTTTCAACTTACATGTATTTCAGGAAATTAGGGATCTGGCAAGGTATACACTGTCGTCACGCTGCGTAAGAAGAATGATGTCATCCAAGTTTAGGGATTGTGACTTTTGCCTGGACAAGTCACAAGTCTTAAACTGTGTTTTATTCATGTCTCTTGGTTGTATTTGTGAACAAGTTTTAATTATGTTGTGTTGTAAACTCGTTGCATGTGTCAACTCTAAAACAATGTTGTCGTATTTTACTTTTAAAACTTGAAGTAATGGATGATCATCATGGTTTTTCTTTCATATAGCTTTGTTGTGATTAAGCTATGGTATTAAGAAGTCACACCAAATAAATCCACGCTTCCGCAAAGCCAGGGTGTGACAGCTTGGTATCAGAGCCTTGATCATAGCGAACTAGGATTCCTTCTCGAGTCTAGACTTTGATCACTAGGGCTCTCACGAAAACATTTTTACATTGCATACACTAAACGTCCAGATCCAGGGCACAAACTTTTTAACAAAAAGGGCACAGTACACTTTTCAAAGATTTATAATTCAGTCGAGGAGACTGAGGGAGTTCAGTCGGGGAGACTGAGGGAGTTCAGTCGGGGAGACTGAGGGAATTCAGCCCTAAAGGCTGGGGAGATTCAGTCGGGGAGACTGAGGGAGTTAGTCTGAGAGACTAGGAAGTTTAGTATGAGAGACTGGGTAGGATAGTCTAAGGGAGACTAGGATGATTACTTGATTTCTAATTGGTGACTAACATGCTTATTTGATTATATGATTGATTGTTTGTGCATATATGTGTTTGTGTTACAGACATCATGCCTTCTTCATCAGACACTGGAGTTTCTGACACTCTGGACCCTATGGCGATAGTATCAGATGACATAGTTTCATCGGAGCCACGAGGTTCACACTTCCAATACTACCAGCATAGACGATGACGACTTCCATCCCTTTGCGCTGATGGCCATCTCGCTGGGGATTTACCACTCGCGGTGATCCCTGCTCCTATACCACTTGCTATTTATCCGGTGATAGATATGCCACTTGCTGATGTTTCTGATGACGACGTCGATTTATTTGAGGAGGACCCACTTGAGGATGACCTTGAGGGTGAGGCCCTTATTGCTGCTGATGATATCCTACTCATTGCTGACGCTCCTGCAGAGGAGGCTCCTGTTCATTTACCTGTCCCAGACTCATTTGAGTCTGTGGCGTCCGCATCTTTGCACACACAGGGAGTGCAGCACCACTCGCATGACACCGACCCTGACATGGCATCATCAGCTGCGCCTGCACATGACTTTGAGTTTGATCACGATGTTGATGATGATCTTATGTTTCCCCCTTGTTTTGATCCTGACCAGGATATTGAGTTCATTCACTTAGACCAGCCCTTAGAGGATCATGTAGCCCCTGTCGATCCTTTGTTTGCTGATCCAGCTGATTTTGATATGGAGTTTGTTGATCCAGAGCCTGCTGTGGCCCCTGAGCCAGTCGTTGCTCCTGACCCTGCATTTTAGCATGACCCTGTTCATGCCGATGCACCTGCTGTTGCTCCTTTTGTTGATGACATACCTGTTGATGATCATCCTGTTGTTGCTCCGCTATTGATGGATGATCATGCTGTCGATGCTCATGTTGATGCTCCACATTTGTTAGAGGATCCTGTTGTTGCACCACTTCCTGATCCTATGCCAGTCCTGTTCGACCGCGCACCTTTTGCGACCCATATTGATCCACGATACGCTCACACCCACAACGGGTGGATAGATGATGACGATGATTACCCACCTTTCGTGTTCCCTGTTACACCCCCTGTAGCCCCCGTTTCAGCCCCTGTTTCAGCCCCCATTGACGTCCCTTTGCTTCCCACACATACCACGGATGCTCGTCGCACCGATTTACCTATCACATTTCTTCAGGACATACCTCCACCACGTCCTAGGGAGGGTTCATCTCGTCAGCCGTTTGGTCATACACCTTTCATGGCAGGAGGCAGCCAGTTCATGCCCCAGAGTTCTCATCCTACTCTTATTCCCACTGTTGCACCATTTACTGTACCATCCTTCGCTCCATCTAGTGAGCCATTCCTCTGGACTACGCCCTCCATTATGCCACCATCCGATCCGTATAACCCATACCACGTGGGGTATTCTACGGAGGAGATTCTCACATCTTTCATGATACAGCAAGAGGCGCTAACCCGTCGCGTACAGGAGTTGGAGAGAGCTCAGCGGCCACCGTGTCATTGTCAGACCCCACCTGCAGTATCACACCCTCCACGACCACTTTCACCTGATTCTGCCGCTCGCTTTTGGACTCCTGAACAGCAGATAGCATACTTATTGCATGCTCATCGCGCTATGGAGGAGGACTGGTTACACATGCGACGTCTACTCTTTTCTCGTTTCCCCCCTCCTCCACCGCCATCAGCATAGGCCTTTTTGATTCGACGCAGGTAGACTTTTGGTGAGACGACCACGATTGTGCAGATTACACAGCTTTTGGAGACCGCATTTTGATGATTGTGACTTTCGATGATTTGTATATTTGATGTTGTTGTCACTGACTAGATAGTTTGGACTAGGGCGATGTGGCCCTTAGTCACTGGTGATGTATGATACAGTTATGAACTTGTAAACCTTACATTGTGGTCTTGATTTATGACAGCGCAATCGCAGTATTCTCATTATACGTGATGTTGGATTAATTGTTTATAACATGAGATTTTATGTGCTTGAATTATTTATAACATGAGATGTTATGTGTTGACATTGTTGTTACATACGTATAATTTACTTATTATGACCTGACCAACACGATCATCTTTTAGAAGATGCCTCCAAGACGCGAGACGCGTATGCCTGCCAACGAGGCAGAGCTCCAAGGAATCATTGCTGCCGCCATAGCGCAGTATGCAGCCTCACAAGGAGGAACGAGCGGGAGCCATTCAAGTAACAACGGCAACAACAACCCGCCTCATGGTAATGTCAAGAGACTTGAGACATATTACCATACATTTGGATATTTATAGCACGTCCGCTAATACCATTTGTATATTCTAACGTATGTGCAGGGTGCACTTACAAGCAGTTTCTCGACTGCAAGCCCGTGAACTTCGATGACACCGGAGGTGCTGTTGCGTTCGTAAGGTGGGCTGAGTAAACAGACTCTGTCTTAAGAATGAGCAAATGTGCTCCAGATCAGCAAGTGACTTATATCTCAGGACTGTTTCTGGATGGAGCCCTATCTTGGTAGAACTTACAAGTGCAGACTTTGGGAGAAGCTGCTGCTTACGCGTTGACATGGGCTGAGTTAAAAGAGTTAATGTGAAGGAAGTATTGCTCGCGTGCTGAGATACAAAGGTTGGAGACTGAGTTCTGGCATTTAAGGATGGATGGTCCCAAGATCGCAGAATATGTTCAAAGATTCCATGACTTATCTCACATTGTGCCATACATGGTCAAACCAGAGTTCAAATGGATCGAGAGGTTTATCTGGGGATTGGCTCCCCAAATTATGAGTATGGTTACCACATCAAAGCCTGCCACGATCACGGAAGCGATCGATCTTAGTGTGGCGCTTACTGAGGAGGCCATTCGATTGAACAAGTTCTCCGTCTCTGAACCAAAGAAGAAAGAGACTCACGTGGAGTCGTCTGGTGAAAACAAGCGAAAGTTTTCAAACTTCAAGCAGGGAACTAGCGGTGTTGGCAAGAAAGGAGAATTAAGCACACCGGTCCAAGCTGCAACCGGTGCTGGGAAGAAAGGAAAAGGCTATATGGGTTCACTGCCCAAGTGTAACTCCTGCCAACGTCATCATTCTAGCCGGTGTGGGCCAAAAGTATGTGAAGCTTGTGGAAAAGTTGGCCACTTGAAGGATTCTTGCTGGGCTAGTGCTGGCCGGGGAGGCCAAGGAGGTTTTGGTAGTAGGAACAATAATCGTGGTGGTAATGGAAATCATCCACAAGGGAATAATGGAGGCAATGGAAATCGAGGGAACAATGCAAATCAAGCTGGGGATGCGAATCAAAATCAAAACAACACTCAAGCTGGGAATGGAGGTGGTAATGGGCAAAAGATCGGTTGTTTCAACTGTGGTTTAACATCGGCGCAAGGGAAGCGCGGGGAAGAGTGTTTAACATCGGCGCAAGGGAAGCGCGCCAAGATCCAAACGTTGTCACCGGTACATTTCCTATAAACCAACGTTTTGCATCTGTTCTTTTCGATACTGGTGCCGATTATAGTTTCGTTTCGTTAGAATTTAAGAATATACTTGGTTTGGCCACTAGTAAATTAGATATTCCGTACTCGATTGAATTGGCGAATGGGAAACTAATCGAAACGGGTGAAGTTATAAGAGGATGCGTGATAGAATTGGGAGGACACGAATTTACGATAGACCTGCTACCTGTCGAGTTGGGAAGCTTTGATGTGGTAGTGGGAATGGATTGGTTGTCCAGCAACAAGGCCGAGATTGTTTAGACCATCCGTATCCCTGTGACGGATGAAGAAACAATCATAGTGCACGGAGAGAAGCATGATACGCCGCTGAGGATTATTAGCTGTCTGAAAGCTAGAAAGTGCTTGAAGAAGGGATGTGTTGCATTCTTGGCACACATCGTGGATAAGGAAGCTGCTGAACCGAAGATCGAAGACATTCCAGTCGTCAAGGAATATCCGGAAGTCTTTCCAGAAGACTTGCCAGGATTACCGCCTCAAAGGCAAGTCGAGTTCTGCATTGACTTGGTTCCAGGCGCCGCGCCTGTAGCCAAGGCACCCTACAGACCTGCGCCTTCGGAGATGCAGGAGTTATCGACACAACTCCAGGAGCTTTTGGACAAAGGATTCATCAGACCAAGCTTCTCACCTTGGGGAGCTCCGGTTCTGTTTGTTAAAAAGAAGGACGGAAGTTTCCGTATGTGTATAGACTACCGTGAGCTTAATAAGTTGACTATCAAGAACAGATATCTCTTGCCGAGAATCGATGATCTATTTGACCAGTTGCAAGGCTCAAGCTTTTATTCAAAGATAGATTTGCGATCAGGATACCATCAACTTAGGATACAAGAGGAAAGTATCCCGAAGACGGCCTTCAGGACTCGTTATGGACATTACGAGTTCCTAGTTATGCCGTTTGGGTTGACGAACGCACCTGCAGTTTTCATGGACCTAATGAACCGAGTCTGCAAGCCGTACTTGGATAAATTTGTGATCGTATTTATTGACGACATTCTGATTTACTCGAAGACGAAGGACGAGCATGAACAACACTTAAGAGCTATTCTAGAGTTACTTAAGAAGGAGAAATTGTATGCCAAGTTCTCGAAGTGCGAGTTCTGGCTGCGTGAAGTCCAATTTCTGGGACACGTGGTTAACGGAAATGGAATCCATGTTGATCCCACAAAGATCGAGGCGATCAAGAGTTGGGAGACTCCAAAGACGCCAACCGAGATTCGACAATTCTTGGGTTTGGCTGATTATTATCGAAGATTCATTGAGGATTTCTCCAAAATCGCTCAACCTCTGACCGCACTCACGCAGAAGGACAAGAAGTTTGACTGGGGAGTCAAGCAAGAAGAAGCGTTTCAATTGTTAAAGAACAAGCTTTGTGACGCACCGATTTTATCGCTACCCGAAGGAACGGATGACTTCGTGGTGTATTGTGACGCCTCGCGTCAAGGTTTGGGTTGGGTGCTGATGCAACGCCAGAAGGTTATAGCTTATGCATCGCGCCAATTGAAGGTACATGAGAAAAATTATACCACGCACGATTTGGAGTTAGGCGCAGTGGTATTTGCATTAAAGATTTGGAGACATTACTTATACGGTACAGAGTGTACAATCTTCATGGATCATAAGAGCCTGCAACACATATTCAACCAAAAAGAGCTTAATATGAGGCAGAGACGCTGCGTAGAGCTGTTGAATGATTATGATTGCGAGATCAAGTATCACCCAGGGAAAGCGAATGTGGTCGCTGATGCCCTAAGTCGAAAAGAAAGGATCAAGCCCATAAGGGTTAGGGCTTTGGAGATGATTATCCAGACAGATCTTTCCCTGCGTATTCGTGCCGCTCAGAAAGAGGCTCTGAAAGAAAGGAACATTGAAGAGGAATATCTCCGTGGGATGGAGAAGCAATTAGTGCCAAACGAGGAAGGAACGCTATGCTTCATGAAAAGGATTTGGGTTCCTCTGTTTGGTGGTTTAAGAAAAGTTATTTTTGATGAAGCCCACAAGTCTCGGTACTCAATTCATCCCGGTGCGGATAAGATGTACCTAGATCTCAAGGATTTCTATTGGTGGCCTAGGATGAAAGGCGATGTTGCTGTTTATGTTAGCAAGTGTTTAACGTGCGCCAAGGTGAAAGCTGAATACCAGAAGCCTTCAGGACTTCTACAGCAACCTGAGATTCCCAAGTGGAAATGGGAACAGATTTCAATGGACTTCATAACGAAACTGCCCAAGACGCCCAGAGGTCATGATACTATTTGGGTAATAGTTGACCGCCTGACCAAGTCCGCACACTTCTTACCAATCAAAGAGAAGGATAACACTAGTAAACTGGCGGAAATATACATGCGAGAGATTGTTGCACGTCATGAAGTGCCTCTCTCGATCATCTCTGATAGAGATGGACGTTTCATATCAAGGATTTGGCAATCCTTCCAAGAAGCTTTTGGCTCACAATTAAATCTGAGCACTGCATTTAATCCGCAAACTGATGGCCAAAGTGAACGAACTATTCAGACATTGGAGGATATGCTGAGAGCATGTGTAATGGACCTAGGTAGTAGCTGGGATAATCATTTACCACTGGTCGAATTTTCGTACAACAACAGCTACCACACAAGCATTGGAGCTGCGCCATTTGAAGCTCTTTACGGACGCAAGTGTTGATCACCACTATGCTGGGCTGATGCAGGTGATAGGCAGCTTGTTGGTCCCGAAATAGTCCAAGAGACGACAGACAAGATTGCGTAGATTTGAAAGCGCATTGAGGCGGCTCGCAACAGACAGAAGCTTATACAGATCCAAAGAGGAAACCTTTGGAATTTCAAGTTGGAGATATGGTTTTATTGAAGGTTTCACCCTGGAAGGGTGTGGCACGCTTCGGAAAGCGTGGGAAATTGAATCCGCGTCATATTGGCCCTTTCAGAATCCTACAAAGGATTGGGCTTGTAGCCTACAAATTGGACCTACCTGCTGAACTCAATGGTGTTCACGATACATTCCATGTATCAAATTTGAGATAGAGTCCAACACAAGAGACGGTGATCATTCCTGCTGACGAAGTTCATATCGACGACACGCTCCACTTTACCGAAGAACCCGTCGAGGTTACGGATTGGAAAGTTAATAAAACACGCAGGAGTAGTGTCAAGCTCGTCAAAGTTCATTGAAATGCAAGACATGGGCCTGAATTCACGTGGGAATGTGAGGATCTCATGAAGGAGAAATACCCCCATTTATTTCCTAAGACCCCTGCAACTAGAAGCAGAGCCTAAAATTTCGGGACAAAATTTATTTAATGGGGGGAGAATGTGACAACCCTCACAAAACCAGGTATCCGTATAATTAATTAATATTTAATTAATGCTTAATTACTGTGCTTGCTTACAACTGTGGTTAAACTGCTTCTTGATTTATGATAAATACATACTCATGCATCACATTTTATACTGTCACTCTATTATTTACACACAAACATCAGTGACAACCTTGATGCACAAAAGCACAGTGAGCACACTATACGGATAACCCAGTAAACATGCTGACATAGCCAGCACTAGACAGACACTGTCTCTGAGGCCAGTATGAGCCGGGAATAGATTACTACACTGGTAGGGAGTGTAGGGAGATGAGGTTTGTAGAACTGCGTCACTAGGTGATATTTATAGTGACCGGATGTGCCTAAAACATGTCTTAATTATAAAATTCTGCATTTTACTACAAAAATTCAGCATTTAACTTAACTAGTAAAGTGCAAAAACATGAGAAAATAATACTAGACACTTTCCAAAGTGTCGGGAAATTATTGTGTCACTAAAAAAATATTAAAGACACTTTAAGGCTTTACTTGACACTTTAACGGATCAATATCCAACCGAATAACCGGACTTTACCCGGAACATAAAAATATTGTCAATGACATTGTTTTTGCTTTTCTGAGCTAGTTAGGGTCCCCGAACACCCTAACACCCGTTATATTACATAACACACTAGTAACTAACTTGAATTCCTAACTAACATAACTAATCACTTAACTATTTGGTTGAAATCAAACCATAAACACCCCCCCCCTAACCGAACGGTCCCCCAAGGGGACACACCCCACCCATTTGTGATTATTTTAATCAAGTTTGTCTAATATCTAACTTACACATTACCTAAGGGTTATTAGGGAAAGATGGTCTTTAAATATGCTTGATGGACAAGAGTTCACATTCACATAAACACTACACAAAATTGCTCTCATCTCTCTCCCTCTCCTAGTGTTCGGCCGAGAACACTATCACCACCACCACCATCATCAAGTCGTGATCTAGCTAAACCACTTACATACAAAGGTGAAAGGTCACACACAAGGAGGCTCGGTGCTTTCTGAATCTCAAGAACCTCACTACGTTGCTTTTATCCACCTTGTTTTCGCTTTGATTCTTCCCTAGCCACGAGCTAGTAGTAAGTGCTTCCAAACACTTCCTTGTTCATGTTTAAAGTGGTTAATAAGAGATTTAATGGATAAAAATCAAGAACACTAAAGATCAAAACATAAAGTCTTGAATGAAAGATAAACTTGATGGATAAAGGGTGACTATTGGTGTAAATCTTGTGAATCTTGTTTAGAAAGGATTATTTTATATTGTTAGTGGCTAGTAGTGGAACGGGTCGTCATCTAACCATGCTAGATCATGTTCATGGAACATGAACTAGCAATATGTTAAGTGTAAAAGTAGCAAGATGATGAACCCTTCCACACATGAACATGAACCTGTGTAAAAGTGATTTTTTCTGGTAAAATAGAGTTTTAAACTAGTAGATCTAAAGATCTACAAGTGGTATTTTCGAAGAACCAAGTGTAAGATGCAAATCTTGTTTAAAAGCCAGATCTTACACAACTAAAAGCATTTTTGCAAACAAACAAGTGTGTAAACACTTGTGTGACAAAAGGTTTAACAAAGGAATAATTTCGTAGTTTTTGGACTAGAAGTTGTAAAGTTACATTTTCTTTAAAAATAAAGTTTCCAAGAAACTGATTTTATTTTAAAGATGGAAAGATCTACTAAATATGTTGGGAAGTTACTACATACTTTTACACAACTTACAAGTTCATGTGTTTGCGATTTATGCGTATTTTTGACTAGTTTGATGATTGAATATTGTCTATTGATGATTGTAAAATTGTTGATTGAATTTCGAAAAGAAAATGATACGCTAGTAAGCGTGGCCACCTCCAGTTATAGAGGAAACTCTGGCGAAATTTTTCCAGAAAATAACACTTAGAATATTTTTGGTGACACGTGTTTATAAATATATTTTTGACTTGTTTTCCAAACAAACTTCGCCATAATTTTATTATAAAATTACCAAGTATTCGGAGGTGGATTTTCGTAAATAAAACTTGTTAAATATATATTTAGAATATATATTTCATAGTAAAATGCTTGTGTGATTTTATGATTATTTTGTGAACTACACATATATTATTTTTAGGGTAAAAATAATATAACTCGTATACACTAAAAATTAACGACTCCAAAATAATACCAACGCCTTCACAAATAAATATCTAAGTTACACCGGTATTATTATTACCACCCGAACTTTAAATGTAACTTATGTATTTTCTGAAACATACTCTTAAATGCGTATTTTGATAAAAGTATTATTTTGGAAATCGTATGGAATAAAATATAATATTTTTGGGAAAAATATGTATATTTTGAAGATAGAATATTTTTGACAAGTAAATTAAAATATATATTAAGTGAGACTTAAAAATATATTTTTGGAATTATAAAAACGCACTTGTATTAAAACCCCCATCCTTGGGAAGGAATTAATTGTAAATAATTAAGAAGTGTAAATACGAAATAGTTGCCTAACTATTTCCCAAAGACGTTAAACCTTAAGCCAAGGCACGGCCGTCTGTCTAATAGAAGTTAGTACATGTACGTCGTCACGCAGCAGGTTATTTTGGGACGGACTATTTCGAGACGCACTTCTGTGAGTTCATGTCCCCCCCTTTTCTCTTAACTGTTTTCAGTTTTATACTTCGGGGGTGAAATACATGTTACTATGATTACGAATACTTTTTACATGGTATGGTTAGCATAAGGAGGGTTACTACTTAGATCATGTGAGTGAGTAGGCTGAAACTGGAGGTCATTAATCCTCATTGTAGGACCGAGGGTCAGTAGCGGTAGATCTATCTGGGTGTACCGAGCCCAACTCCAGGCCCAACAGAACGGACCTCGGGGTGACTTTGTACCTGACGTAAAAATCTGCTAGGTTTGAGTCTTCCTACTGCACTTCACTCATATCAATGGCCTTGCAAACCATTGGTGATCTCTTTATTTCCTTATTTGCTACATACCAGGGATTTTATACTTACAAAGGTTTTACATACTCACTTTTACATGAACTCGCTCAACTTTATATTGATTTTTCAACTTACATGTATTTCAGGAAATTAGGGATCTGGCAAGGTATGCACTGTCGTCACGCTGCGTAAGAAGAATGATGTCATCCAAGTTTAGGGATTGTGACTTTTGCCTGGACGAGTCACAAGTCTTAAACTGTGTTTTATTCATGTCTTTTGGTTGTGTTTGTGAACAAGTTTTAATTATGTTGTGTTGTAAACTCGTTGCATGTGTCAACTCTAAAACAATGTTGTCGTATTTTACTTTTAAAACTTGAAGTAATGGATGATCATCATGGTTTTTCTTTCATATAGCTTTGTTGTGATTAAGCTATGGTATTAAGAAGTCACACCAAATAAACCCACGCTTCCGCAAAGCCAGGGTGTGACACTTGATGTCACCAATCTCTCGGAGGATCCTTTCGTTGGTTTTATCCTGCTCTTGTATGTGATCCCTCATCTGCAAAATCAAAGTAAAAAGATCACTGTTAGTAGGATTAGAAGAAACAGAAGAAGATGGTGGTATAGGGAAAATGGGGCTCTGTCTCTTCGCAGCATTCTCAGCATTCTTCTGAGATCCAAAAGGTGGTGGAGGCAAAGGTGGAACGCCTTGTGAAGAAGTGATTGTCGGCAATGAACTTGAAGTGCTCTTTGCTAAAGAAGCCATCTGCTTGGAGATAATGAACCGAAATGATCACAAAGACAAAATTTCTTAGGAATGAAGCACCAATTGCCCCACGGTGGGCGCCAAACTGTTTTGGTAAAAAATCAAGCTAGGATAATGCAACCAAATCTTTGTTGTGAGGTGTGATGCTTGAATCAATGAACAAATGTATGAACAACTTGCAAATGAAATGAACAAGTGACACAAGGATTTATACGAGGAAAAAGCCCTTGATCAAGAGTTGATCTCCGGCATAAAAAACCTCGGGTGATGGAAACTACTGATCACCAACTATAATTAAACAAATGGTAGTTACAACTCGGGATGATAACAAGTTTGTTACAAGGATTATTAGAGTGCAAAAGTGTATGAAATCGCCAAAGTGTTGCAGAAAGCTTGCGAGAGTGTGAGTGTTTGCTAATATGTTCTAGTTCAAGCTTGTTATCCCCTTTAAAAATAGAAATTATCTAACTAACTAACATTCCGCAAATCATGCTAGCCTCCCACAACTTCCATAACGGTTAAACCAGCTGAAAACGTGCGGAATATTGAGAGCATATTCTCCAAGAATATCGGCAAGACCAAGTCCAACATGTTTACTCCTGCAAAACAAACTTAAACATAGCGAAGGCAACCATTAGTACAAGGATAATAATATGGATCCTGGATCCTGATCCTGCAATATCTCCTGAGGATCCTTAATTCAAACAGAATTGAGGATCCATGATCCTAGCAGTATATGAGGATCTGTGATCCTTAGTTATAGAAAATCTATCCCTAACACTGGTATGGTGTCAGTCGTGGTAATGGTGGTCTGGGAGGTAATGGCAACGAGAATGGAAATGGTAACCGTGGTGGAAATGGGTATGGAAACCGCAATCAAGGAGGAAATGGCGGTAATGGTAATCGTGGTAATTTAGGAAACCAGGCTGGAAGTGGAAACCGCAACCAAAACAACAACCAGAGTGGAAATGGAAATGGTCGGGGACCAGGTTGCTTTAACTGTGGAGATGTTGGGCATTTCAAGCGTGATTGCCCGAGAATCAACCAAGCTCAGGGAAGGGTTTTCAACATTGGAGCTAGGGAAGCTCGCCAATATCCGAACGTAGTCACTGGTACGTTCCCTATCAACCAACGCTTTGCATCTGTATTGTTTGATACTGGTGCCGATTATGCTTAGGTTAGCTGCTAGTAAGCTAGATATTTCGTATTCGATAGAACTAGCTAATGGAAAGCTAGTAGAAGCGAATGAAGTCATTAGAGGTTGCGTAATAGAACTTGGGGAGCATGAGTTTACACTTGATCTTCTGCCAATCGAGTTGGGAAGCTTTGACGTGGTAGTTGGAATGGATTGGTTGTCGAGCAACCGAGCAGAGATCGTATGTCACGAGAAGATCATTCGCATTCCGATGGCGAATGGAGAAACGATTGTGGTGCATGGAGAAAAGCACGATACGCCTCTAAGAATTATCAGTTGTTTGAAAGCCCAAAGATGTTTGCAGAAAGGATGTGTTGCCTTCTTGGCACACATTGTGGACAAGGAAGCCGCTGAGCCAAAGCTAGAAGATATCCCAGTTATGAGGGAATATCCTGAAGTCTTCCTCGAAGACTTGTCAGGATTGCCGCTGCAGCGACAAGTCGAATTCCACAATGACTTAGTTCCAGGCACTACGCCTGTAGCTAAGGCACCTTATCGACTTGCGCCTTCCGAGATGCAAAAATTGTCGACGCAACTTCAAGAGCTTTTGGACAAGGGATTTATCAGACCAAGCTTCTCGCCTTGGGGAGCTCCAGTTTTGTTTGTCAAGAAGAAAATGGTAGTTTCCGCATATGTATCGACTACCGAGAGCTAAACAAGTTAACCATCAAGAATCGGTATCCTTTGCCAAGGATTGATGATCTGTTCGATCAACTACAAGGTTCGAGTTTTTACTCCAAGATCGATCTTCGATCAGGTTGTCACCAGTTGAGAATTCAAGAAGAGAGTATTCCGAAGACTGCCTTTAGGACTCGATATGGACATTACGAGTTTTTGGTAATGCCGTTTGGTTTGACAAACGCGCCAGCAGTGTTTATGGATTTGATAAATAGAGTCTGCAAGCCATATCTCGATAAATTCGTGATTGTGTTTATCGATGATATTTTGATTTATTCAAGGACGAAGGAAGAGCATGAGCAACATCTAAGAGCTATATTAGGCTGCTCAAAAAAGAGAAATTGTACGCAAAGTTCTAAAAGTGCGAGTTTTGGTTGCGTGAGGTTCAATTCCTTGGTCACGTGGTAAACGAAGATGGAATTCATGTGGATCCCACCAAGATCGAGGCGATCAAGAATTGGGAGACTCCGAAGACGCCAACTGAGATTCGACAATTCCTAGGTTTGGCTGGGTATTATCGTAGATTCATTGAGGATTTTTCAAAAATCGCTCAACCGTTGACCTCCCTTACTCAGAAGGATAAAAAGTACGAATGGGGAGATAAACAAGAGGAAGCTTTTCAATTGCTGAAGAACAAGCTTTGCGATGCACCTATCTTATCCCTACCCGAAGGCACCGACGACTTCGTGGTATATTGTGACACCTCACGTCAGGGATTAGGATGTGTACTGATGCAGCGACAGAAGGTTATAGCTTATGCTTTGCGCCAATTGAAGGTTCATGAGAAGAACTACACCACACATAATTTGGAACTAGGCACAGTGGTGTTTGCATTAAAGATTTGGCGACATTATCTGTATGGTACGCGCTGTACGATCTTTACTGATCACAAGAGCTTACAGCATATATTCGATCAGAAGGAGCTTAATATGAGACAGCAACGATGGGTTGAGTTGCTAAACGATTATGTTTGTGAAATCAAGTACCACCCAGGAAAGGCGAATGTCGTAGCAGACGCCTTGAGTCGGAAAGAAAGAATCAAGCCCAAAAGGGTTAGGGCTTTGGAAATGATTATATAAACGGACCTCTCATTGCGCATTCGTGCTCCGCAGAGAGAAGCTCTTAAGAAGGAGAATCTTGTGCAAAAATATCTCCGTGGGATGGAGAAGCAGTTGATACCCAATGAGGAAGGAACATTGTGTTTCATGAAACGACTTTGGGTTCCCCACTTTGGTGGTCTTAGAGATGTTATTTTCGATGAAGCTCAGAAATCAAGGTACTCGATCCATCCCGGAGAAGATAAGATGTACCAGGACTTGAAGGAATTCTACTGATGGCCGAGATTGAAAGGTGATGTTGCAACGTATGTTGGCAAATGTTTAACTTGTGCCAAGGTAAAAGCCGAGTATCAGAAGCCTTCAGGTCTTCTGCAGTAACCTGAGATACCCATGTGGAAATGGGAGCAGATTTCAATGGATTTTATAACAAAGTTGCCAAAGACACCCAGAGGTCATGATACGATTTGGGTAATCGTGGACCGTCTGACAAAATCTGCACACTTTCTGCCGATCAGGGAAAAGGATAACACTAGTAAACTTGCTGAGCTGTACCTCAGAGAGATAGTTGCACGACATGGAGTGCCTATCTCGATTATTTCCGATAGAGACGGAAGATTTGTATCTAGGATTTGGAAATCCTTCCAAGAAGCTTTTGGTTCTCAGTTGAATCTGAGTACTGCATTTCACCCACAGACAGATGGCCAGAGCGAACGAACGATTCAAACGCTAGAAGATATGTTGCGAGCTTGCGTAATGGACTTGGGTGGTAGTTGGGACACTCACCTACCTTTGGTTGAGTTCTCGTATAACAACAGCTACCATGCGAGCATTCAAGCTACACCGTTTGAATCTCTCTACGGACGCAAGTGTCGATCACCGTTATGCTGGGCATATTGGGGTGATAGATAGTTTGTTGGTCCTGAATTAGTTCAAGAGACGACAGATAAGATTATGCATATCCGAGAACGCATTAAGGCGGCTCGTGATCGACAAAAGAGTTATGCGGACCGAAGAAGGAAACCTTTGGAGTTTGAAGTGGGAGACATGGTTTTACTAAAAGTCTCACCTTGGAAAAGGGTAGCATGCTTTGGGAAGAGTGGAAAGTTAAACCCACGATATATTGGACCGTTCAAAATCCTGGAGAGGATTGGCCTTGTAGCTTACAAGTTGGATCTACCCACAGAACTAAATGGAGTCCATGATACATTTCATGTATCTAATCTGAAAAAGAGTCCAACTCAAGAAACAGTTGTCATTCCTGCCGATGAAGTTCACATTGACGACACACTCCACTTTACCGAAGAACCTGTTGAGGTTACTGATTGGAAGGTTAACAAGACACGTAGGAGTAGTGTTAAACTCGTCAAGGTTCGATGGAACGCGCGACATTGCCCAGAGTTCACTTGGGAGCATGAGGATCGCATGAAAGCAAAATACCTGCATTTGTTCCCCAACTCCCCTTCAGCTAGTAGCAGAGCTAAAATTTCGGGACGAAATTTTCTTAACAGGGGAGAATGTGACAACCGTAAAAAATCCAGGTATCCGTACAATTAATTAATCATGATTAGTGCCTAATCACTGTGCTGAATTACAATTAACTGAAGATTTTCTTGTAACCTTGGTGTGACAATCGACTCAAGTGAATGCCACATGACGAGAAAATTTCATAAAATGAGTTTAATCACCCTAAAATCTTTTAACAACCTAACAAGACTCTTCTCATAGCGCTGGTGTGAACATCGATACAGTTTAACACCGCACCGTGGGAAGATTTTCATAAACAAGTTTCAAACCTTTTCGAATTAATCAACTTTTTGAGAATTCAGAACCGTTGAAGATCGCTTTTCATGTGTTGTCATCTTTTGTTATACGAATCGTCTAACTCGCCGCCATCGCCCAGTCTTTGCAATGCTCTCGCTCGTCGAATTTCAATTGGTCGCTCGCATATTTTGACGATTTTATCGCTACTATCACTTGCATCAATCTTCGCAACCCCTCTTGTGGATTAATTTTGGGACGAAATTTCCTAAAGCAGGGGAGACTGTAACAACCCGCACGTTCGTGCGTTGTTACTACTCGCTATACTCGTTACGCCTAGCACTATAGATTCGGATCATAATGTAGCCATATCGCTTACATCGCTATTTCGCAGTATAATCGCATATTACGCATGTTTTATCGCTATAACACATCGCATCGCACACACTAACGCTCACGATGACGTTAAGTGAGGACCTATTCTACCCTCCTCGATAGCCGTGATGCGTCGCAACGCAACGCATATTCGAAACGAAACTCGATTGTCGTAACGCAGGCTTGGAAATGTGAATACTTATATACAACCCTTGTGATTAGTAATAATATGTATAACTATGTATGGTTATGTGTGTACAAACTATCGCAATGCTTAACGAACGAAACAAAACATCGAAACGCAATTCGCCAGAGACCACCGATCGAATGACCATTCGATCAAATGGCCATCCGATCCATGGCACTCCATCACCTTCACTCCTTCACTCCTCTTCACCTATAAATAGCACTTGTCACATCACTTGAACAGTGATGTGACAACTCTCGTTCGACCAACGCACTTTTGGCTCTATTTCTCTCGACTCCTCATGGTTCTTGTAAGTTTCTACCTCAAATCTTATACTTCTATGATCTACACGCACTTCTTCAACCTTTTCTCCTTTGAATCTTAACTTTTAACCGTGAAATCAGTGGATTTGAGGTGTTCTAGGATGATGTCATCATGAAGTTCTTAAGAACTTCAAGAGTTAGCTTCATTCCACCAAGAATGACTCAGATCTGAAGGATTTCCACATGATTAAACAATGTTTTCGCATAGATCTAAACATTTTCAAAGTTAAAAGGATTGAAAGAAGCTTTTCCAGCTTTCTTTCAACTCTTTTACACTCAATGCACTCAAAACCGATAGAATCGGAGCTCGTTCAGTCCTTTTACTCATATCTTAGTAAAGCATCGGTCTGAGATCTGGTTTCTGTCATAGAGACGACCGGTTTCGGGTTAAACATGAACAATCATCACGAACCATTAAACTGATCGGACTTGGGTGATTCCTGTTCGATCGGACGACTTGGGACTTGACGAGTTTCCGTTATTTAGTACGTTGTCGTACCGTCTCAATCAAACCGCAAAACTTTTCAAAACAATCAAGTTCAAGGCGATCAGATTCGTTGGGACGGATTGTCATCCGATCAGATAGCCATCCGATAATTCCGCCATCGGTTGGGGTGTGACAACATGAGTCATTACAAAGACCGAAGTGTCTAACAAATCTAGGACGTTTGTAGGTCGTGATACAATTTGAGACGACCGCATATGAGATCACAATTACATTGTAGGATCGGTTTTCGACTCCCGAATGATTGTGTATGACACGTTCGACGTGCAGAATCCATGAACGTGCATGGACGGAACACGAAAACGTACTCAATCTGTGATTCGATTAGAAATGTGAAAACGTACAAAGAACCTTGAATCACCTTGCTACTTTCTCTCTCTAGCTCCTAGCTCTCCAAATCTCCAAAATGGCAAAAGTTCTAAATCTAAACTAACTCTCTCTATTTATAGGCCAAGGCTTATAAGGAAGTTCACCTTATTTACAATAATGCCACCTTGCCTATTTCCTACATATTTTACAATATTAGAGCTTGACTTGTTCAGATTTCCGCTACGATCTGTATTGACGAAGGCGATAGACATAAATGCACTAACAGACTCCCCCTTGGATATTGCCACAGTCAATCTCGTAGCATCTTGTCTTTCTCACTCTCTCTAAGTCTTCTTGAAAGTTAGACGTCTTCAGCAAACACAGACTCCCTCTTTCTTGAACAGAATCCCCGTGGATCTGTCCTCATCTTCAGCTCCCCCTTTCATTAAACTCTTTCTTCAGGCTCCCCCTTTTGTCAAGCTTCCGTGCTTTTGGGATCGACACCTGGCTTTCCGGATACAAGCTCCCCCTTGCGTTGAGCTCATCTTCAGACTCCCCCTTAGACTCGGCTATCGAGATCGTAATCTGGAATAGCATCTGCAATTTCTCAAACATTTATAAGTAAAAACATTTTGAATATCCAGAATTGAAAACCTGGCTCTCTCAATATAAGCTAAAACACTTCAAATATACGACAGTGAAAGCGTTTTTGGTTTTCCAGGAATAAGGACCTGGCTCTCAAAAACTTTTAATCAAGATCCTGGCTCTAAAATATAATAATATGAATATATCTAGGAATACTTGATTCTCTCCCCCTATCAACAATCTTCATAGATTTGGCAGTATTAAATATCCAAAATCGAAATCTAGCTCTTTACAGCAGATTTTAACAATTTAAGCATCCAAATCCCTTACAGTTAATCATCCAAGTCCAACTTAATGACCTTGGAGATATCACAAACTGTTTTTGATTTTTGATTAAAAACTTCAAGTTTCAAATTAATGAACTTGTTTATTTTCAGAAACACGATCAGCATACTCAGATTTTGAAACTCAGCATTTCAGACATCGGTTGTCGAAAATAAAGCAGAAATCAAAATCTTTTTGTATTTTTCTGAAATGTAATGCAGTAAAGAAATATTTACAAACATATTTACAGACAATATTTTTGTTTGAGTTCGTGTAAGAGGATCATATCAGTTTATGACAAATCACTAGTGCCGTTGAGCTTTAAAACACTTTAAGTTCTAAACGATTCACTTAGATTGTCAGTATACTGATCCACTTAAATTTTCACACAAAGTTCAATTGATTCGAGATACGAGATTAGTGTTTTAAGTACTTAACTTATTCGCGAGTCCCACCTCAGAATATACTCCCTTATCAAAATTCCCTAGATTCAGTCTTACAGGTGAGTATACCAATCTGGTATCTATATCTGGGTTAGTGCGAGACCTTGAGAGCTCAGGTATGAACTTCCGTTCAGTCAAAGAGATGAAGGCTCTACTTTAGGTGTGTTCCCTTTAGGGAATCTTTTCTTCAATTGCAATTGATTCATATATTTCGATATTTACTCAATTTTTATGCAGAGGGTAAGCTTTAAAAGCGCATAAAGTATTATACGAGGTCTAGGCCATTGCTTCCCAATATCAGAAGACCAGGTATAATACCCCATATATCAAACAGTATAAAGACCTAGTATCTCAGAATCAGGCAATCTCTCAAACAAGATTTCGGGGGTTACCCATATATCCGAGAGATGTTCCCCACGAAATAAGTAATTATATGGTATTTAGGTTTATATCTCGAAAACAATCTACTAAGCATGTAAAAACCTGCTGGCATATCATCAGTGAGACCGTTTATCACATTTAACTTTCCATTTCTTTAGTGTACTGTGATTGTATACTGATGTACTATCATTTCCTCTTTTTACACAAAACTCATTTTGATTTTATCATGTTTTTGGCTTTTTCAAATTTTCTAATGTTTTTGGATTTTCTGACAACTTCACTCCCCCTAAAATTCAAAACATTTAAAGAAAATTTGACAACCTGATACTGATAGTTTTTTCTCGCCATCCATTTTCTGCTTCATATGCTTTGTTTTGTAGAAAATATAACATGTAAAGCAGTAATTACCCCGATGATTTACAACACATTGATATTTTACAGTTTGAAAACCGTTTTTCAATCTTGTGAAATTAATCATGTTTGTTCCGACGTGAGGGTTTCGGCATATTCAAGTAACATATTTTTGTAAATTTTTTAATTTTTTATAAAAATTTAAAAACAAACATATTTTTTATTTTTCAAATTTTTGACAAAATAAAAACATATTTTTGTTTCTTAAATTTTTCAATTTTTAGGGTTTTAGAAATATGGTTTATTTATGTACAGAAATGAACAAACTCCCTATTTAACAGATGCAGGGACCAGCAGCCTTCTCCTCTTGTGCCAGGCTGCTTCCTCCGTTGGTTTGACTTTCATCCTCTTTCTGAAGCACCTGCACATTCAAATTACTCAATTACTTTAACAAGTTAGCCAGGTCTGTTTGACCTTAGGCATTTCAACACAATATGTTTCATTCAACTTCGGAAAATTATCATCGTTTTGAACAAACAACTTTTCATCTTTTACTTCATCCTTTTTGATTGAATCAGTTTTCTGTTCAGAAACAGGTTGTATCTTAACTACTCAGCCTTGTCCTTTTGAAGCACTTCTTTTGTAAAAATGAGATTGATTTTGAACATTTTGATTTTGAACAACAACTTTTGGTTTCCAAAACTGGTTTGGTTTTGTTGCATCAACAGTTGTTTTCCAACTTTGTGTTGTTCTAAGTCTGGGTGTCACTGGTTTCCATGTTTGTTGTGAGTCAGCCTTTGACATTTTCGGCTTCCAAGTTTGCCTTAGATCAAACTTGGCTGACTTCTGATTCACAACATCAGACTTCTTTTTCTTCTAAACATCAACAGGTTTTAGATTTGGACACTTGCGAGCAAGATGTCCAGTTTGATCACATTTAAAAGATGTTCTCTTGGACACATCTTTGACCTGTTGTTGTTACTTTTTCTGAGCATAGAACTCTTCATTGGACTGACGCCTAAATTGGAGTTCTTTCTCTTCTTCGGAACTTGTTCCGTGAACAAAATTCATTTTCATCTGATAATTTGGTGTTTCATTTCTTTTCCAATTATGTTTCTTCTTATAACCCAAACCAACCTTCATGTTTTTCTTTTTGTAACCAGGTTTGTTATAAAAAGTTTTGTGACTCTTTCCAGCAAACTTTGGAATCTCAGACTTATCAATTTCAATCATCTTGAAAACTTTGTCAATCTTTTTTGAAATCACATTCTGAATCGGGACTTCAAGATCTGAGAATAATTTGTCTGATCCAATCATGGTATATACCAATCCTTTTGAATCATCATTCGCATTTTTCTCAGATTTTGAGTTTTTCATATAACCTTCATGAAAACTACCTTCATTTTCATCCTGTGATTCAGTTTTACCTGTATCACCGACTCTTCTTTCAAGACACTTTCAACGACCTTACCTACCACCTCTGAATCACTAGAATCATCAGATTTGGAATAGGTTACTTCAATGTTATCTGGCAATTGATCAACCATGTTGAAAGCTTTTTCCACCTTCTCGTCATCATAGAATGTGAACTTTTCCTCAAACGGTGGTGGAACCTGATGATATTCCGAGCCAATACCTTTCTTGTTTTGCTCAGAATCTTTACCATCCGGTTTTAGATTGAAAATGCGTTCAAGAACATATGATGAAGCGTGATAAATGTGTAACTTGTTGTTATGTTGTTCTAAATCACCTATTTTATGCTTTAGCTTAGCAACATCCTCAATATAAGAGTTTACAACTTGTTGCTTAACTGAATTATGTCGCTTAAGCATATCAGTTATTTCAGAACAATATTTCAATCTGGGTTGAACAAGTTTCATTTGACTCTTCACATCTTCATATGACTCTTTTGTAATGTGATAGGCCAATTTTATTGAATCATACTCTTTCTTCATTTCTTGAAAAGCATTTTCCTTTTGTAAACACTCTTCTGTCATTTTTGAAACCTTTTCTTTTAAACTTTCATTTTCTTTTTCTAAACTTTTACATTTTTTGTGTTAGTTTTTCATCATTTTCTTTCAAAACTTTTTCATTTTCTAACATTTCCTTACATTTTTCTTTGAAAACTTTTTCGATTTTAGTGAATTCAATGTCTCTTGTTCTGAATTCATCTTTTTCAGTACAAGCGCTGCACGTTTCCATGCATTTCTTGACTGTTCAGCAGTTTCATTTAAGACTTTAGTATCGATTTTTACCTCAGTGATTAGCACTTCGGCTTTCGCTTCCGTCTGTATCTGATCAGCTTCACTCTTCTGCTGTTCCTCACCAATACTAGCACCATCATCCACTTCAACCAATCTTTCCAGCTTCTCATCATCTTCTTTCTTCTGCTGATCCTCTTCATTCTGCTGTTTTCAGTAACAGCTTCTTCGATAACTGCTTCGTCTTTCTTTCTTTTCTCTTCCTCAGCTACCGTCTTCAAATCATCAACTAATTCTTCAACATTCTTTTTCATTCTTTCTTCATCCCTCTTTTTCAAACTCACGGTCATCACATCACGAATTATCTTGTCCAGCCTTTTCAGATAATGTTTATCTTTTGCAACATTTGAATAGTACTCGCCGGATAGAGGGATTACTGCAAGAACATCATCAAAAACCACTTCTTTTCGATGAACGACAGGATCACCATTTTTGTTGATATAGCAATCTCTTTTCTTGTCGTATCTCCCGTAGTACTTTGCTTCCTCATACTCTTCATGCATTTTCTCAATTCGACAACCTGCAAAGAATCTTTCTCTTTCAGTCTTTTCTTTCAGAATTTCTTCTCGACCTCTTTCCTTTATCTCGGCAACAAATGCACGATGTTTGTTTGATGATATAGTTCTGCCATGAGCTGTGAACCGATCATCAACAAGATCATCTTCTGGAAGGAAATTGCTCCAGTCAAACCCTTCATCATCTTGAATCACAACACAAGCTCTTGATTTCTCCTTTTCAGGATTATCTTCAATTTGTTTCAACCTTGGTGATTCCTCTCTGTTCTTATGATAGATCGCCTTTTGATAGTAATCTTCTTTGAATGGATTTTCTCTTTCTTCAACAGCAGAGTTTCTGCATTCTCTTTTGAAATGGCCCTTTTGCTTGCATTTGAAACAGGTCACTTTTGATTTGTCAAAGCCCAGTTTTGTTGATGGTCCACAGATTGATTGTCTGCCAGTAATATCCATGAACCGCTGAGCTCTTCCAATGCAGCTTGCTAAACACCATCTCAGATCAATGAGTTCCATCTCTTCTGGATCGATCTGGTCGTAATCTTCCTTTGTCAGTTTGGAATTTCCAATTTTCCCAGCTACCAGATCTTCGTATGATTCCAGAATTGATCCCAGAAGACTCATTTGCTGTTTAGCAGCGTTGATGTTCATTGTTTCTTCAGCTTTAAAGCGATGTTACAGAGAATCTCTTCAGGTTCTTCAGGGTTTGATGTTGTTGATGATAAATGATATCCTGGATCATAGCTTGATGAGCTTTTCTGTGAGTCTTTCGTCTTTTCAACACTAAATGCAGTCTTTATCGGTTCACTCACTGTCACCAAAGGTACACTACCCTTGTAGTAAAGACCGACATTCTGTTGATGTGAAGAACTGCTCATCTTGTTTTGGTTTTGCAGCTCAAGCTCATGACTTTCTATCTTTTCTATCAAAACATCAAGAGTAATTGTGTCAAACAATACATCGTTTTTCAAAATAAACACGAACGTTTGCCACTGATCAGCTCGTGGTAACGCTTCAATGATTTTATCAATGATTTCCTCACGTGTTTTGACAATTCTAAACCTTTCGAGTTTGATTTTAAGGTGACAAAATCTTTCTATCATTTGTCTCACCGATTCACCTTTTAAACCATCAAACAAATCAAATTCTTTTTTAAGTAAAGCAATTTTATTCTTTTTAATTTGTTTACCACCCTCAGCTTTAACCCTTAAAGCTCCCCAAACCGATTTTGAAGAACCATCATGAATTAACAAAGAGAAAATATCATCTCTGATAGATTGCTGAATCAGTGCAATCATTTTCTGTTCGTATGAAAATTTTCGTTTGTCTTCATCAGAAAGATCATTGAGATGAATCTCTTCATGCTTATCGTTTATCGGTCGGCTGTATCCAAACTCCAAACATAACCAACTCTCGTGAGCATATGCTTTTGTCCAGTTCAGAAACCTCTCTTTCCACCATGTGTAATATTCTATATTGTCAAGTTTAGGTGGTTTCGAATAAGTCCCATAGAAGTTATCATGTTTAATGTTATCAGTGATTGCTTTTGTTATGGTTTTTGGTGTAACGTTTGATCTTTCGGAAGATTCAGACGTGAATGCTTTGTAAAACGTGTTGTAGAACTCTTCAGCCATGACGCTCCTCGTTTTTCACTTTGAATCACCTGAAAATACACAAACACAAATGATCAGTTTTAAAAATGAACAAACTGTTGGATCGGATGAGTGTCCGATCGAACGGGGTTAAAGAAAGTCAAACGTATGACTTTGGATCAGATCACTTGAATCGGATGTCAATCCGGTCAAATCGCACTTCGATCAGATATGGTTAACACAAGTCAAAGGTTTAATGACAGCTGGGTGTCGGATGGCAATCCGTTCGGATTGCCATTCGACGATTGACAATTAAGACACACCAAACAATCAGCAATGAATCGGATAAGATTTTGGATCGGATGGTGATCCGATCACTTGTTCAGATTTCCGCTACGATCTGTATTGACGAAGGCGATAGACATAAATGCACTAACATACATACAGTTTACGGACGTAATTCTGTGAGTTCATGTCCCCTCTTCATTTTAAATGCTTTTCAACTTTACAACTATCGGGGAAAATACATGTTCAATAGTATGATAAGTCAAGGAATGAAACACCATAGATCATGTGCGAATAGGGTTATATAACTAAGCAGCATTAATCCAGTTTGGACCTAGATGGGTTAGATCTAATGTGTTTTGGCGAGCCCCACTCTTGGTCGTGGACCCATACAGAAGAGTGCGTTTGTGTCCCAGTCGAGGATAGTCAACACAAAATCATCTAGGTTTGGATTGCTTCCTTTTCGTCACACATATTAATGTCCTCGCAAAACATTAATGATCAACGATTTCATTGACGCTTTACATACTACATCATACATTTTACAAAGTAATCTTTTACAACTAAACTGCATGAACTGGCCAACTTTTGTTGATGTTTTTAACTTAACAAGTATTTCAAGGAATTAATGGACCATGTCTGGAATTTCAGACAAGAAAACAAGTATCAAGACTCCATGCCATCTTTTGAAGGGTTTGCCTGTTATGTACCGCCTCTTTGCGGCAATATAGTGGTCAAAGCCTTAGTAGTTTAAAACTTTCGTTTTGATGTATGAAACAATGACAACTTATTTTCAGTTAATGGTTTGTAACCGAAACACTTAACTCGTGTTGTGTACTTTTGAAACAATTATGGCAATGGCATTGGAGCATGTTTTTTTCATTTAGTATGTTCACTTATATTGATTATGCAATGAGAACCAATCGGATCATGCCTCGCGCTTCCGCTACGCGCGGGTGTGACACAAAACCACGAAATCAAACGACAAGAGCTTCGCCTCTCAAATGCTCAAAAATACAAATGAACAAGACCTAAACTCTATATATAGGCAATAGTGCCTTCGTACGAAGCCAATGAGACTCACTTTGTACGAAGTGACCTGTCGCTTCGTACGAAGCTATATAATGCTCCCTTCGTATGAAGATGCTTCAGCATACATGAACTTTATGATTTGCACATTTCAACACCAGTCTTGTCTCATCTGACTAAGCTACGATATGTGATTGATGAAAGTGATAGATATACTGGACATATTGCACTCACAACAAGCTTGGTCTTGACACCCGGTTTATTCCGCAACATCATCTGCAGGTACCGTAGCTCCTTGTTCCCCAATGCCTTTAATGGAATAGCCTGCAACTCCCGCACCCGGTGTTGTTTTCAAGCCTCGGGAACATTTAACTACTCCTTAGCAATAGGCCCAGTCACGTTCCTGAAATGCAACTTGCAAGTGACCGCGGCCTCTTTCATATAAAAAAATTTAGCCTTCCACTTGGTCAAGCCCTTGGGTGCGGTCATAATCTTGGGTTCCCTATTCCATTGGCTAAATGAAAAAACCCAAGCATTACGGTCATCTGGTAGAAACGCCGGAAATCTTCCACCAAGGGCTCAATATTCTAGGAACGGAAACAGTACTCGAAGTGATGAGCATGTACCATACCTAGTGGACTAAGCTGGGAAATATGAATGTTGTAATATTCCAGCAACTCCACCATAAACACCGTCAACGGCAGATGAAGGTTGCATATACCGAAGAAGTCGGCAAACATGGTAACATAACCGGTAGGAGCATCACCGGCAGTGTCACCCTCCTGGGGATAAATCGCCCCGAATTCTGCTGGCATCTGAACCTTCATCATCAATGTCTGGAATTCGACCTCCTTCCACTTTAAAACCGGCACAAACTTACCTGCCGGAACCACCTCAGCCTCCTCTGTCACACCCCTTTCTATGGCGGAAGCACGAGGTGTGATCATGAAAGGTTCTCATTGCATACGAAAGGTAAACATACTACATGCTCGTAAAAATAACTTCAAACACCAAAGATTTCATAATTTGAAAACATAAGTTTAGCGTTTACATCGCACGATAACATAAAACATTGTCTTAAAAGTTTACAACTTTATTTAAAAATAAACATAGGCGTCATCCACAAGCATGGGTAAGACCGCGTGCACATCCACTTCTAGTTACCTGAAATACATGTGAGTTTTGGAAAAACGTCAACATAATGTTGGTGTGAATTCATGCAGTTTTTGTGTTTCACGTTTTTATACTTTGTATGAAAACATAGTTTATGTCATGTAAAAATTAAGTTTTCATATATAAATCATGTATTCATGTGTACACCATGTACTCATGTATAATTCAAGTTTACTTGTGTACACCACGTACTCAAGTATAATTCAAGTTTTATTATGGTATGAATCTTATGTAAGTAAAGTATTCCTGTATGTATCAGGATTGTTAATGGGTTGCAAAGCCATTAACATGTGACACGACATAGGAAGTCACCAAACCTTAGGCATTTTTCTAGTTGGCATATTCTGAGACACAAAATCACTACTTGATACTCGTCCTCACCGAGAGTGTGGCTGCCCGACACCCGTTAGATCTAACCTTTTGTTCTGCGGTCTAGGTATATTGTTGATAAATGGTGCTTATGTACCCAATTCGTGACACGTTTTCTCGTATCATTCCTCATAATGCATCACACTAGGTTCTCGTCCTCACCAAGTGTGTTTCTTGTTATCATACCATTTGTAAACATTATAACAATTGTAACATGTATTTCACCCCCGAAGTTATAAAACTGAAAACAGTTAAAAGAAAAGGGGGAGCATGAACTCACAACTTTGCATTCCTTTGCGTCGTAAACTTCACCGGATTTGCTTAATTAACGTCGTGACCTATACGCGTTTTCTTAACGTTAGTCACTAGACTTGTATCGCACAAGCGCAGTCACTATCTTTTGTATATGTTCTCTTGTGTTAAGAATAATTCATATTTTTAACTAAGTGTCTTACTTATATTATTTTCTCAAAAAATAATTATAAGTTTCTTGTATTTTGCACTTTGCACCCGAATTATGTATTTTGCCTAAATCATCATTTCATGTTCATAACTTTTCCAAGTTATTTATTCTATCAAGCAATATATTTTCATAAATATATTCTCTTGTATTTGTCTAAGTATGTTGTATGTGTATTTTTGTGTTTTTACTTCTCATAAGTATTTAGTGTATTTTCAAGTCCTAATACACTAGCACGTATATTACATACTACATACACTTGGCACAAAATTTTGGTGATCAAATAATATATATATTTTCCTCAAAAATATACATACTTAATATAAATTTTAATCTTGAAGAAATCATCATTTCTCATCACCAAAAATTAGGGAAACCTTGGTAATATTTTTAGATACATTTTTAGGGAATAAGTTTCTCGCAAACTTATATTTTTCTAAGTGTCAAAATTTATAGAAATTTTGACAGAGTTTCCCCTAAAATGGAGGTTTCCCATGTTTTTCGAAACATGTGTTTATTTTCTTTTAAAATCAACAACAATATCAACAACACAATCTTTATTTACCAAACTTGTCAAAACAAGCATATACCACAAACTTATGAACTTGAAAGTTTGTAAAAATATGTAGTAAGTTACTAACATGTTTAGTAGGTCTTGTTATCTTTAAAAATAAGTTTAGTTTCTTAAAAACTTTATTTTTTAAAGGAAGTGCATTTTCACAGCTTCTAGTCTTATTTTCCAAAAATATTTCTTTGTGGGATTTTTTGCTACACAAGTGTTTATACACTTGTTTACTTACTAAAAATGATTTTTGTTCATACAAGATCTGGGTTTTTAACAATCTAGTATTTTCCACTTGGTTCTTCCGAAAAACCACTTGTAGATCTTTAGATCTACAAGCTTGTAACCTTATTTTCCAAGAAAATTTACATTTATTCAAGTTTCAAGTTCATGGGTGGATGGTTTCATCATCCTTCATATTTCTAGCATTTACATCTTGCTAGTTCATGTTCTTAAACATGAACTAGTATGTCTAGATGATGATCCATCCTACTTCTACTAACAAACATCATCAAATAATCATAGTTACACAAGATTCACATGATTTACCCATATATCTTCTCTTTATCCACCATTTATCACTTTATGTTCAAGACTTAGCTTATGTTCATTAGAGTTTTCATCATTTAATCATTCTATCATCTATTAACCACTAAATACAAGATCAAGATGATGTTTTAGAACACTTACTACTAGCACAAGGCTAGGGGAGTTCGAGTGAAGAAAACGAGTGGTTAATAGCAAACGAACAAGGTCCTTGACAATCCGTGAGCTCCACGCTTCGTGATTCAACTTGTAGCACCTTGTTGTACACTTGGAATGCTTGGATAAGGATCGAAGATGGTGAAGGTGGTATAGGGGGTGTTCGGCCGATGGTGGTTCAAGGGAGGGAGAGAGGAAGTTGTTTGATGTGTTTGTGATAAAGTGAAAGTGATGAACCTTTAAGCTTATTTATAAACCAATTTCAAGTTTACCCAACATATAATATGCTTCTAATCTACCAACAATCAACAATTAAATATTCAAAAGAATGAGGGGGTTGTCCCACTAGTCCAAATCCGGTTAGGGGGGGGGGGTTGGCTTAGTTGTGTTTCAAATACTAGTTACTAATCTAGTTAGGAGATACATGATATAGTTAGTGGTTTATGGTGTTTTATGAAATATATAGTGGGTTTGGGTGTTCGGGGACCCTAACTAGCTTAGAAACATAAAAACAATGCTTCTAGCATTATTTGGTGTTCCGGGTAGTGTCCGATTGTTTGGTTAGATATCGGTTCGTTAAAGTGCTAATTTGCACCTTTTAGTGTCTTTTAAGTATCCTTTTGTAATACTTTCGATTCCTGACACTTAGGGAAATATTCTGGATAATAAAACGTAATTTTTGCATAATATTTATGTTGTTAAAAAGACGATTTGAGCTGAATTTATTAAAATTCTGCACCTAAAGTGCGTTTCGGGTGCTTTTTAGTGCTTATTTTTGTTTCCGTAATGTCTATATATTAAACCCTTGTATGTATTCTTGGGTTTTAATATATTCTTGTCATTGGACCTACACCTAGGCCTCAGTTCTAATGTCTGACTGCTTTCTGCAGTTCTGTTGACACAGTGTGTCTTACCGGTGAGTTTACTAGTATTTCTGACGCAACGCGGTTCATTATTGCATAATGTAATTCTTGTAGTATAAAACGTGCATGAATTCACGGGTATTTTATGTATTCAGACAATGTTGACATTTAAGCACATAATTGCAGTTATTAAATAATAACTAATGTGTGCGGAAATTACCAGTTTTGTGCCAATTGTCACAGTCTCTCCCCGTTAAAAGAATTTCGTCTCGAAATTCAGACTGATCTATCTCTCGCAGGAGTTTTCTTGAATAGGTGGGGGTACTTTTCTTTGAACTGGTCTTCACGTTCCCATGTGTACTCGGGTCCGTGCTTAGAGTTCCAACGTACTTTGACAAGTTTCACACTGCTCCTCCTGGTCTTGTTGACTTTCCAGTCGGTAACCTCAACGGGCTGTTCTGTAAATCGAAGGGCTTCATCAATATGCACTTCATCCGCAGGGATGATCACGTTTTCTTGTGTTGGACTCTTCTTGAGGTTCGATACATGAAACGTATCATGTAATCCATTGAGTTCTTCCGGTAATTCCAATTTGTACGCCACAGTACCAATTCTTTCCAAGATTCTGAATGGTCCGATGTATCGGGGATTCAGCTTCCCACGTTTTCCAAATCTTACCACGCCCTTCCAAGGCGAGACTTTTAACAACACTTTGTCTCCCACCTTGAACTCTAATGGTTTTCGTCTTTGGTCGGCGTAGCTCTTTTGTCGATCTCGAGCCGCCTTGATGCGCTCTCGGATCTGCATAATCTTGTCGGTTGTCTCTTGTACAAGTTCAGGACCAACCATGCGTTTATCTCCAGCGTCTGCCCAACATAAGGGCGATCGGCACTTGCGGCCATATAGAGCTTCGAACGGTGCGGCTTTTATGCTCGTATGATAACTGTTATTATAGGAAAACTCAAATAACGGTAGATGAGTATCCCAGCTGCCGCCTAGGTCCATGACACATGCGCGAAGCATATCTTCTAGCGTTTGTATAGTCCGTTCACTCTGGCCGTCTGTTTGTGGATGGAACGCCGTGCTTAGATCTAGCTGAGATCCAAAGGCTTCCTGAAAGGATCACCAGATTCTTGAGACAAAGCGTCCATCTCTGTCTGAAATGATGGAGATTGTCACTCCATGACGTGCCACAATTTCCTTTAAGTATATCTCTGCCAGCTTTCCAGTGCTATCCTTCTCTCGGATTGGTAGGAAATGCGCAGACGTTGTCAATCGATCAACTATTACCCATATCATATCGTGCCCTCTAGGGGTCTTGGGTAATTTTGTTATGAAGTCCATCGAGATTTGTTCCCACTTCCACACGAGAATCTCTGGTTGTTGTAGTAGGCCGGACGGCTTCTGATATTCAGCCTTAACCTTAGCGCAGGTTAGGCATTTTCCAACATAAACAGCAATGTCACTTTTGAGTCTCGGCCACCAATAGTATTCTCTTAAGTCTTGATACATCTTGTCCAATCCTGGATGGATCGAGTATCTCGATTTATGCGCTTCATCAAGGATGACTTCTCGTAGGCCACCATAGAGCGGAACCCATATACGTTTCTTAAAGTATAAGGCTCCCTCTTCATTTGGCACCATATATTTCAATGCACCCCGGAGGTATTCAGCTTTACGGTTCTCTCCTTTAAGAGCTTCTTGTTGTGCATCACGAATGCGTGCAGTGAGGTTCGTTCGAATAGTCATTTCCAATGCTCGAACCCTTAGGGTCTTAACCCTTTCTTTTCGGCTTAATGCGTCTGCTACAACGTTTACCTTTCCAGGATGGTACTTGATCTCACAGTCGTAATCATTTAGCAGCTCAACCCATCGCCGCTGGCGCATATTCAATTCCTTCTTATCAAATATGTGTTGTAGGCTTTTGTGATCTGTGAAGATCGTACATTGAGTACCATATAAATAATGTCGCCAAATCTTCAAGGCGAATAACACCGCACCTAGTTCCAGGTCGTGCATGGTATAGTTTCTTTCAGGTACCTTCAATTGTCTTGAAGCGTAAGAGATGACCTTCTGGCGTTGCATGAGCACGCAACCCAAACCTTGTCGTGAAGCTTCGCAGTATACCACGAAGTCTTCTGTGCCTTCGGGTATTGATAGTATCGGTGCATCGCATAGCTTATTTTTTAGTAGCTGGAAGGCTTCTTCCTGCTTGTCACCCCAGTCGTATCTCTTGTCCTTCTGTGTAAGGGTAGTTAGCGGTTGAGCTAATTTTGAGAAATTCTCGATGAATCACCGGTAATAGCCTGCTAAGCCCAAAAATTGTCGGACTTTAGTTGGGGTTTTGGGGGCTTCCCAGTTCTTTATTGCTTAAATTTTGGATGGGTCTACGTGAATGCCCTTCTTGTTCACAACATGACCCAGAAATTGAACTTCGCGAATCCAGAATTCGCATTTTGGGAACTTTGCGTAAAGTTTCTCTCTCTTCAGTAGTTCCAGAATGGTTCTGAGATGTTGCCCGTGTTCTTCTTTCGTTCGCGAGTAAATCAAGATATCATCGATAAATACAATCACGAATTTATCGAGATATGGTTTGCATACGCGGTTCATCAGATCCATAAATACCGCTGGCGCGTTCGTCAGTCCGAATGGCATCACAAGAAACTCGTAGTGCCCATAACGCGTTCGGAATGCACTCTTTGGCACGCTTTCTTCCTGTATCCTTAACTGATGGTATCCAGATCGAAGATCGATCTTGGAATAGTAGCTCGATCCTTGCAAAATTGATCAAATAAGTCATCAATCCTCGGTAGTGGGTACCGATTCTTGATTGTGAGCTTGTTCAGTTCTCTGTAATCGATACACATCCGCAGTGTTCCATCCTTCTTTTTCACGAACAATACTGGAGCTCCCCAGGGTGAGAAGCTTGGCCTTATGAATCCTTTATCCAACAACTCTTGAAGTTGTGTAGATAATTCTTGCATTTCGGATGGTGCAAGTTGATAGGGAGCCTTGGCTACAGGAGCAGCTCCTGGAACCAAGTCTATACAGAATTCGACTTGTCGTTGCGGAGTAGTCCTGGTAGATCTTCGGGAAAAATCACAGGGAATTCCTTCACCACATGAATGTCTTCGAGTTTCGGCTCCACAGCCTTCTTGTCTACAACGTGAGCTAGGAAAGCAACACATCCTTTCCTTAAGCACTTCTGTGCCTTCATGCAACTAATGATTCGCAGAGGCGCGTCTCGTCTTTCTCCATGTATGATGAGAGTTTCATCATTCGCCAAAGGGATGCGAATGATTTTCTCATGGCAAATAACTTCAGCTTTGTTCTTGGACAACCAGTCCATTCCGACTACTACGTCGAAGCTACCCAATTGAATAGGTAAGAGGTCGATGCCAAATCTTCGTTCACCAAGTTCTAGTGTGCAGCCTCTAACAACTTCACCCGATTTAACAAGTTTACCATTGGCTAGTTCTATGGAATAAGGAATATCTAATCTACTAGATTCTATTCCAAGCATGCGTTTAAATTCCACAGACATGAAGCTATAATCGGCACCAGTGTCAAATCATATGGATGCAAAGTGATTGTTAACGAGAAACGTACCGATGACCACGTTAGGGTCCTCGTGTGCGTCCCTTGCTCCAATCACAAATGCTCGAGCCTGAGCGTTGTCTTTCTTTGGGCAGTCTTTCATGAAATGATCATTGCTTCCACAACTGAAGCATCCTTGGTTCTGCCCCTTCCCGTTACCATTCTTGTTACCAGCACCATTTCCATTCCGGTTCTTTCCCTTACTCCAACAGTCTTCCGTTTGATGACCCAATCTACCACATTTGTCGCACCTTGGAATGCGACAAGCTCCGTCATGATGATACTTACATTTTTGGCATTTAGGCATGGTGCCTTGGTATCCTTTGGCCGCAATATTTGCCTCTTTAGGGGGGGTTGGAGTCACGCTTCTTGTTGTATGAGCCCTAGTTGTTGCGTGTCGATTGATTCAGATTTGCATGTTTCCTCTTCTTGTCACCTGACGACTCAGCATGCGTCTCGGCCTTTTCAGTGGGGTTTAGTGATAACTTCTTCATACGAACACAATCTTCAGTGAGGCTGACAGCCAGAGTTACAGCCTCGGTGATTATTTGAGGTTTAGCCGAAGTTACCATGCCACGAAATTATGAAGCCAGTCCCCAAATGTAGCGTTCCACGCGCTTATACTCAGGAGTCACCATGTAGGGAAGCACTCTAGACAGATCATGGAACCTTCGAGTGTAACCAGTGATGTCAGCACCTTCCATGGTCAAGTGCCAGAACTCGGTTTCCAACCTTTGGAGTTCGGCACGAGAGTAGTACTTCTCTCTCATTTTCTCCTTCAGTTCATCCCAAGACATGCCATACGCGGCATCGTCACCCATAGTTTGGACTTGCACGTTCCACCAAGTCAGAGCTTCATCGACAAACAACCCAGTAGCAAAAGTAACTTGTTGATCTGCGGTACACTTGCTCATGCGGATGGTGGATTCAGTCTTCTCTGTCCAACGTATAAACGCCACTGCTCCTCCCGTTCCATCGTAGTTCAGTGGTTTGCAGTCGAGGAACTGCTTGAAGGTGCAGCCTGTAATTGACCCAACCAACTCACGTGTGAGCAATTGAAGAAATAATGAAACATAGACCGTTCATAAATTTCTCCATGGTTACCTTGAGCTGCTTTTCCTCCAGACGAATCTCCATGTCCATTACGTCTAGCATTGCTTGGTCCTCCACTGTCCGCGGTACGGGTCGCCTCGTACTGGGCGATAGCTGTCGAGATTCTTTCCTCCAGTAGGGCGTTCAGCTCTTCAGCAGTCCTTGGTAGAAGAGGAGGAGGGGGTTGATCATCATTGCGAGCATTCACAGCTTTCCTGGGCACCATGTTCTATCAGAACATAACACAGCAGGGTTAGATATTTGTTTGATATCATCTTACGAGACAGTAGTAGTATATATATTCAGGCATATACTACACAAGTGACATCAAACAATTATTACTCTAGCAGAGTATTTAATAGGCTGGTATTCACATTTGACCTTCTCTTGTACTGAGGGAATTTACATGTGACAAAACTCGTTGTGGTTTCTGTGCACTGAATCCCATAATTATGTATGCATCCATAATTACGTAACTCCTTGCACAGTCCGCACAGTTCATTTTATTTTCGTATCTCTTCCATCAGTTAGGCCATTGTTTTCAGGTAAAGTCATGTATACTAGTGGTATTCTACATCTAGTATATGTCTATACTAATTATCACACATAATTGCAAGTAATTTCTCAGCTAAAGACAAGTGCTACTCCTGTGCACCCTAATCCTCGTAGTGTCTTTTTCTTGACTCATGTAAACAGTTTCAGGTAGTGGATGTCGCGGGATGTTTTATGCAATGAAAACTCTTTGAAAAATTGTTTTCGTGAAAGGATCCTAGAGATTGTAGACTAGACTCGAGAAGGAATCCTGGTTCACTACAATCGCAGCTCTGATACCAATCTGTCACACCCCTTTCTACGGCGGAAGCACGAGGTGTGATCATGAAAGGTTCTCATTGCATACGAAAGGTAAACATACTACATGCTCGTAAAAATAACTTCAAACACCAAACATTTCATAATTTGAAAACATAAGTTTAGCGTTTACATCGCACGATAACATAAAACATTGTCTTAAAAGTTTACAACTTTATTTAAACATAAACATAGGCGACATCCACAAGCATGGGTAAGACCGCGCGCACATCCACTTCTAGTTACCTGAAATACATGTGAGTTTTGGAAAAACGTCAACATAATGTTGGTGTGAATTCATGCAGTTTTTGTGTTTCACGTTTTTATACTTTGTATGAAAACATAGTTTATGTCATGTAAAAATCAAGTTTACTTGTGTACACCACGTACTCAAGTATAATTCAAGTTTTATTATGGTATGAATCTTATGTAAGTAAAGAATTCCTGTATGTATCAGGATTGTTAATGGGTTGCAAAACCATTAACATGTGACACGATATAGGAAGTCACCAAACCTTAGGCATTTTTCTAGTTGGAATATTCCGAGACACAAAAGCACTACTCGATACTCGTCCTCACCGAGAGTGTGGCTGCCCGACACCCGTTAGATCTAACCTTTTGTTATGCGGTCTAGGTATATTGTTGATTAATGGTGCTTATGTACCCTATTCGTGACACGATTTCTCGTATCATTCCTCATAACGCATCACACTAGGTTCTCGTCCTCACCAAGTGTGTTTCTTGTTATCATACCATTTGTAAACATTGTAACAATTGTAACATGTATTTCACCCCCGAAGTTATAAAACTGAAAACAGTTAAAAGAAAAGGGGGAGCATGAACTCACAACTTTGCGTTCCTTTGCGTCGTAAACTTCACCGGATTTGCTTAATTAACAACGTGACCTATACCCGTTTTCTTAACGTTAGTCACTAGACTTGTATCGCACAAGCGCAGTCACTAACTTTTGTATATGTTCTCTTGTGTTAAAAATAATTCATATTTTTAACTAAGTGTCTTACTTATATTATTTTCTCAAAAATAAATATAAGTTTCTTGTATTTTGCACTTTGCACCCGAATTATGTATTTTGCCTAAATCATCATTTCATGTTCATAACTTTTCCAAGTTATTTATTCTATCAAGCAATATATTTTCATAAATATATTCTCTTGTATTTGTCTAAGTATGTTGTATGTGTATTTTTGTGTTTTTACTTCTCATAAGTATTTAGTGTATTTTCAAGTCCTAATACACTAGCACGTATATTACACATTACATACACTTAGCACAAAATTTTGGAGATCAAATAATATATATATTTTCCTCAAAAATATACATACTTAATATAAATTTTAATCTTGAAGAAATCATCATTTCTCATCACCAAAAATTAGGGAAAACTTGGTAATATTTTTAGATACATTTTTAGGGAATAAGTTTCTCGCAAACTTATATTTTTCTAAGTGTCAAAATTTATAGAAATTTTGACAGAGTTTCCCCTAAAATGGAGGTTTCCCATGTTTTTCGAAACATGTGTTTATTTTCTTTTAAAATCAACAACAATATCAACAACACAATCTTTATTTACCAAACTTGTCAAAACAAGCATATACCACAAACTTATGAACTTGAAAGTTTGTAAAAATATGTAGTAAGTTACTAACATGTTTAGTAGGTCTTGTTATCTTTAAAAATAAGTTTAGTTTCTTAAAAACTTTATTTTTTAAAGGAAGTGCATTTTCACAGCTTCTAGTCTTATTTTCCAAAAATATTTCTTTGTGGGATTTTTTGTTACACAAGTGTTTATACACTTGTTTACTTACTAAAAATGATTTTTGTTCATACAAGATCCGGGTTTTTAACAATCTAGTATTTTCCACTTGGTTCTTCCGAAAAACCACTTGTAGATCTTTAGATCTACAAGCTTGTAACCTTATTTTCCAAGAAAAATTACATTTATTCAAGTTTCAAGTTCATAGGTGGATGGTTTCATCATCCTTCATATTTCTAGCATTTACATCTTGCTAGTTCATGTTCTTAAACATGAACTAGTATGTCTAGATGATGATCCATCCTACTTCTACTAACAAACATCATCAAATAATCATAGTTACACAAGATTCACATGATTTACCCATATATCTTCTCTTTATCCACCATTTATCACTTTATGTTCAAGACTTAGCTTATGTTCATTAGAGTTTTCATCATTTAATCATTCTATCATCTATTAACCACCAAATACAAGATCAATGATGTTTTAGAACACTTACTACTAGCACAAGGCTAGGGGAGTTCGAGTGAAGAAAACGAGTGGTTAATAGCAAACGAACAAGGTCCTTGACAATCCGTGAGCTCCACGCTTCGTGATTCATCTTGTAGCACCTTGTTGTACACTTGGAATGCTTGGATAAGGATCGAAGATGGTGAAGGTGGTATAGGGGGTGTTCGACCGAAGGTGGTTCAAGGGAGGGAGAGAGGAAGTTGTTTGATGTGTTTGTGATAAAGTGAAAGTCATGAACCTTTAGGCTTATTTATAAACCGATTTCAAGTTTACCCAACATATAATATGCTTCTAATCTACCAACAATCAACAATTAAATATTCAAAAGAATGAGGGGGTTGTCCCACTAGTCCAAATCCGGTTGGGGGGGGGGGGGGGGTTGGCTTAGTTGTGTTTCAAATACTAGTTACTAATCTAGTTAGGAGATACATGATATAGTTAGTGGTTTATGGTGTTTTATGAAATATATAGTGGGTTAGGGTGTTCGGGGACCCTAACTAGCTTAGAAACATAAAAACAATGCTTCTAGCATTATTTTGGTGTTCCGGGTAGTGTCCGGTTGTTCGGTTAGATACCGGTTAGTTAAAGTGCTAATTTGCACCTTTTAGTGTCTTTTAAGTATCCTTTTGTAATACTTTCGATTCCCGACACTTAGGGAAATATTCTGGATAATAAAATGTAATTTTTGCATAATATTTATGTTGTTAAAAAGCTGATTTGAGCTGAATTTATTAAAATTCTGCACTTAAAGTGCGTTTCGGGTGCTTTTTAGTGCTTATTTTTGTTTCCGTAATGTCTATATATTAAACCCTTGTATGTATTCTTGGGTTTTAATATATTCTTGTCATTGGACCTACACCTAGGCCTCAGTTCTAATGTCTGACTGCTTTCTGCAGTTCTGTTGACACAGTGTGTCTTACCGGTGAGTTTACTAGTATTTCTGACGCAACGCGGTTCATTATTGCATAATGTAATTCTTGTAGTATAAAATGTGCATGAATTCACTGGTATTTTATGTATTCAGACAATGTTGACATTTAAGCACATAATTGCAGTTATTAAATAATAACTAAAGTGTACGGAATTACCGGTTTTGTGCCAGTTGTCACATCCTCCTCCACCGTCGGCGACGACGGTGGGGTAGGATTTGGAGGCGGTGGAGAAGATGGTTTAGAACCAGTAGCCATCAGGGTGATCAGAAAGGTGAATAAAAAGGAGAAGAAGGAAAGCACTTAAAAACTCTCGCCGGAAAACTCAAGAGATTTGGTCGAAGAAGACAGTGAAAAAGTTCCAATTCTCATAGGAATTTTTTTTGAATTTCAAGCAAGTGAGGGGAAACCTTTTGGAAACCCTAAAAGGTTTCCCCTTTTATACCCATCGCAATTAATGCGAGCAGGGTAACCGAACAGACGTGCGGTTTTGCGCCTATCGCAGACCGCCACGTGTCAGACGATGGTTCTTTGAAAGTTACCACGCGCGCGTAGCCGCCCACGCACCTGCCAATAGACAACCTTTGCACTCCTGCTACAGTGTAATTAATGCCTTGGGCAGTGTGACAGTTATCGTCACGTCAGCAGCCTGCCAGCTAAAACTCACCAACTTCCACCAACTCGCACGTGCGGTATACAACATCTACAGTAAACGGCAAAATGAAGAGAACTTCATACAACGCAGCATGTGGTTCAATTGGTATCACATACCGCAACCCATACCGCATGTCGTTTTGCACACTCCCTAAAAAAAGAGAAAGAGAATAACTCACTCAAGGGGGAAAACAAAGCTCATTCTAGCTTTAGTTCCACACATGGCATATGCGGGGAACTCACACACACGCGTCCCCGCGGGTGTGTCAGATACTCAGAACCAGCGATGCTCTTCGGACTGCGAAAACCGCATCTCAGCGACTAACGCTCTTGAACCTCCAAGAGCCACATCGGATGCGGAACTCTTTTAAAGCGAGTCTTCTGTTACAAAACCGCAGACACCCATGAGGTGCTGCGTTCGATCTGTAACCATGGGAACGATGGTTACGGAGAGAGAGCCCATCACTAAGTTCATTACACGGTCCACAAACAAAGCCACGCATTTGCGTCACAAAGATGGTGGACCACAACACCGCATCCTACCGCGCGATAGGATGAGGCGCGGACTGCTACTTCAAGGAAAACGGGTTCCAGTTCATGAAAAGGAAAGTAGCTATAGAAGGAATGCCTCGAAGGAGTTCACTCAGACTCCTGATAATCATTGTGAACTCCAAGAGCAGGAAGCTCAACAATGGTGGTAACAAGTCTGCTTATGACTTTGTTTACCTACCCATTGTCTGCATAGAATAAACAATGGTGGGCACAGGTCTGCTTCTGACCATGTTTATTTGCCCATAGTTTTCATCACAACTACTCACATTGTTCGACCAAACACGGCCGACAATGCAAGGCAACGAGGTAACGGTAAAGCATATGCGTTACCCAAAGGACGGAAGTCCGATGGATAAACATGGAACACCCCACAAAATAGGGATCGTCGTTTCATGTCCAGTTGATGAACATAAAGCGCCAACGCGGCGCTAAAGCCATTGCATCAGTAACTGCAAAGGTTACAACTGGAGTTGCGGGTAATGGCGAGTTCATACTCATCTTCCATCACCAACTCAAAGGTTGGTTCGACACACCAACAGGTGGCGATCAGGTTTGATGATATCAGGAAAAGGTAGACCACACTACCAGCCTGCAACCATACCGAAACAAACCGCAAGATATTTCAGCATTAGCCTGAACTTGCTCACCAGTTCCATACAGTCGTTACACGACTTCGCTCCAACTGCTCCACAGTCAACAATCAATCGGCCGATTGATTTGCTTGAAGCAAGAGCAAAGGCCCCAGCCTAGTATCTTCTCCAAACCGATTTCAAAGGACACCCTATCGACCAATAATCCAGTATTCCTCCCACCTGCAACTTGCATGAGGAAGCAACACTGGACAGGGGGACTTGAAGGGGTATGGTCCCAAATCTCGCACCAGGCTCGGCCATGAGAGACCATCACCTACCTTGTTACCCCTATCAGTAAGGGTCGGATTGCGTTCGTGCGGGCTACGCACGAAGCTAGTTTAGTGCTCCAATTGGCCAAGTGATGAGAAGACTTACCTTGTGTATAAAAACGGTTGTTTTTGTCACCACAACGGATGTCGTAACCATTGTGGTTACCACACATGGCATTGCGGCCCAAGACCGCAATCTGTAGTCCCACAAGTGGCACTGCCACTTTGACTTTAGTGGCAAGCAAGCAAGTGGCCTGTCTGGGCACTGACAGTAGTTAGCCACCCGGCCCACTTGCATCGACAGATGGCAGACAGACTGACAGCCGCAGCAGGACGTGGCACCACCTCAGGAAGCATCCAGCGCTTCCGAGGCCTGCGCTTCTGACACACCTGCAAAAGGCTATGCGATGTCGGTCTAGCTACTCAATTACCCTCCTCCGCTCTTCGGCTATAAATACCCATCCCGGACCAGGTTTAAGGTAACGCAAATCTGCTATCTCTTATTTACTACTCAAACACACACTTTGCTCTTAAGCAAATACTGATTCTCATGCCGGAGAGGGGTAACAAGGAGCACCCCCACCCCATCCTCCTTATTACGAGTCATGGTGTGTTTCTTTGTGCAGGAGACAGGTTAGAGGACGGTCGGCCATCGATCTCGGAAAGAAGGGATTAACCCTACTTGACGAGACCAGTGAATTGACCTCCTTGGTTAACCACTATTTCATCAACGTTGTTAAGTTTGTATTTATTATTTATTTGAAACTCGTGTGTTATGTTGGCATTTATTTCGTATGTTTGTTTTTAATATATATATATATATATACATATATATATATATTGCATTCATGATGTGTATGAACGGGCCTTGCCATTCATGAGTCTTCATGCCTAGCATGTATGTAAGTGGGCCTAGCCCATGAGTGTCTTTATGCCTCGCACAAGTAACAATGGGCCTAGCCCGTTTGAGTCTCCGTGTCTCGCACATGTGTAAGTTCGTTATGATTTGTATATATATATATATATATATAGGGTCATGATTTAGTGAAAACGGTGAAAAGTGTGAGAACGGAGAGAACGGTTATGGATCGTCAGATCAAAACAATCTATGGACTAGATGACGCGGTGGCGTTTTCATAAATAACATCACTTTTATTAATGTAGCGCTCTTCATTAACGGTAAAAACGTCTTTTGACTTCTTGACACAAAACGCCAAACTCATGAATAAAACGCCATTGAAAATCCCGCCTTAACCCACGTAGCACACATCATCCTAATCTAAACGCCATTAGATATAAAATGCCAAACTTTATTTTTAAACGATAAAGCTGAACAAATAGTAACTGAAACGACGGGACTTAATTACTAGCATTTATTATAATAAAATCCTGCCTAGAACAACCTCCAAAAACATCCTATATATACAACATCTCATACCTTCCATTAAACACACCAAACTCAAAACGCCATATTTAATATATACCATTCATCTTAGAAACGCCAAAAAACCCAAACATCAAAGATTCCTAAAACAAAACGTTTCTTTGAAATTCAGTTTGGTTGTCGGTATGGTTTCGCTCAATGTGATGGATAAAATCCTTAAGTGAGGATACTGTCCATCTCATTGAGTAAAATCTTATTGACTTTATCCTCAACTTCCATCCAATTTATAAACGCCAAAACATACAAAAACCAAAAAATTGCAAAAACGTCGTTTCTTGGAGATTCAGTTTTGTTCTCAATAAAGTGTAGCTGTATGGGGTGGACAGCATTGTTAGAACATCTTTCTTAACTGAGGATTAACAATGTTGTCCATCTCATACAGTAAAACACTATTGAGTTTAGCATGACCAAATTTAGAGGTTTAAGGTACTTTTATTTAGTGGCGTTCTTTTTCTCGGTAAAACGCTAAAAAGTTAAAAAATCAAACATCGTTCCTTGGATATTCAATATTGTTCTACGTGAAGTTTCACCGAATGGATTGTTAGCTGAGGGGTGTAACTCAATAACATTTTGCTGCATGGGATGAACAAATCTTCAAGAAAAAGAGGCTGATGTCAGACTTATGTCATTTTCTGTGCTTTGTTCTTGATGAATATTTGAATGGCATGAAGAGACGGATGACACTGATGAGTGAGTTGAAGATAAAGATGAAGATAAAGATAAACTTCAAACAAAAAACTAATGTCATTTGTGCTTCCAAACGGCGACAAAAAAGCTACTTCAAAAACAAAAAAAAAACAAAATGAATCATACGAAAGTCGAAACAACCAAGGAAGATGATTCAAAAAGAAGAAAGAGACTGGTGACAGTGAAGATTTGGAAGATCAATTGTTTATATTTTTTTATTTTTCTTTTTCAGTTGATTGTTATATAATAACAACGCCGTATATAATAAAAACGCCACACAGACAAATGCTTGTAAAGCGCCATCATGCCATAAAACGCCGCAAAACTCCCAAACTATAATAAAATTACTTTGGACAAGTATTATAAAACACACATGTAGGATCGTTTTGTGACCTGAATGAGTCTTTCAGAAGAGTTTGAATCCGAATCAAAGGCGGAATTCAGAGAAACGGACTTGTTTACAGCTTGATTCAATTATAATGTCTCTTTATATTGATATAATAGTCTTACAGCACCTGGAGACAATTCGGCAGCACTTCGGTACCGAATCAGAAAAGTTACAAATGACAAACCAACTACTCCTATATATAGATGACTGATTTCGCACGAAATAGCACAAGGGTGATTTCGTGCGAAATACCCACTGGTTATTTCGTGCGAAATAGCCACTGGTTATTTCGTGCGAAGTAACCTTTGGCTATTTCGTGCGAAATAGCTCTCCAACATACAAATCTCATTTTCTAGCCTAACGAGCACTGGTTTATCCTATCTTGACACACGACTCGATACAAGACGAAGTCGACAGACATAGTACACTAAACAGACTCCCCCTTGGATGTTGACGAAGTCTTCAGTGTCGAGTCTTTATCATTACATGTCTTCAGTCTTGATCGGTCTTCATGCTTTATCCAAATTATCTAACACTGTAAGCATCCTCAATCTTTTTCTTCTTCAATCAGCTACTATCTTGAATGCTACTACAGAATCTGGCCCTGGCTCTTGCATTATCAGCTTTTAGACATTTTCTTCAGGCTCCCCCTATCGTCAAGCTTCCGTGCTTTTAGGAATCGACACCTGGCTTTCTACTTACAAGCTCCCCCTTGCTTCGAGCACGTCTTCAGACTCCCCTTTAGACTTAGCTGTCGGGATCGTAATCTGGCTCTATTAAATTTTCTAAATCAAGATCCTGGCTTTAAGATATAATAATATGAATATATCCATAAATACTTGATTCACTTTCCCTATCAACAAACTTCAAAGATTTGGCAGTTTTAGCGAACAAAATCGGAAACCGGCTCTTTTACAGATTTTAACAATATGAACATCCAAATCCTTCACGGTTAATCATCCAAGTCCAATTTAATGACCTTGGAGAAATCACAAACTGTTTTTGATTTTTGATTTTAAAAACTTCAAGTTTCAACTTAATGAACTTGTTTTATCTTCAGAAACACAATCAGCATACTGAGATTTTGAAATTCAGCATTCAGACATCGGTTGTCGAAAATAAAGCGGAAATCAAAAATCTTTTTGTATTTTTCTGAAACATAAAGCAGTAAAGAAATATTTACAAACATATTTACAGACAATATTTTTGTTTGAGTTGGCGTTAGAGGATCATATCAGTTTATTACAAATCACTAGCACCGTTGAGCTTTAAACACTTTAAGTTCTAAACAATTCACATTGATTGACAATATTGTTGTCCACTTAAACTCAATCTAAAAACTTTAGAAATGCTTACTGATACGTTAAGGTATATTAATTTGCACTAAATTCTTATGGACCCCACGATCTCAGCATATACCCTCATCATGCAATACACTAACTCAAGTAATGCTTTTAAACTTTCATCAACTGTGATATGTGTAAAAACAACGCAGAATGTTTAAACATTAACAATCAGGTCGATCTTTCGATATGCAGAGAAAGTCCAATGTTTAAACAAAACACCAAAGAAATAAAAACAAGTTGAAATTGTTTAGGCTTTAACCACCAGTTCGATACTCCCGTATAAGCAGAGGTGATCCAAAGCTTAAACGAAACACCAAAGAAAATAAAGCAGAACGTTTACGCAATAACATCCAGTTCGATACTCACATATACGCAGAGGATGTCCAATGCTTAAAAAAATAAAGAAATAAAACAAGTTTAAATCTTTGCAAAATGAAATGCACAATCACAGTGACTTTTTCAGCAAGTTATGAAAGTTCACAAACTGACCGGTTTTTATGCTCTTTCAGCATTCAGCGATTACTGAGTAGGTACACAGTCACGAAGGATAAAACTAAGTACTATGCTTTCAACCGCGTTTCCCACTTGAACTAAGCTTTTTAATTTAAGTTTGTATTGTTATCGCAAATCTACTAGTCTAGCTGAGCCTATTGTCACATCTTTAGTGAGATTGTTTATTGCTTTTTAACTTTCCATTTCTTTAGCATACTGTGATTGTCTACTAATGTACTATCATTTCCTCTTTTTACACAAAAACTCATTTTTGAATTTTATCATGTTTTTGACTTTTTCAAATTTTCTAATGTTTTTGGATTTTCTGACAATATTACTCCCCCTAAAATTCAAAACCATTCTAAAGAAAATTTGATAACCGATGTAGATAGCTTTGTCTCGCCATCCATTGCCTGCATCTCATGCTCTGTTTTGTAGAAAATATAACACTTCTATTTATCGGATTGTCAAAGTTCGTACCCCCATGATTTACAACACATTGATTTTTTACAGTTTGAAAACCATTTTTCAATCTTGTGAAATTAATCATGTTTGTTCCACCGTGAGGGTTTCAGCATATTCAAGTAACATATATTTGAAATTTTTGAATTTTTTACAAAATTTAAAAACAAACATATTTTTTATTTTTCAAATTTTTGACAAAATAAAACATATTTTTGGTTTTTAAATTTTTCAGTTTTTAGGGTTTTTGAGATATTGTTTATTTATGTACAGAAAAACAAACAAACTCCCTGTTTAACCAAACCAGGGTTCAGCAGCCTCCTCTTCCCGTGCCAGGCTGCTCCTATTTCCATTTTCACAATCTTCAGTTTTCTTGAGCACCTGCACATTCAACTATTCAGTCACTTGAACAATGTAGCCCAGGTCTGTTTGACCTTAGGCATTTCAACACAATATCCATCATTTAACTTCGGAAAATCTTTGTCATTCTGAACAAAGACTTTTTCAAATTTGACTTCAACTTTTTCATCATTTACCGAAGTCACTTGTTTCTTAACACTCCATGTTTGACCTTTTGGAGTACCTCTTTTGTAAAAATGTGACTCTTTTTGAATATTTTGACTTTAAACAACATTTGGTTTCCAAAACTGTTGCGGTTTTGTCATATCAACTGATGTTTACCAACTTTGCGTTGTTCTGAATCTGGGTGTGTGAGAATTCCAGGTCTGTCTTGAATCGAACCTATTCGAGTTTGATTTCCAAGTTTGATTCGAAGCAAACTTGTTTGTGTTGTACCTCCAAGTTTGTTTTGAATCAAATCTGATTGACTTGTGTTTCTCATCCTTAGATTTCTGTTTTTCCACATTATCAGACTTCTTTTTCTCAACATCAACAGGTTTCAGATTTGGACACTTGCGAGCAAGATGACCAATTTGATCACATTTAAAACATGTTCTCTTTGAGATATCTTTGACCTGTGGTTGTTACTTTTTCTTTTGAGTATAGTACTCTTCATTAGACTGACGCCTAAATTGGAGTTCTTTCTCTTCTTCTAAACTTGTTCCGTGAACAAAATTCATCTTTGTCTGATAATTTGGCGATTCATTTTTATTTCGACTTTGTTTCTTCTTATAACCCAACCCAGCCTTCATGTTTTACTTCTTGAAACCAGGTTTATTATAAGATGTTTTCTAACATTTTCCAGCAAATTTTGAAATTTCAGACTTTTCAATCTCAACCATTTTGAAAACTTTGTCAATTTTGTTTGAAATCACATTCTGAATCGGGAATACAACATCTAAGAATAATTTGTCCAACCCAATCATGGTATATACCAATCCTATTGAATCTTCATTTAAATTTTTCTCAGATTTTGAGTTTTTCAGATATTCTTCATGAAAACTACCTTCATTTTCATCCTGTGATTCAGATTTACCTTTTTCAACCGACTCTTCTTTCAACACACTTTCAACGACCTTACCTACCACCTCTGAATCACTAGAATCATCAGATTTGGAATAGGTTACGTCAATGTTATCTGGCAATTGATCTACCATGTTGAAAGCTTTTTCGACCTTTTCATCACCATAAAATGCAAATTTTTCCGGTGGAGGAACTTGATGAAACTCTGAGCCAATGCCCTTTTTGTTTTGCTCAGAATCTTTACCATCCGGTTTTATGTTGAAAATTCTTTCAAGCACATATGATGACGCATGATAACTTTTTAATTTGTTGTTATCCTGTTCTAAATTAGCAATCTGACGCTTAAGTTTAGCAACATCCTCAATGTAAGAATTTACAACTTGTTGCTTTATTTCATACTGTCGCTTAAACATATCAGTTGTTTCAGAACAGTATCTCAATCTCGATTGAACAAGTTTCATTTGACTCTTCACATCTTCATATGATTTTTAGTAATGTGGTAAGCCAATTTTATTGAATCATATTCTTTTTTCATTTCTTGACACTCATTTTCCTTTTGAGAACATTCTTCTGTCATTTTCAAAACATTTTCTTTCAAACTTTCATTTTCTTTTTCTAAATTTTTACATTTTTCTGAAATCTTTTCATCATTTTCTTTTAAAACCTTTTCATTTTCAAGCATTTCTTTGTATTTATTTTTGAAAACTTTTTCTATCTTGGTAAATTCAATATCTCTTGTTATGAACTTTTCGTCTTTCTCAATACAAGCACTGCACATTTTCATGCATTTCTTGCACTGTTCAATGATTTTGATTTGAATTTCAGAATCAGAATTTACCTCAGTAATTGGCACATCGGTGTTTGCTTCCGTCTGCTTCTGATCAGCATCAATCTTCTTCTCATCACCAGCATCAACACCAACTTCCAAATTCTCATCCTTCGTTGTTTCTTCTTCTTTCTTCTTCATTTCTTCTTCAACAACCTGCTGTTCTTCAATAACAGCTTCTTTTACAGTTTCTTCATTCATCACAATTTTCTCTTCCTTTTCTTTCACTTCTTCAAATCATTCACCATTTCATCAACATTCTTCTTCATTCTCTCTTCATCCCTCTTCCTCGGACTTGAAGTCATAACATCTCTAAGGAGTTTTTCAAACCTTTTCACATATGTTTTATCTTTTCCAACATTTGTATAGTATTCGACGGACAGAGGAATTACTAAAAGAACATCATCAAAAATTATGTCCTTCTTGGGAACAACAGGTTCACCATTTCTGTTGACATAGCATTCTCGTTTCTTATCCCATCTTTTATTGTTTACTGCACTTTCATACTCTTCTTGCATTTCATTAATTCTGTTCCACGCAATGTTTCTTTCTCTGTATGTTTTCTCCATCAGAATCTCTTCTCTGGTTTTCTCTTTAATTTCAGCAACAAAAACATAATGTTTGCTTTTTGATGTTGTTCTGCCATGAGCTGTTTCAACACGATCTTCTTCTGGAAGAATTTGACTCTAATCATACCCTTCATCATCATGGATTACAACATATGCTCTTGACTTCTCTTTGGGATTATTTTCGATCATTTTTGGCTCTTCTTTGCTTCGATGATAAATTGCCTTTCGATAATAATCATTATTGAAAGGATGTTCATTTCCATCAACTTCAGAATTGTTGCATTCTCTCTTGAAATGACCTTTTTGCTTACATTTGAAGCAGGTCACTTTGGACTTATCAAATCCAAGTTTTGTTGATGGACCACCAATTGATTCTTTCCCAGTAATCTCCATGTATCTCTGAGCTCTGCGGATGCAACTTGCTAAACACCAGCGAATATCGATAAGTTCCATCTCTTCCGGATCAATCTGGTCATAGTCTTCTTTGCTCAATTTAGAATTTCCAATTTTGCCAGCTACTAGACCTTCATATGATTCCATAACAGATGCAAGGAAACTCATTTGTTGCTTGGCTGCATTGATGCTCATCGTCGGAGAATTTTTCAATTTGAGAGCAATGTTGCAGAGAACTTCTTCAGATTCTTCAACACTTGTTTTTGATGAAGATGAATGATATCCCGGATTGTAGCTTGATGAGCTTGTCTGAGGTTCTTTTGTCTTCACACCACTAAATGTTGTCTTTGGTGATTCACTAACTTTCACCGAAGGTATTACACCTTTGTAATAAAGACCGACATTCTGTTGATGCGAAGAACTGCTCATCTTGTTTTGCTTCTGCAATTCAAGCTCATGACTTTCTATCTTTTCTATCAATACATCAAGAGAAATTGTATCATATAAAGCATCATTTTTCAGTATGAATACAAACGTTTGCCACTGATCAGCTCGTGGTAACGCTTCTATGATCTTATCAATTATTTCTTCTTGAGTTTTCACAATTCCAAAACGATCAAGTTCAATTTTTAAATGACCAAATCTCTCTATCATTTGTCTAACTGATTCACCTTTCAAGCTATCAAATAAATCAAATTCTTTCTTTAATAATGCAATTTTATTTTTCTTGATTTATTTACCCCCCTCAGCTTTCACCCGTAAAGCTTCCCAAACAGATTTTGATGACCCATCATGTTGAAGTAAAACAAACAGGTCATTTCTAATTGATGATTGAATTAAAGCAATCATTCTCTGTTCAGCTGAGAATTCCCTTTTGTCTTCTAGTGATAAGCTTTTGAGCGGGGTTTCTTCTCCTTTATCATCCACCGGTCTACTATAACCAAACTCCAAACAGAACCAACTTTCATGCGCATATGCTTTTGCCCAGTTAATGAAACGTTCTTTCCACCAAGTATAATCTTCAACGCTTTCGAGTGTTGGTGGTTTTGAATTTGTTCCGTAGAAATTATCATGTTTAATATTTTCATTGATCGCTTTTGTAATGTTTTTTGGTGTGACAGTTGAGGTTTCAGAAGACTCGGTTGTAAACGCATTGTAAAACGTGTTGTAAAACTCTTCAGCCATGATGTGATCCTGGAGACAAACAAACAAATACAATTAGTTCAAACAATATCAAACAACTTGAAACAGACTGACACTCGGTTGGCGTGAAATGATCTTGACACAAAGTGACACTTTGGAGTGAAATAACTTTGATGCGGAATAACCCTTTCAAACGAAAATACTCTTTCAATCGAAATCAGTTTGGTGCGAAATACACTTTCAAACGAAATGACGATTTTGTGCGAAATGCTTCAAACATAATAGCAACTTCAAGCGAAATAATCCAATAATGTTGATTTCGTGCGAAATTTATGTACTTTTCAAACGAAATGGTCTTTCGTGCGAAATAGGAGTTGATTTCGTGCGAAACAAAGATCCTGATGTTGATTTCGTACGAAATACCGTTTATCAAATTGATTTCGTGCGAAATACCCCTAACTATTTCATGCGAAATAATGATGATATCATCCTGTCGGCCACATTTTTATCCAATTGATCTAGTTTTAAGTTGTATTTCAGTCCAATTCTTTCAAGGATTAGTTAAAACTGTGTTTCGCATGTAATGTATGAAAATCAGTCCATTTTGTCCATAAACTTTTGTTAATTTTGAAAAAAGAAGATGTAGAAGTCAGAAATCTGATGAAATCAAGCTGAATTCTGTAAAAACTCTTCCTCCTGAGCTCTGATACCACTTGTAGGATCATTTTGCGACCTGCATGAGTCTTTCAGAAGAGTTTGAATCCGAATCAAAGGCGGAATTCAGAGAAACGGACTTGTTTACAGCTTGATTCAATTATAATGTCTCTTTATATTGATATAATAGTCTTACAGCACCTGGAGACAATTCGGCAGCACTTCGGTACCGAATCAGAAAAGTTACAAATGACAAACCAACTACTCCTATATATAGATGACTGATTTCGCACGAAATAGCACAAGGGTGATTTCGTGCGAAATACCCACTGGTTATTTCGTGTGAAATAGCCTTTGGCTATTTGGTGCGAAATAGCTCTCCACCATACAAATCTCATTTTCTTGCCTAACGAGCACTGGTTTATCCTATCTTGACACACGACTCGATACAAGACGAAGTCGACAGACATAGTACACTAACAACTCAAAAAAAAAAGTATAAAAAACAAGGTACAAGAGAATAGAACAAAGTGCCATCTTTATATAAAACCTCATTAAAAATACAAAACGCCAAAATCTCGAAAAGGTAACTAGAAACAGTAACTACAAAACAGTAAACTGAAGCGACGAAAACTTTATTATTAACAACATTTATTATATTAAAATCTAAAACGCCAAACTTGAAGGATGGGACGTGTTACAGACTTCATAGATAAAGCTTATCAAAAACAGTAATTACAAACAGTAACGAAAACGATGAATACTTTATTATAATAATATCCCGCCTAAACTACGCGCCAAAGACATCCTATAAAATGATACCTCTCAGCAACTTCCATTTGATCACACCAAAATAACAAACGCCAATGTTCCTAAATACCACTCATTGTAAAACGCCAAAAATTTAAAAAAATCAAAGATGGCTAACATGCTTTCTTGGATATTCAGTATTGTTATGCGTGAAGTTTCACTGAATGGATTGTTAGGTGAGGGGAGTATCTCAGTAACATTTTGCTTCATGAGATGGACCAATCTTCAAGAAAAAGATATTGATGACAGTCATATGTCATTTTGTGTTCTTTGTTCTTGAAGAAGGCTTGGATGAGGAGAAGAGATCAATGACACTGAAGAGTGGGATGATTATAATGATGAAGATAAAGTTGAAGGGCAAAGCGAAAAACCCAACCACACGGCATCGAACAAACAAAATAATCAGACCAGTGGGTTTGTTAAGTTTTACATAAAAACGCCATATATTTGGTGACAGTTCTTGTAGTATTAAAGAAGAGAGACTGATGACAGTGAAGATTGTGAAGAGAGATCCGATTAGGATTTTTAATTTATTTTTCTCGCTTCTATTTTTTCCCCTGTGGTAGTAATATAACTTTCCGCTTGTAAAAATGCCAAGATACCACAAACGCCAAAAATATATAAACAATAATAGAACAATGGGCCATCTTGTCTAAAACGCCATTGAATCTAAGAACAAACAATGGGCCATCATCCTAAAAAGTCCTGGCCATACTTAGTATGAATGAAGCCATTCAGAGAGATATTCTAGCCCATGGGGTTCCAATGGCCGATGATTTGGGAACACCATAAACGCCAAAATATTAATACAATGAAACCATTAAAATGCCAGGTAATTATTGAATTTGGTTAACGCAAAAAAATCTTAAACTCCAAAAATGAAGCAGTATTGTGACACCGAATTGGAAAAGCGGAAGATAAAATGACAAAAAGCCCCTACGCCCAAATTATATCGCGCGCCACGTGTTGGGCCAGGATGCGTTCTCACCGTTCTCACACTTTAGGGCGTTTTATCCTGATCCCCATATATATATATATATATATATATATATATAGGGTCAGGATTTGGAGAAAACGGTGAAAAGTTTGAGAACGGTGAGAACGATTATGGATCGTCCGATCAAAACAATCCATGGACTAGATTGCGTGGTGGCGTTTTCGTAAATAACATCAATATTATTAGGTGGGACGCGCTTCATTAAGGGTAAAAGGGTCTTTTACCCCTCATATTCAAAACGCCATCAAATGATAAAACGCCATAAAAAAACAAAACGCCATTAAAAACAAAACACCAAAAATTAAAAATAAAACTTGTTGATTATTACAGGAAGATGAAACAAAACAAATAACTGAATTTCAGTTATTAACATTTATTAGAAGAAATTCCCTCCTAAATTACGCGCCAAAACATCATTATATAAACAAACGTAAACCATAGCTTCCATAATAACTTCAATCTATCCATTTTCTGCAAAAAAAAAAATCGTTAACCAAAAACGCCAACTTAAGCAAAACTCCAAAAATGGCAACAATCGTTTCATGGAGATACACTCTGGGAATCAGGCAATACGTCCTTCATTTTGACAACAGAAGGAGGGTGTATGTTAAGACGGTCAGGGCAATTCTAAAGATGGAAGAACAGATACAGAGGCAAATCTTATCCATTGGCATCGCTCTAGACAACGAATGCCATGAAACGCATATGCTTATGAAACCATTAACCAGAAAATTTGGACCAATCAAAGGAGATGTGAAGACAGACCCTGTCATGACATCATGGCATTTTGATGATGAAACAGATATGGTGACGGCTACATACGACAGCGGAGAGCAGGAAGTCTATTGGCTAGAGACCATCATGACAAAGCAGCGACTGGGTTTCATGGAAGAATTGCATAACGCCACTTGTACCAACACAGAAATAGACTCAAAATTGGAGTTAATGCAAGACATGTTCAGGTGGAGGCTTCAGAATCTTCAGGAACAAGAAGCTGATGAAGGTGAATGTGATGACATGGATGAAAATTAAGATGAAGACTCCGAGGAGGAAGAAGATGACACAAGTGATGGATACTATTAAGATAAAGTACCTTCTGACGAAGGATTTTAATTTTTTTCCTCTTTTTTTTCTTCTATGTAATCTTTTTTTTAAGATAATTAAATGATATATTACTATCTTTATTAGCAAAACGTGAAAATAATACTAAAAATGGTTAACCCTAACAAAACGCCATAAATAACAAAACATATTTTTCCTCCTTACTATTTTATTTACTCCGTTATTGTATTTTGTCATGTTGGTCTGCATAAGGCCATTTAAAAAAAACGCCAAACTTAGAAGATGGGACGTCTATAACCTATAAAACTGATAAAAGCTGATCAACACAGTAAATACAAAATACAATAACTGAAAAGACAGTTACTTTATTACTATCATTTATTACAATAAAAGTCCCGCCTAAACTACGCGCCAAAAAACTCCTATAAGAGAGGGGTCTATACACAATGAAATTAATCACACCCAGAAAAACATAAAAACTCCATATCCTCTAGAAACCACTCCCTTTAAAACGCCACAGATGTCAAAGCTTTCACTGAAATGGATCCTTTTTCTGAGGGGGTTAACTCAATAATATTTTGCTGGATGAGATGGACAAATATTCAAGAAAAAGAGACTGATGACAGTGATATGCCATCATGTGAGCTTTCTTCTTGATGATTACATGTGTAACACCTGTGCCTCCACGGCCATCAAACAAATACCAAACCAATGAAATATTATATTTCATACTTGGGATTTGTAAAAATATGTGTATCATTTGCACATATCAATTCTTGTTCAATTTCAAACTCTAAATCGCTTTCTGGAAGGTTATACGCGCACTGATGCGTAAATATAACCAGTTTAATGCAACAAACACTCCGGAGTAGTGACATAGGATTAACATACCTTAAATAACCTTTACATAACTTATAAATAAGTTTTGGAAGGTTTGGTATGCCGAAATCAAGTTTAATCGCTTACAGGGACTAAAGTTGACAAACTGCGAAAGTATGCCAATTTGAACTGTAACAGACCTTCCGGAACATGACCATAAGTTAAACATACCATAAATATCCTTTACATAGCTTAGAAATAGGCTTTGAGGGGTTCGGTGTGCTAAAATAAACTTTTGGGTCATTCAGGGACTAAAAGTGTCAAAAAGTGCACAAGTTTGCATTTTCGCGCATAACTTACGTTCTGAATACATCCGGACATCCAAAAAAATTATGTTAGCACTAAAATATTTTATTTTAGTGTTCGCCATAAGAAAAATCCATTCGTCACGTCATTTGGAACGTTTTTCGCATTCGGGACCAGATTCGATGTATTAGCCGTTGTTTAATTCACAACCACACATTCTAACTTGCTTAGTCAGCGGATAAGGATGGAATTTAAACACCTAAACACCATGACATTTCAACACATGTATGGATGGAATTTAAACACCTAAACACCATGACATTTCAACACATGTATGGATGGAATTTAAACACCTAAACACCATGACATTTCAACACATGTATGGATGGAATTTAAACACCTAAACACCATGACATTTCAACACATGTATGGATGGAATTTAAACACCTAAACACCATGACATTTCAACACATGTACGGATGGGATTAAGGCACGTTTTCCATGAAACGATCTTAACGGTTCGGGTATTCCTATAAATACCCCATACCCCCCATTGCTAAAATCACTAGAATTCTGATTTGAGAACCTCTAAGTTGAAACCATTGTTTCATACCTGAGATTCTTGAATCGGGATTAGCATTCGGGGACCCTTCGTAAGTATTCTTTCGTTCTTTTCCTTATTTTACTGCTTTTCGAGTCAGAAAGTCAAACTTTGTTTGACTTTCAGCGTTGACCAGTAATGGTCAATGCGAAGTTCGTTTGAACTTCGCAACGTGAGTGTAATCACGTTGGTTATAGTCCCTTGGGACTATGCCTACTGATTACCACGTTGTCTAGGGTCGTAGGGTAAGCGATCTGATAAATCGCTTATACCTTCGAACCCGACCCAGTTTGGTCGATCATTAGGATCCGACCAAATACATTAGGTGACCCTAGTATAGGGCATAACCTTCCGAGGTTATACCCTATGATCACATCGTTTAAGTAGTTGTATGATAAGTAGTTTATATGCCTTAGGTAAATTACCAGAATACCCTTTTCATGTATAATTGGTAATTAAGCATATGTAACCTAAACTTTTGTCACATAACTAATTATGTAACATGTTTAGGCATATAACACTTGTCATAGGGCTAGTTAGACGGTCCGAACGCGTTTCACGCGCACGACGCGTTAAAGTAGCATAAGTTACCTTAATGGGTCGCAATGGGTCGATAATACTTAGGTTAAGTTTCATTTAGTATGTAGGCTTTGTTAAACCATATCATATGAGTTCCTACACTCATTTGGTTTACAAACCCTCCTGCTACCCAGTCTTCCGATTTAGGTCCGGGTTAATTATGTAGTTACCTATGTTAGGTACCGTTTGATTTCCGGGACTCCTCTAGCTTACTTGGTAGTTGTTCAAGACTCCTAAGCACTCCCAGGCGAGTACATTATTCCCCTCTTTTACTGTTTTCAACTGTTTTGGGGTGACTCATATGTGCTAAATGTTTTATCAATGGTTTCGAGAACAATTACAATGTAGTTTCAAGAACAATAACAATTATTTCAAGAACGCTAACAATGATTTCAAGAACGAATACAATGATTTCAAAAACTAATAACAAATTTCAAAAAGTGAGCAAACTTGTTGGTTGTAGTTACATGACCGATGACATTCATTAGCAATGATCAAGCCGACCAGTATTAGGTTATGGTACCATAGGATCTGACAAATCCCGTTATTTACTGCACCCATTGTTATGTGTGGGGGTTGTGGGTAGCGACTGAATCTGTAATTATTAACTTATCCTTTGGTAAGGGTTTGTTAAGAACGAGAGCGAGAGCGAGATGGAGCGAGTTGGACCGAGGAACGCGTCAAGAAGGTTTGAATGTTATTAGAGAATCGACCATTAAGTAGTTTCACAATTAAAACAAGAACGCTTTGAATGATTAAAATAACAAGAACGATTGGAACGATTTCACAAAGAGGGTTAACGATTGGGTAAACATTGGGACATGATTTACATTTGATCATGCATTTACACGAAACATAGTATTGGTTTAAACCAAGTTTTACTTCAATACTTTGTTTTGTGCGTTTCACCTATGGTTTAGTTGATGCATTTCACTAGCCATACATATCATTTTGGTTATACATATTACATGATTTACATTGGGCATGAACATTACTTGGGTGGTTTGGTTTGATTAAGTGATTAAGTAACAATGCGTGTGGAATATGATACAAGCATGGTGGATACGCCGCTGGTACTTCCTATATATAAGTGTTTGTATGGTATTACATATCGTAGCGTTATTTGAATCATTTCAGTTCGAGACATAGAACATTTTATACAAGTAACATACTTTTCACAAGACATTTATTTACAAACAACTTATATTATACAAACTCATTTTACATGGTTATTCATTTAATCATGCATTATTCTCTTATTATACATATCACGTGAACTTATTATTTCTCAAATGATTTACAAAGACAAAGCAAATTACAAGGTTCATGACTAAACATTTTCTTAAACAGAAGTCATGAATCTTATTTTCACAAAACCTATGTACTCGCCAGCATTTCTTTGCTGACCTCGTTTTCACATATGTTTCAGGTATTGTTGAATGATATCGTTTGATAAGATGCATGCTCATATAGGACTGGATGAGGCCTTAGTGACTAAATAACAATGATAGACTATGTTTAATGTGTGTATTTAGATTTCCAGACGATGTAATTATTCAATGTTTAATAAAACAAAACACTTTTTGGTATCCATGGTTATGAAACATTAATTCTGTTGCAACACGCCTCGATGTTTCCGCCACGTTTTGTATGTTCTACGTGGTCGGGGTGTGACAGAAAAGATGGTATCAGAGCCAATGGTTATAGGGAATTAGGTTATTAGTAATTAGTAATGTTTTGACCTAGTCTATAACCTTCTTAGGACCCTAACGCGAGTTTACTTGCGTTTAGTCATAAAACAATACTGTCACCTATCCTTAGGTGACAACCACAACAAGAACATAAATTTCAAAACCGCTTTGAAAACTAATCATATGTTCTAGGATGATTGATTACTAGGTTTTGAACCCTCTATTGTAAGGTTTTGAACTCTCTATTATATGGTTTTGAACCCCTTTGAGTTTTCAAAACTTCGTCAAGGTTTTGGGTTTTAAATGATGTGAACACGTGCAAACTGGAAGGGTGAATGCCTGTATTCTGGGTTTTCTGTCTAGGCAAGCACTTCGTATACATCTCATCAGACGCGAGACCAGTTGTGCTTACCTGGGAATTCTTGGGATGAGTGTTCACTTATAGGCGAGCATGTCTTCGCGATACATTATTTTTGACCCATTTACTTTGATTAGTCACCGTCTCATTTGTTTGCCTTAGGTAACAAACAAATGATCGCAATTTTTCATGCGTTATCATTCTGTTTTGAATGTCCAATAATCTTTCACCTGTTTCTCCCTATGCCTTTCTTTTTCTTCAAGAATGTCTCTTCATCACGATGACGCCCAGATATCTGAGCGAGCAGCCAAATTCGCTCAGCAAATAGGCGAAGTAGTCCTAAAGACTGTTGAATTAGCTACTGCCAAGTATCATCTCCAGGATGAAGCCACTCAAGAGTCACCAAGACAGGCAGGACCTAGTCAGGCGACAACACCGTCAGCCAAGAAACCAATCGAGGAATCAAAGACCATGGATGAACGATCCCCTAAGAAGTCAAAGAAGCGGAAGGCTTCTCAGAACTTCGCCATGATCGCTCATGATTCCCTCGAAATTTTTTAGTACTCGTTTCACTCTAAGAAACAAAGTACAGAAAATTAAGTGACATTATGAGTAATCGTGCTTTTTGCACATTTGTACCTTTAAATCCTTGGTTAGATAACTAAGGGTATTTTCAAATCTCATACCCATTACGTTTTGATTTTTCAACATACACAGTACCAGTATTTCAAAACAATCTTCATGATCTCAAAACATTTCATATAGTTTGAAAACAATTTTTCTAGATGCATTGTCTATGTTATTTCAAAAACATTGACCATGTTATCAAAACCAACCTTCCTAATTTCAAAATATTTCATATAGTCTGAAGACAATATTAACACAATACATTTTATTATCAAGTGCATGATTTCGAAAAGCATCATTCATGTCTTTCAAAAACCTTATACATAATTTCAAAATTCATCTCACATGATTTTAAAACATTTTTTTATAAATATATCTATCTAATACACCTACTTTATGATTTCAAAAGTATTATATATAAGGTTTCAAAAACGTTAAACACATTTTTTTTTCTTAAAAGAACCCCATGCATAGTTTTCAAAAATACTTTCCTCATACATTGACTTAACCTTCAAAATTCTGCTTCATATGTCGCCTTGACATATCAAGCATCTCAACTTCATAAGCATTTTACATCATGTTTTGACCTAAGCACATCCAGTGCAAGGTTTCAAAACATCTCCAACTTCAAAAATTCATATGGGATCTTTTTATCTTCACAATTAGATCCTTGTGGATGATTATCATTCAAATCAGAGTCCTTAATTGGATTCCTTATGTACCTTAATTCGAACATTTCGGTTCCTAATAATCGAAATCGAATTTTCTTTTTGAATCTTTCTATCTTTATAGTTGGATTCTTGATAACGTTTAAGGTACCAAATGAAATCCGCGGAATGGATTCCTAGTGTGCTTTAAATGTATGTACGCAATTTACAAGACAAATTAACGAACAATTTTGTGGTTATGTGATATGTGTTTATGTGTTCTCCTCTATGATTTTGTGTGATCCGATTTTCAAATCCTCATAGAATCTTTCATGTTTTCATATGAGGGATTCATAGTAGGATATTCAAAAGGTACTACCTTAAATCCTTATGGGCTTCTACCTGGTAGTTAAGACCCTTGGGTTGTATAGTACCATTCCATGATTCGATGAGAGACCCTTGAGTGGTCTAGTTAAAGATTGATTCAAGATCTGGTTAAGAATGGCATGTGATGATACAGCTGAAAGGACCCTATGGTGGTCCAGTCACACTCATCACAGGTTTGTTCATTTGGTTTTACCCTACACATTATAAAATAGACTGTGTGAACTGTGCAAGGAATTGTCTAATTATGGACGCGTACATAATTAAGAAATTTAGTGCATAGAAACCCAGTAATATTTATTATGTGTAAGAACCGATAGCGACAACAATAACAAAATGACAACGATGTAATGGAGGTACGGTGGACGCACCAATGACGCTTCATATACTTGTATATAAGTGTCCCTCTTACATTGCAAGCATAATGTTATTAAGGTTACTAGAAGTTCAGAACCCTAACCAATATTGTTTGATCTTTTCAACTTCATATTTTAAGCTCTCACAAGTTTCCTCTAAATAAATTTCGGGACGAAATTTCCTAAAGTAGGGGAGACTGTAACACCTGTGCCTCCACGGCCATCAAACAAATACCAAACCAATGAAATATTATATTTCATACTTGGGATTTGTAAAAATATGTGTATCATTTGCACATATCAATTCTTGTTCAATTTCAAACTCTAAATCGCTTTCTGGAAGGTTATACGCGCACTGGTGCGTAAATATAACCAGTTTAATGCAACAAACACTCCGGAGTAGTGACATAGGATTAACATACCTTAAATAACCTTTACATAACTTATAAATAAGTTTTGGAAGGTTTGGTATGCCGAAATCAAGTTTAATCGCTTACAGGGACTAAAGTTGACAAACTGCGAAAGTATGCCAATTTGAACTGTAACAGACCTTCCGGAACATGACCATAAGTTAAACATACCATAAATATCCTTTACATAGCTTAGAAATAGGCTTTGAGGGGTTCGGTGTGCTAAAATAAACTTTTGGGTCATTCAGGGACTAAAAGTGTCAAAAAGTGCACAAGTTTGCATTTTCGCGCATAACTTACGTTCTGAATACATCCGGACATCCAAAAAAATTATGTTAGCACTAAAATATTTTATTTTAGTGTTCGCCATAAGAAAAATCCATTCGTCACGTCATTTGGATCGTTTTTCGCATTCGGGACCAGATTCGATGTATTAGCCGTTGTTTAATTCACAACCACACATTCTAACTTGCTTAGTCAGCGGATAAGGATGGAATTTAAACACCTAAACACCATGACATTTCAACACATGTATGGATGGAATTTAAACACCTAAACACCATGACATTTCAACACATGTATGGATGGAATTTAAACACCTAAACACCATGACATTTCAACACATGTATGGATGGAATTTAAACACCTAAACACCATGACATTTCAACACATGTATGGATGGAATTTAAACACCTAAACACCATGACATTTCAACACATGTACGGATGGGATTAAGGCACGTTTTCCATGAAACGATCTTAACGGTTCGGGTATTCCTATAAATACCCCATACCCCCCATTGCTAAAATCACTAGAATTCTGATTTGAGAACCTCTAAGTTGAAACCATTGTTTCATACCTGAGATTCTTGAATCGGGATTAGCATTCGGGGACCCTTCGTAAGTATTCTTTCGTTCTTTTCCTTATTTTACTGCTTTTCGAGTCAGAAAGTCAAACTTTGTTTGACTTTCAGCGTTGACCAGTAATGGTCAATGCGAAGTTCGTTTGAACTTCGCAACGTGAGTGTAATCACGTTGGTTATAGTCCCTTGGGACTATGCCTACTGATTACCACGTTGTCTAGGGTCGTAGGGTAAGCGATCTGATAAATCGCTTATACCTTCGAACCCGACCCAGTTTGGTCGATCATTAGGATCCGACCAAATACATTAGGTGACCCTAGTATAGGGCATAACCTTCCGAGGTTATACCCTATGATCACATCGTTTAAGTAGTTGTATGATAAGTAGTTTATATGCCTTAGGTAAATTACCAGAATACCCTTTTCATGTATAATTGGTAATTAAGCATATGTAACCTAAACTTTTGTCACATAACTAATTATGTAACATGTTTAGGCATATAACACTTGTCATAGGGCTAGTTAGACGGTCCGAACGCGTTTCACGCGCACGACGCGTTAAAGTAGCATAAGTTACCTTAATGGGTCGCGATGGGTCGATAATACTTAGGTTAAGTTTCATTTAGTATGTAGGCTTTGTTAAACCATATCATATGAGTTCCTACACTCATTTGGTTTACAAACCCTCCTGCTACCCAGTCTTCCGATTTAGGTCCGGGTTAATTATGTAGTTACCTATGTTAGGTACCGTTTGATTTCCGGGACTCCTCTAGCTTACTTGGTAGTTGTTCAAGACTCCTAAGCACTCCCAGGCGAGTACATTATTCCCCTCTTTTACTGTTTTCAACTGTTTTGGGGTGACTCATATGTGCTAAATGTTTTATCAATGGTTTCGAGAACAATTACAATGTAGTTTCAAGAACAATAACAATTATTTCAAGAACGCTAACAATGATTTCAAGAACGAATACAATGATTTCAAAAACTAATAACAAATTTCAAAAAGTGAGCAAACTTGTTGGTTGTAGTTACATGACCGATGACATTCATTAGCAATGATCAAGCCGACCAGTATTAGGTTATGGTACCATAGGATCTGACAAATCCCGTTATTTACTGCACCCATTGTTATGTGTGGGGGTTGTGGGTAGCGACTGAATCTGTAATTATTAACTTATCCTTTGGTAAGGGTTTGTTAAAAACGAGAGCGAGAGCGAGATGGAGCGAGTTGGACCGAGGAACGCGTCAAGAAGGTTTGAATGTTATTAGAGAATCGACCATTAAGTAGTTTCACAATTAAAACAAGAACGCTTTGAATGATTAAAATAACAAGAACGATTGGAACGATTTCACAAAGAGGGTTAACGATTGGGTAAACATTGGGACATGATTTACATTTGATCATGCATTTACACGAAACATAGTATTGGTTTAAACCAAGTTTTACTTCAATACTTTGTTTTGTGCGTTTCACCTATGGTTTAGTTGATGCATTTCACTAGCCATACATATCATTTTGGTTATACATATTACATGATTTACATTGGGCATGAACATTACTTGGGTGGTTTGGTTTGATTAAGTGATTAAGTAACAATGCGTGTGGAATATGATACAAGCATGGTGGATACGCCGTTGGTACTTCCTATATATAAGTGTTTGTATGGTATTACATATCGTAGCGTTATTTGAATCATTTCAGTTCGAGACATAGAACATTTTATACAAGTAACATACTTTTCACAAGACATTTATTTACAAACAACTTATATTATACAAACTCATTTTACATGGTTATTCATTTAATCATGCATTATTCTCTTATTATACATATCACGTGAACTTATTATTTCTCAAATGATTTACAAAGACAAAGCAAATTACAAGGTTCATGACTAAACATTTTCTTAAACAGAAGTCATGAATCTTATTTTCACAAAACCTATGTACTCGCCAGCATTTCTTTGCTGACCTCGTTTTCACATATGTTTCAGGTATTGTTGAATGATATCGTTTGATAAGATGCATGCTCACATAGGACTGGACGAGGCCTTAGTGACTAAATAACAATGATAGACTATGTTTAATGTGTGTATTTAGATTTCCAGACGATGTAATTATTCAATGTTTAATAAAACAAAACACTTTTTGGTATCCATGGTTATGAAACATTAATTCTGTTGCAACACGCCTCGATGTTTCCGCCACGTTTTGTATGTTCTACGTGGTCGGGGTGTGACAACATGCATGGAAGAAAGGGTTCAACTAAAGTGTAAAATGCTATTTTGGACTCCATTATTACAAATAGCATTAAGCACGAGTTGATCTTCAATGAGATACCACCAAACAAGAATATCACACCAAAAAACAGGATGCCACTAAGCAGCTTCTTCTGAAAAAGACGGGGTTTATGTAGGAAAGTTGGCATCTAGCTAAACTATTCAAAAAAGGTTCAAAACGCCAAAACAAATTCAAGAAGATAGAGACTGATGACAGTGAAGATTCGGAAGAGAAATTAGATTATGTAGGATCGTTTTGTGACCCAAACGAGTCGATCAGAAGAGTTTTTGCTCGATACGAAAGGCGGAAACAGACGTATCAAGTCAATTCAGCAAGCAATTCACTTTAAACAGTCTATGTATTGATTCTGAAACGATTACAGGTCTGGAGACACTTCGACAGAGCTTCGCCGTCAGAAACAACCTCTCTAATCCCGTTTCAAATGACACAGGACATCATGTATTTATAGGCTTCTAATTCCGTTTGAACATGCCTCAAGCGAAATCACTTTCAAGCGAAATCATTGATTTCGTTTGAAATGACATGTGCAGTTTCAAGCGGAATTATAACATTGTGATTTCGTTTGAAATGACTCAGTGTCATTTCAAGCGAAATTACCCATAAACACATGTTTTCTTGTTTTTCGTGCCCTGATCTATCTAGTACAATACAAGACTCGATACAAGACGAAGTCGACAGACGCATGCACCAACAGACTCCCCCTCGAATGTTGACGAGACTTCAGTGTCGAGTCTTCGCATCTTCAGTCTTTATCAGTTCTCTCGACCTCTTCCGAAGTATCTAACAATGTAAACATCCTTAATCCTTCAGGATCTTGACCCGGCTCTTCCCAATTCATCTCCTCCTCGGATGTTGATCTAATCTTTAATTCCAGAATCACAATCTGGCTCTTGAGCTTTCTAATTCTCTTGATCAGATCTCTTGATTCCTTAAGTTCATCAGCATCAGCAGCTAGCGATTTTTAGGATTGAATGTTGGCTCTATGCTTACAGACTCCCCCTCTCAATGAGCTAGAATTGCAGTCTGACTTATCGTGACCTGACTCACATCCTATTCAGGATCAGAAACCTGGCTTTCAAACTTTTATCTCAAGATCTGTAACTAGCTCTTATCATGATCTTCTTACAGGATCAAGACCAATTCCCGGCTCTCTGATTCCTGCACATAACTCTACCCAAAAATAAATTTCACAAATTTACAATTTGACAAATTTATATATCACTTGAAGAATCAATCTCAAAATGATTTAACATTTAAAATTTCTGATGAACCACTTGCAGGTATTATTCAATCAATGAATGATTTTACAATGTTAATCTCTGATGAACCACTTTAAGAAATACTATTTTCATTTCAAAAATTTTCTCATTGCAAACACAATCTCCCAAACCTTTTTTTCATCATGTTTAGCACTCGGAATTTTGAAAATCAGCTTTTCAACACAAGTTGTCAAAAATCTTTTTGAATTTTTCAAATTTTATGCTAAAATACACTGAAAATCTTTTTGGATTTTTGAATATAATGAAATGTAATAAAAAAATATTACAGACAATATTTTTGTGAGTTTGTGTAAAAGGATCATATCAGTTTATGAGACAAATCACCAACACCGTTAAGCTTTAAACATTTTAAGTTCTAAACAGTTCACATAGATTGACGATATGATTGTCCACTTAAACTCAATCTAAAAACTTTCGAAATGCTTACCGATACGTTAAGGTATATTAATTTTTGCACTAAGTTCTTATGGACCCCACGATCTCAGCATATCCCCTCATCATGCAATACACTATCTCAAGTAATTCCTTTAAACTTTTCATCAACTGTGATTTGTGCAAAAACAAAGCAGAATGTTTAAACATTAACAATCAGGTCGATACTTCCTTATACGCAGAGAAAGTCCAATGTTTAAACAAAATAAGAAAATAAAAACAAGTTGAAGTTGTTTAGGCTTTAACCACCAGGTCGATACTTCCGTATACGAAGAGGTGATCCAAAGCTTAAACGAAACACCAAAGAAAATAAAGCTGAACGTTTAGGCAATAACATCCAGGTCGATACTCACGTATACGCAGAGGATGTCCAATGCTTAAACAAAATAAAGAAATAAAACAAGTTTAAATCTTTGCAAAATAAAATGCACAAACACAGTGACTTTTCAGCAAAGTTGTGAAAGTTCACAAACTTAACTAGTTTTATGTCTTTCGACAATCAGCGATTACTGAGTAGGCACACAGTCAAGAAGGACAAAACTAAGTACTATGCTTTCAACCGTGTTTCCCACTAGAACTAGGCTTTTTCATTTAGGTTTGTATCGTTATCGCAAAACTACTAGTCTAGCTGAGTCTATCGTCACATCTTTAGTAATACTGTTTATCACTTTTTAACTTTCCATTTCTTTAGCATGCTGTGACAGTCCACTGATGTACTATCATTTCCTCCTTTACACAACAAAACTCAATTTTTTGATTTTTTGATTTTTTTATTTTTTTATTTTCAGATTTTATCATGTTTTTGGATTTTCAAATTTTCGAAATTTCTAAAATTTTTACTCCCCCTAAAATCAAAATATGTTTCAATTTTGATTTTCTGGGAAAATTTGAAAAACAAACTGAGCTCTTGACTCACTTTGTAAAAACAAAATTTTGAAAACAAACTGTACAATAAAATGACAACTGATTTTCAAGCTTCAAATCTCCATCCACTTGACATAAACAATCAGAACTCCCCCTCACACCAAACTATTTTCCCATTTGATTTCAAAACACTTAAGTTTGTTTTAATCAAAATGGTTTTTCCGGAAAATAAGTTTTGTTGATTTTACCACTTGTAGATTAGGGGTTCATCACATTGTTTTCCAAAATACCACTTATAGGAAAAACAAGTACAACTTAATGTCCTTGATTTACCACTTGTAAGTAAAAACCTTCTTCAACCACTTATAAATCGAAATATCAATCACGTAACCTATATCATTCACATCGGTGATATTTCTCAAGAAAGATGCCGATTCATGCTCCACTCTTACCAACCTGGGAACTCCGGCAAGTCCATATTTTTACTAATCAAAATAGGTTCCATCCCAGTCACAAACCAGGGATGAAACACCCTTACTTGGTTTCTTCAATTTTTTCTCATAAAATTCCTTTACCCCTTTGACCTTCCCATCAATCATTTTTCCAAAAATATGTTTCACTTTGGAATTAAAGGCCTTTTCAACATCAAATTCTGTCTTTTCAGAAAATAATTGATTTGAAATCTCAACTTTGCCAACTTTTTGTTTAAAATTTTCAGCCCGCAATGGTGGAAAATTGACATCATCCATTGGCGGCACTGATGTTTCCAATTTTAACTCAGCTTGTGGCTCCTCTGATTTTGTGGAATCAGATTCATCGCTAGAATTATCCTCAGATTTCTTAACGACCCATTTTTGGTTGTCAAGGTTTGCTTTTCTTTTATAAAACCTTTTTTAACATTCACCAACTTCAAACTTTGAATCTTTGAAAACTCTGAACGGTTTTGTTGGTGGTTCATTTTCAACCATTTTTTCTTTCAATTTATCAGAAACTCCCTGTTTTGTTTGTATTGCCTTTGAACAATTTCTGGCAATATGACCAACGGTTTTGCATTGAAAACAGGTTCTCGTCTCTTTCTTCTGAGCAACTTCTTTCTTCATTTCATCTTGCTTCTTAGTTAGGAATTCTTTGTTTGATTGGTTTCTGAACAGCTTTTCCTTTTCTTCTTCCGAGCTTGTTCCTGAAACAAATACAGCTTTTTGTTTATGAGTTTTCTCATTTTTATGGTTTTTCGGTGGAATAAATCCAAGACCTTTTCTTTTGAAATTACCGTTATGGTTTGGTTTCTTTTGAAAACCAGAACCAGAACTGTAACCCTTTTTCTTGTTTAAACGTTGTTGAACTCTTGAAGTGTAAGGTTTAGGTTTTTCAGAAAGATTTACATCTTTTATTTCAGAAATATTAATTTCTGTTAGTTTGAAAAGCTTGTTAATCATTTCAGTTTTAACACCTCTTATTAGAAATTCTTCATCAGAATATAATTTGTTAGAATCATTCAAAGTATATGCCACCTTGAATGTTTCATCATTCAAATTAGATTTTGATAACAAGAATTCTTTATTGTAAACTCTTTTGCCCTGTTTGACTTTTGAGCTTGACTTGTCGGACTTAGACTTTGACTCTGATTTTGACTCCGACTTTGACTCCTCGATTTCATCTTTGTCCAACACTTGATCGACCACTTTCTTTATTAACTCGGACTCATGATCAGTGTCAGATGATGTAAATGTGACATCAATGTTTTCTGGCAAATTATCTGATGGTTCAGATTCCCATACTAAGTTGGTTGCCTTTTTTACTCTCTCCGAATTTGGATTTCTTGGAGAAAATGCATTTTCAAGCGGGGGTGGACACTTGTTGTAACTTGCACTATGTTTCTTACCAAAATTCTTTACTTCAGTATCCTTCTTTGTTTCAGATGTCTTCTCCTCAGAAGTTTCTTCTTCAAATGCCTTCATGCCTTCCACTGTTGGATAAATCTTGTCAATAACATAAGAAGTACATGAGTAACTTTTTAACAAACGGTTTACTCTTTCTGTTTCAATCCTCTGAGTTTCCAGTTTCTGTTCCAGAACAGCACACTTCTCAATATAATTGTTGACAACTTTCTGTTTTGTCATGAAAGCTCCTTGAAGTGTTTTCATAGCTGTTGCTTGTTCCTCGCTTGTTTGATTATACTGATTCATTGCTTTGTTCAGAACATCATAGGATTCTTTTAATCTGTTCAGGTTGTGAATCAAAGAACTGTTTTGCTTTTTCATAGCTTCACAGTTTTCACACTTTACAGGAATCTCTCTTGCATCAGCTTCTGTGTCAACTTTAAAAATTGGAATATCTTTTAGTTTCTTCCTGATCACCGGAACTCCTTCATCATCACTGCTGACTGGAGTTTTAACTTTCTTCTTTTTCTTTTTAGCTTTTTCATCTTCACTATCACTCTCTTCCATCATTTTTAGATGAGTTGCCATCTTTCTTGCATAATAATCATCATCATTATCACTATCTTCAGCAACTCAAGCAACAAAAGCTTTGTGATTTGAAGTTTTCTTAGGAATATAATCATCCCAACTGAAATTTTCCCAAGAAAAACCTTCTGGTAATTTTTCATCATCTTGGTTTATCAGACATGCTTTACTATCAGCTGAAACATATTTGTCCCAACTGAATCCATTTGATGAACTTCCAAAGCATGCTTTCTTTGATGACTCTCCTTCAATCACTTTCCGAGCATGTGCAGTTTGTGGTTCTTGAGCAACTTGATGATAAATTGCTTTTCGATAATAATCATTGTTGTTGAACGGATTTTGAGCTCCACTTGCTGCTTGCTTTGTGCACTCTCTCTTGAAATACCCCTTTTCCCTGCAACGAAAACAAGTAACTTTAGATTTATCAAAACCCAAAGTAGAAACATCAGCATCATGGAAATCATCTCTTCCCGTAATTTGTTTAAACTTTTCAGCTCTCCTAAGCACACTTGCCAAACACCATTTTATATCCATCAATTTCATCTCCTCAGCATCAATCTGATCGTAATCCTCTTTTGTCAACATTGGATTCCCGATCCTTCCTGCTACTAAGCTTCCATATGACTCTAGTACTATCCCCAACAAAGACATGTGACTTTTTGCAACTTCTTCCGAGAAATTTTCATCATTCTCAAGATTTAAAACAATGTTGCATTGTAATTTCTTGCCATTCTTTGTTGAAGAATAATTTGGATCAAATGATGGATATGATGAAAAGCTTGTTTTGCTGTTTGATCCTTTAGATGACCCTCCGGATGAACTTTTAGCATTGTAGGCAGTCTCAACCTTTGGTGAAAAATTTGTTGTATCACTGACACCACCTTTGTAATAAAGACCAATGTCTTGTTCACCATCAAAGTCCTCCATTCTTGAAATCTTTCTTTGTTCCATTTCCTGAGCTTCAATCTTTTCAATAAATTTGCTCAGTGTCAGATTGCTGAAACCTTTCTTATTTGTTAACATCATAAGATATGTGCCCCAAGTCTCATGTGGCAAAGCATCAGCCAGTTTTTCAATCAATTCTTCATTTTCTTTGTTGATGCTCAATCTCTTCATGTTTGCTAAAAGATTGCAATATCTTTCTATGATCTGCTTTGTGTTTTCATTCTTTAAACCACGAAATAAATCGAATTCTTTTTTCAAAAGCGACTTTTTATTCTTGATCATTTCTTGGCTTCCAACAAACTTCGATCTTAATGCTTTCTAGATTGAATATGCACTTCCATTGTGTTGCAATAACACCAAGATCTCTTCTTTAACAGCTTGTTGAAGTAAATTAACCATCATCTTTTCATTTTTGTACTTCTTTCTATCATCACCAGTAAGATCTTTAATTGCAACCTCCTCTTCCTCATCATTCAAAGGTCTAACATATTTTGTTTCCACACATTCCCAAGCATCCAAATAGTTTGCTTGAACCCAGTTTTCAATACGTCCTTCCCATCCCTTATACTCCTCAATATTCATAAGCTTTGGCGGTTTTTGTATTGTGCCCGTTTCATTTTCCATGTTCAAGTTCTGAGTAACAGCCGCTGGAGTAGTCGGGGTAGTAGCAAACGCGTTATAAAATTCCTCTTCCATGATTCGGTTTTCAAAAATTCTCAAAACAGTCTTTCAAACGAAATTAGTCTTCAAGCGAAATTACTTGTTCAAACGGAATCAACAACTTTCAAGCGAAATAACCCTCTTCAAACAGAATCACTTTGAAGTGGAATCACTAATTCCGTATGAACTAACACCTTTCAAACGGAATTACAGATTTGAAGCGGAATATCGATTTCAAGTGGAATCACTCAAACGGAATACCGTTTTCAAGCGGAATCAACAGCCTAATTCCGTGTGAAATACCTATGACGTCAGCATGTCAACTGAATTTCAAGCGAAATTACCAATTTTAACAAGTTTTAGTCCATTTTAAGGTCTGATACTTTCAAGGTTTTGTTAAAATACTAATGCGCGTATGATGTGTGAAAATTAGCCGATTTTAACCATGAAAAGTTGTTCAATTTGAAAAAGAAGGTGTAGAAAACAGAATTTGAAGCTGAATTGGTATGAACTCTTCGTCCTGAGCTCTGATACCATTTGTAGGATCATTTTGTGACCCAAACGAGTCGATCCGAAGAGTTTTTGCTCGATACGAAAGGCGGAAACAGACGTATCAAGTCAATTCAGCAAGCAATTCACTTTAAACAGTCTATGTATTGATTCTGAAATGATTACAGGTCTGGAGACACTTCGACAGAGCTTCGCCGTCGGAAACAACCTCTCTAATCCCGTTTCAAATGACACGGGACATCATGTATTTATAGGCTTCTAATTTCGTTTGAACATGCCTCAAGCGAAATCACTTTCAAGCGAAATCACTGATTTCGTTTGAAATGACATGTGCAGTTTCAAGCGGAATTACATTGTGATTTCGTTTGAAATGACTCAATGTCATTTCAAGCGAAATTACCCATAAACACATGTTTTCTTGTTTTTCGTGCCCTGATCTATCTAGTACAATACAAGACTCGATACAAGACGAAGTCGACAGACGCATGCACCAACAGATTACAATTTTTTATTATTTTAGATTTCATTTTATATTGTTTTGATATCAAGTTATATGTTGATTTGTTAACTAATTCTCTATAAAAAAATAACATTATTATATAAAACGCCAAAAACTACAAACACCAAAAAGCTAGAAGTATGAAAACTGGGAGAACAGCTGCTAGCAAAACACCTTGTAAAGGGTATTAAATGCCAAAAAATTCACTAAACGCCAAAAAAATTGGTCTTATTGTAATCTTATGCAAATATTAGAGACTCGTAGTGAATTATTATACAAAACGCCATAATGCCAAAAAAATTAACCAGAAAACTCTATAACGCCAAAAAATTATATATGTGACACAAAAATAATTAATTCAACGCCAAAAAGTTTAAAAAATATAATTAACGCCAAAAAAAACTTAGACGCCATGAAATATTATACCGCGTTGGGAAATAAAAGAAGAATGAAAAGACAAAAAAGCCCCTCCGCCCTTCTCTATGACGCGGGACACGTGTTAGGCCATGAAGCGTTCTCACCGTTCTCACACTTTTGAGCGTTTTCTCCTGATCCCGTTTATATATATATATATATATATAGGGAGAAGATCATGCGAGAACCACCTCTTATTGCGAGAACCGCGAGAACCAATTTGAACACAACCAAAAATGCCTAAAAATAGCTAAAAATCACACAAAATTTTTTTTTTTTTTTAATATTTTTTATATAAAAATCGCTACTTTTCGAAGCCAAAAATAAAAAAAAAAAAAATTTTGGCCACTAAAAGTAGCGATTTGAGCATAAAAAATATTAAAAAAAATTAGATTTTTTTTTTATTTTTTTTAGGTTTTTTGGGGGTTTAGTTTTTAGCATTTTAGCTTGGGGGGGGGGGTGGGGGGTTTAGGTTTTTTGGGGGGGGGGGGGGGGGTTAGGTTTTTTTTGGGGGGGGGGTGGGGGGTTTAGGTTTTTTTTTGGGGGGGGGGGGGGTGTTAGGTTTTTTTAGGTTTTTTTAGCTATTTTAGGTTGTGTTCACATTGGTTCTCGCAATAAAGGTGGTTCTCGCATGAACTTCTCCCTATATATATATATATATATATATATTTACGGGTGGTGAATCTCGTTTACTGGTATATGTATGTTCGGTTCGTTTGTATATATTTGTTTCACACACACACACACATATACATATCTATATATATATATGTATATCTTTACTAGACATAATAGTTAAAAATATTTATTTTTTTAACATCGTATTAAAATTGGTGTACACATATAATGTCCTTTGTATGTGTACACTTTAACAAGTGTATTTGTGTATATAACCATGTACTTGCATATTTATACTTATACATATACCATGTATATACTTTACTTGTATACTCTATCGTCGGTATTTATGTTGTATTTATACGTATTTGTGTATATGTACATTCTGGTATTCTTGCAATTTCACCAAGTGTATTATTTTACGTATAAGTATACTTGTATACTTATGTATTTACACTTAGTGATTACTTGTATTATACTTTCTGGACTTTAGGGGTGTTTAAATATATATATTCAAAGGTCTAAAAATATATTATTTTTAGAGTTTGTTGTATTGTTGTTAATATATATTTTCGTATCGAGAATGCCCAAGCGTCGTCGGTGAGGTGCACACATTCCTTCTCGTGACGATATGGTGATCGTTGTCGGTGACGGTGTATATAATTTATTATCGAACTTATGTTATATTTTTGTGTCGGTTTTTGGGTGTATATATTTTTCTAATATATATAGATGTGTTTGTTTGTCCGATGTCCATTTTGTCTTTTGTCCGCGTGTAGGGATACAATATATATATATATCTTCATGTTTCGCCAACTTTCTAAGTATCAAATTTAGAAGGCATGTGTATATACTTGTAAGTTTCCATATGCTTGTTATACTTGTTTAACTTTCAAGTATTTAGGAGGGTGCCCATATGTTGTGTATTTGTATTTAGTTAGTCATCCCCTAACTTCTAATACATACACATATGCACATTTGTACATATACAAATAAGATGGTGAACTCTAAATATATATATATTGCATCCTAAAAATATATATACATATATAAATCCTTTTTATCTTATGAAAAATATACATAAGTGTTTAAGAAAATACTTAGGAGTTTAGGACTTAAACCTTTCCATCAAATTTGCCTAATCATGATTAAGGTAACAAATCGCATTTAGTCATTTTAATCACCTTTTAATCACACCTTAATCACGATTAGGATTTTAGAAAATTTCTCCATAGTTTCCCCTATACTATGACGTTTTCTACGTTTTTAAAACGTGTTTTTATATGCTTTTCAAACGCAAATCCCACCATAATCATAAATCAATTTTCCAACCATAATTCCTATGCACATATTACACATAAACACCTTTATTTTTCCATGAACTTTATATATATATATATATATATATATAATATATATATATATATTCAACAAAAACTTCTAAAAATAATAACACTTTTTATATCCATCAACTAGTTTACTCACACTTCATGAGCTTGTCCACGTCGCTTTTTAAGATCATTATATTACAAATCATAATTTTTAACTTATTGTAAGAGTTATATTTGTCAAAAATCATTTCCAAGTTTAGTGTTTAAGTTCATAAATCATGAAGGTGATGATCTTGTTAGATCTAAACATCTTGATGTTTAGATCATCATTTTTAAGCATGTTCTTACAAGATCATGGTATTTAAACAACCTACTTTACAAAAATCACCAAGTTCATACAAACTAGCTTACACTAATCAACGTCATCAACACATAACACATCATTTTTGTAAGCTTTTTAAGTTATATATAGGGCTTTTAAGCTTTGTTTTCATGATGTTCAAGATGATTAAATTGTACATCTATGATCTACTTAACATAACAAGCATGAAATGAAGTAAAGAGGTCTTACAACTAGCACAAGGCTAAGGAAGCTCTTGGATGAAGAAGATGAAGAAAATGTGAAGATGTGAAAGCTCTAAATGGCAAGAACAAGCTCCTAGTGCTTCTTCATGGCTTGAATCTTGCTTATATCTTCTTGAAAGTGTGTTGTAGTGCTTAAAATGTAGTGTTTGGGGCTTGAAAATGGAAGGGTGAAGTGGTGGTGGGTGTGCCGTGATCAAGAGAGAGCAAGAGGGAGGTTGTTGTGAATTTTTGTGAAGTGGTAAAGTGTGTAGAATGTGATAAGGTGATTTTAAAGATCTTGCAACTTATGGTCAACAATCAAATCCTCATACCATGCTCATATCCATCATTTTCTCTAAGTTGTAGGTTGAGGGGGTGGCCCCATTTGGGCCGAAATTGGGAGTACGGGGGAGTAGGTTATTTTATTTTTTGTATATATAATTTACACATGTGCATATAATTCTCATGTTTAGGTATTTATGTAATTAATGGAATTCTTGAATCATTAGGCCACTAATGGTAGTTTAGGGTAGTAACTAGTCTTAACTAGTTCACTAAGTTAGAAATTTTGGTGTTAGGATGATAATTTAGTTGTCGGGTCGTTACCGGACAATGTATGAAAAGTGCGTGACAATACCGGCACTAATGTCTTTGATTTTCAATTGATATCCTCGGGTTTGTTTAAGACGATTATCATCATTTACAAGCTTTATGGATATTGCAAATGCTGAATTTTTATGTTGCGGACAAAATGTAATTGTTAGATTATGGTACGAATCAGACAATTTATAAACGTGGGCATTTTCTGAAAAATTAAAGTATTGTGGCAAATGATACCCCTAATTAGGGTTTTTAGTGTATACATTTGTGATGATACGCTTTCGTATCATTCGTTAGTTGTTTCGGACGGTTTCTGAACTTGCTGGCATGAATAGTGTGTTCAGGTGAATAGTGATTTCTGCATTTTTCACCAACTTATTAGGACATTGTATTCGTTTTCTCACGACGCGACGATAGTAACAATATCAATTGTCAAGTTTAAATATGTCCTACAAATGCTAGACTTGTATGACCTAATTATGCATAAATTAAGCCACAAATGAACGCCACTAAAGTATAAATAGTCGTTAAGTTGTACGAAATTACCATGAATTTTTGCCGGTTGTCACAGATCGGGTGGATGAAAAGAAAGGGTTTCATGTTTAAAATTGACATTGATATTGTAACATTCCTTATTTTTCAAACTTTTTCCATTTTATTGTTCACCCATACCGTTCACGTAATATATGTATATATATATATATATATATATTTAATTAAAAAAACTATAGATATACTATACTCATTAAAGAGAACAAAATATTGTTTTTATGATGTAATTTTTTATAAAAAAAATATTTACGTAAGAAAAAGCAACGGCGTTTAAAAATCGTAGGGGTAGACCGGTAGTTAGCTTTTATAAGACCATGTGTAGTCATAAAGCCCTTTAGGGGGCGTTATGCTACAAGTGGCAAAAAGTGCATAAGGGGGGCTTTATATCACAAAACGGTGTAGTCATAAAGCCTCATACGCGTCATTTCTCAGTTATTAATTTTTATTTTTTTTATAATTAATTTCTAACTTTATAAAATTAAAAACCATTAAAAAAGAAAAAAAAACATTTCATTAAATTCAAAAAACTTTACAATAAAATTAAAAAACATTACAATAAAAAAAACTCAAAGATTATTTTTTTTCAATTCACTCCTTTTGTTGTATCGCCATCTTCAACGCTTTTCGGTTAGGTGGTCGTGCGGTTTTGAGTAGAATTCAAAGTCTTGAGCCCATTGTCTATCTCGCGTGATCTCGGTCACTTCCCGGTTCTCTTCCATACGTTGAGCCCCTAGTTCATGTATGTCTTGAAGGCGTCGGTTCATCTCCGAAAAAGCATTAGTCAAGTCGGATCCCACAGACGATGACTCCGGCCTCCTCGATCTTGCGCCGCTTCTTCTTCCGGCGGGTTATGCTAGCTCTTCCACCGGCTCATCCGCCCCTTCCTCCCCTTCCTCCCTGGTGAATAACAGATTAACATTGTTTGCGTTTGTGTGTCGAGCTTTGGATGTTGGTATTTCGGGTTCAACCGACTCGTTGGTTTTTGATCTTTTTGACAGCCTTTTATTTGCCGATCGACCCGAAGTAGATCCTACCATGGTAGGGATGTTGGCCCATTTGTTGCTATTACGAAGAATTTGCCAACGCTTCAAGTATGGAAAATTACCTTGACCCGCTTGATATTCTATTAAGGCAGCATGTGTAATGTCCTCGTCGATATGGCCACTTTTCCATCCGTTTTTTACCCGTTGGTAAACAGATTGAATATTTGTACACTTTTTGTTGATATCAGTCCACTTGCCCGATATTGAATCCGGTAGCCGGTAGCTATCCCCCTAGCCATGAGCCCGGAAAATAGTTCTCGGGTTCATTAACAAAAGACGGTTTTATTTTGGTTGTTTGCTAAAAAACAAAAAAATTAATACAAAAAATATTACCTATTTCGGGGTCCTCCGACACGTCGAGCCAAACTCGAGTTAATGCATACTCCTCTTTATCATCCCATGGTTGCACGTTTTTTCGTTCGGGTTTCGGTTTTCTTTTTATGGTTGCGTTTGGTTTTGTTTTGTTACGCCTCCTCTACTACCGGTTCCAACCGTATAGATTTGGGTCCCATGAGAGGGGTTGGTTCAATAGGTTTGTCACAACCCCCGACCCCACCCTGGGAGCGGGAGCCGTGAACCAGTCAAGTGGTACCGGTGTTTATTAAATACGCAGAGGAAAATTTTCATCGTGATCGTAGTTAGGAAATAATTTCAGAGTTTATAAAACACCAAACTTTTAATATTAAACAAATGGGCTAAAACCCATATTTCATTCAAATGTTTTTATAGGGATAAACCCAAATAAATAAAACATAAATTTCTTCTTTTATTCAGGTATTTATAGCCACTTTATTTAACCCTTCAGTGCTCCATAGCTGGCTTCTATTATCTTTACAGCAAGTTACCTGAAACGTGTTTTGAAAACATTTTATTCGTAATAAATGCTATCGAGTTCATTCCATTTTTATAAAAATATATTGTTATACTTTACAGCATTAAGGGTTTTTATATTTGTTTATATTTACCCAAAAACTCAATCAGTATTTGTCACATGGTGGCAGTTCTGATGTGTCGGTGGTCATATCACTCATTGGCTAACTCGGTCAATAGTGAAGTTTATCAAGTAATTATATCTTACTATTATTCAAAGGTATCTATCACTAGGCGATTCCCGTGACGGTGGTCATATCACTGTTGATCATTCTTTCAACTAGTGAGGACATAGGGAGCACTCGTAATGAGTAGGCATATACCCTTGTCGATTTACCTCGACTGTGTCGATTTCCCTCCACTGTGTCGATTTCCCTCGACTGGGACACCGAAGCACTGCTTGGTACTAGTTGTGACCATGAGTGGGGTTCGGCCGTTCCCGTTAGATCTAACCTTCGTCCCTAATTAAGTATTAATGGCATTTCAATATTAAGTCTATGCTCACATGATCTAGTATTTCATAGGCATTTCATACCGTTTAATCATTCGTACATGTATTCCACCCCCGAGAGTTATAAAACCAAAAATAGTTAAAGAAAAGGGGGAGCATGAACTCACTGTTTTGGGTCTTCAATACTCGTAACTCAAATCTCGTCAGCAAACACGACTACCTACAATGTGCTATGGGTCTATTAGAACAGCGGGTCGTGCCTTGCCTCAGTATCTATGTTTTGAGTTACGTTTCTTTTATATTCCAGTATCATTCCAAGCTATAATTTCTTGTAACAATACTTCTCAAGTATTTATTTTCGTATTTCCTTCCCAAGGATGGGAGTATTTCATACATGTATTTTCGTATTCTTGTATTTGTAGTCTCCAAAAATAATATATTTTCAAGTCCTACTTTAGAAAATATATTTAACTTATCTTGTCCCAAAAATAATGTATTTCAAGAAAATATATATTTCCTCAAAAATCATATATCTTCTAAATATGCTAGGAAAATATATTTTTACTTCCAAAAATAATATATTTTCTCTTTGTTGAAAATTTGATATAACTTTGTAATATGTTCAAAAATCATATTTTCACTTTTTGTATCCAAAATAATATTTACCAAAAATATATTGTAAGAGTATTTTCCGGAATATTTCATAAGTTACGTTTTTGCGTTCGGTTTCACGATGTTAAGTGTGTAACATATATATTTCATTCCTTGTGATTTTTGGTATTATTTTGGAGTTGTAGATTCTTGGTATTTGTAAGTTATATTATTTTACCCTAAAATAATATAACTATTCCACAAGGTATACAAATATTCACACAAGTGTCTTTAGTATAAAATACATATTCTAAATATATATTTATCCATTTTTATTTACAAAAACCAACCTCCAATACTTGTATTTTTGTAACAAAATTTATGGCAAAGTTTATATTCGAAAACATAATTTAAAATACACTAGAAAACACTTGTTTAGAAAATATTTTCTAAGTGTTTGTATTTTTAGAAAATTTCGCCATAGTTTCCTTTGAAAATGGAGGTGTCCATGCTATTTTGCATATCATTTTCTTTTCAAAAATCATCACACAATGATCAACAATCAACTCTAGACAATAATAAACTTATCAAGTATAAAAACTATCCAACTTTCATAACAACATGAACTTGATCTTTTCACAAAAACTTGTAGTATCTTGGTTAAGTGTTTAGTAGCCTTAGTTACCCTCCAAAATATATTTACTTCTTGATAAACTTCACTCTTGAAAGTTCTAGATGTTTACAACTTGTAAACATGTTTTACAAAAATGTTTATTTATAGCCTCTTCTTGTTTCTCTAGCATTTCTACACTTGTTTTATCACTAAAAATAGTGCAAGTTTAGTAAAAACCATGATCTTTCAAAAATCATATTTTGAACTTAGTTTTCTTGGAAAATCACTCACAAATCTTTGATTCATAAGTCTACTAGCTTACTTTGTTTATTATTTTGCAAGAAATCTCTTTATTCATCAAGTTCGTGTTCATACAAGAAGATGATCATCTTATTACATAATCATCCTCCCACTTGCTAGATCATGTGTTTAATCACAATCTAGCAAGCTCTATGTGATGATTAACACCATATTTTCAAGTAAATAACAAGCAAGTATCATTCATGCACTAAACAATATCATTTCATCCATATTTCATCATATGTAAGCTTTATGTTCAAGATTCAAGTTTATGTCTTTTAGTGATCTTGTGATTTTCATCATATTACATCTTTTAACCAAATTAAAATATGAAGAAAACAAGGTTACAAGAGACTTACTACTAGCTTTAAGCTAGGGAAGAAACAATGATGGAAATTGAGTGGATAAAAGCAAGTGTGAGTGGTCCTTCAAGATCCGAGATCACCAAGCTTCGTTAAACACCTTCTTACACCCTTGGATGGTCTTGGATTAGATGAATGTGATTGAATGATAATGGTGGTGGTGGCTACTTACGGCCGTGAGGAGGGAGCAAGAGAGGAGAAAGAGGTGAAGTGTTTGTGTGCGTGAGAAAGATGAACAAATGATCCATTATATAAACTCTTCAACTCTAATAACCAATGGTTCTAATGTTCCCTCAAGTACAATACATATCTTCCACTAGATCTCTAGAGATTATACAAGATCTTAATAGGATTGAGAAGATCAAAGGAAGATTTATGGAGATCTTGGTGGGGCCATGGTGACCGTCCACTCATTTAGGGGGGGGGGGGGGTTATGTGTAACTTTAGATGGTAAGTAGGTAATTAATTGGAGGTTAAGTGTAAAGTCTAGTATTTTATGTATATCTTGCATTATATAATATGTTAGGGTGTTCGGGAACCATAACTAGCCAAGAAATAATAAAACAATGCTTCTAGCAATATTTTGGTGTTCCGGGTAATGTTCGGTTGTTCGGTTAGATACTGGTTCGTTAAAGTGCTAAGTTATACCGTATAGTGTCCTTTATGTAACTTTTTGTGACACTTTTAATTCCCGACACTTAGAAAAGTATACAGGACCATTTTGCCATATTTTTGCATGTTACTAGCATGTTAAAATGCTGATTTTTGCTGAATTATGCACTTTTTGTGAGTTTTAGGCACTTCCCGGCACTTAAACTATCATTTAGGCATGCAGTTTTGGGGTCCTTACTTCCCTACACACTATACTAGTGTATCACTTGGTCTCTGGCTCATACTGGGCCTCAAAGTACTGTCTGTCTATGTACTGAACTTCGTCAGCATTTTTTTTTAGTTTGTCTGGTATGGTGCCAATTCTGTTCTGCGTATTATTAGAACTATATCGTGTTGCATGTAGCAACGAATAAAGTCTTGCAACATGAAATGCCATTGTATGTATATAACAGTAATCAGAAATTCATTTGTCTTGTAAACTAGATCATGCACAATTATTTAAGCACAAATTATTGTTCAATTAGTGTACGGAATGTACGGAAAAGTGACAGTTGTCACAGTCTCCCCCCGTTAAAAAAATTTCGTCCCGAAATTCAAGCGATGCCATCGGTCGCAGGGGAGTTGTGAATCATATGTGGTCACTTAGGTTCAAGATTTGTCTTCATGTTCCCATGCAACTCTGGGTCATGTTATGAATTCTATTGTACTCAAGTAATTCAATTATTTCTTCTCTGCATCTCGTGGACTCTTGGTCCGCAACCTTAACAGATTCTATAGTAATTTCGTTGACGTGAATCTTGTTTGTGGGAACATCAACTGTCCCTTGAGTCAGACTCCTCTAAAGACTAGACACATGGAACGTGTCGCGATCACTACTGATCTTTTTTTTTGGAAGTTTCACTTGTGAGCAATGGTTCCGATCCCTACACCGGGGGTCCAACCTTTATGTTTTCCAAGTCACATCACGCCTTCTCTATGCGAGGCTCCCATTAAAGTCATACTTCTTATTTCAAATTCCTACGATTTCCGCCGCTCATCGGCGCATTCTTTCTGTATTCCGTGGGATGTCTTGATATGATCACATATCTGAACGATCTTGCCTCTAGTTTCTCGTGGGCCAACTCGGGCCAGTAGATTGTTTATCTTCGGTCTCCGTTTAACACGACGGGGATCGACTTATTATGTTCCATCTAAAGCTTCATGCAAGCACGTATCATCTCCATACAGTCTGCATCGTTCAGTAGCTTAGTCCATCTACGTTAATATTCATGTTTTACGATCAACGGTGTGCTGCAATCCTTGTGATTAGTAAAGGTCGTGCATCGTTTTCTTATGAGTAATGTTGTCAAATTTGCGGCGCGTAATCACTGTATCTAGATCATGGTTTCTTCTCATGATCCCTTAATCAACGTGGCGCGTATGCAATGCCGTGGTCTCGTTGCATCGACGCGCAATCGAGACTTTGTCGAGAAGCGTTACATAATGGCAACTCTAACTCCTTAGCTCTTGATTGCAGGGTTGGCATGAATCTCGTTCTTATCCACCATATATCTTAAAGTTTCCACCTCGCGAATTCAAAATTCGCTTTTCGACATCATAGCACATAACTGTTCTTTCTCTAAGAGTTGCAAGGTAAATTGCAACTATTGCTCACGACCTTCCTTGGTCGTTGGCCATATAAGAATGTAGTCAATAAATATAATCATGATCTATCCAGGTAGGGCTTACGTGTTTGATTCATGAGGTCCATGAATGTTGTCGATGCATGTGTTAAGCCAAATGGTACGACAAGGAACTCGTAATGCTCGAAGCGAGTCCTAAAGGTCGTTTTTGGGATATTTCCTTCTTGTATTCACAGTTGAGGACATCCTGTCCTTCAGTCGATCTTTGAGTGGTAACTAGAACCTTATGATTGGTCTGTTCATGTCATCAATCCTTGGCAAAGGATTCTGATTCTCAATTCTCTGAAATTTATGCAAAGTGGAGTCTATCAACTTTCTCCTTATGTCCTTAACTAAGGATGTCATGTCCTTAATTTCCTCTGTCTAGCAGCTCTTGCAGTTATATCGGAGGCTCATGCTTCGCGGACGAAGCTAGTCGGTATGGCGTCATTCGGCACTGGTGCCACTCCTGGCATGAGATTTATCCTAAACTCCTCTTGGCGCTGTGGAGGTATTCCTGGCAAGTCTTCAGAAAGGCTACCGGAACTTCTTTCGTCACGGGGATGTTCTCAGGTTCTGCAGTCTACTCGGAGGCGTTTTCTGTGTCTCTTCGACCAATGAGAGATGTCGCAGATCCGCTGCCTTGTGGGGTCTAGCACCCTCGCACCTATTGCAGGAAGGTTGTGTACTATAAATGTTTCATCATTCGCAAGAGGGATGCGACTGATTTTCTTATATTGAACGACTACAGCTGTATACTTGGATTTCCGATCCATGCTGAATATCATATCATGACTTCCCAAGTCAATGGTGATAGAAGGTTCCGGCCTTCTGAGTCTCCAAAATATAATCCTTAATTGCTTCGTCTGCTTAAACTAGTCCTCTATATGCCCATTTCTAAAGAATACGGGACGTCTATTTTACTTGAAACTAGGCCAAGCAGTTTCTTAAGTTCTAAGCATGCAAGGTTAAAGTTGATGCCAGTATTAATCAAAAATAGATGCATAAGGTTGGTTAATAGGGAACGTACCCTTAACCACATCTGGATCCTGGCGTGTTTCACGAGCTCCGGTCATGAAGACCCTTCCTTGCTTGGTTCTCCCTAGGGCAATCCTTCCTATAGTGCCCTGCTTCACCACATCTGTAGCAACCTGGTACTCTATTATCTCTTCCATCTGGATCCTTCGTCCAACAGGCGTCCTTGTTGTGCCCTTCTTTTCCACACTTTCCGCACTTAGGCCTTAGACATCGACCTTCATGGTGAAAAGTGCATTCCCCGCACCTTGGCTTAGTCCCCAAGTAAACCTTACCACCAGCCTTATTACTGGCTCTATCAGCTTTCCTGTCATGCGGCGAGTTCACTCCCTTTCTTTTCTTTGCCTTATAGCTTCCATGGCTGACTTGGGTGCCTACCTTTAGGTTTGCAGACTTCCTCTTCTTGTTGCCTGATGACTCCACATGAGTCTCTTTCTCATATTCTGAAAATTTTCCCATGCGTAGAGCTTCTTCAGTAAGAGTGACACTCAAATCGATAGCCTCTGTGATGGTTGTGGGTTTCGAGGTAGTAACCATGCTCCTAATTTGAGGTGCAAGTCCCCAAATGAATCGTTCAATTCTCTTGAATTCCGGCTTGACTAAGTAGGGGACGACCCTAGACAAGTCATGAAATCGCTGGACATATTCAGGAATCTTCGGTCCATCCATTTTCAAATTCCAGAACTCCACCTCAAGTTTCTGGATTTCAGCCCTAGAACGGTATTTCTTCTCCATCATTTCCTTGAGCTTGTCCCAGCTCAGTGCATAAGCAGCATCTGCACCAAGGGTCTGAACCTGAAGGTTCCACCAAGAGAGTGCGCCATCCAAAAACAACCCTGAGATATAGGTAACACTCCGCTGGGGTGAACAGTTACTCATTCTTAGAACGGAGCCAGTCTTTTCTGCCCAACGAACAAATGCAACGGCACCTCCTGTGCCATCAAAGTTCAATGGCTTGCAGTCTAGGAATTGTTTATAGGTGCAACCAGTTGGAGGGTTATTTCCGGTAGTGCCATCGCTGTGCTCAGAGCGGAGGGCTTTATGTCGTGCAATTGCATGTGAGATGCGTTCTTGCAGCTCGGCTTCTGTCCTTGGTAACGTACCGGTGTCTGTGTTGGGTCTGGGTGGCATTCCTTTTCTGTCAAAAGGTATGAGGCGGGTTAGACAATATTCCATAATTGTCTGCGGGGGACTTTATTACCACAAGCATCATGTAATCTCCCAATATCACAAGCATATAGAATCAACAATGTACTAGCAAGGAAACAATTACTGAGCCTTCAAATAGGCTTGGTGACTTGGCCTATTGTTTGTAATAATGTATTCGAGGCTACATCGCCCTGGTCATACAAGTTTCATAAAGTGGTAGAGTGTAACGTCACTGAATCTTTCTTAATGTTATTCCTCTTTTCTTGCTTAAATATCGTTTCTCAAACGTCTCGTACACGGGTAAACACGAAGTAGGCAAGACATGTTTCCTACTTTATAAAGTGCTAAAGCACTGGTCTATGTATTATTCTACCATATGAAGGTGTGAACACCTATAGATTATTTTTGGAGGAATGGTGATCATTAACCTGACACGCAGAGTCCACCAGGATTTCCATGCACTAAAAGTCATTATTATGTGGGCCCCCGTAATAATAAATTGTCTTGCACAGTTACCCCAATTTTCTCTCATCCAAGTAGATGATCAATCAAGGAGGGGACACTACTGTCCTTATACCTCTGTCATGGAAAGGACCATTGTGGTGGTCCATGCGCTAACACTCGTTATCGTTACGCGCGAATAGGCACGATGATTAAATGGAATAGGAATAAAGAGAATTCCTAGTAGTTGGAGGGGCACCTTCAAGATGAGTACTTCATCTTCCTTTTCTGGTCAAGTATGTCGTCAATCTCGCTTCACAAAAGCCGCAGGGATCTTGTCCCGCTGATTAAGAATTCGTTCAAGGTTGCCGCCTCTGCCTCGTCGTCACTACCGTAACCTTCACGATTGAGAGAGAAGAGCAGCCATCTCCTACGGAAGCAAGCTCAGAATCTCGTTTGGTGCTCACTCCAGCCATGAGCTTTGCAATGAACGCGAGGTCGATAGCTTCATCGTGCGAGTTAAGTACAGTAATAGGTCAGAGTCGAAGGTATCTCATTTACGTCAGTAATCATTCCGTACATTTATTCGTATGTATATATTCACGTCAATAATTATTCCGTACACTTATTCGGATGTATATATTGATAAACAAATATGTTTCTTAGCATAAACAGGCAATTCGATGCATTATATCACGTATAACTCTCGTTTATTGTTTGGTGGGTCATTTGTCTTTGGCAAGTCTAACTCGTGTAGACTATGCCTTAGTTGGCACCTTATCTTGAGGGTATTCCCTACTAATGTCCTTTCCTTATCTCTTCTTTGAAAAGCGTTTGACTCATGGATCTTGACGCTTACGTGATTGCAATGAAAACCTTTTTGTAAAATGTTTTTGTGAGAGAACTCTAGTGATTGTAGTCTAGACTCGAGAAGGAATCCTAGTTCACTACAATCGAAGCTCTGATACCAAACTGTCACACCCTGACTTTTGCGGAAGCGTATGATGTGTGACTGGTTTAATATCATTGCATTCAATCATAATAAACAACTACATGATTTAAAACGATGTTCATCCATTCATAAAATTTGAGTATTACAAACACTTGTTATTTAAGTTTTAAACACAACCTTCGACTAGGTTACAAACCGACAAAAGTGGATGACATCTAAACTTGAAGTCTACTTCAAGAAACAACACCCGCGCCCAAATACATGTAATTTTGGAAAACATCAACAAAAGTTGAGCGAGTTCATGCGTTTTGTGTGAGTACTCGTAATCTTGTAAACCTTTGAGAGACTTCTTTGTAAACAGGTATGAAAAGCGTGTATGAACATAAATGTTTTACAGGGATTTTAAGGCATGTGAGGACATAGGGAGCACTCGTAATGAGTAGGCATATACCCTTGTCGATTTACCTCGACTGTGACGATTTACCTCGACTGTGTCAATTTACCTCGACTGTGTCCATTTTCCCTTGACTGTGTCGATTTACTTCGACTGTGTCGATTTCCCTCGACTGGGACACCGAAGCACTGCTTGGTACTAGTTGTGACCATGAGTGGGGTTCGGCCGTACCCGTTAGATCTAACCTTCGTCCCTAATTAAGTATTAATGGCATTTCAATATTAAGTCTATGCTCACATGATCTAGTATTTCATAGGCATTTCATACCGTTTAAGCATCCGTACATGTATTCCACCCCCGAGAGTTATAAAACCAAAAATAGTTAAAGAAAAGGGGGAGCATGAACTCACTGTTTTGCGTCTTCAGTACTCGTAACTCAAATCTCGTCAGCAAACACGACTACCTACAATGTGCTAGGGTCTATTAGACGATGGGCCATGCCTTGCCTCAGTATTTATGTTTTGAGTTACGTTTCTTTTATGTTCCAGTATCATTCCAAGTTATAATTTCTTGTAACAATACTTCTCAAGTATTTATTTTCGTATTTCCTTCCCAAGGATGGGAGTATTTCATACATGTATTTTCGTATTCTTGTATTTGTAGTCTCCAAAAATAATATATTTTCGAGTCCTACTTTGGAAAATATATTTAACTTATCTTGTCCCAAAAATAATATATTTCAAGAAAATATATATTTCCGCAAAAATCATATATCTTCTAAATATGCTAGGAAAATATATTTTTACTTCCAAAAATAATATATTTTCTCTTTGTTGAAAATTTGATATAACTTTGTAATATGTTCAAAAATCATATTTTCACTTCTTGTATCCAAAATAATATTTACCAAAAATATATTGTAAGAGTATTTTCCGGAATATTTCATAAGTTACGTTTTTGCGTTCGGTTTCATGATGTCAAGTGTGTAACTTATATATTTCATTCCTTGTGATTTTTGGTATTATTTTGGAGTTGTAAATTCTTGGTATTTGTAAGTTATATTATTTTACCCTAAAATAATATAACTATTCCACAAGGTATACAAATATTCACACAAGTGTCTTTAGTATAAAATACATATTCTAAATATATATTTATCCATTTTTATTTACAAAAACCAACCTCCAATACTTGTATTTTTGTAACAAAATTTATGGCAAAGTTTATATTCGAAAACATAGTTTAAAATACACTAGTAAACACTTGTTTAGAAAGTATTTTCTAAGTGTTTGTATTTTTAGAAAATTTCGCCATAGTTTCCTTTGAAAATGGAGGTGTCCATGCTATTTTGCATATCATTTTCTTTTCAAAAATCATCACACAATGATCAACAATCAACTCTAGACAATAATATACTTATCAAGTATAAAAACTATACAACTTTCATAACAACATGAACTTGATCTTTTCACAAAAACTTGTAGTATCTTGGTGAAGTGTTTAGTAGCCATAGTTACCCTCCAAAATATATTTACTTCTTGATAAACTTCACTCTTGAAAGTTTTAGATGTTTACAACTTGTAAACATGTTTTACAAAAATGTTTATTTATAGACTCTTCTTGTTTCTCTAGCATTTCTACACTTGTTTTATCAATAAAAATAGTGCAAGTTTAGTAAAAACCATGATCTTTCAAAAATCATATTTTGAACTTGGTTTTCTTGGAAAATCACTCACAAATCTTAGATTCATAAGTCTACTAGCTTACTTTGTTTATTATTTTGCAAGAAATCTCTTTATTCATTAAGTTCATGTTCATACAAGAAGATGATCATCTTATTACATAATCATCCTCCCACTTGCTAGATCATGTGTTTAATCACAATCTAGCAAGCTCTATGTGATGATTAACACCATATTTTCAAGTAAACAACAAGCAAATATCATTCATGCACTAAACAATATCATTTCATCCATATTTCATCATATGTAAGCTTTATGTTCAAGATTCAAGTTTATGTCTTTTAGTGATCTTGTGATTTTCATCATATTACATCTTTTAACCAAATCAAAATATGAAGAAAGCAAGGCTACAAGAGTCTTACTACTAGCTTTAAGCTAGGAAAGAAACAATGATGGAAATTGAGTGGATAAAAGCAAGTGTGAGTGATCCTTCAAGATCCGAGATCACCAAGCTTCATTAAACACCTTCTTACACCCTTGGATGGTCTTGGATTAGATGAAAGTGATTGAATGATAATGGTGGTGGTGGTGGCTACTTATGGCCGTGAGGAGGGAGCAAGAGAGGAGAAAGAGGTGAAGTGTTTGTGTGTGTGAGAAAGATGAACAAATGATCCATTATATAAACTCTTCAACTCTAATAACCAATGGTTCTAATGTTCCCTCAAGTACAATACATATCTTCCACTAGATCTCTAGAAATTATACAAGATCTTAATAGGATTGAGAAGATCAAAGGAAGATTTATGGAGATCTTGGTGGGGCCATGGTGACCGTCCACTCATATACGGGGGGGGGGGGGGGGGGGGGTTATGTGTAACTTTAGATGGTAAGTAGGTAATTAATTGGAGGTTAAGTGTAAAGTCTAGTATTTTATGTATATCTTGCATTATATAATATGTTAGGGTGTTTGGGAACCATAACTAGCCAAGAAATAATAAAACAACGCTTCTAGCAATATTTTGGTGTTCCGGGTAATGTCCGGTTGTTCGGTTAGATACTGGTTCGTTAAAGTGCTAAGTTATACCGTATAGTGTCCTTTATGTAACTTTTTGTGACACTTTTAATTCCCGACACTTAGGAAAGTATACAGGACCATTTTGCCATATTTTTGCATGTTACTAGCATGTTAAAATGCTGATTTTTGCTGAATTATGCAGAATTCTGCACTTTTTGTGAGTTTTAGGCACTTCCCGGCACTTAAACTATCACTTAGGCATGCAGTTTTGGGGTCCTTACTTCCCTACACACTATACTAGTGTATCACTTGGTCTTTGGCTCATACTGGGCCTCAAAGTACTGTCTGTCTATGTACTTGTAGGATCGTTTTCAGACCCGGACGAGTCGATCAGAAGAGTTTATATCAATACGAAAGGCGGAAACAGACGTATTAAGAGTTTATATCTTGACCCAGCTCTTCCCAATTCAATAGCATCAACAAATACTCCTCTCTCGAATGTTGATCTAATCTTCAATCTTAGAAACACAATCTGGCTCTATCTTATCTTGACCAGATCTCTTGATTCCTTAAGTTCATCAGCATCATCAACGTGCGTGAACTTCAGGATCTGAACTTGGTTCTACAATCTTTAGACTCCCAGCTGGGATTGCAGTCTGGCTTCCACAGGTTCAAGATTGTGACCTGGTTCAAATTCTGCTCAGTATAGAAAGCTGGCTCACACTCTTTCACAGATTCAGAACCAAAGCCTGGATTTTATCCCAAGATCACCTATCTCTTATCCTGTTTCCTACACAACTTCTCTACCCAAAAATAAATTTTCTGATGACCACTTTTAAAATCAACCTCACACTCTGATGAATCACTTGTAGATAAGATATTCAAACAATGATTTTGCAATGTTAATCTTTGATGAACCACTTGCAGAAATTATCATTTTTCCTTTTTAAAAATACACTCTCCCAAACCATTTGTCATCATGTTTAGCACTTGGAATTTTGAAAATCAGCTTTCCAACACCAGTTGTCGAAAATCTTTTTGAATTTTTCAAAATTTATGCTAAAACACTCCGAAAATCTTTTTGGATTTTTGAATATAACAGAAATGCAATAAAGAAATATTTACAGACAATATTTTTGTAAGTTCGTGTAAGAGGATCATATCAGTTTATGAGCCAAATCACCAACACCGTTAAGCTTTAAACATTTTAAGTTCTAAATGATTCACTTAGATTGTCAGTATACCGATCCACTTAAATTCTTACACAAAGTTCAACTGTTCCGAGATACGAGATTAATGTTTTAAGCACTTAAACTTAATCGAGTGTCCCACCTCAGAATATACTCCTATATCCAGACCCCAATATTCAGTCTTACAGGTGAGTATACCACAGATGATATCTGTAAGGGGTTATATTGCGAAACCGTAAGAGCTCAGGTCAGAACTTCCGTTCAGCAGAGAGATGACGGCTCGACTTTTGGTGTGTCCCCCTTTAGAGGATCTTTTCTTCAACAGCACATGATTTACATATTTTTTCAATGTTTCATCATTTTTATGCTGAGGGTTGGCTATGTTTCAAGCAATGTAAAGTATTCTCCGGGGACTAGGCCATTGCTTCAGCAAAATCAGAAGTCCCGGGATAATACCCCAGATATCACTGAGCATAAAGACCTAGTATCTAAGATAGAGGGACCTTTTAAACAAGATTTCAGGGGTTACCCATATATCCGAGAGATGTTTCCCCACGATATAAGCAAGTTTGAAATTTAGGTTTATATCTCGTCACAATCTACTAATATGTGCAAAAATCTACTGGCACATCATCAGTGAGACCGTTTATCACATTTTAACTTTCCAATTCTTTAGCATGTTGTGATAGTCCACTGATGTACTATCATTTCCTCTTCTTTGACACAAAAAACTCATTTTGAATTTTATCATGTTTTTTACTTTTTCAAATTTTGAAATATTTTTGGATTTTCTGAAAATTTTTACTCCCCCTAAAATGCAAACACATTTTAAGGAAATTTGAAAACAAACTATACAAGTAAATTGACAACCGATATCGAATCACTTCAAATCACCATCCACTTGGCATAAACAATCAGAACTTCACCTGACAACAAACTATTTTCCCATTGATTTCAAAAACACTTAAGTTTGTTTTAATCAAATGGTTTTTCCCAAAAATAAGTTTTGTTGATTGATTTTACCATTTGTAGGTTAGGGGAAAAACTCATCTTTTTGTTTCTATCCTCATTTCAATGAAATGAACTCCATATATTCTTTAACCACTTGTAGAAAATCAAGTACAACTTAATGTCCCTGATTTACCACTTATATCACAAACTCTTTTTCAACCATATGGCTTACCAACCAACACCACATGTAGGTTGAATTCTCAAGATGCCGATACCTACTCCTCACTTACCAACCTGGGAGTTCCGGCAATTCCAACAGTATGACTTGCCAAAATTTAAACATTTTCAAAAATATTTTGAGAAAGATGCCGATTCATGCTCCACGATTACCAACTTGGGAGCTTCGGCAAGTCCAGGATTTTACTGTTCGTAATAGGTACCATCCCAGTCACAAACCCTGGGATGATACATTACCTTGTTTCTTTGTTTTCTTCTCGTAAAATTCCTTGACTCCTTTGACTTTCCTGCCAACCATTTTTCCAAAAATATGTTGAACTTTGGAGTTAAATTCCTTATCAACATCAAAAACCTTTTCATCAGAATAAAATTGATATGAAATTTCAACTTTTCCAATCTTTTGTTTAAAATTTTCAGCCTTAAATGATGGAAAATTGACATCATCCATTGGAGGAACTGAATTCTCACATTTAATCTCAATTTGTGGCTCCTCTAACTTTGTGGAATCAGATTCATCGCCAGAAGATAGCTCCTCTGATTTTGATGAATCAGAATCATTGCTAGAACTATCCTCATACTTCTTAACAACCCATTTCTAGTTGTCAAGGTTGCTCTTTTCTTGTAAAATTTGTTTGAACATTCACCAATCTCAAAAGTTGAATTTTTGAAAAGTTTAGTTCTCTCAATTGGTGGTTCAAACACAACCTTTTTATCTTTCAGTTTATGAGAAACTCCCTGTTTTGATTGTATTGCCTTGGAATAATTCTTGGCAATATGACCACTTTTTCCACACTTGAAACAGGTTCTCGTTTCTTTCATCTGATTAGCAGTCTTCATCTCTTCTTGCTTCTTCTTAGCAAGGAATTCTCTGTTTGTTTGCTTCCAGAAAGAACTTTTCATTTCTTCTTCCGAACTTGTACCTGAAACAAATGTCATTTTTGATTTAAAATCTCTAACATATTTATCATTTTTCTGATTTTCTGGTGGAATAAAACCTAGACCTTTCTTTTTGAAATTACCGTTATGGTTTGGCTTCTTTTGAAAACCAGAACCAGAACCGTAACCTTTTTTCTTGTTTAATCTTTGTTGCACTCTTGAGGTGTATGTTTTAGGTTTTTCATTAAGATTTACATCTTTTATTTCAGAAATATTAATTTCTGTTAGTTTGAAAACCTTTTTGATCAATTCAGATTTAACACCTCTTATTGGAAATTCCTCATCAGAATATAATTTGTCCGAATCATTCAAAGTATATGCCACTTTAAATGTTTCATCATTCAAATTAGATTTTGATAACAGGAATTCTTTGTTGTAAACTATTTTGCCCTGTTTGACGGTTTGACTCGGAATGCTTTACTCAGACTTTGATTCTGACTTAGACTCCGACTTTGACTCCTCGGTTTCATCGTTATCTAACACATGATCCATTACTTTCTTCATCAATTGAGATTGTTGATCAGTTTCAGACGATGTAAAAGTAACATCAATATTTTCTGGCAAGTTAACTGAAGACTCCGACTCCCACTGTAAATTTGTTGCCTTTTCGACTCTTTCTGAATTTGGATTTCTCGGAGAATATCCATTTTCAAGTGGGGGTGGACACTCGTTGTAACTGACACCTTGTTTCTTACCAGATGTCTTTTCTTTAGTATCCTTCTTCTTTTCTAGAATCTTTTCTTTAGAAATCTTCTGTTCTTTAATTACTTCATCATTCTTAAATGCCTTCAACAGTTGGATAAATCCTGTCAGTGATATAAGAAGTACATGAGTAACTTTTTAACAAACGGTTTACTCTTTCAGTCTCAATCCTTTGTGTCTCCAGTTTTTGTTCCAGCACAGCACACTTCTCAATATAGTTGTTCACACTTTTCTGCTTTATCATGAAAGCTCCTTGAAGCGTCTTCATGGCTGTTGCTTGTTCTTCACTTGATTGATTATACTGATTCATGGCCTTGTTTAGAACATCGTATGATTCCTTCAACTGGTTTATGTTGTTAATCAATTCACTGTTTTTCTTTTTTATAATCCCACAGTTTTCACAAATCACCGGAATCTTTTTAGCGTTAGCTTCTGCATCAACTTTAAACTTTGGAATGTCTTTCACCTTTTGCCTTATCACAGGAACATCTTCATCATCACTGCTGACTGGTGTTTTGACCTTTTTCTTTTTCTTTTTAGCTTTTTTATCTTCACTATCACTTTCTTCCATCATTTTGAAATGACCTGCCAATCTTCTTGCATGATACTCTCTATCATCATCACTATCTTCTTCAACTCGAGCAACATATGCTTTGTGATTTGAAGTTTTGTTTGGATCATAATCATCCCAATTAAACCCTTTTGGTAACTTTTCATCATCTTGGTTTATCAGGCATGCTTTGTTATCAGCTGAAATATATTTGCCCCAACTGAAATCTTCTTGATTCACCAAACATGCTCTCTTTGAAGATTCTTGAATCACTTTTCTTCCATGTGCCACTTGTGGTTCTTGTTGTTGTTGTGCAACTTGATGATAGATGGCCTTTCGGTAGTAATCATTGTTGTTGTTGAATGGATTTTGAGCTCCACTTGCTTAGCGGTTTTTGCACTCCCTCTTGAAATGTCCTTTTTCCCTGCAACGAAAACAAGTGACTTTAGATTTATCAAAACCTAAAGTAGAAACATTAGCTTCACGTAAATCATCTCTTCCTGTGATCTGCTTAAATTTCTCAGCTCGTCTCAACACACTAGCCAAACACCATTTAATGTCCATCACATCCATCTCTTCAGCGTCAATCTGATCGTAATCCTCTTTAGTAAGCATTGGATTCCTGATCCGACCTGCAATAAAACTACCATAAGATTCCAATATAGTTCCCAACAAAGACATGTGACTCTTAGCAATTTCTGCTGAATAATCCTCATCATTCTCCAGATTCAGTACAATATTGCATTGTAGCTTCTTGCCATTCTTTGTTGCTGAAATGTTCGGATCAAAGGATGGATATGATGAAAAACTTGTGTTGCTGTTTGATCCTTTAGAAGAATTTCCAGATGAACTCTTTGCATTGAAAGCTGTCTCAACCTTCGGTGACATGTTGGTGGATTTATCACTGACACCACCTTTGTAGTAAAGACCAATGTCTTGTTCACCATCGAAATCTTTCATTCTTAAAACCTTTCTCTGTTCCATCTCCTGAGCTTCAAGTTTTTCAATGAACTTGCTTAGTGTTAGACTACTAAACCCTTTCTTGTTCCTTAGCATCATTAGATATGTGCCCCAAGTCTCATGTGGTAATGCATCAGCTAGCTTTTCAATCAACTCTTCATTATCTTTGTCGATGCTTAACCTCCTCATGTTAGCTAAAGTTTTGTAGTATCTTTCAATAATTTGCTTTGTACTTTCATTTTTCAACCCACGAAACAGATCAAACTCTTTCTTCAAAAGTGATTTCTTGTTCTTTACCATCTCTTGGCTTCCATGAAACTTTGATTTTAATGCTTTCCGTATTGAATATGAAGTTCTAGTATGTTGCAATAACACCAAGATATCTTCCTTCACAGCTTGTTGTAGTAGACTTAGCATCATTTTCTCATCTTTGTATTTCTTTCTGTTTTCAGCACTCAGATCTTTAATAGCTATAATCTCTTCGTCATCATTCATCGGTCGAACATATTTCGTTTCAACACATTCCCAAGCATCTAGATAGTTTGCTTGTACCCAGTTTTCAAAGCGTCCTTCCCAACCCTTATACTCCTCGATGTTCATGAGCTTAGGCGGTTTCTGCATAGTTCCCGTTTCATTTTCTAGCATCGTATTCTGTGCAAGAGTGATCAGGGTAACCGGGGTAGCGAATGCGTTGTAGAATTCTTCTTCCATGATTCGGTTTTCAAAATTTCACAAAACTCCTTCAAGCGGAATATCTTATTCCGTTTGAACTTCTCAAGCGGAATCACCAGTTGAAGCGGAATAAGTGATTTCAAGCGGAACAACTCAAGCGAAATACCGTTTTCAAGTGAAATCACTGTCTGATTCCGTTTGAAATGCAAATGACGTCAGCAAGACCGATCAGCGATTCAAGCGGAATAACAAAAAAATCAGATTTTAGATCGATTTTAGTTCTGAAACTTTCCAGGATTTGTTAAAACATAATTGCGCGTGATATGTGAGAATATGAGCCAATTTTAACCGTAAAAAATTTTTAATTTTGAAAAAGAAGGTGTAGAAATCAGAAAATGCAGCTGAATTGGTATGAACTCTTCCTCCTGAGCTCTAATACCACTTGTAGGATCGTTTTCAGACCCGAACGAGTCGATCAGAAGAGTTTATCTCAATACGCAAGGCGGAAACAGACGTATTAAGATCAATTCAGCTAGAATATCACTTTAACTGTCGATATTATTGATTATAAGACGTTTTACAGCTGTACGACACTTCGGTAGCACTTCGTTGCACAAACCGGAAAGAATGAATCTGATTTCGCTTGGAGGTGTCTATATATAGGCTTTTGATTCCGCTTGAACATGACCATGTGCATTTCAAGCGGAATTAAGATTGTTGATTCCGCTTGAAACCGCCACTTGTCATTTCAAGCGGAATTACATCCTCAAGCGAAATAACATCACTTCTCAAACTACGTGCCCTGATCTAACATGTTCTATACAAGACTCGATACAAGACGAAGTCGACAGACGCATGCACCAATAGTACTGAACTTCGTCAGCATTTTTTTTAGTTTGTGTAGGATCGTTTTGTGACCCGAACGAGTCGATCAAAAGAGTTTTTCTCAATACGAAAGGCGGAAACAAACGTATCAAGTTCAATTCAGCATACAATTAACTTTTAATTGTCTTTGTATTGAATTTGGAACGTTTACAAATCAGTAGACACTACGACAGAGCTTCGCCGTCGGAAACCACACTGCTAATTCCGCTTCAAATGGCAACGGACATCACATATATATAGCCCACCTGATTTCGCTTGAAAGTGTCCCAAGCGAAATCTGATTTCGCTTCAAACGACTTCAATCGAAATCAGCATTTAAGCTCAAGCGGAATTACAACATCTGATTCCGTTTGAAATGATCTAGTGTCATTTCAAGCGGAATTACCTCTAATCACACTTTCTTGAATTTCGTGCCCTGATCTAACTAATTTAATACAAGACTCGATACAAGACGAAGTCGACAGACGCATGCACCAACAGACTCCCCCTCGAATGTTGACGAGTCTTAAAGTGTCGAGTCTTCGCATCTTCAGTCTTTATCAGTCCTCTCGAACTCTTAGAAGTATCTGACACTGTAAGTATCCTCAATCTTCCAGGATCTTAACTCATCTTTTCCCAATTCATTATCTCGAATGTTGATCTAATCTTCAATTCCCGAATCACAATCTGGCTCTATCTTCTCTTGATCAGATCTCTTGATTCCTTAAGTTCATCAGCATCAACAATCTCAGGATCAGAACCTTGCTCTTTGACATTCAGACTCCCCCTCTCAGTAAACTGGGATCGCAGTCTGTCTTTCACAGGTTCAAAATAATGTCCTGTCTTTTATCCTAAGATCACCTAGCTCTTCTCCTGTTTCCTGCAAAAAATTCTCTACCCAAAAATAAATTTTCTGATGACCACTTGTGGATAATATTCAAACAAATGATTTTACATTTATAATCTCTGTTGAACCATTTGCAGGAATGTCAATCAATCAATTTCTTGAAGATTTATCCATTTTATTTTTCAAAACACACTAAAATCTTTTTGTCCATCATGTTTAGCACTTGAAATTTTGAAAATCAGCTCTCCAACATCAGTTGTCGAAAATCTTTTTGTATTTTTCAAAATTTATGCTAAAACACACTAAAATCTTTTTGGATTTTTGAATGAAAGCGCAATGTAGAAAAGAAATATATACAGACAATATTTTTGTGAGTTTGTGTAAGAGGATCATATCAGTTTTTGAGACAAATCACCAACACCGTTAAGCTTTAAACATTTTAAGATCTAAACGATTCACTTAGATTGTCAATATACTGATCCACTTAAATTTTCACACAAAGTTCAACTGTTTCGAGATACTAGATTAATGTTTTAAGCACTTAAACTTAATCGCGTGTCCCACCTCAGAATATACTCCCGTATCCAGATCCCAATATTCAGTCTTACACGTGAGTATACCACAGATGATATATGTAAGGGGTTAATATTGCGAAACCGTGAGAGCTCAGGTCAGAACTTCCGTTCAGCAGAGAGATGACGGCTCGACTTTTGGTGTGTCCCCTTTAGAGGATCCTTTTTACAACAGCACATGATTAGCATATTTTTTCAATGTTTCATCATTTTTATGCTGAGGGTTTGTCACACCCCCAAAATCCACCATGCGGAGTATCACCGCTTGGAGGCGTGACATGAGCAGGATCAAGCCACCAATCATATTGAACAAGCATGTAAGTAGTATATAAAATTTCATCACAATACAATTGGTCTCTAAACAAAACATAGTTTATGTTGCAAGCGGAAGCATAATGTTTAAAACAAAGTAATAAGTTCAAACGTTTCAAAAGTTTAGCATGGCACACAGTTGTCCATGTCCCACAACGACTCTTCCCACTCCGATGCAAGCTCCATAGATACCTAACGACCTGCAAGGCATGTAACAACGAGTCAACAACAAATTTGAGCGAGTTCACAGTTGGTTGTTTAGTTATAGCATTCGTTTTGTAAATCATATGTTCGTTTTGTAAACCATGTATCGTATTAATTCGTATCGCGGTCTCCCAGACATGTTTGTGAAGATTAGTGGGGGCTTCCCATGTGTATCGTATTAATCTGTATCGCGGTTTCCCAAACATGTTTGCGAAGATTAGTGGGGGCTTCCCATGTGTAGACTAGTCGTCTCTGTACGTGCCCTTCTTGATCCAAGGACCGTAGCGAGTATGAGTGTACGTAGGTTTTACGTACGTGCCCTTCAATCCGAGGACAATAGTAAGTATGAGTGTACGTAGGTTTTACGTACGTGCCCTTCAATCCGAGGACAGTGAAAAGTAGTTTAATAGTAATGATAGTACGAGTAGTTATTCAATCCCATTCCCAACCCACCGGGAATCCCATGCCTTAAGAGTGTGAACTCACCTCGGTTGCTCAGTTTGACTCTCAAATATAGCTAACAGTCAAGGTCGGTCAATCACGTCCTAGTATGATTACCACTTAGTTTATTAGTGAGTTCAAATAGAACACAAAGTTCCTACACGTATCTATCACATAACATGCATCACTTTAACGGTTCACGTCCAGGTAAACTTCCCATCCATTCCCCACTCATAAACAAACGTACGATAATGCACATAACACATATAACATGTTAGATCATTCTCGGATAACCTACCCGACATTTAGACACGCAAATCACTACTTATGTCGTTTCAGCTTTTATATTCAAAACTGGGCTGTTTTCGGGGATTTTAATAAAATAGTCAACTTGTTTAAAAAATTCCCAACTTTTTATAGAAGGTCTTAAATGATCCAAATATTATTGTGTAAAATATCGGGATCCAATTCATCACCAATATTTTATAAAAATTCATTTTCCGGACTGAACTCAGATTTATCTTTTTCTGATTGCAGTCCACAGAATAATTTATTTAAAATTCTTCGTAAGTTCAATATATGAAATTCCAGTGGGGTAATTACAAATACATCAGTTGTCACCTACTATACAAATTTTATGCGTTGATTCAACATAGATATCCAGTTATGACTAAAAACATATCACCCATTTACTACAGCAAAAACTCAGCTTCAGCTGCTGTTTTTAAAAGGGTCTTTAAAAATAGTAAACGAAGTCCAAAAATTATGATTCCAATGCCATTAGAACCGTATTTCATAATACATAAATCTAGAGTTCAGAAAATACATTTTCTGCTTTATTAAGGTTCAGTTACAGCCAACTGAAGTTGGCTGTAATCATCAAACAGCAAACAGTTTTCAGCTTTTAACATTCTAAAGTGTGTTCGATTGATTCCGTTAACATATTTAGTGATCACAACAACATTTCTAGTAATCAATATTAACAAGCAATCAGCAAGAAATCAGCAACATCTCAAGACAATTTCATACTAACATAAATACATCATGTTTCATCTTCTTGTTTAAACCATTTTTAGTGTTCTTGTAGATTTAACATACTACAACTTTTAATCATGAAACAAGATGAACAAAGGTGACATAAGGAACTTACTACTAGCTTAAAGCTAGGGATGATTCTTAGTCAAGAAGATGGAGAGGATGATGGTGAAAAGCAAGTGAAAGAAACTCCTTAGAAAGCCCTTCAACTTGCAACCTCCATGGATGAACTTCAAAGCTTTGAATGGAGCTTGTAATTGAAGAAGATGAAGATGTTGAGGGGTGGTGGTGGGTTCGGTTATGGGGTGACCGGAAGTGAGAGAGAGAGAAGTGAGGAGTGAGAGTGTATGTTGAGTGAATGAATCATCTTACAAATCATACTCCCATACTTATAAAATCTTGTCATAAAAATTATGGCAAATGAATCAAGCAACCATCACTTCAAAGTATGGGAAGGATTTTATAGAAAATATGTTGGTGATTGTGTGGGTCCCTTGGGGAACCGATTCGGTTAGGGGGGATTTAGTGTAACATTTGCAACTAATGTGTAATGGATAGTTAGAATCCAAGTAACAAGATTATATATATTAGTTTGTTGATTTTTAGCGGGTGTTATGGTATACGGGGATCATGACTAGTCAAAATAATAAAACTATGTCATTGACAAAAATTTAGTGTCCCGGGTAATGTCCGGTTGTTCGGTCGGATACTGTTTCGTTAATTTATTTAATTGTTCCGTAAGGTGTCTTATATATATATTTTTGTAACATAATTAATTCCTAACACTTAGGAAAATATTCAGGACCTTTTAGTAAATTTTTTGCATACTACTAGTATGTTAACACGCACATGTAAGTACAACACAGTAATCAGAGAGCAGTTAAATGATTCAGCACAGTCATCAAGCACTTTAATTATCATTAATAAATTGTACGGATACATGGAATTACGAGGGTTGTCACAGGGTTGGCTATATTTCAAGCAGCGTAAAGTATTCTTCGGGGACTAGGCCATTGCTTCCGCAAAATCAGAAGTCCCGGGATAATACCCTAGATATCACTGAGTATAAAGACCTAGTATCTCAGAAAGATGAACCTTTCAAACAAGATTTTGGGGGTTACCCATATATCCGAGAGATGTTTCCCCAGGATATAAGCAAGTTTGAATTTAAGTTTATATCTCGTCACAATCTACTAAATGTGTAAAAACCTACTCACACATCCACAGTGAGATCGTTTATCATATTTTTTAACTTTACAAATCTTTAGCATGTTGTGATAGTCCACTGATGTACTATCATTTCCTCTTCTTGACACAAAAACTCATTTTTGATTTTATCATGTCTTTGTCTTTTTCAAATTTTCAAATGTTTTTGGATTTTCTGAAAATTTCTTACTCCCCCTAAAATGCAAACACATTTAAGAAAATTTTGAAAACAAACTATGCAAGTAAAATTGACAACCGATATCGAATTGCTTCAATTCGCCATCCACTTGGGATAAACAATCAGAACTCCCCCTTACAACAAACTATTTTCCCATTGTGATTTCAAAACACTTAAGTTTGTTTTAATCAAAATGATTTTTTCGGAAAATTAGTTTTGTTGGGGTTACCATTTGTAAAGTTAGGGTTTCATCACATTGTTTTTCAAAATAACACTTGTAAAAATAATCCAATCAAGTTCAACTTAATGACCTTGATTTACCACTTGTAGATCAAACCAATTACCACTTGTAGGAAATCAGATACAAATTAATGTCCTTGATTTTACCACTTGTATCACAAACTCTGTTTCAACAACATGGCTTACCAACCAATATCACATGTAGGTTGAATTCTCAAGATGCCGATTCCTACTCCTCACTTACCAACCTGGGAGTTCCGGCAATTCCAGCAGTATGACTTGCCAAAATTTAAACATTTTCAAAAATATTTTGAGAAAAATGCCGATTCATGCTCCGCGATTACCAACTTGGGAGCTCCGGCAAGTCTAGGATTTTACTGTTCATAATATGTACCATCCCAGTCACAAACCAGGGATGATACTTTACCTTGCTTCTTTGTTTTCTTCTCGTAAAATTCCTTGACCCCTTTTACCTTCCTGTCAACCATTTTTTCAAAAATGTGATGAACTTTGGAATTAAATGCTTTTTCAACATCAAAATCTTTCTTTTCAGAAAAAAATTGATTTGAAATCTCAACTTTTCCAACTTTTTGTTTAAAATTTTCAGCCTTCAATAGTGGAAAATTTGCATCATCCATTGGAAGAACTGAATTCTCACTTTTAACCTCAATTTGTGGCTCCTCTGACTTTGTGGAATCAGATTCATCACCAGAAGGCTCCTCTGATTTTGACAAATCAGAATCATTGCTAGAACTATCATCCGATTTCTTAACAACCCATTTCTGGTTGTCAAGATTTGCTCTTTTCTTATAAAATCTGTTTGAACATTCACCAATTTCAAAAGTTGAATTTTTGAAAAGTTTAGTTCTATCAATTGGTGGTTCAAACACAACTTCTTTATCTTTCGGTTTACGAGAAACTCCCTGTTTTGCCTTGGAACAATTCTTGGCAATATGACCAACAGTGTTGCATTGGAAACAGGTTCTAGTTTCTTTCATCTGATCAGCAGTTTGCATCTCTTCTTGCTTTTTCTTAGCAAGGAATTCTTTGTTTGTCTGCCTCCAGAATGAACTTTTCATCTCTTCTTCTGAGCTTGTTCCTGAAACAAATGTCATTTTTGATTTAAAATCTCTTACATATTTTTCATTTTTCTGATTTTCTGGTGGAATAAAACCAAGACCTTTCTTTTTGAAATTACCGTTATGGTTTTGTTTCTTTTGAAAACTAGAACCAGAACTGTAACTTTTTTTCTTGTTTAATCTTTGTTGCACTCTTGAGGTGTATTTTTCAGGTTTTTTAGTAAGATTTACATCTTTTATTTCAGAAATATTAATTTCTATTAGTTTGAAAACCTTTTTGATCATGTCAGGTTTAACACCTCTTATTGGAAATTCCTCATCAGAATATAATTTGTCCGAATCATTCAAAGTATATGCCACTTTAAATGTTTCATCATTCAAATTAGATTTTGATAACAGGAATTCTTTGTTGTAAACTCTTTTGCCCTGTTTGACGATTTGACTCGGAGTGCTGGACTTAGACTTTGATTTTGATTTAGACTCCGACTTTGACTCCTCAGTTTCATCGTTATCTAACACCTGATCCACCACTTTCTTCATCAATTGAGATTGTTGATCAGTGTCAGACGATGTAAAAGTAACATCAATATTTTCTGGCAAGTTAACTGAAGACTCCGACTCCCACTGTAAATTTGTTGCCTTTTCGACTCTTTCTGAATTTGGATTTCTCGGAGAATATCCATTTTCAAGCGGGGGTGGACACTTGTTATAACTGACACCTTGTTTCTTACCAGATGACTCTTCTTTAGTATCCTTCTTCCTTTCTTTCTTCTTTTCAGGAGTCTTTTCTTCGGAAACCTTATGTTCTTCAGTTACTTCATCATCTTCAAATGCCTTCATGCCTTCAACAGTTGGATAAATCCTGTCAGTGACATAAGAAGTACATGAGTAACTTTTTAGTAAACGGTTTACTCTTTCAGTCTCAATCCTTTGAGTTTCCAATTTTTGTTCCAGCATAGCACACTTCTCAATGTAGTTGTTTACACTTTTCTGCTTTATCATGAAAGCTCCTTGAAGTGTTTTCATTGCTGTTGCTTGTTCTTCACTTGATTGATTATACTGATTCATGGCTTTGTTCAGAACATCATAAGATTCCTTCAGCCTGTTCATGTTGTTCATCAACTCACTGTTTTTCTTCTTTATAATCTCACAGTTTTCACAAATCACCGTAACATTTTTAGCGTTAGCTTCTGTATCAACTTTGAATTTTGGAATATCTTTCAACTTTTGCCTTATCACAGGAACATCTTCATCATCACTGCTGACTGGTGTTTTGACCTTTTTCTTTTTCTTTTTAGCTTTATCATCATCACTGTCACTCTCTTTCATCATTTTAAAATGAGCTGCCAATCTTCTTGCATGATACTCTCTATCATTATCACTATCTTCTTCAACTCGAGCGACATAAGCTTTGTGATGTGAAGTTTTGTTTGGATCATGATCATCCCAATTGAAGTTTGTCCAGCTAAAACCTTCTGGTAATTTTTCATCATCTTGATTTATCAGGCATGCTTTGTTATCAGCTGAAATATATTTGTCCCAACTGAAATCTTCTTGATTCACTAAACATGCTCTCTTTGAAGATTCTTCAATCACTTTTCTTCCATGTGCCACTTGTGGTTCTTGTTGTTGTTGAGCAACTTGATGATAGATGGCTTTCCGGTAGTAATCATTGTTGTTGAACGGATTTTGAGCTCCACTTGCTTCGTGGTTAGTACACTCCCTCTTGAAGTGTCCTTTTATCCCTGCAACGAAAACAAGTAACTTTAGATTTATCAAAACCTAAAGTAGAAACATTAGCTTCACGTAAGTCATCTCTTCCTGTGATCTGCTTAAATTTCTTAGCTCGTCTCAATACACTCGCCAAACACCATTTAATATCCATCAATTCCATTTCCTCAGCGTCAATCTGATCGTAATCCTCTTTTGTTAACATAGGATTCCCGATCCGACATGCAACAAAACTACCATATGACTCCAACACAGTTCCCAACAAAAACATGTGACTCTTAGCAACTTCTGTTGAATAATCCTCATCATTCTCCAGATTCAGTACAATGTTGCATTGTAACTTCTTACCATTCTTTGTTGTTGAAATGTTCAGATCAAATGATGGATATGATGAAAAATTTGTGTTGCTGTTTGATCCTTTTGATGAACTTCCAGATGAACTCTTTGCATTGAAAGCAGTTTCAACCTTTGGTGACATGTTGGTGGATTTATCACTGACGCCACCTTTGTAATAAAGACCAATATCTTGTTCACCATCGAAATCTTTCATTCTTAAAACCTTTCTCTGTTCCATCTCCTCCTGAGCCTCAATTTTTTCAATGAATTTGCTCAATGTCAAATTGCTAAAACCTTTCTTGTTCCTCAACATCATGAGATATGTACCCCAAGTCTCATATGGCAATGCATCAGCTAGCTTCTCAATCAATTCCTCATTATCTTTGTCGATGCTTAACCTCCTCATGTTAGCTAAAAGATTGCAATATCTTTCAATAATCTGCTTTGTGCTTTCATTTTTCAACCCATGAAACAGATCAAACTCTTTCTTCAAAAGTGATTTTTTGTTCTTGACCATCTCTTGGCTTCCATGAAACTTTGATTTTAATTCTTTCCATATTGAATACGAAGTTCCATTATGTTGCAAAAGAACCAAGATATCTTCCTTCACAGCTTGTTGTAGTAAACTTAGCATCATTTTCTCATCTTTGTATTTCTTTCTATTATCAGCACTCAGATCTTTGATAGAAATAATCACTTCGTCATCATTCATCGGTCTAACGTATTTCGTCTCGACACATTCCCAAGCATCTAAATAATTTGCTTGTACCCAGTTTTCAAAGCGTCCTTCCCAACCTTTATACTCCTCGATGTTCATGAGCTTAGGCGGTTTTTGCATAGTCCCCGTTTCATTTTCCAACATTGTGTTATGTGCAAGAGTAATCGGGGTAACCGGAGTAGCGAATGCGTTGTAAAATTCCTCGTCCATGTTTCAGTTTTTCAAAGTTCACAAAACTGTCCTGTTCAAGCGAAATCACTTGTTCAAATGGAATCAAGTTCAAGCGGAAACAACAACTTTCAAGCGAAATCTCCTTAAAGCGGAATCACTCTTGAAGCGAAATCAACAAGACTTTTCAAGCGGAATACCAGTTGAAGCGGAATAGGTGATAACAAGCGGAATCAACACACTTTTCAAGCGAAATCAAACACAAAGTGTAATTTCAAGCGAAATCACAAAGTAGTTTCAAGCGAGATACCAATTTCAAGCGGAATTATACCCTGATTCCGCTTGAAATGTCAATGACGTCATCATTTCGAACATGTTTTCAAGCGAAATAACAAAAATGTCAAGTTTTAGATCGATTTTAATCCTGAAACTTTCAAGGCTTTGTTAAAACATGAATGCGCGTGTAATATGAGAAATTGAGCTGATTTTAACCGTGAAAAAAATTTTAGATTTGAAAAAGAAGGTGTAGAAAACAGAATTCGCAGCTGAATTGGTATGAACTCTTCTTCCTGAGCTCTGATACCACTTGTAGGATCGTTTTGTGACCCGAACGAGTCGATCAGAAGAGTTTTTCTCAATACGAAAGGCGGAAACGAACGTATCAAGTTCAATTCAGCAAACAATTAACTTTTAACTGTCTTTGTATTGAATCTGGAACGTTTACAAATCAGTAGACACTTCGACAGAGCTTCGCCGTCGGAAACCACACTGCTAATTCCGCTTCAAATGGCAACGGACATCACATATATATAGCCCACCTGATTTCGCTTGAAAGTGTCCCAAGCGAAATCTGATTTCGATTCAAACGACTTCAAGCGAAATCAGCATTTAAGCTCAAGCGGAATTACAACATCTGATTCCGTTTGAAATGATCTAGTGTCATTTCAAGCGGAATTACCTCTAATCACACTTTCTTGAATGTCGTGCCCTGATCTAACTAATTTAATACAAGACCCGATACAAGACGAAGTCGACAGACGCATGCACCAACAGTTTGTCTGGTATGGTGCCAATTCTGTTCTGCGTATTATTAGAACTATATCGTGTTGCATGTAGCAACGAATAAAGTCTTGCAACATGAAATGCCATTGTATGTATATAACAGTAATCAGAAATTCATTTGTCTTGTAAACTACATCATGCACAATTATTTAAGCACAGATTACTGTTCAATTAGTGTACGGAAAAGTGACAGTTGTCACAATACTTTACAGCATTAAAGGTTTTTATATTTGTTTATATTTACCAAAAAACTCAATCAGTATTTGACACATGGTGGCAGTTCTGATGTGTCGGTGGTCATATCACTCATTGGCTAACTTTCGGTCAATAGTGAAGTTTATCAAGTAATTATATCTTACTATTATTCAAAGGTATCTGTCACTAAGCGATTCCCGTGACGGTGGTCATATCACTGTTGATCATTCTTTCAACTAGTGACTGTGGTCGTATCACTGTTGATCGTTCTTTCAACTAGTGACTCTGGTCATATCACTGTTGATCATTCTCTCAACTAGTGACTCTGAACTAGTAGTGTATATAAAGTATATACTATAAAACTCATGATATCAGTTTATCAATGATATTGTCTATGGCACAAAACAAATTTAGCCCAGAAAATGAAATATATCATTTTCTGTCAAACTAGTAGTCATAACTTTATTAAATATAATATATTAAATAATTGTGATATTATTATTTAATATATTAACATGTCTAAGATTTAAAATATACGTAATTCCTTGATATGATAAATAAAATATACGATGGAAAATATTTAATATTTCATAATTATATTATCTTTAATATTTAAGTAATGAAATATCAAAATCGTTTTACATTATTTGAGAGAATATTTGAATATTCACTTTTTAAGTTCAAATATAGTATTTTATCATGGAAAAAAATGTTTATATTTACTATTTAACTTATGTTCAATATATTTATACCACTAACATACACATACAATATTATTTATTTATTTAATAATTACACAACTAAGTAAACGGGTAGAAATGTTTAATATAGATACAAAAATCAGTATACACAAAAATCTCGTTGGCAGTTACAATGACTGTGGTCATATTACTATTGGCTACCTCTTTGCTTGACTGATAGTGTATACAAAAACCCACATACCGGCAGCTATTGCAAAAAATAAAAACTTAATCACTGAAGTATAACTGATATAACATTTAGGGTTTTGTAAAGCATTTTTAAATATAATTGTATCATAAAAAGGTGATAAAAAGGAGAATGACTCACTTTGTAACTTTAGGGTTCAACTAAAAGCCTCCTGGTATAATCTTGGATATAACTCCTGAGCTTTTTAATAAAATATATAATGCACTAGCGTTTAGTATAGTAACTCAATTCAACTTTATCAATACGTCACGAGCCAGAATCCCAACGTACTTAGTCGGGCAGAGCCTTGACATGCGTTGGTGGGTCCTAAATCAATCGGACAGGGTATTGACTCAGTGATCAAGTGTTAAAACACTTAAAATGGGGCAGGGCTTTATTATAATTACTAAAGAAAAAAAACATATATATATGAATAGAAAGAGAGGGGGACAAAAGAAAGCAAGGAGGTGTGTGTAGTTTTGAAATGTTCATGGCTTATTCCTATTTATACTAACTCCAAGAATCTTGGAGGCTACACAAAAATTGGACACCTACACATCTTCATTAAAGTTACATGCACACACGTCCTCCATTCATTTCTCAATTTTGTTTAGATTTTAATATTATTTTATTATTTATATATTATAATTAATTCAGCTGCTTCACTTATTTGGCACTTATAACTTCTAAAATATGACGTTTTACAAAACAATGAATATGTCATTAGAACAAGAATATTTTTGTCTAAATTTTGACCCAACTTTCATTAAAAACAGAGTAGGTTCAAATATAATGTATTTTTATAATTAAATTATTAAACGGTTCCTAGTCCCGTCTAGGTACTTCATATTTCTAACAGTCACTTACCCGTAATCTACCCGTTTAATAATATAAGTTTTATATACTTTATCTTAATATAAAAAATAGAAATGTCACACACACACACACACACATATATATATATATATAGGAAAAGGATCCATTAGGAACCACCCTTTATTGCGAGAACCACGAGAATCAATGTGAACACAACCAAAAAATACCTAAAAAAATCTAAAAAACACCCAAAAAAAATTTTTTTTACTATTTTTTTGGAAAAATCGCTATATTTCGTCAATAATAAAAAAAATCAAAAAAAAATCGAGTAACAGTTATCCATGCACATGTGCATTTGTATCGTTTCTTTGACAAATTCCGTAATTCATTACAAATATCAGACAATTGCACTTTCATTTACACTACCATTCATAATACACTACTTTTTACATTAACAATAATAGCAATGCACATGTGCATCTATATGTATGAACTTGTTATAACATTAACAACACTTGAAATGCACATGTGCATCTATATATATGAACATGTTATAACGTGTTTTAGTACACCACTTTGAATACACATTCCCTTTCATCTATCATACCATCCATACTACATTACCATTACCTCCTACCATCCGTAACACAATACCATGCTTTTTACCATCCATAATACAATATTATTACCAATATTTCACTTTATTATATATATGTACATCAACACCCTTTGTACCATCCAAACAACATATTACATCATAAAGTGACAAATATAATCAAACCATCAACCACTAGATATAACTAACCAAAACACATGTATATGGGCCTACTTCATCATTTAAAATCACAAACTTTTTGTACCAAAACACCTTATTTCATGTTGATACATATAGATGCACATGTGAATTTCTAATATTGGTAATGTAAACAGTAGTGTATTACATACGGTAGTGTAAATGAAAGTGCATTTTTCTACTACTGGTAATATATTATGGAATTTGTCCAAGAAATGATACATACGCACATGTGCATCTATAACTGTTACTCGAAAAAAGACGTTTTTTTGGTAACAAAATATAGCGATTTTTATTATAAAAATATCAAAAAAAAAATTCTGGAGTTTTTGGATTTTTTAGGTATCTTTTTGTGTTCACATTGGTTCTCGCGGTTCTCGTAATAAGGGTAGTTCTCAAATGAACCTTACCCTATATATATATATATATATATATATATATATATTGGGTTGTGCCCATTTATTATATTACTATATCTTATAACTTTTTATGAATTTTGGACTAAACTTCTTAGGGTACTGATGTGCGTTAGGTGTAATGTGAGTTTAAGTATATTTTAAGCCCCTTTTTACACTTTTATTAGCCAAGTTTTAAATTTATAAAACACGATATTTACTAACACTAAACACACATATGGGCAAGTGCACCCATCGTTGGCGTAGTATAGTGTTGGTAAGATACCGAGGTCGTCCAAGGACACAAGAGCTTTTAGTACCGGTTTATCCTTAACGTCTAATCAAATCAAAAAGGTTAGAAAAAGGTTTTTAAACTAAGAAAAATAAAATCTAACTAAAATGCTGAAAATAAAAATAAAAGAAAAACAGATAGACAAGATGAATCACTTGGATCCGACTCGTATCTATTGTAACCTTTGATTATTTTCGCACTTTTGCACATAATTAAGAGATTATCTTAGTTATTGTAGTAGGCCCCTCTTTTGAAGGCGACATTACCCTCACCCCAGTAGTTTGAGTCAGCAAGGATACAATCCTAAAAGGGTGGATTATTGGAAGATAATGAATTAAGTTATTAATGCAGTATTATGGTAGGCCCCTCTTTTGAAGGTGACGTTACCCTCGGCTAAGTAGTCTGAGTCAGCAGGGATACAGTCCTAAGTAGCCGGGTTATAGTATTAATAGTAGTTTACTTATGAGGGGGTCAAAGAGTTTGGACCCCCGCCATCCAATACCGTGAAGCATTGAAGGAGGTCCTACTAAATTTGACCCAGGTCCATTGCAGGACCTCTAAACGCTGAACAATGGCAAGACTCTTACCAAACCGTTCCCTTAACCCCCGACCAGGTAGCCAACATATCTCCATATAGACCGTGGAGATATGAATGGTGAAAATCTTTTATTTTATATAGACAGTAAAATAATGCCAAGACACCACGGACAAACGATAAGGAAGAATCACCTTCAACATAAGAAACTAGTTATTAAAGTCATTAATACAAAACCAATTAAAAAGTGCGAAAAGATTAGAAATAAAAAGTATTACACTAGACACTTTGTCTTCACCAAGTGATGTAAGAGACTTAGGCAAACATGGCCTTGATTGTCAAGAACTCTTACGATCAATATTGGATCCCGAGACGACTCACACACTCTACGATGGACAATGGATGATGGTGGTGGATGATGGTGTTATGGTGGTGGTGGGTGGTGGATGAAGTGTGAGAGAGGTGGTGTGCCAAGGGATGGTTTGAGCTTGAGCCAAGCACTCCTATTTATAGGCTTAACAGAAGCTCGGGCACGGCCCCGTGTCCAGTGGGCACGGCCCCGTGTCCACATCCTTCTCTTTCTTCATTTAATGCAGCTTTGTCTTATTAGTTGACCACGCCCCCGTGTCCGCTGAGCACGACCCGTGTGCAGAAGAATCTTTGTACTATGAAGATTTGCTCAGATTGTGCGAATCTTATAGTTGACCACGGCCCCGTGTCCACTGAGCACAGCCCCGTGGTGGGCAATAGAAGCTTCTACAACTTTGTCTTTTCTGCTGACACTTGGGCACGCCCCTGTGCTGGCTGAGCACGGGGCGTGTTTAGTCTTCTGATCTCTTGTTTTGCTTGGGAAGATGCTGTCGTGGGGTCTGGCATGTCACGTCTTGTTGCTTTTCTTGTATTTATGTTAGATTTTGATGTCTTTTTGCTTCGTTTGTTAATTTGAGCTCATTTAATCCTGAAAATACAAAAGGAAGACAAAAGCACACTTTTTCCAACATTAGTACTAAAAAGTGGTTAGTTTTATGCCACAATTGATGTAATTTATATGTTGTATTTTTGCACACATCAAATACCCCCACACTTGAATCTTTGCTTGTCCTCAAGCAAAACTCTTTATAATGTGGCTTTACACTCCCAAATGGAATGGGTAGAAAAGAAGGTTTTGGGCTTGTCGTAGAGTGTCGGGATTTCCAATATTCTTTATTTAGTTTTATTTTTATTTATTTACAATCCTATTCGTCATGATTTATTTAAAACTTTTCATAAGATAAATTACTTATTAGGGCATAACATGCCTCTTTAAATTTTTTATTTATATACAAGTTCACATACCTCACGGGGATCACTCAACACTCGGCCGAAGATGTATTTTTGTGGATCACTCGAGAGCGGCATGGAACTTACTCCTTCCATAGGCTTGCCAAGCAATCAATCCTCCTCCTTTTTAACTTATATACCTTTGTAAATATCAAGAGGACTTTTTGGGTGAAGGGTTAGGCTTGGGTAGGTGGTTGGGTTAGTAGTTAGTGGTTAGTAGAAAAAGGGCGAAAAGCGTAACAAGTATTGGTTTCCGTAAGACTTCATATTTTTTTTTCGACTTTTATTTTGATGAAGCTATAATTCAAACAAAGTTATTTTTGATAAACTTGTTTATTTATTTGCTTTTGCTTCATCATCAAATATTTTTTTTTAGAGTCATTTGAGAAACCAAACCTGTTACTAAAACAAAGGGTTGAAAATGAAAAAGGTTTTGGTGGGTGAAAGGGTGTTTGTTTGGGTTATGAAATGAAAAGGTTTAGGCTCAAAGGGCTAACTAGGGGGATTTTGGGTAGGTGGTAAAAAAAAAGAAAATAATGGTGTAGAAATAAAAAGGGTTAGTCCTAATGCCTCCATCATTTACTTACTCGGGTTTAAGTTGGTAAGGACCGGGAATGCATCGTCGTGGCAAGTTCTAGAGTTGTAAGAACCAAGCGGCTATTCACACAAGAAACGAAAAATGAGCATTTAGTTTAATGATATGTATTTGTATGCTCAATAAAGGCTCAAAACTCACTTTTGTGGGAATGGGTTTTTATGTGATCAAGTATATATAATCAAATTTTAACTAAGCTTGTCATGCCTTTTCATAATTTTCTTATGTTGGTTCTTTTTATCACGACGCTATCGGTTGTAAAGTTATAAAAATATAACCTTTTTTAGAATTTTGAAATTCCCAAGTTAAACCTAGACAAGTAAAAAAATGAATTTTTTTTTAAAAAATTTGGGGTGATTAGCGGTTCCAATAGAGTTTTGTGTAAGGCTTGTATTTAGGACTTGCAAGATTCAAGGTTTTAGCATCCCCCCCACACTTAAATTACACATTGTCCTCAATGTGTCCCAAAAATAAGTTTTTAGGTTGATTGAATGTGTAAAAAGGTGTAAAAAGCAAAAATTTTGTGTTACTGGGCGCTGAACACGGCCCCGTGTTCAAGTGCCAGTAACAATTAATTTCCAAAAGAAACAGAAGCCTGGACACGGGGGCGTGTTGAGTGAACACGGCCCGTGTCCAGTTACCTGAACTGGGGAACTTCTGCAGACGGTGCAGCACGGGGCCGTGTTGGGCGGACACGGCCCGTGCTGAGCTTACTGTAAATGAAGAAAATCATCGGACGGTCCTGTTTTCCTGCATGGGGTGCTGGTTCAAGTTCCCCTTGTCATCCTTTTTCATCTCAAGTGTGTTTCATTCATTTCAACACCACCCAAACACCAAATTAACCAAAACCATCTTTTATTAAATCATAGAGAGTTACATAGTAGTCCTAAAAATTGAAAAATAAAGCAGAAAATAAAAGTTAAAAAGTCCTAAGCTAGATAGGTCAAGTGGTACTTAAGATCTTCCTAAGGAGCTCTGCTTCTACATTAAGAACCAAAATTCCGGAAATAGATTTCCGGTTTATAAAAATCTTGTAGAACTCCAAGCCGAGCGGTGTCCCTAAAGCCATTCTTCTATCTCTCTCGGGAGAAGGGAGGCGGCTTCATGTTCCTCAACATCTTGTGGAGGGGGAGTGACACCAATCGGAACCCCTTGTAGTGTGTCTCGAGGGGGCTCCGGATATAGGGCGTACCATTCGGCCGGAATGATGACCTCCGGCACCACGTTCCATGCCCTTTGGGTAATAATTGGAACCAAAGGAGGAGAGGCGAGAATGTTCAACCTTTGGTGCAAAAGGTTGACCTCCCGGAGACATCCCTCTAGTCCCACCGAAAGATGATTAATACGGTCGACCAATGCCTCTTCTACCCCCGTTATTTCATCAATGGCCTCTCTTAGAACGTAAACATAGTTTACAAGAGAGTCCTCAACCGTTGATGATCTTCTCCCCTGCCGGTTGTTCCTGGAATGTGACGAAGAGTTTCCGCTTGTCCTGCTCGCCATTCTGAGAAAACACATTGAAAAGAGTTCAATTGTGTGGGACCAGTACCTCGGACACGGCCCCGTGTTCAGGTGTCTGCAGATATTTGGAATATGGAATCTTGGAGTTTTAATTTGTTTTTATGATTTTTAAAACATTTTTGAACAGAAACAACTTAAAACCTTGTTGTAGAACTTATTTTTAATAAGATTCCATAAATAAAATCTAACAAACACCTCAATAAAGCCTTGAAATTGAGTGAACCTCAAACTTTAATGGAGGTATAAGGAAAATTGAAGAAGATGAAAGTGGATAAAAGAGGAAAGGACAAGAGGATAGTTGAGAAACTTCTTTTAGAACATACCTAGGATAGTATGTGAGAATATTCCCCAAATCTCTGTTCCTGGAATGGTTCAAATGTGCAGGATTCTTGGCTGCATTTATAGAAAACGACAGTACGTTGCACACGGCCCCGTGTCGGCTGGACACGGCCCCGTGTGCAGACAGAATCCTGACACATTTTTGTCCGTATTCTGATGAAATCAGAAGGGAATCTTAGGGTGGACACGGGGGCGTGTTGACCTGGGCACGGCCCCGTGTCTAGGAGATGTCTCATGGAATTTTGTTTATTTTCAAGGAATTTCTCTAGATCGGGAGGTTCCTTACTGGATGGAACAACCCCAAAGTGCCTAAGATACCTAAATTGTTCTAGACTAAGACGAGAACGCAAAAGGTTGTCGGTGAGGGTGATTCCTATGCTATATGTAGGTGGACAAGTCCAACCCTTTTCTGGGCTCTCGTTAAAGAAGGTGTATGTCTAATCGCTCAGGTCTATGTATGCATCGAACGAAGTCGATGGGGAGTCCTTCACGGCACAATCGACACAGGGACGACTATCGCTCAAGTCCTCACTTGAGTTAGAAGTATCTTCGGAAACAACGAAGTTGTTTGAATGCGAGCCCAACCCTTCCTCTTGGTTATTGTCTTGGGATAGATTTTGGAGATCTATCCTAAGCTCTTTTAACCAATTAAGAATTAAATCTTCTAATTGAAATAGTTCATCAAGAAGCATTTCTCCTAGAAAATCCGGTTGAGAGCATTCGAGGGAGTGATAGGGATTATTTTTACTTTCGCCCCTCTTAAGGATACAGGAAAACGATGGGTCTATATAGTGGGGCTTATAATTTAGAAAATAACATTCTAATTCCTTATGGTTACAACCACATAATTGACACCACGTAGTACCATAAGAGTGCCGAAAGTAAAAAGTATCAGTACCACTCATGTTTGTGTCAGAAATTACCAACCGTCGGGATCTTAAGGTTCTGTTTTCAGTAACTGAAACTTGGGCACGGGGGCGTGTTGAGTGGGCACGGCCCCGTGTTCAGCTTACTGTCTGACTTAAAACAAGATTGCCAGTTCCAATGATTGGGCACGGGGCGTGTTCAGCGGGCACGGCCCGTGCTGAGTTCTGCCGAAGCTGAAAAATAAAAAAAAAATCCTAAAAAAAATGAAAAATAAGAAAAACGATTAGGCCGCTGATTCCTAACTTTCTTAAAATCCTTGTGTCCCCGGCAACGACGCCAAAAATTTGATGTGCGTTAGGTGTAATGTGAGTTTAAGTATATTTTAAGCCCCTTTTTACACTTTTATTAGCCAAGTTTTAAATTTATAAAACACGATATTTACTAACACTAAACACACATATGGGCAAGTGCACCCATCGTTGGCGTAGTATAGTGTTGGTAAGATACCGAGGTCGTCCAAGGACACAAGAGCTTTTAGTACCGGTTTATCCTCAACGTCTAATCAAATCAAAAAGGTTAGAAAAAGGTTTTTAAACTAAGAAAAATAAAATCTAACTAAAATGCTGAAAATAAAAATAAAAGAAAAACAGATAGACAAGATGAATCACTTGGTTCCGACTCGTATCTATTGTAACCTTTGATTATTTCTGCACTTTTGCACATAATTAAGAGATTATCTTAGTTATTGTAGTAGGCCCCTCTTTTGAAGGCGACGTTACCCTCACCCCAGTAGTTTGAGTCAGCAAGGATACAATCCTAAAAGGGTGGATTATTGGAAGATAATGAATTAAGTTATTAATGCAGTATTATGGTAGGCCTCTCTTTTGAATGTGACGTTACCCTCGGCTAAGTAGTCTGAGTCAGCAGGGATACAGTCCTAAGTAGCCGGGTTATAGTATTAATAGTAGTTTACTTATGAGGGGGTCAAAGAGTTTGGACCCCCGCCATCCAATACCGTGAAGCATTGAAGGAGGTCCTACTAAATTTGACCCAGGTCCATTGCAGGACCTCTAAACGCTGAACAATGGCAAGACTCTTACCAAACCGTTCCCTTAACCCCCCGACCAGGTAGCCAACATATCTCCATATAGACCATGGAGATATGAATGGTGAAAATCTTTTATTTTATATAGACAGTAAAATAATGCCAAGACACCACGGACAAACGATAAGGAAGAATCACCTTCAACATAAGAAACTAGTTATTAAAGTCATTAATACAAAACCAATTAAAAAGTGCGAAAAGATTAGAAATAAAAAGTATTACACTAGACACTTTGTCTTCACCAAGTGATGTAAGAGACTTAGGCAAACATGGCCTTGATTGTCAAGAACTCTTACGATCAATCTTGGATCCCGAGATGACTCACACACTCTACGATGGACAATGGATGATGGTGGTGGATGATGGTGTTATGGTGGTGGTGGGTGGTGGATGAAGTGTGAGAGAGGTCGTGTGCCAAGGGATGGTTTGAGCTTGAGCCAAGCACTCCTATTTATAGGCTGAACAGAAGCTCGGGCACAACCCCGTGTCCAGTGGGCACGGCCCCGTGTCCACATCCTTCTCTTTCTTCATTTAATGCAGCTTTGTCTTATTAGTTGACCACGCCTCCGTGTCCTCTGAGCACGACCCCGTGTGCAGAAGAATCTTTGTACTATGAAGATTTGCTCAGATTGTGCGAATCTTATAGTTGACCACAGCCCCGTGTCCGCTGAGCACGGCCCCGTGGTGGGCAATAGAAGCTTCTACAACTTTGTCTTTTCTGCGGACACTTGGGCACGCCCCCGTGCTGGCTGAGCACGAGGCGTGTTCAGTCTTCTGATCTCTTGTTTTGCTTGGGAAGATGCTGTCGTGGGTCGGGCATGTCACGTCTTGTTCCTTTTCTTGTATTTATGTTAGATTTTGATGTCTTTTTGCTTCTTTTGTTAATTTGAGCTCATTTAATCCTGAAAATACAAAAGGAAGACAAAAGCACACCTTTTACAACATTAGTACTAAAAAAGGGTTAGTTTTATGCCACAATTGATGTAATTTATATGTTGCATTTTGCACACATCAGTACATATATATACAAGTCAGTTAATTAGTATAACATTCCAACCAATTATATATAAAATAGTTTTTAAAACTATGTAAAAACGTATAAGAATAAAATAGGTCGAATATTTATATATATTAAAAAAATAAAACTAGTTACTAGTGGTATATTAATAATTTTAAATAAACCTATAATTCTTATATGATGGAAAGGTTACATCCTCCCCACCTTGTTTAAATCTCGTCCTCGAGATTTGGGTTATGATGTCTCCTCTAGAGTTATGTTATGTCTTAGTCAATAAGAACAGTAATATTAAGGTAAATGACACAGGGTCAAGACATGTTCAAATGAATACGAGGGTATCATATAACAATTTAGGAATCAATGGTTTAACTGAATTAGATCTAGAAATCGATGTCAAATGAACAAGGTGAAATGATATAATTTCCAATGTGACTAGGTTCAAGCCAAAAGAGATTTGTGATCAGTCGATGTCTAAATCGAATGTTTACAAGTTGTGAATGACTTTTAGAATCAATATAATTTATTGTCAAAGGAAAACTTACTTTAGTTGTCAATTAAGGAAGACTCAGAATCGATAAGCTTAAATGAAATAGAAGCACGAAAAATGATTTGTCAACTATCAAACCATGACATGAGAAAAATCAATGTGTTGACATTTATTGAATTGCAAGGATACACCGAAAATACAATAGAGTTTAGTGTATCATTGTCTTAATACATAATTGTATTAAGACTATTTTTCAAAAGACATACGTGGTTTTGAATGATTCGTATGATTATGATTAGCCCAAGCTACAAGTTTATATCGACGCCGCAAGGTGTCGTAATGATTGAAATAGTTCAATAATTACGGTGACCGAACAAATTCACCGTGTTTGTAATCAACTGAAAGTTTTAATGAAGTAAATTGGGATATTCATTTCAAATAAATATTTATAGGATTTTCAATTGATAATGAAAGAACAAATGAATATCATAGAATTTTCGATCAATGATGAAAAAAAATCTTTAGAGGTACACCGGAATATAATACGAATTTGTGTACTCTTATCTTAACACATAATTGTATTAAGACTGTTTTAAGATAATGAACCAACAGAAATTAAATAAATAAATCCGTACATCAGGTGTGAAGATGAGATTAGCTCAAGCTTCAAATTAAAGAAAACGCCACCACAAGGTGTCGTAACCAAATAAATGATTCAATGAAAGTGAAGACCAAACAAGTCTATTATGGTTCTGAATAGATGAAATACTTGACAAGATTCATTTATTTATAAACTTTTATTTATACTAGAGTTAACTAATACCTTAACTTAAATATTACATATCAGCGATTATGTCTGGAATTATTTCTGCTTCTTGCGTAGTAAGTACGAATGCCCAAATATTATTTCTTCAATAGTCTGTGGTCTAGCGGCCTTGACCATGTCTCGGATTTCACTAACTAATCCCCAAATATAACGAGAAATTAGTACGGGTTCTGTTGAAGCCAGAGTTGGTACCATTCTTGCGTATTCGAAGAACGTTGTCGTATATTCACGACAATTCACATCTATCATTTTATGATTTAGGAATTCGTTATCCATTCGTTCCTTTTCATAAGGAGGACAAAATTTCCTTTCTGCTATTTCCTTGAATTTTTCCCAGTTCATGGCATAAGCCATGTCACTTCCTTTTGTATGGATAATTGTATTCCACAATTCTAAGGCTTCTTCTTTAAAGAGGTTGGAAGCATACATCACCTTATCTTCTTCGGCATATTTGCTGATTTTAAGAACAACTTTTGTCTTTTCCAACCATCGCAGAGCAGCCGTGGCTCCTTCACTGCCTGCGAACTCAGTTGGTTTACAAGATAGAAATTCTTTGTAGGTACACCTGAGAGTCATCGCCTTCATTTTCTTGGGAAATGGGATTTTGATAATAACATCATTGTCTCCATTGACACTATGGCTAAAACTGTCGTCACGAATATGCTTGCTACTCACAGCTTTGGTGTGTTCTACGGGGTTTTTAACAGCTGTAATCATTAAAAGTATAACATTAGCTATTCCTTGAGCTATTATATTTTCTATAGCATTTTTATCCAAAGGATTTTCATTATTAGCATGAACTTCTGGATTATGTGATTCTTCATTCGACATCTGAATTGCAAACATTTTCAATTATTAATATCACAGAATAATTAAAACAATACTTTCAAGAATCATATGTGCATATATATATATATATATATATATATATATATTATATACATTTATTTAAATCTTCAAAAATAACACATATGTTACTTTGTATTAATTTCCTAACTTTATTGTTTAAGTTTAGATATTAAAAGAACTCCTAAATAGCATAAACCAGTGGCTCTGATACCACCTTCTGTCACAACCCCCCGACCCCACCCTAGGAGCGGGAGCCGTGAACCAGTCAATTGGTACCAGTGTTTATTAAATACGCAGTGGAAAATTTTTCATGTGGATCGTAGTTAGGAAATAATTTCAGAGTTTGTAAAACACCAAACTTTTAATATTAAAAAAATGGGCTAAAACTCATATTTCATTCAAATGTTTTTATATGGATAAACCCAAATAAATAAAACATAAATTTCTTCTTTATTCAGGTATTTATAGCCCCTTTATTTAAGCCTTCAGTGCTCCATAGCTGGCTTCTATTATCTTTACAGCAAGTTACCTGAAACGTGTTTTGAAAACATTTTATCAGTAATAAATACTGGCGAGTTCATTCCATTTTTATAAAAATATATTGTATACTTTACATCATTAAGGGTTTTTATATTTGTTTATATTTACCCAAAAACTCAATTAGTAGTTGTCACATGGTGGCAGTTCCGATGTGACGGTGATCATATCACTCATTGGCTAACTTTCGGTCAATAGTGAAGTTTATCAAGTAATTATATCTTACTATTATTCAAAGGTATCTGTCACTAGGCGATTCCCGTGACGGTGGTCATAACACTGTTGATCATTCTTTCAACTAGTGACTGTGGTCATATCACTGTTGATCGTTCTTTCAACTAGTGACTTTGGTCATATCACTGTTGATCATTCTCTCAACTAGTGACTCTGGTCATATCACTGTTGATCATTTTCTCAACTAGTGACTCTGGTCATATCACCGTTGATCATTCTCTCAACTAGTGACTCTGAACTAGTAGTGTATATAAAGTTTATACTATAAAACTTATGATATCACTTTGTCAGTGATATTGTTTTAGACAAGAGAGAAGTGAGAAGGCAGCAGAGGGAAGGGTTGGGTGTTGCCCCCTTCTGCAGCCCATGATCTTCGATTTCCCCCCATTATTCAACACCTACCATATGTATCGCTTATTTCTTCTGACTACCATACATTTTCGATCCTGTAATCTATGTGCTTGTTGCCTCTTTCAAATGTCATTTCCCCAAATACGATGAAACATATCGGTAGTCTTTTGGTCTTGTTTTTCGTAGAGGCTAAATTATGAAGAAAAAACAACAATGATTTCAGAGGCAATGATGATGACTTTCTAGTTGTTGCCTGAGCGAATTGAACAAAGGTTGAAACAGATCGTATCTTGGCGGGGTAATCTCCGGAGGCTTCTATATGAAGCAAACGTGATGTTTGCAGCCATGGCGGTTTGTTCTTCTTTGTTTTGAATATTATTAACATATCTGAGCCTCTTGAGTTTTTCTTCTACAAGTTTTCGTTGATTTTTTACAAAAAAAAAGTGTTCCAGTTTACTAAATGTAGTGCAACGATTTGTCTACAGCTATATGAATATCATTGTCGCACACTCGCGGAGAAAGATGTGTGAATGAGCCTAATGCTTATGAATACAACTTAGGCGGAAATATACAAGTCTTAACGATAAAAGTATTTTTCTTGTAAGTCTCTATCAACGATAAAAGTATTTTTCTTGTAAGTCTCTATCAACTTGTGATATACTCAAAATCATTGGTCCATAGCCATAAACACATTCAAAGTCTAGAGATGTAGAGATGATGCATATTCTAGAACTGGATGCCCACCAACAACCAAGAAAAGGAAAAGATTGTTCATTTTACATGACTAGTTTCATGTTTCAAACTATCATACGGATGTTTGAATTACCAAAACATCAAAACCGAAATATATAAGGACATGTTTGGCTAAGCTTAGGGCATGTTTGGCCAAGCTTTTCAAAACAACTTATTGGCTTATTGACTTATCAAAATACCAATAAGTTGTTTTTGTGTTTGGCTAAGCCAAAAGTCCTTTTTGAAATGACTTTTTGCAAAGAAGAAAAAAGAGGTTTCAAGAAGTCACAATATTGTGACTTCTTGGCCAGCTTTTAACTTTTCAAACTACAAATTACCAATATACCCCTTCTTTACCCTCTTATATCTAAAAGAATGACCATTTTAGTCATTTTACATCAATAAGCTAATCCAAACACTTTTTTTTTAAAACTCCTTTTCAAAAAGTCCTTTTCCCAAAAGTTCTTTTCCCAAAAGTCCTTTTCCCCAAAGTCCTTTTTAACTATAATAAGCTTAGCCAAACATGCCCTTATATATTTTGGTTTTGATGTTTTGGTAATTCAAACATCCGTATGATAGTTTGAAACATGAAACTAGTCATGTAAAATGAACAATCTTTTCCTTTTCTTGGTTGTTGGAATAGCATGTTGGTGGGCATCCAGTTCTAGAATATGCATCATCTCTACATCTCTAGACTTTGAATGTGTTTATGGCTATGGACCAATGATTTTGAGTATATCACAAGTTGATAGAGACTTACAAGAAAAATACTTTTATCGTTGATAGAGACTTATAAGAAAAATACTTTTATCGTTAAGACTTGTATATTTCCGCCTAAGTTGTATTCATAAGCATTAGGCTCATTCACACATCTTTCTCCGCGAGTGTGCGACTATGATATTCCTATAGCTGTAGACAAATCATTGCACTGCATTTAGTAAACTGGAACACTTTTTTTTTGTAAAAAATCAACGAAAACTTGTAGAAGAAAAACTTAAGAGGCTCAGATATGTTAATAATATTCAAAACAAAGAAGAACAAACCGCCATGGCTGCAAACATCACGTTTGCTTCATATAGAAGCCTCCGGAGATTACCCCGCCAAGATACGATATGTTTCAACCTTTGTTCGATTCGCTCAGGCAACAACTAGAAAGTCATCATCATTGCCTCTGAAATCATTGCTGTTTTTTCTTCATAATTTAGCCTCTACGAAAAACAAGACCAAAAGACTACCGATATGTTTCATCGTATTTGGGGAAATGACATTTGAAAGAGGCAGCAAGCACATAGATTACAGGATCGAAAATGTATGGTAGTCAGAAGAAATAAGCAATACATATGGTAGGTGTTGAATAATGGGGGGAAATCGAAGATCATGGGCTGCAGAAGGGGCAACACCTAACCCTTCCCTCTGCTGCCTTCTCACTTCTCTCTTGTCTAAAACAATATCATTGACAAAGTGATATCATAAGTTTTATAGTATATACTTTATATACACTACTAGTTCAGAGTCACTAGTTGAGAGAATGATCAACGGTGATATGACCAGAGTCACTAGTTGAGAAAATGATCAACAGTGATATGACCAGAGTCACTAGTTGAGAGAATGATCAACAGTGATATGACCAGAGTCACTAGTTGAAAGAACGATCAACAGTGATACGACCACAGTCACTAGTTGAAAGAATGATCAACAATGTTATGACCACCGTCACGGGAATCGCCTAGTGACAGATACCTTTGAATAATAGTAAGATATAATTACTTGATAAACTTCACTATTGACCGAAAGTTAGCCAATGAGTGATATGATCACCGTCACATCGGAACTGCCACCATGTGACAACTACTAATTGAGTTTTTGGGTAAATATAAACAAATATAAAAACCTTTAATGATGTAAAGTATACAATATATTTTTATAAAAATGGAATGAACTCGCCAGTATTTATTACTGATAAAATGTTTTCAAAACACGTTTCAGGTAACTTGCTGTAAAGATAATAGAAGCCAGCTATGGAGCACTGAAGGCTTAAATAAAGGGGCTATAAATACCTGAATAAAGAAGAAAATTATGTTTTATTTATTTGGGTTTATCCATATAAAAACATTTGAATGAAATATGAGTTTTAGCCCATTTTTTTAATATTAAAAGTTTGGTGTTTTACAAACTCTGAAATTATTTCCTAACTACGATCCTCATGAAAAATTTTCCACTGCGTATTTAATAAACACTGGTACCAATTGACTGGTTCACGGCTCCCGCTCCTAGGGTGGGGTCGGGGTTGTGACAGAAGGTGGTATCAGAGCCACTGGTTTAAGCTATTTAGGAGTTCTTTTAATACCTAAACTTAAACAATAAAGTTAGGAAATTAATACAAAGTAACATATGTGTTATTTTTGTAGATTTAAATAAATGTATATAATATATATATGCACATATGATTCTTGAAAGTATTGTTTTAATTATTATGTGATATTTATAATTGAAAATGTTTGCAATTCAGATGTCGAATGAAGAATCACATAATCCAGAAGTTCATGCTAATAATGAAAATCCTTTGGATAAAAATGCTATAGAAAATATAATAGCTCAAGGAATAGCTAATGTTATACCTTTAATGATTACAGCTGTTAAAAACCCCGTAGAACACACCAAAGCTGTGAGTAGCAAGCATATTCGTGACGACAATTTTAGCTATAGTGTCAATGGAGACAATGACGTTATTATCAAAATCCCATTTCCCAAGAAAATGAAGGCGATGACTCTCGGGTGTACCTACAAAGAATTTCTATCTTGTAAACCAACTGAGTTTGCAGGCAGTGAAGGAGCCACAGCTGCTCTGCGATGGTTGGAAAAGACGAAAGTTGTTCTTAAAATCAGCAAATATGCCGAAGAAGATAAGGTGATGTATGCTTCCAACCTCTTTAAAGAAGAAGCCTTAGAATTGTGGAATACAATTCTCCAGACAAAAGGAAGTGACATGGCTTATGCCATGAACTGGGAAAAATTCAAGGAAATGGCAGAAAGGAAATTTTGTCCTCCTTATGAAAAGGAACGAATGGCTAACGAATTCCTAAATCATAAAATGATAGATGTGAATTGTCGTGAATATACGACAACGTTCTTCGAATACGCAAGAATGGTACCAACTCTGGCTTCAACAGAACCCGTACTAATTTATCGTTATATTTGGGGATTAGTTAGTGAAATCCGAGACATGGTCAAGGCCGCTAGACCACAGACTATTGAAGAAACAGTTGAACTAGCTAACATCCTGACAGATTGACTAATCCGCATAAAAGAAGAAAACAAGAAGAAAGAGTTAGCCCATAAAATTTTCCAAGAATTAAAGAAGAAAGGAACTGAACCGTCATTGGAGCAACCTACCTGTAGAAACTGTAATAAAAAGCATTCAGGAAAATGCCGTTTTAGGAGAACACCCTACTGTAACTTCTGCAAGATGACCGGGCACATAGAGTAAGAATGTAGAAGGAAAACTAGTATTTATTTCAATTGCGGAGAAACTTGACACATCAAACCATATTGCCCGAAACTGAACAAAGCACCCGACAAGGCCAGAACAACAGACGGAGCTAAAAAGAACGTGCGAGCATTCGTACTTACTACGCAAGAAGCAGAAATAATTCCAGACATAATCGCTGATATGTAATATTTAAGTTAAGGTATTAGTTAACTCTAGTATAAATAAAAGTTTATAAATAAATGAATCTTGTCAAGTATTTCATCTATTCAGAACCATAATAGACTTGTTTGGTCTTCACTTTCATTGAATCATTTATCTGGTTACGACACCTTGTGGTGGCGTTTTCTTTAATTTGAAGCTTGAGCTAATCTCATCTTCACACCTGATGTACGGATTTATTTATTTAATTTATGTTGGTTCATTATCTTAAAACAGTCTTAATACAATTATGTGTTAAGATAAGAGTACACAAATTCGTATTATATTCCGGTGTACCTCTAAAGATTTTTTTTCATCATTGATCGAAAATTCTATGATATTCATTTGTTCTTTCTTTATCAATTGAAAATCCTATAAATATTTATTTGAAATGAATATCCCAATTTACTTCATTAAAACTTTCAGTTGATTACAAACACGGTGAATTTGTTCGGTCACCGTAATTATTGAACTATTTCAATCATTACGACACCTTGCGGCGTCGATATAAACTTGTAGCTTGGGCTAATCATAATCATACGAATCATTCAAAACCACGTATGTCTTTTGAAAAATAGTCTTAATACAATTATGTATTAAGACAATGATACACTAAACTCTATTGTATTTTCGGTGTATCCTTGCAATTCAATAAATGTCAACACATTGATTTTTCTCTTGTCATGGTTTGATAGTTGACAAATCATTTTTCGTGCTTCTATTTCATTTAAGCTTATCGATTCTAAGTCTTCCTTAATTGACAACTAAAGCAAGTTTTCCTTTGACAATAAATTATATTGATTCTAAAAGTCATTCACAACTTGTAAACATTCGATTTAGACATCGATTGATCACAAATCTCTTTTGGCTTGAACCTAGTCACCTTGGAAATTATATCATTTCACCTTGTTCATTTGACATCGATTTCTAGATCTAATTCAGTTAAACCATTGATTCCTAAATTGTTATATGATACCCTCGTATTCATTTGAACATGTCTTGACCCTGTGTCATTTGCCTTAATACTACTGTTCTTATTGACTAAGACATAACATAACTCTAGAGGAGACATCGTAACCCAAATCTCGAGGACGAGATTTAAACAAGGTGGGGAGGATGTAACCTTTCCATCATATAAGAATTATAGGTTTATTTAAAATTATTAATATACCACTAGTAACTAGTTTTATTTTTTTAATATATATAAATATTCGACCTATTTTATTCTTATACGTTTTTACATAGTTTTAAAAACTATTTTATAAATAATTGGTTGGAATGTTATACTAATTAACTGACTTGTATATATATGTACCCTAAGAAGTTTAGTCCAAAATTCATAAAAAAGTTATAAGATATAGTAATATAATAAATGGGCACAACCCAATATATATATATATATATATATAGGGTAAGGTTCATTTGAGAACTACCCTTATTGCGAGAACCGCGAGAACCAATGTGAACACAAAAAGATACCTAAAAAATCCAAAAACTCCAGAATTTTTTTTTAATATTTTTCTAATAAAAATCGCTATATTTTGTTACCAAAAAAACGTTTTTTTCTTCGAGTAACAGTTATAGATGCACATGTGCATATGTATAATTTCTTGGACAAGTTCAATAATATATTAACAGTAGTAGAAAAATGCACTTTCATTTACACTACTGTATGTAATACACTACTGTTTACATTACCAATATTAGAAATGCGCATGTGCATCTATATGTATCAACATGAAATAAGGTGTTTTGGTACAAAAAGTTTGTGATTTTAAATGATGAAGTAGGCCCATATACATGTGTTTTGGTTAGTTATATCTAGTGGTTGATGGTTTGATTATATTTATCACTTTATGATGTAATATGTTGTTTGGATGGTACAAAGGGTGTTGATGTACATATATATAATAAAGTGAAATATTGGTAATAATATTGTATTATGGATGGTAAAAAGCATGGTATTGTGTTACGAATGGTAGGAGGTAATGGTAGTGTAGTACGGATGGTATGATAGATGAAAGGGAATGTGTATTCAAAGTGGTGTACTAAAACACGTTATAACATGTTCATATATTTAGATGCACATGTGCATTTCAAGTGTTGTTAATGTTATAACAAGTTCATACATATAGATGCACATGTGCATTTCTATTATTGTTAATGTAAAAAGTAGTGTATTATGAATGGTAGTGTAAATGAAAGTGCAATTGTCTGATATTTGTAATGAATTATGGAATTTGTCAAAGAAACGATACAAATGCACATGTGCATGGATAACTGTTACTCAAATTTTTTTTTTTTTTGATTTTTTTTATTATTGACGAAATATAGCGATTTTCCAAAAAAATAGTAAAAAAAATTTTTTTTGGGTGTTTTTTAGATTTTTTAGGTATTTTTTGGTTGTGTTCACATTGGTTCTCGTGGTTCTAGCAATAAAGGGTGGTTCCTAACGGATCCTTTTCCTATATATATATATGTGTGTGTGTGTGTGACATTTCTATTTTTTATATTAAAATAAAGTATATAAAACTTATATTATTAAACGGGTAGATTACGGGTAAGTGACTGTTAGAAATATGAAGTACCTAGACGGGACTAGGAACCGTTTAATAATTTAATTATAAAAATACATTATATTTGAACCTACTCTGTTTTTAATGAAAGTTGGGTCAAAATTTAGAAAAAAATATTCTTGTTCTAATGACATATTCATTGTTTTGTAAAACGTCATATTTTAGAACTTATAAGCGCCAAATAAGTGAAGCAGCTGAATTAATTATAATATATAAATAATAAAATAATATTAAAATCTAAACAAAATTGAGAAAGGAATGGAGGACGTGTGTGCATGTAACTTTAATGAAGATGTGTAGGTGTCCAATTTTTGTGTAGCCTCCAAGATTCTTGGAGTTAGTATAAATAGGAATAAGCCATGAACATTTCAAAACTACACACACCTCCTTGCTTTCTTTTGTCCCCCTTTCTTTCTATTCATATATATATGTTTTTTTTTTCTTTAGTAATTATAATAAAGCCCTGCCCCGTTTTAAGTGTTTTAACACTTGATCACTAAGTCGATACCCTGTCCGATTGATTTAGGACCCACCAACGCATGTCAAGGCTCTGCCCGACTAAGTACGTTGGGATTCTGTCTCGTGACGTATTGATAAAGTTGAATTGATTACTATACTAAACGCTAGTGCATTATATATTTTATTAAAAAGCTCAGGAGTTATATCCAAGATTATACCAGGAGGCTTTTAGTTGAACCCTAAAGTTACAAAGTGAGTCATTATCCTTTTTATCACCTTTTTATGATTCAATTATATTTAAAAATGCTTTACAAAACCCTAAATGTTTATCAGTTATACTTCAGTGATTAAGTTTTTATTTTCTGCAATAGTTGCCGGTATGTGGGTTTTTGTATACACTACCAGTCAAGCAAAGAGTTAGCCAATAGTAATATGACCACAGTCATTGTAACTGCCAACGAGATTTTTGTGTATAATGATTTTTGTATCTATATTAAACATTTCTACCCGTTTAATAAGTTGTGTAATTATTAAATAAATAAATAATATTGTATGTGTATGTTAGTTGTATAAATATATTGAACATAAGTTAAATACTAAATATAAACATTTTTTCCATGATAAAATACTATATTTGAACTTAAAAAGTGAATATTCAAATATTCTCTCAAATAATGTATAACGATTTTAATAGAGTAAAGTCCTATTTGAGTCCATGTGGTTTATGCAGTTTAACCATTTGAATCCAAAAACTAAAACTGTCTTGATTTGAGTCCATGTGGTCTCTAATTTTTACCATTTGAGTCCCTGTGGTCTCTGATTTTAACCATTTAAATCCAAAAACCAAATGTTTCTGATTTGGATGTTGTTTACTTTTGGATTTAAATGGTTAAAATTAGAAACCACAGGGACTCAAATTAAGACAGTTTTGGTTTTTGGATTCAAATGGTTAAACTGAACAAAGCACAATGACTCAAATAGGAGTTTACTCATTTTAATATTTCATTACTTAAATATTAAAGATAATATAATTATGAAATATTAAATATTTTCCATCGTATATTTTATTTATCATATCAAGGAATTACGTATATTTTAAATCTTAGACATGCTAATATATTAAATAATAATATCACAATTATTTAATATATTATATTTAATAAAGTTATAACTACTAGTTTGACAGAAAATGATATATTTCATTTTCTGGGCTAAATTTGTTTTGTGCCATAGACAATATCATTGACAAACTGATATCATGAGTTTTATAGTATATACTTTATATACACTACTAGTTCAGAGTCACTAGTTGAGAGAATGATCAACAGTGATATGACCAGAGTCACTAGTTGAGAGAATGATCAACAGTGATATGACCAGAGTCACTAGTTGAAAGAACGATCAACAGTGATACGACCATGGTTACTAGTTGAAAGAATGATCAACGGTGATATGACCACCGTCACGGGAATCGCTTAGTGACAGATACCTTTGAATAATAGTAAGATATAATTACTTGATAAACTTCACTATTGACCGAAAGTTAGCCAATGAGTGATATGACCACCGACACATCAGAACTGCCACCATGTGACAAATACTGATTGAGTTTTTGGGTAAATATAAACAAATATAAAAACCCTTAATGCTGTAAAGTATTGTGACAACTGTCACTTTTCCGTACACTAATTGAACAGTAATCTGTTCTTAAATAATTGTATATGATCTAGTTTACAAGACAAATGAATTTCTAATTACTGTTATATACATACAATGGCATTTCATGTTGCAAGACTTTATTCGTTGCTACATGCAACACGATACAGTTCTAATAATACGCAGAACAGAATTGGCACTATACCAGACAAACTGTTGGTGCATGCATCTGTCGACTTCGTCTTGTATCGAGTCTTGTATTAAATTAGTTAGATCAGGGCACAACATTCAAGAAAGTGTGATTAGAGGTAATTCCGCTTGAAATGACACTAGATCATTTCAAACGGAATCAGATGTTGTAATTTCGCTTGAGCTTAAATGCTGATTTCGCTTGAAGTCGTTTGAAGCGAAATCAGATTTCGCTTGGGACACTTTCAAGCGAAATCAGGTGGGCTATATATATGTGATGTCCGTTTCCATTTGAAGCGGAATTAGCAGTGTGGTTTCCGACGGCGAAGCTCTGTCGAAGTGTCTACTGATTTGTAAACGTTCCAGATTCAATACAAAGACAGTTAAAAGTTAATTGTATGCTAAATTGAACTTGATACGTTTGTTTCCGCCTTTCGTATTGAGAAAAACTCTTCTGATCGACTTGTTCGGGTCACAAAACGATCCTACAAGTGGTATCAGAGCTCAGGAAGAAGAGTTCATACCAATTCAGCTGCGAATTCTGTTTTCTATACCTTCTTTTTCAAATCTAAAAAATTTTTCACGATTAAAATCAGCTCAATTTCTCATATTACACGCGCATTCATGTTTTAACAAAGCCTTGAAAGTTTCAGGATTAAAATTGATCTAAAACTTGACATTTTTGTTATTTCGCTTGAAAACATGTTTGAAATGATGACGTCATTTACATTTCAAGCGGAATCAGGGTAGAATTCCGCTTGAAATTGGTATCTCGCTTGAAACTACTTTGTGATTTCGCTTGAAATTACACTTTGTGTTTGATTTCGCTTGAAAAGTGTGTTGATTCCGCTTGTTATCACCTATTCCGCTTCAACTGGTATTCCGCTTGAAAAGTCTTGTTGATTTCGCTTCAAGAGTGATTCCGCTTTAAGGAGATTTCGCTTGAAAGTTGTTGTTTCTGCTTGAACTTGATTCCGTTTGAACAAGTGATTTCGCTTGAACAGGACAGTTTTGTGAATTTTGAAAAACTGAAACATGGACGAGGAATTTTACAACGCATTCGCTACTCTGGTTACCCCAATTACTCTTGCACAGAACACAATGTTGGAAAATGAAACGGGGACTATGCAAAAACCGCCTAAGCTCATGAACATCGAGGAGTATAAAGGTTGGGAAGGACGCTTTGAAAACTGGGTACAAGCAAATTATTTAGATGCTTGGGAATGTGTCAAGACGAAATACGTTAGACCGATGAATGATGACGAAGAGATTATTGCTATCAAAGATCTGAGTGCTGATAATAGAAAGAAATACAAAGATGAGAAAATGATGCTAAGTTTACTACAACAAGCTGTGAAGGAAGATATCTTGGTTCTTTTGCAACATAATGGAACTTCGTATTCAATATGGAAAGCATTAAAATCAAAGTTTCATGGAAGCCAAGAGATGGTCAAGAACAAAAAATCACTTTTGAAGAAAGCGTTTGATCTGTTTCGTGGGTTGAAAAATGAAAGCATAAAGCAGATTATTGAAAGATATTGCAATCTTTTAGCTAACATGAGGAGGTTAAGCATCGACAAAGATAATGAGGAATTGATTGAGAAGCTAGCTGATGCATTGCCATATGAGACTTGGGGTACATATCTCATGATGTTGAGGAACAAGAAAGGTTTTAGCAATCTGACATTGAGCAAATTCATTGAAAAAATTGAGGCTCAGGAGATGGAACAGAGAAAGGTTTTAAGAATGAAAGATTTCGATGGTGAACAAGATATTGGTCTTTATTACAAAGGTGGCGTCAGTGATAAATCCACCAACATGTCACCAAAGGTTGAAACTGCTTTCAATGGAAAGAGTTCATCTGGAAGTTCATCAAAAGGATCAAACAGCAACACAAATTTTTCATCATATCCATCATTTGATCTGAACATTTCAACAACAAAGAATGGCAAGAAGTTACAATGCAACATTGTACTGAATCTGGAGAATGATGAGGATTATTCAGCAGAAGTTGCTAAGAGTCACATGTATTTTTTGGGAACTGTGTTGGAGTCATATGGTAGTTTTGTTGCAGGTCGGATCGGGAATCCTATGTTAACAAAAGAGGATTACGATCAGATTGACGCTGAGGAAATGGAATTGATGGATATTAAATGGTGTTTGGCGAGTGTATTGAGACGAGCTGAGAAATTTAAGCAGATCACAGGAAGAGATGACTTACGTGAAGCTAATGTTTCTACTTTAGGTTTTGATAAATCTAAAGTTACTTGTTTTCGTTGCAGGGAAAAAGGACACTTCAAGAGGGAGTGTACTAACCGTGAAGCAAGCAGAGCTCAAAATCCGTTCAACAACAATGATTACTACCGGAATGCCATCTATCATCAAGTTGCTTAACAACAACAAGAACCACAAGTGGCACATGGAAGAAAAGTGATTGAAGAATCTTCAAAGAGAGCATGTTTGGTGAATCAAGAAGATTTCTGTTGGGACAAATATATTTCAGCTGATAACAAAGCATGCCTGATAAATCAAGATGATGAAAAATTACCAGAAGGTTTTAGCTGGACAAACTTCAATTGGGATGATCATGATCCAAACAAAACTTCACATCACAAAGCTTATGTCGCTCGAGTTGAAGAAGATAGTGATGATGATAGAGAATATCATGCAAGAAGATTCGCAGCTCATTTTAAAATGATGGAAGAGAGTGACAGTGATGATGATAAAGCTAAAAAGAAAAAGGTCAAAACACCAGTCAGCAGTGATGATGAAGATGTTCCTGTGATAAGGCAAAAGGTGAAACACATTCCAAAATTCAAAGTTGATACAGAAGCTAACGCTAAAAATGTTCAGGTGATTTGTGAAAACTATGAGATTATAAAGAAGAAAAACAGTGAGTTGATGAACATGAACAGGCTGAAGGAATCTTATGATGTTCTGAACAAAGCCAAGAATCAGTATAATCAATCAAGTGAAGAATAAGCAACAACAATGAAAACACTTCAAGGAGCTTTCATGATAAAGCAGAAAAGTGTAAACAACTACATTGAGAAGTGTGCTATGCTGGAACAAAAATTGGAAACTCAAAGGATTGAGACTGAAAGAGTAAACCGTTTGCTAAAAAGTTACTCATGTACTTCTTATATCACTTACAGGATTTATCCAACTGTTGAAGGCATGAAGGCATTTGAAGATGATGAAGTAACTGAAGAACAGAAGGTTTCTAAAGAAAAGACTCCTGAAAAGAAGAAAGAAAGGAAGAAGGATACTAAAGAAGAGTCATCTGGTAAGAAACAAGGTGTCAGTTATAACAAGTGTCCACCCCCGCTTGAAAATGGATATTCTCCGAGAAATCCAAATTCAGAAAGAGTCGAAAAGGCAACAAATTTACAAGCTTTATCAACGTTCTTGATGAATCCATATTCCTTAATCTCTTCATTAAAACGGTGATTCCAACTTCTAGATGCTTGTTTCAATCCATAGATTGATTTATTTATCTTGCATACTTTGTTAGGATGTTTTGGATCCACAAAACCTTCAGGCTGAACCATATAGACATCTTCCTCAAGATATCCATTTAGGAAAGCCGTTTTGATATCCATTTGTCAAATCTCATAATCATATTATGCAGTTATGGCAAATAATATTCTAATTAACTTTAGCATTACCGCAGGCGAGAAGGTCTCATCATAATCAATCCTTTGAGTTTGAGTGAAACCTTTTGCTACAAGTCTCGCTTTACAAGTATCCAAGTTACCATGCATATCGGTTTCCTTCCTGAAAACCCACTTACTTCCAACTACTTTGGAGTTAAGAGGTGCTACAACCAATTCCCATACTTGGTTGTCATACATGGATTGCATCTCTACGTTCATGGCTTCAAGCCATTTGTCACAATCGGATTTTAACATTGCATCATGGTATGTGGTAAGTTCACCAGAATCTACCACGTAGCATCCATCCATGAAAAATCCATATCTTTCAGGTGGACTACTAATTCTACCAGATCTACGAACGTTTTGTGTGTATTGATCAACCACTTGATCATTTCCTACAACCTCTTGTTGAGTTCTAGTTTCAACCAAACGTGTATTGGCTTGTGGTTCTTGATCCTCATCAAGTTCCATTGTTCTACTAACTCCTTCCATAAGGAATTTAGGTTCCAAGAACTCAGCCTTTCGAGCAACAAATATCTTTTGCTCTGTTGGATCGTAGAAATAACATCCTATATCATCTTTAGGATATCCTACAAAGATACACTTAGTGGATCGTACTTCCAATTTGTTTGGGGTGTATTGCTTCACATAAGCTTCACAACCCATACCTTTAAATATGATAATGATGGAACCCTTCCATGCCATATTAAAAAAGGTGTCTTATCCACTTTCTTGGTTTGTGGCCATACGGGCCGGGGAGAGCAAAGCATAACCCCAAAATGATAGAGATAATGCGCTCCTAGCCATCATAGATCGAACCATATCTAACAGAGTTTGATTCATCCTCTATCGAAAAGAAGAACTTTGATTGAGTTGATTTTGTACTTCACCTTTTGAAGACTTTGAACATTTCAAAACTTCAACTTTGTGTCTCAGCAAGTACACATAACCATAACTACTATAGTTGTCGGTAAAAGTAATGAAGTATCTTTCACCATTCCTAGTCATTGGCTTAAAAGGATCACATACATTCGAATGTATGATACCTAATAAATCTTTTACCCTTTCCCATTAAGGGATTACTTGGTCATTTTCGCTTGTAAATAAGATTCGCATGTATCAAATGAATCAATTTCATTTGTTTCCAAAAGACAGTTCTTTCGAAGTGTTTACATGCGACATCTGTTTATATGACCAAGGCGATAATGCCAAAGATAAGTCTCACTCAAATCCATTTTGAGTTTGTCGGTGATTGCTTGGTACATTGAACTATCAAATGATGTATTATTATGAACCAATTCATAACTACCATTTGAAGGCATAGTTTTAAAGTAAAACATGTCATTTATCGAAATATAAATGTCATTGTTTACAAACTTTAAATCAAAACATATTGACTTATAAGGGAAACTTAAATAATGTTCCTAGTCAAACTAGGAGCATTCAAGACATTTTAAAACAATTTCCAAACCATTTGGAAGTTTCAAAACATAGTCTCCTTTCTTGTAATGTTTATTTCTTTTGAAACTTTTGCAACGAATTGCAAACATGATTTCCACATCCGGTATCTAATACCCATGTGTTAGAAGAAATAACATTAAGGTCAATATGTATCATTAAGATTGTACCTGAGGTTTGCCTAGCATCCCTCTTGTTTTTCAACTCTTTGAGATAGGTTGGACAATTCCTATTTAAATGCCCTATCTCACCACACTCAAAGCATGGATCGTTCATGGCAACTTTTGCCTTCTTCTCTTTTGGTTTCGGTGGTTTCGCTTTAGTCTTTCTAATCATTTCCCTTTGAATTACCCGTTTCCATTTTCAACATTTGCTTTGGTATCGGGGTGATGCCCTTTCTAGTTGCCACCCTCATTGATCGTTAGAATGGATAAAACCCTTTTATCCATATTGAGCCTTTCGAGGTGATCAATGTGGCTTTTCATCTTAAAGACATAATATGAGTCCGATTGGGTTTCCTCCATTCGACATGCATGAAGTGCTCGAAGCGTTCTACCCTTAGGAACATTTCCTACAATTTGTTAATCATGTCGTATACTCATGTTGTTCAAAATGCTTTTGAATCTCGGGAATCATAATTCCTAACATAAGGCAAGAGGTTTGCGTAGTATCCTCGATATACTTAGTCCAATCGTTATAGGCATCCTTATCTTCCATAAGATGTTCATTGGGATTAGGATCGTTCAACACATAGGATACCTTTTACTTGAGAACGATTCTTAAGTTTCGATATTAATCCATGAAGTGTTATGATTGAGACGATCCTTGTCAAGGATTGTTTTTAGTGATAGGTTACAGACGGTTTGGGTAATTTAAAGTGGCATATACTTTGAATGATTCGGACAAATTATATTCTGATGAGGAATTTCCAATAAGAGGTGTTAAACCTGACATGATCAAAAAGGTTTTCAAACTAATAGAAATTAATATTTCTGAAGTAAAAGATGTAAATCTTACTAAAAAACCTAAAAAATACACCTCAAGAGTTCAACAAAGATTAAACAAGAAAAAAGGTTACAGTTCTGGTTCTGGTTTTCAAAAGAAACCAACCCATAACGGTAATTTCAAAAATAAAGGTCTTGGTTTTATTCCACCAGAAAATCAGAAAAATGAAAAATATGTCAGAGATTTTAAATCAAAAATGACATTTGTTTCAGGAACAAGCTCAGAAGAAGAGATGAAAAGTTCATTCTGGAGGCAGATAAACAAAGAATTCCTTGCTAAGAAAAAGCAAGAAGAGATGCAAATTGCTGATCAGATGAAAGAAACTAGAACCTGTTTCCAATGCAACACTGTGTTGGGTTTTTCACATGTTTATCAAAGTATTTTATCTATATAAAATAAAAACGCAGCGGAAATAATTTATTTAAAACATGTTACTTACAAGATATAAAACCCATTTTATATGCAAAACCCAAAACCCGGATCCATATACGAATATGCATGCTATCAAAAATTAAAACACAACCATAGAGTGTTTAGAATACTACCTTCCAAGAAGTAGAGGATATGAAGAGGATGATGCTTCTTGAACGGTTGCCTTCAAGTGTAGAAGACCTCAAGCTTGTATACCCCAAGCCTTCCAACAAACACTTTGATTGTAGCTAGGATTTATACACTTATAACTCACTAAAATTCTCTCATGGATCCAACTCTTGGAAACCTTCTTATGGCCGATTTTTAGAGAGAGAACAAAGGTAATTTTACACTTGAAATAACTTGTAAAATCAAAACCCTTGAAGCCCTACCCTTGGCCGAAAATATGAGAGTGTTTCTTGGAGTTTAGCACTTGATTTGTTTCAACTTGAAACCCCTCTAAATCAGCCATACATGACCGAAATTAGAGAGCTTCTCCTTGTCTTCTCCTTATGATTTTTGCCATAGAAAAACCTTATAAGATATGTGAGAGAATGGCCACCCAAATGAACCAATCATGACCCATCTTCTCATGCAAATTGCATGTACATGCATTGGACCAAAGGGGTTGGGAAGACCACCCAATCAACATCCTCTAACTTGCATGTATTGTGATTTGCCACTTTTGTCTTGGGAAGAGGGGGGGCGGCCTAGCTTAATTTAAAAAAAAAAAATTCAATTTCTTTTGTAAAATAGTTTAAGTCTTGTTTAATTTTATAACCTTTTATAAAATATAACATCTCATGTTTACAAGACTTATACAACCTTTTAAAATGTTATTTAACCCATTAAATAACAAAATAAAATATTCTCTCAAAATAAATTATCGATATAATTTATTAGCTTGTCAAGTGCAATTATTTAGAAAACCAATTTCTAAATATTCTAAGTGTTAATATTTATTTGTTTGATCATATCATAAATAAATATTGTAAGTGTTTGTCTAGCTTGTATTTGGGTATGACTCGACTTGGATCATAATGTACTAGCCACATCAATTTAATATGTGTCTTGGGCATACAGAGTCCAACACACTGTTGGTCATATTGCCAAGAATTGTTCCAAGGCAATACATTCAAAACAGGGAGTTTCTCGTAAACCGAAAGATAAAAAAGTTGTGTTTGAACCACCAATTGATAGAACTAAACTTTTCAAAAATTCAACTTTTGAAATTGCTGAATGTTCAAACAGATTTTATAAGAAAAGAGCAAATCTTGACAACCAGAAATGGGTTGTTAAGAAATCGGATGATAGTTCTAGCAATGATTCTGATTTGTCAAAATCAGAGGAGCTATCTTCTGGTGATGAATCTGATTCCACAAAGTCAGAGGAGCCACAAATTGAGGTTAAAAGTGAGAATTCAGTTCTTCCAATGGATGATGCAAATTTTCCACCATTGAAGGCTGAAATTTTTAAACAAAAAGTTGGAAAAGTTGAGATTTCAAATCAATTTTTTTCTAAAAAGAAAGATTTTGATGTTGAAAAAGCATTTAATTCCAAAGTTCATCACATTTTTAGAAAAATGGTTGACAGGAAGGTAAAAGGGGTCAAGGAATTTTACGAGAAGAAAACAAAGAAGCAAGGTAAAGTATCATCCCTGGTTTGTGACTGGGATGGTACCTATTATGAACAGTAAAATCCTGGACTTGCCGGAGCTCCCAAGTTGGGAATCGCGGAGCATGAATCGGCATTTTTCTCAAAATATTTTTGAAAATGTTTAAATTTTGGCAAGTCATACTGCTGGAATTGCCGGAACTCCCAGGTTGGTAAGTGAGGAGTAGGAATCGGCATCTTGAGAATTCAACCTACATGTGATATTGGTTGGTAAGCCATGTGGTTGAAACAGAGTTTGTGATACAAGTGGTAAAATCAAGGACATTAATTTGTATCTGATTTCCTACAAGTGGTAATTGGTTTGATCTACAAGTGGTAAATCAAGGTCATTAACTTGAACTTGATTGGATTATTTTTACAAGTGGTATTTTGAAAAACAATGTGATGAAACCCTAACTTTACAAATGGTAACCCCAACAAAACTAATTTTTCGAAAAAATCATTTTGATTAAAACAAACTTAAGTGTTTTGAAATCACAATGGGAAAATAGTTTGTTGTAAGGGGGAGTTCTGATTGTTTATGCCAAGTGGATGGCGAATTGAAGCAATTCGATATCGGTTGTCAATTTTACTTGTATAGTTTATTTTCAAAATTTTCTTAAATGTGTTTGCATTTTAGGGGGAGTAAGAAATTTTTAGAAAATCCAAAAACATTTAAAAATTTGAAAAAGACAAAGACATGATAAAATCAAAAATGAGTTTTTGTGTCAAGAAGAGGAAATGATAGTACATCAGTGGACTATCACAACATGCTAAAGATTTGTAAAGTTAAAAAATGTGATAAACGATCTCACTGTGGATGTGTGAGTAGGTTTTTACACATTTAGTAGATTGTGACGAGATATAAACTTAAATTCAAACTTGCTTATATCGTGGGGAAACATCTCTCGGATATATGGGTAACCCTCGAAATCTTGTTTGAAAGGTCCCTCTTTCTGAGATACTAGGTCTTTATACTCGGTGATATCTGGGGTATTATCCCGGGACTTCTGATTTTGCGGAAGCAATGGCCTAGTCCCCGGAGAATACTTTACGCTGCTTGAAATATAGCCAACCCTCAGCATAAAAATTATGAAACATTGAAAAATATGCTAATCATGTGCTGTTGTAAAAAGGATCCTCTAAAGGGGACACACCAAAAGTCGAGCCGTCATCTCTCTGCTGAACGGAAGTTCTGACCTGAGCTCTCACGGGAGTATATTCTGATGTGGGACACGCGATTAAGTTTAAGTGCTTAAAACATTAATCTAGTATCTCGAAACAGTTGAACTTTGTGTGAAAATTTAAGTGGATCAGTATACTGACAATCTAAGTGAATCGTTTAGAACTTAAAATGTTTAAAGCTTAACGGTGTTGGTGATTTGTCTCAAAAACTGATATGATCCTCTTACACAAACTCACAAAAATATTGTCTGTATAAATTTCTTTTCTACATTGCGCTTTCATTCAAAAATCCAAAAAGATTTTAGTGTGTTTTAGCATAAATTTTGAAAAATACAAAAAGATTTTTGACAACTGATGTTGGAGAGCTGATTTTCAAAATTTCAAGTGCTAAACATGATGGACAATTGGATTGGGATAGTGTGTTTTGAAAAAGAAAATTGATAAATCTTCAAGAAATTGATTGATTGATATTCCTGCAAATGGTTCAACAGAGATTATAAATGTAAAATCATTTGTTTGAATATTATCCACAAGTGGTCATCAGAAAATTTATTTTTGGGTAGAGAATTTTTTGCAGGAAACAGGATAAGAGCTAGGTGATCTTAGGATAAAAGACAGGACATGATTTTGAACCTGTGAAAGCCAGACTGCGATCCCAGTTTATTGAGAGGGGGAGTCTGAATGTCAAAGAGCAAGGTTCTGATCCTGAGATTGTTGATGCTGATGAACTTAAGGAATCAAGAGATCTGATTAAGAGAAGATAGAGCCAGATTGTGATTCAGGAATTGAAGATTAGATCAACATTCGAGATAATGAATTGGGAAGAGCTGAGTTAAGATCCTGGAAGATTGAGGATACTTACAGTGTCAGATACTTCTAAGAGTTCGAGAGGACTGATAAAGACTGAAGATGCGAAGACTCGACACTTTAAGACTCGTCAACATTCGAGGGGGAGTTTATTGGTGCATGCGTCTGTCGGCTTCGTCTTGTATCGAGTCTTGTATTAAATTAGTTAGATCAGGGCACGAAATTCAAGAAAGTGTGATTAGAGGTAATTCCGCTTGAAATGACACTAGATCATTTCAAACGGAATCAGATGTTGTAATTCCGCTTGAGCTTAAATGCTGATTTCGCTTGAAGTCGTTTGAAGCGAAATCAGATTTCGCTTGGGACACTTTCAAGCGAAATCAGGTGGGCTATATATATGTGATGTCCGTTGCCATTTGAAGCGGAATTAGCAGTGTGGTTTCCGACGGCGAAGCTCTGTCGAAGTGTCTACTGATTTGTAAACATTCCAGATTCAATACAAAGACAGTTAAAAGTTAATTGTATGCTGAATTGAACTTGATACGTTTGTTTCCGCCTTTCGTATTGAGAAAAACTCTTCTGATCGACTCGTTCGGGTCACAAAACGATCCTACACAAACTAAAAAAAATGCTGACGAAGTTTAGTACTGTTGGTGCATGCGTCTGTCGACTTCGTCTTGTATCGAGTCTTGTATAGAACATGTTAGATCAGGGCACGTAGTTTGAGAAGTGATGTTATTTCGCTTGAGGATGTAATTCCGCTTGAAAAGACAAGTGGCAGTTTCAAGCGGAATCAACAATCTTAATTCCGCTTGAAATGCACATGGTCATGTTCAAGCGGAATCAAAAGCCTATATATAGACACCTCCAAGCGAAATCAGATTCATTCTTTCCGGTTTGTGCAACGAAGTGCTGCCGAAGTGTCGTCTCGCAGTAAAACGTCTTATAATCAATAATATCGACAGTTAAAGTGATATTCTAGCTGAATTGATCTTAATACGTCTGTTTCCGCCTTTCGTATTGATATAAACTCTTCTGATCGACTCGTTCGGGTCTGAAAACGATCCTACAAGTACATACACAGACAGTACTTTGAGGCCCAGTATGAGCCAGAGACCAAGTGATACACTAGTATAGTGTGTAGGGAAGTAAGGACCCCAAAACTGCATGCGTAAGTGATAGTTTAAGTGCCGGGAAGTGCCTAAAACTCACAAAAAGTGCAGAATTCTGCATAATTCAGCAAAAATCAGCATTTTAACATGCTAGTAACATGCAAAAATATGGCAAAATGGTCCTGTATACTTTCCTAAGTGTCGGGAATTAAAAGTGTCACAAAAAGTTACATAAAGGAAACTATACGGTATAACTTAGCACTTTAACGAACCAGTATCTAACCGAACAACCAGACATTACCCGGAACACCAAAATATTGCTAGAAGCGTTGTTTTATTATTTCTTGGCTAGTTATGGTTCCCGAACACCCTAACATATTATATAATGCAAGGTATACATAAAATACTAGACTTTACACTTAACCTCCAATTAATTACCTACTTACCATCTAAAGTTACACATAACCCCCCCCCCCCCCCCCCCCGTATATGAGTGGACGGTCACCATGGCCCCACCAAGATCTCCATAAATCTTCCTTTGATCTTCTCAATCCTATTAAGATCTTGTATAATCTCTAGAGATCTAGTGGAAGATATGTATTGTACTTGAGGGAACATTAGAACCATTGGTTATTAGAGTTGAAGAGTTTATATAATGGATCATTTGTTCATCTTTCTCACACACACAAACACTTCACCTCTTTCTCCTCTCTTGCTCCATCCTCACGGCCGTAAGTAGCCACCACCACCACCATTATCATTCAATCACATTCATCTAATCCAAGACCATCCAAGGGCGTAAGAAGGTGTTTAACGAAGCTTGGTGATCTCGGATCTTGAAGGATCACTCACACTTGCTTTTATCCACTCAATTTCCATCATTGTTTCTTTCCTAGCTTAAAGCTAGTAGTAAGACTCTTGTAACCTTGTTTTCTTCATATTTTGATTTGGTTAAAAGATGTAATATGATGAAAATCACAAGATCACTAAAAGACATAAACTTGAATCTTGAACATAAAGCTTACATATGATGAAATATGGATGAAATGATATTGTTTAGTGCATGAATGATATTTGCTTGTTGTTTACTTGAAAATATGGTGTTAATCATCACATAGAGCTTGCTAGATTGTGATTAAACACATGATCTAGCAAGTGGGAGGATGATTATGTAATAAGATGATCATCTTCTTGTATGAACATGAACTTGATGAATAAAGAGATTTCCTGCAAAATAATAAACAAAGTAAGCTAGTAGACTTATGAATCTAAGATTAGTGAGTGATTTTCCAAGAAAACCAAGTTCAAAATATGATTTTTGAAAGATCATGGTTTTTACTAAACTTGCACTATTTTTAGTGATAAAACAAGTGTAGAAATGCTAGAGAAACAAGAAGAGGCTATAAATAAACATTTTTGTAAAACATGTTTACAAGTTGAAAACATCTAAAACTTTCAAGAGTGAAGTTTATCAAGAAGTAAATATATTTTGGAGGGTAACTAAGGCTACTAAACACTTCACCAAGTTACTACAAGTTTTTGTGAAAAGATCAAGTTCATGTTGTTATGAAAGTTGTATAGTTTTTATACTTGATAAGTATATTATTGTCTAGAGTTGATTGTTGATCATTGTGTGATGATTTTTGAAAAGAAAATGATATGCTAAATAGCATGGACACCTCCATTTTCAAAGGAAACGATGGCAAAATTTTCTAAAAATACAAACACTTAGAAAATACTTTCTAAACAAGTGTTTACTAGTGTATTTTAAACTATGTTTTCGAATATAAACTTTGCCATAAATTTTGTTACAAAAATACATGTATTGGAGGTTGGTTTTTGTAAATAAAAATGGATAAATATATATTTAGAATATGTATTTTATACTAAAGACACTTGTGTGAATATTTGTATACCTTGTGGAATAGTTATATTATTTTAGGGTAAAATAATATAACTTACAAATACCAAGAATTTACAACTCCAAAATAATACCAAAAATCACAAGGAATGACATATATAAGTTACCCACTTGACATCGTGAAACCGAACGCAAAAACATAACTTATGAAATATTCCGGAAAATACTCTTACAATATATTTTTGGTAAATATTATTTTGGATACAAGAAGTGAAAATATGATTTTTGAACATATTACAAAGTTATATCAAATTTTCAACAAAGAGAAAATATATTATTTTTGGAAGTAAAAATGTATTTTCCTAGCATATTTAGAAGATATATGATTTCTGAGGAAATATATATTTTCTTGAAATACATTATTTTTGGGACAAGATAAGTTAAATATATTTTCTAAAGTAGGACTCGAAAATATATTATTTTTGGAGACTACAAATACAAGAATACGAAAATACATGTATGAAATACTCCTATCCTTGGGAAGGAAATACGAAAATAAATACTTGAGAAGTATTGTTACAAGAAATTATAACTTGGAATGATACTGGAACATAAAAGAAACGTAACTCAAAACATAAATACTGAGGCAAGGCACGGCCCGCCGTCTAATAGACCCTAGCACATTGTAGGTAGTCGTGTTTGCTGACGAGATTTGAGTTACGAGTACTGAAGACGCAAAATAGTGAGTTCATGCTCCCCCTTTTCTTTAACTATTTTTGGTTTTATAACTCTCGGGGGTGGAATACATGTACGGATGCTTAAACGGTATGAAATGCCTATGAAATACTAGATCATGTGAGCATAGACTTAATATTGAAATGCCATTAATACTTAATTAGGGACGAAGGTTAGATCTAACAGGTACGGCCGAACCCCACTCATGGTCACAACTAGTACCAAGCAGTGCTTCGGTGTCCCAATTGAGGGAAATCGACAAGGGTATATGCCTACTCATTACGAGTGCTCCCTATGTCCTCACATGCCTTAAAATCCTTGTAAAACATTTATGTTCATACACGCTTTTCATACCTGTTTACAAAGAAGTCTCTCAAAGGTTACAAGATTACGAGTACTCACACAAAACGCATGAACTCGCTCAACTTTTGTTGATGTTTTCCAAAATTACATGTATTTGGGCGCGGGTGTTGTTTCTTGAAGTAGACTTCAAGTTTAGATGTCATCCACTTTTGTTGGTTTGTAACCTAGTCGAAGGTTGTGTTTAAAACTTAAATAACAAGTGTTTGTAATACTCAAATTTTATGAATGGATGAACATCGTTTTAAATCATGTAGTTGTTTATTATGATTGAATGCAATGATATTAAACCAGTCACACATCATACGCTTCCGTAAAAGTCAGGGTGTGACAGTTTGGTATCAGAGCTTCGATTGTAGTGAACTAGGATTCATTCTCGAGTCTAGACTACAATCACTAGAGTTCTCTCACAAAAACATTTTACAAAAAGTTTTTCATTGCATTCACGTAAGCGTCAAGATCCATGAGTCAAACGTTTTTCAAAGAAGAGACAAGGCAAGGACATTAGTAGGGAATACCCTCAATATAAGGTGCCAACTAAGGCATAGTCTACACGAGTTAGACTTGCCAAAGACAAATGACCCCCCAAAGAATAAACGAGAGTTATACGTGATATAATGCATCGAATTGCCTGTTTATGGGAAGAAACATATTTGTTTATCAATATATACATCCGAATAAGTGTACGGAATAATTATTGACGTGAATATATACATACGAATAAATGTACGGAATGATTACTGACGTAAATGAGATACCTTCGACTCCGACTCTATTATTGTACTTAACTCGCACGATGAAGCTATCGGCCTCGCGTTCATTGCAAAGCTCATGGCTGGAGTGATCACCAAACGAGATTCTGAGCTTGCTTCCGTAGGAGATGGCTGTTCTTCTCTCTCGATCGTGAAGGTGCTTGACTACGGTAGTGACGACGAGGCAGAGGCGGAAACCTTGAACGAATTTTTAATCAGCGGGACGAGATACCTGCGGCTTTTATGAAGCGAGATTGACGACATACTTGACCAGAAAAGGAAGATGAAGTACTCATCTTGAAGGTGCCCCTCCAACTACTAGGAATTCTCCTTATTCCTATTCCATTTAATCATCATGCCTATTCGCGCGTAACGATAACGAGTGTTAGCGCGTGGACCACCGCAATGGTCCTTTCCATGACAGAGGTATAAGGATAGTAGTGTCCCCTCCTTGATTGATCATCTGCTTGGATGAGAGAAAATTGGGGTAACTGTGCAAGACAATTTATTATTACGGGGGCCCACATAATAATGACTTGTAGTGCATGGAAATCCTGGTGGACTCTGCGTGTCAGGTTAATGATCACCATTCCTCCAAAAAAAATCTATAGGTGTTCACACCTTCATATGGTAGAACAATACATAGACCAGTGCTTTAGCACTTTATAAAGTAGGAAACCTGTCTTGCCTACTTCGTGTCTACCCGTGTACGAGACGTTTGAGAAACGATATTTAAGCAAGAGAAGAGGAATAACATTCAGAAAGATTCAGTGACGTTACACTCTACCACTTTATGAAACTTGTATGACCAGGGCGATGTAGCCTCGAATACATTATTACAAACAATAGGCAAAGTCACCAAGCCTATGTGAAGGCTCAGTAATTGTTTCCTTGCTAGTACATTGTTGATTCTATATGCTTGTGATATTGGGAGATTACATGATGCTTATGGTAATAAAGTCCCCCGCAGACAATTATGGAATATTGTCTAACCCGCCTCATACCTTTTGACAGAAAAGGAATGCCACCCAGACGCAACACAGACACCGGTACGTTACCAAGGACAGAAGCCGAGCTGCAAGAACGCATCTCACAGGCAATTACACGACATGAAGCCCTCCGCTCTGAGCACAGCGATGGCACTACCGGAAATAACCCTCCAACTGGTTGCACCTATAAACAATTCCTGGACTGCAAGCTATTGAACTTTGATGGCACAGGAGGTGCCGTTGCATTTGTTCGTTGGGCAGAAAAGACTGGCTCCATTCTAAGAATGAGTAACTGTTCGCCCCAGCGGAGTGTTACCTATATCTCAGGGTTATTTTTGGATGGCGCACTCTCCTGGTGGAACCTTCAGGTTCAGACCCTTGGTGCAGATGCTGCTTATGCACTGAGCTGGGTTGAGCTCAAGGAAATGATGGAGAAGAAATACTGTTCTAGGGCTTAAATCCAAAAACTTGAGGTGGAGTTCTGGAATTTGAAAATGGACGGATCGAAGATTCCTGAATATGTCCAGGGATTTCACGACTTGTCTAGGGTCGTCCCCTACTTAGTCAAGCCGGAATTCAAGAGAATTGAACGATTCATTTGGGGACTTGCACCTCAAATTAGGAGCATGGTTACTACCTCGAAACCCACAACCATCACAGAGGCTATCGATCTGAGTGTCACTCTTACTGAAGAAGCTCTACGCATGGGAAAATTTTCAGAATCTGAGAAAGAGACTCATGTGGAGTCATCAGGCAACAAGAAGAGGAAGTCTGCAAACCTAAAGGTAGGCACCCAAGTCAGCCATGGAAGCTATAAGGCAAACAAAAGAAAGGGAGTGAACTCGCCGCATGACAGGAAAGTTGATAGAGCCACTAATAAGGCTGGTGGTAAGGTTTACTTGGGGACTAAGCCAAGGTACGGGGAATGCACTTTTCACCATGAAAGTCGATGTCTGAGGCCTAAGTGCGTAAAGTGTGGAAAAGAAGGGCACAACAAGGACGCTTGTTGGGCGAAGGATCCAGATGGAAGAGATAATAGAGTACCAGGTTGCTACAGATGTGGTGAAGCAGGGCACTCTAGGAAGGATTGCCCTAGGGAGAACCAAGCAAGGAAGGGTCTTCACGACCGGAGCTCGTGAAACACGCCAGGATCCAGATGTGGTTAAGGGTACGTTTCCTATTAACCAACCTTATGCATCTATTTTTGATTAATACTGGCATCAACTTTAACCTTGCATGCTTAGAACTTAAGAAACTGCTTGGCCTAGTTTCAAGTAAAATAGACGTCCCGTATTCTTTAGAAATGGGCATATAGAGGACTAGTTTAAGCAGACGAAGCAATTAAGGATTATATTTTGGGGACTTAGAAGGCCGGAACCTTCTATCACCATTGACTTGGGAAGTCATGATATGATATTCAGCATGGATCGGAAATCCAAGTATACAGCTGAAGTCGTTCAATATAAGAAAATCAGTCGCATCCCTCTTGCGAATGATGAAACATTTATAGTACACAACCTTCCTGCAATAGGTGCAAGGGTGCTAGACCCCACAAGGCAGCTGATCTGCGACATCTCTCATTGGTCGAAGAGACACAGAAAAACGCCTCCGAGTAGACTGCAGAACCTGAGAACATCCCCGTGACGAAAGAAGTTCCGGTAGCCTTTCTGAAGACTTGCCAGGAATACCTCCACAGCCCCAAGAGGAGTTTAGGATAAATCTCGTGCCAGGAGTGGCACCAGTGCCGAATGACGCCTTACCGACTAGCTTCGTCCGCGAAGCATGAGCCTCCGATATAACTGCAAGAGCTGCTAGACAGAGGAAAATTAAGGACATGACATACTTAGTTAAGGACATAAGGAAAAAGTTGATAGACTCCACTTTGCATAAATTTCAGAGAATTGAGAATCAGAATCCTTTGCCAAGGATTGATGACATGAACAGACCAATCATAACGTTCTAGTTACCACTCAAAGATCGACTGAAGGACAGGATGTCCTCAACTGTGAATACAAGAAGGAAATATCCCTAAAACGACCTTTAGGACTCGCTTCGAGCATTACGAGTTCCTTGTCGTACCATTTGGCTTAACACATGCATCGACAACATTCATGGACCTCATGAATCAAACGCGTAAGCCCTACCTGGATAGATCATGATTATATTTATTGACTACATTCTTATATGGCCAACGACCAAGGAAGGTCGTGAGCAACAGTTGCAATTTACCTTGCAACTCTTAGAGAAAGAACAATTATGTGCTATGATGTCGAAAAGCGAATTTCGAATTCGCGAGGTGGAAACTTTAAGATACATGGTGGATAAGAACGAGATTCATGCCAACCCTGCAATCAAGAGCTAAGGATTAGAGTTGCCATTATGTAACGCTTCTCGACAAAGTCTCGATTGTGCGTCGATGCAACGAGACCACGACATTGCATACGCGCCACGTTGATTAAGGGATCATGAGAAGAAACCATGATCTAGATACAGTGATTACGCACCGCAAATTTGACAACATTACTCGTAAGAAAACGATGCACGACCTTTACTAATCACAAGGATTGCAGCACACCATTGATCGTAAAACATGAATATTAACGTAGATGGACTAAGCTACTGAACGATGCAGATTGTATGGACATGATACGTGCTTGCATGAAGCTTTAGATGGAACATAATAAGTTGATCCCCGTCGTGTTAAACGAAGACCGGAGATAAACAATCTACTGGCCCGAGTTGGCCCACGAGAAACTAGAGGCAAGATCGTTCAGATATGTGATCATATCAAGACATCCCGCGGAATACAGAAAGATTGCGCCGATGAGCGGCGGAAATCGTAGGAATTTGAAATAAGAAGTATGACTTTAATGGGAGCCTCGCATAGAGAAGGCGTGATGTGACTTGGAAAACATAAAGGTTGGACCCCCGGTGTAGGGATCGGAACCATTGCTCACAAGTGAAACTTCCAAAAAAAAAAAGATCAGTAGTGATCGCGACACATTCCATGTGTCTAGTCTTTAGAGGAGTCTGACTCAAGGGACAGTTGATGTTCCCACAAACAAGATTCACGTCAACGAAATTACTATAGAACCTGTTAAGGTTGCGGACCAAGAGTCCACGAGATGCAGAGAAGACATAATTGAATTACTTGAGTACGATAGAATTCATAACATGACCCAGAGTTGCATGGGAACATGAAGACAAATCTTGAACCTAAGTGACCACATTTGATTCATAACTCCCCTGCGACCGATGGCATCGCTTGAATTTCGGGACGAAATTCTTTTAACGGGGGGAGACTGTGACAACTGTCACTTTTCTGTACATTCCGTACACTAATTGAACAGTAATATGTGCTTAAATAATTGTGCATGATCTAGTTTACAAGACAAATGAATTTCTGATTACTGTTATATACATACAATGGCATTTCATGTTGCAAGACTTTATTCGTTGCTACATGCAACACGATATAGTTCTAATAATACGCAGAACAGAATTGGCACCATACCAGACAAACTAAAAAAAAATGCTGACGAAGTTCAGTACATAGACAGACAGTACTTTGAGGCCCAGTATGAGCCAGAGACCAAGTGATACACTAGTATAGTGTGCAGGGAAGTAAGGACCCCAAAACTGCATGCCTAAGTGATAGTTTAAGTGCCGGGAAGTGCCTAAAACTCACAAAAAGTGCAGAATTCATCATAATTTAGCAAAAATCAGCATTTTAACATGCTAGTAACATGCAAAAATATGGCAAAATGGTCCTGTATACTTTTCTAAGTGTCGGGAATTAAAAGTGTCACAAAAAGTTACATAAAGGACACTATACGGTAGAACTTAGCACTTTAACGAACCAGTATCTAACCGAACATTACCCGAAACACCAAAATATTGCTAGAAGCATTGTTTTATTATTTCTTGGCTAGTTATGGTTCCCGAACACCCTAACATATTATATAATGCAAGATATACATAAAATACTAGACTTTACACTTAACCTCCAATTAATTACCTACTTACCATCTAAAGTTACACATAACCCCCCCATATATGAGTGGACGGTCACCATGGCCCCACCAAGATCTCCATAAATCTTCCTTTGATCTTCTCAATCCTATTAAGATCTTGTATAATCTCTAGAGATCTAGTGGAAGATATGTATTGTACTTGAGGGAACATTAGAACCATTGGTTATTAGAGTTGAAGAATTATATAATGGATCATTTGTTCTTCTTTCTCACACACACAAACACTTCACCTCTTTCTCCTCTCTTGCTCCCTCCTCACGGCCGTAAGTAGCCACCACCACCACCATTATCATTTAATCACATTCATCTAATCCAAGACCATCCAAGGGTGTAAGAAGGTGTTTAACGAAGCTTGGTGATCTCGGATCTTGAAGGACCACTCACACTTGCTTTTATCCACTCAATTTCCATCATTGTTTCTTCCTTAGCTTAAAGCTAGTAGTAAGACTCTTGTAACCTTGTTTTCTTCATATTTTGATTTGGTTAAAAGATGTAATATGATGAAAATCACAAGATCACTAAAAGACATAAACTTGAATCTTGAACATAAAGCTTACATATGATGAAATATGGATGAAATGATATTGTTTAGTGCATGAATGATATTTGCTTGTTATTTACTTGAAAATATGGTGTTAATCATCACATAGAGCTTGCTAGATTGTGATTAAACACATGATCTAGCAAGTGGGAGGATGATTATGTAATAAGATGATCATCTTCTTGTATGAACATGAACTTGATGAATAAAGAGATTTCTTGCAAAATAATAAACAAAGTAAGCTAGTAGACTTATGAATCTAAGATTTGTGAGTGATTTTCCAAGAAAACTAAGTTCAAAATATGATTTTTGAAAGATCATGGTTTTTACTAAACTTGCACTATTTTTAGTGATAAAACAAGTGTAGAAATGCTAGAGAAACAAGAAGAGGCTATAAATAAACATTTTTGTAAAACATGTTTACAAGTTGTAAACATCTAGAACTTTCAAGAGTGAAGTTTATCAAGATGTAAACATATTTTGGAGGGTAACTAAGGCTACTAAACACTTCACCAAGATACTACAAGTTTTTGTGAAAAGATCAAGTTGATGTTGTTGTGAAAGTTGTATAGTTTTTATACTTGATAAGTATATTGTTGTCTAGAGTTGATTGTTGATCATTGTGTGATGATTTTTGAAAAGAAAATGATATGCTAAATAGCATGGACACCTCCATTTTCAAAGGAAACTATGACGAAATTTTCTAAAAATACAAACACTTAGAAAATATTTTCTAAACAAGTGTTTACTAGTGTATTTTAAACTATGTTTTCGAATATAAACTTTGCCATAAATTTTGTTACAAAAATACAAGTATTGGAGGTTGGTTTTTGTAAATAAAAATGGATAAATATATATTTAGAATATGTATTTTATACTAAAGACACTTGTGTGAATATTTGTATACCTTGTGGAATAGTTATATTATTTTAGGGTAAAATAATATAACTTACAAATACCAAGAATCTACAACTCCAAAATAATACCAAAAATCACAAGGAATGAAATATATAAGTTACACACTTAACATCGTGAAACCGAACGCAAAAACGTAACTTATGAAATATTCCGGAAAATACTCTTACAATATATTTTTGGTAAATATTATTTTGGATACAAAAAGTGAAAATATGATTTTTGAACATATTACAAAGTTATATCAAATTTTCAACAAAGAGAAAATATATTATTTTTGGAAGTAAAAATATATTTTCCTAGCATATTTAGAAGATATATGATTTTTGAGGAAATATATATTTTCTTGAAATACATTATTTTTGGGACAAGATAAGTTAAATATATTTTCTAAAGTAGGACTTGAAAATATATTATTTTTGGAGACTACAAATACAAGAATACGAAAATACATGTATGAAATACTCCCATCCTTGGGAAGGAAATACGAAAATAAATACTTGAGAAGTATTGTTACAAGAAATTATAGCTTGGAATGATACTGGAATATAAAAGAAACGTAACTCAAAACATAAATACTGAGGCAAGGCACGACCCGCTGTTCTAATAGACCCTAGCACATTTTAGGTAGTCGTGTTTGCTGACGAGATTTGAGTTACGAGTACTGAAGACGCAAAACAGTGAGTTCATGCTCCCCCTTTTCTTTAACTATTTTTGGTTTTATAACTCTCGGGGGTGGAATACATGTACGAATGCTTAAACGGTATGAAATGCCTATGAAATACTAGATCATGTGAGCATAGACATAATATTGAAATGCCATTAATACTTAATTAGGGACGAATGTTAGATCTAACGGGTACGGCCGAACCCCACTCATGGTCACAACTAGTACCAAGCAGTGCTTCGGTGTCCCAGTCGAGGGAAATCGACACAGTCGAGGGAAATCGACACACTCGAGGTAAATCGACACAGTCGAGGTAAATCGACAAGGGTATATGCCTACTCATTACGAGTGCTCCCTTTGTCCTCACTAGTTGAAAGAATGATCAACAGTGATATGACCACCGTCACGGGAATCGCCTAGTGACAGATACCTTTGAATAATAGTAAGATATAATTACTTGATAAACTTCACTATTGACCGAGTTAGCCAATGAGTGATATGACCACCGACACATCAGAACTGCCACATGTGACAAATACTGATTGAGTTTTTGGGTAAATATAAACAAATATAGAAACCCTTAATGCTGTAAAGTATAACAATATATTTTTATAAAAATGGAATGAGCTCGCTAGTATTTATTACGAATAAAATGTTTTCAAAACACGTTTCAGGTAACTTGCTGTAAAGATAATAGAAGCCAGCTATGGAGCACTGAAGGGTTAAATAAAGTGGCTATAAATACCTGAATAAAAGAAGAAATTTATGTTTTATTTATTTGGGTTTACCCCTATAAAAACATTTGAATGAAATATGGGTTTTAGCCCATTTGTTTAATATTAAAAGTTTGGTGTTTTATAAACTCTGAAATTATTTCCTAACTATGATCCTGATGAAAATTTTCCGCTGCTTATTTAATAAACACCGGTACCACTTGACTGGTTCACGGCTCCCGCTCCCAGGGTGGGGTCGGGGGTTGTGACAAACCTATTGAACCAACCCCTCTCATGGGACCCAAATCTATACGGTTGGAGCCGGTAGTAGAGGAGGCGTAACAAAACAAAACCAAACGCAACCATAAAAAGAAAACCGAAACCCGAACAAAAAAAATGTGCAACCATGGGATGATAAAGAGGAGTATGCATTAACTCGAGTTTGGCTCGACGTGTCGGAGGACCCCGAAATAGGTAATATTTTTTGTATTAATTTTTTTGTATTAGTTTTTTTGTTTTTTAGCAAACAACCAAAATAAAACCGTCTTTTGGAACTGAATCCGAGAACTATTTTCCGGGCTCATGGCTAGGGGGATAGCTACCGGCTACCGGATTCAATATCGGGCAAGTGGACTGATATCAACAAAAAGTGTACAAATATTCAATCTGTTTACCAACGGGTAAAAAACGGATGGAAACGTAGCCATATCGACGAGGACATTAAACAAGCCGCCTTAATAGAATATCAAGCGGGTCAAGGTAATTTTCCATACTTGAAGCGTTGGCAAATTCTTCGTAATAGCAACAAATGGGCCAACATGCCTACCATGGTAGGATCTACTTCGGGTCGGTCGGCAAATAAAAGGCCGTCAAAAAGATCAAAAACCAACGAGTCGGTTGAACCCGAAATACCAACATCCAAAGCTCGAAACACAAACGCAAACAATGTTAATCAGTTATTCACCAAGGAGGAAGGGGTGGATGAGTCGGTGGAAGAGCTAGCACAACCCGCCAGAAGAAGAAGCGGCGCAAGATCGAGGAGGCCGGAGTCATCGTCGGTGGGATCCGACTTGACTAATGCTTTTTTGGAGATGAACCGACGCCTTTAGGACATACATGAACTAGGGGCTCAACGTATGGAAGAGAACCGGGAAGTGACCGAGATCACGCGGGATAGAAAATGGGCTCAAGACTTTGAATTCTACTCAAAACCGCACGACCACCTAACCGAAAAGCGTTGAAGATGGCAATACAACAAAAGGAGTGAATTGAAAAAAATATAATCTTTGAGTTTTTTTATTGTAATGTTTTTTAATTTTATTGTAAAGTTTTTTGAATTTAATGAAATGTTTTTTTTTTCTTTTTAATGGTTTTTAATTTTATAAAGTTAGAAATTAATTATAAAAAAATTAAAAATTAATAACTGAGAAATGACACGTATAAGGCTTTATGACTACACCGTCTTGTGATATAAAGCCCCCCTTATGCACTTTTTGCCACTTGTCGCATAACGCCCCCTAAAGGGCTTTATGACTACACATGGTCTTATAAAAGCTAACTACCGATCTACCCCTACGATTTTTAAACGCCGTTGCTTTTTCTTACGTAAATATTTTTTTTATAAAAAATTACATCATAAAAACAATATTTTGTTCTCTTTAATGAGTATAGTATATCTATAGTTTTTTAATTAAATATATATATATATATATATATTACGTGAACGGTATGGGTGAACAATAAAATGGAAAAAGTTTGAAAAATAAGGAATGTTACAATATCATTGTCAATTTTAAACATGAAACCCTTTCTTTTCATCCACCCGATCTGTGACAACCGGCAAAAATTCATGGTAATTTCGTACAACTTAACGACTATTTATACTTTAGTGGCGTTCATCTGTGGCTTAATTTATGCATAATTAGGTCATACAAGTCTAGCATTTGTAGGACATATTTAAACTTGACAATTGATATTGTTACTATCGTCGCGTCGTGAGAAAACGAATACAATGTCCTAATAAGTTGGCGAAAAATGCAGAAATCACTATTCGCCTGAACACACTATTCATGCCAGCAAGTTCAGAAACCGTCCGAAACAACTAACGAATGATACGAAAGCGTATCATCACAAATGTATACACTAAAAACCCTAATTAGGGGTATCATTTGCCACAATACTTTAATTTTTCGGAAAATGCCCACGTTTATAAATTGTCTGATTCGTACCATAATCTAACAATTACATTTTGTCCGCAATATAAAAATTCAGCATTTGCAATATCCATAAAGCTTGTAAATGATGATAATCGTCTTAAACAAACCCGAGGATATCAATTGAAAATCAAAGACATTAGTGCCGGTATTGTCACGCACTTTTCATACATTGTCCGGTAACGACCCGACAACTAAACTATCATCCTAACACCAAAATTTCTAACTTAGTGAACTAGTTAAGACTAGTTACTACCCTAAACTACCATTAGTGGCCTAATGATGCAAGAATTCCATTAATTACATAAATAGCTAAACATGAGAATTATATGCACATGTGTAAATTATATATACAAAAAATAAAATAACCTACTCCCCCATACTCCCAATTTTGGCCCAAATGGGGCCACCCCCTCAACCTGCAACTTAGAGAAAATGATGGATATGAGCATGGTATGAGGATTTGATTGTTGACCATAAGTTGCAAGATCTTTAAAATCACCTTATCACATTCTACACACTTTACCACTTCACAAAAATTCACAACAACCTCCCTCTTGCTCTCTCTTGTTCACGGCACACCCACCACCACTTCACCCTTCCATTTTCAAGCCCCAAACACTACATTTTAAGCACTACAACACACTTTCAAGAAGATCTAAGCAAGATTCAAGCCATGAAGAAGCACTAGGAGCTTGTTCTTGCCATTTAGAGCTTTCACATCTTCACATTTTCTTCATCCAAGAGCTTCCTTAGCCTTGTGCTAGTTGTAAGACCTCTTTACTTCATTTCATGCTTGTTATGTTAAGTAGATCATAGATGTACAATTTGATCATCTTGAACATCATGAAAAACAAAGCTTAAAAGCCCTATATATAACTTAAAAAGCTTACAAAAATGATGTGTTATGTGTTGATGACATTGATAAGTGTAAGCTAGTTTGTATGAACTTGGTGATTTTTGTAAAGTAGGTTGTTTAAATACCATGATCATGCAAGAACATGCTTAAAAATGATGATCTAAACATCAAGATGTTTAGATCTAACAAGATCATCACCTTCATGATTTATGAACTTAAACACTAAACTTGGAGGAAATAGGTTTTATTAAAGTGAAATTGTCGGTAGAATATGAATGGAGTCCTCTTAGGTGTGCACATTGTAAGGTGTTTGGTCATTCAGATGATACATGCCCGAGACAGACTAGGAGGGCTCCTAAGGGGCCGGTCACTATTCAGAAGCTTTATGATGGGAACAATAATCGGAAGCAAGTGAATCAGCCGGTTGTAGATAAAGATGGGTTTATGGATGTGGAGCGCAAGAAAATGGCTAGGAAATCAGGGTTTTCTGTAAATAATCAGAAGCAGAAGTTTGAATATAGGCCGGTTGGACCCAAACCACATGGGAAGACTAACACATCGGCTACTCCATCTAGTGTCAAATCTAAAAATCCGTTTGATGTTTTAAGGACAGATGGAGTGCATTCAGGTCAAAATAGGGAGGCTCACAAGGACCAGCTGGACTCGGAAGATGAGGAGGTTCGTGATGGCTATAATGAAACAAATGATTTTATGACTTCTTCGTCTGCGAAAGTAGAAGCGAGCACATCTTCCATAAAGTTCTCCAATGGATAGTCTGTTTCGGGTTCGTGTGAAGGGGCTGCCAGTTGGTGGCTACTTCATTTTTGATGATGGAGGATGATGTTTTGGTTATGTTTTATTTTGTCTTGTCTACTAGATATCGTTATGTGATGTAAAGTAGGCTAGGTTAAGTGATGAAATAGGTTTTTGTTTGTTTGGCTTACATATATGGGGCATGTCCTGTATATGAACTAGTGTGGAACTCTTCCTCACTACTTGTTCTTAATTTGCGGTTTTTAATAGAATCACCGGGGTAACCCTTTACCCAAAAAAAAAAAAAAAAAAAAACACTAAACTTGGAAATGATTTTTGACAAATATAACTCTTACAATAAGTTAAAAATTATGATTTGTAATATAATGATCTTAAAAAGTGACGTGGACAAGCTCATGAAGTGTGAGTAAACTAGTTGATGGATATACAAAGTGTTATTATTTTTAGAAGTTTTTGTTGAATATATATATATATATATATATATATATATATATATATATATAAAGTTCATGGAAAAATAAAGGTGTTTATGTGTAATATGTGTATAGGAATTATGGTTGGAAACTTGATTTATGATTATGGTGGGATTTGAGTTTGAAAAGCATATAAAAACACGTTTTAAAAACGTAGAAAACGTCATAATATAGGGGAAACTATGGAGAAATTTTCTAAAATCCTAATCGTGATTAAGGTGTGATTAAAAGGTGATTAAAATGACTAAATGCGATTTGTTACCTTAATCATGATTAGGCAAATTTGATGGAAAAGTTTAAGTCCTAAACTCCTAAGTATTTTCTTAAACACTTATGTATATTTTTCATAAGATAAAAAGGATTTATATATGTATATATATTTTTAGGATGCAATATATATATATATATATATATTTAGAGTTAACCATCTTATTTGTATATGTACAAATGTGCATATGTGTATGTATTAGAAGTTAGGGGATGACTAACTAAATACAAATACACAACATATGGGCACCCTCCTAAATACTTGAAAGTTAAACAAGTAAAACAAGCATATGGAAACTTACAAGTATATACACAAGCCTTCTAAATTTGATACTTAGAAAGTTGGCGAAACATGAAGATATATATATAAGCAAACTTATATTGTATCCCTACACGCGGACAACGGACAAAATGGACATCGGACAAACAAACACATCTATATATATTAGAGAAATATATACACCAAAAAACGACACAAAAATATAACATAAGTTCGATAATAAATTATATACATCGTCACCGACAACGATCACCATATCGTCACGACAAGGAATGTGTGCACCTCACCGATGACACTTGGGCATTCTCGATACGAAAATATATATTAACAACAATACAACAAACTCTAAAAATAATATATTTTTAGACCTTTGAATATATATATTTCAACACCCCTAAAGTCCAGAAAGTATAATACAAGTAATCACTAAGGGGGTGTTTGGCCTAGCTTTTTTAACAAAGCTTATAGCTTTTTTAGCTTTTTTTTTTACAAAAATAAGCTTATTAGCTTTTATATAAGCTAATTTGAAGAAGCTTATATGAAGATGGTTTTTTAGCTTATTTGAAGAAAGATAGAAAATAAGCTATAAGCTAATCCAAACACTTAAAAAGAGCTTATCAAATGATAGAAAATAAGCTATAAACTACTTTAAAATATAAGCATAAGCCAAAAAAATAAAAGCTAGGCCAAATACCCCCTAAGTGTAAATACATAAGTATACAAGTATACTCATACGTAAAATAATACACTTGGTGAAATTGCAAGAATACAAGAATGTACATATACACAAATACGTATAAATACGACATAAATACCGACGATAGAGTATACAAGTAAAGTATATACATGGTATATGTATAAGTATAAATACGCAAGTACATGGTTATATACACAAATACACTTGTTAAAGCGTACACATACAAAGGACATTATATATGTACACCAATTTTAATACGATGTTAAAAAAAAATATATTTTTAACTATTATATCTAGTAAAGATATACATACATATATATATATATGTGTGTGTGTGTGTGAAACAAATATATACAAACGAACCGAACATACATATACGAGTAAACGAGATTCACCACCCGTATATATATATATATATATATATATATATATATATATATATATATATATATATATAGAAACGGGATCAGGAGAAAACGCTCAAAAGTGTGAGAACGGTGAGAACGCTTCATGGCCTAACACGTGTCCCGCGTCATAGAGAAGGGCGGAGGGGCTTTTTTTGTCTTTTCATTCTTCTTTTATTTCCCAACGCGGTATAATATTTCATGGCGTCTAAGTTTTTTTTTTGGCGTTAATTATATTTTTTAAACTTTTTGGCGTTGAATTAATTGTTTTTGTGTCACATATATAATTTTTTGCCGTTATAGAGTTTTCTGGTTAATTTTTTTGGCATTATGGCGTTTTGTATAATAATTCACTACGAGTCTCTAATATTTGCATAAGATTACAATAAGACCAATTTTTTTTGGCGTTTAGTGAATTTTTTGGCGTTTAATACCCTTTACAAGGTGTTTTGCCAGCAGCTGTTCTCCCAGTTTTCATACTTCTAGCTTTTTGGTGTTTGTAGTTTTTGGCGTTTCATATAATAATGTTATTTTTTATAGAGAATTAGTTAACAAATCAACATATAACTTGATATCAAAACAATATAAAATGAAATCTAAAATAATAAAAAAATTGTAATATGTTGGTGCATGCATCTGTCGACTTCGTCTTGTATCGAGTCTTGTATTGTATTGTACTAGATAGATCAGGGCACGAAAAACATGAAAACATGTGTTTATGGGTAATTTCGCTTGAAATGACACTGAGTCATTTCAAACGAAATCACAATGTTATAATTCCGCGTGAAACTGCACATGTCATTTCAAACAAAATCAGTGATTTCACTTGAAAGTGATTTCACTTGAAAGTGATTTCACTTGAGGCATGTTCAAATGGAATTAGAAGCCTATAAATACATGATGTCCCGTGTCATTTGAAACGGGATTAGAGAGGTTGTTTCCGACGGCGAAGCTCTGTCGAAGTGTCTCCAGACCTGTAATCGTTTCAGAATCAATACATAGACTGTTTAAAGTGAATTGCTTGCTGAATTGACTTGATACGTCTGTTTCCACCTTTCGTATCGAGCAAAAACTCTTCTGATCGACTCGTTTGGGTCACAAAATGATCCTACAAGTGGTATCAGAGCTCATGACGAAGAATTCATACCAATTCAGCTGTAAATTCTGTTTTCTACACCTTCTTTTTCAAATTGAACAACTTTTCATGGTTAAAATCGGCTAATTTTCACACATCATACGCGCATTAGTATTTTAACAAAACCTTGAAAGTATCAGACCTTAAAATGGACTAAAACTTGTTAAAATTGGTAATTTCGCTTGAAATTCAGTTCGACATGCTGACGTCATAGGTATTTCACATGGAATTAGGCTGTTGATTCTGCTTGAAAATGGTATTCCATTTGAGTGATTCCGCTTGAAATCGCTATTCCGCTTCAAATCTGTAATTCCGTTTGAAAGGTGTTAGTTCATACGGAATTAGTGATTCCGCTTCAAAGTGATTCCGTTTGAAGAGGGTTATTTCGCTTGAAAGTTGTTGATTCCGTTTGAACAAGTAATTTCGCTTGAAGACTAATTTCGTTTGAAAGACTGTTTTGAGAATTTTTGAAAACCGAATCATGGAAGAGGAATTTTATAACGCGTTTGCTACTACCCCGACTACTCCAGCGGCTCTTACTCAGAACTTGAACATGGAAAATGAAACGGGCACAATACAAAAACCGCCAAAGCTTATGAATATTGAGGAGTATAAGGGATGGGAAGGACGTTTTGAAAACTGGGTTCAAGCAAACTATTTGGATGCTTGGGAATGTGTCGAAATAAAATACGTTAGACCTTTGAATGATGAGGAAGAGGAGGTTGCAATAAAGATCTTACTGGTGATGATAGAAAGAAGTACAAAAATGAAAAGATGATGGTTAATTTACTTCAACAAGCTGTTAAAGAAGAGATCTTGGTGTTATTGCAACACAATAGAAGTGCATATTCAATCTGGAAAGCATTAAGATCGAAGTTTGTTGGAAGCCAAGAAATGATCAAGAATAAAAAGTCGCTTTTGAAAAAAGAATTCGATTTATTTCGTGGTTTAAAGAATGAAAACACAAAGCAGATCATAGAAAGATATTGCAATCTTTTAGCAAACATGAAGAGATTGAGCATCAACAAAGAAAATGAAGAATTGATTGAAAAACTGGCTGATGCTTTGCCACATGAGACCTGGGGCACATATCTTATGATGTTAAGAAATAAGAAAGGTTTCAGCAATCTGACACTGAGCAAATTTATTGAAAAGATTGAAGCTCAGGAAATGGAACAAAGAAAGATTTCAAGAATGAAGGACTTTGATGGTGAACAAGGCATTGGTCTTTATTAAAAAGGTGGTGTCAGTGATACAACAAATTTTTCACCAAAGGTTGAGACTGCCTACAATGCTAAAAGTTCATTCGGAGGGTCATCTAAAGGACCAAACAGCAAAACAAGCTTTTCATCATATCCATCATTTGATCCAAATTATTCTTCAACAAAGAATGGCAAGAAATTACAATGCAACATTGTTTTAAATCTTGAGAATGATGAAAATTTCTCGGAAGAAGTTGAAAAAAGTCACATGTCTTTGTTGGGGACAGTACTAGAGTCATATGGAAGCTTAGTAGCAGGAAGGATCGGGAATCCAATGTTGACAAAAGAGGATTACGATCAGATTGATGCTGAGAAAATGGAATTGATGGATATAAAATGGTGTTTGGCAAGTGTGCTTAGGAGAGCTGAAAAGTTTAAACAAATTACGGGAAGAGATGATTTCCGTGATGCTAATGTTTCTACTTTGGGTTTTGATAAATCTAAAGTTACTTGTTTTCGTTGCAGGGAAAATGGGCATTTCAAGAGAGAGTGCACAAAGCAAGCAGCAAGTGGAGCTCAAAATCCGTTCAACAACAATGATTATTATCAAAAAGCAATTTATCATCAAGTTGCTCAAGAACCACAAACTGCACATGCTCGGAAAGTGATTGAAGGAGAGTCATCAAAGAAAGCATGCTTTGGAAGTTCATCAAATGGATTCAGTTGGGACAAATATGTTTCAGCTGATAGTAAAGCATGTCTGATAAACCAAGATGATGAAAAATTACCAGAAGGTTTTTCTTGGGAAAATTTCAGTTGGGATGATTATATTCCTGAGAAAACTTCAAATCACAAAGCTTTTGTTGCTCGAGTTGTTGAAGATAGTGATAATGATGATGATTATTATGCAAGAAGGATGGCAGCTCATCTAAAAATGATGGAAGAGAGTGATAGAGAAGATGAAAAAGCTAAAAAGAAAAAGAAGAAAGTTAAAACTCCAGTCAGCAGTGATGATGAAGGAGTTCCGGTGATCAGGAAGAAATTAAAAGATATTCCAATTTTTAAAGTTGACACAGAAGCTGATGCAAGAGAGATTCCTGTAAAGTGTGAAAACTGTGAAGCTATGAAAAAGCAAAACAGTTCTTTGATTCACAACCTGAACAGATTAAAAGAATCCTATGATGTTCTGAACAAAGCAATGAATCAGTACAATCAAACAAGCGAGTAACAAGCAACAACTATGAAAACACTTCAAGGAGCTTTCATGACAAAACAGAAAGTTGTCAACAATTATATTGAGAAGTGTGCTGTTCTGGAACAGAAACTGGAAACTCAGAGGATTGAAACAGAAAGAGTAAACCGTTTGTTAAAAAGTTACTCATGTACTTCTTATGTTATTGACAGGATTTATCCAACAGTGGAAGGCATGAAGGCATTTGAAGAAGAAACTTCTGAGGAGAAGACATCTGAAACAAAGAAGGATACTGAAGTAAAGAATTCTGGTAAGAAACATAGTGCCAGTTACAACAAGTGTCCACCCCCGCTTGAAAATGCATTTTCTCCAAGAAATCCAAATTCGGAGAGAGTCAAAAAGGCAACCAACTTAGTATGGGAATCTGAACCATCAGATAATTTGCCAGAAAACATTGATGTCACATTTACATCATCTGACACTGATCACGAGTCTGAGTTAATAAAGAAAGTGGTCGATCAGGTGTTGAACAAAGATGAAATCGAGGAGTCAAAGTCGGAGTCAAAATCAGAGTCAAAGTCTAAGTCCGACAAGTCAAGCTCAAAAGTCAAACAGGGCAAAAGAGTTTACAATAAAGAATTCTTGTTATCAAAATCTAATTTGAATGATGAAACATTCAAGGTGGCATATACTTTGAATGATTCTGACAAATTATATTCTGATGAAGAATTTCCAATAAGAGGTGTTAAAACTGAAATGATTAACAAGGTTTTCAAACTAACAGAAATTAATATTTCTGAAATAAAAGATGTAAATCTTTCTGAAAAACCTAAACCTTACACTTCAAGAGTTAAACAACGTTTAAACAAGAAAAAAGGTTACAGTTCTGGTTCTGGTTTTCAAAAGAAACCAAACCATAACGGTAATTTCAAAAGAAAAGGTCTTGGATTTATTCCACCGAAAAACCATAAAAATGAGAAAACTTATAAACCAAAAACTGTATTTGTTTCAGGAACAAGCTCGGAAGAGGAAAGGAAAAGTTGTGCAGAAACCAATCAAACAAAGAATTCCTTGCTAAGAAGCAAGATGAAATGAAGAAAGAAGTTGCTCAGAAGAAAGAGACGAGAACCTGTTTTCAATGCAAAACCGTTGGTCATATTGCCAGAAATTGTTCAAAGGCAATACAAACAAAACAGGGAGTTTCTGATAAATTGAAAGAAAAAATGGTTGAAAATGAACCACCAACAAAATCGTTCAGAGTTTTCAAAGATTCAAAGTTTGAAGTTGGTGAATGTTCAAAAAGGTTTTATAAACGAAAAGCAAACCTTGACAACCAAAAATGGGTCATTAAGAAATCTGAGGATAATTCTAGTGATGAATCTGATTCCACAAAATCAGAGGAGCCACAAGCTGAGTTAAAATTGGAAACATCTGTGCCGCCAATGGATGATGTCAATTTTCCACCATTGCTGGCTGAAAATTTTAAACAAAAAGTTGGTAAAGTTGAGATTTCAAATCAATTATTTTCTGAAAAGACAGAATTTGATGTTGAAAAGGCCTTTAATTCCAAAGTGAAACATATTTTTGGAAAAATGATTAACGGGAAGGTCAAAGGGGTAAAGGAATTTTATGAGAAAAAATTGAAGAAACCAAGTAAGGGTGTTTCATCCCAAGTTTGTGACTGGGATGGAACCTATTTTGATCAGTAAAAATCTGGACTTGCCGGAGTTACCAGGTTGGTAAGAGTGGAGCATGAATCGGCATCTTTCTTGAGAAATATCACTGATGTGAATGATATAGGTTACGTGATTGATATTTCGATTTACAAGTGGTTGAAGAAGGTTTTTACTTACAAGTGGTAAATCAAGGACATTAAGTTGTACTTGTTTTTCCTAGAAGTGGTATTTTGGAAAACAATGTGATGAACCCCTAATCTACAAGTGGTAAAATCGACAAAACTTATTTTCCGGAAAAACCATTTTGATTAAAACAAACTTAAGTGTTTTGAAATCAAATGGGAAAACAATTTGGTGTGAGGGGGAGTTCTGATTGTTTATGTCAAGTGGATGGAGATTTGAAGCCTGAAAATCAGTTGTCATTTTATTGTACAGTTTGTTTTCAAAATTTTGTTTTTACAAAGTGAGTCAAGAGCTCAGTTTGTTTTTCAAATTTTCCCAGAAAATTAAAATTGAAACATATTTTGATTTTAGGGGGAGTAAAAATTTTAGAAATTTCGAAAATTTGAAAATCCAAAAAACATGATAAAATCTGAAAATAAAAAAAATTGAAAAATCAAAAAATTGAGTTTTGTTGTGTAAAGGAGGAAATGATAGTACATCAGTGGACTGTCACAGCATGCTAAAGAAATGGAAAGTTAAAAAGTGATAAACAGTCTTACTAAAGATGTGACGATAGACTCAGCTAGACTAGTAGATTTGTGATAACGATACAAACCTAAATGAAAAAGCCTAGTTCTAGTGGGAAACACGGTTGAAAGCATAGTACTTAGTTTTGTCCTTCTTGACTGTGTACCTACTCAGTAATCGCTGATTGTCGAAAGACATAAAACTGGTTAAGTTTGTGAACTTTCACAACTTTGCTGAAAAGTCACTGTGATTGTGCATTTTATTTTGCAAAGATTTAAACTTGTTTTATTTCTTTATTTTGTTTAAGCATTGGACATCCTCTGCGTATACGTGAGTATCGACCTGGATGTTATTGCCTAAACGTTCAGCTTTATTTTCTTTGGTGTTTCGTTTAAGCTTTGGATCACCTCTGCGTATACGGAAGTATCGACCTGGTGGTTAAAGCCTAAACAACTTCAACTTGTTTTTATTTTCTTATTTTGTTTAAACATTGGACTTTCTCTGCGTATACGGAAGTATCGACCTGATTGTTAATGTTTAAACATTCTGCTTTGTTTTTACACAAATCACAGTTGATGAAAAGTTTAAAGGCATTACTTGAGATAGTGTATTGAATGATGAGGGGATATGCTGAGATCGTGGGGTCCATAAGAACTTAGTGCAAAAATTAATATACCTTAACGTATCGGTAAGCATTTCGAAAGTTTTTAGATTGAGTTTAAGTGGACAATCATATCGTCAATCTACGTGAACTGTTTAGAACTTAAAATGTTTAAAGCTTAACGGTGTTGGTGATTTGTCTCATAAACTGATATGATCCTCTTACACAAACTCACAAAAATATTGTCTGTAAATATTTTTTTTATTACATTTCATTATATTCAAAAATCCAAAAAGATTTTCAGTGTGTTTTAGCATAAAATTTGAAAAATTCAAAAAGATTTTTGATAATTGGTGTTGAAAAGCTGATTTTCAAAATTCCGAGTGCTAAACATGATGAACAAAAGGTTTGGGAGATTGTGTTTGCAATGAGAAAATTTTTGAAATGAAAATAGTATTTCTTAAAGTGGTTCGTCAGAGATTAACATTGTAAAATCGTTCATTGATTGAATAATACCTGCAAGTGGTTCATCAGAAATTTTAATTGTTAAATCATTTTGAGATTGATTCTTCAAGTGATATATAAATTTGTCAAATTGTAAATTTGTGAAATTTATTTTTGGGTAGAGTTATGTGCAGGAATCAGAGAGCCGGGAATTGGTCTTGATCCTGTAAGAAGATCATGATAAGAGCTAGTTACAGATCTTGAGATAAAAGTTTGAAAGCCAGGTTTCTGATCCTGAACAGGATGTGAGTCAGGTCACGATAAGTCAGACTGCAATTCCAGCTCATTGAGAGGGGGAGTCTGTAAGCATAGAGCCAACATTCAATCCTAAAAATCGCTAGCTACAGATGCTGATGAACTTAAGGAATCAAGAGATATGATCAAGAGAATTAGAAAGCTCAAGAGCCATATTGTGATTCGGGAATTAAAGATTAGATCAACATCCGAGGAGGAGATGAATTTGGAAGACCGGGTCAAGATCCTGAAGGATTGAGGATGCTTACATTGTTAGATACTTCGGAAGAGGTTGAGAGAACTGATAAAGACTGAAGATGCGAAGACTCGACACTGAAGACTCGTCAACATTCGAGGGGGAGTCTGTTGGTGCATGCGTCTGTCGACTTCGTCTTGTATCGAGTCTTGTATTGTACTAGATACATCAGGGCACGAAAAACAAGAAAACATGTGTTTATGGGTAATTTCGCTTGAAATGACACTGAGTCATTTCAAACGAAATCACAATGTTATAATTCCGCTTGAAACTGCACATGTCATTTCAAACGAAATCAGTGATTTCGCTTGAAAGTGATTTCGCTTGAGGCATGTTCAAACGGAATTAGAAGCCTATAAATACATGATGTCCCGTGTCATTTGAAACGGGATTAGAGAGGTTGTTTCCGACGGCGAAGCTCTGTCGAAGTGTCTCCAGACCTGTAATCGTTTCAGAATCAATACATAGACTGTTTAAAGTGAATTGCTTGCTGAATTGACTTGATACGTCTGTTTCTGCCTTTCGTATCGAGCAAAAACTCTTCTGATCGACTCGTTTGGGTCACAAAACGATCCTACATAATCTAATTTCTCTTCCGAATCTTCACTGTCATCAGTCTCTATCTTCTTGAATTTGTTTTGGCGTTTTGAACCTTTTTTGAATAGTTTAGCTAGATGCCAACTTTCCTACATAAACCCCGTCTTTTTCAGAAGAAGCTGCTTAGTGGCATCCTGTTTTTTGGTGTGATATTCTTGTTTGGCGGCATCTCATTGAAGATCAACTCTTGCTTGATGTTATTTGTAATAATGGAGTCCAAAATAGCATTTTACACTTTAGTTGAACCCTTTCTTCCATGCCTATAATCATCAAGAAGAAAGCTCATATGATGGCATATCACTGTCATCAGTCTCTTTTTCTTGAATATTTGTCCATCTCATCCAGCAAAATATTATTGAGTTAACCCCCTCAGAAAAAGGATCCATTTCAGTGAAAGCTTTGACATCTGTGGCGTTTTAAAGGGAGTGGTTTCTAGAGGATATGGCGTTTTTATGTTTTTCTGGGTGTGATTAATTTCATTGTGTATAGACCCCTCTCTTATAGGAGTTTTTTGGCGCGTAGTTTAGGCGGGACTTTTTATTGTAATAAATGATAGTAATAAAGTAACTGTATTTTCAGTTATTGTATTTTGTATTTACTGTGTTGATCAGCTTTTATCAGTTTTATAGGTTATAGACGTCCCATCTTCTAAGTTTGGTGTTTTTTTTAATGGCCTTATGCAGACCAACATGATAAAATACAATAACGGAGTAAATAAAACAATAAGGAGGAAAAATATGTTTTGTTATTTATGGCGTTTTGTTAGGGTTAACCATTTTTAGTATTATTTTCACGTTTTGCTAATAAAGATAGTAATATATCATTTAATTATCTTAAAAAAAAAGATTACACAGAAGAAAAAAAAGAGGAAAAAAATTAAAATCCTTCGTCAGAAGGTACTTTATCTGAATGGTATCCATCACTTGTGTCATCTTCTTCCTCCTCGGAGTCTTCATCTTGATTTTCATCCATGTCATCACATTCACCTTCATCAGCTTCTTGTTCCTGAAGATTCTGAAGCCTCCACCTGAACATGTCTTGCATTAACTCCAATTTTGAGTCTATTTCTGTGTTGGTACAAGTGGCGTTATGCAATTCTTCCATGAAACCCAGTCGCTGCTTTGTTATGATGGTCTCTAGCCAGTAGACTTCCTGCTCTCCGTTGTCGTATGTAACCGTCACCATGTCTGTTTCATCATCAAAATGCCATGATGTCATGACAGGGTCTGTCTTCACATCTCCTTTGATTGGTCCAAATTTTCTGGTTAATGCTTTCATAAGCATATGCGTTTCATGGCATTCGTTGTCTAGAGCGATGCCAATGGATAAGATTTGCCTCTGTATCTGTTCTTCCATCTTTAGAATTGCCCTGACTGTCTTAACATATACCCTCCATCTGTTGTCAAAATGAAGGACGTATCGCCTGATTCCCAGAGTGTATCTCCATGAAACGATTGTTGCCATTTTTGGCGTTTTGCTTAAGTTGGCGTTTTTGGTTAACGATTTTTTTTGCAGAAAATGGATAGATTGAAGTGATTATGGAAGCTATGGTTTACGTTTGTTTATATAATGATGTTTTGGCGCGTAATTTAGGAGGGAATTTCTTCTAATAAATGTTAATAACTGAAATTCAGTTATTTGTTTTGTTTCATCTTCCTGTAATAATCAACAAGTTTTATTTTTAATTTTTGGCGTTTTGTTTTTAATGGCGTTTTGTTTTTTTTATGGCGTTTTATCATTTGATGGCGTTGTGAATATGAGGGGTAAAAGACCCTTTTACCCTTAATGAAGCGCGTCCCACCTAATAATATTGATGTTATTTACGAAAACGCCACCGCGCAATCTAGTCCATGGATTGTTTTGATCGGACGATCCGTAATCGTTCTCACCGTTCTCACACTTTCCACCATTTTCTCCAAATCCTGACCCTATATATAAATATATGGGGATCAGGAGAAAACGCCCTTAAGTGTGAGAACGGTGAGAACGCATCCTGGCCCAACACGTGGCGCGCGATATAATTTGGGCGTAGGGGCTTTTTTGTCATTTTATCTTCCGCTTTTCCAATTCGGTGTCACAATACTGCTTCATTTTTGGAGTTTAAGATTTTTTGGCGTTAACCAAATTCAATAATTTCCTGGCATTTTAATGGTTTCATTGTATTAATATTTTGGCGTTTATGGCGTTCCCAAATTGTCGGCCATTGGAACCCCAAGGGCTAGAATATCTCTCTGAATGGCTTCATTCATACTAAGTATGGCCAGGACTTTTTAGGATGATGGCCCATTATTTGTTCTTAGAATCAATGGCATTTTAGACAAGATGGCCCATTGTTCTATTATTGTTTATATATTTTTGGCGTTTGTGGTATCTTGGCATTTTTACAAGCGGAAAGTTATATTACTACCACAGGGGAAAAAATAGAAGCGAAAAAAATAAATTAAAAATCCTAATCGGATCTCTCTTCACAATCTTCACTGTCATCAGTCTCTCTTCTTTAATACTACAAGAACTGTCACCAAATATATGACGTTTTTATGTAAAACTTAACAAACCCACTGGTCTGATTATTTTGTTTGTTCGATGCCGTGTGAGTGGGTTTTTCGCTTTGCCCTTCAACTTTATCTTCATCATTATAATCATCCCACTCTTCAGTGTCATTGATCTCTTCTCCTCATCCAAGCCTTCTTCAAGAATAAAGAACACAAAATGACATATGACTGTCATCAGTATCTTTTTCTTGAAGATTGGTCCATCTCATGAAGCAAAATGTTACTGAGATACTCCCCTCACCTAACAATCCATCCAGTGAAACTTCACGCAGAACAATACTGAATATCCAAGAAAGCATGTTAGCCATCTTTGATTTTTTTAAATTTTTGGCGTTTTACAATGAGTGGTATTTAGGAACATTGGCGTTTGTTATTTTGGTGTGATCAAATGGAAGTTGCTGAGAGGTATCATTTTATAGGATGTCTTTGGCGCGTAGTTTAGGTGGGATATTATTATAATAAAGTATTCATCGTTTCTGTTACTGTTTGTAATTACTGTTTTTGATAAGCTTTATCTATGAAGTCTGTAACACGTCCCATCTTTCAAGTTTGGCGTTTTAGATTTTAATATAATAAATGTTGTTAATAATAAAGTTTCTGTCGCTTCAGTTTACTGTTTTGTAGTTACTGTTTCTAGTTACCTTTTCGAGATTTTGGCATTTTGTATTTTTAATGAGGTTTTATATAAAGATGGCACTTTGTTCTATTCTCTTGTACCTTGTGTTTTATATTTTTTTTGAGTTGTTAGTGTACTATGTCTGTCGACTTCGTCTTGTATCAAGTCGTGTGTCAAGATAGGATAAACCAGTGCTCGTTAGGCTAGAAAATGAGATTTGTATGTTGAAGAGCTATTTTCGCACGAAATAACCAGTGGGTATTTCGCACGAAATCACCCTTGTGCTATTTCGTGCGAAATCAGTCATCTATATATAAGAGTAGTTGGTTTGTCGTTTGTAACTTTTCTGATTCGGTACCGAAGTGCTGCCGAATTGTCTCCAGGTGCTGTAAGACTATTATATCAATAAAAAGAGACACTATAATTGAATCAAGCTGTAAACAAGTCCGTTTCTCTGAATTCCGCCTTTGATTCGGATTCAAACTCTTCTGAAAGACTCATTCAGGTCGCAAAACGATCCTACAAGTAGTATCAGAGCTCAGGAGGAAGAGTTTTTACAGAATTCAGCTTGATTTCATCAGATTTCTGACTTCTACATCTTCTTTTTCAAAATTAACAAAAGTTTATGGACAAAATGGACTGATTTTCATACATTACATGCGAGACACAGTTTTAACTAATCCTTGAAAGAATTGGACTGAAATACAACTTAAAACTAGATCAATTGGACAAAAATGTGGCCGACAGGATGATGTCATCATTATTTCGCATGAAATAGTTAGGGGTATTTCGCACGAAATCAATTTGATAAACGGTATTTCATACGAAATCAACATCAGGATCTTTGTTTCGCACGAAATCAACTTTGTGAACGTTATTCCGCACGAAATCAACTCCTATTTCGCACGAAAGACCATTTCGTTTGAAAAGTACATCTATTTCGCACGAAATCAACATTATTGGATTATTTCGCTTGAAGTTGCTATTTCGTTTGAAGCATTTCGCACAAAATTGTCATTTTGTTTGAAAGTGTATTTTGCACCAAACTGATTTCGCTTGAAAGAGTATTTTCGTTTGAAAGGGTTATTCCGCATCAAAGTCATTTCGCTCCAAAGTGTCACTTTGTGTCAAGATCATTTCACGCCAACTGAGTGTCAGTCTGTTTCAAGTTGTTTGATATTGTTTGAACTAATTGTATTTGTTTGTTTGTCTCCAGGATCACATCATGGCTGAAGAGTTTTACAACACGTTTTACAATGCGTTTACAACCGAGTCTTCTGAAACCTCAACCGTCACACCAAAAAACATTACAAAAGTGATCAATGAAAATATTAAACATGATAATTTCTACGGAACAAATTCAAAACCACCAACGCTCGAAAGCATTGAAGATTATACTTGGTGGAAAGAACGTTTCATTAAGTGGGCAAAAGCATATGTGCATGAAAGTTAGTTCTGTTTGGAGTTTGGTTATAGTAGACCGGTGGATGATAAAGGAGAAGAAACCCCGCTCAAAAGCTTATCACTAGAAGACAAAAGGGAATTCTCACCTAACAGAGAATGATTGCTTTAATTCAATCATCAATTAGAAATGACCTGTTTGCTTTACTTCAACATGATGGGTCATCAAAATCTGTTTGGGAAGCTTTACGGGTGAAAGCTGAGGGGGGTAAATAAATCAAGAAAAATAAAATTGCATTATTAAAGAAAGAATTTGATTTATTTGATAGCTTGAAACGTGAATCAGTTAGACAAATGATAGAGAGATTTGGTCATTTAAAAATTGAACTTGATCGTTTTGGAATTGTGAAAACTCAAGAAGAAATAATTGATAAGATCATAGAAGCGTTACCACGAGCTGATCAGTGGCAAACGTTTGTATTCATACTGAAAAATGATGCTTTATATGATACAATTTCTCTTGATGTCTTGATAGAAAAGATAGAAAGTCATGAGCTTGAATTGCAGAAGCAAAACAAGATGAGCAGTTCTTCGCATCAACAGAATGTCGGTTTTTATTACAAAGGTGTAATACCTTCGGTGAAAGTTAGTGAATCACCATAGACAGCATTTAGTGGTGTGAAGACAAAAGAACCTCAGACAAGCTCATCAAGCTACAATCCGGGATATCATTCATCTTCATCAAAAACTAGTGTTGAAGAATCTGAAGAAGTTCTCTGCAACATTGCTCTCAAATAGAAAAATTCTCCGGCGATGAGCATCAATGCAGCCAAGCAACAAATGAGTTTCCTTGCATCTGTTCTGGAATCATATGAAGGTCTAGTAGCTGGCAAAATTGGAAATTCTGAATTGAGCAAAGAAGACTATGACCAGATTGATCCGAAAGAGATGGAACTTATCGATATTCGCTGGTGTTTAGCAAGTTGCATCCGTAGAGCTCAGAGATACATGGAGATTACTGGGAAAGAATCAATTGGTGGTCCATCAACAAAACTTGGATTTGATAAGTCCAAAGTGACCTGCTTCAAATGTAAACAAAAAGGTCATTTCAAGAGAGAATGCAACAATTCTGAAGTTGATTGAAATGAACATCCTTTCAATAATGATTATTATCGAAAGGCAATTTATCATCGAAGCAAAGAAGAGCCAAAAATGATCGAAAATAATCCCAAAGAGAAGTCAAGAGCATATGCTGTAATCCATGATGATGAAGGGTATGATTGGAGTCAAATTCTTCCAGAAGAAGATCGTGTTGAAACAGCTCATGGCGAAACAACATTAAAAAGCAAACATTATGTTTTTGTTACTGAAATTAAAGAGAAAACCAGAGAAAAGATTCTGATGGAGAAAACATACAGAGAAAGAAACATTGCGTGGAACAGAATTAATGAAATGCAAGAAGAGTATGAAAGTGCAGTAAGCAATAAAAGATGGGATAAGAAACGAGAATGCTATGTCAACAGAAATGGTGAACCTGTTGTTCCCAAGAAGGACATAATTTTTGATGATGTTCTTTTAGTAATTCCTCTGTCTGTCGAATACTATACAAATGTTGGAAAAGATAAAACATATGTGAAAAGGTTTGAAAAACTCCTTAGAGATGTTATGACTTCAAGTCTGAGGAAGAGGGATGAAGAGAGAATGAAGAAGAATGTTGATGAAATGGTGAATGATTTGAAGAAGATCGCTGAGGAAGTTAAAGTTGAAGCTGTAGAAGTAGAAGAAGTGAAAGAAAAGGAAGAGAAAATTGTGATGAATGAAGAAACTGTAAAAGAAGCTGTTATTGAAGAACAACAGGTTGTTGAAGAAGAAATGAAGAAGAAAGAAGAAGAAACAGCGAAGGATGAGAATTTGGAAGTTGGTGTTGATGCTGGTGATGAGAAGAAGATTGATGCTGATCAGAAGCAGACGGAAGCAAGCACCGATGTGCCAATTACTGAGGTAAATTCTGATTCTGAAATTCAAATCAAAATCGTTGAACAGTGCAAGAAATGCATGAAAATGTGCAGTGCTTGTACTGAGAAAGACGAAAAGTTTATAACAAGAGATATTGAATTTACCAAGATAGAAAAAGTTTTCAAAAATATACAAAGAAATGCTTGAAAATGAAAAGGTTTTAAAAGAAAATGATGAAAAGATTTCAGAAAAATGTAAAAATTTAGAAAAAGAAAATGAAAGTTTGAAAGAAAAAGTTTTGAAAATGACAGAAGAATGTTCTCAAAAGGAAAATGAGTGTCAATAAATGAAAAAAGAATATGATTCAATAAAATTGGCTTACCACATTACTAAAAAGTCATATGAAGATGTAAAGATTCAAATGAAACTTGTTCAATCGAGATTGAGATACTGTTCTGAAACAACTGATATGTTTAAGCGACAGTATGAAATAAAGCAACAAGTTTTAAATTCTTACATTGAGGATGTTGCTAAACTTAAGCATCAGATTGCTGATTTAGAACAGGATAACAACAAATTAAAAAGTTATCATGCGTCATCATATGTGCTTGAAAGAATTTTCAACATAAAACCGGATGGTAAAGATTCTGAGCAAAACAAAAAGGGCATTGGCTCGGAGTTTCATCAAGTTCCTCCACCGGAAAAATTTGCATTTTATGATGATGAAAAGGTCGAAAAAGCTTTCAACATGGTAGATCAATTGCCAGATAACATTGACGTAACCTATTCCAAATCTGATGATTCTAGTGATTCAGAGGTGGTAGGTAAGGTCGTTGAAAGTGTGTTGAAAGAAGAGTCGGTTGAAAAAGGTAAATCTGAATCACAGGATGAAAATGAAGGTAGTTTTCATGAAGAATATCTGAAAAACTCAAATTCTGAGAAAAATTTGAATGAAGATTCAAGAGGATTGGTTTATACCATGACTGGGTCGGACAAATTATTCTTAGATGTTGTATTCCCGATTCAGAATGTGATTTCAGTCAAAATTGACAAAGTTTTCAAAATGGTTGAGATTGAAAAGTCTGAAATTTCAAAATTTGCTGGAAAATGTTAGAAAACTTCTTATAATAAACCTGGTTTCAAGAAGTAAAACATGAAGGCTGGGTTGGGTTATAAGAAGAAACAAAGTCGAAATAAAAATGAATCGCCAAATTATCAGACAAAGATGAATTTTGTTCACGGAACAAGTTCAGAAGAAGAGAAAGAACTCCAATTTAGGCGTCAGTCTAATGAAGAGTTCTATACTCAAAAGAAAAAGCAACAACCACAGGTCAAAGATGTCTCAAAGAGAACATGTTTTAAATGTGATCAAATTGGTCATCTTGCTCGCAAGTGTCCAAATCTGAAACCTGTTGATGTTGAGAAAAAGAAGTATGATAATGTGGAAAAACATAAATCTAAGGATGAGAAACACAAGTCAATCAGATTTGATTCAAAACAAACTTGGAGGTACAACACACACAAGTTTGCTTCGAATCAAACATGGAAATCAAACTCGAATAGGTTCAATTCAAGACAGACCTGGAATTTTCACACACCCAGATTCAGAACAACACAAAGTTGGTAAACATCAGTTGATATGACAAAACCCCAACAGTTTTGGAAACCAAATGTTGTTCAAAGTCACAATATTCAAAAAGAGTCCCATTTTTACAAAAGAGGTACTCCAAAAGGTCAAACATGGAGTGTTAAGAAACAAGTGACTTCGGTAAATGATGAAATATCCCAGCTTGTTACATCTCCGGCAACGACCCTTGTGGCACTGCCCACTATGATGCTTGTTGCACCGGTTGCACTTGGGGTGGTTTCCTCGGTATCCACCCTGTCCTTGATTACCAGAAGGTTGCTGACCAGGACTCTGGTAGTCATCTGTCTTTCGCTGCTGAGACTGAACTGATGTAGAACCTTTACTGGAATTCCCATCCCATTTTTGCTTGTTGTCGCTAGGAGCATCAGGAGTAGCTGTGGCACTGATACGTTTGGGCAGCCTGTTTTACTCCACCGCCTGGTTAGTGAGACGATGGGCTAACTTAATGATTTGCTGAATGGTACCTAGGTTGGCTGAAGTCATGTGACTTTGAATCTCTGGTACAAGGCCCTTGAGGTACAGCTCAATACGTTTGATGGGAGGGTCCACCATAGTAGGACACAAGATGGCCAGCTCGTTTGACCTCTTCGTGTACGCCTCAATTTCCGACCCCGTCATTTGCAGATTATAAAACTCTACTTCCAGCTTGTGGATGTCATCCCGACTACAGTACTCTTCCTTGATCAATTCCTTGAAATTGTTCCATGGGGTGGCATTAGCAGCAACCAACCCCAGCATTTAAACCTGAGCGTTCCACCATGTGAGCGCTATACCTTCAAGAGTACCAGTAGCATACTTCACTCTACGAGCCTCGGGGCATTCGCACATCTCAAAGACCGACTCGAGCTTCTCAAACCAGTGGAGGAGGCATACAGCTCCTTCTGTGCCGCTGAAAGTACTAGGTCGGCACTCTATGAATGTTTTGAACGTGCACACAGGAGGTTGAGCATGTTGGCCTGTCGCGTGAGAATAAAAGTCAAGGTTAATCACAAAGGTTGGATTGCTAAGGTAGGATCTAAACGTCCTAAGATGGGTTGATATGGCAGGTTATACCTCCTGCAGGGACAGCCGCGAGTGCCTCAGCAACTCATTCATTGATCAAAGCCGTCAACTGGGCTTGAGTGAGGTTGATACGTCCTCCGCGTCCGCTCATGATCTTCACATCGAAGGAAAACTTATGTAAGAAAGGTGTCGCGATGTGCGTAAGTGTGGAGTGACAGGAGAGGGTAAGCACACAAGGTTCGTATAGCAATTATCACATTAACTAATGCATACCATGAACAATGTACCATGTAACTAACAAGTAGGTAATATAAACATAAACCATATCACCTAGGATGTTGAGTCTTGCACATGGAGCGAAGCGTCGTTGTGGATCGTTGAGCACTGTACAGGTTATAGTCTGGTTTTATCAAAAAGCTTTTCCCTTTTTAAAACCAAGTTCACTATAACCAATGGCTCTGATACCAATCTGTCACACCCCCAAAATCCACCATGCGGAGCGTCACCGCTTGGAGGCGTGACATGACCAGGATCGAGCCACCAATCATATTGAACAACGTAATTAAATAAGTAAAACCAACCACAATACGATTGGTGACCTAAAGTTAAGTAACCGACTTAATGTTAACGGCGGAAGCATAAAACGTAGGTCCAAAACATAAGTTCGTAGTTCATAAGTTTGAAGTTCAAAACGTAAGTTTAATAGATTCATAAAGATTAATTATTAAGAATGGGACATTACGATCCATATCCCACAACGACATCCTCCTCGTGCAAGCTCCATAAGCGTCTAGCGACCTGTAAGGCATGTAACAATGAGTCAACAACAAAGTTGAGTGAGTTCACGGTTGGTTGTTTAGTTTTATTTCCGAAAACATGGTTTGACTTTCGTTGGCTTAATTGCCGTGGGGGTTATCCCAAAGTTGAAAGTATGTTTAACCAGTTCCTTCTTTATTACCCAAACCATATCCATGTGAACTACTAGACCGTTCTGATATCGACAATTGACGAACATTTAAAGTGCCCTACATCAGTGTCTATCATCACTGACAGTTTGCCATAGTCCATTAGTACACGCCCGTCCGACCGGCATGGTGTGAGGTTTGTTAAACCTAATAGCGCTATTAACTAATGACCCGCTCGCCATTGGCCTCGCCGATTAAGTCGATATAATTAAAAGGGACTTAATGATAGAGTTTTGTCTAGCTAGTTTTAAGGTTGTTGTCCTACCCAAGGAGGACGAACGTACGTATTCTGCACCAGGAGAATTCGTAGGATTAATAATGGCATCCTACCTATGGAGGATGGCCGTACATATCTTCCCAAGGGGATATGTAGATTTAGTTTTAATTCTTTAACCCATTCCCAAACCACCGGGAATCCTATGCCTTGTAGAAAGTGTGAACTCACCTCGGTTGCTCGGTTTGACTCTCAAAAATAGCTAACAGTCAAGGTCAGTCAATCACGTCCTAATATGATTACCTGTTAGTCATTTAGTGGTTTTCAAATTGAGCACAAAGTTCCTACACGTATCTATCACATAACATGCATCACTTTAACGGTTTATGCCCATACAAACTTCCCATCTATTCCCGTTCATAAGCAAACATACGACATTGCACATAACACTTTTATTGACATATAATCATGTTAGATTATTCTCAGATAACCTACTCGACATTTAGACACGCAAATTACTACTTATGTCGTTTCAGCTTTTATATTCAAAACTGGGCTGTTTTCGGGGATTTTAATAAAATAGTTAACTTGTTCCAAAAATTCCCAACTTTTTACAGAAAGTCTTAAACGATCCAAATTTTATTGTGTAAAAATATCGGGGTCCAATTCGTCACCAATATTTTATAATAAATCATTTTCCGGACTGTTGGATCTAAGTTTGGTTTTGATTGTATTTTACGTTTGAAATTAAGATGGAAATGAAAGAGTTGTGCAGCGGAATTAATATGAAAACAAACTTTGCATACAATCAAACGAGAGTATTGCTTTGATCAAGACATTTTCAACAGAGAACCGAATGATTGAATTTAATTTCAACAACGATTACAAAGTAATGCTTGAATACAAACTCCCCTTCAGCCAGAGCTCAGTGTTTGTTCGTGCAAAGAAGACGGTGTTGCAAAAGAGCTAATAGAACAGTACAGAGCACTGTTCTATTTATAGGCACTAGCAAACCACTGAGCATCTTAAGCTGACGTCACCATGAAAGTGACATCTAACCTCCTAACAAACTCTAACCTCTGATCTTATACAAACACTGCTATGCTAACTACTGCTATTACATTTCATTACATAAAAGACACTTAAACAGCTGCTGCATCCTTCCACTGCTGTGAACCCAGCAGTGCTTGTCCGGATCAGCAGTACTTGACTCAAGACAGTAGATTGGGCAGCAGAGCTTCATTCTTTCATCAGGTCTTTACTTGAACAGTAGTTGTAGGTCAGCTGTTTGCATGATCAGCAGATAGGAGGTCAACAGATGTAGAAATCACTATCAAGGGGAGAGACTTGTATGTAACCATCTGTAAACGTCTGCTTATTCTGGATCCACTGCTCTGATCCAGTTTTGGCTTTAATTATTTGTTCCTTTGGTAGGGTTCAATCCCAATAATCTCCCCCTGGAACAGATAATGCCAAAACTCTTCATTATTGTGGAAATCTTTATTGCCTCATCAACAGTTCCCTTATCTGACCTTTAAATTGTAATTCAAAATCAAGGGCATCTGTGTCATCATCATCCCTGCTAAGTGGAAGATCAAGGAGATCCTGCAAATCAAGAGTCAGGCCAAGAGCTTGTTCCCTTGATATTTTCTTCACTTCTCCACCAGACCTGAGCAAAGTCAATACGCAGGTCTGTTTGTCAGTTTCCCACTTTTGTATTTTTGAGCCTGGTGGGTTTCTTGGGAGATGTTTATTTGCAGAGGTATTTGGTGAGGCTGGCCTATTCATGACTGGCTGAGCAGTACTTGCAGGTTGATCCAATCCAAGAGTTTCTATGATCATTTTCTTTGTACCCTCTTTTCCAAGGTCTTCTCCTTCCATTAACTCTTTGATGGTTTCAGCAACCAGCTGTTTCTGTGGCCTTCTTTTGTAGATGGCAGCACCAGCTGGAGCAATGGTTCTTCTGACTTGCAGCTTTGGTGGTCTTTTTGAGACCTCTGCTTTTGAGTAGTCAGGCTTTTGAGTAGGATAAATAAATCCACTGGTGGTTGGCAGAGGTGCTATGTAAGGAATTGCCTCCAAGGAAGTCTTATTAATGTAACCACTGTCCAACTGTAAACCAGTGGGTTCAACAGTTGTAGTGGCTGCTTCACTTGGACTACCACCAAGAGTTACTTGTAACTCAAGGGGTGTAACTTCCTCAGGTTGTGTTGGTGGGTTAGCAAAGGTTGATACATCAGACCCAGTCATTTGTTGAGGTATTTTCTCATTGATAGGTGATTGAGAAGGATTGGTTAACGCCTGGTTCAAATCAATTGCATCCAATAGCAGTTTAGTTGGTGAGGGAATTGTGGATGTGAGGTTTAGTGTAGAAACAGGATTTGCTCCGGGCATTGAGCTGTGGATGATGAAACCGAGTGATTTCAGAGCATCATGATGTGGAGACCCTAAGTGTACAACCCGTTCTTTTTTGTGAAGAAGCAGGAGGAGTATTGGTTATGGGTTGAGATATTTGTACCAACTGCTGTGAGGAAGAAGCAGCAGTGGTTTCTTGTGACTTTTGTGTTGTCACAGGCATTTGTTCTGGTATCTCATCCTCCAGAGTTGCCTTTTTGATTGGTTTGGGGGGTTTTGAATTTTTCTTTTTCTGTGGCTTTTTGGTGATTTTAGGTGTGGGTTTCAAAGCAGTTGTGCTGCCACTTTGATCACCTTGAGCAGTGGGCTCAGCAGCAGATACCTGAGGAGCAGTTGTAACTGCTAAAGTCTGCTCATGCATCTCTGCTTGTGTTTTGCAAGGTGTTAACATTCTTGAAAAAGTTTCAGTAGTTAAACTGTTTATTTGAATATAATCACCTTGGTTTATTACAGCAATATCATCCTTACTGAATTTCTTTTCAAAATAGTAACTTAAAACCTTGGAAACAGTAGGAATGATTTTGTTTCAACATTATTAACCAAATCATTAAAGATTTCCCGAGAATAATTAAAGTTTTCTTCTTGAAGAATAGCATATCCCAGATTTTGAATCTTTAATGGTATTTCATTAAAAGAAGTGGTTTTGTTTGAAACACACATTAGGAGGGTATGGAATGAAAACCTTGTTGCAGAAGGAAAGAAACCTTTTTGTAAGGTAGCTTTCTTCATCATTGTATCTGCATACCCTCTCTCAATGAAGTCAATTTTTAACTCGTTTTTAGGGAAAGAAATTGTACCTTCCTGATCATCGAGTTGAAAGACCTCTGAAATTGACTGTGGTGTAATCTTGACAGGTTTTCCCTTTAGAGTAGAGTTAATGGCTATTACAGCGTCTCCTTGTGTTTCAAGGGTGGCATTCTTCCAAAACTCTCTTTGGGTTGTCAAGTAAATTGGTGCATCGGTTATCAACAAAGTTTTGTACTTTGATTTAACCATTTTGGTGATGATGGAGTCGAAAGCATCTGTGGTGCCGGGTTTTGTGAGAAGACCCAGAAGATTGTGAGATGGTTTATGTGGAATTTCAGTGGGTGTTGCCTTTTGAGAGGCTGCTTTCGAAGATGATTTGGAAATGGGTTTTGTAGATTTCTTCGATTTTGTCATTTTGAAGATGATGATCGAGGAAAGTGATGAATAAATTTGATGAAAAACTGTTTTAAGAAGAGAATTTTTGAGAATTCAATTCGACAGTAAAACCCTGTTTTTGATGTGAGGTGGGGGTTTTATAGAGGAAAAAGTGAAGGCTGACGTGGCAGCGGTTACAAAAGTACTGACCACTATGTACTACCCACATGCCAAACCCTGATGAAATGAAGGACAGTCCTTTTATGAAAGAGACTGGAGAAGGCAGTGGTTACAACGGTAAAATGAAAGCAGTGGATGATTTTCACTATCCGTGGATAGCATATCAGTGGATAAGACACTGCTTTTGAACAACAGAGTTTATCAAGGAAATGAGTGAACTGGGGTTGACTTTCAGCAGTGGACAGACTTTTGAAGTAGAGCAGACTTTTGAACAAGCAGTGGATATGTCAGACTTTTAAGGATTTTAATGAAAACTTCATTTTTAGCTATTTTTAAGGATGGATTTTTGATTTTCTGAAAACATTTTGATGCTTTTATGCATAGAAAAACAAGATGTTGCTTGTTATTCCATGTTTAGCATCCCAATTCTAGAGACCAAGCTTTCAAAGGTGGCTGTATCAAGTGCTTTTGTGAGCACATCTGCCAGCTGGTCTTTAGTTGGGACATGATGCAGAGAAATCAAACCTTTTTCATAGCAATCCCTCACAAAGTGATGTCTGATGTCGATGTGTTTGGTGGTTGAATGGGAAACTGGATTTTTGATGATATTTTCTGCTGCCTGGCTATCCAACATGAGTGGTGTCTTTAAGGCAGTGATACCAAAATCCAGCAACTGATTTTGAAGCCACAGGAGTTGGGCTGTACAGCTTGCAGCAGCAATGTATTCAGCTTCAGCAGTGGATGTTGAAACTGCTGCTTACTTTTTGCTTTGCCATGAAACTAAGCAATCACCTAGAAACTGGCACCCTCCTGATGTGGACTTCCTTGTAGTGTTACATCCAGCAAAGTCACTGTCTGAAAAGCCTGAAAGCTTGATATTCCCATTAGCTGGATACCAGATACCAAGTGTGGGAGCACCTTTAATGTATCTGAAGATCCTTTTTACAGCAATGAGATTTGATTTTCTGGGAGCTGATTGACTTCTTGCACAGACACATGTTGCAAACATGATGTCTGGTCTAGATGCAGTTAGGTACAATAAAGACCCAATCATGCTTCTATAAAGTGTTTGGTCAATCAGCTCATCCTTTTCTTCAGACATGACCAGCTTATTTGTTGCCATGGGTGTGCTGCATGGTTTACAATCATTCATATCAAATTTATTCAAAAGTTCTTTAGCATATTTGCTTTGATGAATGAAAGTTCCATTTTGCATTTGCTGAACTTGGAGACCAAGAAAGCATTGCAGCTCACCCATTGCACTCATTTCAGACTCAGCTGTCATGAGTTCTCTAAACTCTTCACACATTTTGTTACATGTGCTTCCAAAAATAATGTCATCCACATAAATTTGGACAATCATTAAATCCTTTCCTCTCCATTTTAAAAACAGTGTTTTATCAATGGTACCTCTTTTGAAACCATTTGAGAGTAGAAAGGTGGAAAGAGTTTCATACCAGGCCCTTGGTGCTTGTTTCAGGCCATACAAAGCTTTGTTTAGCCTGTAGACATGATCTGGATAAAATGGATCCTCAAAACCTGGAGGTTGACAAACATATACCTCTTCTTGAATTGTACCATAGAGGAAAGCACTTTTGATATCCATTTGAAACACCTTCATGTTGTGGTTGACAGCAAAGGCCAGGAACAGTCTAATGGCTTCCAATCTTGCAACAGGGGTGAATGTTTCATCATGATGTGGAGATGAAACCGAGTGATTTCAGAGCATCATGATGTGGAGACCCTAAGTGTACAACCCGTTCTTTTTTGTGAAGAAGCAGGAGGAGTATTGGTTATGGGTTGAGATATTTGTACCAACTGCTGTGAGGAAGAAGCAGCAGTGGTTTCTTATGACTTTTGTGTTGTCACAGGCATTTGTTCTGGTATCTCATCCTCCAGAGTTTCCTTTTTGATTGGTTTGGGGGGTTTTGAATTTTTCTTTTTCTGTGGCTTTTTGGTGATTTTAGGTGTGGGTTTCAAAGCAGTTGTGCTGCCACTTTGATCACCTTGAGCAGTGGGCTCAGCAGCAGATACCTGAGGAGCAGTTGTAACTGCTAAAGTCTGCTCATGCATCTCTGCTTGTGTTTTGCAAGGTGTTAACATTCTTGAAAAAGTTTCAGTAGTTAAACTGTTTATTTGAATATAATCACCTTGGTTTATTACAGCAATATCATCCTTACTGAATTTCTTTTCAAAATAGTAACTTAAAACCTTGGAAACAGTAGGAATGATTTTGTTTCAACATTATTAACCAAATCATTAAAGATTTCCCGAGAATAATTAAAGTTTTCTTCTTGAAGAATAGCATATCCCAGATTTTGAATCTTTAATGGTATTTCATTAAAAGAAGTGGTTTTGTTTGAAACACACATTAGGAGGGTATGGAATGAAAACCTTGTTGCAGAAGGAAAGAAACCTTTTTGTAAGGTAGCTTTCTTCATCATTGTATCTGCATACCCTCTCTCAATGAAGTCATTTTTTAACTCGTTTTTAGGGAAAGAAATTGTACCTTCCTGATCATCGAGTTAAAAGACCTCTGAAATTGACTGTGGTGTAATCTTGACAGGTTTTCCCTTTAGAGTAGAGTTAATGGCTATTACAGCGTCTCCTTGTGTTTCAAGGGTGGCATTCTTCCAAAACTCTCTTTGGGTTGTCAAGTAAATTGGTGCATCGGTTATCAACAAAGTTTTGTACTTTGATTTAACCATTTTGGTGATGATGGAGTCGAAAGCATCTGTGGTGCCGGGTTTTGTGAGAAGACCCAGAAGATTGTGAGATGGTTTATGTGGAATTTCAGTGGGTGTTGCCTTTTGAGAGGCTGCTTTCGAAGATGATTTGGAAATGGGTTTTGTAGATTTCTTCGATTTTGTCATTTTGAAGATGATGATCGAGGAAAGTGATGAATAAATTTGATGAAAAACTGTTTTAAGAAGAGAATTTTTGAGAATTCAATTCGACAGTAAAACCCTGTTTTTGATGTGAGGTGGGGGTTTTATAGAGGAAAAAGTGAAGGCTGACGTGGCAGCGGTTACAAAACTACTGACCACTATGTACTACCCACATGCCAAACCCTGATGAAATGAAGGACAGTCCTTTTATGAAAGAGACTGAAGAAGGCAGTGGTTACAACGGTAAAATGAAAGCAGTGGATGATTTTCACTATCCGTGGATAGCATATCAGTGGATAAGACACTGCTTTTGAACAACAGAGTTTATCAAGGAAATGAGAGAACAGGGGTTGACTTTCAGCAGTGGACAGACTTTTGAAGTAGAGCAGACTTTTGAACAAGCAGTGGATATGTCAGACTTTTAAGGATTTTAATGAAAACTTCATTTTTAGCTATTTTTAAGGATGGATTTTTGATTTTCTGAAAACATTTTGATGCTTTTATGCATAGAAAAACAAGATGTTGCTTGTTATTCCATGTTTAGCATCCCAATTCTAGAGACCAAGCTTTCAAAGGTGGCTGTATCAAGTGCTTTTGTGAGCACATCTGCCAGCTGGTCTTTAGTTGGGACATGATGCAGAGAAATCAAACCTTTTTCATAGCAATCCCTCACAAAGTGATGTCTGATGTCGATGTGTTTGGTGGTTGAATGGGAAACTGGATTTTTGATGATATTTTCTGCTGCCTGGCTATCCAACATGAGTGGTGTCTTTAAGGCAGTGATACCAAAATCCAGCAACTGATTTTGAAGCCACAGGAGTTGGGCTGTACAGCTTGCAGCAGCAATGTATTCAGCTTCAGCAGTGGATGTTGAAACTGCTGCTTACTTTTTGCTTTACCATGAAACTAAGCAATCACCTAGAAACTGGCACCCTCCTGATGTGGACTTCCTTGTAGTGTTACATCCAGCAAAGTCACTGTCTGAAAAGCCTGAAAGCTTGATATTCCCATTAGCTGGATACCAGATACCAAGTGTGGGAGCACCTTTAATGTATCTGAAGATCCTTTTTACAGCAATGAGATTTGATTTTCTGGGAGCTGATTGACTTCTTGCACAGACACATGTTGCAAACATGATGTCTGGTCTAGATGCAGTTAGGTACAATAAAGACCCAATCATGCTTCTATAAAGTGTTTGGTCAATCAGCTCATCCTTTTCTTCAGACATGACCAGCTTATTTGTTGCCATGGGTGTGCTGCATGGTTTACAATCATTCATATCAAATTTATTCAAAAGTTCTTTAGCATATTTGCTTTGATGAATGAAAGTTCCATTTTGCATTTGCTGAACTTGGAGACCAAGAAAGCATTGCAGCTCACCCATTGCACTCATTTCAAACTCAGCTGTCATGAGTTCTCTAAACTCTTCACACATTTTGTTACATGTGCTTCCAAAAATAATGTCATCCACATAAATTTGGACAATCATTAAATCCTTTCCTCTCCATTTTAAAAACAGTGTTTTATCAATGGTACCTCTTTTGAAACCATTTGAGAGTAGAAAGGTGGAAAGCGTTTCATACCAGGCCCTTGGTGCTTGTTTCAGGCCATACAAAGCTTTGTTTAGCCTGTAGACATGATCTGGATAAAATGGATCCTCAAAACCTGGAGGTTGACAAACATATACCTCTTCTTGAATTGTACCATAGAGGAAAGCACTTTTGATATCCATTTGAAACACCTTCATGTTGTGGTTGACAGCAAAGGCCAGGAACAGTCTAATGGCTTCCAATCTTGCAACAGGGGCGAATGTTTCATCATGATGTGGAGATGAAACCGAGTGATTTCAGAGCATCATGATGTGGAGACCCTAAGTGTACAACCCGTTCTTTTTTGTGAAGAAGCAGGAGGAGTATTGGTTATGGGTTGAGATATTTGTACCAACTGCTGTAAGGAAGAAGCAGCAGTGGTTTCTTGTGACTTTTGTGTTGTCACAGGCATTTGTTCTGGTATCTCATCCTCCAGAGTTGCCTTTTTGATTGGTTTGGGGGGTTTTGAATTTTTCTTTTTCTGTGGCTTTTTGGTGATTTTAGGTGTGGGTTTCAAAGCAGTTGTGCTGCCACTTTGATCACCTTGAGCAGTGGGCTCAGCAGCAGATACCTGAGGAGCAGTTGTAACTGCTAAAGTCTGCTCATGCATCTCTGCTTGTGTTTTGCAAGGTGTTAACATTCTTGAAAAAGTTTCAGTAGTTAAACTGTTTATTTGAATATAATCACCTTGGTTTATTACAGCAATATCATCCTTACTGAATTTCTTTTCAAAATAGTAACTTAAAACCTTGGAAACAGTAGGAATGATTTTGTTTCAACATTATTAACCAAATCATTAAAGATTTCCCGAGAATAATTAAAGTTTTCTTCTTGAAGAATAGCATATCCCAGATTTTGAATCTTTAATGGTATTTCATTAAAAGAAGTGGTTTTGTTTGAAACACACATTAGGAGGGTATGGAATGAAAACCTTGTTGCAGAAGGAAAGAAACCTTTTTGTAAGGTAGCTTTCTTCATCATTGTATCTGCATACCCTCTCTCAATGAAGTCAATTTTTAACTCGTTTTTAGGGAAAGAAATTGTACCTTCCTGATCATCGAGTTAAAAGACCTCTGAAATTGACTGTGGTGTAATCTTGACAGGTTTTCCCTTTAGAGTAAAGTTAATGGCTATTACAGCGTCTCCTTGTGTTTCAAGGGTGGCATTCTTCCAAAACTCTCTTTGGGTTGTCAAGTAAATTGGTGCATCGGTTATCAACAAAGTTTTGTACTTTGATTTAACCATTTTGGTGATGATGGAGTCGAAAGCATCTGTGGTGCCGGGTTTTGTGAGAAGACCCAGAAGATTGTGAGATGGTTTATGTGGAATTTCAGTGGGTGTTGCCTTTTGAGAGGCTGCTTTCGAAGATGATTTGGAAATGGGTTTTGTAGATTTCTTCGATTTTGTCATTTTGAAGATGATGATCGAGGAAAGTGATGAATAAATTTGATGAAAAACTGTTTTAAGAAGAGAATTTTTGAGAATTCAATTCGACAGTAAAACCCTGTTTTTGATGTGAGGTGGGGGTTTTATAGAGGAAAAAGTGAAGGCTGACGTGGCAGCGGTTACAAAAGTACTGACCACTATGTACTACCCACATGCCAAACCCTGATGAAATGAAGGACAGTCCTTTTATGAAAGAGACTGGAGAAGGCAGTGGTTACAACGGTAAAATGAAAGCAGTGGATGATTTTCACTATCCGTGGATAGCATATCAGTGGATAAGACACTGCTTTTGAACAACAGAGTTTATCAAGGAAATGAGAGAACAGGGGTTGACTTTCAGCAGTGGACAGACTTTTGAAGTAGAGCAGACTTTTGAACAAGCAGTGGATATGTCAGACTTTTAAGGATTTTAATGAAAACTTCATTTTTAGCTATTTTTAAGGATGGATTTTTGATTTTCTGAAAACATTTTGATGCTTTTATGCATAGAAAAACAAGATGTTGCTTGTTATTCCATGTTTAGCATCCCAATTCTAGAGACCAAGCTTTCAAAGGTGGCTGTATCAAGTGCTTTTGTGAGCACATCTGCCAGCTGGTCTTTAGTTGGGACATGATGCAGAGAAATCAAACCTTTTTCATAGCAATCCCTCACAAAGTGATGTCTGATGTCGATGTGTTTGGTGGTTGAATGGGAAACTGGATTTTTGATGATATTTTCTGCTGCCTGGCTATCCAACATGAGTGGTGTCTTTAAGGCAGTGATACCAAAATCCAGCAACTGATTTTGAAGCCACAGGAGTTGGGCTGTACAGCTTGCAGCAGCAATGTATTCAGCTTCAGCAGTGGATGTTGAAACTGCTGCTTGCTTTTTGCTTTGCCATGAAACTAAGCAATCACCTAGAAACTGGCACCCTCCTGATGTGGACTTCCTTGTAGTGTTACATCCAGCAAAGTCACTGTCTGAAAAGCCTGAAAGCTTGATATTCCCATTAGCTGGATACCAGATACCAAGTGTGGGAACACCTTTAATGTATCTGAAGATCCTTTTTACAGCAATGATATTTGATTTTCTGGGAGCTGATTGACTTCTTGCACAGACACATGTTGCAAACATGATGTCTGGTCTAGATGCAGTTAGGTACAATAAAGACCCAATCATGCTTCTATAAAGTGATTGGTCAATCAGCTCATCCTTTTCTTCAGACATGACCAGCTTATTTGTTGCCATGGGTGTGCTGCATGGTTTACAATCATTCATATCAAATTTATTCAAAAGTTCTTTAGCATATTTGCTTTGATGAATGAAAGTTCCATTTTGCATTTGCTGAACTTGGAGACCAAGAAAGCATTGCAGCTCACCCATTGCACTCATTTCAAACTCAGCTGTCATGAGTTCTCTAAACTCTTCACACATTTTGTTACATGTGCTTCCAAAAATAATGTCATCCACATAAATTTGGACAATCATTAAATCCTTTCCTCTCCATTTTAAAAACAGTGTTTTATCAATGGTACCTCTTTTCAAACCATTTGATAGTAGAAAGGTGGAAAGAGTTTCATACCAGGCCCTTGGTGCTTGTTTCAGGCCATACAAAGCTTTGTTTAGCCTGTAGACATGATCTGGATAAAATGGATCCTCAAAACCTGGAGGTTGACAAACATATACCTCTTCTTGAATTGTACCATAGAGGAAAGCACTTTTGATATCCATTTGAAACACCTTCATGTTGTGGTTGACAGCAAAGGCCAGGAACAGTCTAATGGCTTCCAATCTTACAACAGGGGCGAATGTTTCATCATAATCAATCCCCTCTTCCTGTCTGTAACCTTGAACCACAAGCCTAGCTTTATTCTTGACTACAATACCCCTTTCATCAGTTTTGTTCTTGAAGACCCACTTTGTGCCAATGGGACTAACCTCTTCTGGCAGTGGTACAAGCTCCCATACTTGTTGTCTTTTAAACTGTTGGAGCTCCTCTTGCATGGCTTCTACCCAGCTGTTGTCTTTCAGTGCCTCTTGGTACTTGACTGGCTGATGGAGTGATAGAAAACCAGCAAAAAGACAAATGTTTTGGGTTTGGATTCTTGTGAGCACCCCTTCATTTATGTTGCCAATGATTTGATCAGGTGGATGAGATCTCAAGAAGATTAAATCTCCTTGGTATGGTATGATGGCATTTGTTGATGAAGGCTGCAAATGTGTATCATCTGAGCTAACCACTACTGGTGACTTTGATGACCCAGCAGTGGCTTCAAAAGGTGGTGGAATAGGAGGTAATGAAGTGGACACCTGCTGACTTTTATCCACTGTTTGGGGACTTTTGTCAGCAGTGTTTGAGGATGTGGAAGCAGTGGTTGATGGGCTACTTTGGTCAACAACTGTTGAGGTAGCAGTGGTTGAGCTTTGACAGCTGTTTTGAACATTTGATGCGTTTCCCTTTGTGGCAGACCTTTGAGGGATGATGATTTCATACCCATAGTCTGGTGTTGTATCCTCTGATGGACCTGCACTGTTAGTCTTGACGGCAGTATTTTCAAAAGTAAATTTTTCAAGATCAAACAGATCTGCAGGATTTGCTGGGATTTTCATTGATGAAAGTTCATTGAACTTTACATTCAAAGTCTCCTCCACTGCCTTGGTCCGTGTATTGAACACTTTGTAGGCCTTGGCAGTGGTTGAGTATCCCAGATGATAACCACAATCAATTTTGGCTGCAAATTTTGAAATGGAATCTTTTAAGTTCAAAATAAAGCATGGGCAGCCAAACACTTTGAAGTAGGAGATCAGTGGTTTGATTTTATACAGAATTTCATAAGCAGTCTTTTTGTGCCTGGGGTTTATTAAAACTCTGTTCTGGACATAGCAAGCAGTGTTTACTGCCTCTGCCCAGAAAGTTAATGGCAAACCTGAATCAACAAGCATGGTTCTGGCAGCCTCAATAAAAGTTCTGTTCTTCCCTTCCACTACCCCATTCTGCTCTGGTGTTCTAGGGATACTGTACTGCCTTACAATCCCTTTCTTCACACAGAAGGCATCCAACTCCTTATTTTTGAATTCTGTGCCATTGTCACTCCTGAAGCTTTTCACTGGAAGGTCAAATTGCTTTTCAACCTGTGTCACAAAGTCTTGCAAAATGCCTGCAGTCTCATCTTTTGAGTGTAAAAAGAAAGTCCATGTAAACCTAGAAAAGTCATCAACAATAACCAAACAATATCTTTTCTTCTTGAGACTCATGACTTGAACTGGGCCAAACAAGTCCATGTGTAGCATTTGCAAACACTGGGTTGTTTTGGACTCTTCAATGGACTTATAAGAACTTTTATGCTGTTTTCCTTTTAAACAGGAAATGCAATGTTCAGGACATGAAAACAATTTTTGTGGTAGGCCTCTCACCAAACAATTTTTTGAAATTTCAGTGATTGTCTTAAGATTTGTGTGCCCCAGCCTTCTGTGCCAAAGTTCTGTCTCTTTGTTAGAGGCAGCTGAGAACAGACAGGCATCAGCTCTGGGACACTCTTTTGACATATCAACAACATAAACATTGCCACTTCTTTGAGCAACAAGTTTAGTTTGACCAGTTTTGATTATTGCTTCAATCTTTTTGACCATGTCTGGTCCAACAATCCTACAATAGTCTTTTGTGAAGAATGAACCAAATCCTTTATCACTCATTTGGGACACACTCAGAAGGTTGAATTTTAGATTGTCTATCAGATTGACATTTTCAAATTTTACATTTCCAGACTGCACTGTACCAGACCCCAGAACTTTCCCTTTACTATTATTCCCAAAGGATATATCACCCCCTCCATGGATTTTAAAGTCTTTGAGGAGGGCTTTACATCCTGTCATGTGCCTGGAGCCTCCACTATCTACATACCAAAGAATATCAAAGCATGCAGAAGCTCCCTGCACATGAAGTAAAAGGATTAGTTCATTAGGGTCTCCAAAGCCAACAGGGCTTTGGATGGGGTCTCAACAGTGTTTGGGATGGATGCAGAATGATGGACAGTGGTTAGGTCAGGGTTTTGGACAGCTTTAGTACTGTTTCTTGCTAACCACTGTTGGAGGTCTTGACCAATCACCTGTTGGTAACCAAAAGGATGCCTGTTCACTTTAGGTTTAGAGGGCCTTTTGTAGGCCTTATAAACGTGTGGAATCCTTTGGTAAGACTGTTTTTCCTTGCCTTTTCTGAATTGATTGGCAGGGGGTGCATCAGTAACCTGAACATCTCTTTTGACAGATGTTTGGTTCAGCTGTTTTGTGACAGCTGTTTGGACTGGCACAAACAGTGGTTGTTTCTTGGTGAATTTTACAGATGATGATGATGAAGATGATGGACTCAAGGATGTTTTAGCCATGTACTCATTCTTTTTCACATCAAAGTTTTTGAGATACACACATGCTTGAGTTTTGTGGTTTGTTTTTCCACAAACAATGCAGCTTTCAGCTGAAACAATGACACTAGTTCTGTTTAAATCATAAGCTTTTAAGTGGAAATAGTCTTTTGTTAGATGATTCCTTTTCTCACAGAATTCACAAAACAAGTTATCAATTTTTTTTTTCTTCTTTCTCTTTTCAGATTCTTTTGCAGCAGAGGTTTTAACCTCTGTTGAGATATCCTTAAGAGGAATGACTTTAGCTTTTGGAGCTTTAACACCATCAGTTGATGTAAAGTCCATTGGCTTGAAATTTTCAAGAATATCACACTCATCAGACCATTTTGGTTTAAACTGATAATCTTCAAGTTCCTCAAAAGTATAGGATCCCATTGGTCTGTCAAGTGTGATTTTGTTACCAAGTTTGTCAGTGATTTTCACTTCTTGGCCATTCTTGTTTGTGGGGATGAACTCAGTGGTTACATCAGTGGTTTGAACAGATTTTCCAAAAGCAGTGTTTTCATCATCATATTTTCTATAACCAATACCAAATTTCACATTGCTTTTTATCTGTTTCTCAAGCATAACCTCATACCCTTTGCATGATTCCACCCATCTTTCACAGGTGATCTGGGTGGACTCCAACTCCTTTTTGCAAACTTGGTATTTTTCTACCATAGTTTGGAGTTGAGTTTTAGTTATGCTTTGTTCTTCTTTCAGACTGCTGATCTCTTTTTCCTTTTCAGTCAATTTGTTTTTAAGTTCTTTTAAAGGCCTTTCAAATTTGACTTCATTAGTTAAGATTTTACTCCGAAGGTTTTCATTTACCTCTTTGATGTTAGCAAATGCAATAATGCAATTGTCAGAACACAGTTTTTCAAGAACTTGAGGTGATACCTTGGCAGCAGCCATCATTGCACAATCACATTGATAATTTTCTTCATCATCAGCTCTTTCTTCTTTCTCACCTGCTTTCTCATCTTTCTTTTCTTCTTTGTCCTCTTTGGACCATGGATCTGTCAGTGGTTCAATCCGGGTTTCTGAATTTTCTCCCAGCAGTAGTTCACCAGCCACAACATTAACCACTGCTTCAGTCACTTTATCCACTGTTTCATCACTTAGCTATTCTCCTTCAGTTTCAACCCCCTCTGGTATTGACTCTAAAGCCATCAAACAAAATTCATCATTAGAAGGTTCATTAACGGCATAGAGAGCAAAATTTTCATCACTAAGCTCATCAGGCATGCTGCTCCATTCAACAAAACCTTGAGTGAAAAAGCTTTGCTGATCTGGTTGAACCACTGCTGGAGCAGTTGTTTGAGGAGCAGCAGGTTGCACTTGTGCCTGGGGGACAGGGGTTTGAACATACTGAATTTGTGGGACAGTAGTTTGGACATAATGCACAGGCACAGGGGCAGCAGCATAATGAGCAGTGTTAACATGTGCTGCGGGGGTATATTGGGTATAATGCACAGTGCTTTGATTTTGAGGTCTAGGGTTTGAGCTAGGATGAGTTATTATAGGACCAGTTGTTTAACTCCTGCATTCCCTAGCGAAATGACCTAGCCTATTGCACTTGTAACACTTGATTTTCGATTTATCCAACCCAACCCTTAGATTCCCATGTAAACCTGGGAATTTTCGCCCTGTTCTTTTGTAGAATTTGCTAGTTCTAACACTGAGCAAAGCCAATTGGTGCAGGATGTCCATCTCTTCTAAGTCAGTGGGATCAAAGTGTTGTAAATCATTGAGTTCAAAACACAAATTATCTGACATCTGGTTTTCAGTGTTTGCAGTAAAAGCATAATTTGCAGAGTGAGGATCAGGGTTGGTAAAGTTACCACCAGTTGTTATATCAATGAAATGATCATAACCCTGCTCTTTACTACTACTACCAGATTCTTCCTGACCAAGAAAAGTTGTGCTACCGAATGAGTAATCATCAGTGGCTTTTCCAGACTCTTGCAACGTCTTTTTCTGGTTCAACTCCCTTTCATAAGTCAGGAGTCTACCATGAAGTTGGGTCAGGGTCAGATCTTTGAACTCAACAGAGTTTCTAGTCACAAATGCAATTGTGTCCCATTTATCAGGTAGTGACCTAAGAAACCTGCTATTTTGGGTTGATTTTGGAAATTCAACCTTAACAAGTCTTAGCTCACTGATGAGACAACTGAACCGTTCAAATTCTTGGGTCAATGTTTCACCCTTAATGTGACAAAAGGTTTCATACTGCTGATTCAGAATTTCCCTATTGTTTTCAATAACTTCTTCAGTACCCCCAAACTGTTCCTTCAATGCATCCCATAGCTCTTTGGCACTGTTGCAATGCAACAGTCCAACATAGATCTCATTTGGTAATGCAGATGCTATGATGCTAAATGCTTTGGCATCCAGTTCGAACTTTTGAAAATCAGTTTCAGTATAGTTTTCATAAGGTTTTGGTACGTTCTTCTTTGGATCCTCAGCACTTGGCACCATAGGAACATGGGGACCAAAAACAACTGACCTCCAACATCCAGTGTTCTGTTGAGCAAGGATATGACCCATCCTTCGCTCCCAGATGTTGTATTCATTTCTTTTAAGCATAGGTGGTTTAAAAAGCGAGCCAACATTATTCTTATCATCTTGTGATTGTGACATCATCTTGGTTGTTTTACAGACACTGATTAATCAACTTTAATGGTGATTAAACCTTGCTCTGTTTTTCAACAAAACGAACAAACTATCGATATCAACGATTTTGAGCTGAACTATTTATGTCAAAATGATTGTTAAATCAAATTTGACTGTCCAAGCTCTGATACCAATTATTGGATCTGAGTTTGGTTTTGATTGTATTTTACGTTTGAAATTAAGATGGAAATGAAAGAGTTGTGCAGCGGAATTAATATGAAAACAAACTTTGCATACAATCAAACGAGAGTATTGCTTTGATCAAGACATTTTCAACAGAGAACCGAATGATTGAATTTCATTTCAACAACGATTACAAAGTAATGCTTGAATACAAACTCCCCCTCAGCCGAGCTCAGTGTTTGTTTGTGCAAAGAAGACGGTGTTGCAAAAGAGCTAATAGAACAGTACAAAGCACTGTTCTATTTATAGGCATTAGCAAACCACTGAGCATCTTAAGCTGACGTCACCATGAAAGTGACATCTAACCTCCTAACAAACTCTAACCTCTGATCTCATACAAACACTGCTATGCTAACTATTGCAATTACATTTCATTACATAAAAGACACTTAAACAGCTACTGCATCCTTCCACTGCTGTGAACCCAGCAGTGCTTGTCCGGATCAGCAGTACTTGACTCAAGACAGTAGATTGGGCAGCAGAGCTTCATTCTTTCATCAGGTCTTTACTTGAACAGTAGTTGTAGGTCAGCAGTTTGCATGATCAGCTGATAGGAGGTCAGCAGATGTAGAAATCACTATCAAGGGGAGAGACTTGTATGTAACCATCTGTAAACGTCTGCTTATTCTGGATCCACTGCTCTGATCCAGTTTTGGCTTTAATTATCTGTTCCTTTGGTAGGGTTCAATCCCAACACGGACTGAAGTCAGATTCATCTTCTTCTGACTGCAGTCCACGGAATAATTTATTTTAAATTCATCAAGAGTCCGATTTACGAAATTCCAATGGGAGAATTACAAATACATCGGTGGGCATTTACAGTACAAATTTCATGATCTGACTTTACACAGAATATAAGTTATGACAGAAAACAGAACACTTATTTTCAGCAGTAAAAATGCAGCGTGAGCTGCTGTTACAAAATGGTCTTTAAAAATAGTAAACGGTCCAAAAATTATGATTCCAGTGCCATTAGAACCGTATTTCATAATACATAAATCTAGACTTCAGAAAATACATTTTCTGCTTTATTAAGGTCTACTGAAGTTGGCTGTAAATGCCAACCAGCTTTCTGTTTTTCAGCTTTTACATTCTAATGCGAGTTATATTGGTTCCGTTAACATTGTTCAGCGAATAACAACATTTCTAGTAATCAATATTAACAAGTAAATCAGCAACATCTCGAAACAACTTCATACTAACATAAATACATCATGTTTCATCTTTTAATAAAGTTTTATGTTCATCTTTTGGTTCTTGTTCTTTAGTGATTTAAACAACAACATCATACTACATATTATAACTATGAACAAGATGAAACAAAGGGTAAAGAAACTTACTACTAGCACAAGGCTAGGGTTGAGATTCTAGTGAGAAAATGATGAGAAAAGATGGTGAAAAAAAGCAAGAAACAAAGCTCCCTTGATGCTCCACAAGTAGCAAGCCTTCTTGTATAAACCTTTAAGCTTGAATATGACTTGAAAATGGAGGTTGATGGTTGTGAAAATGGTGGTGATGGTGGCGGTTTGGGGAGGCCGAAAGAGAGAGAGAGAGAGAGAGAGGAGTGAGGTGAGAGAGTGTGTAAGATATGAGAATGATGGTTATGATCTATGCCATACTTTATAAATATCATTTCACATATCTTGGTTAGGAAATCAAGCAAGATCTAATTAAATATGGAACAAATCAAGAAATGAGATTGGGGGTATGGTGAAGATATATGGTGGGGTCCATGGGGACCGATTTTCGGTTGGGGGGGGGGGGCTTGTTTGCAAATTTTTTGTAACTAATTGGTAAAGGTTAGTTAGGTTGTCAAGTATACACTTACATACATTAGTATGTTGATATTTAGGGGGTGTTATGGTATGCGGGGATCATGACTAGCCAAAAATGATTAAATAATGTGTTTGACAAATATTTGGTGTCCCGGGTAATGTCCGGTTGTTCGGTCGGATACTGTTTCGTTAAAGTGTTTAATTAGTCCGTAAAGTGTCTTATATATATATTTTTGTAACACAATTAATTCTCAACACTCAGGAAAGCATACCGGACTATTTAGTAACTTTTCTGTATACTACTAGTATGCTAACACACACATATAAGTATAACACAATAGTCAGAGAGCAGTTAAATGATTCAGCACAGTCATCAAGCACTTTAATTATCATAAATAAATTGTACGGATACATGGAATTATGAGGGTTGTCACATAACGCATATGCTTTGTCATTACCTCGTTGCCTTGCATTGTCGGCCGTGTTTGGTCGAACAATATGAGTAGTTGTGATGAAAACTATGGGCAAATAAACACGGTCAGAAGCAGACCTGTGCCCACCATTGTTTATTCTATGCAGACAATGGGTAGGTAAACAAAGTCATAAGCAGACTTGTTACCACCATTGTTGAGCTTCCTGCTCTTGGTGTTCACAATGATTATCAGGAGTCTGAGTGAACTCCTTCGAGGCATTCCTTCTATAGCTACTTTCCTTTTCATGAACTGGAACCCGTTTTCCTTGAAGTAGGAGTCCGCGCCTCATCCTATCATGCGGTAGGATGCGGTGTTGTGGTCCACCATCTTTGTGACGCAAATGCGTGGCTTTGTTTGTGGACCGTGTAATGAACTTGGTGATGGGCTCTCTCTCCGTAACCACCGTTCCCATGGTTACAGATCGAACGCAGCACCTCATGGGTGTCTGCGGTTTTGTAACAGAAGACTCACTTTAAAAGAGTTCCGCATCCGATGTGGCTCTTGGAGGTTCAAGAGCGTTAGTCGCTGAGATGCGGTTTTCGCAGTCCGAAGAGCATCGTTGGTTCTGAGTATCTGACACACCCACGCAGGACGCGTGTGTGTGTGAGTTCCCCGCATATGCCATGTGTGGAACTAAAGCTCGAATGAGCTTTGTTTTCCCTCTTGAGTGAGTTATTCTCTCTCTCTTTTTTTAGGAGGTATGCAAAACGACATGCGGTATGGGTTGCGGTACGTGATACCAATTGAACCGCATGCTGCGTTATATGAAGTTCTCTTCATTTTGTCGTTTACTGTAGATATTGTATACCGCACGTGCGAGTTGGTGGAAGTTGGTGAGTTTTAGCTGGTAGGCTGCTGACGTGACGGTAACTGTCACACTGCCCGAGGCATTAATTACACTGTAGCAGGAGTGCAAAGGTCGTCTATTAGCAGGCGCGTGGGCGGCCACGCGCGCATGGTAACTTTCAAAGAACCGTCGTCTGACACGTGGTGGTCTGCGATAGGCGCAAAACCGTACATCTGTTCGGTTACCCTGCTCGCATTAATTGCGATGGGTATAAAAGGGGAAACCTTTTAGGGTTTCCCCTCACTTGCTTGAAATTCAAAAAAAATTCCTGTGAGAATTGGAACTTTTTCTCTGTCTTCTTCGACCAAATCTCTTGAGTTTTCCGGTGAGAGTTTTTAAGTGCTTTCCTTCTTCTCCTTTTTATTCACCTTTCTGATCACCCTGATGGCTACTGGTTCTAAACCATCTTCTCCACCGCCTCCAAATCCTACCCCACCGTCGTCGCTGGTGGTGGAGGAGGAGGCTGAGCTGGTTCCGGCAGGCAAGTTTTTGCCGGTTTTAAAGTGGAAGGAGGTCGACTTCCAGACATTGATGATGAACGTTCAGATGCCAGCAGAATTCACGGCGATTTAACCCCAGGAGGGTGATACTACCAGTGATGCTCCTATCGGTTATGTTACCATGTTTGCCGACTTCTTCGGTATATGCAACCTTCGTCTGCCATTGACGGTGTTTATGGTGGAGTTGCTGGAATATTACAACATTCATATTTCCCAGCTTAGTCCACTAGGTATGGTACGTGCTCATCACTTCGAGTACTGTTTCCGTTCCTAGAATATTGAGCCCTTGGTGGAAGATTTCTGGCGTTTCCACCAGATGACCGTGATGCTTGGGTTTTTTCATTTAGCCAACGGAATGGGGAACCCAAGATTATGACCGCGCCCAAGGGCTTGACCAAGTGGAAGGCCAAATTTTTTATATGAAAGAGGCCGCGGTCACTTGCAAGTTACATTTCAGGAACGTGACTGGGCCTATTTATGGCAGAAATAAATAATAGAAAAAGAGCTCCAGTATAAAGATCTTCATTAGTTCGTAAACCGATTGTATACCACCACTGATAAACACCAGAATAGGCGATATTCACCGGCCCAGGAGCACCCCCTCGAGTAAAAGCCTCTACAGCTGGTTGACCAAAATGAGGATCCCAAATTGCATGAGCAATAGGTCTTACATGTAAAGGGTCCTGTACCCATGACTCAAAATTTCCTTGCCAAGCTACATGAAAGAGATTTCCGGAAGTCCACAGAAAAATGATTGCTAATTGCCCGAAGTGAGAAGCAAAAATATTCTGATAAAGACGTTCCTCAGTAATATCATCATGACTCTCAAAGTCATGCGCGGTAGCAATACCAAACCAAATACGACGAGTAGTGGGGTCCTGAGCTAAGCCTTGGCTAAACCTTGGAAATCTTAATGCCATAATGCCTTTCAAATCCTCCTAGCCATTATCCTACTGCAATAACTGCCAAGGAGCAGTTAAAGGTTCCCGAGGCTGGAAAACAACACTGGGTGCGGGAGTTGCAGGCTATTCCATTAAAGGCATTGGGGAACAAGGAGCTACGGTACCTGCAGATGATGTTGCAGAATAAACCGGGTGTCAAGACCAAGCTTGTTGTGAGTGCAATATGTCCAGTATATCTATCACTTTTGTCAATCACGTATCGTAGCTTAGTCAGATGAGATAAGACTGGTGTTGAAATGTGCAAATCATAAAGTTCATGTATGCTGAAGCAGCTTCATACGAAGGGAGCATTAAATAGCTTCGTACGAAGCGACAGGTCACTTCGTACTCGTACAAAGTGAGTCTCATTGGCTTCGTACGAAGGCACTATTGCCTATATATAGAGTTTAGGTCTTGTTCATTTGTACTTTTGAGCATTTGAGAGGCGAAGCTCTTGTCGTTTGATTTCGTGGTTTTGTGTCACACCCGCGCGTAGCGGAAGCGCGAGGTATGATCCGATTGGTTCTCATTGCATAATCAATATAAGTGAACATACTAAATGAATAAAACATGCTCCAATGCCATTGCCATAATTGTTTCAAAAGTACACAACACGAGTTAAGTGTATCGGTTACAAACCATTAACTGAAAATAAGTTGTCATTGTTTCATACATCAAAACGAAAGTTTTAAACTACTAAGGCTTTGACCACTGTATTGTCGCAAAGAGGCGGTACATAACAGGAAAACCCTTCAAAAGATGGCATGGAGTCTTGATACTTGTTTTCTTGTCTGAAATTCCCGACATGGTCCATTAATTCTCTGAAATACTTGTTAAGTTAAAAACATCAACAAAAGTTGGCCAGTTTATGCAGTTTAGTTGTAAAAGATTACTTTGTAAAATGTATGATGTAGTATGTAAAGCGTCAATGAAATCGTTGATCATTAATGTTTTGCGAGGACATTAATATGTGTGACGAAAAGGATGCAATCCAAACCTAGACGATTTTGTGTCGACTATCCTCGACTGGGACACAAACGCACTCTTCTGTATGGGTCCACGACCAAGAGTGGGGCTCGCCAAAACACATTAGATCTAACCCATTGTACCTAGGTCCAAACAGGATTAATGCTGCTTAGTTGTATAACCCTATTCGCACATGATCTATGGTGTTTCATTCCTTGACTTATCATACTATTGAACATGTATTTTCCCCGATAGTTGTAAAGTTGAAAAGCATTTAAAATGAAGAGGGGGCATGAACTCACAGAATTACGTCCGTAAACTGTATGTATGTTAGTGCATTTATGTCTATCGCCTTCGTCAATACAGATCGTAGCGGAAATCTGAACAAGTCAAGCTCTAATATTGTAAAATATGTAGGAAATAGGCAAGGTGACATTATTGTAAATAAGGTGAACTTCCTTATAAGCCTTGGCCTATAAATAGAGAGAGTTAGTTTAGATTTAGAACTTTTGCCATTTTGGAGATTTGGAGAGCTAGGAGCTAGAGAGAGAAAGTAGCAAGGTGATTCAAGGTTCTTTGTACGTTTTCACATTTCTAATCGAATCACAGATTGAGTACGTTTTCGTGTTCCGTCCACGCATGTTCACGGATTCCGCACGTCGAAAGTGTCATACGCAATTGTTCGGGAGTCGAAAACTGATCCTACAAGTGGTATCAGAGCATGAGCTTGATTGCATGGATCAAACACACAAAATCGCACAAGATTTCATTAGATTCAGATCAACAATTCATCCAGATTTGTCAAATTTCTTCACTTTTGGACTGAAAAACACAAAATTAACAGGGGTGTCACGGTTAAAATTGGCTGATTTTTGGATATTATATGCGAAAATCATAATCGCACAAGCCTACAAAATTTCATATCAAAATTCCAAGTAATTTGAGAGAAATCAAGAATTTTCTCTCCGATTTGTTAACATGTTCGCTGTTGTTCTTAGTGATGTTCACCGATCGGATAGCCATCCGACCCCCAACATAGTTGTTTGTTTGATACATAGTGTCAAGTGTTAAGTGGCGATTCGATCGAATCACCATCCAATCTTTTACATCCTTTCACATATTGATTTGGTGTTGTAAACTCTCGAACGACAATCCGTACGGATTGCCCTCCGATCCTAAACATTTCATTTGTTTGTTACACAGGTTCAATCGTCGGATCACCAACCGATCGGGTCACCATCCGATCCAAAGCATATAAGGTCAATCGTCGGATCACCAACTGATCGGATCACCATCCGATCCAAAATCCTATCCGATTCATTGCTGATTGTTTGGTGTGTCTTAATTGTCAATCGTCGAACGGCAATCCGAACGGATTGCCATCCGACACCCAGCTGTCATTAAACCTTTGACTGGTGTTAACCATATCCGATCGAAGTGCGATTCGACCGGATTGACATCCGATTCAAGTGATCTGATCCAAAGTCATACGTTTGACTTTCTTTGACCCTGTTCGATCGGACACTCATCCAATCCAACAGTTTGTTCATTTCTAAAACTGATCATTTGTGTTTGTGTATTTTCAGGTGATTCAAAGTGAAAAACGAGGAGCGTCATGGCTGAAGAGTTCTACAACACGTTTTACAAAGCATTCACGTCCGAATCTTCCGAAAGATCAAACGTTACACCAAAAACCATAACAAAAGCAATCAATGATAACATTAAACATGATAACTTCTATCGGACTTATTCGAAACCACCTAAACTTGACAATATAGAAGATTACACATGGTGGAAAGAGAGGTTTCTGAACTGGACAAAAGCATATGCTCACGAGAGTTGGTTCTGTTTGGAGTTTGGATATAGCCGACCGATAAACGATAAGCATGAAGAGATTCATCTCAATGATCTTTACGATGAAGACAAACGAAAATTTTCATACGAACAGAAAATGATTGCACTGATTCAGCAATCTATCAGAGATGATATTTTCTCTTTGTTAATTCATGATGGTTCTTCAAAATCAGTTTGAGAAGCTTTAAGGGTTAAAGCTGAGGGTGGTAAACAAATTAAAAAGAATAAAATTGCTTTACTTAAAAAAGAATTTGATTTGTTTGACGGTTTAAAAGGTGAATCGGCGAGACAAATGATAGAAAGATTTTGTCACCTTAAAATCGAACTCGATAGGTTTAGAATTGTCAAAACACGTGAGGAAATCATTGATAAAATCATTGAAGCGTTACCACAAGCTGATCAGTGGCAAACGTTCGTGTTTATTTTGAAAAACGATGTATTATTTGACACAATTACTCTTGATGTTTTGATAGTGTTGGTGCATGTTATATGACAACAGCTTTGGATTGGTCTTTGGATATTAAACAGAAGATTGGATCATGAAGACTTAAAGAAAAACGAGTTCTATGAAGTCCAATCAGTCCAAGTTTGTATTTAGTCTTTTAGGCCCAAGTTTATGTGACAAATGTAATATGGGCAAAGCCCAATTCGAGATCTTGGCTGTGTGTATATAAACAGCCTTAGTCTTGAGTTCTAGGGTTAGACACTTGAGAGACACTTTGAAGAAGAACACTTTAGACAACTAGAGAGAGCATTCAAGTTTGAGAGGTTAAGAACAAAACAGAAATTCGCTGTTAGGTTCTTGTAGATCTTAGTGATTGTAAAAAACTTCTAAGGGTTTGACAATCACAGAAGATCAGTTTGAAAGTTTGTGTGTTTGTGTGTTCGAGTTCTTGTTCATCTACATATTCTTGATTCTGTGTTCGAAGATCAATCAAGGGGATTCCGCACCCTTGATAGATTAACAGTCTTGTTACGATCTATACGGGATTACGGGGACCTACAATTGGTATCAGAGCGTTTGCTCTTGTGCGTGGTTCAAGACTGAAGACTGGATTCAAGTTGTGTTTCGGTTGAAGAATTTTTGGTGTCTCATTCATAATTCTCGTGAAGAACAGCAAGAACAAGGAAGAACAGTTCAAAATTCTGAGTTTTTGATCTGATTTGGTAGTTGGTAGTTGTGGTTGAGTTGGTTTGTTTGAAAATTTCGAGTTAAATTTCTGGGTTTTTGCGAAGAACAGGAAGAACAGGAAGAACATTTGAAGAACAATTTAAATTTGTGTATTTTAATCTGTTTTGATTATTGTTTTGACTGTTTTTCGTGTTTGTAGAAGCTCTGCTTGGATTTCGTGTATGGAAAGAAGTGTTGATTGAGACTTTGCTTGGAAAGTTTCAAAAAGGAAGCAGATTTCGTGTTGTCAGCTGCTGCAGTTTCGGGATTGGGTGGCTGGGTGGCCCAATCAGCTCTTGTGCGATCATCTAAAATTCAAAATTTGAAATCTTGTACGTTTTCAGCTTGTACGTTTTCAGCTTGTGCGTTTGAAGATCTTGTACGTTTGAAGATCTTGTACGTTTGGAGATCTTGTGCGTTTGGAGTTCTTGTGCGACCAGGATTACTCTTGTGCGACCCGTAGTCAGCTTGTACAAATCAGAAACTTGTGCGATCAGGCCTAGGCCCATTAAAGTAACTGTTTGGCCCAAAGTTAGTGGATTGTGCGATCCAGAAGACCTTGTGCGGTTCAGAGGGTCTTGTGCGATCCTTATCTTGTGCTATTCACTAGTGGTGGAATTCTGAAAGGCAAGCGTAGGAATTTTTCCAGTGTTTCGAGTTTAGAGAACTATCTATAGCTCATCTGAAGAAGCCGTTTGCACCGTTGAACTCGTGGGATTTTTACGACAAAAAAAAAAGAAAAAAAAAAGGTCTGGAAAATCCCGAATTCAGTTTTCGACATTATATATCATTGGATTCGTCTTTTCGAGACGATTCTAACGGTGTAATTTGGTAACCACTATTTTCGGAAATATTTTGTACGGTTTTATCAGTCTGCTACGTTAAAATGTCGAACATGACAAAATTGAATGAACTCTTAAGGATGGAGCATGAGGTTGGCACAACAAACAAACCACCTAAGATGATGAAGGTGGAGAACTACTTGACATGGAAGGATAGGTTTCAATCCTTCGTTGAATACCAGGACACTCGTATGTGGATATGTATAGACGATGGGTATGTGAACCCAACTCATGAGTTTGAGGGAAGACAACGTATAACTGCTTATGTTGATATGGATGCCGAACAAAAGAAAATGTATGAGGCTGAAAAGAGAGCTTTGGCTGCTATTAAAATGTCTTTACCTGATGGCATCAACCATACCTTTAAGAAGTACACTACTTCAAAGGAAATGTGGGATGCTCTAGAGAAGAGATATGAGGGAAATCCTGATGTCAAGAAGAACAAAGTTGATCTACTGAAGAAGCAGTTTGCTATGTTCAAGCACATGAAAAATGAGTCACTTGAGGATGTCATCACTCGATACTACCATCTGATGTCAGAACTGGATAATTATGATATAGATTGCTATACTGACATTGAGAAAAACGACAAGCTGCTTGATGCTCTACCTGCAAAATGGGATATCTACACTCTCATGATTAAGGGAGAAGCAGATTATGACACAAAGGAATTGGAAAAGGTAGTTGGAAAGCTTAGAGCTTATGAGCTTAGTATGAAGAAAAAGGACACTGGTTATGATCAGGTTCAAGATCCAGGGATATACAATGGGCTTACATCTTCTTCAGCTCATGATGCTTCTAGCGACTCTGCAACTGCATTTCTTTCGCGTGATAATGAGCAGATCACAGTGAATGAGGATGGTGATGTGTGTTTTGTAGCTGCTGCAGGAGGATCAACAGGAGTCAAGAGAACATCAACTTCAAAGCAAAGTAGTAGTGCAAAGTCAATGCCTATGAGTGTGAAGTCTGCTGAAGAACATCTTGCTCTACTTGCTTCTTTTGTTGCGTCTTATGAGAACTACATTCAAGGGAAAATATCTGATCCTGCAACTTTAGATGAAGATTATGATCAGATTGACCCTGATGATCTAGAAGAGATGGATCTACAATGGCAGATGGCCATGATTTCGAGACGTGTGAAGAGGTTCATGAACAGAACTGGAAGGAAGTTTGTAGGAAAAAGCGTAGGTTTTGACAAGACCAAAGTCAGGTGCTTTAACTGTCAAAGTTATGGTTATTTCGCTAGGGAATGTCAAAAACAAAAGCATGAGAATACGAATCAAAGTTCAAACAATCGGAATGCATCAAACAACTCTAACTCAAGGGCGTTGATATCTACTGCAAGAGAAGGCTCATATGACTGGAGCATTCACTTAGAAAATGATGAGAATGTCACTCAAGCATTCATGGCAGAGATCACTCCAGTCAATGATGGTGAAGCTACAGTAGATGAGGCTAAAGTTGAGAAGAAGAGTGAAGCTGAGGAAGATAAGGCTGATCAGACAACAGATGCTGAAGAGGAAAAGCCAGAGTCTGAGCATGAAATGGAGGCTGATGAGAAAGATGAAATCATCAAAAGAATGGAAGCTCAACTTGCTGCTCTCGTGGCCAACTCAGACAAATCGACAGGAGAGGTAAGTAACTCTGCCACTTCTGTTTGTTTAAAGTGTAGTGAACTACAGGGTGAAGTTGACAATTTGTCAACTCAAAACAAAAGTCTTGTGAGCGAAATGTCTAACGTAAAAGAATCAAATTTCTTTGCTAAAAGAAACGAGTCATCATATTTGAAAAAGATAAAAGGCTATGAAGCTGAAATTGAAGCTTTAACCTGCAAATTAAATGAAAAACTTCAAGTCATAGACTTAGCTCATGACATGATGGCTGAGAAAACAAAAGAGATTTCTGATAAAAACAAAGAGTTGTCAGATGCACAACTTAAAATTGTTGAACTTGAAAAGAAGTTAGGTCAATTCAGAGATTCTACTTTTGTTATGAAACATATGATGGGTGGGTTAAAGAAGAGTAATGACAAGACAAGTGTGGGATTCCAGGGCTTTAATGAAGTCCCACCTCCTCTTAGTCATGACTATTCTTTCCTACCTGATGAGGATGAGCTTACAGACTTTTCGTCAACATCACCAAGTAGTTCCACATCCAGTCAAGGTGATGTGTTTGAAGATAATGATGCTAAGAAGGAAAATAATAGAAAATCTATTTTGAAAAAGAAAAATACACCTTCTAAAAACAATAATCAAACTTTTGTTAAAAAGGTTAATTTTGTTCAAGGAAGTGATATGAAAACCGAAACAGCTGTTATCGAAAAGGAATCAAATGTAGAGTTTGCTAAAAACAAAAACATAGAAAATTCTGAAATTAAGCAAACTGAACAAAAACCTTCCAAGGCATCATCATCAAAACCAGAATCTAGTTCAAAGGCTTCAACTAAGAAGTCTTCGAAAAAGAGATCGTGCTTCAAATGTCATATAAAGGGACATGTAGCTAGCTGCTGTCCTAACAAAAAGATTGAAGCACAAGTTACTGAGAAACAAAAAGGGAAGTCACCTGAAAAGGAAGGTGATAAAAAGGAGAGAGAGTCTAACTCTCCAAAAAAATCTGCTCCCAAGCAACAACAGGGTGTTGCTAGTGATGTAGATAAGGCTGAAAAAGGAACTCCTCAAGTTCCTCGTTTTCAAAGAAATCAACCAAGATTTCAGCCTGCATCTACATCAGGCAGATATGAGAGACCTAGAAGTAGTTCACCCAGAATGAACAACCAAAACTCAAATAATTTCAGAAGTCAAGGTTAATATCAAAATCGATACCAAAATAATGGTGGTCGAACTTTTTATAACAATGGCTTTAGAAATTACAACAATAATGCTTCTTGGAATCAAAATTCAAGGTACCAAAATCAACATTTTCAAAGGTCAAATAGTCCAAACACATATAGGAATCCTCAGGACCAGAGACCTTATGGAAATCATACCCCATTTCCATCAACAGGTCCGAGATCCAAGACTCCAATTAGGGGTGATGGATCTTGGATGAATGTTCAAGTAGTTGGTGAATCTGGACGACCCAAGACCATTAAGGCTTGGGTCCCCCAATCTAACTAATCTTTTGGTTGGTGGGTGCAAGAGCTGCTAAGGAGGATTATCAACTTATGGTACGTTGATAGTGGCTGCTCCAGGCACATGACGGGGGATGCGAGATTATTTTCTGATTTTGAAGAATATGATGGTGGGCATGTAAATTTTGCTGGTGCTAAAGGTGGAAAAATTACTGGACGAGGAAAAGTGACGAATGGAAAGATCACATTGGACAAAGTGAACTATGTTGAGCAGCTTAAACACAATCTGATGAGCGTGTCACAAGTCTGCGACAAGGGTCACTCGGTCCACTTTACCAAATCTGAGGCATTGGTGTTGAAACCGGGTTTGGTCATTCCGGACGATTGGATAGTAATGCGTGCACCAAGGAAAAATGACACTTATGTCATGGACATGGGTGCCAAGGATCCAACTGCTGCGGTGGCGTGTTTACTATCAAAAGCATCTGAAGCTGAATCAATGTTGTGGCACAGACGCATGGCTCACATTCACTACCGCAAAATGAATTACATTATTAAAAATGAGCTAGTGAAAGGGGTTCCATTGCTGAGGTTTCAAGTGGAAGATAAATGTCTTCCATGTCAAAAGGGAAAACAACACAAGAAACCTCATAAGTCTAAAACAGTAAATTCCATTAATGCCCCTTATGAATTACTTCACATGGATTTATTCGGTCCAGTGAACGTGAGGAGCATAGGTGGAAAGTACTATTGTCTTGTTGTCACTGATGATTACTCACGTTATTCATGGGTTTTCTTTTTAGGTACAAAAGATGAGACAGCAGAGATGCTGATAGATCTTTTTACAAAATTGGAAAACGTTCATGATGCAAGGATCAAGAGGATAAGGAGTGATAATGGCACGGAGTTCAAGAATCGGATTCTAGATCTCTACTGTCTTCGAAAGGGAATTGAACATCAATATTCCGCTCCGTACACTCCTCAGCAAAATGGAGTCGCTGAGAGGAAAAACTGGACGTTGATTGAAGCCGCTAGGACGATGCTTTCAGATTCAAAGCTACTAGTTCTTTTCTGGGGAGAAGCTGTGAATACAGCTTGCTACGTCCTAAACAAAGTTTTGACCGTTAAACGTTTTAACAAAACTTGTCATGAGTTGATGTTTAACGAAAAACCAAACTTAACAGGCTTTGAACCATTTGGATTACCCTGCACCATTGTGCGAAACAAAGATAAACAAAAATTCGGTGAGGTGGCAGATGAAGGCTACTTTCTAGGCTACGTGCCTGGCACACCGAATAAAAGGGTTTTTAATCTAAAAACTGGTAAAATTGAGATTGTTTTCAATGTAGAAATTACTTCTTACAAACCTCAACAATCAACGAGTGGTCCTGCTATATTATATGATTATGACAGTGTGTTTAAATCATTTAATATTCCTGAAGTTTCTGATGCAGATTCTTCTCAGCTGATTCAAACAGTGATTGGTGAAGACGATGAAGGCGAATTTATGCCTAGATCGAATGTAGATATGTCAGATGCTCCGGAAACTTCCCAAGGTGCTGATGATCCTGATTCAAGCGATAGTGACTCTGAACCCATTCAGGGGGAGGATTTCATTAATCCGTTTGCAAATCAGAATATTCAGGGGGAGATTGGATCAAACCTGGGGGATAATCTAGAAGTCGATGCTGTTGCTACTACACGAGCAAATAGAGATCATCCGGTTGATATGATACTTGGAGATCCTACTGCAGGTGTTCAGACAAGAAGAAACATAGCGGCGAATTCTGGGTTATTTGTTTCGATTGAGAAGACTGGGATAGTGAACGAGTGCTTGTATAGTTGCTTTATTTCCCAAGAGGAGCCGAAGAACATTCATATGGCTCTTAAAGACAATTCATGGGTTGAAGCTATGCAAGAGGAATTGGCCCAGTTTGCTAAGTTGAAAGTTTGGGAATTGGTGGACCTTCCAAAAGGGGAGAGAGAGATTGGCACTAAATGGGTATTTAGGTGCAAGAAAGATGAAAGAGGTATTGTCACACGCAACAAAGCTCGGTTGGTTGTCAAAGGTTTTAATCAGCAAGAGGGGATTGATTACAATGAGGTGTTTGCACCAGTGGCGAGGTTGGAGGTAATTCATTTGTTTCTGGCTTTTGCTTCATTCAAGGGCTTCAAAGTTTACCAACTAGACGTGAAGAGTGCATTTCTTTACGGGAAAGTCCAAGAAGTGGTGTATGTCTCACAACCAGATGGGTTCGTTGATCCAGACTATCCAGATCGAGTGTACAAACTTGATAAGGCTTTGTACGGATTACATCAAGCTCCCAGGGCATGGTACGAGACACTGTCTACACATCTGGTCAAGAATGGCTTTGAAAGAGGTCAGATTGATGGTACACTGTTCATTAAGAGAAAGAAGGAAGATTTTCTGCTGGTACAGGTATACGTGGATGACATCATCTTTGGGTCATCTGACGAAAACATGTGTAAGGAATTTGAACAGGTGATGAAGAGCAAGTTTGAAATGAGTGCTATGGGTGAGCTGTCTTACTTTCTGGGATTACAAGTTGAACAGAAGGAGGATGGGATGTTTATACATCAAACAAAGTATGTGTATGACATTTTGGCTCGATTCAAAATGAATGAATGCTCTACTTTCAACACACCCATTTGTGAAAACCACAATCTCGGCCCAGATCATGAAAGCACTGAAGATGTTGATCCAACTCAATACAGGGCGATGATTGGTTCTCTAATGTACTTGACTGCTTCAAGACCTGACATTATGTTCGCCGTATGCTTGTGTGCCAGATATCAGGCAAATCCAAAGGAGTCACATATGAAAGCAGTGAAGCGGATTCTTCGTTACTTGAAGGGGAAACCTAAACTTGGGTTGTGGTATCCAGCTGATAGTGATTTGAGGTTCGTCGCTTACACTGATTCAGACTTTGGAGGATGCAAATCAAACAGGAAGTCTACAACAGGTGGTTGTCAGTTCTTAGGAGGCAGGATCGTGTCTTGGCAATGCAAGAAGCAATCCTGTGTGTCTACCTCTACGTGTGAAGCTGAATATATTGCTGCGGGTAGCTGTTGCTCTCAGGTTCTCTGGATCCAACAGCAGATGCGCGATTACGGTTTGGATTTCACTCGTACTCCTATTATGATAGATAATAATGCCACTATATCAATCACAAACAATCCCGTAAAGCACAGTAGAACTAAACACATTGACATACGTCATCACTTTATACGGGATTGTGCTGAAAAACGATTAATTGAATTACACCGAGTTGACACAGAAGATAACCTTGCTGATCTTTACACAAAAGCTTTTGATCGAGCTCGCTTTGAACACTTAGTCGAACTCAACGGGATGAGGAATCCTGAATAACTGGTTTTTCATAAGAATTTTTGTAAATAGTTTACTGCTTTCTTAAAAATCAAAAATACAAAAACATCGAAAAATTTCAAAAACACAAAAAAATAGAAAATCAAAATTGAGTTATCGCTGTGTGAAAAAGAAGAAATGATAGTACATCGGCAAGTTAGACTGTCACACTGAAATTGAACCATTAAATTGCTTAAGTGTGATAGCAGCTTCATTATATGATGTACCAGTAGGCAAAAGCATGAAATAATCAACTTACCAAAGTGATATAAACCTAAATCCACTGAGTATGAGTGGGGAACACATCAGTGGTGTATGGTTTAATGACCTTAAATCTTGCGTTGATAGATTTCCAAAATCTGAAGTTTTCGGTCTTTATGCTGCTTATCATCTGGGTATCATGGTTGTTTCTTTTACCGAAACAAACGGAGACGAAGTCTAGATCTTCCATGATACCATACATCGTGTACATACTGCATTCGACCTCAATAAGTGATCAACAATCACAATGTCCCTCAACTAAGTGATAATATATCACATTTATCCGGGAGTCAAGTTCGTCTCTCTGCTGTACGAAAGTACTGACCTGTTCACGGACTTGCTCCTGTGCCCTCATGCATATGAAAATCAAGTTCCTCATCAATAAGTGATTCTATCACATAGGGCTTGTTTTCAATCAAAATAAGTGAGTTTCTCACATCATTTATACGGTCAAACAGATGATAATCAGTATACTCACCTACTACGATGAATCTTTGTGCATACCTTGATCGCGGGGGTATATCCTGAAGTGGGACACACTAGTATTTCGGTATAATAAAATTACCTTAACGTATCATATGGTAATGGTACTTGAAATGTTCATGCATTTTGTTTAGGTGGACAAACATACTGGTAATCGTCTTGAACTGCTTTTCACTAAAACTTGAATAAAGAATTATATAAATTGTGTGAAACAGTTTGATTGTGCTGATATGATCTTCTTACCGGTGATTCTCACAAAAATAGAGTGCTTAATGCTTTTCGTATTTATTTGCTTTCAGAAAATATAAAAATCCAAAAATAGTGTCTTTTTCTGTTAAAATTCTTAATGTACGGAAAACTGTTATTCTTGGAGGAGTTGTTACCGAAAGGGGGAGACTGTGTTAGAAAGTGGGTTCAAAATTTTTTAAATCATGCAGGTTATAAGGTGTTTGTTAAAAATTGTGCGTGTTGGTGCTTAATTTGAAAATGCTAAATCTGATACAGTTTAACTATCTCTTGTATAATAATAATTTTTTAACTATGTTGAAAAATTCTTATGGTTTCTCGAGATGTTTGTTTTATAGTATACAGATTGAAGCAGTTTGTTGATGAGAAGTTGCTGTGAAGAGAGGAGGAGTTTGTTGCTGCTTGGTAGAATCCTCCTTCTACAATGTAGAGTGGATGTTGTGAAGACTTACATGGAATGCTGTCTCAAAACTTGGAAGATTTGGTGATTGGATGCATCAGCTTAGGGGGAGTCTGTTGCTGACAAAGACAGAATTCATGTTGAAGCCTGTTGCTAACAAAGACAGAATTCATGTTGAAGCCTGTTGCTGACAAAGACAGAATTCATGTTGAAGCCTGTTGCTGACAAAGACAGAATTCATGTTGAAGCTGACGATATCCAAAGACCAAAGACTGTGAGATTCTGAAGACTAAAGTTTCCTTTGCAAGCTATTGTCAAGGGGGAGTTTGTTGGTGCATGTTATATGACAACAGCTTTGGATTGGTCTTTGGATATTAAACAGAAGATTGGATCATGAAGACTTAAAGAAAAACGAGTTCTATGAAGTCCAATCAGTCCAAGTTTGTATTTAGTCTTTTAGGCCCAAGTTTATGTGACAAATGTAATATGGGCAAAGCCCAATTCGAGATCTTGGCTGTGTGTATATAAACAGCCTTAGTCTTGAGTTCTAGGGTTAGACACTTGAGAGACACTTTGAAGAAGAACACTTTAGACAACTAGAGAGAGCATTCAAGTTTGAGAGGTTAAGAACAAAACAGAAATCGGCTGTTAGGTTCTTGTAGATCTTAGTGATTGTAAAACACTTCTAAGGGTTTGATAATCACAGAAGATCAGTTTGAAAGTTTGTGTGTTTGTGTGTTCGAGTTCTTGTTCATCTACATATTCTTGATTCTGTGTTCGAAGATCAATCAAGGGGATTCCGCACCCTTGATAGATTAACAGTCTTGTTACGATCTATACGGGATTACGGGGACCTACAGATAGAAAGTCATGAGCTTGAGCTGCAAAAGCAAAACAAGATGAGCAGTTCTTCACATCAACAGAATGTCGGTCTTTTCTACAAGGGTAGTGTACCTTCGGTGACAGTGGGTGAACCGATAAAGACTGCATATAGTGTTGAAAAGATAAAAGACTCACAGAAAAGCTCATCAAGCTACGATCCAGGATATCATTTATCATCCACAACATCAAACCCTGAAGAACCTGAAGAGATTCTCTGCAACATCGCTTTAAAGCTGAAGAAGTCTCCAACAATGAACATCAACGCTGCTAAACAGCAAATGAGTCTTCTGGGATCAATTCTGGAATCATACGAAGATCTGGTAGCTGGGAAAATTGGAAATTCTGAGCTGACAAAGGAAGATTACGACCAGATCGATCCAGAAGAGATGGAACTCATTGATCTGAGATGGTGTTTAGCAAGCTGCATTGGAAGAGCTCAGCGGTTCATGGATATTACTGGCAGACAATCAATCTGTGGACCATCAACAAAACTAGGCTTTGACAAATCAAAAGTGACCTGTTTCAAACGCAAGCAAAAGGGCCATTTCAAAATAGAATGCAGAAACTCTGCTGTTGAAGAAAGAGCTAATCCATTCAAAGAAGATTACTATCAAAAGGCGATCTATCATAAGAACAGAGAGGAATCACCAAGGTTGAAACAAATTGAAGATAATCCTGAAAAGGAGAAATCAAGAGCTTGTGTTGTGATTCAAGATGATGAAGGGTTTGACTGGAGCGATTTCCTTCCAGAAGATGATCTTGTTGATGATCGGTTCACAGCTCATGGCAGAACTATATCATCAAACAAACATCATGCATTTGTTGCCAAGATAAAGGAAAGAGGTCGAGAAGAAATTCTGAAAGAAAAGACTGAAAGAGAAAGATTCTTTGCAGGTTGTCGAATTGAGAAAATGCATGAAGAGTATGAGGAAGCAAAGTACTACGTGAGATACGACAAGAAAAGAGATTGCTATATCAACAAAAATGGTGATCCTGTCGTTCATAAAAAAGAAGTGGTTTTTGATGATGTTCTTGCAGTAATCCCTCTATCCGGCGAGTACTATTCAAATGTTGCGAAAGATAAACATTATCTGAAAAGGCTGGACAAGATAATTCGTGATGTGATGACCGTGAGTTTGAAAAAGAGGGATGAAGAAAGAATGAAAAAGAATGTTGAAGAATTAGTTGATGATTTGAAGAAGGTAGCTGAGGAAGAGAAAAGAAAGAAAGACGAAGCAGTTATCGAAGAAGCTGTTACTGAAAACAGCAGAATGAAGAGGATCAGCAGAAGAAAGAAGATGATGAGAAGCTGGAAAGATTGGTTGAAGTGGATGATGGTGCTGGTATTGGTGAGGAACAGCTGAAGAGTGAAGTTGATCAGACACAGACGGAAGCGAATGCCGAAGTGCCAATCACTGAGGTAAAAATCGATACTAAAGTCTTAAATGAAACTGCTGAATAGTGCAAGAAATGCATGGAAACGTGCAGCGCTTGTACTGAAAAAGATGAAAAATTCAGAACAAGAGACATTGAATTCACTAAAATCGAAAAAGTTTTCAAAGAAAAATGTAAGGAAATGTTAGAAAATGAAAAAGTTTTGAAAGAAAATGATGAAAAACTAACACAAAAATGTAAAAGTTTAGAAAAAGAAAATGAAAGTTTAAAAGAAAAGGTTTCAAAAATGACAGAAGAGTGTTTACAAAAGGAAAATGCTTTTCAAGAAATGAAGAAAGAGTATGATTCAATAAAATTGGCCTATTACATTACAAAAGAGTCATATGAAGATGTGAAGAGTCAAATGAAACTTGTTCAACCCAGATTGAAATATTGTTCTGAAACAACTGATACGCTTAAGCGACAGAATTCAATTAAGCAACAAGTTGTAAACTCTTATATTGAGGATGTTGCTAAGCTAAAGCGTAAAATAGCTGATTTAGAACAACATAACAACAAGTTACACAGTTATCACGCTTCATCATATGTTCTTGAACGCATTTTCAATCTAAAACCGGATGGTAAAGATTCTGAGCAAAACAAGAAAGGTATTGGCTCGGAATATCATCAGGTTCCACCACCGTTTGAGGAAAAGTTCACATTCTATGATGACGAGAAGGTGGAAAAAGCTTTCAACATGGTTGATCAATTGCCAGATAACATTGACGTAACCTATTCCAAATCTGATGATTCTAGTGATTCAGAGGTGGTAGGTAAGGTCGTTGAAAGTGTCTTGAAAGAAGAGTCGGTGATACAGGTAAAACTGAATCACAGGATGAAAATGAAGGTAGTTTTCATGAAGGTTATATGAAAAACTCAAAATCTGAGAAAAATGCAAATGATGATTCAAAAGGATTGGTATATACCATGATTGGATCGGACAAATTATTCACTGATCTTGAAGTCCCGATTCAGAATGTGATTTCAGAAAAGATTGACAAAGTTTTCAAGATGATTGAAATTGATAAGTCTGAGATTCCAAAGTTTGCTGGAAAGAGTCACAAAACTTTTTATAACAAACCTGGTTACAAAAAGAAAAACATGAAGGCTGGTTTGGGTTATAAGAAGAAGCAGAATTAGAAAAGAAATGAAACACCAAATTATCAGACGAAAATGAATTTTGTTCACGGAACAAGTTCTGAAGAAGAGAAAGAACTCCAATTTAGGCGTCAGTCTAATGAAGAGTTCTATGCTCAGAAAAAGTAACAACAACAGGTCAAAGATGTGTCCAAGAGAACATCTTTTAAATGTGATCAAACTGGACATCTTGCTCGCAAGTGTCCAAATCTAAAACCTGTTGATGTTGAGAAGAAAAAGAAGTCTGACGTTGTGAATCAGAAGTCAACCAAGTTTGATCTAAGGCAAACTTGGAAGCCGAAAATGTCAAAGGCTGACTCAAAACAAACATGGAAACCAGTGACACCCAGACTTAGAACAACACAAAGTTGGAAAACAACTGTTGATGCAACAAAACCAAACCAGTTTTGGAAACCAAAAGTTGTTGTTCAAAATCAAAATGTTCAAAATCAATCTCATTTTTACAAAAGAAGTGCTTCAAAAGGACAAGGCTGGGTAGTTAAGATACAACCTGTTTCTGAACAGAAAACTGATTCAATAAAAAAGGATTAAGTAAAAGATGAAAAGTTGCTTGTTCAAAACGATGATAATTTTCCAAAGTTGAATGAAACATATTGTGTTGAAATGCCTAAGGTCAAACAGACCTGGGCTAACTTGTTAAAGTAATTGAGTAATTTGAATGTGCAGGTGCTTCAAAAAGAGGATGAAAGTCAAACCAACGGAGGAAGCAGCCTGGCACAAGAGGAGAAGGCTGCTGGTCCCTGCATCTGTTAAATAGGGAGTTTGTTCATTTCTGTACATAAATAAACCATATTTCTAAAACCCTAAAAATTGAAAAATTTAAGAAACAAAAATATGTTTGTTTTTAAATTTTTATAAAAAATTTAAAAAATTACCAAAAATATGTTACTTGAATATGCCGAAACCCTCACATCGGAACAAACATGATTAATTTCACAGGATTGAAAAACGGTTTTCAAACTGTAAAATATCAATGTGTTGTAAATCATCGGGGTAATTACTGCTTTACATGTTATATTTTCTACAAAACAAAGCATATGAAGCAGAAAATGGATGGCGAGACAAAGCTATCAGTGTCAGGTTGTCAAATTTTCTTTAAATGTTTTGAATTTTAGGGGGAGTGAAGTTGTCAGAAAATCCAAAAACATTAGAAAATTTGAAAAAGCCAAAAACATGATAAAATCAAAATGAGTTTTGTGTAAAAAGAGGAAATGATAGTACATCAGTAGACAGTCACAGTACGCTAAAGAAATGGAAAGTTAAATGTGATAAACGGTCTCACTGATGATATGCCAGCAGGTTTTTACATGCTTAGTAGATTGTTTTCGAGATATAAACCTAAATATCATATACTTACTTATTTCGTGGGGAACATCTCTCGGATATATGGGTAACCCCCGAAATCTTGTTTGAGAGATTGCCTGATTCTGAGATACTAGGTCTTTATACTGTTTGATATCTGGGGTATTATACCTGGTCTTCTGATATTGGGAAGCAATGGCCTAGACCTCGTATAATACTTTACGCGCTTTTAAAGCTTACCCTCTGCATAAAAATTGAGTAAATATCGAAAGATATGAATCAATTGCAATTGAAGAAAAGATTCCTTAAAGGGAACACACCTAAAGTCGAGCCTTCATCTCTTTGACTGAACGGAAGTTCATACCTGAGCTCTCAAGGTCTCGCACTAACCCAGATACAGATATCAGATTGGTATACTCACCTGTAACACTGAATCTAGGGAATTTTGATACGGGAGTATATTCTGAGGTGGGACACGCGAATAAGTTAAGTCCTTAAAACACTAATCTTGTATCTCGAATCAATTGAACTTTGTGTGAAAATTTAAGTGGATCAGTATACTGACAATCTAAGTGAATCGTTTAGAACTTAAAGTGTTTTAAAGCTCAACGACACTAGTGATTTGTCATAAACTGATATGATCCTCTTACACGAACTCAAACAAAAATATTGTCTGTAAATATGTTTGTAAATATTTCTTTACAGCATTACATTTCAGAAAAATACAAAAAGATTTTGATTTCTGCTTTATTTTCGACAACCGATGTCTGAATTGCTGAGTTTCAAAATCTGAGTATGCTGATCGTGTTTCTGAAAATAAACAAGTTCATTAATTTGAAACTTGAAGTTTTTAATCAAAAATCAAAAACAGTTTGTGATATCTCCAAGGTCATTAAGTTGGACTTGGATGATTAACTGTGAGGGATTTGGATGCTCAAATTGTTAAAATCTGCTGTAAAGAGCTAGATTTCGATTTTGGATATTTAATACTGCCAAATCTATGAAGATTGTTGATAGGGGGAGAGAATCAAGTATTCCTGGATATATTCATATTATTATATTTTAGAGCCAGGATCTTGATTAAAAGTTTTTGAGAGCCAGGTCTGTCACACCCCTTTCTGCGGCGGAAGCATGAGGTGTGATCATGAAAGGTTCTCATTGCATACGAAAGGTAAACATACTACATGCTCAAAAATAACATCAAACATTACATTACTGAAAACATATGTCAAGTGTTTACAACACGAGATAGCATATTGTCTTAAAAGTCACAACTTTATTTAATGATAAACAAAGCGACATCCATGAGCATGAGTAGGACCACGCGCACATCCATCTTAGTTACCTGAAATACGTGTGAGTTTTAGAAAAACGTCAACATAATGTTGGTGTGAATTCATGCAGTTTTGTATTTCACGTTTGTATACTTTGTATGAAAACATAGTTTGTGTATAAATCAAGTTTTCATATATAAATCAAGTTTCATGTGTACACCACGTACTCATGTATAATTCAAGTTCTTCTTGAGTACCCCACGTACTCAAGTATAATTCCCGTTTTCTTGAGTACCCCACGTACTTCAAGTATAATTCAAGTTTTTCTTGAGTACCCCATGTACTCAAGTATAATTCCCGTTTTCTTGAGTACCCCACGTACTCAAGTATCAATCAAGTTTTAGCATGGTATGAATTTTATGGAAATAAAGTATTCCTGTAAGTATCAGGATTGTTAATGGGTTGCAAGGCCATTAACATGTGACACGACATAGGAAGTCACCAAACCTTAGGCATTTAGTTGGCATATTCTGAGACACAAAAGCACTACTCGATACTCGCCCTCACCGAGAGTGTGGTTGCCCGGCACCCGTTAGATCTAACCTTTTGTTCTGTGGTCTAGGTATATTGTTGATTAATGGTGCTTATGTACCCTATTCGTGACACGATTTCTCATATCATTTCTCATAGCGCATCATACTTGGTTCTCGTTCTCACCAAGCGCGCTTCCTGTATTCTTTTATCACATCACACTCGGTACTCGTTTCTCACCAAGTGTGCATCTTATTATCATACCATTTATAAACATAATTATAACATGTATTTCACCCCCGAAGTTATAAAACTGAAAACAGTTAAGAGAAAAGGGGGAGCATGAACTCACAACTTTGCGTTCCTTTGCGTCGTAAACTTCACCGGATTTGCTTAATTAACGTCGTGACCTATACGCGTTTTCTTAACGTTAGTCACTAGACTTGCGTCACACAAGTACAATCACTCTCTTTTGTATTTGAGTTCTCTCGTGTTAAAAATATTTTATATTTTTAACTAAGTGTCTTACTTATATTATTTTCTCAAAAATAATTATAAGTTTCTTGCATTTTGCACTTTGCACCCGAATTATGTATCTTGTATGTTGTATGTGTATCTTTGTGTTTATACTTTTCACGAGTATTTAGTGTATTTTTAAGTCTTAATACACTAGCACGTATAACACATGCTATATACACTTAGCACAAAAGTTGGTGATCAAATAATATATATATTTTTCTCAAAAATATATACATACTTAATATCCATTTTTATTCTTGAAGAAATCCTCATTTCTTGTCACCAAAAATTAGGGAAACCTTGGTAATATTTTTAAATACATTTTTAGGAATAAGTTTCTCAAAAACTTATATTTTTTTCTAAGTGTCAAAATTTATAGAAATTTTGACAGAGTTTCCCCTAAAAATAGAGGTTTCCCATGTTTTCAAAACATGTGTTTATTTTCTTTTAAATCATCAACAATACCATCTTTATTTATCAAACTTATCAAAACAAGCATATACCACAAACTTATGAACTTGATAGTTTGTAAAAATATGTAGTAAGTTATTAACATATTTAGTGGGTCTCGTTATCTTTAAAAATAAGTTTAGTTTCTTAAAAACTTTATTTTTAAAGATCTTGAAGTTTCACAACTTCTAGTCATGATTTACCAAACACATTTCTTGTTAAATTTTTCTTGTGACACAAGTGTTTACACACTTGTTTATTCACTAAAATGCTTTTAGTTTATGTAAGGTCCGGGTTTTAACAAAACTAGCATTTTCCGCTTGGTTCTTCCGAAAAACCACTTGTAGATCTTTAGATCTACATGTTTAGAGTCTTATTTTACAAGAAAAATTACTTTTACTCAAGTTCATCTTTCATGAGTGGAAGGGTTCATCATCCTTCACATCTTTAGCACTAACATACTACTAGTTCATGTTCTTGAACATGATCTAGTATGGTTAGATGATGATCCATCCCACTTCTAGCAACAAACAACATCAAATAATCATAACTAGACAAGTTTCACAAGATTTACACAACTAGTTTCTTTTTATCCAACATATTCATCTTACTTTCAAGACTTTAAGTTATGATCTTGTGTGTTCTTGAGTTTTATCCGTTAAATCTCTTATTAACCACTCTAAACAAGAGCAAAAGAGTGTCTAGAAGCACTTACTACTAGCTCGTGGCTAGGGAAGAATCAAGGCGTAAACAAGGTGGATAAAAGCAATGTAGAGAGGTTCTTGAGATTCCGAAAACACCGAGCCTCCTTGTGTGTGACCTTTCACCTTTGTGTGTATGTGGAATGGCAAGGATCAAACTTGATAGTGGAGCTATGGTGGTGGGGGTGTTTGGCCGAGATGGGTGTAGAGGGAGAGGAAGAATGTTGGTGGATGTTGTGGTGATGAGAGAGATGGGTTAACTTATGGACTTATTTATAAACCTTGTTCACTAATGCCCAATATGCAAAGTTCTCTCTAGATATCCAACATAAGTAAATAAAATAATCAACAAAAAGGGTGGTGTGGGTCACCATAAGTTGACTGTCATTTTGAGTTGGGGGGGGGGGGTATGGTTGATTTCCAAATGTATAGTTAAGTATCTAGTTAGTTTAGTTAGGAATTTAAATAGGTTATTAGTGTGTAAAGTAATATAACGGGTGTTAGGGTATTCGGGGACCCTAACTAGCTCAGAAAAGCGTAAACAATGTTATTGACAATATTTTTATGTTCCGGGTAAAGTTCGGTTGTTCGGTTGGATACTGGTTCGTTAAAGTGCTAAATTACACTTTTTAGTGTCTTTAAAGTACCTTTTTGTAGCATTTTTGTCACACCCCGACCACGTGAGACAACGAAACGTGGCGGAAACATCGGGGAGTGTTGTAACAGAATTAATTGTTTCAAATCCATGGCAATTGAAGTTTTGTTTTATTAATCAAACATGAGAGTTTACATTGTTTTAAACAAGGAACAAAGAGTACATAACATAAACTAGCTAGTTCTTGTCTCGTTTTAAGTCACTAAGGCACATGTCCGCCTAAGTATGTCTTGATAAGTCCTATGCATCATCTCCTGAAAACACATGTGAAAATAGGTACGTCAGCATAAAAATGCCTGTGAGATACATAGGTTTTGTGAAAACAGAATTCATGACTTATGTTTGAGAAAATGTTTAGTCATGAACCTTGTAATTTGCTTTGTCTTGTAAATCATTTGAAAAATGATAAGATCAGATGATATGTATAAATAAGAGAATAATGTATGGTTAAATGAATAACCATGTAAAATGAGTTTGTATAAGATAAGTTGTTTGTAAATCAATGTCTTGTGAAAAGTATGTTGTTTGTATAAAATGTTATATGTCTTAAATTGAAATGATTCAAATAACGCTACGATATGTAACACCATACAAGCACTTATATATAGGAAGTACCAGCGGCGTATCCACCATGCTTGTATCATATTACACACGCCTCGTTACTTAAATCACTTACTCAAACCGAACCACCAAGATGTAATGTTTAACAATTGTAGAAATGTTTATGTATAGTCAAGTGTCTATTGTCAAATGTAAATCGTGTCAACAGATACAAATGGTTCACATGGTTCAACAGTTACAAACGGTTCACATGGTTCAACAGTTACAAACGGTTCATATAATCAAATGGTTACGACGGTTTACGTAGTCAAATGGTTACAACGGTTCAAAATGTAGTATAATGTGTTCATATGCTGGATGAGCATATGCAACAAAAATGCATTGTAAAACAATGTACTAAGTATGCACGTAATGGACATACATAGCATAAATGTAATGTAAAACAATGTACTAAATATGCACACAATGGGCATACATAGCATGAAATGTAATGTAAACAATGTACTAAATATGCACACAATGGGCATACATAGCATGAAATGTAATGTAAAACAATGTACTAAATATGCACACAATGGGCATACATAGCATGAAATGTAATGTAAAACAATGTACTAAATATGCACACAATGGGCATACATAGCATGAAATGTAATGTAAAACAATGTACTAAATATGCACACAATGGGCATACATAGCATAAACACAATGAAATCATGTACTATAAGTGTACTATTGAATATAACAAGCATATGATATGAAAACATGGAAAAGCATGAAAGTAACAAGTAGGCACATGTGTTTCACCCCCAAAATGTTTGGAAAACAGTAAAAGAGGGGTCTATGTACTCACCTGAGATTGCTTAGTAGTCCTTGAGTAACAACCAAACAATGCTAGAGATCACGGATATTAAACGACACCTAATATAGGTAACTATGTTAAAAAACAGACCTATATCGGAGGATTGGATAGAATGAGGGTTCGTAAACCAAACGAGTATGGAGACTCATGTAATATGGTTTAACAAAGCCCATATACTAAAACGAAACCTAACCTAAGTGCTTACGACCCATTACGACCCGTTTAGGTAGCTTATGCTACTTTAACGCGTCGTTCGCGTAAAACGCGTTCGGACCACTTAATTAGTCCTATGACAAGTAATATATGCCTTAACATGTCTAATATTGTTGCCAAATCAGTTTAGATACCAAAAGTTATGTTACATATGCTTATAATGAATTTTGGCGTACAAAGGGAATTTTGGTAATTTACCTAAGGCATATAAACTACCTATCATACAACTAACTAAACATCATGACCATAAGGTATAACCTCGGAAGGTTATTCCCTATATACTATGGTCACCTAATGTGTTTGGTCGGATCCTAATGATCGACCAAATGGGTCGGGTTCGAAGGTATAAGCGATTTATTAGATCGCTTACCCTTACGACCCTAGACAACGTGGTAATCAGTAGGCATAGTCACAAGGGACTATAACCATCGTGATTACTCTCATGTTGCGAAGTTCAAACGAACTTGACATTGACCATAAACTGGTCAATGCAGAAAGTCAAACAAAGTTTGACTTTCGTACTCGAAAAGCAATAAAAGAACGAAGGAACACTTACAAAGGGTCCCCGCAAGATTGATAATCCAAGTATTCTCAGGTATGAGGTGATGAAACACCCCAACTTAGAGAAATCTCAGATTTCAAGTGGGTTTTGCAATGAAAGGGGTTGGGTATTTATAGATTTCGGTTCACCGTTAGGATCGTTTCTTGGAGAAGAGGGAATGATCACATCCCTACACTTGTTGGCAAGCTCATGTACATCATATTGGCCCCCCATAAGCAGGAAACAACCCTTGGAATTGGATTGGGAGTGCTAAACAGCTGTTAAAATGGCTTTTGCTGATCAGAGGGGGCCTCGCGGGACGGCAAGGGGGCTAGGTGTCACGCTAAGGTCCCTCTGGACAGCAACCAGTTTTTAACGTTTCCAATTCAGTCCCCGTTGTGTATTAACGCCATTTCCGACATGTTTAAGGATCATGAAACCATTTTCAAGGCCCTATAATGATGCCTAAACATTGTGGACATGAAACATGCTCAAAAATGTCCCAGATGTCGGTTCGTTTGGTCGTACGATCGCGATGTTCGCTTAATTACGACGGAATGCGCATAAGCACGAAAAATGATCCAAATTGCGCAACGAATGGATTTTTCTCATGCCAAACACTAAAATAAAATATTTTAGTGCTTACATAAATTTTTGGATGTCCGGATGTATTCAGAACGCAAGTTATGCGCGAAAGTGCAAACTTATGCTCTTTTTGACACTTTTAGTCCCTGAATGACCCAAAAGTTTATTTTAGCACACCGAACCTCTCAAAGCCTATTTTTAAGCTATGTGAAGGATATTTATGGTATGTTTAACTTATGGTCATGTTCCGGAATGTCTGTTACAGTTCAAATTGGCATACTTTCACAGTTTGTCAAGTTTAGTCCCTGTAAGCGAATTAACTTGTTTTTGCCATACCAAAGCCTTCAAAACTTATTTCTAAGTTATTTAAAGGTTATTTAAGGTATGTTAAGCCTATTTCACTATTATGGAGTGTTCATTGCATTAAACTGGTTATATTTACGCATCAGCGCGCGTATAACCTTCTAGAAAGCGATTTAGAGTTTGGAATTGAACAAAAATTGATATGTGCAAATGATACACGTATTTATACAAATCCCAAGTATGAAATACAATATTTCATTGGTTCGGTATTTGTTTGATGGCCATGGAGGCACAGGTGTCACAGTCTCCCCTACTTTAGGAAATTTCGTCCCAAAATTTTATTTAGAGGAAACTTGTGACTTTATGTGAAATAACCACCAGAGATTTGCAAGGCATAATCCTGTCATTTCCTTAACGGACATTCTTCAGAACGAAAATGAACAGACGGAGTCATTTTCCTCAACGAGTATTCTTCAGAAGCGGAAATGAAGGAATAAACAAACGGGGATTTATTTCCTCAATGGACAATCTTCAGAAACGTAAAATGAACTTACGGAGTCATTTTCAATGGGTGCTTCATCAGAAATGGAAATGAAAAGGAGAACAAACGGATATTCATTTCCTCAACGGACAATCTTCAGAAACGAAAAATGAACTGACGGAGTCATTTTCAACGGTTGCTTCATCAGAAATGGAAATGAAAAGGAGAAACAAACGGATATTCATTTCCTCAACGGACAATCTTCAGAAACGAAAAATGAACTGACGGAGTCATTTTCAACGGGTGCTTCCTCAGAAATGGAAATGAGAATGATAGACAAACGGATATTCATTTCCTCAACGGACAATCTTCAGAAACGAAAATGAACAAACGGAGTTATTTTCAACGGGTGCTTCCTCAGAAATGGAAATGAAAAGGATAATCAAACGGATATTCATTTCCTCAACGGACAATCTTCAGAAACGAAAATGAACAAGCGGAGTCATTTTCAACGGGTGCTTCCTTAGAAATGGAAATGAATAGAGTTAACTTCTAAGCACATGACAAAACTTGCTGTGGTTTCTGTGCACTAAATTCCATAATTATGTATGCATCCATAATTACGTAATTCCTTGCACAGTCCGCACAATTTGCATTGTAATGTTTATGGGAAGAAAAACAAACCTGTGATGAGGGTGACTAGACTACCATAGGGTCCTTTTAATTAGATCGACAGATGATCTTTTTAATTAGACCACCAAGGAGTCTTTTCAGCTATATCATCACATGATATTCCTAACCAGATTTTTGGATCAATCTGTTTAACTAGACCACTCAAGGGGTCTAATTATGGAATAGTACTTTATAATCCAAGGGACTTAACTACAACGTAGAAGTCCATTAAGGATTTTATGTAGTACCTTTGGGTATCCTACTATGAATCCCTTATACGAAGGTATGGAGGATTCTATGAGGATTTGGATAACAAGACTTGGATTACACAAAACATAAAAGGGAACACATAAGCACATAATCACATAGTTGTTTAACTCGGTTATTAATTTGTTATTAACTTGTTAGTGATTGAACATGGATATTCAAGGTACACCAGGAAACCAGTCGCTGGACTTCAATGTCCTCTGGGATCTATCTGAAAAGATAGGATGATCTCCCAAAAATTCGATTTTGTTTTCAAAGAAACGTAATATTCGAATTAAGGAACACAACAATTTTAGGATTTATGGAAATATCCTTAGGTACCCTTATTAAGGATTTATAGTGGTACTTTGGGTATTCGTCCAGTATTGTAACTTGCGCCTTGTACTTCGTTTCCTTAGAAGAAACTGGTACTTAGGAATTTCGTGGAAAACGCAAGAGATCATAAGATGGAAGAATTTTGGGGGGTAGTTTGCTTTTCAAGGAATACGATTCCTTGATTGTCGGTATTGTAAGGGATATGTTGTTTATACATACAACCACATAAATACATTGCAACGTAAATAAAAGATTTATTTATAAACAATGATAACAACTGTTTCATGGACCTTGACAACAAAAGAAAGTATTACATAAGACGTGATTATTTCTAAACGATGTTGTCTTCTAGTCGGTCAGATGCTCATCCCTGTGCTGGATTTGCATTAGTAAGCTTTGGGCAATTTCTTTGGAAATGGCCCATCTCGCCACAGTTGAAGCAAGAACCTGGTAGAAAACGACCTTGAGCAGGATTGTTGTCAGTTTGGTTTGATGCAGCTGCAGCTGGGCAGACTCTTGCTGTATGGCCTATAAGTCCACAAGTTTGGCATTTGCGGCACTTTACATTGGCATGATGATGGAGGCTACATTGGTTGCACAAAGGTGCAGTTCCATTGTATGGCTTCCTAGCAGGGGGTTGAGCTGGTTGGTTGGGGACGGCTTGATTATTGTGAGTAACCATGGTGAAGTTCTGAGAAGCCTTTCGCTTCTTTGACTTCTTAGGGGATCCAGTCTGTTCATCCATGGCCTTTGATTCCTCGATTGGGTTCGATTCCTCGACCGGTTTCTTGTCACCTTTCCTGAAAATTTACCTTTCCTGATCTTTGATTCGGTCAAGGTTGCAGATAGCTCAATGGCCTGTCTAACTGTAGTAGGGTTGCTACCAGTCACAATGTCTTGTATTGAGTCAGGGAGACTATCAATGTATTTTTCGATCGCCTTATCCAAAGGCGTTACCATGGTTGGACACAACAGGCTCAGCTCCTCATATCGATCAGTGTATGCTCGATGTTCACCGCTGTCTTGCTTAAGATCGTCGAATTCCCTTTCCAAGGCCCTGATCTCGTGACGAGGACAGAACTCCCTCATCATAAGGGCCCTAAGTTCGGCCCATGTTTGTGCTAGAGCAACTTCTGCACCACGGTCTCTCATCACCCCGTTCCACCATGTAAGAGCCCTCTTCTGAAACACACTCGAAGAAAACTCGACCTTGCGATTATCAGGACACTGAACATGATGGAAAGTATTCTCAATGCTCTCGAACCATTGAAGAAGCCCAGTTGCTCCTTCAGAACCACTAAACTTGAGTGGCTTAGCCGAATTGAAACTCTTGAAGTTGCATGGAGCATGATTGTTGTTGTTGGCTTGGTTCCATTGAGCAATAAGGTTTGGGAACGCAGCAGCCATTTATTGCGCAATGATTTCTGCCAGTTCGGCGGTCGCTATCTGATTCTCGCGTCGAGGAGGCATTCTAAAAAGGGGAAACAAGAGAGAAAACAAATGAAATGGCATTGGGTAAGAATAGGATGTTGCAAATACCGACCAAAATCATGGGTGATGGTCATTTGTTTGAACCATGAAGCAAACAAACGACACACAAAGGCTGAATCAAAGCAAATAGGTCCTCATAATGTATCGCGAAGACATGCTTGCCTATAAGTGAACACTCATCCCAAGAGTTCCCAGGTAAGAGTGACTGGTCCGATTATGTGGATTTGTACGAACACTCTAGTTTTGGACAGAAAACCCAGGGTACAGGCATTCACTCTTCCAGTTTGCACGCGTTCACATTATTTAGGACTCAAAACTTTGGCGAGAGTTTGAAAATTCAAAGGGGTTCAAAACCTTATAACTGAGGGTTCAAAACCTAGTAATCAATCATCCTAGAACAGATGAATAGTTTTCAAAGCGATTTTGAAATTTATGTTCTTGTTGTGGTCGTCGCCTAAGGATAGGTGACGGTATTGTTTTATGACTAAACGCAAGTAAACTCGCGATAAGGTCCTAGGAAGGTTATAGACTAGGTCAAAGCATTACTAATAACCTAATTCCCTATAACCATTGGCTCTGATACCAACTTTTCTGTCACACCCCGACCACGTGAGACAACGAAACGTGGCGGAAACATCGGGGAGTGTTGTAACAGAATTAATTGTTTCAAATCAATGGCAATTGAAGTTTCGTTTTATTAATCAAACATGAGAGTTTACATTGTTTTAAACAAGGAACAAAGAGTACATAACATAAACTAGCTAGTTCTTGTCTCGTTTTAAGTCACTAAGGCACAGGTCCGCCTAAGTATGTCTTGATAAGTCCTATGCATCATCTCCTGAAAACACATGTGAAAATAGGTACGTCAGCATAAAAATGCATGTGAGATACATAGGTTTTGTGAAAACAGAATTCATGACTTATGTTTGAGAAAATGTTTAGTCATGAACCTTGTAATTTGCTTTGTCTTGTAAATCATTTGAAAAATGATAAGATCAGATGATATGTATAAATAAGAGAATAATGTATGGTTAAATGAATAACCATGTAAAATGAGTTTATATAAGATAAGTTGTTTGTAAATCAATGTCTTGTGAAAAGTATGTTGTTTGTATAAAATGTTATATGTCTTAAATTGAAATGATTCAAATAACGCTACGATATGTAACACCATACAAGCACTTATATATAGGAAGTACCAGCGGCGTATCCACCATGCTTGTATCATATTACACACGCCTCGTTACTTAAATCACTTACTCAAACCGTACCACCAAGATGTAATGTTTAACAATTGTAGAAATTTTTATGTATAGTCAAGTGTCTATTGTCAAATGTAAATCGTGTCAACAGATACAAATGGTTCACACGGTTCAACAGTTACAAATGGTTCACACGGTTCAACAGTTACAAACGGTTCATATAATCAAATGGTTATGACGGTTTACGTAGTCAAATGGTTACAACGGTTCAAAATGTAGTATAATGTGTTCATATGCTGGATGAGCATATGCAACAAAAATGCAATGTAAAACAATGTACTAAGTATGCACGTAATGGACATACATAGCATAAATGTAATGTAAAACAATGTACTAAATATGCACACAATGGGCATACATAGCATGAAATGTAATGTAAAACAATGTACTAAATATGCACACAATGGGCATATATAGCATGAAATGTAATGTAAAACAATGTACTAAATATGCACACAATGGGCATACATAGCATAAACACAATGAAATCATGTACTATAAGTGTACTATTGAACATAACAAGCATATGATATGAAAACATGGAAAAGCATGAAAGTAACAAGTAGGCACATGTGTTTCACCCCAAAATGTTTGGAAAATAGTAAAGAGGGGTCTATGTACTCACCTGAGATTGCTTAGTAGTCCTTGAGTAACAACCAAACAATGCTAGAGATCACGGATATTAAACGGCACCTAATATAGGTAACTATATTAATAAACCGGACCTATATCGGAGGATTGGATAGAATGAGGGTTCGTAAACCAAACGAGTATGAAGACTCGTTTAATATGGTTTAACAAAGCCCACATACTAAAACGAAACCTAACCTAAGTGCTTACGACCCATTACGACCCATTTAGGTAGCTTATGCTACTTTAAGGCGTCGTTCGCGTAAAACGCGTTCGGACCGCTTAATTAGTCCTATGACAAGTAATATATGCCTTAACATGTCTAATATTGTTGCCAAATCAGTTTAGATACCAAAAGTTATGTTACATATGCTTAAAATGAATTTTGGCGTACAAAGGGTATTTTGGTAATTTACCTAAGGCATATAAACTACCTATCATACAACTAACTAAACATCGTGACCATAAGGTATAACCTCGGAAGGTTATTCCCTATAAACTATGGTCACCTAATGTGTTTGGTCAGATCCTAATGATCAACCAAATGGGTCGGGTTCGAAGGTATAAGCGATTTATTAGATCGCTTACCCTTACGACCCTAGACAACGTGGTAATCAGTAGGCATAGTCACAAGGGACTATAACCATCGTGATTACGCTCACGTTGTGAAGTTCAAACAAACTTCGCATTGACCATATACTGGTCAATGCAGAAAGTCAATCAAAGTTTGACTTTCGGACTCGAAAAGCAATAAAAGAACGAAGGAACACTTACAAAGGGTCCCCACAAGATTGATAATCCAAGTATTCTCAGGTATGAGGTGATGAAACACCCCAACTTAGAGAAATCTCAGATTTCAAGTGGGTTTTGCAATGAAAGGGGTTGGGTATTTATAGATTTCGGTTCACCGTTAGGATCGTTTCTTGGAGAAGAGGGAATGATCACATCCCTACACTTGTTGGCAAGCTCATGTACATCATATTGGCCCCCCATAAGCAGGAAACAACACTTGGAATTGGATTGGGAGTGCTAAACAGTTGTTAACAGCTGTTAAAACTGGCTTTTGCTGATCAGAGGGGGCCTCGCGTGACGCCAAGGGGGCTAGGTGTCACGCTAAGGTCCCTCTGGACAGCAACCAGTTTTTAACGTTTCCAATTCAGTCCCCGTTGTGTATTAAGGCCATTTCCGACATGTTTAAGGCTCGTGAAGCCATTTTCAAGGGCCTATAATGATGCCTAAACATTGTGGACCTGAAACATGCTCAAAAATATCCCGGATGTCGGTTCGTTTGGTCGTACGATCGCGATGTTCGCTTAATTACGACGGAATGCGCATAAGCGCGAAAAATGATCCAAATTGCGCGACGAATGGATTTTTCTCATGCCAAACACTAAAATAAATTATTTTAGTGCTTACATAAATTTTTGGATGTCCGGATGTATTCAGAACGCAAGTTATGCGCGAAAGTGCAAACTTATGCTCTTTTTGACACTTTTAGTCCCTGAATGACCCAAAAGTTTATTTTAGCACACCGAACCCCTCAAAGCCTATTTCTAAGCTATGTGAAGGATATTTATGGTATATTTAACTTATGTTCATGTTCCAGAATGTCTGTTACAGTTCAAATTGGCATACTTTCGCAGTTTGTCAAGTTTAGTCCCTGTAAGCGAATTAACTTGTTTTTGCCATACCAAAGCCTTCAAAACTTATTTCTAAGTTATTTAAAGGTTATTTAAGGTATGTTAAGCCTATTTCACTATTACAGAGTGTTCATTGCATTAAACTGGTTATATTTACGCATCAGCGCGCGTATAACCTTCTAGAAAGCGATTTAGAGTTTGGAATTGAACAAAAATTGATATGTGCAAATGATACACGTATTTATACAAATCCCAAGTATGAAATACAATATTTCATTGGTTCGGTATTTGTTTGATGGCCGTGGAGGCACAGGTGTCACAGTCTCCCCTACTTTAGGAAATTTCGTCCCAAAATTTTATTTAGAGGAAACTTGTGACTTTATGTGAAATAACCACCAGAGATTTGCAAGGCATAATCCTGTCATTTCCTTAATGGACATTCTTCAGAACGAAAATGAACAGACGGAGTCATTTTCCTCAACGAGTATTCTTCAGAAGCGGAAATGAAGGAATAAACAAACGGGGATTTATTTCCTCAATGGACAATCTTCAGAAACGTAAAATGAACTTACGGAGTCATTTTCAATGGGTGCTTCATCAGAAATGGAAATGAAAAGGAGAACAAACGGATATTCATTTCCTCAACGGACAATCTTCAGAAACGAAAAATGAACTGACGGAGTCATTTTCAACGGTTGCTTCATCAGAAATGGAAATGAAAAGGAGAAACAAATGGATATTCATTTCCTCAACGGACAATCTTCAGAAACGAAAAATGAACTGACGGAGTCATTTTCAATGGGTGCTTCCTCAGAAATGGAAATGAGAATGATAGACAAACGGATATTCATTTCCTCAACGGACAATCTTCAGAAACGAAAATGAACAAACGGAGTTATTTTCAACGGGTGCTTCCTCAGAAATGGAAATGAAAAGGATAATCAAACAGATATTCATTTCCTCAACGGACAATCTTCAGAAACGAAAATGAACAAGCGGAGTCATTTTCAACGGGTGCTTCCTTAGAAATGGAAATGAATAGAGTTAACTTCTAAGCACATGACAAAACTTGCTGTGGTTTCTATGCACTAAATTCCATAATTATGTATGCATCCATAATTACGTAATTCCTTGCACAGTCCGCACAATTTGCATTGTAATGTTTATGGGAAGAAAAACAAACCTGTGATGAGGGTGACTAGACTACCATAGGGTCCTTTAAATTAGATCGACAGATGATCTTTTTAATTAGATCACCAAGGAGTCTTTTCAGCTATATCATCACATGATATTCCTAACCAGATTTTTGGATCAATCTGTTTAACTAGACCACTCAAGGGGTCTAATTATGGAATAGTACTTTATAATCCAAGGGACTTAACTACAACATAGAAGTCCATTAAGGATTTTATGTAGTACCTTTGGGTATCCTACTATGAATCCCTTATACGAAGGTATGGAGGATTCTATGAGGATTTGGATAACAAGACTTGGATTACACAAAACATAAAAGGGAACACATAAGCACATAATCACATAGTTGTTTAACTCGGTTATTAATTTGTTATTAACTTGTTAGTGATTGAACATGGATATTCAAGGTACACCAGGAAACCAGTCGCTGGACTTCAATGTCCTCTGGGATCTATCTGAAAAGATAGGATGATCTCCCAAAAATTCGATTTTGTTTTCAAAGAAACGTAATATTCGAATTAAGGAACACAACAATTTTAGGATTTATGGAAATATCCTTAGGTACCCTTATTAAGGATTTATAGTGGTACTTTGGGTATTCGTCCAGTATTGTAACTTGCGCCTTGTACTTCGTTTCCTTAGAAGAAACTGGTACTTAGGAATTTCATGGAAAACGCAAGAGATCATAAGATGGAAGAATTTTGGGGGGTAGTTTGCTTTTCAAGGAATACGATTCCTTGATTGTCGGTATTGTAAGGGATATGTTGTTTATACATACAACCACATAAATACATTGCAACGTAAATAAAAGATTTATTTATAAACAATGATAACAACTGTTTCATGGACCTTGACAACAAAAGAAAGTATTACATAAGACGTGATTATTTCTAAACGATGTTGTCTTCTAGTCGGTCAGATGCTCATCCCTGTGCTGGATTTGCATTAGCAAGCTTTGGGCAATTTCTTTGGAAATGGCCCATCTCGCCACAGTTGAAGCAAGAACCTGGTAGAAAACGACATTGAGCAGGATTGTTGTCAGTTTGGTTTGGTGCAGCTGCAGCTGGGCAGACTCTTGCTGTATGGCCTATAAGTCCACAAGTTTGGCATTTGCGGCACTTTACATTGGCATGATGATGGAGGCTACATTGGTTGCACAAAGGTGCAGTTCCACTGTATGGCTTCCTAGCAGGGGGTTGAGCTGGTTGGTTGGGGACGGCTTGATCATTGTGAGTAACCATGGTGAAGTTCTGAGAAGCCTTTCGCTTCTTTGACTTCTTAGGGGATCCAGTCTGTTCATCCATGGCCTTTGATTCCTCGATTGGGTTCGATTCCTCGACCGGTTTCTTGTCACCTTTCCTGAAAATTTACCTTTCCTGATCTTTGATTCGGTCAAGGTTGCAGATAGCTCAATGGCCTGTCTAACTGTAGTAGGGTTGCTACCAGTCACAATGTCTTGTATTGAGTCAGGGAGACTATCAATGTATTTTTCGATCGCCTTATCCAAAGGCGTTACCATGGTTGGACACAACAGGCTCAGCTCCTCATATCGATCAGTGTATGCTCGATGTTCACCGCTGTCTTGCTTAAGATCGTCGAATTCCCTTTCCAAGGCCCTGATCTCGTGACGAGGACAGAACTCCCTCATCATAAGGGCCCTAAGTTCGGCCCATGTTTGTGCTAGAGCAACTTCTGCACCACGGTCTCTCATCACCCCGTTCCACCATGTAAGAGCCCTCTTCTGAAACACACTCGAAGAAAACTCGACCTTGCGATTATCAGGACACTGAACATGATGGAAAGTATTCTCAATGCTCTCGAACCATTGAAGAAGCCCAGTTGCTCCTTCAGAACCACTAAACTTGAGTGGCTTAGCCGAATTGAAACTCTTGAAGTTGCATGGAGCATGATTGTTGTTGTTGGCTTGGTTCCATTGAGCAATAAGGTTTGGGAACGCAGCAGCCATTTATTGCGCAATGATTTCTGCCAGTTCGGCGGTCGCTATCTGATTCTCGCGTCGAGGAGGCATTCTAAAAAGGGGAAACAAGAGAGAAAACAAATGAAATGGCATTGGGTAAGAATAGGATGTTGCAAATACCGACCAAAATCATGGGTGATGGTCATTTGTTTGAACCATGAAGCAAACAAACGACACACAAAGGCTGAATCAAAGCAAATAGGTCCTCATAATGTATCGCGAAGACATGCTTGCCTATAAGTGAACACTCATCCCAAGAGTTCCCAGGTAAGAGTGACTGGTCCGATTATGTGGATTTGTACGAACACTCTAGTTTTGGACAGAAAACCCAGGGTACAGGCATTCACTCTTCCAGTTTGCACGCGTTCACATTATTTAGGACTCAAAACTTTGGCGAGAGTTTGAAAATTCAAAGGGGTTCAAAACCTTATAACTGAGGGTTCAAAACCTAGTAATCAATCATCCTAGAACAGATGATTAGTTTTCAAAGCGATTTTGAAATTTATGTTCTTGTTGTGGTCGTCACCTAAGGATAGGTGATAGGTGACGGTATTGTTTTATGACTAAACGCAAGTAAACTCGCGATAAGGTCCTAGGAAGGTTATAGACTAGGTCAAAGCATTACTAATAACCTAATTCCCTATAACCATTGGCTCTGATACCAACTTTTCTGTCACACCCCGACCACGTGAGACAACGAAACGTGGCGGAAACATCGGGGAGTGTTGTAACAGAATTAATTGTTTCAAATCCATGGCAATTGAAGTTTCGTTTTATTAATAAAACATGAGAGTTTACATTGTTTTAAACAAGGAACAAAGAGTACATAACATAAACTAGCTAGTTCTTGTCTCGTTTTAAGTCGCTAAGGCACAGGTCCGCCTAAGTATGTCTTGATAAGTCCTATGCATCATCTCCTGAAAACACATGTGAAAATAGGTACGTCAGCATAAAGATGCATATGAGATACATAGGTTTTGTTAAAACAGAATTCATGACTTATGTTTGAGAAAATGTTTAGTCATGAACCTTGTAATTTGCTTTGTCTTGTAAATCATTTGAAAAATGATAAGATCAGATGATATGTATAAATAAGAGAATAATGTATGGTTAAATGAATAACCATGTAAAATGAGTTTATATAAGATAAGTTGTTTGTAAATCAATGTCTTGTGAAAAGTATGTTGTTTGTATAAAATGTTATATGTCTTAAATTGAAATGATTCAAATAACGCTACGATATGTAACACCATACAAGCACTTATATATAGGAAGTACCAGCGGCGTATCCACCATGCTTGTATCATATTACACACGCCTCGTTACTTAAATCACTTACTCAAACCGAACCACCAAGATGTAATGTTTAACAATTGTAGAAATTTTTATGTATAGTCAAGTGTCTATTGTCAAATGTAAATCGTGTCAACAGATACAAATGGTTCACACGGTTCAACAGTTACAAACGGTTCACACGGTTCAATAGTTACAAACGGTTCGTATAATCAAATGGTTACGACGGTTTACGTAGTCAAATGGTTACAACGGTTCAAAATGTAGTATAATGTGTTCATATGCTGGATGAGCATATGCAACAAAAATGCAATGTAAAACAATGTACTAAGTATGCACGTAATGGACATACATAGCATAAATGTAATGTAAAACAATGTACTAAATATGCACACAATGGGCATACATAGCATGAAATGTAATGTAAAACAATGTACTAAATATGCACACAATGGGCATACGTAGCATAAACACAATGAAATCATGTACTATAAGTGTACTATTGAACATAACAAGCATATGATATGAAAACATGGAAAAGCATGAAAGTAACAAGTAGGCACATGTGTTTCACCCCAAAATGTTTGGAAAATAGTAAAGAGGGGTCTATGTACTCACCTGAGATTGCTTAGTAGTCCTTGAGTAACAACCAAACAATGCTAGAGATCACGGATATTAAACGGCACCTAATATAGGTAACTATATTAATAAACCGGACCTATATCGGAGGATTGGATAAAATGAGGGTTCGTAAACCAAACGAGTATGAAGACTCGTGTAATATGGTTTAACAAAGCCCACATACTAAAACGAAACCTAACCTAAGTGCTTACGACCCATTACGACCCATTTAGGTAGCTTATGCTACTTTAACGCGTCGTTCGTGTAAAACGCGTTCGGACCGCTTAATTAGTCCTATGACAAGTAATATATGCCTTAACATGTCTAATATTGTTGCCAAATCAGTTTAGATACCAAAAGTTATGTTACATATGCTTAAAATGAATTTTGGCGTACAAAGGGTATTTTGGTAATTTACCTAAGGCATATAAACTACCTATCATACAACTAACTAAACATCGTGACCATAAGGTATAACCTCGGAAGGTTATTCCCTATAAACTATGGTCACCTAATGTGTTTGGTCAGATCCTAATGATCAACCAAATGGGTCGGGTTCGAAGGTATAAGCGATTTATTAGATCGCTTACCCTTACGACCCTAGACAACGTGGTAATCAGTAGGCATAGTCACAAGGGACTATAACCATCGTGATTACGCTCACGTTGTGAAGTTCAAACAAACTTCGCATTGACCATATACTGGTCAATGCAGAAAGTCAATCAAAGTTTGACTTTCGGACTCGAAAAGCAATAAAAGAACGAAGGAACACTTACAAAGGGTCCCCACAAGATTGATAATCCAAGTATTCTCAGGTATGAGGTGATGAAACACCCCAACTTAGAGAAATCTCAGATTTCAAGTGGGTTTTGCAATGAAAGGGGTTGGGTATTTATAGATTTCGGTTCACCGTTAGGATCGTTTCTTGGAGAAGAGGGAATGATCACATCCCTACACTTGTTGGCAAGCTCATATACATCATATTGGCCCCCCATAAGCAGGAAACAACACTTGGAATTGGATTGGGAGTGCTAAACAGTTGTTAACAGCTGTTAAAAATGGCTTTTGCTGATCAGAGGGGGCCTCGCGTGACGCCAAGGGGGCTAGGTGTCACGCTAAGGTCCCTCTGGACAGCAACCAGTTTTTAACGTTTCCAATTCAGTCCCCGTTGTGTATTAAGGCCATTTCCGACATGTTTAAGGCTCGTGAAGCCATTTTCAAGGGCCTATAATGATTCCTAAACATTGTGGACCTGAAACATGCTCAAAAATATCCCGGATGTCGGTTCGTTTGGTCGTACGATCGCGATGTTCGCTTAATTACGACGGAATGCGCATAAGCGCGAAAAATGATCCAAATTGCGCGACGAATGGATTTTTCTCATGCCAAACACTAAAATAAAATATTTTAGTGCTTACATAAATTTTTGGATGTCCGGATGTATTCAGAACGCAAGTTATGCGCGAAAGTGCAAACTTATGCTCTTTTTGACACTTTTAGTCCCTGAATGACCCAAAAGTTTATTTTAGCACACCGAACCCCTCAAAGCCTATTTCTAAGCTATGTGAAGGATATTTATGGTATATTTAACTTATGTTCATGTTCCAGAATGTCTGTTACAGTTCAAATTGGCATACTTTCGCAGTTTGTCAAGTTTAGTCCCTGTAAGCGAATTAACTTGTTTTTGCCACCCCAAAGCCTTCAAAACTTATTTCTAAGTTATGTAAAGGTTATTTAAGGTATGTTAAGCCTATTTCACTATTCCGGAGTGTTCGTTGCATTAAACTAGTTATATTTACGCATCAGCGCGCGTATAACCTTCCAAAATGCGATTTAGAGTTTGGAATTGAACAAAAATTGATATGTGCAAATGATACACGTATTTATACAAATCCCAAGTATGAAATACAATATTTCATTGGTTCGGTATTTGTTTGATGGCCGTGGAGGCACATGTGTCACAATTTTCGATTCCCGACACTTAGGGAAGTATTCTGGATGTTAAAACTAAATTTCTGCATAATATTTTAGTGCCATAATGCTGATTATAGCTGAATTATATAAAATTCTGCACTTAAAGTGCGTTTTGGGTGCTTTTTAGTGCTTATTTTTGTCACACCCCGACCGCGTATAACAACGAACCGCGGCGGAAACGCCGGGGAGTGATCGCGACAGAATTAATTGTTTCATAACCATGGCATACAAAGTTTTATTTAATTTTTAAACAAGGGTGTTACATTGTCTTGAACAGTAAACAAAAGAGTTTTTAACATAATTAAACAAGTCTATCTTCGTTTTTAGTCTCTAAGGCACAGGTCCGCCCTAGTGTTATGATCAACATCCTACGGAAAAGCTCCTGAAAACACATGTGAAAATAGGTACGTCAGCATAAAAATGCCTGTGAGATACATAGGTTTGTGAAAATAGGATTCATGACTTGTATTTTAGAAAATGTTTAGTCATGAACCTTGTAATTTGCTTTGTCTTGTAAATCATTTGAAAAACGATAAGATCAGTTGATATGTATAAGTAAATGTAAGGTTAAATGAATAACCATGTAAAATGAGTTTGTATAAGATAAGTTGGTTGTAAAACAATGTCTTATGAAAAGTATGTTATTTGTATAAAATGTTATATGTATCAATACTGAAATGATTCAAATAACGTTACGCTATGTAATATTATACAAACACTTATATATAGGAAGTACCAGCGGCGTATCCACCTTGTTTGTATCATATTACACACATATCGTTACTTAATCACTTAATCAAACCAAACCATCAAGATTTAAAATGTTCATGTACAAACCAATTGTCAAGTGTTATTGTGTAAACTATATCAAAATGTCTATGTCCAATGTAAACCACCAAATGTGTATATCAATGTCAAAATGTTTATGTTCAATGTAGATCATGTAATGTGTAACCAAAATGTCATGTATGGTAAGTGAAATGTATCAACTAAACCATATGTAAAATGCACAACAACAAGGTATTGAAGTAAAACACAGTTTAAATCAAAGTCATGTTGTGTGTAACAAATGCATGCTATACTGATACAAACATTTATGCGGTATTGTTAAAATGCATACATCCAAGCCTTGAGACTGAGGCGATAAACCCTTAAACAAATTAAAGATTTATCTAAATTATGTATATCGAATTCGGTCATTCCTTTCTGTCCCCTTTCCCTGGGATGTCCGGAACGGGAGTTGTCAATTCCTATGGTACCACTACCTACTAACGAACGGCGTAATTAATGTTAATGAATGTATTGTTCCATGTTAAACAAACCAAATGTCATAACAAAATGTAAGCATGTGAAAACGATGCACTAAGTATGTAATCAAATGAACATACATAGCGTGAAATGTCATGTAAAACGATGTACTAAGTAATGCACACAATGGGCACACCTAGCATGAAATGTAATGTAAAACAATGTACTAAGTAATGCACACAATGGGCACACCTAGCATGAAATGTAATGTAAAACAATGTACCAAGTAATGCACACAATGGGCACACCTAGCATGAAATGTAATGTAAAACAATGTACCAAGTAATGCACACAATGGGCACACCTAGCATGAAATGTAATGTAAAACAATGTACCAAGTAATGCACACAATGGGCACACCTAGCATGAAATGTAATGTAAAACAATGTACCAAGTAATGCACACAATGGGCACACCTAGCATGAAATGTAATGTAAAACAATGTACCAAGTAATGCACACAATGGGCACACCTAGCATGAACACAATGAAATCATGTACTATTATGTACTAATGAACATAGCAAGTATATGATGTGAAAACAGGAAAGCATGAAAGTAACAAGTAGGCACATGTGTTCCACCCCAAAACAGTTTGGAAAAACAGTAAAAGAGGGGTTCTATGTACTCACTTGTGATTGCTCAGTTGTCTAAAGATAACCACCAAGTAATGCTATAGATCTCGGAATCAAACGGCACCTAATATAGGTAACTATGTTAATAAACCGGACCTAAATCGGAAGACTGGGTAGCATTAGGGTTTGTAAACCAAATGAGTGTAGGAACTCATGTGATATGGTTTAACAAAGCCTACATGCTAAATGAAACTTGACCTAAGTCTTATCGACCCATTACGATCCGTTTAGGTAGCTTATGCTACTTTAACGCATCGTGCGCGTAAAACGCGTTCGGAACGCCTAACCCGCCCTATGACAAGTGTTATATGCCTAAACATGTTACATAATCAGTTATGTGACAAAGGTTTAGGTTACATATGCTTAATTACCAATTATACATGAAAAGGGTATTCTGGTAATTTACCTAAGGCATATAAACTACCTATCATACAACTACTTAAACGATGTGACTATAGGGTATAACCTCGGAAGGTTATTCCCTACCTACTATGGTCACCTAATGTATTTGGTCGGATCCTAATGATCGACCAAACTGGGTCGGGTTCGAAGGTATAGGCGATTTATTAGATCGCCTACCCTACGACCCTAGACAACGTGGTAATCAGTGGGCATAGTCCCAAGGGACTATGACCAACGTGATTACACTCACGTTGCGAAGTTCAAACGAACTTCGCATTGACCATTACTGGTCAACGCTGAAAGTCAAACAAAGTTTGACTTTCTGACTCGAAAAGCAGTAAAATAAGGAAAAGAACGAAAGAATACTTACGAAGGGTCCCCGAATGCTAAACTCGATTCAAAAATCTCAGGTATGAAACAAATGTTTCAACTTAGAGTTTCTCAAATCAAATTTCTAGTGATTATGAACAATGGGGGGTGGGGTATTTATAGTTTTCGTTGAACCGTTAAGATCGTTTCATGGAAAACGTGCCTTAATCCCATCCGTACATTTGTTGCAAAGTTGTGGTGGTTAAAAATGATGTTTATCAGCTGAAAATGCAAGTTGCAAGCATGTGGTTGTGGTTAAAACAGCTGGATCGTGCTGACTGTTCGTTCTAATCTGATCAGACAGGCGGACGCGGCCCGCGTGAGAAAGATCAGAAACTGAGGCGGGCCGCCTGACAGTTGCAGATCAGAAATTACATTTTTGGTCCCTGTTGTGTATTCAGCCCATTTCCGGCACTTCTAAGGCCCGTAAAGACAACTTTAAGGCCCTAAAATATTGCCTAAACATTGTGGACATGAAACATGCTAAAAATTATGCCGGGTGATGGTTCGTTTGGTCGTACGAACGCGATGTTCGCTTAATTACGACGGAATGCGCACAAGCGCGAAAAACGATCCAAATGACGCAACGAATGGATTTTTCTTAAGGCGAACACTAAAATATAATGTAGTCATGCTTTCATAAAATTTTGGATGTCCGGATGTATTCAGAACGTAAGTTATGCGCGAAAATGCAAACTTGTGCACTTTTTGACACTTTTAGTCCCTGAATGTCCCAAAAGTTTATTTTGGCACACCAAACCCCTCAAAACTTATTTCTAAGTTATGTAAAGGTTATTTAAGGTATGTTGAGTATATGTTGATGTTCCAGAGTATTTCTCGCATTAAACTGAGTACGTTTACGCACTAGTTTGCGTATAACTCTCCAGAAAGTGATGTAGAGTTTGAAATTACATAAAAGTCAAAACATGAAAAATGTAAAACATAACAAAACAAACATTGGGATCAAATAACATTGTTTTATTGATAAAAGAACTGTTCATAGTGATTACAAGCACAGTTGTTACAGTCTCCCCTACTTGTGGAAATTTCGTCCCGAAATTTATTTAGAGGAAACTCGTGGAAAAAGATGTGGATATTTCGCCTTCATTTGATCTTCGCGTTCCCAAGTAAACTCAGGTCCACGTTTAGCTTCCTAGCGAACTTTGACCAAAGGAATGCGCTTGCGTTTAAGCCACTTGACTTCACGTTCCATGATTTCCACTGGTTTCTCAACAAATTTCAGTGTTTTGCCAACACGAATTTCGTCAAGCGGTATGGAGAAGTTTTCATCAGCTGAACACTTCTTGAGATTGGACACGTGAAAAGTTGGATGAACATTTCCAAGTTCAGGAGGTAACTCAAGTCTGTAGGCTACCTTTCCGATTCTTTCGACGATCTTGAATGGTCCAACGTATCTAGGTGCAAGTTTTCCTTTCTTTCCAAATCTGATCACACCTTTCCAAGGTGAGACCTTAAGTAATACACGATCACCGACTTGAAATTCCAAGGGTTTGCGTTTTGGGTCCGCGTAAATCTTCTGACGGCTTCTAGCTGCCTGAAGGTTATCACGAACTTTCTTGACCTTATCAGTTGTCTCTAAAATGAGGGCAGGTCCAGTAAGTTGAGCCTCGCCAATCTCATTCCAGCAGACTGGTGAACGACATTTTCGACCATAGAGAGCCTCGAAAGGAGCCATTTTGATGCTAGTGTGATAACTGTTGTTGTAGGAGAATTCAATCAATTTAAGATGTGAATCCCAACTACCACCAAAATCAATCACACAAGCTCTAAGCATATCCTCCAGAGTCTGGATTGTTCTCTCAGATTGACCATCCGTTTGCGGATGATAAGCTGTGCTCAGATTAAGTTGGGTCCCCATGGCAGATTGCATGGTTCTCCAAAAATGAGAAGTGAAACGAGCATCTCTGTCAGAAATGATGTTCAAAGGAACACCATGTCGAGCCACAATTTCATCCACATAGATTTGAGCAAGTCTGTCAGCAGGAAAATCCTCGCGGATTGGCAAGAAATGTGCTGACTTAGTAAGACGATCAACGACTACCCAGATGGCATCATGACCTTTCTTTGTGCGTGGAAGTTTGGTAACAAGATCCATAGTAATGTTTTCCCATTTCCAAACTGGGATCTCTGGTTGCTCCAATAAACCAGAAGGACGCTGATGTTCAGCCTTAACCTTAAGACAAGTAAGGCATTTGGATACGTATAAGGCAATGTCTTTCTTCATACCAGGCCACCAATAGTGAATACGAAGATCCTTATACATTTTATCTGAGCCCGGATGAATAGAATAACGAGACTTATGGGCTTCATCCATAAGCAAGGCACGAAGATCATCCTGGCTTGGGACCCACAAACGGTCCATGAAGTAATATGATCCATTGTCCATTAGTTCAAGAGCAGGTGTTATGTGATAAGGAAATTCCTTATCCATTAAACCTTGTGAAACACAAGATTGTTGAGACTGAGAAATGCGTGCTTGGATATCGGATCGAGCTTGAATAACAGATTGAACACGTACACAATGAAGCTTAGTACGTTCCTTACGATTCAATGCATCAACTACGACATTCGCCTTACCGGGATGGTAGTGAATTTCGCAGTCATAGTCGTTTAAAAGCTCAACCCAACGTCGCTGTCTCATGTTGAGTTCTTTCTGGTTGAAGATATGCTGAAGACTTTTGTGGTCAGTGAAAACCACACATTTTGTACCGTACAAATAGTGTCTCCAGATCTTGAGAGCAAAGACAACTGCACCCAACTCAAGATCATGAGTGGTGTAGTTTTTCTCATGTATCTTCAACTGCCTTGATGCATAAGCTATGACTTTGTTCCTTTGCATAAGAACACAGCCAAGACCCAATTTCGATGCATCACAATACACAACAAAATCATCATCACCCTCAGGCAATGATAGAACAGGCGCATCGCAAAGCTTCTGCTTCAAGTGTTGAAAAGCTTCCTCTTGTTTGATTCCCCAATAAAAGGGCATTTTCTTCTGAGTTAGAGCAGTTAGAGGAACTGCAATCTTCGAGAAGTTTTCTATGAAGCAGCGGTAATAACCCGCTAGACCAAGAAAAGAACGAACTTCAGTAGGAGTAGAAGGTGTATCCCAATCCTTAATCGCACTGATCTTGGAGGGATCTACATGAATACCCCGTTCGTTGATAACATGCCCCAAAAATTGAACTTCTTTAAGCCAAAATTCGCACTTGGAGAATTTGGCGAAAAGTTGCTCTTTCTTTAGGAGTTCTAGGGTAAGATGAAGATGTTGCTCATGATCAGCTCGCGTCTTAGAGTAAATAAAGATGTCGTCAATAAAAACAATGACGAACTGATCCAAATAAGGTTTGCAGACCCTATTCATTAAGTCCATGAAAACAGCAGGAGCATTAGTCAAACCGAATGGCATGACTGTGAATTCATAATGCCCATAACGAGTACGGAATGCTGTTTTTGGAATGTCTTCTTCTTGCACCCGAAGTTGATGATATCCGGAACGTAGATCAATCTTCGAAAAATAAGAAGCGCCTTGTAATTGATCAAAGAGATCATCGATGCGAGGTAGGGGATATCGATTCTTGATGGTAAGCTTGTTAAGCTCACGATAATCGATACACATCCTAAAGGATCCATCCTTCTTCTTGACAAAAAGAACGGGAGCACCCCAAGGTGAAAAGCTAGGACGGATAAAGCCTTTGTCAGAGAGCTCCTGAAGCTGTTTAGACAACTCTTGCATCTCAGATGGTGCAAGACGATATGGAGCTCTGGCAATGGGATTTGCACCAGGTACGAGATCAATGCGGAACTCGACTTGGCGTGCTGGAGGTAGACCAGGTAAATCTTCAGGGAACACTTCAGAATAATCCCAAACGACAGGAATATCTGAAATAGACTTACCCTTGCCTTTATCTTCTGTAACATGTGCTAAGAAAGCCACATAGTTCTTCTGCAGATACCTCCGAGCTTTAAAACAAGACATAAGTTTGAGACCACCGGTAGGCTTCTCACCTTGAACCTGCAGGATCTCGCCTGTCGAAAGCGGCACACGAACAATCTTCTTAGAACAAACTATCTCTGCGTGATGCTTGGATAACCAATCCATTCCCACAATAACGTCGAAGCTTCCAAGTTGCATAGGCGCGAGGTCAATAGGAAAAAGATGGTCGTTAAGGTTCAACTGGCAGTTGCGTAGAACAGAATCAAGAATAATGGGTTCACCACTAGCAACTTCTACTGTCAAAGGTTTTCCTAGTTTCATTCTAGACACGCGAAGCATTTGCTCAAAAGATAATGACACGAAACTCTTATCGGCACCAGAATCGAAAAGAACAGATGCAGGCTGATTATTAATAAAGAACGTACCGTTCACCACATTATCATCCGCCTGCGCCTCTTGGGCATTCATGTTAAAGACTCGGCCTCGAGCCGGAGCCTGATTCTGGTTCTGGTTCGCCAGTCTTGGGCACCGATTCCTATAGTGGGTCAGATCCCCACAATTGTAACAAGCACCTGGTGGGTATTGTGGTCGTGCAGCTTGACCCTGTTGCTGAGCAGGAGGCTGTGCAACTTGTTGAGCCGGGTTTTGAACTGCGTGATTCTGAGCAAACCGACAAACCTCGGCAAGATGACCTGACTTCCCACAGCTAGTACAGAAACGACACTGATGTTGCGGCTGATGGTGACTGTTGCATCTATTGCACAAAGGTGCATTCCCTGTATAGGGTTTCTTTGCTGGAAGCTGTGCGGGTTGGTTGGGAGCTGCCTGGTTAGCTTGGGCAGTGATAGCAAAATTTTGGGAAGCCTTACGCTTCCTTGACCTCTTCGAAGAACCAGAGTTCTTTCCATTCAAGTTTTGACCTTTCTTGCTATCCCCCTTGTCAGCCGACTGTTTCTTGCCCTTGTCACCCTTCCTGTGTAACTTGTTCTTCCTGATCTGCGACTCAGTCAGCGTCGCTGATAACTCGATTGCCTGACGGAGTGTGGCAGGGTTACTACCAGTAAGAATATCTTGTACCGAGTCAGGTAGGCCGTCGATGTATCTCTCGATAGCCTTGTCGAGTGGGGTAACCATAGTCGGGCAAAGCAGACTCAACTCTTCAAACCGATCAGTATAAGCCCTGTGCTCACCACTATCTTGCTTCAAATCATCAAATTCCTTCTCCAAAGCTCGCTGCTCATGACGAGGACAGAATTCCCTCATCATAAGGGCTCTAAGTTCAGCCCATGTCTGTGCAAGAGCAACTTCTGCACCCCTGTCTCTCATAATCCCGTTCCACCATGTCAAAGCCCTCTTCTGAAATACGCTCGAAGCAAACTCGACTTTGCGATTATCCGGACATTGCACGTGGCGGAAAGTATTCTCACTGCTCTCGAACCACTGAAGAAGCCCAGTCGCTCCTTCAGAACCACTAAACTTGAGTGGTTTAGCCTGATTAAAATCCTTGTATTTGCATGGAACATTGTTGTTGTTGTTATTGTTGGCTTGGTTCCATTGAGCAAAGAGATTTGGAAATTGAGCAGCCATCTGCTGCGCAATAATTTCTGCCAGCTCGGCAGTTGCTATCAGATTGTCACGTCGAGGAGGCATTCTAAAAGAGGAAAACATGAAAGGAAACGAGTGAGATGATTGGATGAAGAGAATGAGATGATAAAAACAAGAATTGCAAACAGCATAGATGGTGGTCATTCGTCCGTATCACAAAGCAAACAAACGACACACAGTGACTAATCAAAGTAAATGGATCAAAAATAATGTATAATGAAGACATGCTCGCCTATAAGTGAACACTCATCCCAAGAATTCCCAGGCAAGCACAACTGGTCTCGCGTCTGATGAGATGTATACGAAGTGCTTGCCTAGACAGAAAACCCAGAATACAGGCATTCACCCTTCCAGTTTGCACATGTTCACATTATTTAAAACCCAAAACGTTTGACGGGATTTTTGAAAATTTGAAGGCACAAGGCCAAAAACCAAACTGAAAGAGTTCAAAACCTTATAACAGAGGGTTCAAAACCTTGTAATAAATTATTCAAAAACAGATGATTGTTTTTCAAAAATCGTTTCGGAAAATTTTTGGCTTTTGTTCTGATAATCACCTAAGGATAGGTGATGTGCATGTTTTAAGATCTAAACACAAATAATTTGTGTTAGGGTCCTAGAAAAGTTATAGTCTAGGTCAAAGCATTACTAATAACCTAATTCCCTATAACCATTGGCTCTGATACCAACTCTTCTGTCACACCCCGACCGCGTATAACAACGAACCGCGGCGGAAACGCCGGGGAGTGATCGCGACAGAATTAATTGTTTCATAACCATGGCATACAAAGTTTTATTTAATTTTTAAACAAGGGTGTTACATTGTCTTGAACAGTAAACAAAAGAGTTTATAACATAATTAAACAAGTCTATCTTCGTTTTTAGTCTCTAAGGCACAGGTCCGCCCTAGTGTTATGATCAACATCCTACGGAAAAGCTCCTGAAAACACATGTGAAAATAGGTACGTCAGCATAAAAATGCCTGTGAGATACATAGGTTTGTGAAAATAGGATTCATGACTTGTATTTTAGAAAATGTTTAGTCATGAACCTTGTAATTTGCTTTGTCTTGTAAATCATTTGAAAAACGATAAGATCAGTTGATATGTATAAGTAAATGTAAGGTTAAATGAATAACCATGTAAAATGAGTTTGTATAAGATAAGTTGGTTGTAAAACAATGTCTTATGAAAAGTATGTTATTTGTATAAAATGTTATATGTATCAATACTGAAATGATTCAAATAACGTTACGCTATGTAATATTATACAAACACTTATATATAGGAAGTACCAGCGGCGTATCCACCATGTTTGTATCATATTACACACATATCGTTACTTAATCACTTAATCAAACCAAACCATCAAGATGTAAAATGTTCATGTACAAACCAATTGTCAAGTGTTATTGTGTAAACTATATCAAAATGTCTATGTCCAATGTAAACCACCAAATGTGTATATCAATGTCAAAATGTTTATGTTCAATGTAGATCATGTAATGTGTAACCAAAATGTCATGTATGGTAAGTGAAATGTATCAACTAAACCATATGTAAAATGCACAACAACAAGGTATTGAAGTAAAACACAGTTTAAATCAAAGTCATGTTGTGTGTAACAAATGCATGCTATACTGATACAAACATTTATGCGGTATTGTTAAAATGCATACATCCAAGCCTTGAGACTGAGGCGATAAACCCTTAAACAAATTAAAGATTTATCTAAATTATGTATATCGAATTCGGTCATTCCTTTCTGTCCCCTTTCCCTGGGATGTCCGGAACGGGAGTTGTCAATTCCTATGGTACCACTACCTACTAACGAACGGCGTAATTAATGTTAATGAATGTATTGTTCCATGTTAAACAAACCAAATGTCATAACAAAATGTAAGCATGTGAAAACGATGCACTAAGTATGTAATCAAATGAACATACATAGCGTGAAATGTCATGTAAAACGATGTACTAAGTAATGCACACAATGGGCACACCTAGCATGAAATGTAATGTAAAACAATGTACTAAGTAATGCACACAATGGGCACACCTAGCATGAAATGTAATGTAAAACAATGTACCAAGTAATGCACACAATGGGCACACCTAGCATGAAATGTAATGTAAAACAATGTACCAAGTAATGCACACAATGGGCACACCTAGCATGAAATGTAATGTAAAACAATGTACCAAGTAATGCACACAATGGGCACACCTAGCATGAAATGTAATGTAAAACAATGTACCAAGTAATGCACACAATGGGCACACCTAGCATGAAATGTAATGTAAAACAATGTACCAAGTAATGCACACAATGGGCACACCTAGCATGAACACAATGAAATCATGTACTATTATGTACTAATGAACATAGCAAGTATATGATGTGAAAACAGGAAAGCATGAAAGTAACAAGTAGGCACATGTGTTCCACCCCAAAACAGTTTGGAAAAACAGTAAAAGAGGGGTTCTATGTACTCACTTGTGATTGCTCAGTTGTCTAAAGATAACCACCAAGTAATGCTATAGATCTCGGAATCAAACGGCACCTAATATAGGTAACTATGTTAATAAACCGGACCTAAATCGGAAGACTGGGTAGCATTAGGGTTTGTAAACCAAATGAGTGTAGGAACTCATGTGATATGGTTTAACAAAGCCTACATGCTAAATGAAACTTGACCTAAGTCTTATCGACCCATTACGATCCGTTTAGGTAGCTTATGCTACTTTAACGCATCGTGCGCGTAAAACGCGTTCGGAACGCCTAACCCGCCCTATGACAAGTGTTATATGCCTAAACATGTTACATAATCAGTTATGTGACAAAGGTTTAGGTTACATATGCTTAATTACCAATTATACATGAAAAGGGTATTCTGGTAATTTACCTAAGGCATATAAACTACCTATCATACAACTACTTAAACGATGTGACTATAGGGTATAACCTCGGAAGGTTATTCCCTACCTACTATGGTCACCTAATGTATTTGGTCGGATCCTAATGATCGACCAAACTGGGTCGGGTTCGAAGGTATAGGCGATTTATTAGATCGCCTACCCTACGACCCTAGACAACGTGGTAATCAGTGGGCATAGTCCCAAGGGACTATGACCAACGTGATTACACTCACGTTGCGAAGTTCAAACGAACTTCGCATTGACCATTACTGGTCAACGCTGAAAGTCAAACAAAGTTTGACTTTCTGACTCGAAAAGCAGTAAAATAAGGAAAAGAACGAAAGAATACTTACGAAGGGTCCCCGAATGCTAAACTCGATTCAAAAATCTCAGGTATGAAACAAATGTTTCAACTTAGAGTTTCTCAAATCAAATTTCTAGTGATTATGAACAATGGGGGGTGGGGTATTTATAGTTTTCGTTGAACCGTTAAGATCGTTTCATGGAAAACGTGCCTTAATCCCATCCGTACATTTGTTGCAAAGTTGTGGTGGTTAAAAATGATGTTTATCAGCTGAAAATGCAAGTTGCAAGCACGTGGTTGTGGTTAAAACAGCTGGATCATGCTGACTGTTCGTTCTAATCTGATCAGACAGGCGGACGTGGCCCGCGTGAGAAAGATCAGAAACTGAGGCGGGCCGCCTGACAGTTGCAGATCAGAAATTACATTTTTGGTCCCTGTTGTGTATTCAGCCCATTTCCGGCACTTCTAAGGCCCGTAAAGACAACTTTAAGGCCCTAAAATATTGCCTAAACATTGTGGACAAGAAACATGCTAAAAATTATGCCGGGTGATGGTTCGTTTGGTCGTACGAACGCGATGTTCGCTTAATTACGACGGAATGCGCACAAGCGCGAAAAACGATCCAAATGACGCAACGAATGGATTTTTCTTAAGGCGAACACTAAAATATAATGTAGTCATGCTTTCATAAAATTTTGGATGTCCGGATGTATTCAGAACGTAAGTTATGCGCGAAAATGCAAACTTGTGCACTTTTTGACACTTTTAGTCCCTGAATGTCCCAAAAGTTTATTTTGGCACACCAAACCCCTCAAAGCCTATTTCTAAGCTATGTAAAGGATATTTAAGGTGTGTTTAACTTATGGTCATGTTCCGGAATGTTCGTTACAGTTCAAATTGACATACTTTCGCAGTTTGTCATATTTAGTCCCTGTAAGCGAATTAACTTGTTTATGCCATACCAAAGCCTTCAAAACTTATTTCTAAGTTATGTAAAGGTTATTTAAGGTATGTTGAGTATATGTTGATGTTCCAGAGTATTTCTCGCATTAAACTGAGTACGTTTACGCACTAGTTTGCGTATAACTCTCCAGAAAGTGATGTAGAGTTTGAAATTACATAAAAGTCAAAACATGAAAAATGTAAAACATAACAAAACAAACATTGGGATCAAATAACATTGTTTTATTGATAAAAGAACTGTTCATAGTGATTACAAGCACAGTTGTTACAATTTTTGCTTCCGGAGAGTATATATATTAAACCCTTGTATGCACTCTTGGGTTTTAATGTATTCTTGTTGCTGGACCTACACCTAGGCCTCAATTCTAAAGTCTGACTGCTTTCTGTAGTTCTATTGACATAGTGTGTCTTACCGGTGAGTTTAGTAATATTTTTGATGCAACGCAGTTCATTATTGCATAAAGCAATATTTTGTAGTATACAACATGCATGAATTCACTTGTTTATTATGTGTTCAGACATTGCTGACAATTAAGCACATAATTGTAGTCATTAACTAATAGTTAAAGTGTACAGAAATCACCGGTTTAGTGCCAGTTGTCACAGTCTCCCCCCGTTAAAAGAATTTCGTCCCGAAATTCAGGCTGAACTAACTCTCGCAGGAGTCTTCTTGAATAGGTGGGGATACTTTTCTTTGAACTGGTCTTCACATTCCCATGTGTACTCTGGTCCATGCTTAGAGCTCCAACGTACTTTGACAAGTTTAACAGTGCTCCTCCTGGTCTTGTTGACTTTCCAGTCGGTAACCTCAACGGGTTGTTCTGTAAATCGGAGGGCGTCATCAATATGCATTTCATCCACAGGGATGATCACGTTTTCTTGTGTTGGACTCTTCTTCAGGTTGGATACATGGAACGTATCATGTACTCCATTAAGTTCTTCCGGTAATTCCAACTTGTATGCCACGGTACCAATTCTTTCCAATATTCTGAATGGTCCGATATATCATGGATTCAACTTTCCACGTTTTCCAAATCTTACTACGCCCTTCCAAGGTGAGACCTTTAACAACACTTTGTCTCCCACCTCGAATTCTACTGGTCTTCTTTTCAGATCAGCGTAGCTCTTTTGTCGATCTCGAGCCGCCTTAATGCGTTCTCGGATCTGCGCAATCTTGTCGGTTGTCTCTTGTACAAGTTCAGGACCAACCATACGTTTATCTCCAGCGTCTGCCCAACATAAGGGCGATCGGCATTTGTGGCCATACAGAGCTTCGAACGGTGCGGCCTTTATGCTTGTATGATAACTGTTATTGTAGGAAAACTCAACTAAAGGTAGATGAGTATCCCAGCTGCCGCCCAGATCCATGACACATGCGCGAAGCATATCTTCTAATGTTTGTATAGTCCGTTCGCTCTGGCCGTCTGTTTATGGATGGAATGCTGTGCTTAGATCTAACAGAGATCCAAAGGCTTCCTGAAATGATTGCCAGATTCTTGAGACAAAGCGTCCATCTCTGTCTGAAATAATTGAGATTGGCACTCCATGTCATGCCACAATTTCCTTTAAGTGTATCTCAGCAAGCTTTCCAGTGCTGTCTTTCTCTCGGATTGGTAGGAAGTGCGCAGACTTCGTTAATCGATCAACTATTACCCATATCATATCATGCCCTCTAGGGGTCTTGGGTAATTTCGTTATGAAGTCCATCGAGATTTGTTCCCACTTCCACACGGGAATCTCTGGTTGTTCCAGTAGGCCGGACGGCTTCTGATATTCAGCATTAACCTTAGCACAGGTTAAGAATTTTTCAACATAGACATCAACGTCACTTTTGAGTCTCGGCCACCAATAATATTCTTTCAAGTCTTGATACATTTTTTCCGATCCTGGATGGATCGAATATCTCGATTTGTGCGCTTCATCAAGGATGACTTCTCGTAAGACACCATAGAGTGGAACCCAAATACGTTTCTTAAAGTATAAGGTTCCCTCTTCATTTGGCACCATATACTTCAATGCACCTCTGAGGTATTCAGCTCTACGGTTTTCTATCTTGAGAGCTTCTTATTGTGCGTCACGAATGCGTGCAGTGAGGTTCGTTCGAATAGTCATCTCCAATGCTCGAACCCTTAGGGTCTTAACCCTTTCTTTTTGGCTTAATGTGTCTGTTACAACGTTTGCCTTTCCAGGATGGTACTTGATCTCACAGTCGTAATCATTTAGCCGCTCAACCCATTGCCGCTGGCGCATATTCAATTCCTTCTGATCAAATATGTGTTGTAGGCTTTTGTGATCTGTGAAGATCGTACATCGAGTACCATATAGATAATGTCGCCAAATCTTCAAGGTGAATACCACCGCACCTAGTTCCAGGTCGTGTGTGGTATAGTTTCTCTCATGTACCTTCAATTATCTTGAAGCATAAGCGATGACCTTCTGGCGTTGCATAAGCACGCAACCCAAACCTTGTCGTGAAGCGTCGCAGTATACCACGAAGTCTTCAGTGCCTTCGGGTAAGGATAGTATTGGCGCATCACATAGCTTATTCTTGAGTAGTTGGAAGGCTTCTTCATGCTTGTAACCCCAGTTGTATTTCTTGTCTTTCTGAGTAAGGGTCGTTAGCGGTTGAGCTATTTTTGAGAAATTCTCGATGAATCGCCAATAATAGCCCGCTAAGCCCAGAAACTGTCGAACTTCACTCGGGGTTTTGGGGGCTTCCCAATTCTTTATTGCTTCGATCTTTGATGGATCCACATGAATGCCCCTCTCGTTCACAACATGACCCAGAAATTGTACTTCGCGAATCCAAAATTCGCATTTCGAAAACTTCGCATAAAGTTTCTCTTTCTTCAGTAGCTCCAAAATGGTTCTGAGATGTTGCTCATGCTCTTCTTTCGTTCGCGAGTAAATCAAGATACCATCGATAAATACAATCACGAATTTATCGAGATATGGTTTGCATACGCGGTTCATCAGATCCATAAATACCGCTGGCGCGTTCGTCAGTCCGAACGGCATCACAAGAAATTCGTAATGCCCATATCGCGTTCTGAATGCAGTCTTTGGCACGCTTTCTTCTTGGATTCTTAGTTGATGGTATCCAGATCGAAGATCGATCTTGGAATAGTAGCTTGATCCTTGCAATTGATCAAATAAGTCATCAATCCTCGGTAGTGGGTACCGATTCTTGATTGTGAGCTTCTTTAGTTCCCTGTAATCGATACACATCCGCAGTGTTCCATCCTTCTTTTTCACGAACAATACTGGAGCTCCCCAGGGTGAGAAGCTTGGCCTTATGAATCCTTTATCCAACAACTCTTGAAGTTGTGTAGATAATTCTTACATTTCGGATGGTGTAAGTCGATAGGGAGCCTTGGCTACAGGAGCGGCTCCTGGAACCAAGTCTATACGGAATTCGACTTGTCGTTGCAAAGGTAGTCCTGGCAGATCTTCGGGAAACACATCAGGGAATTCCTTCACCACAGGAATGTCTTCAAGTTTTGGCTCCACAGCCTTCTTGTCTACAACGTGTGCTAGGAAAGCGACACATCCTTTCCTTAAGCACTTCTGTGCCTTCATACAACTGATGATTCGTAGAGGTGCGTCTCGTCTTTCTCCATGTACGATGAGAGTTTCATCATTCGCCAAAGGGATGCGAATGATTTTCTCATGGCAAATAACCTCAGCTTTGTTCTTGGACAACCAGTCCATTCCGACTACTACATCGAAGCTACCCAATTGAATAGGTAAGAGGTCGATGCTAAATCTTTGTTCACCAAGTTCTAGTGTGCAGCCTCTAACAACTTCGCCTGACTCAACGAGTTTACCATTGGCTAGTTCTATGGAATAAGGAATTTCTAATCTACTAGATTCTATTCCAAGCATGCGTTTAAATTCCACAGACATGAAGCTATAATCGGCGCCAGTGTTAAATAATATGGATACAAAGTGATTGTTAATGAGAAATGTACCGGTGACCACGTTAGGGTCCTCGCGTGCGTCTCTTGCTCCAATCACAAATGCTCGAGCCTGAGCATTGTCTTTCTTGGGGCAGTCTTTCATAAAGTGATCATTGCTTCCACAACAGAAGCATCCTTGGTTTCGCCCCTTCCCGTTACCGTTCTTGTTACCTGCACCATTTCCATTCTGGTTCTTTCCTTTACCCCAACAATCCTCCGTTTGATGACCCAATCTACCACATTTGTCGCACCTTGGAATGCGACAAGCTCCATCATGATGATACTTACATTTTTGGCACTTAGGCATGGTGCCTTGGTATCCTTTGGCTGCAGTATTTGCCTCCTTAGGAGTGTTGGCATCGCGCTTCTTGTTGTATGAGCCTTTGTTGTTGTTGCGGGTTGCCTGATTCATATTTGAATGCTTTCTCTTCTTGTCACCGGACGACTCAGCATGCGTCTCGGTCTTTTCAGTGAGGTATAGCGATAACTTCTTCATACGAACACAATCCTCAGTAAGGCTAACAGCCAGAGTTACAGCCTCGGTGATTGTTTGAGGTTTGGCCGAAGTTACCATGCCGCAGAACTCTGAGGCCAGTCCCCAAATGTAGCGTTCCACACGCTTAAACTCAGGAGTCACTGCGACAACTGTACTCTGTAATCGATGTACGATGTAAAACAATGATGTTTATTAATAAAACAATGTGCTTTGGTGTTATTATATGTGTTTTGATGTTGTTATGTGTACAATTGTGTTTGGTGATATTACAATTCGATTCGATTTCGATTTAAAGCTATAAATCGCTTTCAGGAAGGTTATACGCGCACTGATGCGTAAATATAATCAGTTTAATTCAACAAACACTCCGGAATAGTGAAATAGGCTTAACATACCTTAAATAACCTTTACATAACTAAGAAATAAGTTTTGGAAGGTTTGGTATGCCGAAAACAAGTTAATTCGCTTACAGGGACTAAACTTGACAAACTGCGAAAGTATGCCAATTTGAACTGTAACGAACATTCCGGAACATGACCATAAGTTAAACACACCTTAAATATCCTTTATATAGCTTAGAAATAGGCTTTGAGGGGTTCAGTGTGCTAAAATAAACTTTTGGGGTCATTTAGGGACTAAAAGCGTCAAAAAGTGCACAAGTTTCCATTTTCGTGCGTAACTTACGTTCTGAATACCTCCGGACATCCAAAAATTTATGTAAGCACTAAAATATTTTATTTTAGTGTTTGTCTTGAGAAAAATTCATTCGTCACGCAAAATGGATCGTTTTTCGCACTTATGCGCGTTCCGTCGTAATTAAGCGAACATCGCGATCGTACGGCCAAACGAACTGACATCCGACATATTTTTTAGCACATTTCATGTTTCCCTATGTTTTAACGTCATTTTGGAGCTTGAAATGGGGTTTGACGGGTGTTAGAAGTGCCGTTACGCAACGAAACATGTGCAGGGACCATTTCTGCAAATTCTGCAGAAACTAGGGCTAGGCGTGACGCGAGGGGTCTTGGCGTCACGCTAGGCCCCTTCTGGACCAGATTCAATGTTTAAACAGCTGGTTGCAGCTGTTAACCACTCCCAAATCCTTTTCCAAGTGTCAATACCTTATGGTGGGTGGCCAATTGAGGTACCACAACCTTCCAACAAGTGTACGGCTTACATCGTGCCCCCTTTTCCAAGAAACGATCCTAACGGTTTGGGAAAAACTATAAATACCCCACCCCTATTTGCTTCAAACTCACAAAAATCTTATTTGAAAAGCTCTAAGTTGAAACCTTTGTTTCATACCTGAGCTACTTGAATCAAGATTAGCATTCGGGGACCCTTCGTAAGTATTCCTTCGTTCTTTTATTGCTTTTCGAGTCCGAAAGTCAAACTTTGTTTGACTTTCTGCGTTGACCAGTTTATGGTCAATGCGAAGTTCGTTTGAACTTCGCAACGTGATTGTAATCACGATGGTTTTAGTCCCTTGTGACTATGCCTACTGATTACCACGTTGTCTAGGGTCGTAAGGGTAAGCGATCTAATAAATCGCTTATACCTTCGAACCCGACCCACTTGGTCGATCTTTAGGATCCGACCAAGCACATTAGGTGACCATAGGATATAGGGAATAACCTTCCGAGGTTATATACCTTAGGGTCACGACGTTTAGGTAGTTGTATGATAGGTAGTTTATATGCCTTAGGTAAAAGACCAAAATGCCCTTTATGCGCCAAAATTCATTTTAAACCTATGTAACGTAACTTGTGATATCTAAACTGATTTGGAAACAATATTAGACACGTTAAGGCATATTCTACTTATCATAGGACTAGTTAGGTGGTCCGAACGCGTTTTACGCGAACGACGCGTTAAAGTAGCATAAGTTACCTTAATGGGTCGTGATGGGTCGAAGGCACTTAGGTTAGGTTCCGATTTAGGATGTAGGCTTTGTTAAACCGTATCACATGGGTTCCAACACTCATTTAGTTTAAAAGACCTCATTCTGTCCAATCTTCCGATTTAGGCGTCTATTGTTTGACTAGTGGTTCGATTACTAGGTGCTGTTTGATTCTCTGGTTTGCTCGAGTTTGTTGAAGTTCTATTGATTGAGGTTACCTTGCACTACAAGTGAGTATATAGTTCCCCTATTTTATTGTTTTCAATTGTTTTGGGGTGACTCATATGTGCTAAATGTTTTTGAGGTTTTAACGATGGTTTCAAAACGATTTACGATGTTATAACGATGATTACAAAAACGATTAAGATGGTTTATGCAAAACTAATAACGATTTAGATAATGTGAAACGAATTTGTTGGTTGTAGTTACATAACAAATGACATTCATTAATTTTGGCCGAACCGACCAGTATTAGGTTATGGTACCATAGGATCTGACAAATCCCGTTATTTTACAACACCCGTGGTTATGTGTGGGGGTTGTGGGTAACGACTGAATCTGATGATTTTTAACTTACCCTTTGGTGGTTTGTTAATACGAGAACGAGTTGAACGATGGACGAGTCATGAAGGTTTGAATGTTATTAGCGAGACGACCATATATAAGTTCTCACAATTAAAACAAGGATGATTTGACGATTTAAACAAGTAAACGAATTGGGACGATTTGAACAAGTAAATGATTTATAAATGATTTGTAAACGATGTTAAACGATTTGGGTAAACGATTGGTTTTTGGTTAAGTGTTTAGATAACGGGACGGGTGTGATATGGTGAAAACATGGTAGATATGCCGCCGGTACTTCTTATATATAAGTGTTTTCAACATATTACATATCGTGGCGTTATTTAGTTCACTTGGGTAAACGATAGTAAAACGATGTCACACAACGATGTTTTCGAAGTAACACACGAGTTTTATTAACGAGTTTTACGAGATGTTTTACAAGGTGCTTCACTAAAACAAATGCTTTTGGGTAAAGAATCATGGCTATGAGATTTATAAACTATAACCCGCTTGGTTTGAGTTGGTTAATTAAGTTGCAATATTATACTCCTTTCAAAACAAGGTTTTTAATAAGGTATTGCAACATTTAAACTAGCCATGATTTCGACACTCCTATAAAACCTATGTACTCGCCAGCATTTCTTTGCTGACTTTGTTTTCACATATGTTTCAGGAATTGATGCTTGATGATGATTTCTAGGATGCATGCGTCACATAGGAACTGGACGAAGCCTTAGTGACATAAAACTATGATAGTTGATATAAAACTTGTTTGTTATGTGTTAGAACAATGTTAATGTTTAATATTATCAATAAAACGAAACACTTTTGTATCCATGGTTATGAAACGATAATTCTGTCGCAACGCGCCCCGATGTTGTACGCCGCGCTTTGTTGTTTTACGCGGTCGGGGTGTGACAGAAGAGTTGGTATCAGAGCCAATGGTTATAGAGAATTAGGTTATTAGTAATGCTTTGACCTAGACTATAACTTTTAGGACCCCAACGCAAGTAAACTTTGCGTTTAGATTTTTTTAAAACAAAACTGTCACCTACCCTTAGGTGATAACTACAACGAGAACACAATTTTCCGAATCCGCTTCGAAAATTAATCATCCTAGAATAGATGATTGATTACTAGGTTTTGAACCCTTTGTTGTTAGGTTTTGAACCCTTTAAGTTTTCAAAATCTCATCAAAGTTTGGGTCTAAATAATGTGAACACGTGCAAATTGGAAGAGTGAGTGCCTGTACTCTGAGTTTTCTGTCTAAGGCTAGAGTGTTCGTACAAATCCACATAATCGGACCAGTCACTCTTACCTGGGAACTCTTGGGGTGAGTGTTCACTTATAGGCGAGCATGTCTTCGGCGATACATTACATTGACCCATTTACTTTGATTAGTCACTGCGTGTCGTTTGTTTGTTCTAGGTAACAAACAAATGATCGCCTTCCTTGTGTTTTGTCGATACCTCTTTTGTTTTTTTCCTAAATCTCAACCTTACTCGATTCTCCTGTTTTCTTGTTAGACAATGCCTCCTCGACGCGATCCTCGAACTTTTACTATTGAAGAAATTGCAGCCCTGGTTTCTCAGCAAGTGGCTGTTGTGCTTCCCGGTGTTGTAACCCAAGTCCACGAGATATTCAACAACGCCAACAATAACAACAACAATAACGCACCGTGTAAATTCAAGGATTTCAATGCCTCGAAGCCGCTTAAGTTTTCGGGATCGCAAGGAGCAACTGTGCTCCTACAATGGTTTGAGAGTATCGAGAGCACATTCAGACATGTGCAGTGTCAGAATGCGCGTAAGGTTGAATTTGCTTCGAGCGTGTTTGAGAAGCGAGCGCTTACCTGGTGGAATGGTATTGTGCGCGACAGGGGTGCCAAAGTGGCATTGGCACAAGCATGGGAAGAGCTTCGGGCTCTCATGATGAGGGAATTTTACCCCCGTCACGAGATTCGAGTTTTGGAACGAGAGTTTGACGACTTAAAGCAAGATGGGGCTGAACACCGTGCTTACATGGATCGTTTTGAAGAACTCGGTCTATTGTGTCCCACCATGGTTACCCCGCCAGAGAAAGCAATCGAGAGATATATCGATGGGCTACCAGATTCTATTCTTGAGATTGTGACCGGTGTTAATCTTCCTACCCTTCGTCAAGCAATCAAGTTGTCTGCTACCCTGACTGAGACTCAAGTCAGGAAGGGTAAACTCACCCGCAAGGGTGATAAAAAGAAGGCGACTGATTCAGGAAAGGACAAGAAAAAGGATAAGGGTAAGGGTAAGGAAGGTGAGACGTCGAAGAAATCAAGGAAGCGAAAGGGTGCTCAAAATTTTGTTGTTACAGCACAGGCTGCTCAGAACCCGCAGAACCCACCAGCTCAGCCACCTACAAAGAAAGTGTATGCTGGTACCGCACCTCATTGTGCACGTTGCAACGGTCATCATGCTGCACAACAAGCTTGCAGACAATGTGCGACGTGTGGTAAACTTGGGCATTTGGCAAACGTTTGTCGTTTTGGTCAGGGAAATGCTGTGAGATTCCCACCGGGATCATGTTTTAATTGCGGAGAGTATGGTTACTTCCACAACAACTGTCTGAGACTGATGAATGCAAACGCGAATGCTAACGCAAACCCGAATGCAAACGTCAACGTCAACATGAATCCCCCTCGTCGACGAGCGTACAATTTGAATGCAAACGAAGCAAGGGCCGACAACGAGGTTGTTAATGGTACGTTTCTTGTTAACAATCAACCTGCGTCTATTCTTTTTGAATCTGGTGCCGATAGAAGTTTTGTTTCATTGTCATTTGAGCCTTTGCTTGCGATACCTAGAAGTAAACTGAGGAAACCCTTATCTGTCGAAGTTGCTACTGGTAAATCTATTGTTCTCGAGTCTATTATTCGTGGTTGTCAGTTAAACCTCGATAACCATCTTTTTCCTATTAACCTCACGCCGATGCAACTTGGGAGTTTCGATATTATCGTGGGGATGGACTGGTTAGCCAAACACCATGCTGAGGTGGTTTGTTTCGATAAGATTGTTCGTATTCCTTTATCTTCTGGCGATGTTCTGGAGATTCGTGGCGAGAAACCATCCGGTGGTTTGAAGCTTATGTCGTGTACAAAGGCCCAAAGTTATCTACGAAAAGGATATGTTACTTTTCTGGCACATGTCACCGAGGAGAAGGACAAGAGCAAGAGTATTCAAGAGATTCCGATTGTTCGGGATTATCCAGAGGTGTTTCCTGATGAACTGCCTGGTTTACCTCTGGTTCGTCAAGTCGAGTTTCATATTGACCTTGTACCCAATGCCAACCCTATTGCAAAAGCACCTTATCGTCTTGCACCGTCGGAGATGCAAGAGTTTTCGAAACAGCTTCAAGAGTTATCTGATAAAGGATTCATCCGACCGAGCTTTTCACCTTGGGGAGCTCCTGTTCTCTTCGTGAAAAAGAAAGATGGATCTTTTCGAATGTGTATCGATTATCGTGAGCTTAATAAACTCACCATCAAGAATCGATATCCCCTACCTCGAATAGATGATCTTTTTTACCAGCTGCGGGGTGCTTCATGTTTTTCCAAGATCGATCTGCGTTCTGGGTATCATCAACTTCGTGTTCTCGAAGAAGATATTCCCAAAACTGCTTTCCGCACAAGATATGGGCATTACGAGTTCACTGTCATGCCTTTTGGTTTGACGAATGCTCCAGCTATCTTTATGGACTTAATGAATAGGGTCTGTAAACCTTATTTGGACAAGTTCATTATTGTGTTCATCGATGATATTCTCATTTATTCAAAATCTCGAGCCGAGCACGAGCAACACCTTCGCTTAACATTGGAACTCCTGAAGAAGGAACAACTTTTTGCTAAATTCTCCAAGTGTGAATTTTGGCTTAAAGAAGTTCAATTCTTGTTGCAATTAAGGATTGGAACACACCGGCGACGCCTACTAAGATTCGATCTTTTCTTGGTCTTGCTGGTTATTATCGTCGATTCATTTCGAATTTCTCGAAGATTGCGGTTCCACTCACTGCTTTGACTATGAAGAATAAGCCTTTTGAGTGGGGTCCAAAGCAAGAAGAAGCATTCCAAACACTGAAGCAGAAGTTATGTAATGCTCCTGTTCTATCTCTGCCCGAGGGAAGCGATGATTTCGTTGTCTACTGTGACGCATCTAATTTAGGCCTTGGTTGTGTTCTTATGCAATGAGGTAAAGTTATAGCTTATGCGTCTAGACAATTGAAAGTTCACGAGAAGAACTATACGACTCATGATCTTGAGTTTGGAGCTGTGGTTTTCGCGCTCAAAATCTGGAGACACTACCTCTATGGGACGAAGTGTGTGGTTTTCACAGACCACAAAAGTCTCCAACATATTCTTAATCAGAAAGAGCTGAATATGAGGCAACGACGTTAGGTTGAACTCTTGAACGACGATGATTGCGAGATTCGCTACCATCCTGGTAAGGCGAATGTCGTAGCTGATGCGCTTAGTCGAAAAGAACGAGTCAAGCTTCATTCTGTTCGAACTCTATCTGATCTTCAATCTCGTGTTCTTCAAACTCAGCAATTTTGTGTTTCACAAAATTTGATAGGTAATGAATTACCACATCAACTTGAGCTTAAACTTGAAGCGAAAGACGATGGTTTGCTCTACTTCATGGATCGTTTGTGGATTCCGAAACAAGACGACCTTCGCACCATGGTAATGGACGAATCTCATAAGTCTCAATATTCCATCCATCCTGGTGCTGATAAAATGTATAAGGATCTTCGTACTAAGTTTTGGTGGCCTGGTATGAAAAAGGATGTTGCCTTGTACGTATCAAAATGCCTAACTTGTCTCAAAGTCAAGGCCGAACATCAATGACCTTCTGGCTTGCTTGTACAGCCAGAAATACCGGTTTGGAAGTGGGAGAACATTGCGATGGATCTCATCACTAAATTACCGCGTACATCTAAAGGTCATGATGCTATTTGGGTTGTTGTTGATCGATTAACGAAGTCAGCTCATTTTATTGCGATTCGCGAGGATCTATCTGCTGATAAACTTGCAAAGATTTATGTCGATGAGATTGTGTCACGACATGGTGTTCCTTTGGACATCATTTCGGATCGTGATGCTCGATTTTCATCTCATTTCTGGAAGGCCATGTAATCTGCTTTGGGAACCCAACTGAATCTAAGCACTGCTTATCATCCCCAAACAGATGGCCAATCTGAAAAAACGATTCAAACTTTGGAAGATATGCTTAGAGCATGCGTGATAGACTTTGGTGGTAATTGGGATTCTCATCTGCCACTGATCGAGTTCTCTTACAACAATAGCTATCATACTAGCATTAAAATGGCACCATTCGAAGCTCTCTACGGTCGAAAATGTCATTCACCTGTCTGTTGGAATGAGACCGGTGAAGCTCAACTTACTGGACCTGAGCTCGTTCTGGAAACAACAGACAAAATCAAGAAAATCCGCGATAATCTTGTGACAGCTCAAAACCGTCAAAAGAGATATGCGGATTTGGGACGCAAGCCCTTAGAATTACAAATCGGAGACCGTGTCCTACTCAAGGTGTCACCTTGGAAGGGAGTGGTGAGATTTGGGAAGAAAGGAAAACTTGCACCATGATATGTTGGACCATTTAAGATTGTTGAACGAGTTGGAAAGGTTGCCTACCGACTAGAGCTGCCTCCAGAGCTTGGAAATGTTCACCCAACTTTTCACGTGTCCAATCTGCGAAAGTGCGTAGCTGACGCTGATCTTCACATTCCTCTCGACGAGATCCAAATCGATGAATCAATGCACTTTGTCGAGAAACCCGTGGAGATAGTAGAACGTACTTTCAAACAGTTGAAGAACAAACGGATTCACTTGGTTAAAATTCTTTGGGAGTCCAAAGGTGGTCCTGAGTTTACTTGGGAATGTGAGGACCAAATGAAGGAGAAGTATCCGCATTTGTTTTCACAAGCTTCCTCTAGTTAAAATTTCAGGACGAAATTTCCTGAAGTAGGGGAGACTGTGACAACTGTACTCTGTAATCGATGTACGATGTAAAACAATGATGTTTATTAATAAAACAATGTGCTTTGGTGTTATTATATGTGTTTTTATGTTTTTATGTGTACAATTGTGTTTGGTGATATTACAATTCGATTCGATTTCGATTTAAAGCTCTAAATCGCTTTCTGGAAGGTTATACGGGCACTGATGCGTAAATAGAATCAGTTTAATTCAACAAACACTCTGGAATAGTGAAATAGGCTTAACATACCTTAAATAACCTTTACATAACTTAGAAATAAGTTTTGGAAGGTTTGGTATGCCGAAAACAAGTTAATTCGCTTACAGGGACTAAACTTGACAAACTGCAAAAGTATGCCAATTTGAATTGTAACGAACATTCCGGAATATGACCATAAGTTAAACACACCTTAAATATCCTTTATATATCTTAGAAGTAGGCTTTGAGGGGTTCGGTGTGCTAAAATAAACTTTTGGGGTCATTTAGGGACTAAAAGCGTCAAAAAGTGCACAAGTTTGCATTTTCGCGTGTAACTTACGTTCTGAATACCTCCGGACATCCAAAAATTTATGTAAGCACTAAAATATTTTATTTTAGTGTTTTGCTTGAGAAAAATTCATTCGTCACGCAAAATGGATCGTTTTTCGCACTTATGCGCGTTCCGTCGTAATTAAGCGAACATCGCGATCGTACGGCCAAACGAACTGACATCCGACATATTTTTTAGCACATTTCATGTTTCCCTATGTTTTAACATCATTGTGGAGCTTGAAATGGGGTTTGACGGGTGTTAGAAGTGCCGTTACGCAACGAAACATGTGCAGGGACCATTTCTGCAAATTCTGCAGAAACTAGGGCTAGGCGTGACGAGAGGGGTCTTGGCGTCATGCTAGGCCCCTTCTGGACCAGATTCAATGTTTAAACAGCTGGTTGCAGCTGTTAACCACTCCCTAATCCTTTTCCAAGTGTCAATACCTTATGGTGGGTGGCCACTTGAGGTACCACAACCTTCCAACAAGTGTACGGCTTAGATCGTGCCCCCTTTTCCAAGAAACGATCCTAACGGTTTGGGAAAAACTATAAATACCCCACCCCTATTTGCTTCAAACTCACAAGAATCTGATTTGAGAAGCTCTAAGTTGAAACCTTTGTTTCATACCTGAGCTACTTGAATCAAGATTAGCATTCGGGGACCCTTCGTAAGTATTCCTTCGTTCTTTTATTGCTTTTTGAGTCCGAAAGTCAAACTTTGTTTGACTTTCTGCGTTGACCAGTTTATGGTCAATGCGAAGTTCGTTTGAACTTCGCAACGTGATTGTAATCACGATGGTTTTAGTCCCTTGTGACTATGCCTACTGATTACCACGTTGTCTAGGGTCGTAAGGGTAAGCGATCTAATAAATCGCTTATACCTTCGAACCCGACCCACTTGGTCGATCTTTAGGATCCGACCAAGCACATTAGGTGACCATAGGATATAGGGAATAACCTTCCGAGGTTATACCTTAGGGTCACGACGTTTAGGTAGTTGTATGATAGGTAGTTTATATGTCTTAGGTAAAAGACCAAAATGCCCTTTATGCGCCAAAATTCATTTTAAACCTATGTAACATAACTTGTGATATCTAAACTGATTTGGCAACAATATTAGACACGTTAAGGCATATTCTACTTGTCATAGGACTAGTTAGACGGTCCGAACGCGTTTTACGCGAACGACGCGTTAAAGTAGCATAAGTTACCTTAATGGGTCGCGATGGGTCGAAGGCACTTAGGTTAGGTTCCGATTTAGGATGTAGGCTTTGTTAAACCATATCACATGAGTTCCAACACTCATTTGGTTTACAAGACCTCATTCTGTCCGATCTTCCGATTTAGGCGTCTATTGTTTGACTAGTGGTTCGATTACTAGGTGCTGTTTGATTCTCTGGTTTGCTCGAGTTTGTTGAAGTTCTATTGATTGAGGTTACCTTGCACTACAAGTGAGTACATAGTTCCCCTATTTTATTGTTTTCAATTGTTTTGGGGTGACTCATATGTGCTAAATGTTTTCGAGGTTTTAACGATGGTTTCAAAACGATTTACGATGTTATAACGATGATTACAAAAAGGATTAAGATGGTTTATGCAAAACTAATAACGATTTCGATAATGTGAAATGAATTTGTTGGTTGTAGTTACATAACAAATGACATTCATTAATTTTGGCCGAACCGACCAGTATTAGGTTATGGTACCATAGGATCTGACAAATCCCGTTATTTTACAACACTCGTGGTTATGTGTGGGGGTTGTGGGTAACGACTGAATCTGATGATTGTTAACTTACCCTTTGGTGGTTTGTTAATACGAGAACGAGTTGAACGATGGACGAGTCATGAAGGTTTGAATGTTATTAGCGAGACGACCATATATAAGTTCTCACAATTAAAACAAGGATGATTTGACGATTTAAACAAGTAAACGAATTGGGACGATTTGAACAAGTAAACGATTTATAAACGATTTGTAAACGATGTTAAACGATTTGGGTAAACGATTGGTTTTTGGTTAAGTGTTTAGATAACGGGACGGGTGTGATATGGTGAAAACATGGTAGATATGCCGCTGGTACTTCTTATATATAAGTGTTTTCAACATATTACATATCGTGGCGTTATTTAGTTCACTTGGGTAAACGATAATAAAACGATGTCACACAACGATGTTTTCGAAGTAACATACGAGTTTTATTAACGAGTTTTACGAGATGTTTTACAAGGTGCTTTACTAAAACAAATGCTTTTGGGTAAAGAATCATGGCTATGAGGTTTATAAACTATAACCCGCTTGGTTTGAGTTGGTTAATTAAGTTGCAATATTATACTCCTTTCAAAACAAGGTTTTTAATAAGGTATTGCAACATTTAAACTAGCCATGATTTCGACACTCCTATAAAACCTATGTACTTGCCAGCATTTCTTTGCTGACTTTGTTTTCACATATGTTTTAGGAATATATGCTTGATGATGATTTCTAGGATGCATGCGTCACATAGGATCTGGACGAATCCTTAGTGACATAAAACTATGATAGTTGATATAAAACTTGTTTGTTATGTATTAGAACAATGTTAATGTTTAATATTATCAATAAAACGAAACACTTTTGTATCCATGGTTATGAAACGATAATTTTGTCGCAACGCGCCCTGATGTTGTCCGCCGCGCTTTGTTGTTTTACGCGGTCGGGGTGTGACAGTCACCATGTAGGGAAGCACTCTAGACAGATCATGGAACCTTCGAGTGTAACCAGTGATGTCATCACCTTCCATGGTCAAGTGCCAGAACTCGGTTTCCAACCTTTGGAGTTCGGCACGAGTGTAGTACTTCTCTCTCATTTTCTCCTTCAATTCATCCTAAGACATGCCATACGCGGCATCGTCACCCATAGTTTGGACTTGCAAGTTCCACCAAGTCAGAGCTTCATCGACAAACAATCCAGTAGCGAAAGTAACTTGTCGATCCGCGGTACACTTGCTCATGCGGATGGTGGATTCACTCTGTCCAACGTACGAACGCCACTGCTCCTCCCGTTCCATCATAGTTCAGTGGTTTGCATTCGAGGAACTGCTTGAAGGTGCAGCCTGTAATTGACCCAACCAACTCACGTGTGAGCCATTGAAGAAATAATGAAACAAAGACCGTTCATAAATTTCTCCGTGGTTACCTTGAGCTGCGTTTCCTCCAGACGAATCTCCATGTCCGTTACGTCTAGCATTTCTTGGTCCTCCACTGTCCGTGGTACGGGTCGCCTCGTACTGGGCGATAGCAGCGGAGATCCTTTCTTCCAGCAGAGCGTCCAGTTCTTCAGCAGTTCTTGGCAGTGGGGGCGGAGGAGGTTGGTCACGAGCGTTCACAGTTTTCCTGGGTGCCATGTTCTGACAGAACATAACACAATAGGGTTAAACATTTGTTTGATATCGTCATGCTAGACAGTAGTAGTATATATATATATTCACAGGTATATACCACATAAGTGACATTAAACAATTATTACTCTAGCAGAGTACTTAGTAGGCTTGCACTGAGGGAATCTATACGTGACAATACTTGCTGTGGTTTCTGTGCACTAAATTCCATAATTATGTATGCATCCATAATTACGTAACTCCTTGCCCAGACCGCACAGTTCGTTTCATCCGGGTATTTCTTCCTTCAGATAGGCCATTGCTTTCAGGTAAAGTCATGTATACTAGTGGTATTCTACATCTAGTATATGTCTATGCTAATTATCACACATAATTGCAAGTAATTTCTCAGTTAGAGACAAGTGCTACTCAAGTGCACTCTAAGTCTCGTGGTGTCTTTTCTAGACTCATGTAGACAGTTTCAGGTAGTGGATGTCGCGGGATGTTTTATGCAATGAAAACTCTTTGAAAAAAAATTGTATTCGTGAAAGGATCCTAGAGATTGTAGACTAGACTCGAGAAGGAATCCTGGTTCACTACAATCGCAGCTCTGATACCAATCTGTCACACCCCTTTCTGCGGTGGAAGCACGAGGTGTGATCATGAAAGGTTCTCATTGCATACGAAAGGTAAACATACTACATGCTCAAAAATAACATCAAACATTACATTACTGAAAACATATGTCAAGTGTTTACAACACGAGATAGCATATTGCCTTAAAAGTCACAACTTTATTTAATGATAAACAAAGCGACATCCACGAGCATGAGTAGGAGCACGCGCACATCCATCTTAGTTACCTAAAATACGTGTGAGTTTTGGAAAAACGTCAACATAATGTTGGTGTGAATTCATGCAGTTTTGTATTTCACGTTTGTATACTTTGTATGAAAACATAGTTTGTGTATAAATCAAGTTTTCATATATAAATCAAGTTTCATGTGTACACCACGTACTCATGTATAATTCAAGTTCTTCTTGAGTACCCCACGTACTCAAGTATAATTCCCGTTTTCTTGAGTACCCCACGTACTTCAAGTATAATTCAAGTTTTTCTTGAGTACCCCACGTACTCAAGTATAATTCCCGTTTTCTTGAGTACCCCACGTACTCAAGTATCAATCAAGTTTTAGCATGGTATGAATTTTATGTAAATAAAGTATTCCTGTAAGTATCAGGATTGTTAATGGGTTGCAAGGCCATTAACATGTTGTTGGGTTTTTCACATGTTTATCAAAGTATTTTATCCATATAAAATAAAAACGCAGCGGAAAATTATTATTTAAAACATGTTACTTGCAAGATATAAAACCCATTTTATATGTAAAACCCAATCCCGGATCCATATACGAACATGCATGCTATCAAAATAAAAAACACAACCATAGAGTGTTTAGAATACTACCTTCCAAGGAGTAAAAGATATGAAGGAGATGATGCTTCTTGAACGGTTGCCTTCAAGAGTAGAAGACCTCAAGCTTGTATACCCCAAGCCTTCCAACAAACACCTTATGTTTAGCTAAGATTTCTACACTTATGAACTCTCTATTGAAACCCTCTTGAAGCCATCATATAGCCGAAAATGAGAGGACATTTTTAGAGTTTTTTGCACTTGAAAAATCAAATTTGAAAACCCGACTTCATCAACCATACATGGCCCGATTTTTAGTGAGTTCTTACACTTGATTTTCAAACTTGAAGAGCTCTCTTGATCAACCATGTGTAGGCCGAAAATTAGAGAGCAAAAATCAAGTCTTCTCTCAAATTTTTTTTGCAACAAAATAGTTATAAAAACATGAAAGAATCTTTCCACCAAAAGACCCAATGAGGGAGCCTCTAACACATGCAATTGCATGTTATGTGATTGGCCAAAAGGAGCTTGGGAAGACCACCCAATCAAGACTCTTCTAGCACATGCAAAAGCATGAAATCTCATTGGACCAACAATTTTTGGGAAGACCCCATGGGGGGGTGGCGGCCTAGCTTTATTTTTATAAAAAAATTCAATTCTTTTATAAAATTTAAGTCTTGTTTATTTTATAACTTTTATAAAATATAACATCATATGTTCACAAGACTTTATACAACTTTTATTAAGTTATTTAACCCATTAAATAACAAAATAAAATATTCTCTCAAAATAAATTATCCATATAATTTATTGGTTTGTCAAGTGCAATTATTTAGAAAACCGATTTCTAAATGTTCTAAGTGTTAATATTTATTTGTTTGATCATATCACAAATAAATAATATAAGTGTTTGTCTAGCTTGTTATTGGGTATGACTCGACTTGGATCATAACGTACTAGCCACATCAATTTAATATGTGTCTTGGGCATACAGAGTCCAACAATCTCCCACTTGCACAAGATACATAGAAGATTGATGCAAGCAGTAAATGACGCCTAACTACGGTTTACTACCCCCAATACGTATGACTATATTTTCCATTCAATAACATCATCCCTTTCAAGTCCCTTACTTGAACATGATTTAGGTAAATCTATCATTTATCCTTTCGTTACAGATGTCATGTCAAATCCAGAGACACAGAGTGATCACTCTCTGTTGATTTAATTTTAGCAGGCCTTAGACATCTTACTCTCAACGAATAAGAGGAACAAATCCCATCTTGACTACATACGTCTCTCACAATCACCTTGTACCACACCTGAGCTTAGCCTTATGTACTGTCATATTACTGACAGCGAAGAAATAAGTCAAGGTACAATATTTGGTGAATATCAAGACCCAATATGTAGCTCAGGTCAGAGGATACTATGATATTCTTATTTACTCAAATTTACTTATGATCAATCACAGATGATTCCATGCAGTAAGATTTGAGGGCGAGTCAGTCCAATATTTGTATCCCACAAATATCTATGAACCTTGGCAGCAACACTTTGCTCTATATTCATAACTAATGAATATCCACCAATCCAAATTCATACTAGTCTTACATTCATATTTGTTCCCACAAGTATGATCGACTACGGACATTTAGAATAAGTAACTTATTCATGGATTTAAACATGCTAAAATGGAACATAACTAAAAATACCATAAAGAGTTATATTAACAGTTGTTCCAATATCCAAATACAAAATAGATCAAATCCAATCACTAGAATATCGAAGTCCTAAGGCACAAGTATGACCCTTTCATGCTTTGCCCATTCAAGAAGCTTCGTGAGTGGATCCGCAATATTTTGATCATTGTGAACTTTGCGAATATATATCTTTCCCATTTTCAACTTCATCCCTTATGTAGTTGAAACTCCGCTTAATGTGCCTAGCCTTTTGATGTGCACGAGGTTCCTTGATTTGAGCAATCACACCATCGTTATCACAAAGATCTCTAGGGGTCCTGAATGGTAGGGACTACCCCTAGATCGGCAATAATTCAAGTGGTAGATCCATATGAATTATCTTGATCAAAGAAGCGGCGATGTATTTTGATTCTGTAGTGGACAATGCTACCCTGATTGTGATCGAGAACCATCTCGATCAGTTTGGAAACTCGTATCCATGTAACCCTTTACAACGAATTCCGAAACTCGCATCCCAATAACCCTTTACAATGAGTTCTTCTTCACCAGATCCATATATTAGAAATATATCCTTAGTCATTCTGAGGTATTTCAATATATTTATAACAGTCACCCAATGACCATTACTTGCTGGTATCTTCTCGTCATGCTTAAAAGCGCGTAACTTGTCCGGTCTTGTGCATATCATTACATACATAATGAATCCTATAGCTGATGCATATGGGATTCCTTTCATTCTTTCTTGCTCAACCTTTGAGTTTGGACATCGAGACGCACTCAATATTGTCCCCTCTTGAATATGTACCAAACCTTTCATAGAGTTCTCTATCTTGAACCTTTTCAAGACATTGTCAATGTATGCACTTAAGTTTAAACCTATTAAGCACCTTGATCTATCCCTATAGATATTTATTCCCAAAATATAGGCGACTTCACCAAAATCCTTAATGGAAAAACAACTTCCAAGCCAAGCTTTTACACCTTCCATGGTTGGAATGTCATTCCCAAATAGTAGAATGTCATCGACATACAGTAGTAAGAAAGTGATAATGCTCCCACTAGATTTCTTATACACAGAAGCTTCATCTTCGTTCTTGATGAATCCATATTCCCTAATTTCTTCATCAAAACGATGATTCCAACTCCTAGATGCTTGTTTCAATCCATAGATTGATTTCCTTAACTTGCGTACTTTGTTAGGAAGTTCTGGATCGACAAAACCTTCAGGCTTAACCATATAGACATCTTCCTCAAGATATCCATTAAGGAAAGCCGTTTTGACATCCATTTACCAAATCTCATAATCATATTGTGCAGGTATGGCAAATAGTATCCTAATTGACTTTAGCATCGCCACGGGCGAGAAGGTCTCATCATAATCAACCCCTTGAGTTTGAGTGAAACCTTTTGCTACAAGTCTAGCTTTATAAGTATCCAAGTTACCATGCATATCGGTTTTCTTCCTGAAAACCCACTTATTTCTAACCACTTTGGAATTAAGAGGTAGCACAACCAATTCCCATACTTGGTTGTCATACATGGATTGCATCTCTATGTTTATGGCTTTAAGCCATTTGTCATAATTGACATTGCATCATGGTATGTGGTTGGTTCACCCGAATCTACCACGTAGCATCCATCCATGAAAAATCCATATCTTTCAGGTGGACTACTATTTCTACCAGATCTGCGAACGTTTTGTGTGTATAGATCAACCACTTGATCGTTTTAAGCAACCTCTTGTTGAATGCTAGTATCAACCAAACGTGTATCGGCTTGTGGTTCTCGATCCTTATCAAGTTCCATTGTTCTACTAATTCCTTACACGAGGAAATTAGCTTCCAAGAACTCAGCCTTTCGAGCAACAAACACATTTGCTCCGTTGGATCGTAGAATTAATATCCTATACCATCTTTAGGATATTCTACAAAGATACACTTAGTGGATCGTACTTCTAATTTGTTTGGGGTGTAAAGCTTCACATAAGCTTCACAACCCATACCTTTAAATATGATAATGATGGAGCCCTTCCACTCCATATTTCGAAAGGTGCCTTATCCACTTTCTTGGTTTGGGCCATACGGGCCACGGAGAGCAAAGCGTAACCCCAAAATGATAGAGATAATGAGCTCCTAGCCATCATAGATCGAACCATATCCAAATAGAGTTCGATTCCTCCTCTATCGAAGCGAAGAACTTTAATTGAGTTGATTTTGTACTTCACCTTTTGAAGATTTTGAACGTTTCAAAACTTCAACTTTGTGTCTTAGCAAGTACACATAACCATAACTACTATAGTTGTTGGTAAAAATAATGAAGTATCTTTCACCATTCCTAGTCATTGGCTTAAAAGGATCACATACATCCAAATGTATAATACCTAATAAATCTTTTGCCCTTTCCCACTAAAGGGTTTCTTAGTCGTTTTACCTTTTAAACATGATTCGCATATATCAAATAAACCAATTTCATTTGTTTCCAAAAGACCATTCTTTTGAAGTGTTTGTATGCGATTCTGTTTATATGACCAAGGCGATAATGCCAAAGTTAGGTCTTACTCAAATCTGTTTTTGAGTTTCTTAGTGATTGCTTGGTACATTAAACTATCAAATGATGTATTATTATGAACCAATTCATAAATATCATTTGAAGGCATAGGTTTAAAGTAAAACATGTCATTCATCGAAACATAAATGTCATTGTTTACAAACTTTAAATTAAAACCATATTGTCTTATAAGGGAAACTTGAATAATGTTCCTAGTCAAACTAGGAGCATTCAAAACATTTTTTAAAACAATTTCCAAACCATTTGGAAGTTTCAAAATATAGTCTCCTTTCTTGTAATGCTTATTTCTTTTGAACCTTTTGCAACAAATTGCAAACATGAGTTCCACATCCAGTATCTAATACCCATGTGTTTGAAGAAATAACATTAAGGTCAATATGTGTCATTAAGATTGTACCTGAGGTTTGCCCTGCATTCCTCTTAGTTTTTCAACTCTTTGAGATAGGTTAGACAATTCCTTTTCAAATGCCCTATCTCACCATATTCAAAGTATGGATCGTTTATGGCAACCATTGCCTTCTTTCTTTTGGTTTTGGTGGTTTTGCTTTAGTCTTTCTTTTCCTTTTCCCTTTGAATTTTCCGTTACCATTTGCAACATTTGCTTTGGTGTCGGGGTGATGCCCTTTCCTTTTCCCACCCTCATTGATCGTTTAAAATGGATAAATCCCTTTTACCCATATTGAGCCTTTCGAGGCGATCAATGTGGCTTTTCATCTTAAAGATATAAGATGAGACCGATTGGGTTTCCTCCATCCGACATGCATGAAGCGCCCGAAGCGTTCTACCCTTGCTTATTGTAGGAACATTTCCTTCAATTGGGTAATCGTGTCGTATGCTCATGATGTTCAAAATCCTTTTGAATCTCGGGAATCATAATTCCTAACATGAGGCAAGAGGCTTGCATAGTATTCTCGATATACTTAATACAATCGTTATCGGCATCCTTATCTTCCATAAGATGTTCATCGGGATTAAGATCGTTCAACACATAGGATATCTTTTCTTACTTGAGAACGATTCTTAAGTTCGATATTAATCCATAAAGTGTCTTGATTGATACGATCCTTTTCAAGGAATGTTTTTAGTGATAGGTTACGGACGGTTTGGGTAATATTGTTAGCGGCCATCTACAAAATTTAACAAGGTTCAATTTTAGTATTTTCGATATTATTATATTTTAATTATTAATACCCTTTTGTGTCTCAAAGACAATTAATAATTAAAATCTAGAATCCAACGTTACATTTAAATATCGGTTAGGTGACCTTTATCCCTCTATTTAAATTAACAAGGTAGTCAACGTTTGACAATTGCAACTCTTTGCAACTTCTAGCCATATGGGATCGGTTAAACATCTTTATGTTTAGTTGGCATGTTTAATCCCATCAACACCTTTTGTTCGCCATGCTTCGGTGACCCTAAGTTCATGGTTTCCAAATCAAGTCGTCCAACTTACACACACGTGTGAGTTTATACACATAAGTGGTTAGGTGACCTTTATCCCACAAACATGGTAAACTCACCTCGAATATACAAGTTCCCTCAAATGTGGTTAGGTGACCTTTATCCCACAAAAGAGTTCCCAAGTGTTTCGAGTGTTGTATAAAAGGATGGTGTTTGACTTGTTTTATAAAAGGGATTTTTGAGTTTTCAAAAATTCTAGTTTAGAAAGCTTTATGTACCATACATTTGCATGCATTCAAATCCTTTGTACTTTAGTGAAAACTAATTTTCAAGGTTCCTTTTAATAAAACCCATTTTATTATAAAATTCATTAATTTTTAATAAAACCTTTATTAAACATTTTAATGATTTTGTCAAGAACCAATTTTACGCTTGTTGTTGATTATTAGTTTGTTAAGTCATGCATATCTACATATCATCTAAACAACAAAATAAACAACCACACAAGCATAACATACATAACAATAGGTGCATAACCATAGCCAACTATTTTGACCACACTTGTTAGCCGAAACAAGTGTTCCAAAAGGTCCTTCCTAAAGGGTGAAAAATGACACAAGTATTGTGTCGTTGAACTCCCACTTGATCCCGCATCCAGATGCTTCAAGTCTTCTTCTTGTGTTGTGATTTCTCCACTTTCTTTGAGCTTCCAAAAGTCTTTTATTTTCAGCTCCAAACTCCTTTGGACTTGAAAAATGTGTTTTGGTTATCGGACTAAAATCCCGTTAAGAACTATGAAGTCCTTTATGCCCGAAATTGGCAAAAACCAAAACCGCATTTTTGTGTGCATCTTCTTTTACAAAATATATCCTAATACATTTTTTTCTAGTAAAATAAAATGCACCTAATCTATTTATTTTACATACCAAATGAAAATAAATAAATTACATAAATTTACAAATGGAAGAACAAAAAAAATAATAATTATTACAACCTTTGAAATAATTAAATAAAATGAATCACAACACAATCATTCAACACAAGGTCATGGCTAGGTCATATGCACCAAAATATATATATCCAAATATATAAAATTCAAGAAGCAAAATGGTTCCCTTTTGCAACCTACAATTTTTCGGTCAAGAATGAAAAACCGAAAAATGTGGGTTTTTGTCCAAACAAAATAATCATCCAAATGAAATAAATTTTCAAGATTCATTTATGCATGTAAGAATATAATCTTGAAAAACAAAGGGATAACCATGGTGAAAATTTCGGCCTTAGGGTTTTACCCAAACCCGAAACCCGAAAATTTCATATCCTATGAAGCATGCACTCATATAAGCGGCTATGATACCATTGTTGGGTTTTTCACATGTTTATCAAAGTATTTTATCCATATAAAATAAAAACGCAGCGGAAAATTATTATTTAAAACATGTTACTTGCAAGATATAAAACCCATTTTATATGTAAAACCCAATCCCGGATCCATATACGAACATGCATGCTATCAAAATAAAAAACACAACCATAGAGTGTTTAGAATACTACCTTCCAAGGAGTAAAAGATATGAAGGAGATGATGCTTCTTGAACGGTTGCCTTCAAGAATAGAAGACCTCAAGCTTGTATACCCCAAGCCTTCCAACAAACACCTTATGTTTAGCTAGGATTTCTACACTTATGAACTCTCTATTAAAACCCTCTTGAAGCCATCATATAGCCGAAAATGAGAGGACATTTTTAGAGTTCTTTGCACTTGAAAAATCAAATTTGAAAACCCGACTTCATCAACCATACATGGCCCGATTTTTAGTGAGTTCTTACACTTGATTTTCAAACTTGAAGAGCTCTCTTGATCAACCATGTGTAGGCCGAAAATTAGAGAGCAAAAATCAAGTCTTCTCTCAATTTTTTTTTTTGCAACAAAATATTTATAAAAACATGAGAGAATCTTGCCAGCAAAAGACCCAATGAGGGAGCCTCTAACACATGCAATTGCATGTTATGTGATTGGCCAAAAGGAGCTTGGGAAGACCACCCAATCAAGACTCTTCTAGCACATGCAAAAGCATGAAATCTCATTGGACCAACAATTTTTGGGAAGACCCCATGGGGGGGTGGCGGCCTAGCTTTATTTTTATAAAAAAATTCAATTCTTTTATAAAATTTAAGTCTTGTTTATTTTATACCTTTTATAAAATATAACATCATATGTTCACAAGACTTTATACAACTTTTATTAAGTTATTTTACCCATTAAATAACAAAATAAAATATTCTCTCAAAATAAATTATCCATATAATTTATTGGTTTGTCAAGTGCAATTATTTAGAAAACCGATTTCTAAATGTTCTAAGTGTTAATATTTATTTGTTTGATCATATCACAAATAAATAATATAAGTGTTTGTCTAGCTTGTTATTGGGTATGACTCGACTTGGATCATAACGTACTAGCCACATCAATTTAATATGTGTCTTGGGCATACAGAGTCCAACACATGTGACACGACATAGGAAGTCACCAAACCTTAGGCATTTAGTTGGCATATTCTGAGACACAAAAGCACTACTCGATACTTGCCCTCACCGAGAGTGTGGCTGCCCGGCACCCGTTAGATCTAACCTTTTGTTCTGCGGTCTAGGTATATTGTTGATTAATGGTGCTTATGTACCCTATTCGTGACACGATTTCTCATATCATTTCTCATAGCGCATCATACTTGGTTCTCGTTCTCACCAAGCGCGCTTCCTGTATTCTTTTATCACATCACACTCGGTACTCGTTTCTCACCAAGTGTGCATCTTATTATCATACCATTTATAAACATAATTATAACATGTATTTCACCCCCGAAGTTATAAAACTGAGAACAGTTAAGAGAAAAGGGGGAGCATGAACTCACAACTTTGTGTTCCTTTGCGTCGTAAACTTCACCGGATTTGCTTAATTAACGTCGTGACCTATACGCGTTTTCTTAACGTTAGTCACTAGACTTGCGTCACACAAGTACAGTCACTCTCTTTTGTATTTGAGTTCTCTCGTGTTAAAAATATTTTATATTTTTAACTAAGTGTCTTACTTATATTATTTTCTCAAAAATAATTATAAGTTTCTTGTATTTTGCACTTTGCACCCAAATTATGTATCTTGTATGTTGTATGTGTATCTTTGTGTTTATACTTCTCACGAGTATTTAGTGTATTTTTAAGTCTTAATACACTAGCACGTATAACACATACTATATACACTTAGCACAAAAGTTGGTGATCAAATAATATATATATTTTTCTCAAAAATATATACATACTTAATATCCATTTTTATTCTTGAAGAAATCCTCATTTCTTGTCACCAAAAATTAGGGAAATCTTGGTAATATTTTTAAATACATTTTTAGGGAATAAGTTTCTCAAAAACTTATATTTTTTTCTAAGTGTCAAAATTTATAGAAATTTTGACAGAGTTTCCCCTAAAAATGGAGGTTTCCCATGTTTTCAAAACATGTGTTTATTTTCTTTTAAATCATCAACAATATCAACAATACCATCTTTATTTATCAAACTTATCAAAACAAGCATATACCACAAACTTATGAACTTGATAGTTTGTAAAAATATGTAGTAAGTTATTAACATATTTAGTGGGTCTCGTTATCTTTAAAAATAAGTTTAGTTTCTTAAAAACTTTATTTTTAAAGATCTTGAAGTTTCACAACTTCTAGTCATGATTTACCAAACACATTTCTTGTTAATTTTTTCTTGTGACACAAGTGTTTACACACTTGTTTATTCACTAAAATGCTTTTAGTTTATGTAAGGTCCGGGTTTTAACAAAACTAGCATTTTCCGCTTGGTTCTTCCGAAAAACCACTTGTAGATCTTTAGATCTACATGTTTAGAGTCTTATTTTACAAGAAAAATTACTTTTACTCAAGTTCATGTTTCATGAGTGGAAGGGTTCATCATCCTTCACATCTTTAGCACTAACATACTACTAGTTCATGTTCTTGAACATGATCTAGTATGGTTAGATGTTGATCCATCCCACTTCTGGCAACAAACAACATCAAATAATCATAACTAGACAAGTTTCACAAGATTTACCCAACTAGTTTCTTTTTATCCAACATATTCATCTTACTTTCAAGACTTTAAGTTATGATCTTGTGTGTTCTTGAGTTTTATCCGTTAAATCTCTTATTAACTACTCTAAACAAGAGCAAAAGAGTGTCTAGAAGCACTTACTACTAGCTCGTGACTAGGAAAGAATCAAGGCGTAAATAAGGTGGATAAAAGCAATGTAGAGAGGTTCTTGAGATTCCGAAAACACCGAGCCTCCTTGTGTGTGACCTTTCACCTTTGTGTGTATGTGGAATGGCAAGGATCAAACTTGATGGTGGAGCTATGGTGGTGGGGTGTTCAGCCGAGATGGGTGTAGAGGGAGAGGAAGAATGTTGGTGGATGTTGTGGTGATGAGAGAGATGGGTTAACTTATGGACTTATTTATAAACCTTGTTCACTAATGTCCAATATGCAAAGTGCTCTCTAGATATCCAACATAAGTTAATAAAATAATCAACAAAAAGGGTGGTGTGGGTCACCATAAGGTGACCGTCATTTTGGGGGGGGGGGGGGGTATGGTTGATTTCCAAATGTATAGTTAAGTATCTAGTTAGTTTAGTTAGGAATTTAAATAGGTTATTAGTGTGTAAAGTAATATAACGGGTGTTAGGGTATTCGGAGACCCTAACTAGCTCAGAAAAGCATAAACAATGTTATTGACAATATTTTTATGATCCGGGTAAAGTCCGGTTGTTCGGTTGGATACTGGTTCCTTGAAGTGCTAAATTACACTTTTTAGTGTCTTTTAAGTACCTTTTTGTAGCATTTTCCATTCCCGACACTTAGGGAAGTATTCTGGATGTTAAACCTAAATTTCTGCATAATATTTCAGTGCCATAATGCTGATTATAGCTTAATTATATAAAATTCTGCACTTAAAGTGCGTTTCGGGTGCTTTTTAGTGCTTATTTTTGCTTCCGGAGAGTATATATATTAAACCCTTGTATGAACTCTTGGGTTTTAATGTATTCTTGTTGCTGGACCTACACCTAGGCCTCAATTCTAAAGTCTGAGTGCTTTCTACAGTTCTGTTGACACAGTGTGTCTTACCAGTGAGTTTACTAGTAATTTTGACGCAACGCAGTTCATTATTGCATAAAGCAATATTTTGTAGTATACAACGTGCATGAATTCACTTGTTTATTATGTGTTCAGACATTGCTGACAATTAAGCACATAATTGTAGTCATTAACTAATAGTTAAAGTGTACGGAAATTACCAGTTTGGTGCCAGTTGTCACAAGGTCCTTATTCCTGGAAAACCAAAAACGCTTTCGTTGTCGTATATTTGAAGTGTTTTAGCTTATATTGAGAGAGCCAGGTTTTCAATTCTGGATATTCAAAATGTTTTTACTTATAAATGTTTGAGAAATTGCAGATGCTATTCCAGATTACGATCTCGATAGCCGAGTCTAAGGGGGAGTCTGAAGACGAGCTCAACGCAAGGGGGAGCTTGTATCCGGAAAGCCAGTTGTCGATCCCAAAAGCACGAAACCTTGACAAAAGGGGGAGCCTGAAGAAAGAGTTTAATGAAAGGGGGAGCTGAAGCTGAGGACAGATCCACGAGGATTCTGTTCAAGAAAGAGGGAGTCTGTGTTTGCTGAAGACGTCTAACTTTCAAGAAGACTCAGAGAGAGTGAGAAAGACAAGATGCTACGAGATTGATTGTGGCAATATCCAAGGGGGAGTCTGTTAGTGCATTTATGTCTATCGCCTTCGTCAATACAAATCGTAGCGGAAATCTGAACAAGTCAAGCTCTAATATTGTAAAATATGTAGGAAATAGGCAAGGTGGCATTATTGTAAATAAGGTGAACTTCCTTATAAGCCTTGGCCTATAAATAGAGAGAGTTAGTTTAGATTTAGAACTTTTGTCATTTTGGAGATTTGGAGAGCTAGGAGCTAGAGAGAGAAAGTACCAAGGTGATTTAAGGTTCTTTGTACGTTTTCACATTTCTAATCGAATCACAGATTGAGTACGTTTTCATGTTCCGTCCATGCACGTTCATGGATTCCGCACGTCGAACGTGTCATACACAATCGTTCGGGAGTCGAAAACTGATCCTACAATGTAATTGTGATCTCACGTGCGGTCGTCTCAAATTATATCACGACCTACAAACGTCCTAGATTTGTTAGACACTTCGGTCTTTGTAATGACTCATGTTGTCACACCCCAACCGATGGCGGAATTATCGGATGTCTATCCGATCAGACGACAATCCGTCCCAATGAATCTAATCTCCTTGAACTTGATTGTTTTGAGAAATTTTGCGGTTTGATTGAGACGGTACGACAACGTGCTAAACAACGGAAACTCGTAAAGTCCCAAGTCGTCCGATCGAACAGGAATCACCCAAGTCCGATCAGTTTAATGGTTCGTGACGATTGTTCATGTTTAACCCGAAACCAGTCGTCTCTATGATAGAAACCAGATCTCAGACCGATGCTTTACTAAGAAATGAGTAAAGGGACTGAACGAGCTCCGATTGTATCGGTTTTGAGTGCATTAAGTGTAAAAGAGTTGAAAGAAAGCTGGAAAAGCTTCTTTCAATCCTTTTAACTTTGAAAATGTTTAGATCTGTGTGAAAACATTGTTTAGTCATGTGGAAATCCTTCAGATCTGAGTCATGCTTGGTGGAATGAAGCTAACTCTTGAAGTTCTTAAGAACTTCATGATGACATCATCCTAGAACACCTCAAATCCACTGATTTCACGGTTAAAAGTTAAGATTCAAAGGTGAAAAGGTTAAAGAAGTGCGTGTAGATCATAGAAGTACAAGATTTGAGGTAGAAACTTACAAGAATCATGAGGAGTTGAGAGAAATAGAGCCAAAAGTGCGCTGGTCGAACGAGAGCTGTCACATCACTGTTCAAGTGATATGACAAGTGCTATTTATAGGTGAAGAGGAGTGAAGGTGATGAAGTGCCATGGATCCGATGGCAATCCGATCGGATGGCAATCCGATCGGATGGCCATTTGATCGCATGGTCATTCGATCGGTGGTCTCTGGCGAATTGCGTTTCAATGTTTTGTTTCGTTCGTTAAGCATTGCGATAGTTTGCACACTCATAACCATACATAGTTATACTTATTATTACTAATCACAAGGGTCGTATATAAGTATTCACATTTCCAAGTCTGCATTGCGACAATCGAGTTTCGTTTCGAATATGTGTAGCGTTGCGACGCATCACGGCTATCGAGGAGGGTAGAATAGGTCCTCACTCAACGTCATCGTGAGCGTTATTGTGTGCGATGCGATGTGTTATAGCGATAAAACATGCGTAATATGCGATTATACTGCGAAATAGCGATGTAAGCGATATGGCTACATTATGATCCGAATCTATGGTGCTAGGCGTAACGAGTATAGCGAGTAGTAACAACGCACGAACGTGCGGGTTGTTACAGTCTCCCCTGCTTTAGGAAATTTCGTCCCGAAATTAATCCACAAGAGGGGTTGCGAGGATTGATGCAAGTGATAGTAGCGATAAAATCGTCAAAATATGCGAGCGACCAATTGAAATTCGACAAGCGAGAGCGTTGCGAAGACTGGGCGATGGCGGCGAGTTAGACGATTCGTATAACAAAAGATGACAACACATGAAAAGCGATCTTCAACGGTTCTGAATTCTTGAAAAGTTGATTAATTCGAAAAGGTTTGAAACTTGTTTATGAAAATCTTCCCACGGTGCGGTGTTAAACTGTATCGATGTTCACACCAGCGCTATGAGAAGAGTCTTGTTAGGTTGTTAAAATATTTTAGGGTGATTAAACTCGTTTTACGAAATTTTCTCGTCATGTGGCATTCACTTGAGTCGATTGTCACACCAAGGTTACAAGAAAATCTTGTTTTTGTACAAAGGTTTTGATTAAATTTTAGAAAAAGTTTTGTAAGAAAAAGCTTTGTTTACACAAAGGTTTTAATAATGTCAAAAGTTTTAAATTTAAAGTCGACCCCGCATGGCACCTTCCCACGAAAGTTCGACAATATGGCTAAAACACTTATACGAATTCAGTTTACGATAAAGTAGTTTATGAATTTAAGAGTAGGATTGAGCAAACTGAGCGATGAAGTCGTTTATGAATTCAGTTTAGCGACACGAGCGAGTGCGGTAAGCGATAAGCGGTACGCGAAAATTCGATAGCACAACACCAACATAATGAGCGAAGATGGCGGTGATAAGCGATAAGCGACGAGCGATAGCGACAACCGTCGAGCGATAAGCGACGGTAGTTGCGTTGCAAGCGATGGGAACATGCGATTCGATTAGATTAAATAACACCATCTATTTTAACTAGCATTAAGCCCCACATGGCCTTTTTCCATGAAGGTCTACTGGTATGGCTAAAACACTTATATATAGGAAGTACCGGCGGCGTATCCACCATGTTTTAGCCTTATCAGTTTGTCTCGTGAAGCGAGGTCATGCGTGCTAACATAACACAGATAACATAGATAACGATAAGCGATAGTGATAACGATAAATGTTAAGCGGTACATGATGAGCGATAGAGCAATGCATACGATAAGCGATAGCGTGATACACAAAATAAGCTATTGAGCGAAACACACAATAAGCGATTGAGATTGCGAGATTGATTCCAGTGATAATGCGTTTGCGAGTGTGATGACTTACGAAAAGCCTAGCGCTGACACGCTTTGAGTTGCGATTGAGATTGTTACGCCTTGCGATGTAGCTTACTGTGTCGAAAATAGATTTAATAGTATACTTGGTCTAATAACGTTCGACTTGTATGGCACTTTCTTCACAAGACATTGGTTGGCATGGCGAAGCACTTATATATAGGAAGTACCAGCGGCGTATCCACCATGCTTCAACCACACGCCTCTGCCCCATGGTTAGATGTCACACCGTGTCGACATGGTCAAGACACTTAACCATGCTTTTAACGTTATGGCATCATTGAAACTCATTACGATCTCCGTGCGCTAACCATAGTAATCCCGTGTGCACCCGTAATTAATTTGATCCTTGCACGTTTATCGTAACCTATCTCAAGAACGCATAGTAAGGGTAAAATACATTATATAGTATATGGTGCTAGTATCTAGTCTGTGCGCGAGTGCGAGAGAATGAGAGACAATTAGAGTCCATGTTGCGTCGAGAAATAGAACAAGTTCCACGCATAAAAGGAATTAATGGCGAAAATCGTAACATTATAACAATATTAGAAGCATAATTGGTGTTACTGTAGAGGACTTCTGCGGGGACTGTGATTGTTGCTGATATTCCTCAAGTCTGTGGCCCCGTGCGGCAGTGCTGGGTAAGATGACCATACCAGTTGCAATTTGCGCAATAGCGGCAGTTAGCTTCTGGCGGGTGATGATACGTACACATGAGACATAGGGGATGAGTTCCATCGTAGGCGCGCTTTGAATGAACAGGGATTGCTTGGAGAGGTTCTAGCTGCGACAGTTCAAATGTTGAAGAGTTTGGGCTCATGGTCTTTCGTTTGCGGCTGGGCTGAGCTTCCTGAGGCGAGGCGGTGCGTTGTCATCGGAGGATTCGTCTGAGGACTCATTTGAAGAATCATCGGTAGAATCATCGGAAGAATTGTCGAAAGAATCGATGACAATTGCTTGATGAGCTTGTTTGACAGGATTCTTGGAGAAGAATCCGTCCAAGATTCGTTTGTCGTTGATTTCTGCGGCTAAGCGGTAGGTTTCCTCGATGGTAGCAGGTCCTACAGCTTCGACAAAATCGCCCACACATTCAGGCAAACCGCGAATGTACTTCATGATGGCTTTTTCTGAAGTGTTGACTTGACTTGGGCAGATTATGCTAAGCTGTTTAAACCTTGCGGTGTAGCCAGTATTGTCACCTTCGACTTGCTTGATCTCCCAAAATTCGTCTTCTAGTTTCTGGACTTCGTGGGGAGGGCAGTATTCCTTCTTCATGAGCTTTTTCAGCTCATCCCAAGAGAGGGCATACGCTGCGTGGATCCCACATTTGTTACGTTCAGCTGTCCACCACTCGAGTGCTCGCGATTGAAATACTCCGGTTGCGCAAGTGGTACGGAAACTATCGGGACACCCACTCTGACGAAGGGTAACTTTGATAGAATTGAACCACTGGAGTAGCTGGGTCACACCTCCTTCACCCGTGAACTCCATCGGTTCAAAGGCTTTGAAGTGTTTGTAGAGGAAAGCAGATTGCGTCGCTTCTGTCTTAGAGTCTTCCGAGGTTCGAGAGTTGCTGAGAGAGTGCACTTGAGCGACGATTTGAGGAACAACCTTGGCCACTTCCCTGGCCACAAGCGAGGCAATCCTTTTCTTGGCACTTTGTTTGGCTCTTCTCCTAGCTGTTTGTCCCGAGGTAGAGTCGTTGGAAGACATCTAGACAGAGAGAGATTTGGAGTGAGATTCGATCATAATGATTTTTGAGCTTTGTGATGTGATTGAGCGCGTTCAAAACTTGATGTAGGTAGTATAGTATTACGTAATCACATACGAGCCACATAGGAGACACGAGATTCCTAAGTTCTCACACATATGATTTGTTTTGTATATATAAATAGTTGTAGTTTATACTTGTACACATACATGTCGGTGTAGAATGCGCGAGGGCGCGTTGAAGGGAGAAAGCGAGGGTGAGAAATTAGACATTAATTTTGTTGCGAGCATTCGGTTTTCATTTTAGATTGAGATGGCTGTGCGAGTTGTGCGTTTTAAAGCAGACAACGAAAATCAATAAATCGAGAAATCGATAAAGCGTAAAGTTTTAAATTGTAAACACATAAGAGTAAATAATTTCAGTAAGGCATAAAAAAAATCAGAGTGCCTCGGGTGTTTAGGCGTCGACTACCCAAGGTGGCCCAACTATACCCAACAAGTTCGTGCACGCGCGTTGCCCTAGAAGACTATGCCTCCACTGGGATGCAGCTCATGGCATTCATCTTCCTAGTCATCGCGTGGCTCGAGTTATTGTTATAGTCGAGTCATTGGTGAGAGCTTTTTGAAAACCATTTTATAGAGTGGAACGGGTTATTAAGGTACGGGTTTCACCCCTGACTTAACAACTTCGCTCCTAGCTGTGGTTGTGCTCGTCGAATAAATTCGGGAGTTCTACTAGATTTTGAAATGAAGACTTTCGTTGAGTTATGAATGTCACTCCTAGCTCGACGAAAAGTTCTCGTGCTAGAAAATGCGCTGAGTGAGCGATCTTACCGAGAGTTCTTGGTTTTCACGCCTAATCTCAATTGGACCACTTGGTTGTGTTACGCGAGTATTTTCAAAAACGTGTGTATTGTGTTGGCCTTAGGAAAGGCTAAGTAATATTCCAACCTTAGGAAAGGCTCTTCGTGTGAAGTTGTAGTATGCGGTGTTCACGCGAAGTTGTAGTTTTAGCGGATTCGATCGAGAGTATCAAGTAGGCCCGTACAAATCCTACTGGGTTCGCACGAGTCGGCCCGTTGGTACTTAGACTATAGACTAGGTCGTTTCTAAGACGTCGACCCAGACTAGGTCAAGTCTGGCCTAATTCCCTATAGTTATGGCTCTGATACCAATCTGTCACACCCCAACCGATGGCGGAATCATCGGGGCGCGGCACTAGGCGAATCAGATTGCTCAAGAGAATCCATAACAACTAAATTGCGACAATATTTGTTACATTTGTTATCCCATACTAACAAACAATACAATCACATAAGTCATCACAGATTTCTTGTCCTCTCGAACAATACAAATCCGACAACCTAGGTTTTAGGTGAGTTTCTAGACTTCCTAGCTTGATTTGATGTAGACTGCGACTAAACCTGCAACATACGTTAAAACAACGTCAATACAAAAGTATTGGCGAGTATACAAGTTTTGATAGAGTAGCGAAATAGATAAAAGTGTTGTGAATTACCACATACATAAATGAGATACATAACATATACACAAGACAGATACTACCAGCTAAGTTACTCGAGCTGCGATTGCGATTGCTATTCATCCTAACTAGACCCCGTCGGGTTCTATAGTACTATACTAGTTAAGGCGGGACGTCGCGAGTAAAAGTCCAAGCACATATGTAACTAGCATCACGTGTTAATATGTATTCAGTCATTCGCAAGTGATAAATAGTTTAAACATTAGATTAGTTTGATTTGATAGAAACGTATGTTAAACCCAAAAATGCGATAAAAGGGTTCGAGTATACTCACAGTTCGTGTTCACCAAGTAAACACAATCTTGAATTGAAGGGAGCGCGTATGAGACTAGCCTGATCACAGAATGATAGCATAAGCGATGGATGGCGCGTCAAACAGTGCGAAAAGAACCAAGTGACGAATGGTAATCCGATCGGATGGCAATCTGATCGGATGTCAATCCGTTCGGATGGTCATCCGGTCGGATGGCCATTCGGTCGGATTGACATTCGTTTGGGATGGATGTGTTTGTGTATGATGGCTTTGAAGTTTTCGTTGTAGCATTATAAAATCAGAGATATCTCTACCTTTCAGGTCGATCGATCGAACGGTCGTTCGATCGGATAGCGATCCGATTGGCAGGACGCTTAGTGAGAACAAGTTCACAGCAGGATTGTCACTCGATCCGATAGCAATCCGATCGGATAGCAATCCGTTAGAAACTGATGTTCTTTAAAAATTATGAAAATGATTAAGTGTCGAAGTTCCAATTGTCAAATGATCGGATGGTCGTTCGATCGGATAGCTATCCGATCGGACGGCAATCCGTTCGACGTTCAGAGCTTTGCAAGTTTGAAGTAAAAGTTTAAGTGTGGAACCAACTACAATCCGATCGGATAGCAGTTTGATCGGATGGCAATCCGATCGGATGGCTATCCGATCGGACGACAATCCGTCCCAACGAATCTGATCGTCTTGAACTTGATTGTTTTGAAAAGTTTTTCGGTTTGATTGAGACGGTAGGACAACGTACTAAACAACGGAAATTCGTCAAGTCCCAAGTCGTCCGATCGAACAGGAATCACCCAAGTCCGATCAGTTTAATGGTTCGTGATGATTGTGTCACACCCTGACTTTTGTGGAAGCGTATGATGTGTGACTTGTTCAGTATCATTGTATTCAATCATAATAAACGACTATATGTTCAAAACGATGTTCATCCATTCATTAAGTTTAAAATATTACAAACACTAGTCATTTAAGTTTCAAACAACACAACCTTGACTAAGTTACAAACCAACAAAAGTGGATGAAACCTAAACTTGGAATTTACTTCCAGAAACAACACCCGCGCCCAAGATCAAACTTGTTACCTGAAATACATGTAATTTTGGAAAACATCAACAAAAGTTGAGCGAGTTCATGCGTTTTGTATGAGTACTGATAAGCTTGTAAACATTTGAGAGACTCCTTTGAAAACATGTATAAAAAGAATCTATGAACAGATCACATTAATGTTTTGCAAGGACATTAATGCATGTGGAGACATAGGGAGTACTCAATATGAGTAGGCTTATACCCTCGTCGATTTCCCTCGACTATGTCGAATTTCCCTTCGACTGTGTCAATTTACCTTGACTTTGTCAATTTACCTTGACTGTGTCAAGTTTACCCTTGACCGTTGTCGAGTTACCTTGACCGTTGTCGAGTTACCTTGACTGGGACACCAAAGCACTCAAGTGGTCACATAAGGACCATGAGTGGGGCTCGGCCATACCCGTTAGATCTAACCTTCGTTCATAATTAAGAGTTAATGGCATTTCAATTTCAATCTATGCTCACATGACCTATAATTCATTTCATAGCCAATTCATACCATTTAAACATATGCAACATGTATTCCACCCCCGAGAGTTATAAATCCGAAAACAGTTAAGAGAAAAGGGGGACATGAACTCACTATTTTATGTTCTTCAATCCGACGTAACTCAAGCTGCTACTAGTGTGTACAACAACCTACAACGTACTACGGTCTATTAGACGAGCAGGTCGTACCTTGACTTAGTATTAATTAGTGTCTTTGAGTTACGTTTCTTTGTGTCCTTAATATTATTCCAAGTTATATAATTAATTGTTAAAATCTTAAATATTTTAACTTGTCAAGTTTATGCATTGCACTTGTATAACTTCCCAAGGATGAGTGTATTTGTATTCGAAGTCTTATCCTTCTATATTTTTGCCAAGTATCGATGGCGTATTCCGATGTGTAATTGTACGTTCGAGAATACGTATTTTTATCGTGGTTATTAAGTATCTCATACTTAATTTTTGTATTAACCTTTTCGGAATAATATTTCTAATAAAAATACATCAATATATATTTCCAAAATATATATTTTAAGAAATATTATATAGAAAAATTATTTAGAATTTTTCCTTGGCAAAAATATTTATACTTTTCATATAGGTCTCAAGAATAATATATTTTCAGGTCCAACTTAGAAAATATATATATATATATATATATATATATATATATATAAATCTATTTTTCATCCAAAAAATATATGTCCAAAGTTTATTTAAGAAAATATATTTTTCTCCCAAAAATAATATATCTTCTAATAATTCAAGAATATATATATATATTTTTACTTACCAAAAATAATACATTTTCCCCTTGTCAAAAATATGATTTATTTTATAATACTCACGAAAATCATATTTTTGTTCTCTTGGTTTCCAAAATACGGTTACCAAAATATACTTATGACTTTAATTCCGGAATATTTATGTAAGTTATATTCCTTGTTCGGTTTCACCAATGTTTTGGGTATATTTTGTATATTCATTCTCTTGGATTTTCGGTAACATTTTGGATTGTAATTTCTTTGTATTTCGGCAAGTTACATTTTTTCAAGTCCTAAAATAATATAACTAATACACATAATATACAAATAATCACACACATGGTGACATCTAAATATATATTTCCTAAATACATATTTAGTCACTTTTATTTACAAAAACCAACCTCCAATATTTATAATCTTGTAACAAAAATTATGGCAAACTTTATATAGAATTTCATGGTTTAAAATATACTTGTAATTATTTGTTTAAAAATAATTTTTTCAAGTGTTATATTTTTAGAAAAATTTTGCCATAGTTTCCCCTTAAAAATGGAGGTTTCCATGCTTTCAAAGCATATCATTTTCTTTTAAAATCATCATCATTCATCAACAAATCATTCAAGACTTACCATGTGCCAAAAATATGAGATTTACACTATGACATGAACTTGAAACTTTGTAAAAATTTGTAGTAAGTTACTAGTGTATTTAGTAAGCTTAGTTGCCCTTTAAAGTATGGTTATTTATTTAAAAATATCATTCTTGAAGAATTTAGATCTTCACAACTTGTAAAGTGATTTTCTAAAAATATTTCTTCTTGAATTTTTCTTGTTAAATATATATTTCTACACTTGATTAACCATGAAAAATATGATTAGTTTCTTTAAAAATCATGATCTTGTAAATCTTGTAAATAACTTTGTTCTCTTGAAAATATTATCTTTGAAATCCTTTATTTTCAAGACTTATAACATGTATCACAAATCATTATACACTAAAACTAGTTTATTTTCAAGTTCTTGTTTAACTTAAAGGATGATCATTATGATTTTCTCAAGAATCATCCTCATACTTGCTAGATCATGTGTTTAATCACAATCTAGCAAGCTTCTAATGATGATCAACATCATAAACACAAGAAATCAACAATCAAGTATATTACATACACTTAAACATCTTTGATTTTCATGATTTAGAGCTTTATGTTCATGTTTAAGCTTATGTTTCTTCATGATCTTTATGTTTAACAACTTATATCATCTTTTAACCAACATAATATGAAGTAAAATGAGATTAGGAAGGTCTTACTACTAGCACAAGGCTAGGGAAGAACAAGATGGAGGATGGTGAAGAAAATAGGTGGTTAATAGCTCTCCAAGAAGGTCCTTCAACTCTCCTTGCTTGAAACCTCTTTAATTATGCTTGAATCAACTTAGGATAGCCTTAGAATGTATGAAAATTTGCTAGAAAAATTGATGGTAGTTAAGGGGTTGTTGGCCGTGAGTTATGAAGGAAGAAGGAGGAGAAGTTGTGGTGTGGAGAATGAAGTATGATAGTTTGTTAAGTCCCTTGGTTCTTATAAAAATTCTCCAACATTAGGATAGAATATGGTATATTATGTTTAGCATATTCTCTACATATCCAATAAAATGCATCAAATAAATCTCATGTGAGACCCATGTTCCCTAACCGGCCATTAAAAGGGGGGGGGGGGTAAAGTGTAACTTTTAATGTTAAGTTACTTGATTTAGTTAGGATTCAATGGTGCTAGTTAGGTATTTTACGTATTTAATGTTTATGAGATGTAATATGATGTTCAGTTACCATAACTAGCTTCGTAACATAAAAACAGTGCTTCTAGTAAAAATTTGATGTTTCGGGTAGTGTCCGGTTGTTCGGTTAGTTACCGGTTCGTTAAAGTGCTAAATTGCGCAGTTTAGTGTGCTTTATGTAGTCTTTTATGACAGTTTCGATTCCCGACACTTAGGAAAGTATTCTGGACCATTAAATCACATTTATGCATTATATTTAGATGTTAAAAGTTGAATTTTTGCTGAATTTATTTATTTTCTGCAGAATTCTGTAGTTTTAGTGTGTTTCTCGCACTTTCCGGTACCTATGTTATCACTATGAAGGCAGTTTTGTAATCCCTACTTTCCTACACACTATACTAGTGTAACACTTGTTCCTGGGGCTCATTCTGTGTCTTAATATCGTGTCTGTCTTATTACTGAACTCCCGTCAGTACTTCTAGTTTGTCTGATAGCTGTGCTAACTTTGTTTTGTGCATTAATAGAACCATATTGTGTTGCATGTAGTAAAGATAAAAGTCTTGCAACATGAAATGCCATTGTATGTATATGACAGTAATCAGAAATTCATTCGTCTTGTAAACTAAATCATGCACAGTCATTAAAGCACAGATTACTGTTTAATTATTGTACGGAATGCATGGAAAAGTGCCAGTTATCACATTCTCCCCCCGTTAAAAGAATTTCGTCCCGAAATTCAGGCTATGCCATCGGTCGCAGGGGAGTAGTGAATCAAATGTGGTCACTTAGGCTTAATTTAGTCTTCATGTTCCCAGGTAAACTCTGGGCCATGATCTGAATTCCAACGAACTCTAACAAATCAATTACGACTTCTCCGTGTTTTGCGGACTTCTAGTCTGCAACCTTAAAAGGTTCTTTAATAAATTGAAGTTTGTCGTTGACGTGAATCCTGTTTGTGGGAAAAACGACTGTTCCTAGAGTCTGACTCCTCTAATGACTAGACACGTGAAACGTGTCGTGATCACTGCTGAATTTCTCTGGAAGTTTCAGCTTGTGAGCAATGGTCCCGAACCTTATCATAATCTCGAAAGGTCTAATATACCGTGGGTCCAACCTCCCACGCTTTCCAAATCGTACCATGCCTTTCCAAGGCGAGACTCTCATTAGAACCATACCTCTTATCTCAAATTCCAACGGTTTCGGCCGCTCGTCGGCGTAGCCTTTCTGAATATCACGTGCTGTCTTGATATGATCACATATCTGAACGATCTTGCCTATAGTTTTCCTGAACCAATTTGGGGCCAGTAAATCGTTTATCTCCGGTCTCCATCCAGCACAACGGAGACCGACACTTACGTTCCATCTAAAGCTTCACACAAGGCGGCCGAAATGACGGTGTGATAAATATTATTGTAGGAAAACTCCACTAAGGGCAAGTGAGTATTCCAACTTTTCATCAAAGTTCGTCACACAAGCACGTAACATGTCCACACAGTCTGTATCATTCGTTTGCTCTGGTCGTCCGTCTGAGGGTGAAATGTAGTACTAAGGTCCAATCGTGACCTAAACGCCTATGAAACATCTGCCATATCTTTGGAACAAAACGACCATCTCGGTTGGACATGATAGAATCAGGCACTCCATGACGTGCCACAATCTTTCTAGGCTAAACTCTGCTAATTCCCTTGCGTTGTCTTCCTCATTGTTTGGTTGGAAATGTGCAGGCTTGGTGAGTTGATCAATACTATTGCAGCAGCCCTGATGGTTTCTGGTATTCTGTCTTAACTTCGACATAAGTAAGACAGTTACCTACATATGTAGCTATATCAACTTCCTTCTTGACCATCCATACTATTCCTTCAAGTCTTGGTACATCTGGTCGAAACCAGGATGGATCGAGTACCTTAACCTATGAGCCTTGTCCCAAAATAAGCGTTCGTAAATTGTCGCGAAACGGAACCCAAAGTCGTTCCAGGAAGTGTATGGTTTCGTCTTCCTTAGGCAATACTGTACTTCTATTCCATATAACGCTTCAGCTTGAAGGTTCTCTGGTTTGAGCATCTCATGCTCAGCTTCACGAATCCGAGTAATGAGTTTTGTCTGTATGATCATTTCTAAGGCTCACGCCCTTAGATGCTTTGCGCGATCCTTGCGGCTCAAGGCATCTGCTACAATGCTTGCCTTGTCCAGGTGACACTTAATCTCTCAATCGTAATCATTCAGTAGATCATTCCATCTAGTTATCTCATGTTTAAGTCCTTATGATCAAAGATGTGCTGCGAACCTTTGTGATCAGTAAAGATCGTGCAGTGTTTGCTTATACAAGTAATGACGTCAAATCTGCGATGCGCAATTACTGCACCTATTTCAAGGTCTCTTCTCATGATCCCTTAATCAACGTGATGCGTATGCGATGACTTGGTCTCGTCGCAATCGAGACCTTGTCGAGAAGCGTCACAAAAACCGCAATTCTATTGGTACTGTCAGGTGAAGACAAGATAGGTATCAACTAGGTTAGGGTTGTCAGTGGTTGAGCAGTCCTTGAAAGGTTTTCTAGGGGTCGTCTGATACAGCCTACAATCCCCAAAAATTCTTAGTTGTGTCTTAGGGACTCCTTAGTTCTTGATTGTAGGATCGACATGAATCTCATTCTTATCCACCACGTATCCTAAGAATCTTACCTCGTGAATCCAAAATTCACACTTCGACATCCTGGCACATAATTGTTCTTTCTCTAAGAGTCCCAAGATAAATTGCAGATGTTGCTCATGACCTTCCTTGGTCTTTGAGCTTATGAGAATGCAGTTAATGAATATAATTATGATTTTATCCTGGTATGGCTTACACACCTGATTCATGAGGTCCCTGAATATTTCTGGTGCATTTGTTAAGCCAAACGACAAGACAAGGAACTCGTAATGTTCAAGGCGAGTCCTAAGAGTCGTTTTAGGGATACTCTCTTCTTGTATTTGCAGTTGAGGACATCCTGACCTCAAGTCAATCTTCGAGTAGTGACTAGAACCTTACGATCGGTTCAACAAGTCATCAATCCTTGGCAAAGGATACCAGTCCTTGATATCCAATTCTCTGAAGTTGATGCAAAATGGAAACTGCCAACTTTCTTCTCGTGTCCTTAACTAAGGACGTCATGTCCTTAATTCCATCTTAGAATAGTAGCTGGGACCTTGTAGTTGGTCGACAAGTCATCAATTCTCGGTAAGGGGTACCGACTCTTGATGGTTAGTCGTCTATCTCCATGTAACCTATGCGTAATACTTTTCCACATTGATTATTCTGAGTTCCTTTCAGATTAGGCTATGTACACGTGTAAAAACTGCCGCCCTACTTCCTAACGAATAACACTGGGGCTTCCCAGGGTGAGAAGCTCAGCCTGGTAGATTTACTCTGTCTAGCAGCTCTTTCAGTTGCATCGGAGGATCATGTATCTCGGACGGAGCTAGTCGGTAAGGCGTCATCTGTCACTGGTGCCGCTCCTGGCACTAGGTTTATCCTAAACTCCTTTTGTCGCTGTGGAGGTATTCCTGGAAAGTTTTTAGGAAAGGCTTCTGGAAATTCCTCCACCACGGGGATGTCTTCAGGCTTTGGCTTCATAGTCTCCTTATCAACAACATGAGCAGGGAAGGCTATGCAGTCTATTCGGAGGCGCTTCCGTGTCTCTATAATCAATGTGAGGCGTTGCAAATTCACTGTCTTATGGGGCATAGTGCCCTCGCACCTATTGCAAGAAGGTTGTGTACTATAAGTGTTTCATTATTCGCAAGAGGGATACGAATGATTTTCTTTATAACAAGCAACTTCAGCTCTATACTTAGATATCCAATCCATGCTGACTACCATATCATAACTTCCCAAGTCAATGGTAATAGAAGGTTCCGGCCTTCTAAGTTCCCAAAAATACAATCCTTAATCATCTCCTTCGTTTAACTAACCTTCCATTCGCCAATTCTAAAGAATACGGGACGTCTATTCTACTCGAAACTAGGCCAAGCAGTTTCTTAAGTTCTAAGGATACAAGGTTAAATTTGGTGCCAGTATTAACCAAAAATAGATGCATAAAGTTGGTTAATAGGGAACGTACCCATAACCGCATCTGGATCTTGGCGTGCTTCACGAGCTGCGATCGTGAAGACCCTTCCTTGTTTGGTTCTTCTTAGGGAAATCTTTCCTAAAGTGCCCAACTTCACCACATCTGTAGCAACCTGGAACTTTACCATTTGTTGGTGCATGCGTCTGTCGACTTCGTCTTGTATCGAGTCTTGTATTAGATTAGTAAGATCAGGGCACGAAATTCGAGAAAACATGTTTATGGGCTATTTCGCATGAAATTACATGTAGGTAATTTCGTACGAAATTACATGGTAATTTCGCATGAAATTACTATTTCGTGTGAAATGCTATTTTGCTTGAACTAGTTTCGTGCGAAATTAGCAAGCCTATAAATACTGGCCTTGACTTCTCATTTGGTACGAAATTAGAAGACTTGTTTCCAAAGGCGAAGCTCTGTCGAAGTGTCTCCAGACTTGTAATTGATCTGAAATCAATAGAAAGACAGTTTAAAGTGAATCGCAAGCTGAATTACCTCGATACGAATGAATTCCGCCTCTCGTATTGATTAGGACTCTTCTGAACGATTCGTTTGTGTCAGAAAACGATCCTACAAGTGGTATCAGAGCTCAGGAGGAAGAGTTCTTACCAATTCAGCTGCAACATCTGATTTCTACACCTTCTTTTTCACAATTAACAAGTTTTCACGAACAAAATGACTTGAATTTCACACATTATACGCGCAATAGTGTTTTAACAAACTCTTGAAAGTTTCAGACTTAAAATCAATCAAAAACCTGTTAGAATTGGTAATTTCGCTTGAATATCTGTTCAAATTGCTGACGTCATCACTATTTCTCATGAAATCAGTTTGTAATTTCGTACGAAATTAGATATTTCGCACCAAGATTGATATTTCGTTTGGTAATTCCGTACAAAATTACCTATTTCGTTCGAAACCAAGTTATTTTGCTTGAAAGTTCTGTTATTTCACACGAAATTACCTATTTCATTTGAAGTGGGTATTTCGTTTGAACTGGTTTCGTTTGAAGTTGTATTGCAGACTATTTCATTTGAACACGGTTATTTCGCATCAAAGGTGATTCCGTGTGAAGTGGTATTTCGTTTGAAAAGTAATTTCATTTGAAAGATTGTTTTTTTGAAATTTGAAAACCAAATCATGGAAGAAGAATTTTATAACGCATTTGCTACTGCCCCGAGTACACCTACTACCGTTACTCAGAACTTGAACATGGAAAATGAAACGGGCACTATGCAAAAACCACCAAAGCTCATGAATATCGAGGAGTATAAAGGATGGGAAGGACGTTTTGAAAACTGGGTTCAAGCAAACTATTTGGATGCTTGGGAATGTGTTGAAACAAAATATGTGAGACCATTGAATGATGATGAAGAGGAGGTTGCAATTAAAGATCTAAGTGCTGATGATAGAAAGAAGTACAAAAATGAAAAGATGATGGTTAGTTTACTCCAACAAGCTGGTAAAGAAGAGATCTTGGTGTTATTGCAACACAATGGCAGTGCATATTCGAATTGGAAAGCACTAAAATCAAAGTTTGTTGGAAGTCAAGAAATGATTAAGAACAAAAAATCGCTTTTGAAAAAAGAGTTTGATTTGTTTCGTGGTTTAAAAAATGAAAGCACAAAGCAGATTATCGAAAGATACTACAATTTATTAATGAACATGAAGAGATTGAGCATCACAAAAGACAATGAAGAATTGATTGAAAAGCTGGCTGATGCGTTGCCACATGAAACTTGGGGCACATATCTCATGATGTTAAGAAATAAGAAAGGATTCAGCAGTCTGACACTGAGCAAGTTTATTGAAAAGATTGAAGCTCAGGAGATGGAACAAAGGAATATCTCGAGAATGAAGGATTTTGATGGTGAACAAGATATCGGTCTTTATTACAAAGGAGGTATCAGTGACAAGACCAACATGCCACCTAAGATCGAGACCGCATTCAATGCTAAAAGTTCATCTGAAGGATCATCTAAAGGTTCAAACAGCAAAACGGGATTGTCTTCATATCCATCATTTGAACCAAACTTTTCAACAACCAAGAATGGGAAGAATTTACAATGCAACATGGTATTAGATCTTGAAAATGGTCAAAATTACACAGAGGAGGTTGCAAAAGGTCATATGTCTCTGTTGGTGACTGTATTAGAGTCATATGAGAGTTTAGTGGCAGGTCGGATCGGGAATCCAATGTTGACAAAAGAGGATTACGATCAGATCGATGCTGAAGAGATAGAATTAATGGATATTAAGTGGTGTTTGGTAAGTGTGTTGAGGAGAGCAGAAAAGTTTAAACAAATTACAGGAAGAGATGATTTCCGTGATGTAAATATTTCTACTTTAGGTTTTGATAAATCTAAAGTTACTTGTTTTCGTTGCAGGGAAAAAGGACATTTCAAGAGAGAGTGCACAAAGCGCGAAGCAAGTGGAGCTCAAAATCCTTTTAACAACAATGATTACTATCGAAAAGATATCTATCATCAAGTCGATCAACAGCCATATCAACAACAACAATCACAAACTGAACATGCTAGGAAGGTGATTAAAGAAGAGTCATCAAAGAAAGCATGCTTTGGAAGTTCATCAAAAGAATCCAGATGGGATAAATGTGTTTCAGCTGATATTAAAGCAAAATTAATAGATCAAGATGATGAGAGACTTCCAGAAGGTTTCTCTTGGGAAAATTTCAGCTAGGATGATTATATTCCTGACAAGACTTCAAATCATAAAGCTTTTATTGATCGAGTTGATGAAGATAGTGATAATGATGATGATTATTATGCAAAAAGAATGAGAGATCATTTAAAAATGCTAGAAGAGAGTGACAGTGATGATGAAAAAGTTAAGAAGAATTCGAAAAACAAGATAGTAGTGATGATGAAGATGTTCGTGTGATAAGGAAGAAAGTAAAAGATATTTCAGCTTTCAAGATTGAAGCAGAAGCTGATGCAAAAGAAATTCCTGTGAAATGTGAAAACTGTGAAGCAATGAAGAAGCAAAACAGTACATTGATTTACAACATGAACAGATTGAAAGAATCATACGATGTTCTGAACAAAGCCATGAATCAATACAATCAATCAAGTGATGAACAAGCAACAACAATGAAGACACTTCAAGGAGCTTTCATGACAAAGCAGAAAGTTGTCAACAATTACATTGAGAAATATGTTGTGCTTGAACAGAAACTGGAAACACAAAGGATTGAAACAGAGAGAGTTAATAGATTATTAAAAAGTTACTCATGTACTTCTTATGTTATTGACAGGATTTATCCAACAGTAGAGGGCATGAAGGCATTTGAAGATGTTACATCTAAAGAGAAGACATCTGAAACAAAAGAAGAAACTGAAGTGAAAAACTCTGGTAAGAAACAAAGTTTCAGTTACAACAAGTGTCCACCCCCGCTTGAAAATACATTTTCTCCACGAAATCCAAATTCGGACAGAGTCAAAAAGGCAACCAATTTACAATGGGAATCTGAACCATCAGTTAATTTGCCAGAAAACATTGATGTCACTTTTACTTCATCTGACACTGATCATGAGTCCGAGTTAATAAAGAAAGTGGTCGATCAGGTGTTGGATAAAGATGAAACCGAGGAGTCAAAGTCGGAGTCAAAATCAGAGTCAAAGTCTGAGTCCGACACATCAAGTCAAAAAGTCAAACAGGGCAAAAGAGTTTATAATAAAGAATTCTTGTTATCAAAATCTAATTTGAATGATGAAACATTCAAAGTTGCATATATTTTGAATGATTCTGACAAATTATATTCTGATGAAGAATTTCCAATAAGAGGTGTCAAAATTGAAATGATCAAAAAGGTTTTCAAACTAACAGAAATTAAGATTTCTGAAATAAAAAATGTAAATCTTTCTGAAAAACCTAAAAAATACACCTCAAGAGTACAACAAAGAGAAAACAAGAAAAAAGGTTACAGTTCTGGTTCTGGTTATCAAAAGAAACCAAATCATAACGGTAATTTCAAAAGGAAGGGCTTAGGATTCATTCCACCGAAAAATCATAAAAATGAAAAAACTTATAAACCAAAAATTGTGTTTGTTTCAGGAACATCTTCGGAAGAGGAAAAAGAAAAGTTGTTCAGGAATCAATCAAACAAAGAGTTCCTTGCAAAGAAGCAAGAAGAAATGAAGAATGGAATTGCTGAAAAGAAAGAGACGAGGATCTGTTTTAACTGCAAAGTTGTTGGTCACATTGCTAGGAATTGTCCAAAACAGGGAGTCTCAGATAAACTCAAAGAAAAATTTGTTGAGAAAACCGAACTACCAACCAAAAGATTCAAAGTTTTTGAAAATTCAAAATTTGAGGCTGGTGAATGTTCGAAAAATGTTTACAAAAGAAAGGAGAAGCTTAACAACAAAAAATGGGTTGTTAAGAAATTGAATGAAAGTTCTGGCGATGAATCTGATTCCACAAAGTCAGAGGAGCCACAAGTTGATCAAAAATGTGAAAAGTCAGTACCGCCAATGGATGATGCAAATTTTCCACCATTAAGGGCTGAAAATTTTAAACAAAAAGTTGGTAAAGTTGAGATTTCAAATCAATTTTTCTCTGAAAAGAAACAATTTGATGTTGAAAAGGCATTTAATTCCAAAGTGAAACATATTTTTGGAAAAATAGTTGACAGAAAGGTAAAAGGAGTAAAGGAATTTTATGAGAAAAAGACGAAAGGAAAGAAACCGAGTGTTGATGACTCGGAATCTCCCAATGTCTGTCAGGCTTGGGAGAATCTCTCTAACTGAAAAACCTGACTTGCCGGAACTCCCAGGTTAGTAATTGGGGAGTAGGAATCGGCATCTTTCTTGAGAAATTCACAGGTTGGTAACTGTGATATTTCGTCCTACAAGTGGTTAATCAAGGACATTAAGTTGTACTTGATTTAACTATCTTACAAGTGGTATGATTATTGAAAATTGTGTTTGTGATAAATCTACAAGTGGTTTTGAAAACAAAATGATGAAAACTCCCTGTTTCTACAAGTGGTAACATCAACAAAACTTATTTTCCGGAAAAACCATTTTGATTAAAATAGACTTAAGTGTTTTGAAATCATAATGGGAAAATAGTTTGTTGTAAGGGGGAGTTCTGATTGTTTATGCCAAGTGGATGGAGAATTGAAGCAATTCACAACAGTTGTCATGTTTTTTGTACAGTTTGTTTTCAAAATTTGTTTCTACAAAGTGGGTCAAGAGCTCAGTTTGTTTTCAAATTTTCCCAGAAAATCAAAATTGAGACATATTTTGATTTTAGGGGGAGTAAAATTTTTTAGAAATTTCGAAAATTTGAAAAATACAAAAACATGATAAAACCAGAAAAAGCCAAAAACATGAAAAAATGAAAAATGAGTTTTGTTGTGAAAAAGAGGAAATGATAGTACATCAGTGGACTATCACAGCATGCTAAAGAAATGGAAAGTTAAAATGTGATAAACGGTCTTACTAAAGATGTGACGATAGGCTCAGCTAGACTAGTAGATTTGCGACAACGATACAAACATAAAGCAAAAAGCCTAAGTCTAGTGGGAAACACGGTCGAAAGCATAGTACTTAGTTTTGTCCTTCTTGACTGTGTGCCTGCTCGGTAATTGCTGATTGTCAAAAGACATAAAACTGGTTAAGTTTGTGAACTTTCACAACTTTGCTGAAAAGTCACTGTGATGGTGCATTTCATTTTGCAAAGATTTAAACTTGTTTTATTTTTTTTTATTTTGTTTAAGCATTGGACATCCTCTGCGTATACGTGAGTATCGACCTGGATGTTATTGCCTAAACATTCTGATTTATTTTCTTTGGTGTTTCGTTTAAGCTTTGGATCACCTCTGCGTATACGGAAGTATCGACCTGGTGGTTAAAGCCTAAACAACATCAACTTGTTTTATTTTCTTATTTTGTTTAAACATTGGACTTTCTCTGCGTATCGAAAGATCAACCTGTTGTTAATGTTTAAACATTCTGCATTGTTTTTGCACATATCACAGTTGATGAAAGTTTAAAAGCATTACTTGAGTTATTCGCAAGAGGGATGCGAATGATTTTCTTTATAACAAGCAACTTCAGCTCTATACTTAGATATCCAATCCATGCTGACTACCATATCATAACTTCCCAAGTCAATGGTAATAGAAGGTTCCGGCCTTCTAAGTTCCCAAAAATACAATCCTTAATCATCTCCTTCGTTTAACTAACCTTCCATTCGCCAATTCTAAAGAATACGGGACGTCTATTCTACTCGAAACTAGGCCAAGCAGTTTCTTAAGTTCTAAGGATACAAGGTTAAATTTGGTGCCAGTATTAATCAAAAATAGATGCATAAAGTTGGTTAATAGGGAACGTACCCATAACCGCATCTGGATCTTGGCGTGCTTCACGAGCTGCGATCGTGAAGACCCTTCCTTGTTTGGTTCTTCTTAGGGCAATCTTTCCTAAAGTGCCCAACTTCACCACATCTGTAGCAACCTGGAACTTTACCATTTGTTGGTGCATGTGTCTGTCGACTTCGTCTTGTATCGAGTCTTGTATTAGATTAGTGAGATCAGGGCAAGAAATTCGAGAAAACATGTTTATGGGCTATTTCGCATGAAATTACATGTAGGTAATTTCGTACGAAATTACATGGTAATTTCGCATGAAATTACTATTTCGTGTGAAATGCTATTTTGCTTGAACTAGTTTCGTGCGAAATTAGCAAGCCTATAAATACTGGCCTTGACTTCTCATTTGGTACGAAATTAGAAGACTTGTTTCCAAAGGCGAAGCTCTGTCGAAGTGTCTCCAGACTTGTAATTGATCTGAAATCAATAGAAAGACAGTTTAAAGTGAATCGCAGGCTGAATTACCTCGATACGAATGAATTCCGCCTCTCGTATTGATTAGGACTCTTCTGAACGATTCGTTTGTGTCAGAAAACGATCCTACAAGTGGTATCAGAGCTCAGGAGGAAGAGTTCTTACCAATTCAGCTGCAAAATCTGATTTCTACACCTTCTTTTTCACAATTAACAAGTTTTCACGAACAAAATGACTTGAATTTCACACATTATACGCGCAATAGTGTTTTAACAAACTCTTGAAAGTTTCAGACTTAAAATCAATCAAAAACCTGTTAGAATTGGTAATTTCGCTTGAATATCTGTTCAAATTGCTGACGTCATCACTATTTCTCATGAAATCAGTTTGTAATTTCGTACGAAATTAGATATTTCGCACCAAGATTGATATTTCGTTTGGTAATTCCGTACAAAATTACCTATTTCGTTCGAAACCAAGTTATTTTGCTTGAAAGTTCTGTTATTTCACACGAAATTACCTATTTCATTTGAAGTGGGTATTTCGTTTGAACTGGTTTCGTTTGAAGTTGTATTGCAGACTATTTCATTTGAACACGGTTATTTCGCATCAAAGGTGATCCCGTGTGAAGTGGTATTTCGTTTGAAAAGTAATTTCATTTGAAAGATTGTTTTTTTGAAATTTGAAAACCAAATCATGGAAGAAGAATTTTATAACGCATTTGCTACTGCCCCGAGTACACCTACTACCGTTACTCAGAACTTGAACATGGAAAATGAAACGGGCACTATGCAAAAACCACCAAAGCTCATGAATATCGAGGAGTATAAAGGATGGGAAGGACGTTTTGAAAACTGGGTTCAAGCAAACTATTTGGATGCTTGGGAATGTGTTGAAACAAAATATGTGAGACCATTGAATGATGATGAAGAGGAGGTTGCAATTAAAGATCTAAGTGCTGATGATAGAAAGAAGTACAAAAATGAAAAGATGATGGTTAGTTTACTCCAACAAGCTGGTAAAGAAGAGATCTTGGTGTTATTGCAACACAATGGCAGTGCATATTCGAATTGGAAAGCACTAAAATCAAAGTTTGTTGGAAGTCAAGAAATGATTAAGAACAAAAAATCGCTTTTGAAAAAAGAGTTTGATTTGTTTCGTGGTTTAAAAAATGAAAGCACAAAGCAGATTATCGAAAGATACTACAATTTATTAATGAACATGAAGAGATTGAGCATCACAAAAGACAATGAAGAATTGATTGAAAAGCTGGCTGATGCGTTGCCACATGAAACTTGGGGCACATATCTCATGATGTTAAGAAATAAGAAAGGATTCAGCAGTCTGACACTGAGCAAGTTTATTGAAAAGATTGAAGCTCAGGAGATGGAACAAAGGAATATCTCGAGAATGAAGGATTTTGATGGTGAACAAGATATCGGTCTTTATTACAAAGGAGGTATCAGTGACAAGACCAACATGCCACCTAAGATCGAGACCGCATTCAATGCTAAAAGTTCATCTGAAGGATCATCTAAAGGTTCAAACAGCAAAACGGGATTGTCTTCATATCCATCATTTGAACCAAACTTTTCAACAACCAAGAATGGGAAGAATTTACAATGCAACATGGTATTAGATCTTGAAAATGGTCAAAATTACACAGAGGAGGTTGCAAAAGGTCATATGTCTCTGTTGGTGACTGTATTAGAGTCATATGAGAGTTTAGTGGCAGGTCGGATCGGGAATCCAATGTTGACAAAAGAGGATTACGATCAGATCGATGCTGAAGAGATAGAATTAATGGATATTAAGTGGTGTTTGGTAAGTGTGTTGAGGAGAGCAGAAAAGTTTAAACAAATTACGGGAAGAGATGATTTCCGTGATGTAAATATTTCTACTTTAGGTTTTGATAAATCTAAAGTTACTTGTTTTCGTTGCAGGGAAAAAGGACATTTCAAGAGAGAGTGCACAAAGCGCGAAGCAAGTGGAGCTCAAAATCCTTTTAACAACAATGATTACTATCGAAAAGATATCTATCATCAAGTCGATCAACAGCCATATCAACAACAACAATCACAAACTGAACATGCTAGGAAGGTGATTAAAGAAGAGTCATCAAAGAAAGCATGCTTTGGAAGTTCATCAAAAGAATCCAGATGGGATAAATGTGTTTCAGCTGATATTAAAGCAAAATTAATAGATCAAGATGATGAGAGACTTCCAGAAGGTTTCTCTTGGGAAAATTTCAGCTAGGATGATTATATTCCTGACAAGACTTCAAATCATAAAGCTTTTATTGATCGAGTTGATGAAGATAGTGATAATGATGATGATTATTATGCAAAAAGAATGAGAGATCATTTAAAAATGCTAGAAGAGAGTGACAGTGATGATGAAAAAGTTAAGAAGAATTCGAAAAAGAAGAAAGTTATAAAACAAGATAGTAGTGATGATGAAGATGTTCGTGTGATAAGGAAGAAAGTAAAAGATATTTCAGCTTTCAAGATTGAAGCAGAAGCTGATGCAAAAGAAATTCCTGTGAAATGTGAAAACTGTGAAGCAATGAAGAAGCAAAACAGTACATTGATTTACAACATGAACAGATTGAAAGAATCATACGATGTTCTGAACAAAGCCATGAATCAATACAATCAATCAAGTGATGAACAAGCAACAGCAATGAAGACACTTCAAGGAGCTTTCATGACAAAGCAGAAAGTTGTCAACAATTACATTGAGAAATATGTTGTGCTTGAACAGAAACTGGAAACACAAAGGATTGAAACAGAGAGAGTTAATAGATTATTAAAAAGTTACTCATGTACTTCTTATGTTATTGACAGGATTTATCCAACAGTAGAGGGCATGAAGGCATTTGAAGATGTTACATCTAAAGAGAAGACATCTGAAACAAAAGAAGAAACTGAAGTGAAAAACTCTGGTAAGAAACAAAGTTTCAGTTACAACAAGTGTCCACCCCCGCTTGAAAATACATTTTCTCCACGAAATCCAAATTCGGACAGAGTCAAAAAGGCAACCAATTTACAATGGGAATCTGAACCATCAGTTAATTTGCCAGAAAACATTGATGTCACTTTTACTTCATCTGACACTGATCATGAGTCCGAGTTAATAAAGAAAGTGGTCGATCAGGTGTTGGATAAAGATGAAACCGAGGAGTCAAAGTCGGAGTCAAAATCAGAGTCAAAGTCTGAGTCCGACACATCAAGTCAAAAAGTCAAACAGGGCAAAAGAGTTTATAATAAAGAATTCTTGTTATCAAAATCTAATTTGAATGATGAAACATTCAAAGTTGCATATATTTTGAATGATTCTGACAAATTATATTCTGATGAAGAATTTCCAATAAGAGGTGTCAAAATTGAAATGATCAAAAAGGTTTTCAAACTAACAGAAATTAAGATTTCTGAAATAAAAAATGTAAATCTTTCTGAAAAACCTAAAAAATACACCTCAAGAGTACAACAAAGAGAAAACAAGAAAAAGGGTTACAGTTCTGGTTCTGGTTATCAAAAGAAACCAAATCATAACGGTAATTTCAAAAGGAAGGGCTTAGGATTCATTCCACCGAAAAATCATAAAAATGAAAAAACTTATAAACCAAAAATTGTGTTTGTTTCAGGAACATCTTCGGAAGAGGAAAAAGAAAAGTTGTTCAGGAATCAATCAAACAAAGAGTTCCTTGCAAAGAAGCAAGAAGAAATGAAGAATGGAATTGCTGAAAAGAAAGAGACGAGGATCTGTTTTAACTGCAAAGTTGTTGGTCACATTGCTAGGAATTGTCCAAAACAGGGAGTCTCAGATAAACTCAAAGAAAAATTTGTTGAGAAAACCGAACTACCAACCAAAAGATTCAAAGTTTTTGAAAATTCAAAATTTGAGGCTGGTGAATGTTCGAAAAATGTTTACAAAAGAAAGGAGAAGCTTAACAACAAAAAATGGGTTGTTAAGAAATTGAATGAAAGTTCTGGCGATGAATCTGATTCCACAAAGTCAGAGGAGCCACAAGTTGATCAAAAATGTGAAAAGTCAGTACCGCCAATGGATGATGCAAATTTTCCACCATTAAGGGCTGAAAATTTTAAACAAAAAGTTGGTAAAGTTGAGATTTCAAATCAATTTTTCTCTGAAAAGAAACAATTTGATGTTGAAAAGGCATTTAATTCCAAAGTGAAACATATTTTTGGAAAAATAGTTGACAGAAAGGTAAAAGGAGTAAAGGAATTTTATGAGAAAAAGACGAAAGGAAAGAAACCGAGTGTTGATGACTCGGAATCTCCCAATGTCTGTCAGGCTTGGGAGAATCTCTCTAACTGAAAAACCTGACTTGCCGGAACTCCCAGGTTAGTAATTGGGGAGTAGGAATCGGCATCTTTCTTGAGAAATTCACAGGTTGGTAACTGTGATATTTCGTCCTACAAGTGGTTAATTAAGGACATTAAGTTGTACTTGATTTAACTATCTTACAAGTGATATGATTATTGAAAATTATGTTTGTGATAAATCTACAAGTGGTTTTGAAAACAAAATGATGAAAACTCCCTGTTTCTACAAGTGGTAACATCAACAAAACTTATTTTCCGGAAAAACCATTTTGATTAAAATAGACTTAAGTGTTTTGAAATCATAATGGGAAAATAGTTTGTTGTAAGGGGGAGTTCTGATTGTTTATGCCAAGTGGATAGAGAATTGAAGCAATTCACAACAGTTGTCATGTTTTTTGTACAGTTTGTTTTCAAAATTTGTTTCTACAAAGTGGGTCAAGAGCTCAGTTTGTTTTCAAATTTTCCCAGAAAATCAAAATTGAGACATATTTTGATTTTAGGGGGAGTAAAATTTTTTAGAAATTTCGAAAATTTGAAAAATACAAAAACATGATAAAACCAGAAAAAGCCAAAAACATGAAAAAATGAAAAATGAGTTTTGTTGTGAAAAAGAGGAAATGATAGTACATCAGTGGACTATCACAGCATGCTAAAGAAATGGAAAGTTAAAATGTGATAAACGGTCTTACTAAAGATGTGACGATAGGCTCAGCTAGACTAGTAGATTTGCGACAACGATACAAACATAAAGCAAAAAGCCTAAGTCTAGTGGGAAACACGGTCGAAAGCATAGTACTTAGTTTTGTCCTTCTTGACTGTGTGCTTGCTCGGTAATTGCTGATTGTCAAAAGACATAAAACTGGTTAAGTTTGTGAACTTTCACAACTTTGCTGAAAAGTCACTGTGATTGTGCATTTCATTTTGCAAAGATTTAAACTTGTTTTATTTTTTTTTTATTTTGTTTAAGCATTGGACATCCTCTACGTATACGTGAGTATCGACCTGTATGTTATTGCCTAAACATTCTGATTTATTTTCTTTGGTGTTTCGTTTAAGCTTTGGATCACCTCTGCGTATACGGAAGTATCGACCTGGTGGTTAAAGCCTAAACAACTTCAACTTGTTTTATTTTCTTATTTTGTTTAAACATTGGACTTTCTCTGCGTATCGAAAGATCAACCTGTTGTTAATGTTTAAACATTCTGCATTGTTTTTGCACATATCACAGTTGATGAAAGTTTAAAAGCATTACTTGAGTTAGTGTATTACATGATGAGGGGATATGCTAAGATCGTGGGGTCCATAAGAATTTAGTGCAAAATTAATATACCTTAACGTATCGGTAAGCTTGTCGAAAGTTTTTAGATTGAGTTTAAATGGACAACTATATCGTCAATCTATGTGAACTGTTTAGAACTTAAAATGTTTAAAGCTTAACGGTGCTAGTGATTTGTCTCAAAAACTGATATGATCCTCTTACACAAACTCACAAAAAGTTTATCTGTATATATTTCTTTACTGCTTTTCTTCAAATTAAAAATCCAAAAATATTTTAGTATGTTTTAGCATATATTTTGAAAAATTCCAAAAAGATTTTCGACAACTGATGTTGGAGAGCTGATTTTCAAAATTCCAAGTGCTAAACATGATGAACAGGTTTGGGAGAGTTTGTTTTTGAAATAAAAAATTGAATTCTTAACAAGTGGTTCATCAGAAAATTTCTGGATTTACAAGTGGTCATCAGAGTTTAAATCATTTCTGAAAAATACCTGCAAGTGGTTTCTGAATTTGTAAAATATTAAATTTGTGAAACTTATGTTTGTGGTAGAGATTGTGCAGGAATGAAGGTTGAGAAAAGCCAGGTTTCGATCTTAGAACCTGAGCAGAATGTGAGCCTGGTGACGATTTTAAAAGATGGTGAATTCCAGACTGCGATCCCAGCTTATCGAAAGGGAGAGTCTGAAGATGTAAGAGCCAGCAACAGATCTTGAAATCGAGAGCCAGATTCGATTCCTGGTATCCATGCTAGTTGCTGATGCTGATAATCTTAAGGAATCAAAAGATCTGATCAAGAGAATTAGAAAGCTCGAGAGCCAGATTGCGATTCTGTGAAGATTATAGATCAACATTCGAGAGAGAGTAGAGATAGAGAAAAAGTTGACTGGGAAAGAGCCAGGTCAATATCCTGGAGGAGAAAGAGATTGATTGAGGATGCTTACAATGGAGAATCTTTGGAGTTTGAGCAGACTGATAAAGACTGAAGGTTTGACAACCGAAGACTTGACACTGAAGACTCGTCAACATTCGAGGGGGAGTCTGTTGGTGCATGCGTCTGTCGACTTCGTCTTGTATCGAGTCTTGTATTAGATTAGTGAGATCAGGGCACGAAATTCGAGAAAACATGTTTATGGGCTATTTCGCACAAAATTACTATTTCGTGTGAAATGCTATTTCGCTTGAACTAGTTTCATGCGAAATTAGCAAGCCTATAAATACTGGCCTTGACTTCTCATTTGGTACGAAATTAGAAGACTTGTTTCCGACGGCGAAGCTCTATCGAAGTGTCTCCAGACTTGTAATCGATCTGAAATCAATAGAAAGACAGTTTAAAGTGAATCGCAAGCTGAATTACCTCGATACGAATGAATTCCGCCTCTCGTATTGATTAGGGCTCTTCTGAACGATTCGTTTGGGTCAGAAAACGATCCTACACCATTATCTCTTCCGTCTGGATTATTCGCCCAACAGGCATCCTTGATGTGCCCTTCTTTTCCACACCTTCCACACTTAGGCCTCAGACATCGACCTTCATGGTGAAAATTGCGTTCCTCGCATCTCGGCTTAGTCCCCAAGTAAACCTTACCACCGGTCTTATTAGTGGCTCCATAAGCTTGCATGCCACGAGGCAGGTTCACTTCCCTTCTTTTGTTTTCTTTAGAGCTTCCATAACTGACTTGGGTGCCTATATTTAGGTTCGAAGACTTCCTATTCTTATTGCCCGAAGACTCCACATGAGTCTCTTTCTTGTTTGCCTCAGACCCCGAAAACTTTCCCATACGTAGAGCTTCTTCAGTAAGTGTGACACTCAAATCGATAGCCTCTGTGATAGTTGGAGGCTTTGAGGCAGTAACCATGTAATAACCCGATTTTCAAACCCCTAGAATATATGTTATTAAATGCTCTTTAATTGACACATTTAAAAACTTAAAAAAAAATCATTATGTATGAAATTAATTTTTATTTTATAAAAGTAAACTCACTTATGGTAATACCATCTAAAAGAAAAAAAAAAAAGGGAGGGGGATTTTGTAAATTTTAGAGTAAACTGCTAAAATCGTCCCTGATGTTTGACTCAAAATGCTAGATCAGTCCAAAATCAACTTTTGTTGCTAAAACAGTCACTGAGCTTAAGTTTTGTTGCTAGATCCGTCCAATTAGTTAACTCTGTTAGAACCTCAGTTAATGAATGGGTAAAACTGCTAAATTCGTCCCTGAGGTTTGACTCAAGTTGGTTTTGCCTCCTTTGGTTTGGACTGGTTATAGCTTGAACCAGTCTTACCCTTTTTACGACCCTTACTTGGGGTATTATCGCACTTTCACTTATGATCCTTCAACACACGGTCCACGGCATTGTTTACGGCTGTATCCAACATAGCCTGTAACTCCGTGTTTGTTAAGTTTAGTCTTGCATCATCATTCTGCTCAGTTAGATGATTGTGAGCTTCAGAGGAGTCAGCCATGGTGAAGCTTTGAAGGCTACTAACCAAGTAGTAAAGATTTGTTTAATCATATAGTGAATTGTCGAATTTGATGAATAAATAGCCATGGTGTAATTAAACCATATAGGCCACTAGATAGTATTTAATTTATTTGATTATGCTTTGCCTAAGTTTTTAAATAAGCCATCTTTGGCGTTTAAACGGAATATAATCCTTCATATTTATTAGACAGGGGACATGAGTCACGACTGCCAATGTCATACTGACATCTCTCATATATATATAGCACAAGGGCTTGTTCCAAAGAACTTTTGATGGCTCAGAGGCCTTGTCACTAGGGAAATTTTAAAACATAATCAATGATTCCTTTGGATCGGAAAATTTCATAGTTCATTGTCTTGACAAGAAGTTATGAAATAAGACTATCTTTTTCATGTATTCATCTTTACCCGTATGTAACATCTCGAATGGATGTTTTGATGCGTACATCATGTTCGACGTTTATTAGCCCTGATTTCCATCGATCGCTTATGCTAAAAGAGGTTTGGAAGTTCCTAATATAAAGATGACAAGCGTGATTTTATTACATCACCTTTGTCAGAAGTGTTAACATGTTTGCAGATGTTAACAAGGATCTGAATCTCTTTTTAAACAGGTCTTACCATCTTAGCTAGGTCTTTAAAGACATTCAAGCTAGGTTATACCCTTTAAGATTCTCTTTTAATATTTATACTGGCAGGAAAAGAATGGTATTTATTTTATTCAAGATTTTCACTATTAATCCCAAATTATAAGTTAGTAATAGCACAAAAGGCTTAGTCGCGTGGACAAGTTTAATTTATAAGTCATGATTCTCGTAGAATCAAGGTATTTAGGCTCGAACGTTGTTCACTACCTTTGCTTGACAGGGAGTTGTAGGCTACCACTGTCTTTAGTCTCAGAGGACGTTAATTATAGCCCGTGGGCACTTCATCCACAAGGGATGATTATATAAATAAGGGAATTTAAAATAACCCAATAAAAATGACTTATGTGATTTTATCGTATCACACTTTGTCAAGCATGATAATATACTTTCAGATATTTAACAAGGTTTTGAATCTCTTGAATAGGTTCTACCATCTTGGCCTTGTATGCAGTGATATTTAGGCTAGGTTTTACCTTTAAGATTCTTTTTAATAATAATTAACGCAGAACAATCCTAAATTGAAAGGTTAACGAGGATCTGAACCTAATTGCGAAACTACCATCTTGGCCCTGTCTTAAGGTGGCATATGGCTAGGTCTTATCCTTTTTAGATTTTGCCATTTTTATTATAATGGTAGATCTTATAACATAGGAATGATATTTTTAACATAATCGTTCCTTTAAAATTTAAACAAGTATATGGTTGCCCTGAACGGGACTTCTAATAAAATGAGTTGCCCATGCAAGGGCTAATCAGAAAAATAATAAAAGAAGTAATCAAAGACAATGAAACGGATTTGGATTAGTCCTATGTTCTTGTCTAGACTCAAGAGTGTGCAATTGTGTAACTGAGATTAAACACAAGAGACTAGTGTTTAATTCACTCAGTGTTGGCTCTGATACCAACCTGTCACACCCCGATTTCCACACGTTTGACCGGTGGGCCCGGTGGGGAGTATCGTGACGTGGTTGGCAACATAACAGTCAAACAACACAATATTTAAATGCACAGCGGAAGCAAAAGATAAATATATTACAATCCGAATATAAAGTAATATCAAGTATTACAACGGAAAGTAAAGGATCCACAGGCGGATCAAATAAAAAGAAAACTGTTCAACAGACTTTGACATCTAGAGCTTGCGAGACTTGATTAATGATGCCAGCCTATTTCGTATAGTACCTGCACTTAACCTTTTTGAAAAATACGTCAGTTTACACTGGTAAATACAACTCAACTGACTCATTTTGAAAAGAGTTTGAAAATTGGTTTGAATGCACTTCGGCACAAAATATCTTTTATAATTTGATTAAAATGCACAGAGGCAATATTAATCTTTTATACTTGGGACAATTATTTGTATATAATCATGTATACAGTTTTACTTATTTGTCGTCCATCAGGGCCGGTTAGAAGAGCCGGACAAGTTTAACTGACACGCCACAGGTATAATGTCCACAAGGTTGATTCCTTTAGTGGGGTACCAGTTTTTACATAATGCATCTGTCAGGTGTACGCCTACACCCCGTGCTTAGGTCGTGGCCATTTCGTAAAATGATGCCAAGGATATCCGGGACATGGTCATTTAACCCCCAAAGGCCATACACCAAATAATACATATTAAACGGGTTGTAAATACATCAATCACAGTACGATTTAAATAACTACACACCCGACCAAGCGGTATTATTATAATACCGTATCCCAAGCCCGTATAGGGAAAATAAGTTAAGGGTATTTACCTGAGCAAAGTATCAATCAAATACAGCAAATGCAAGTACTTTTACTGGGCTCCTAATCTGGAACGAAGGTTTATAATAACCTATTAGATTTCTAACGGTCTTTAGTTAAGCTTAAGCTTAGACCGGTTAATTATACGGTTCAAACGCACGATTAGGCGAAGACCGGGATAGAATGTGATTTTGACCCGACAAGCTTGTATGCTTGTTTAATATGGGTAACTTAAACACATTCTGGATTTTGAGATAAAACCGATAAGGTTTGACCCGTTTCGGCTAATTTATGTAAACTAGTTACATAAGCCGAACCGTACGCGCAAGGGGGCGTGACGGTTAATCATAAGGGTCCTAACCAGGTTTCCTAAGCTAATATGCCTCAAATATGTTGTGATGTCAGTAGGATACCTTCCATTATGCCCGAAACGAATTTAAACACAAACTATGCCTCGTAGGGGTAGTTTGGTCATTTAAAAGGTTATAAAAGAGTTGAAGTATTAACCTGAGTTACAGGTCTGATGTAACCAGCAAAAATACTCAATTTAATAAGTTATAACAGTAGGGTAAAGTATATATGTGAAATTTATCAATTATAACCAAACTATGCACCGTAGGGGCATTTTGGTAATTTCACATAAGCCGAAAAGCTCAAAACTGAAGTCTGCGTTTAACAACCTTTGCTTACTGTTAAAATATTATAATTTACCTAAAATATCAGTAGGTATCAACCTTTGTATGTTTAAAATAGTTCTAGTACATACTATGCGTTAAAAACGCTTAATAAGGCGATTAGAAGCCGTTTCCGGGTTTTATACATAAAGCTGATATTTTTATTATTCCAGAAGGCTTAAAATAACTTATTTATCATGTGTAATCAGTAGCAAAAGGTTTGGAGTCAATTAGATGTGTAAAACTCTTTTTATAGCCCGTAAGGGCAAAACCGCCAATTACCGGATTAAGCCTACGACTATAAGTTATGCTCAGCCTAAAATTTATTAAAAATCTTCAAAAATCCCAAAATAATATATTACATCAGTGGGTAATAAGTTTGATATCAAAAAGTAGGCTTAACTAGGCTATACGCTAATTACGCCGTTTAATTAACATAAAGCTTTCAATTTACGCTAATGAGCATAACTCTTATTCTACACCTCAAACTGATGTCAAACTTTGTATACAAGTTTATATATCAGTAACTAAGGTTTCTACACTTTTACATTTCCAAAAATCACGTTTTATGGTAATAAGGGCATAATGGTCAACATATAGGCAATTAACGGAATCATGCGTATTAATTGGTTAGCTAATGAACCGTGGTGTATAATCACAGAGGGTTATACTAGCATGTTACCTGGTCCTATTAGAGCTCTAAGGCATTTCTAAAACATGCTTAAACAGGTCAGAACTGAAAGTCAATGCAAAAGTCAAACTATGCGACTTTCGGTTCCGAACCGGGTCTCTACTGAAAATTGTCGGGTTGAACATGTTTAGACATGACCTTACACTAATTACCAAGTTGTATGGGTTCTACATTGCTAATTATGTATTAATTAGAAAATACATATCCTGTTGACTTTTTAATAATACGTTTGACCCGACATTTGACCTAGTTAGAGTGGGAATCAGGGGGAACCCTTTTAAGGTTTTATTACCCACATAATTACCAACTTATAACTACTTTTGATTCGACTAATCACTGGACCATTAGTGATTAATCTTAAAGTCAACCGTTAACTACGACGGTTTGACTTTTCAGCTAAAACTAAGCTAAAACTTAACTAAGAAAGGATTAGCAAACTTACTGAAGTCCTAAGCTTGATTAGTGATCACTTGAGAGAAGACTTGAGCTCCAGAAATGATCCAAAGTGCAGATGAAGGTGTGATTGCAATGTTGCAACTTAGGGGCTTTATATAGTGATCAAATCACCACAAAATGTTGACATCTAAGTCTACCACTGACCACAACTCACTAACAAGTGTCCCTGGATGTTTAGGGGTTGTTTAGAGGCCAAGCAAGATGAGGAAAATCGTTTAGAGGTTAGATATTGCGTTTAAACAGCAAACAGGAGATTCTGTTGGAGCTGGGCATCCCTTGCGCACCGTAAGCAAAAGTCTTGCGGTGCGCAAGGCTTCTGATCAGCTTTCAAAATCTCTAACTTTTGCATATTTGTCTCTTGGCTCTTCCGAAAGGTCAACTAACTTATATTTTGCACTTTGAACCCTCCATATTGACACATAAGGGCCTCAAGACTTATACCCCTTTTGTTAAGTCCTTGGCCACTCGGTTATTGTCCGAAAAGTCAAAGTTTTCAACGTTGACGCTTTAACCCCTCGCATACGAATTTGATCATAACTTTCTCATACGATAACGAAACTTTATGAAGTTTTTATCGTGCCTTCTAGTGAGCATAATTTATCGTTACAAAGCTTCGGGTTTGCTAAAAGGTCACTCAGAGGTATAACTTAAACATGTTGACACATTTAACCCCTGTAGCTTGTAATCTCTCACTTTCTTTCATATTTAACCTCGTACGATCCATGATTTATTCGTTTGAAGGTATAAACGGTATGTAGGGTTATGGTAAAGTATAATTATCCATTGTTGACATTTTGAACCCCTATAATCACATACTTTCCATGTTTGTCAACTTTAGTCCCTCTAGAGTATTCTTTCACACGTTCAAACTTATGACACGTGTCAATACATTATAGGACGTGAAATTTCGAGGTGTTACAAAAAATATGATTAGTTTCTTTAAAAATCATGATCTTGTAAATCTTGTAAATAACTTTGTTCTCTTGAAAATATTATCTTTGAAATCCTTTATTTTCAAGACTTATAACATGTATCACAAATCATTATACACTAAAACTAGTTTGTTTTCAAGTTCATGTTTAACTTAAAGGATGATCATTATGATTTTCTCAAGAATCATCCTCATACTTGCTATATTATGTGTTTAATCACAATCTAGCAAGCTTCTTATGATGATCAACATCATAAACATAAGAAATCAACAATCAAGTATATTACATACACTTAAACATCTTTGATTTTCTTGATTTAGAGCTTTATGTTCATGTTTAAGCTTATGTTTCTTCATGATCTTTATGTTTAACAACTTATATCATCTTTTCACCAACATAATATGAAGAAAAATGAGATTAGGAAGGTCTTACTACTAGCACAAGGCTAGGGAAGAACAAGATGGAGGATGGTGAAGAAAATAGGTGGTTAATAGCTCTCCAAGAAGGTCCTTCAACTCTCCTTGCTTGCAACCTCTTTAATTATGCTTGAATCACCTTAGGATAGCCTTAGAATGTATGAAAATTTGCTAGAAAAATTGATGGTAGTTAAGGGGGTGTTGGCCGTGAGTTATGAAGGAAGAAGGAGGAGAAGTTGTGGTGTGGAGAATGAAGTATGATAGTTTGTTAAGTCCCTTGGTTCTTATAAAAATTTTCCAACATTAGGATAGAATATGGTATATTATGTTTAGCATATTCTCTACATATCCAATAAAATATATCAAACAAATCTCATGTGGGACCCATGTCCCCTAACTGACCATCAAAAGGGGGTAAAGTGTAACTTTTAATGGTAAGTTACTTGATTTAGTTAGGATTCAATGGTGCTAGTTAGGTATTTTATGTATTTAATGTTTATGAGATGTAATATGATGTTCGGTGACCATAACTAGCTTCGTAACATAAAAACAAAGCTTCTAGTAAAAATTGATGTTTCGGGTAGTGTCCGGTTGTTCGGTTAGTTACCGGCTCGTTAAAGTGCTAAATTGTGCAGTTTAGTGTTCTTTATGTAGTCTTTTATGATAGTTTCGATTCCCGACACTTAGGAAAGTATTCTCGACCATTAAATCACATTTCTGCATTATATTTAGATGTTAAAAGCTGAATTTTTGCTGACTTTAATTATTTTCTGCAGAATTCTGCAGTTTTAGTGTGTTTCTTACACTTTTCGGTACCTATGTTATCACTAGGAAGGCAGTTTTGTAATCCCTACTTTCCTACACACTATACTAGTGTAACACTTGTTCCTGGGGCTCATTCTGTGTCTTAATATTGTGTCTGTCTGATTACTGAACTCCCGTCAGTACTTCTAGTTTGTCTGATAGTTGTGCTAACTTTGTTCTGTGCATTAATAGAACCATATTGTGTTGCATGTAGTAATGATAAAAGTCTTGCAACATGAAATGCCATTGTATGTATATGACAGTAATCAGAAATTCATTCGTCTTGTAAACTAAATCATGCACAGTCATTAAAGCACAGATTACTGTTTAATTATTGTACGGAATGCATGGAAAAGTGCCAGTTGTCATAGATTGTTCATGTTTAACCCGAAACCGGTCGTCTCTTTGACAGAAACCAGATCTCAGACCGATGCTTTACTAAGAAATGAGTAGAAGGACTGAACGAGCTCCGATTCTATCGGTTTTGAGTGCATTGAGTGTAAAAGAGTTGAAAGAAAGCTGGAAAAGCTTCTTTCAATCCTTTTAACTTTGAAAATGTTTAGATCTGTGCGAAAACATTGTTTAATCATGTGCAAATCCTTCAGATCTGAGTCGTTCTTGGTGGAATGAAGCCAACTCTTGAAGTTCATAAGAACTTCATGATGACATCATCCTAGAACACCTCAAATCCACTGATTTCACGGTTAAAAGTTAAGATTCAAATGTGAAAAGGTTGAAGAAGTGCGTGTAGATCATAGAAGTACAAGATTTGAGGTAGAAACTTACAAGAATCGCGAGGAGTCGAGAGAAATAGAGCCAAAAGTGCGCTGGTCGAACGAGAGCTGTCACATCACTGTTCAAGTGATGTGACAAGTGCTATTTATAGGTGAAGAGGAGTGAAGGTGATGGAGTGCCATGGATCGGATGGCAATCCGATCGGATGGTCATTCGATCGGTGGTCTACGGCGAATTGCGTTTCGATGTTTTGTTTCATTCGTTAAGCGTTACGATAGTTTATACACACATAACCATACATAGTTATACTTATTATTACTAATCACAAGGGTCGTATATAAATATTCACATTTCCAAGCCTGCGTTGCGACAATCGAGTTTCGTTTCGGATATGCGTTGCGTTGCGACGCATCACGACTATCGAGGAGGGTAGAATAGGTCCTCACTCAACGTCATCGTGAGCGTTAGTGTGTGCGATGCGATGTGTTATAGCGATAAAACATGCGTAATATGTGATTATACTGCGAAATAGCGATGTAAGCGATATGGCTACATTATGATCCGAATCTCTGGTGCTAGGCGTAACGAATATAGCGAGTAGTAACAACACACGAACGTGCGGGTTGTTACACATGTACAAGTCTTTGATCTTGAATATGTATTAAGACTTGTATGTATTTGTTATTTGTTGAATTGTGTCTTAGATGTTTTAATTGATAACCGTTTAATATATATTTCGCCAAATATATATATTCTTGTATCTTGAGAGTTGTGTCGTTCTTGTATAATGGTGTTTTCACCAAGTGTTGGTGATGTAAGTGAATATATAGTTGAACGTATAGGAATACGTATATCTTTGTTTTCATTATACGTGATCTTGTATTCTTTATATATATATATATATTAAGATATATTCCATATGAATATATAATCTATGCTTGGTAAAAGGTATTAAAAATCATCTTAAAAATAATCTATTTTTAAGACTAATTCTAGAAATATAATTTTAGTCTTTCACCAAAATAATACTCAGAGTAGTGGGTGACGTGGCGCGCTGCTATTTTTCCAGGTAAGGGAATTGTATCCGCAGCTGTCGGCCTGTCCTAGGATCGTGCTGCAGGTCCATATGGCGTCCGATCATTGGTGACACGTGTTGTCCTTTTTGTCTGGAGGAGCATCTTTGGTGCCACCTGCGATAGCTTCCAGAAGCTTCTAGAAACTTCTGGATACGCTTGCTGATGTAGGCGCCGTGTTGGATAAAAAATGGGTGTGGTCCCTACCATGTGTGCATGGAATTGGGACCATACCTCTTCAAAAGACAAATATTCAACCAACACCCTTGCGCGAGCTCGCGCAAGGGTACAGTTAAGCTTGAAGATGTAAAAAGTAAAAGTCCTAAACATATCCGCGCGCATGAAATCAAGACTTGAACAAAAGGAATCTTTTCTGTTGTAACAGAATGGACACGTGGCAATAGTGCAATGGTTTACAGCTGTAGGTCTTCTAGAAGGCTTTGAGTGCGCATCGTGCATGGCTTCATTCGGTTGTAACCGAATGTGACGTGGCAGCATCCTAGTCACTCATCTAAATCACGATGATGGCAACAACTTAAAGGTAGATCTATAACGAACTACTTTCCACGTGGCATCTCCCCAGCCGTTGATCAAGTTCCCGATCCGTGTGCATGGATGGGGAGATAACTAACAACGGAAAAGTTAACCCCGTCATTACCTCCGTCACCTTTTTGGCGCCAAAACTCTGGTTATAAATATGAGAAATCAGGTACACCGAAACCAATCTACTTTCACATACTTTCACTTATTATTACTTCATCTTCTTCGATATCATATATTTATTCTCACGCCGGAGGGTGGTCACGGAGAGAACCCCCATTCTCTACGTAACGAGGCTAAAGGCGTTTCTGTTTTGCAGAGATCTCCGACGAAGTAATTTCCATCTAAGCAATCGACGAGAGGATTAACCCTTTTATGCAGAAACCCCACCCCCAGATCTGATTGATTCCGGTCATTCTGATCTGGTGTTTCTTCATGTATGTTAGGTAAATCTCATCTTTGATGACGGCGAGCTTGGATCGAACACACTACTCCTCATGCCCACTATGCGCTTCCGATTATGTTTTGTGTCAAATGGGTCAAAACTCTTTTTGGGTTGTTAAATGATATTTTGTACTCAATCTCTTTTGTAAGTAAGTTAGTTTGGTAGTTATGGTTTACTAGTTTGAACAAATGTAGTCTACAACGTTTTGATGGTTGCAAATGTTATAGTTAACCGTAAGGGTATTTTTGGTAAAATTGTATGTATGGATTGAAGGTTTTAATTTTTGACGTTTTTACATGTCGTTTTGACCCTATGTAAATGCGGGCGTTATAATTATGAATTATATATTTATATAGTTATTATTATTATTATTATTATTTGTATTATAAATGATCAATGACATTAATGCCCATATTCACTTAATTGGAAATTATTTGATAGACGTATTTGCCCTTAATAGAAGACTAGGGTTTCTCCGTATGTGTATAAATAGAGCTCACTAGAGAGGTGTAAAGGTTGGTTCACAATCATTTCATAACATCACTCACAAATCATTCCTCTCTATTTACTAAAACTCCATCATATCATACACCCTAAAACGGAACCCAAGAACATCATGGCTACAACCTTCTCTACCATTTCAGGTTTAACGGGTACACACATTCCTTCATGTTGTTTCTATTATTTTATGTTTAGAATTGGTCAACATGTGATATCAGAGCTTATGTTGAATAAATCAATTATATTTGTTAAAAAAACAAAAGATTTGAAGAAAACCCACTTTAAAATCAAATTTTTATGGATCTAATATAATTTTCGGTTTTGAAGTTCATAGTTATGTTTTATGGATTGTTAAAATCGATAAAACATGTTTTAATGAGATTAATACATAAAATGTCGATAAGTTTTGAAAAATTAAAGAAACAGTTTGAGTGTTCTTGATATTCTTGATGATCTTCATCATAAAACGGATGAAAATCATATAGTTTGGTGTTTGATTCAAATTAAAACTTATTTCTATATATTCTGGGTGTACTTTTTCCCCTTGTTTCCAAATAAAACCCAAAAGTTTAAAAGTAAGTTCACTAATACTCCGTTAATTTTGAATATTTTGGGTGTACCTGTTCCCCTTGTTTGTTAATAAAACCCAAAAGTTTAAAAATAAATGCACTAATAGTACCTTAATTATGAATAATTTGATTATGTAAAAGATTCATTTGGTGACACTCACTAAAATACTCATGGGTAGCACTCCCGTAGCATGGGCATAGATGTCACTCTCATAAAATGTGTTGTCTAAGCTTTTGGTTTCCCCAAATCCTCATTTCTCTATTCGAGTTCTACCTTTATTGTATAGATGACTGACTTGTGATTTATAGTCAAGCACTCAAGCATATTAGGAAACTAAACCAAACCAGATGATCAAATGGTTAGTGATAATCCTAAGCTTTAATCCTCTGAACAAATTCACTAACTTTTTAGCATAATTCATCTAGGGTTTGTTCACCTTATTTATAATGATAATCCTATAGCTTTAGACAAATCGGTGCAATACATTTACTTAACTCGAACATAATTTTCTTTTGTAAAAGAGTAAATTACAAGTTTTGCACTTTATGTATGTAACAAATTGCAAGCGGTGTCCTTTTAACTTCAAAATTAACTGGTTTTATCCTTAACATTTCAAAATCCTGCACGTTATGTCCTTTAGCCCTAACCTAGTTAATTTTTTTGGTTAAATCAGATTACATAAGGGCACTTTAGTCTTTTTACCCATTTATTTAATATTATTTTAAAAAAGAAAACAAAATATTTTTAAAAATATTATTATTGTTATTATTATAGCTCTCTCTCCTACTCTCTCTCTCTAGCACTAGCACTAGCACCACCATCAACCCACCATCACCAACTCACCATAGCCACCACCCTCCACCGCCGCCACCACCACCGCTGTCATCAAGATCTCCAACTACCTCACACAACCACTGTCGCCGCCCCTAATCACCTCCCACAACCATCGTGGCCCCTAACCCACCTCACACAACCACCTTCGATGCCCCTAACCCTCCTCCCACAACCACCACCGCCCTTAACCCACCTCCCACGACCACCGCCGCCCCTAACCCACCTCCCACAAAAGTCTCAAAGGAAAGATCAATTATACCAATTCTCGTAGACGAAAACTGCGACGACCGATAAACCAATGGCGTTAATGTTAAACCTGAACCTTTCACAACATCACACGATCTGGAACCAGTGGATCATGGAGATGGTCGAAAACTCGACGAAACCGAACCGAAACAGAGAGCAGATGGCTGAACTAAAGCCATACAACACACAGTTAACAGATAAATGAAGATTATGTATTGCACAAGTTAGCAGAGAATAAGAGATCTGAATGAACTGCAATCTGCAGGTGATATGAAATGGTGAGGAATTAAGAATAAGTTGGGAGTGAAGTGGTGTGATGGAATCTAATGTGCGAATTGAAATAAAATAGAGGAATTCAATTCCAATTACCAACTTTCTAGTAACAAGTATATAGATAAAAAGAGAGCAGCCAAAAGAACCAAATCCACCATTCCCATTTTCAGTATCGAGGACATGGATGAGGGTGTTGAAGGTTTACTCTTTTCCCGTCATTTACCATTTCCATTTACAGTTTTTGTTTGTTTTTTTTTTTCATTTTGTTATTTATATTCTTGTCGTCTAGCAGGATATGACGAGGAAAAGTCACTACTCATGTCTCAAAAGAGCTTAGAAAAACGATTCGGACAGTCTTCGGTATTCATTTCCAGTACTTTTATGGAGATGAGATGTATTCCACACACCACGAATCCCGCTACCCTTTTGAAAGAGGCTATCCACGTTATTAGTTGTGGTTACGAGGACAAAACCGAATGGGGTAAAGAGGTAAGTTTATCTATCACCATTTCATCAGATTGGATGGATTTACGGGGGTCGGTGACGGCACCGCGTCTGAAAAGTGGTGTTGCCGAAGCGCCATCAACCCACCAACCCCGCCCTACCACCAGATTTTTGACAGAGGAGATGGATGGAATTTCAGATTATGTTAAGAGAGGAGAGAGAGAGAGGAGAGAGAGAGAAGAGAGAGAGAGTTTATATAAATCCTTTTATTTTTTGGTTTTGTACAAAACATTCTCTCATTAAAAGTTCATTACACAATACCCCTTAAGAAGATGAAATGATAAAAATACCCTCATTGTCACACCCTGGCTTTGCGGAAGCGTGGTTATTTTGGTGTGACTTCTTAATACCATAGCTTAATCATATAACAAGCTATATGAATTAAAAACCATGCAAGATCATCCATTAAAATAAGTTTGAAGAGTAAAGAACCACAACATTGTCTTAACGGATATCACATCCTAACAAACATAAACAGTGTTCAAAAGACACAACACCAACATGAAATAAACACAGTTTAAGAACTGTGACTCGTCCAGGAAAAAGTCACATCCCTTAAACTCGGATGACCTCGAAACTAATGCAGCGGGAAAACGTGTCATACCGCGCCAGATCCTTTAATTCCCTGAAATACATGTAAGTTGAAAAATCAACAATAATGTTGAGCGAGTTCATGTGTAAGTGATTAAATAAACCTTTGTATGTATAAAAACCCTGGTATGTAGCAAATAAGGAAAAAGAGATCTCCAATGGTTTGCAAGGCCATTGATATGTGTGAAGTGCAAGTAGGAAGACTCAAACCTAGCAGATTTATGCGTTGGGTACAAAGTCACCCCGAGGTCCGTTATGCTGGGCCTGGGGCTGGGCTCGCTACACCCAGATAGATCTACCGCTCCTGCCCCTCGGTCCTACCCTGAGGATTAATGGCCTCAAGTTTCCGCCTACCCACTCACATGATCTAAATAGTAACCCTCCTTACGCTAACCATACCATGTAAGAAATATTCGTAATCATAGTAACATGTATTTCACCCCCGCAGTTTAGAAAACTGAAAACAGTTAAGAGAAAAGGGGGACATCAACTCACAGTGGTGCGTCTCTACCAAGTATATCTCCTGATCAAGCAGCTGTGCGACGACCTACACATACTAACCCTATTAGACGGACGGCCGTGCCTTAGCTTTATGGTTTAAGTTTTGGGAAATAGTTAGACAACTATTTCGTGCTTATATTTTTGTAAATACTTGGTAATTATTTTCCTTCCCAAGGATGGGGGATTTAATACATGCGCGTTCGTAAAATTCGAAATATATTATTAAGTCTCACTTAATATATTTTATTTCTTACTCCAAAATATAAATATTCTTCCCAGAAATATTATACTTTAATACATATGATTTTCCCAAAATAATACCTTGACAAAAATACGCGCTCATAAATATTTTCTTAAAATGCGTAAGTTACGTTTTAAAGATCGGGTGGTATTAATTATACCGTTGTAACTTATTATTTATTATGAAGGTGTTTGTATTATTTTTGGAGCCGTTACAATTGGTAATATTATTTTTACCCTAAAAATAATATTTGTATATTTCACAAAATAATCATAAACATTTTACAAGTGACGCTATGAAAAATATATATCAAATATATATTTGCCCCGTTTTATTTTGTGAAAAATCCCACCTCCACACTAAGAAATTTTGTAATAAGGATCGTGGCGAAATTTATAATTTGAAAACAAGTTAAAAATATATTTATAACACTTGTAGTGAAAATATTTTCCAAGTGTTAGGTTTTTGGAAAAATTTCGCCAGAGTTTCCCCTGTAACTGGAGGTGGCCACGCTTTCAAGCGTATCATTTTCTTTTAAAAGCAAATCAACAATTTTCTTATTCTCAATAACAATTTTCCAAAGCATCAATTAGTCAAAATATATGTAAATCGCGAAAATTACATGAACTTGTGGTTTGTTCGGAATATGTAGTAAATCCCATTACTTTTAGTGGATCTTTGTATAAATCAACTTCGTTTCTTGAAAGTCTCGTTTTTAAAGAAATTCCATCTTTACAACTTCTTGTAAAATTTGACAAAACTAGTTCTTTGTCGAAACTTAGTGTTACACAAGTGTTTACACACTTGTGTGTTTAAAAATCATTCTTGTTCATGTAAGATCCGGTTTTAGAAAATAAGATTTCCTTGACACTTGGTCCTTTGAAAATACCGCTTGTAGATCCGTAGATCTACTAGTTTTAAACACTATTTCATAAGTAAAGTCGATTTTACACAAGTTCATGTTTAGTGTGTGGTAGAGTTTCATCATTTAACCCTTTGTACACTTAAACAAACTCTATGCCATGATTCTTGATCATGACTAATCCGGTTAGATGATGATCCGAGCTACCCCATCATAGATCGGCACTAAATAATCACACAAAACAAATCTTACAAGATTTACACAACATCTTAGCTTTTAACCATCATCTTTAGCATCTTTAGTAGACTTTTACATATCATCTTGTAAGTTCATGAGTTTTAACCGTCATATATTATTTTAACCACTTTAAAATAGATCGAGAGGGTGTTTATAGCAACTTACTACTAGCTCGAGGCTAGGGAAGATTCTAGTCGAAGAATGAGTGGATAAAAGCAATAGGGTGAGGTCCTTCGCCTTCCGAATGCACTAAGCCTCCTCGTATGAGATCCTTAACACTTGTATACTCTTGTAATAGCTTGATGGAAATCGAAAGATGGATGGATGGTAGAGGGGATGTTCGGCCGAGAGCTTTGGAGAGAGGGAGAGAGTGTGTGTTGGTGAGTGTTGAGTGGAAATGTTAAGTGTGTTATATGTTGATCTTATAGACAATTTTCATGGTCATTAACCAAGAGATTATGTGCTAGCTAGATATCAAGCAAGCTTGATTAATTTAATCACAAAAAGTACAAGGGGTGTCCCCCTTGGGGACGGTTCGGTTAGGGGGGGGGTCACTTGGTTAGTTTCCAACTAATTAGTTAGGACATAGTTAGGTGATTAGAAGGTAAACTCGGTTACTAACGTGTTATGCATTACAGTGGGTGTTAGGGTATTCAGGGATCCTAACTGGCTCAGAAAAAGATAAACAATGTTATGGCAATATTTTTATGTTCCGGGTAAAGTCCGGTTGTTTGGTTGGATAGTAATCCGTTAAAGTGCTTAACAAAGCTTTGAAGTGTCGTTAATACTATTTTTAGTGACACAACTTATTCCCGACACTTTGGAAAGTGTCTAGTAATATTTTCCTCATGTTTTGGCACTTTATTAGTTAACCAAATGCTGAATTTTTAGTTAAGGTGCTGAATTTTGTACTTAGAGTACGTTTTAGGCACATCCGGTCACTGTAACTCATTCCTAGTGACGCAGTTCTACAACCCTTATATCCCTACACTCACCACTAGTGTAGCAAACTATCTCTGGCTCTTACCGGCCTTAGAGGCAGTGCCTGCCTGGTGCTAGTTATGACAGCACGTTTAATAGGTTATCCATTCATTGTGCTACTGTGCTTTTGGTGCATCAAGGTTGTCACAAAGGTGCTGTAAGCAAAACATGGAGTGACAGCAAGTAAAGTATGATGCAAGTAAGTACATGTATCAGCATTCGAGTAGCAGTTTATCCACAAGTTCAAGTAAGCACAGTAATTAAGCAGTAATTAATTATTAATTAAGTCGTACGGATACCTGGTTTAGTGAGGGTTGTCGCACTCATGTGCAAGGCACATGACCATACTTAACCAAAAAATCTAACTGGGTTAGGGTTAAAGGACATAACGTGCAGGATTTTGAAACGTTAAGGATAAAACCAGTCAATTTTGAAGTTAAAGGACATCGCATGCAATTTGGTACAACTTGTAATTTACTCTTTGTAAAAAGTCAAACGAAAACATTTTGTAAAAAGTGAAAACGGAAACGTGAAAAAGAACTCTAGGCTCATATATGTTAATAATCAAAACAAAGAAGAACAAACCGCCACTGCTGCAAACATCACGTTTGCTTCAAATAGAAGCCTCCGGAGATTACCCCACCAATATACGGTATGTTTCAACTTCCGTTTGATCCATTTAGACGACGACAAATTTATCATCATCGCCTCTAAACATTGTTGTTTCTTCCTCGAATCCGAAACCGTACCTGTTTTATACTGGAAAATACCCGATACCAGATTTTTTAATAGTCGATAGAATACCTAAAAAGTACATTTTTTATATTTACTTCACATTTTTTTATTAAAGATTTTTAAAAATGCATATTATAAAGCAAATAATTTATACTTTAAGAGAATTTATGTTATTGTAATTGATATTATTATTATTATTATTATTTTATTTTATTTATTTTTTTTTTTTTACAAATTACAAACCAAACTTATTTTTTAAAATTGGGTATTGATACCTGAACCCATACCCGGTTCCAATATCCAGTTATACCCAAACCGATCATACCCTACTCGGGTGGAATTCTCTCGTGCTCTCAACGCCATTATAAAAGGAATTCTCCTGTTCAAAATTTCCAGCCAAAAAAACACTTTGGGTGGAACCCAATTGTTCCACAAAGGTCTATACAAGTTCCTGTGCCCTTCAGAAGCATCACCACAAAGGTCTAAACGAGTTCTTGCCTTTAGAAGCATCAAAAATTTGAGACCTTAAGCCCACTGAGAATTGGCTTTCATCAGCCCCTATCCAGCGCCATTTATTTTCTCCATTGCGTCCAGAAAACCTGTTAAGAATGTACGCTAATCGGCCCAATTCATCCCACTCTTAAACCGGGTCCCGAGTCCATTCCCAAGCTAAGTTTTATACGTGTCTATCCATTGTCATCATGCCAAAATTAACAATCAAGATGATTGGTGGAGCTAAAACTTATAAAATTATAAACCAAGTAATGCCAAACTCTAGATTTAGACGTCGGAAAATTTAGTAAAATTACGTATTAGTTTTTATAAACAGCCTTGTTATTGAAAACCATGCTAAAAAGCTACGGCAGGGAGCTAAAGCAAAACAAAACTCAAAGAAAAAAACAAATATAGAATGTAACTAGACACCAAACTTTAGTTTAGAAAATTGCCGAAGCCAAGCTGCAACACCTGGACCAATAAAAATTTAAACACCTTGACCCACGCCTGCACCAGTCAGACTAAACTGTAGTAAAATTACGTATACAATTAGCAGGTCAATCAAACACTCGTCGATCGTAACTCTAAAGGTCATGCTTTCCAAAAATCAATTAATTAACATCCACATGATCAAATATAATTTCGCGGCTGTTGGGAATCAAAGGCTCAGATATGTTGCAATGGAACTTGTTTGGCCCGAATCTGTCATGGCTGCAATCGCAGTTGCAAGTGAATATCAACCTCCACAGACTACAATTGCCTTTTAAAACTGGTTTGGGTTTAATCCAGTTTTAACTTTGTTGACCAAGTTTAGAACCGGTTTTAAGCCCAATCCAGTTTAATAAATTAACCCAGTTTGTGCACCTCTCAAATATTGACAAGCCAAGATACAGATAGGATCCACAAACTCCGATTTTGCTCGCTACATTATATCATCACAGCCTCCTACTTTCAAACAATTAAAAGCAGAAAAAAAAGTAAAGCAAACAGAGCCTCATTCACTTGATCAAAACACAATATATGAAGATCATCAACTCATAAATGATCAGAAGATCAAATGGCAAAAGGGAGGTTATTATAAAAAAAACCCTCACTCTCAACGGAGCCTCATTCACTTGATCAAAACACAATATACCAAACGCCTCAGATTTGTTGACTATCGTAAGTTGTTGTCGAAATCCGCCATGGCTGCAATCACAGTTGCATGTGTCAAATACATACATACTGAATTGCCTTACATAATGTAACAACAGCAACAACAACGTCATCATCATCTCCATTCCATAAATAGAGAGGGAGAGAGTAGTTTATTCAAACATATTATCAGTTGATCAAATTCACTAACATGAACTCAACTTTTAGCCTATTTCATTTAGGGTTTGTTTTTACGTGCCATCAATTACAACCTACTCATTCTTAATATCTAACTATATTGTTAATTACTAAACTATAAAACAAATTTATTCAGAAGTCAAAACCCCAAATCTAAAAAAGCAATTGAAAACCATGCGAAAAAAGCTACGGGAAACTCTGATTAATAACAAAACCCGGTTTGCGCACCTCTAATATATTGCCCGGCTAAGATACAGATCGGATCCACAAACTCCGATTTGCTCACTACATTTTATGATCACAACCTCATTCACTTGATCAAAACACAATATAACAAACACCTCAGATTTGTTATAATCCTAAATCATACTTAAAATCTAACTATATTTGTTAATTAAATTACTAAACTGTAACAGTTTTTATCAAAAGTGCAAACCCCAAATCTAAAAAAAAAAAAAAACAAGAATTAAAAGAGGCTCAGATCTGTTACTAATGAGAACAAAGAAGAACAAGCCGCCATGGCTGCAAACATCACGACTGCTTCAATAGTAGAAGCCTCCGGAAGTTACCCTGCCAAGATACGATCTGGTTCAAGCTTTGTTTGATCCACTCAGGCAACAAGAATTTCATCATCGCCTCTAAGCATTGCTGTTTTTTCCTCATAATTATGATTCTGGCTTCTGGGTACGAGTATGCTACAGCTGGCACTACCAGAAAAAGAACGAGTAGATGTTGTTCAGTCTTCCTATCCAGAAAGGGGTGTTAAATTTTGGGGGAAATCGAAGATCATCGACTGCTGAGGAGGGCAACACCCCATAAAAAAAAAACACCCTTCCCTCTGCTGCCTCACTTCTCTGTTGTCTGAGTTTTCGGTTCCCCCAAAACCTGATAATTGGAGCTTTGGTTTTATTGTAAATGAGTCACTTGTGATTTTTAATCAAAGTTGCAATACAAACACGTGGCTCAGATCTGTAGCAATGGAACTTGTTTTTGCCCAATCCACCATGGCTGCAATTGCAGTTGCAAACTCCATAGAGAATCTCCAAACACAACAATTGCCAACTGGATTTTGCCCAGCCAAGATACAGATCGGTTCCACAAACTCCTATTTTGCTCAACCTACATTTATCATCATTGTCTCGGTACTTGCAAACAATTAGCACCACCAACACAAAAAATGGAGCAAAATCACCAACTCATAGTTGATGAAAAGATCAACTGGCAAGAGGGAAGTTACTCTTAGAAACCTCCTCAATCTCCCCCGAGTCTCAGTTCACATGAGAATAACACAGTATAACACCTCATCTCATATTTTAAGGCGGCTATTATAAATGTATAGGTGAACAAAACACCGGTTTGTGAACTCGAACCATTTTGACCCGACCCGAAACTGATTATGAAACAGGTTTGGTGAAACTGGTCCAGATTCAAACCAACCACCAGTTTGAGAACTCCTCCCTCTTTAGTAGGATCGGTTTTGCTATTCAAAAGGGTTTGCGGCATAGCTTGTTGCCCGTTTACCTGCTACTGGCTGTTTTGGCATATTACTAGTAACCCAGTTTCACCAAATACCAGTTTTGACTGTTCTTGGCCCAAAACGAAGCGATTTTAACCTGAATCGGTTTGGGAAAAAAAACCCGAAATGTGCACCTCAAGGTAGATAGATGTTCTTTTATCTCCAAGGATAAAGGTTTTGAGGCTCAGATATATTATCATTGGAATTTATTTTTGAAATCCGTCATGGCTGCAATCACAGTTGCATGTATCAAATACATACCGACCAAGTTGCCTAGCCAAGATACGGATCAGATCTGTAAATTCCGATTTCGCTTGAAATAATTTCTATCGTCTTAGTCTTTATATATGGAACAACAACAACAAAGAGCAATTTGGTCTTTTTCACTTTATGTACGAAAATACCTCTGACTTAACGGAGAAAAATGGATGGAATTAAAGAGCCGGATGAAAATGGCCAGATTTCAAACCTTTTGGATCCAGATGTGAAAAAACAAACCTTTAGACAAAAGTCGCAAAACTAACCAAACCTCAGGGACGAAAATGGCATTTTACTCTTTTTTATGCAGTGTAAAAAATGGCATTTTACCGCCATGGCTGCAAACATAACGTTTGCTTCAAATAGAAGCCTCCGGATGTTACCCCGCCAAGATACGGTCTGTTTCAACCTTCGTTTGATCCACTCAGACAACGACAAATTCATCATAATCGCCTCTATACATTGCTGTTTTTTCCTCATCATGTAGCCATTTTCGTCCCTGAGGAACAATACCAAAAGAATACCAATATGTTTCCATTGTATTGCGGGAAAATAATATTTGAAGGAAGCAACAAGATCACAGGAATGAAAATGTACGGTAGACAGAAGGCATGGGTATTATATATGGTGTTGAATATTTGGGGGGGAAATCGAAAATAATGGGTTGCGGAGGTTTTGAGGCTCAGATATGTTATCATCGGAATTTACTGTCAAAATCCGCCATGGCTGCAATCACAGTTGCATGTATCATATACATACCGACCGAGTTGCCTAGCCAAGATAAGGATCAGATCTGTAAATTCCGATTTTGCTCAAAGTAATTTCATCGTCATAGCCTTTTCAAATAAAACAACGGCAGCAGCAGTAGCAGCAGTATCAACATAATATGCAGTTAATGCGGTAAAAAACGCTAACATTTAACACTTAACAATTAAGACTTAAAACATTGATAGCAACAATAAGAAGAAATGGAACTTGTTTGGCCCGAATCCGCCATGGCTGCAATCACGGTTGCATGTATCATATACATACCGACCGAGTTGCCTAGCCAGGATACGGATCAGATCTATAAATTCCTATTTTGCTGGAAATAATTTCCATCGTCATAGCCATGTTAATTAGCGCTCCGCTTGCAGTATGCGCATATAATGTATATATGTGTGGGCGCTCGGGGGGCAAAAGTGAAAGTGCACTAATCTTAACGTTATTTTACTAATTTCGTGAAAATAACGTTAAAAGAGGGGGATGGTTAATCATGCATCATGTGGTGGCGTTGATAGCCGAAAGACAAGTGGGTACACGCATTAATCAGCCTTTGTATCAATTGCTGAGTGTTATGTGCCTTATGTCGAAGGCTTGATGCAAAACTACTATTGAGCCGGGGGTCTCACTGGAAGCAACCTATCTATTCCTATGGGGTAGAGGTAAGGCCCTACCTTAGCTTTGCTATTGGTGGGATTTACTAAGTATGATGATGATGATGATAGCCATGTTAATTGGGACAATAATAACAGCAACAACAACATTATGATCAATCATCCTCCAATCCCATAAAAGTAGAGAGTTGTTTAATCAAACATGTCATATGACGAAATCAAGGACTCGTATTCAATAAGTTGATTAAATGGCAAGAGATCAGCAACTCAGACAACAACAAACAATTGATCATCATTGCCTAACAATAGGTGATTTTTTCTCGTAATTATGATTCTGGCTTCTGGTATGATTGGGTACAAGTATGCTATAACTGGCACTACCAGAAAAAGAAAATGAAAAAGAAAGTGCAAAAAATGTTCTTAAGTCTGGATGTCATGTTCCTATCCAGAAAGGGGTGTTAAATTTTGTGGTCAAATGGAAGATCATGGGCTGCTGAGGGGGGGCAACAACCCATGAAAAACCCCTTCCCTCTGCTGCCTCACTTGTGTTGCCTGAGCTTTCGGTTCCCCCAAACCCTGATTTATTGTACATGACTCACTTGTGATTTTTAATCAAAGTTGCTCTTTTCAATGTTGCAATACAAACAGAGGCTCAGATCTGTAACAATGGAACTTGTTGTTGCCCAATCCACCATGGCTGCAATCGCAGTTGCAAAGTATTCATGACAGAATCTCCAAACACAACAATTGCCATCTGGATTGCCCAGCCAAGATACAGATCGGTTCCACAAACTCCGATTTCGCTCAGGCTACGTTTATCATCATTGCCACGTAGTTTTAAACAATTAGCCCCACCACCAACAGAAAAAAGATAAAGAAAATCACAAACTCATAGTTGATCGGAAGATCAAATGCCAAGAGCAAAATCTCCCCCTAGTCTCGATTCACTTGAGAATAACACAACATAAATGTAGAGGTGAACAAAAAACCGATTTGTGAACTGGAACCAGTTTTTTTTTTTTTTGGATAAATGAGCTTTCGCCCGGCAAACTTTCATTAATAAAGAAAATATTTGTTACAAGTATTTAAAGAGGGGCATACCCCCCAAACTAACTAACCCGTCACAAGCCCAAAACAAGCTATGGGGAGTGACATAACACGAAAGCATATAAACCCGACTAAGATTACAAAATAATAAGAACCTAGTCGGATTAATATCCGTTCTAAACAAAAATCCCTGTAACATGGGCCATCTAAACCGATGGAAAATACACCCAACACTAAAGCCCGGTAACACACAAGCCATCTTGAACAGAAAGGGCAACCCAACTTTGAATCTGATGGATCAAGAAAACGGCGGTCCAGCAGACCCAGCATGTTCAACGCCAAGTTATGATCCCTCCCAATTGGCTTAAGCTGCGGCCCAGTAGGAACAAAAACAGAATTCACAGTGGGCTTAAATCTGGGCTTCAAAATAATCCACTCAGGCTTCCAATAACCAACTTTAGCAGCAAAAATATGGGCCTGATTTCGCCAATTCTTCACAGGCTTAATATGGGCCTTCAAGTCTAAATTGATGGAGTGTAATATGGGCGTCCATATCTGCCAGTACCTACAAAAACCACCCCAATAGACAACACAAAAACACCACCCCCTACCCAGGAATATGCGGCCAGAAAGAATACCATCACCTACATCACCATTCTTTCCCATGCTACACTCGAACTCCCATCTCGTCCCGAAATTCAAAATGAAGAAACACCCAAAAACAAGCAGCAGCAGACTATAAACAAACAGGCAACACTGAACTAAAAAGAACAATAAGAAGCATGCACCTATCATAAATTACTTTTTATTTTTTGGGGGCTTGCACACTCTAGGATCGAAATATTTACCCGATTTGGCTAATTGAGTGAGGAACTGGGCAGATTCACTATCGTCTTCCTCTACGTCCTCAACACAATAATCTGGGTCAAACCCAAGCTCCATACATTTATCCCAAAAGAAGTCATGTTCACCTTGGACCCAATTTTCCTGATCAGCCGCTTTGACTGCATGACTCTCACCGTTGAGACTATCTAAAATGCGCTTTTTTTGAGCATCCGTAATGCCATAATCTCTATCAGTGATCCGCTTTAACGACTCAGCAGGGTTAAAATGATCCCACTTTGGCAATATACGGCCCAGATCAATAGGACTTTGAAGATTCGTAGTGCATTCAAACACTTCTGCATTGAACGGGTCATGAGGGTAGAGATCCGAGACAGCTTCAACCAGGTTAGAACTTTTGGCACTAGCTTGCAAGTCAAGGACAGCAAACTTATTGTGGGTTTGGAACGGCTGACCAGAAGTGTTAAGGGAAGAGGATTTTGGGTGGGAAGCAGGATGCTTCGACTGGTTAGAAGTAGCTTGAGCTTTATGAAGTTTTTGGGCAGTTTTAGGACCTTGAACAGCCCTGCTGAAGTTAAAACCAGAAGGTTTACAAGGGATGGGGGTGGGACTTTTGTTCGGGATAGGCTTAATTTGCTTAGGCTTATGATGAGCAACCGGGGGACACGGATAGGAACAAGAAGCAGCTACTGGATGATTCACATGATTTTGCTTAACGGTGCCATTCTTCTTAGATGTAACTGTTTCAAACCCCTCCTTGTCAATATTTTTACCTTTGTCAAGAGCACTGAGTTGAGGCAGAGCATTCAAAGGGCTGGAAATCTACCCACCAGTACCATTAGCATCAGGCATAGCCACATCCTCTGTGGCTTTAGGGAGATTCTTGCACTGTTTTTTCGTGTGACCAAAAACAACACAGTGGGGGCAAATGGGAGGCTTCCATTGATAAGAGACTTGGAGCTTTGTTACCCGATTCGGATACACAACTTCAATCTCACCCGGAAGGTTGCTAGAAGCTTTAACATCCACTAAGACACGGGCAAAACCAAGTTTACCCTTATGGTTTTTACACCGCTCAAGCGTTTGTTTATCCATTAACTTTGGGTCACCCATGCCGCTCATAAGCTTATTTATGCTCGTGGACGTCCACAAATCCAAAGGAATATTGTGATAGTCACCCATAAAGGAACAATCGACGGTTCAATTTTTTCCAAACACAATCCAGGAACCCATTTATCTAGAAAAACCGGGATGTTATTCACCATCCAAGGGCCATTCTCAAGAACATCATTCAACCCTTTCTCACTTCTGAATTTGAAATAAAATATACCCGCAGGGCTTTTTGTTATTTCATTAATATCATAAGCTCGCCAAAGTCTACGCAAACATCTGTCTACGACTCGAAAATCCATAGAGGTACCAATGAAATAACCAAAGAGGTGCAGGGGATATACCAGAGCTGAGACCAAAAGATCTTCCTGAGTTATAAGAATTCTAGTAATACCCTCTGGAGTGACTGTTGGAGGGTAATACTCCATCTTAACAGCATTTTCCTCCCTGTTACGCTGCATCATTTGAACATAAGACAGGTTGCCCGAGACGTGTTTATCCCAAACCGAGGTAGATTTTTCACAATTCTGCACAGCCTGAAAGGGTTGGTTGAGCAACCTGCCTTTACCTGTAACATTATCCCTATTTTGCCCCTGCAAGTTCAATGCTGCCCCAAGGTGACCAGCACTCATATTTTCTGCCATATCCACATTCGATTGCAGGACAGAAATCTGGGCAGCCTTTTTAGGAGTATCAGACTTATTCCCACATTGCCCCTGCTGATTAGCAGCCCCGTTAATTGGTGTTCCCATATCAGTATCGTCATCCGAGGTATCTGAGTGGACCGAGACATGATCATCTCCTATACTACTAGAGTTTTGGCCTAAAACAGGACTATTTGTACCTGAATCATCAACCATGAGGTCATCCGGTTCCTTGTTCTGTTGTGATAGGTCTGTAGACCCATCCATGCCATTGTTGCCGATTGGTTGCAGGACCTGATGCAAGCCTTCCCCTGTGCCTACATCTTCGTGGATTTGCTGGCCTGTCTCCCCACCTCCATTATCATCCTTCTGATTTTGATTTCTAAACAATGGAGTTTCAGCCACAAATTCCTTCACTCTCAACTCAGACAACAAGGGGCTAAACTTAACTGACTTTTTCTGCCTCCTTATCACACCGAAGCCAGCGATTTGGACCGATTTCTGTTTGGTTCGAGATCTAGAGTAGCGAATAATTCCATTAGCTTCATCAAATTCTTGTTGGAGTTTAAGATCATGGGCCATGTGTTCAGCACGGGTAGCATCCAACTCCTCATCTCCTGAGCCGGTTCTTGAGTTTAAGATCATGGGCCATGTGTTCAGCACATATGATTCTTGAAAGTATTGTTTTAATTATTCTGTGATATTAATAATTGAAAATGTTTGCAATTCAGATGTCGAATGAAGAATCACATAATCCAGAAGTTCATGCTAATAAGGAAAATCCTTTGGATAAAAATGCTATAGAAAATATAATAGCTCAAGGAATAGCTAATGTTATACCTTTAATGATTACAGCTGTTAAAAACCCCATAGAACACACCAAAGCTGTGAGTAGCAAGCATATTCGTGACGACAGTTTTAGCCATAGTGTCAATGGAGACAATGATGATATTATCAAAATCTCATTTCCCAAGAAAATGAAGGCGATGACTCTAGGGTGTACCTACAAAGAATTTCTATCTTGTAAACCAACTGAGTTCGCAGGCAGTGAAGGAGCCACGGCTGCTCTGCGATGGTTGGAAAAGACGGAAGTTGTTCTTAAAATCAGCAAATATGCCGAAGAAGATAAGGTGATGTATGCTTCCAACCTCTTTAAAGAAGAAGCCTTAGAATTGTGGAATACAATTCTTCAGACAAAAGGAAGTGACATGGCTTATGCCATGAACTGGGAAAAATTCAAGGAAATGGCAGAAAGGAAATTTTGTCCTTCTTATGAAAAGGAACGAATGGCTAACGAATTCCTAAATCATAAAATGATAGATGTGAATTGTCGTGAATATACGACAACGTTCTTTGAATACGCAAGAATGGTACCAACTCTGGCTTCACCAGAACCCGTACTAATTTCTCGTTATATTTGGGGATTAGTTAGTGAAATCTGAGACATGGTCAAGGCTGGCCACAGACTATTGAAGAAACAGTTGAACTAGCTAACATCCTGACAGATTGACTAATCCGCACAAAAGAAGAAAACAAGAAGAAAGAGTTAGTCCAGAAAATTTTCCAAGAATTCAAGAAGAAAGGAACCAAAAACTCCACCCCGGAAAATAATATACAATTTACAATCCACTTATTTGCTAACTAAAAATTAAAAGTAAAAAGAAACGTATGCACCTGATTTTTGAGCTCATTCCTCGTGTGCTCTTCTTCTCTTCAAGAAAGCGGTCGTCCCACGAACATAATGTACCTAAAAATCTTAACCCTTTTGTAGAAGCATGCTTCTCACAACCATTAAAATTTATTAGCTACCTAGTTCTACCACTTTTATGGAAATATTACCAAGTCATACATTAATTTACTTTGATTTATGTGGTAAAATAATTTACAATAACAACAAACCTAACTCACTTTCGTAGGAATCACGGTTGCATTTAGCTTATGCAACAAGCCCTTTAAACCACCCGATAGCTCAGGTGGACGAATAGGTCTCGTGAGGGTTATATAGGGAACACACCCACAACGTTCATTTAACTAGAAAAAAAAAAAATGAAAATAATACAAACTCTACAACAATCATACCTGATTTCCCTCTCATGGTGTTCGAAGTGCACATTTGCCTACCGAGTTTCCAACATACGCTCGGTAGTTGGCATGCCGGATCCATTCTCTTTTTATTTTACGCGGCATGCGTACAGTACAACTTTGGGGTCGTTTCTTAATAAATTTGCCAATATCTTGCAACGCCACTCTTCGAATCCTTATACCCGAACCCGCATCCCCAACTTTGTTGGTTGGAGTGATAAGTTTGGAAGAAGGATGGATCTGAACTTAGGCTTCTTTTGGCTCTGACTCGTCTTGCGGTGTTATGTCTTCCGCTTGGTTCAAACATTCAGTTTCTTGCTCGGGAAGATCTATAACCTCTTTCACCACATCACCATCAACCATGGTACCATTAGCCAACATCTCTTGGTCTCGTCTAAGTTGAGCCAATTCTTCGGCGAGTTGACCCACTTTCTTTGCCAAGGCTTCATTAGCTTTATCTTTCGCCTCAAGTTCCTTCTTCAGTTCCATTTTAATCTCTTGATTTGAAGTGATGATGGCAGTCATGGTATTCATGATTGCATCGAGCTTGGAACTTATTAAATCTTGAGGTTCCTCGGATGCCGGTTGAGGGTATTCATTATAATAATCATCATACTCTTCCCGGTAACTTGAGAAATGTGGCAATTCGGGTTCATAGTTGTTATAACCCCGCTCTTGCTCATAATGGTAATCCATCTCTGAATGGTAGTATTCTTGATATGAAGGTGGCTTGTAACCGGACTTTATTTTTTCTTTCCAAAACACTGGATCTTTCCAAAACACCGGACAATCTTCATGTATGTGAACTGTAACACCTGTGCCTCCATGGCCATCAAACAAATACCGAACCAATGAAATATCATATTTCATACTTGGGATTTGTAAAAATATGTGTATCATTTGCACATATCAATTCTTGTTCAATTTCAAACTCTAAATCGCTTTCCGGAAGGTTATACGCGCACCGATGCGTAAATATAACCAGTTTAATGCAACAAACACTCCGGAATAGTGACATAGGCTTAACATACCTTAAATAACCTTTACTTAACTTAGAAATAAGTTTTGAAGGCTTTGGTATGGCAAAAATCAAAGTTTAATCGCTTACAGGGACTAAAGTTGACAAACTGCGAAAGTATGCCAATTTGAACTGTAACAGACCTTCCGGAACATGACCATAAGTTAAACATGCCATAAATATCCTTTGCATAGCTTAGAAATAGGCTTTGAGGGGTTCGGTATGCTAAAATAAACTTTTGGGTCATTCAGGTACTAAAAGTGTCAAAAAGTGCACAAGTTTGCATTTTTACGCATAACTTACGTTCTGAATACATCCGGACATCCAAAAATTTATGTAAGCACTAAAATATTTTATTTTAGTGTTCGGCATAAGAAAAATCCATTCGTTTCGTCATTTGGATCGTTTTTCGCGCTTATGCGCATTCCGTCGTAATTAAGCGAACATCGCGTTCGTACGGCTAAACGAACCGACATCCGAGATATTTTTGAGCATGTTTTAAGTTCCCTATACTTTAACTTCATTTTAGAGCTTTGAAATGGGGTTAACGGGCCTTAAACGTGTCGAAAATGGGCTGAATACACAACAGGGACCAAAAGTGTAAATCTGCCAAACTTGGGCCTTGCGGTGCGCTACACTTATAGTGTAGCGGTGCGCTAGGGGTCTGCTGACCAGATTCAGAGTTTTTAAACAGCAGGCTGCAGCTGTTTGATCCTCCACCACATGTTCCCAATTGCCTAGTCATGATGATAAGAACCATTTTAAGCTTCCATAAGGTTCCGACAAGTGTACGGGTTGGATCATGGCACGTTTTCCATGAAACGATCCTAACGGTTCGGGTATTCCTATAAATATCCAACCCACACAACCTCATTTTGCACAAGAATTCTGATTTGAGAGCTCTAAGTTGAAACCATTGTTTCATACCTGAGTTCTTGGATCGGGATTAGCATTCGGGGACCCTTCGTAAGTATTCTTTCGTTCTTTTCCTTATTTTTACTGCTTTTCGAGTCAGAAAGTCAAACTTTGTTTGACTTTCAGCGTTGACCAGTAATGGTCAATGCGAAGTTCGTTTGAACTTCGCAACGTGAGTGTAATCACGTTGGTTATAGTCCCTGGGGACTATGCCCACTGATTACCACGTTGTCTAGGGTCGTAGGGTAGGCGATCTGATAAATCGCCTATACCTTCGAACCCGACCCAGTTTGGTCGATCATTAGGATCCGACCAAATACATTAGGTGACCATAGTAGGTAGGGAATAACCTTCCGAGGTTATACCCTATGGTCACATCGTTTAAGTAGTTGTATGATAGGTAGTTTATATGCCTTAGGTAAATTACCAGAATACCCTTTTCATGTATAATTGGTAATTAAGCATATGTAACCTAAACTTTTGTCACATAACTGATAATGTAACATGTTTAGGCATATAACACTTGTCATAGGACTAGTTAGGCGGTCCGAAAGCGTTTCACGCGAACGACGCGTTAAAGTAGCATAAGCTACCTAAACGGGTCGTAATGGGTCGTAAGCTTTTAGGTTAAGTTTCATTTAGTATGTAGGCTTTGTTAAACCAAATGACACGAGTCTCTACACTCGTTTGGTTTACAAACCCTAATGCTACCCAATCTTCCGATCTAGGTCCGGTTTATTAATGTAGTTACCTATATTAGGTGCCGTTTGATATCCGCGATCTCTAGCATTGTTTGGTTGTTACTCAAGGACTACTGAGCAATCTCAAGTGAGTACATAGACCCCTCTTTTACTGTTTTCCAAACTGTTTTGGGGTGGAACACATGTGCCTACTTGTTACTTTCCTGCTTTCCTGTTTTCACATCATATACCGACTATGTTTGTTAGTACATTATAGTACATGATTTCATTACTTTTCTGCTATGTATGTTGACTGATAACATGCTAAGCACATTGATTTACATGACTTTTCTGCTATGTATGTTGACTGATAACATGCTAAGCACATTGATTTACATGACTTTTCTGCTATGTATGTTGACTGATAACATGCTAAGCACATTGATTTACATGACTTTTCTGCTTTGTATGTTAACTTAGCATACTTAGTACATCATTTTATATTGCATCTCTGTTGCATATGTTCCAGTAACATATGGACACATTGTTTTACAACTCTACCTTGTATGTTTACTCTAGCATACTAGGTACATTATCTTCATCTCATGCTTACATTTTGGTATGACATTTGGTTTGTTTAACGGGTCTATATAACATTCATTAACATTTGCTACGCCGCTCGGTAGTAGGTAGTGGTACCATAGGACTTGACAAATCCCATTCCTGACATCCCGGGTTTGTTTGGATGTAAGGAATGACTGAATCCGAATACAATTCTTTTGATAACCTTGACTGAAAGGGTTATCCGGCTGTCTCAAGGCTTGAATGTTTGCGTTTAACATACTGCATAAGTGTTTGTATCAGTAAAGCATGCATTATTCTACAAAACATAACTTTGATTTAAACCAAGTTTTACTTCAATACTTTGTTTTGTACATTTTTACTTATGGTTTAAGTAGTCTTAATTTTACTTACCATACATATCATTTTGGTTATACATTACTTGACTACTTTTAGATTATAAACATTTGACATGGATATTTGACATAGACATTTGACATGGATATTTGACATAGACATTTGACATGGATATTTGACATAGACATTTTGACATGATTTACATCTTGACATGAACACTTTGATAGTTTGGTTTGGTTTGATTAAGTGATTAAGTAACGATGCGTGTGTAATATGATACAAGCATGGTGGATACGTCGCTGGTACTTCCTATATATAAGTGTTTGTATGGTATTACATGTCGTAACGTTATTTGAATCATTTCAGTTTGAGACATAGAACATTTCATACAAATAACATACTTTTCACAAGACATTTATTTATAAACAACTTATCTTATACAAACACATTTTACTTGGTTATTCATTTAACCTTACATTTATTTATACTTATCATCTGATCTTATCGTTTTTCAAATGATTTAAAAGACAAAGCAAATAACAAGGTTCATGACTAAACATTTTCTCAAACATAAGTCATGAATCTTATTTTCACAAAACCTATGTATCTCACAGGCATTTTTATGCTGACGTACCTATTTTCACATGTGTTTTTCAGGAGCTGTTGCATAAGATGATCAAGATACACATAGACAGACTTGGGCTTTAGTGACAATATAAGATGCAAGACTAGTTAATTATGTTGTATTTCTTTGTTTGTTAAGACATTGTAACACTTATTATCAATAAAACGAAACTTTAATATCCATGGTTGTGAAACATTAATTCTGTTGCAACACGCCCCGATGTTTCCGCCGCAATTTGTTGTTTTACGCGGTCGGGGTGTGACAGAAAAGATGGTATCAGAGCCAATGGTTATAGGGAATTAGGTTATTAGTAATGCTTTGACCTAGTCTATAACTTTCTTAGGACCCTAACGCGAGTTTACTTGCGTTTAGTCATAAAACAATACCGTCACCTATCCTTAGGCGACGACCACAACAAGAACATAAATTTCAAAACCGCTTTGAAAACTAATCATCTGTTCTAGGATGATTGATTACTAGGTTTTGAACTCTCTATTATATGGTTTTGAACCCCTTTGAGTTTTCAAAACTTCGTCAAGGTTTTGGGTTTTAAATAATGTGAACACGTGCAAACTGGAAGGGTGAATGCCTGTATTCTGGGTTTTCTGGCTAGGCAAGCACTTCGTATACATCTCATTAGACGCGAGACCAGTTGTGCTTACCTGGGAATTCTTGGGATGAGTGTTCACTTATAGGCGAGCATGTCTTCGCGATACATTATTTTTGACCCATTTACTTTGAATTGTCACCATCTCATTTGTTTGCCTTAGGTAACAAACAAATGATCACAATTTTCATCCGTTACCATTCTGTATTGATTATCCAATAACCTTTCACTCATTTCTTCCTCTGCCTTTCTTTTTCTTCAAGAATGTCTCTTCATCACGATGACGCCCAGATATCCAAGAAGACTGCCAAATTCGCTCAGCGAATAGGCGAAGTAGTCCTGAAGACTGTGGAATTAGCTACTGCCATGTATCGTCTCCAGGATGAAGCCACTCAAGAGTCACCAAGACAGGCAGGACCTAGTCAGGTGATAGCACCACCAGACAAGAAACCAATCGAGGAATCAAAGACCATGGATGAACGATCCCCTAAGAAGTCAAAGAAGCGAAAGGCTTCTCAGAACTTCGCCATGGTCGCTCACAATGGTCAAGCCTTCCCCAACCAACCAGCTCAACCCCCTGCTAGGAAGCCATACAATGGAACTGCACCCTTGTGCAACCAATGTACCCTTCATCATCACCCTAATGTGAAGTGCCGCAAATGTCAGATTTGTGGACTTATAGGTCATACAGCAAGGGTTTGCCCAACTGCAGCTGTACCAAATCAAGCTGGCGACACTCCTGTTCAAGCTCGTTTCTCACGAGGGCCTTGCTATAACTGTGGCGAGATGGGCCATTTCCTAAGGGATTGCCCAAAGCTTGCTAATGCAAATTTGACCCACGGATGAGCAGTTGGCTGACTAGAAGATGTTGCTGTCTTATGCTTTTGTTCTTTTATTTCCTTGTAATGTGAAACAATCTGTTTTGTTTATAAATAAATCGTTGTTCACAAATTCTGATATACAAGTATAATTACATGTGTGTATGTTTTTCCTATGATACCTACATTAAGGAACTATGTTCCTTACAAACTACTCTTGTGATTCTCTCTTTCAAGTGATCGCTCATAATTTCCTCGAAAGTTCTAAGTACTCGTTTCATTCTAAGAAACGAAGTACAGGAAATAAAGTGAAATTATGAGTAATCGTGCTCTTTACACATCTGTATCTTTGAAATCCTTGGTTAAATAACTAAGGGTATTTTCAAATCTCATACCCGTTACGTTTTGATTTTTCAACATACACAGTACCAGTATTTCAAAACAATCTTCATGATCTCAAAACATTTCATATAGCTTGAAAACAATTTTTCTAGATGCATTGTCCATGTTATTTCAAAAACATTGTCCATGTTATCAAAACCAACCTTCTTAATTTCAAAATATTTCATATAGTCTAAAGACAATATTAACACCATACATTTTCTTATCAAGTGCATGATTTCGAAAAGCATCATTCATGTCTTTTAAAAACCTTATACATAAGTTCAAAATTCATCTCGCATGATTTTAAAACATTTTTAAATATATCTATCTAATACACCTACTTTATGATTTCAAAAGTATTATATATAAGGTTTCAAAAACGTTAAACACACTTTTCTTAAAAGAACCCCATGCATAGTTTTCAAAAATATTTTCCTCATACATTGACTTAACCTTCAAAATTCTGCTTCATATGTCGCCTTGGCATATCTAGCATCTCAATTTCATAAGCATTTTTTGTTTACTTCATGTTTTGACATAAGCACGTCCAGTGCAAGGTTTCAAAACATCTTCAACTTCTAAAATTCATATGGGATCTTTTTATCTTTATAATTAGATCCTTGTGGATGATTATCATTCAAATCAGAGTCCTTAATTGGATTCCTTATGTACCTTAATTCGAACACTTCGGTTCCTAATAATCGAAATCGAATTTTCTTTTTGAATTTTTCTATCTTTATAGTTGGATTCTTGATAAACGTTTAAAGTACCAAATGAAATCCACGGAATGGATTCCTAGTGTGCTTTAAATGCATGTACGCAATTTACAAGACAAATTAACAAACAATTTTGTGGTTATGTGACTATGTGTTTACTCATCTTATGTTTTCTTTTATGCATTTTTGGTGTTTTTACTACTCTGGATATTCTTTATCCAAATCCTTGCAGGATCTTTCATATCTTCATATGAGGGATTCGTAGCAGGATATTCAAAAGGTACTACCTTTAATCCTTAATGGGCTTCCATGTAATAGTTAAGACCCTTGGGTTATATAGTACCACTCCATGATTCATAAGAGACCCTTTAGTGGTCTAGTCAAAAAGATTGATTCACAATTTGGTTAAAAAATGACATCTAGTGATGTAGCTGAACAGACTCCTTGATAGTCTATTTAAATCATTTATTGATTTAGTCTAAAGGACTCTATGGCGGTCTAAGTCACGCTCATCACAGGATTTTTCATTTGGTTTTACCCTACACATTATAAAATAGACTGTGTGAACTGTGCAAGGAATTCTCTAATTATGTATGCGCACATAATTATGAAATTTAGTGCACAGAAATCCAGTAAGATTTATTATGTGAAAGAACCGATAGCGATAACAATAACAAAATGAGGACGATGTAATGGAGGTACGGTGGACGCACCAATGATGCTTTATATACTTGTATATATAGGTATCCCTCTTACGTTGCAATCATGATGATTATTAAAGTTACTAGAAGTTCAGAAACCTAGCCAATGTTGTTCGATCTTTTCGACTTCATGTTTTCAAGCTCTCACAAGTTTCCTCTAAATAAATTTCGGGATGAAATTTCCTAAAGTAGGGGAGACTGTAACACCTGTGCCTCCATGGCCATCAAACAAATACCGAACCAATGAAATATCATATTTCATACTTGGGATTTGTAAAAATATGTGTATCATTTGCACATATCAATTCTTGTTCAATTTCAAACTCTAAATCGCTTTCTGGAAGGTTATACGCGCACCGATGCGTAAATATAACCAGTTTAATGCAACAAACACTCCGGAATAGTGACATAGGCTTAACATACCTTAAATAACCTTTACTTAACTTAGAAATAAGTTTTGAAGGCTTTGGTATGGCAAAAATCAAAGTTTAATCGCTTACAGGGACTAAAGTTGACAAACTGCGAAAGTATGCCAATTTGAACTGTAACAGACCTTCCGGAACATGACCATAAGTTAAACATGCCATAAATATCCTTTGCATAGCTTAGAAATAGGCTTTGAGGGGTTCGGTATGCTAAAATAAACTTTTGGGTCATTCAGGTACTAAAAGTGTCAAAAAGTGCACAAGTTTGCATTTTTACGCATAACTTACGTTCTGAATACATCCGGACATCCAAAAATTTATGTAAGCACTAAAATATTTTATTTTAGTGTTCGGCATAAGAAAAATCCATTCGTTTCGTCATTTGGATCGTTTTTCGCGCTTATGCGCATTCCGTCGTAATTAAGCGAACATCGCGTTCGTACGGCTAAACGAACCGACATCCGAGATATTTTTGAGCATGTTTTAAGTTCCCTATACTTTAACTTCATTTTAGAGCTTTGAAATGGGGTTAACGGGCCTTAAACGTGTCGAAAATGGGCTGAATATACAACAGGGACCAAAAGTGTAAATCTGCCAAACTTGGGCCTAGCGGTGCGCTACACTTATAGTGTAGCGGTGCGCTAGGGGTCTGCTGACCAGATTCAGAGTTTTTAAACAGCAGGCTGCAGCTGTTTGATCCTCCACCACATGTTCCCAATTGCCTAGTCATGATGATAAGAACCATTTTAAGCTTCCATAAGGTTCCGACAAGTGTACGGGTTGGATCATGGCACGTTTTCCATGAAACGATCCTAACGGTTCGGGTATTCCTATAAATACCCAACCCACACAACCTCATTTTGCACAAGAATTCTGATTTGAGAGCTCTAAGTTGAAACCATTGTTTCATACCTGAGTTCTTGGATCGGGATTAGCATTCGGGGACCCTTCGTAAGTATTCTTTCGTTCTTTTCCTTATTTTTACTGCTTTTCGAGTCAGAAAGTCAAACTTTGTTTGACTTTCAGCGTTGACCAGTAATGGTCAATGCGAAGTTCGTTTGAACTTCGCAACGTGAGTGTAATCACGTTGGTTATAGTCCCTTGGGACTATGCCCACTGATTACCACGTTGTCTAGGGTCGTAGGGTAGGCGATCTGATAAATCGCCTATACCTTCGAACCCGACCCAGTTTGGTCGATCATTAGGATCCGACCAAATACATTAGGTGACCATAGTAGGTAGGGAATAACCTTCCGAGGTTATACCCTATGGTCACATCGTTTAAGTAGTTGTATGATAGGTAGTTTATATGCCTTAGGTAAATTACCAGAATACCCTTTTCATGTATAATTGGTAATTAAGCATATGTAACCTAAACTTTTGTCACATAACTGATAATGTAACATGTTTAGGCATATAACACTTGTCATAGGACTAGTTAGGCGGTCCGAAAGCGTTTCACGCGAACGACGCGTTAAAGTAGCATAAGCTACCTAAACGGGTCGTAATGGGTCGTAAGCTTTTAGGTTAAGTTTCATTTAGTATGTAGGCTTTGTTAAACCAAATGACACGAGTCTCTACACTCGTTTGGTTTACAAACCCTAATGCTACCCAATCTTCCGATCTAGGTCCGGTTTATTAATGTAGTTACCTATATTAGGTGCCGTTTGATATCCGCGATCTCTAGCATTGTTTGGTTGTTACTCAAGGACTACTGAGCAATCTCAAGTGAGTACATAGACCCCTCTTTTACTATTTTCCAAACTGTTTTGGGGTGGAACACATGTGCCTACTTGTTACTTTCCTGCTTTCCTGTTTTCACATCATATACCGACTATGTTTGTTAGTACATTATAGTACATGATTTCATTACTTTTCTGCTATGTATGTTGACTGATAACATGCTAAGCACATTGATTTACATGACTTTTCTGCTATGCATGTTGACTGATAACATGCTAAGCACATTGATTTACATGACTTTTCTGCTATGTATGTTGACTGATAACATGCTAAGCACATTGATTTACATGACTTTTCTGCTTTGTATGTTAACTTAGCATACTTAGTACATCATTTTACATTGCATCTCTGTTGCATATGTTCCAGTAACATATGGACACATTGTTTTACAGCTCTACCTTGTATGTTTACTCTAGCATACTAGGTACATTATCTTCATCTCATGCTTACATTTTGGTATGACATTTGGTTTGTTTAACGGGTCTATATAACATTCATTAACATTTGCTACGCCGCTCGGTAGTAGGTAGTGGTACCATAGGACTTGACAAATCCCATTCCTGACATCCCGGGTTTGTTTGGATGTAAGGAATGACTGAATCCGAATACAATTCTTTTGATAACCTTGACTGAAAGGGTTATCCGGCTGTCTCAAGGCTTGAATGTTTGCGTTTAACATACTGCATAAGTGTTTGTATCAGTAAAGCATGCATTATTCTACAAAACATAACTTTGATTTAAACCAAGTTTTACTTCAATACTTTGTTTTGTACATTTTTACTTATGGTTTAAGTAGTCTTAATTTTACTTACCATACATATCATTTTGGTTATACATTACTTGACTACTTTTAGATTATAAACATTTGACATGGATATTTGACATAGACATTTGACATGGATATTTGACATAGACATTTGACATGGATATTTGATATAGACATTTTGACATGATTTACATCTTGACATGAACACTTTGATAGTTTGGTTTGGTTTGATTAAGTGATTAAGTAACGATGCGTGTGTAATATGATACAAGCATGGTGGATACGCCGCTGGTACTTCCTATATATAAGTGTTTGTATGGTATTACATGTCGTAACGTTATTTGAATCATTTCAGTTTGAGACATAGAACATTTCATACAAATAACATACTTTTCACAAGACATTTATTTATAAACAACTTATCTTATACAAACACATTTTACTTGGTTATTCATTTAACCTTACATTTATTTATACTTATCATCTGATCTTATCGTTTTTCAAATGATTTAAAAGACAAAGCAAATAACAAGGTTCATGACTAAACATTTTCTCAAACATAAGTCATGAATCTTATTTTCACAAAACCTATGTATCTCACAGGCATTTTTATGCTGACGTACCTATTTTCACATGTGTTTTTCAGGAGCTGTTGCATAAGATGATCAAGATACACATAGACAGACTTGGGCTTTAGTGACAATAAAAGATGCAAGACTAGTTAATTATGTTGTATTTCTTTGTTTGTTAAGACATTGTAACACTTATTATCAATAAAACGAAACTTTAATATCCATGGTTGTGAAACATTAATTCTGTTGCAACACGCCCCGATGTTTCCGCCGCGATTTGTTGTTTTACGCGGTCGGGGTGTGACAGTGAACTTTTCCGCAACAAGCACATGACTGATAAGCGTCATTTTCTTGCTCCGGTGGTGCAGGTGGTTCAAAGTTGAGATAATAGAAGGGTATCCCGTCATCATCATAGCAAACCCCCACATATCCTTTTTCTCGCCTATATTCAGAGCAATACCTCCCACGATTTCCGTATTTAACTTCAAACATCGGACAATCCTCAACCCAGTGACAGTTGCTCCCACAACATATACATGGGTCATCATCTACCCAGTTTATGGTGAAATAAGGTGCTTGCAAAACATATACCTGTATAGACAAAACTCGACTACCCAAAGTAAAATCGAATAGAAAAAAAAAGAAAGCATACTAAAAACTAAAATTATTTTTTTTTTTAGTTTTTTTTAAGATTTAAAACTACCCAATATAAACAAATCAAACGAATAATGCAATACTAAGCTCACTAGCTCCCCGGCAACGGCGCCATTTTGACATGACCGTGTCGTCCCGATCAGTAAAAAACCCAATTAAACCTAGGTAGCTAGGGTAAGTTGGGTATCGTATCCACGAAGAGCATGTGGTCAGTATCGCACGACCCGTTCGATTAGTTAGAATATTTACAAATAATGTACAAAGTGATTATGAAGATTGCTAATTTTATTTGTTTGTTTGGTTTTGAAAATAAATCGGAGTGAACCGACAATTTGATGTTATTCTTAAAACAATGTGTGACTAATTAAGATTGTAAACTAAACTAAAAAGTTGAAATAAGAAATTAGAATACGGATCACACCCGGTTCGATAATTGCAAGACCCAGGGTTCCTACATGTTTTAACTTGATTCAATTGCATATAGTGATTAACGGATTACTATCACGAAACTTAGGTGCCAATTGCTATCTACGTCATAGTCAACGGACCATAATGCACTTCATTACCTCGGACATGTAAATCCTAACCTAAGATAAGGCATAATTGCACATAACCATTTCTCACAGTCATAACTTTATCATCGTTCGACAATTCACGAATTCGAAACAAATGCAACACAATTATCCAAGGTTTCAAATACTAAACAATTTGTCACAAACCAAATTAAAATACAAATGCATAAACCCTAGAAAATCTAACAACATCTACACCGGGGTGAAACCGAAGAGACTAGCCGGTCATGGTTGGATGGACGCGATCACCGGGCGATGAACACGAGCACGGAGCCATGACCTTGAGTCTTGAGGAATGGTGGAAGTTAGGGTTTGAATGGTGATGATGTTAGGTGTGGGTTAGAGATGAAAGAGATGTGTTAGATAGTATTTTTCCTCTCTTTTTTCAAAATGAATGGGAGTTGAAGGAATAATAAAGTGTAACTCCCCTTTTTCCAAAATTGATTTTTCTCTAAAAAAATCCCGTTTTTACTAATCAGCTGGTATGCAGCAGATAATGCATCAATTTCTGGCCTTTCAAAACCTTATATTTTGATTCTCCTCGTCGAGCTACCCCAAATGCATATATTATAAGCTCCGAAACTCATTTTCTAGCTCAGGATAAGCCAAAATGAAGTTTGGACTGTTTCTGGCGCAGAGTTCAGCTCAGTTTTGCCTCTTTCTGCATTTTCTTCAATTATGTTCTCTCTAGCATCCACCCAAAGGTTCAGTAAATCTCCAAAATACACCTTAACCCGTCAATGCCTGCAAAACACAAACCATATCAAAGTAGTGTATTCTAGAAAGTAACTTCGTGTAATTAACCGAAATTAAAACCATTAAGCTATGGAATTTTACCAACCCATCACCCGTAAAGCTCCCGAAAAGATCCTTAAACTCCGCTAGACCTGCAAAATACATATCTAATCAAAAGTAGGCTATTCAAAATTAAAACTTGTGTAAAAACATCAAATTAAGCAATTATGATCACCGGTTTTCAACCACGTATCACATCCCCACACTTATCTTTTGCATGCCCTTAAGCAAATCTGTTTCTCACTTTCACGTGGGTTGAACAACGAATACACTCCCCATTCTCGAGACAAAGGTTAAGGTCTATTGTCATACAAAAGTTCAAACTCTTTACAATTTCCAACATATTTAACGGTAAAGTGAATTCACATATAAAATGGTTATCCAAGATTAACCCGCCCGTGAAACCAACAAGTCATGCACATCCCTCACAATGTTCTCTCCACTCGGCTTGTAAATTGGCTAATATTTATAATGTATTAGCACTTAAACAATTAATCGCTCAAAACCGATTAGAACACGTACCCGCATAGGCTTGCAACTCAATCATTCTCCACCATCGATCACGAATACTAAGCACCCGCCATAAGGTCTTTGTATGGGTTGTAACGGGGCTAGGCTACGGGTAGGAAATAGGATATTTTAAAGTGGCTAAGGCGATGAAAATTCGATTTTTATTACAAACCACTAACCTAAACAAAACTAAATATAAACATCAACTATGAGGCAATAACCTTTCGCCCTTTTATTCAACAACTACTAACACAACTTTTTGTTCTTTTCTCAATGGTTTTCACTTCTTTTTCATAACATTTTCTGATTTCTTTTTTTTATTTTTTTTATTTTGTATTTTTTTTATATGCAAACAATCAAAAACAACTATACAAATACGACTCCTATAATCGAATTTCTATCACAAGGGTTTAAAAGAAAAAGGTTTAAGGTTATGGGCTATAGGGTGATCAAACGAAAGGATTAGGCTCAAAATTGGCTACTAGGGGATAATTTTTGGGTAAGGATATAAAAATGGTGTAAAATGGAAAAGGTTTACCTAATGCCTTAATCATTCTCGTGCTTGTATTCGGTCTATGGTCTCAAACGTATCAAAAGTTGCAAGTTCTACAATACATGACTAATGGTCCACTCAAACAAAGAAACATAGGTATGTAATCTATGATATAAAAGTGGCTCAAAACCTCACATATCTAAAAGGGTATGGTATGTGACATGCATAAAATACTAGTTTCTTAGGCGGATTATTCCCAAATAACCACCTGCTAAATACCCGTCATGCTATTAATTTGAACTTGACCATGACAAAAGACCAAATGGGTTGTGACATCCCTCGTTGACTTAGTTACTTGTGCTTTTAAGATCGCTTTTGAAACAAGATATTTTTGAAAATTTTTTAAAATTTTCCCCCATCCCCACACTTAGGTAAACATTGTCCTCAATGTGTAGTGTTTAAATGAACGGGTCAAAATCTAAAACTTTTACTACTCCCCCATCCCCACACTTGAGGTAAACATTATCCTCAATGTGTAAGAACTAGAGTTTTTTAAAGCACACAAGGGATGTGACACGATTAACTTCCCCAAAATTTCACCCCGGAAAAATAATATACAATTTACAATCCCCTTATTTGCTAACTAAAACTCAAAAGTAAAAAGAAACGTACGCACCTGATTTTTGAGCTCATTCCTCGTGTGCTCTTCTTCTCTTCAAGAAAGCGGTTGTCCCACGAACACAATGTACCTATAAATCTTAACCCTTGTGTAGAAGCATGCTTCTCACAACCATCAAAATTTGTTAGTTACCTAGTTCTACCACTTTTATGAAAATATTACCAAGCCATACGTTATTTCACTTTGATTTATGTGGAAAATAATTTACAACAATAACAAACCTAACTCACTTTCGTAGGAATCACGGTTGCATTTAGCTTATGCAACAAGCCCTTTTAAACCCCCCAATAGCTTGGGAGGACGAGTAGGTCTCGTGAGGGTTATATAGGGAACACACCCACAACGTACATTTAACTAGGCAAAAATAAATAATAACGAAATAGAAATAAAGCAAACAAAATATACAACAACAACAACACAAAACATTCCTTGCCTTTACCGCTGATATCTCTCGTTAGGGATAACTGGCGGGTTTGGCTGGTATGGATAACCAGTGAGGGCCTCAAACATCTCCCTGTAGTTATCAAGTGGGCCCGACTCTCCTTGAGGTAGTGGTTGGTAAGGAATCGTGATGAAGCTGGAGCCTACTGCCTCAGGCCAGTGAGGGTTGGATCGGATGGGCCTCGTGGATGGGGGAGGTTGGGGTAATCAGTCCACCCCGAGTGTTCGGCATAAGGGATACCAGCTTCATAGTCTCTTTGATGTCGCTCCTGATCGTGGAGCACCTTGGCATTATTAATAGCCATTTGGTTAGAAATACATAAAGCTCTCCATCGGCGTTGTTCCAATTCTCTTTGTTCATTTTGACGCCTCGCCTCTTCTTCCTCCTATGCCCGTCTTCGGGCCCTATCTTCCTCTTGCAACTGTAACAGGCGTTCCATTTGTGACCTTTGTAGCGCTTGTTGCAATTGTTGTTCCTCCATTTGTTTCTCCATCCTCTCGCGAAAGGATGCCTGGAAAGCCCACTGTTCTTGCGTGTATGCCCTGTGCGTCTCTTCCCATCCTTTCCTTCTTACCTCATATTCTCTTCCCTCACCTATACATGCTGAGACGTTATCATAAACCGCTTGTTGCCCGCGGTTCCAATTCCGGTACGTTGGTCCCTGCCTTTGGTTCACAAAATCTGCTACATCGGCAGAAATTTCCCGATGCTTCCTCCTATATCTCTGCCTTGGTCCCCGTGGACCGGGAGGCTCCGTCTCATCCTCCATATCAACCATCTCCTCATCTTCATCTTCCTCTTCATCACCCTCTCTCGGTTCAGTGTATCGGTAACTGTTTCCTTGTTCATCCTCAACTGTGTGAAGATGACCAAAGACCTTAACCGTTATCTTCCAATGTCGCTTCATGGAGGCGAAGTTAAACTGATCGATGGGTTTAGACACCCACAGCGACTCCTGAGGCAATGCATTTTGCTGCAAAATCATTGCGCTAATCAATCTCACATAAGGGATCATCTTCCGTTTGAATGATTCCCTTGTATCCCACGTATTGATCATCACAATTTGGCGCCATGATAACCTTGGCATCCCATACAACAACGAATGTAAAACCCAGCAGTCGGGTGTCTTCACTGTCCCGCGGTCCCCAAACCGCACCATAACATTCTCCAATGAAATGCCTTGTAATATTTTACCTTCCAAAGACAAATCATTCCTGGACTCCCCTGCACCCCCAGAACCTGGCAATACCGATGCTAGCATTTGATCCGGATCAACCGTGTTTGCCTTGTTATCCAGAAAATGGTCGTAGTCATAGTAGTCATATGCTTCAACCCCAAGCGAATCAAATCTCGCGATGGCATTCATGTGCTCAAATGACATAATCATTTGATTTTTGCCAATATTGCCGATCAACTGCCACGTAGGAGCCGACCCATCAGAATGTTCAAACCGTAGAGTAGACAACCATTCACAAACCGCGCCCAAATACACCCGGGTGGTGATATCCTCGCACCAATCAAGTACTCGTTCCCACCCAATCTTTTCAAACCTTTGAACTATGCCGATTTTTCGAAATTCTTCGACATTCAACGTACGCTCACATACTACCCTCTCGGGTACGGGCTTTGAAACACCCGTGACCATCTTCATTTTCCACATCTTCGCCTCTAATTTTTTGTTTCGGTACCGGGAAAGAGCCTTCTGCTTTTCGTCTTTCCAAACTGAGGCCGACCGACTATTCTTGGCCTCCTCCCAATCCCAATCCTGGCGATAGAGTTGCCCATCACCTTCTTCTACATTGCTTAATTGTTCCCAACGCCTTTGATATTGCCCCGAGCCTGAACCGGCTCCAGAAGATGAACCTTGCCCGGAAGTTTTTGCTTTCTTTCTTCCTCCGAACATAGCTACAATCAAAAGACAAAACAACAATTAGCATACCCAAATCTTCAAACAATCTCAAACTTTGAAAATAATATGCAATGTTGAATTTCAATCAATAACTAGATGTAAAATCGCCTTTTTAAATTTCCAAAGTCGCACTTTCTAACATCTACATACCAATTTAGCATGTTTATTCACAAGATTTCTCAAAATTTCATGGTTTCAACAATATTCAACATCACAACTATGCTCAATCATGCAACTAGCTAGTGTAATCACATCACTAAGACTAGAGCATGTTCAAATCCCACTCAAATCAAGTAATCATTCTTAAATTCATGCTAAAACATGATACATTATGATAAACAACCTACTCTTAAACAATAAGCTTAAAATTTCGAAAGAAATCAACAATCCATATGAAAATCATGCATAATTTAAATGAAATTTCATACCTTTAGTGTAAATGAACAAGAAAAACTAAGAAAAGTGCAAAGCAAACGACTTTGATGAATACCCTTCAAAAACCCAAATTTTTTACTTCAGAAATCTTGCAACCCAGCAAGAATCAATGAAAACCGTTATGAGGGTTTTGTTCCTCTCGAAAAAATACACGAAATAGGCTAAAAAATAAGTGGATTTGGTGAAGATTTGAAGAAGTTATTAGGAGAAGAAGGATTAGGGTTCTTGGAGTAAGGTTTGGGGAAGATGAAGTGCAAGAGAGAGAGAAGTAGGTGATTCATGAGATTTCTAGTATTAAGTTGATGTTGGGTCAGATTCGGGTCACTTATGTGGTTAAAAACTGATTTGGGTCAAGTTTTAATGGTTATATAATTGATTTGATTCGAACTAGAACCACAACTCGTTTCAGCGTCGGCGGGCATTAGAGGGACCGTCGGCGACGGATATCCCCACCGTCGGCAACGGTTGTCAAAATATGTGAAAATGGGCGACGGTTAAACTCGCTGTCTATGGCCAATTTGGGATGACGGACGTTTTTAAGGGCCGTGGGCGACGACCATTGATACCGTCGGCGATGGTACATGTTTAATCGATTTTTTATTTTTTTCAATTTTATTGTTTTTTTTAAATAGGAAGAATTTTATGAATTTTTTGTAAACGGACTATATACATTAAAAATTCCTAAAAATTATTAAAAATCTTTTTGTGATTTTTTATAAGTTAAATTTTTAAAACGTGAAAACCGTTAACGGTCCTACCCCCCCCCCCCCCCCCCCAAAGTCGTGTATTGTCCCTAATACACACAAATAAGTCTAAAAATATACCTTTTGTCTTCAAGACCCGTTCGGAATGTCCGGACTTCACACAATCACAAGGGTTAGTACAAAACGAGAACGATTAATCACAAAAATACTCAAACACTTAAATAGATTGTACATGACTTTACAAAACTCATTACCGGTCCTTTCAGTTGACCTCATAAGTTGGCACACTTACCACGAAGTTCACCGACTCCACATTTTCATCCTTTTTATCATTGTTACCGTCAAGGAACGGTTTAAGGCGATGCCTATTAACCGTTTGCTTCGACCCATCCTTCGGGTCCTTGATTGTAACATCTCCAAGCTTTCCGACCCGTGTAATCACGTACGGGCCCATCCATTTACTCTTAAGCTTTCCGGGGAAGTATTTAAGCCGTGAGTTATATAGCCAAACCTTTTGACCCACTTCAAACTCCTTCAGCTTCAACTTCGCATCATGTGCCCTCTTCATATCATCCTTGTATTTCGAGGCGCACTCATACGCTTCTTCCCTAAGCTCCTACAATTTGCAAAGCTTTAATTTTCGCTCTTTTCCTGCATCGTCATATTTCATGTTAACTTCTTTAATAGCCCACCAAGCACGATGCACAAGTTCAACTGGTAAATGGCAATTTCGCCCATAAACTAAGCGATAAGGTGTAGTTCCAATAGGTGTTTTATGAGCCGTCCTATAAGCCCATAAAGCATCATTCAACTTCGTCGACCAATCCTTTCGGTCAGGTCGAACGGTCGTTTGCAAAATCTCTTTTATTTGCCTATTGGACACCTCCACTTGACCGCTTGTTTGTGGGTGGTAAGGGGTAGCGATTCAATGGTCAACACCATACCGTTTTAAGAGTTTGCCAAAGTTAAAATTCTTAAAGTGAGATCCCCCATCACTAATGATCACTCGGGGAATCCCAAATCTAGAAATTATGTTTGTTTGTACAAAATTGCAAACAACGGTATGGTCATTCGTCTTGGTGGCAATCGCTTCGACCCACTTGGATACATAATCGACCGCCACCAAGATGTATAAATTGCCATGTGAATTAGGGAATGGGCCTATGAAATCGATCCCCACACATCAAAAATATCTACAATGAGGATCGGTTGCATAGGCATTTCATCCCTTTTAGAAATACCCCCTAACTTTTGACACTCTACACAGTTCTAAGCAAAATTAAAAGCATCTTTAAAAATAGTCGGCCAATAAAGGCCGCTATTGAGCACTTTGTGCCCGGTTTTGTGACCACTAAAATGGCCCCCACAAGCAAATGAATGCAAGTGCATCAAGACGCTAGGAATCTCCTCGTCGGGTATACATCTTCGAACGACTTGATCCGGACAAAACTTGAATAAGTCCGGTACTTCCAACGTGTAGTACTTGATTTGAGAAAGGAAGTGCAACCTCTTCCTTCTATCCCAATGAGCCGGCAAGTCACCTGTGACCAAATAATTAACAATATTAGCATACCATGGTAATATTGAAACTTTTAAAATTTGCTCATCTGGGAAGTTCTCATTAATCTCTTCACGGGAAGAATCCTCCTCCACAACCAATCGAGACAAGTGGTCCACAACCACATTCTCACTCCCTTTCTTGTCCTGAATCTCCAAATCAAACTCTTGTAGCAAGAGAACCCATCGGATTAATCTCGGCTTTGCATCCTTCTTGTCCATGAGATACCTAACTGCAGAATGGTCAGAATATACAATGACCTTAGTACCCCATATATAAGCACGGAATTTATCCAACGCATATACCACCGCAAGTAGCTCTTTCTCGGTAGTTGTATAATTTAATTGTGCATCCGAGAGAGTCTTACTTGCGTAGTAAAAGGCAACCGGTTTCTTGTCATCCCTTTGACCCAATATGGCCCCCACCGCATAATCACTTGCATCACACATAATTTCGAATGGTAAAGACCAATTCGGTGATTGCAAGATTGGGGCCTCAACCAACTTTTTCTTCAACACATTAAAGGCATTTTAGCAATTTTTATCGAAATCAAAATTTTTATCCTTTAACAATAAATTACATAGGGGTTTTGTTATATCACTAAAACTTTTTATAAACCGCCTATAAAACCCCGCATGTCCCAAGAACGACCGAATACCCTTAACACTTGTGGGATAAGGCAAAGTGGATATGACTTGCACTTTTGCTCTATCCACCTCAATCCCATGACTCGAGACGACATGCCCCAACACAATCCCTTCTTGAACCATAAAATGGCTCTTTTCCCAACTCAAAACAAGATTTTTCTCAACACATCTTTTTAAAAAAATTTTGAGTTGGTCAAGGCATGTATCAAATGATGACCCAAATATTGAGAAATCATCCATGAAGATTTCCAAAGACTCCCCCACCATATCTGAAAAGATACTCATCATACACCTTTGGAAGGTGGGCGGGGCATTACAAAGTCCAAAGGGCATTCGCCTAAATGCGAAGGTGCCGTATGGACAAGTAAAAGTAGTCTTTGCTTGGTCTTCCGGATGTATAGCAATTTGATTGTATCCTGAATAACCATCCAGAAAACAATAAATTTTTTGTCCGGCTAATTTCTCAACAATTTGGTCAATAAATGGCAAAGGGAAATGATCTTTGGAAGTTGCAGCATTTAACTTCCTATAGTCAATACAAATACGCCACCCGGTTACCGGCCGAGTGGCGACCTCTTCACCTGTGCCATTTGTGACGACTTGAATGCCCGCTTTCTTAGGAACTGTTTGTGTCGGGCTTACCCATTGGCTATCCGAGATAGGGTATATGATACCCGCATCTAGCCACTTCAATACCTCCTTCTTAACCACTTCTCGCATGTTCGGATTTAGTCTCCTTTGTGTGTCATGAGAAGGACTCATACCATCTTCCGTGATGATCTTGTGCATCACCACCGAGGGACTAATTCCCTTCAAATCTGTAATGGTCCACCCGATAGCGGCTCTATGAGTGACCAACACTTTCATCAATTTTTCTTCTTGCTCCCCGGTCAAGTTAGATGCAATGATAATCGGGAGCGTGCTACCCTCACCCACATAAGCATACTTAAGATGCTTGGGTAGCACCTTCAATTCTAGCACCGGAGGCTCTTCCAATGACGGCTTTAACTTTGTGTCGATGCTCCCCGGAAGGCTTTCCACTTGATGTGTCCAAGTGGGCCTTCCTTCCCTTGCCGCCATGACCTCCAACTCTTTCACCTCTTCATCCATGCTCCGATTCGTCTCTCCTTGTAACCTGTCAAACATGAAACATTCCTCTATTGTGTTTTCCTCTTCGACACTAATGTCGCATAGAGGTATGCACTCGTCAACGATGTCCGCCATATAGCATTCATCGCCGACTAGAGGATCCGTCAATCCTGAAAAGACATTTAACCGCAACCGACGGTTACCAAAAGTCATGTCGACCGTGCCCGATTTGCAATTAATTTGGGCATTCGATGTTGCCAAAAATGGTCGACCGAGGATCACCGTTGGTTGCTTGGTTCGGTTCAAAGAAACATAATCTAATACTAGAAAGTCCACCGGATAGTAAAAGTCCTCGACCTTGACTATTACATCCGTGACTATCCCACGGGGTAGTTTAGGGGTCAAGTCGGCTAACACCACGGTGGTGTTCGACACTTCAAGTGGACCAAAATCATATTGGTCATATAAACTACCCGGCAAGATACTCACACTTGCCCCAAGATCCAAAAGTGTCCGGGTCATTTTAAATTCACCAACTTGTATTGAAATAATGGGCGCCCCCGGATCTTCAAGTTTTGGTGGAAGTGCACCCGAAAGAATCGAACTCACATTTTCGGTTAAATCAAGTTTCTTAGGAAACTTGTGAGTCCGTTTTTGGGTGCATAAATCTTTCAAGTACTTAGCATATGAGGGTACTTGCTTAATTGCATCTAAGAGTGGTAAATTGATTTTAACTTGTTTAAAAATTTCCCACATCTCTTCTTGTTGTGGGCCTCGTTTATTTACCACTTTCTTAGATGGTCCCAACAAAGCTTCGGGATAAGGGGCAGTATTAACCTCCACACCCTTTTCCTTAGCCTTTGGGACGGGAACGGTCACCACGGGTGTATTTTCATTAATTTTTAAATCATTTTTATTTTGACCCGTTTGACCTTATTACCTTCATCATCACTCGCATCTTCCACCACCCCTTCAACAATCTTGAGTGGTGGTGGCTCAACACCATTATCTACGACTCGACCACTACGTAAACTAATTTTATTAATTGGTACCTCACGTGTGTTCTTCGAGCTCGACCCTTGATGCTTAGGGTTCACTGTGGTATCACTTAGAAGTCCTCCTCCACTTCCATGAATTTGAGCCATATCTTGAGCAAGTTGCCCCACTTGCTTCTCCAGCGCCTTATAAGATTTATCCCTTACTTCAAACTCTTTCCTCACTTCGGTTGTAAGGGTACTCATAGCATTCATGAGAGCATCCATTTTAGAATTGAACGAGTCGTCACCTTGAGAGTTAGAAGCATTACTCCCATTTCCACTTTGGTTGTAACCACGTTGATAATTGCTTTCTCGGCTTTGATACCCTTGGTTACCCCCTTGATTGTAATTCCTTTGGTAACCCCCTTGGTTACCACCTTGCCAGTTGTTGTAAGAAGAACCACCTTGACCACCTTGATTACCCGATTGAAAATTCGGGTTCATTTGATTCGAAGAATTACCATGCCGGAAGTTAGGGTGATTTCTCAAACCCGGATGGTAAGTGTTGGAGTTCATTTCATATTGCTTTCGATCCCCATACACTTGGTTTACCTCCTCGGTGTAATCACTCGGCCCCATTGGACATTGCTCGGTTCTATGGCCGATGTCCCCACATTCTTCACACACTGCGAACAGAACCGCATCCACCTCCTTCTTTTTCATACGAGCCATTTCCCGTTCTAAGGTAGAAATTCGATCCTTAGAATCAAGATCGGGAAGTGATCAGGAAACGGGATGTTTCTTGGCTCTATCGGCCGATTCCTTTTCTTTAGACCGCTTACTCATCCGCTCGAGGAATTCCCAATCATCATCTTTATGATTGCTCAATAGGGTTCTGTTGCTCGTTGACTCGAGGCGATTCCATATCGCATCATCCAAACCACGTACAAAACATTTCACCAACTCCCACTTTTCTATTTGGTGATGTGGGCATTTCCGAATCAATTCTTTGTATTGAGTGAACGCTTCATGCAACGGTTCACTCGATAATTGCCGAAACGACCTTATTTCATCATGTGCATCATCAGTCTTCACCATTGAATAGTATTCATCAAGGAATACCTGTTGCATCTCACCCCATGTCCGAATACTATTCGCCGAAAGTGTAAGAAACCATTGCTTCGCTTTGCCTTTTAGCGAAAACTGGAATAATCGAAGCTTGACCTCCTCCAATGCAAAGTTATGCCCCCCGATAGTGTTACAAATGGAGGAAAACTCTGCCAAGTGCGTGTACGATTCATCATTAGACCTCCCATTGAAGTGGGGAAGTATATTGATGTAATAATGGGGCTTGCAGTCGAACATTCTCCTTTCACACACTATTGGAGAGTCATTATCAGTAACTACCGGTCGAAAACGGTCATTCACTCCCCGTGGAGGTTGTTGACGACGATGCGGACCGTTAACTTCTTGATCAACCGGTCTTCGATTGTCCCTTCTATCACCTCCCCTATCACCTCTTCGGTTTCCACCTTGGTTACCCCTTTGATTGCCACCTCCCATGAAACGAGGAATCCGGTTAGGGTTAGCATTGTTGCTGTTGTAAAACCCATCATTCCGGTTCCTCTGGTAATTGTTTCGTGGTTGGCGGTTATTTTCGTAACCGTCATTTCTCCTATCCCCGTACCCGTAGCCATCGTTCCCCACAAAGTTGGCATTTTGATAGCCAAACTCCTCATCCTCAAACCCTCTTGCATTGTAGATGTTACCTTGATTTACATACCCCCAATCTTCATCATCATTAACCCAATCATCATAATAGCCCCTGTCATTTGAATTTTCCGTATGAACACTCAGATGTTCCGGCGATTGGTAACCGGGAACACTAAACGGCTCATCATCGGGGATGGCGTTCCTCAAATCGTCTATGTTATAGAACGGGTCTTCATTCGCGGGATTTCCACGATCTCGATTGCCTCGATGGTCGGAATTAACATTCCGGTCATCAAGGTTGATGGGTAAGGAGTTTTGTCTATGAAGGTTTTGTTGTTGGGGTGTTCTTTGGGTGTTGTTGGGATTCTGGTTTTGGAAAGGTGGTGTGGGTGGTCCAGTGTTGTTATTACCACCCGGTCGCTCTTGAGGTATACGTTGGACATTTTGGGCGGGATTGAAGTTGCTTCGGTATTGAAATTGGTTCAGGTTTTGATTTTGGTTGAGGTTTTAGTTTGAGTTTTGGTTTGCCATAGAATCGGTTTCAATGGTCGGTGTGAATTGTGGTGTTTGATTGGTTTGATTAGAAGCAAGAGTTGCTTCTAACCGGCTTGCTAGGTTTCTTCTTGCTAATCTTTCGATTTCCGGTTCATAGACTAACGGCGAAGTCCTCCCTGAGTTTCGCGTATGCATGCACTACCTGTAACCTGCACAAGTAACACACCCCGCGTAACAAGGAAAAAGACAAAGTGCAAAAAGAAACTAAACAACTTAAACAGATAATCACGCAAATTCAAACAATAATCCAAACATTGGCCGTCGGCCATATCAACAAAAGCCCCGTCGCCCGTTTTGTCCGTAGACAACAACATTGGCCGTCGGCCATATCAACAAAAGCACGCACCGTCGCCGACGGTGGTCAGCCCCGTCGGCGACGGCTCACCAATATTGACGATGCGATGATTTGCTATCTTGGGTGTTTTAATGATCTAAAAAGAGCCAGCCATCATTATTTTCGACAGTTACACAAGTTTGAAAGTTGAATACTCATCTTGGAGCCTAATTCTCATTAGCTATCATCACCAATCTACCTACCATCATACCTACAACCCGAATCAAGAACCGAATCAACATCTCATTTGATTCCAAACCCTAGTTCCATCAATCCATTCATCCATTCATCATCATCACCTACCCAAAACCCTAAACCTCCTCATCCACCATCCTCAAGGTTTCAAGATGTTCAACTTCGAGTTCTCAATTTCAGGTGATAGCGTTCGTCCTTCCATGAGCGGCTAATTTCTAGGAGGTTTCACCTCGGTGTAGGTTTTTGTAAGTTCTTAGGGTTTAAACATTGTATTTGAGATTCGGTTTGTGACAAGTTGTGATTTTATTTTGAAACTTATGATAATTGTCTTGCATTGGTATTGTATTCATGAATTGTCGAGTGAAGATTAAATTTGACTTTGCGAAATGTTTATGTGCAATTATGCCTTATCTAGGTTAGAATTTACATGTTCTTGGTAACGAAGTGCATTGTGGTCTGTCACTTACGACGTTGTTAGCTCTTGGCACCTAAGCCTCGCGACACTAAATTTGTTAATCATATTTGCAATTGAATCGAATCTAAAACGTGTAGAAACCCTAAGACTTCAATCACCGAACCGGGTGTGAGCCTTGTTTTCTTATTATTGTTCAAACAATCAATTTCGTTTCTTGCAATTTGTTAACCATTAGTAGTTAATCCATTCAATCACTTTAGTAATTTTATTCAAATCTTTTCAATCAAACAAAAATACATAAAAACCAGATAGCTAGCTTCATAAGTTGTGACACATATTTCAATTCAATCAAATCCACTCGCAAACCACAGACTCCTCGTGGTTCGACCCCTTACTACTACTAACTATTTGTTAAGGGTAATTTGGGACTATAAATATTATCTTTCCCCGGCAACGGCGACAAAATTTGATCGGAGTGTCGCGCTCCGGTCAAATATAATATTTATAGTCCCAAATTACCCTTAACAAATAGTTAGTAGTAGTAAGGGGTCGAATCACGAGGAGTCTGTGGTTTGCGAGTGGATTTGATTGAATTGAAATATGTGTCACAACTTATGAAGCTAGCTATCTGGGTTTTATGTATTTTTGTTTGATTGAAAAGATTTGAATAAAATTACTAAAGTGATTGAATGGATTAACTACTAATGGTTAACAAATTGCAAGAAACGAAATTGATTGTTTGAACAATAATAAGAAAATAAGGCTCACACCCGGTTCGGTGATTGAAGTCTTAGGGTTTCTACACGTTTTAGATTCGATTCAATTGCAAATATGATTAACAAATTTAGTGTCGCGAGGCTTAGGTGCCAAGAGCTATCAACGTCGTAAGTGACGGACCACAATGTACTTCGTTACCAGAACATGTAAATTCTAACCTAGATAAGGCATAATTGCACATAAACATTTCGCAAAGTCAAATTTAATCTTCACTCGACAATTCACGAATACAATACCAATGCAAGACAATTATCATAAGTTTCAAAATCAAATCACAACTTGTCACAAATCGAATCTTAAATACAATGTTTAAACCTTAAGAACTTACAAAAACCTACACCGGGGTGAAACCTCCTAGAAATTAGCCGCTTATGGAAGGACGAACGCTATCACCGGAAATTGAGAACTCGAAGTTGAACATCTTGAAACCTTAAGGATGGTGGATGATGAGGTTTAGGGTTTTGGGTAGGTGATGATGATGAACGGATGAATGGATTGATGGAACTAGGGTTTGGAATCAAATGAGATGTTGATTTGGTTCTTGATTCGGGTTGTAGGTATGATGGTAGGCAGATTGGTGATGATAGCTAATGAGAATTAGGCTCCAAGATGAGTATTCAACTTTCAAACTTATGTAACTATCGAAAATAATGATGGCTGGCTCTTTTTAGATCATTAAAACACCCAAGATAGCAAATCATCGCGTCGTCAATATTGGTGAGCCGTCGCCGACGAGCCTGACCACCGTCGACGACGGTGCATGCTTTTGTTGATATGGCCGACGGCCAATGTTGCTGTCTATGGACAAAACGGGCGACTGGGCTTTACACATACAGTCAGCGACGACCCATATGGGCGTCAGCGACGGTGCCCAGAATCCCATATTTCTGTTTTTTCCATTTCTTGAGTCCGGTTGACCCGTTTCGCGTCCCGGTAGTCCAGTTTTCATCCCGGTGACCCGTAAAGCTCCCGAAAAGCTCTTTAAACTCTGCTAGACCTGCAAAATACATATCTAATCAAAAGTAGGCTATTCGAAATTAAAACTTGTGTAAAAACATCAAATTAAGCAATTATGATCACCGGTTTTCGACCACGTATCAATTACATGAAATTTTAGTGTATGTAATGAAGTTGTTGAGGTTATATCTTGTGTTTATGTTTAGATCAAGTATGTTAAAGCTTGGATCTAACAAGTTTAAGCATGGATCTTGAAGGATCCATGGTTAAACTTGAAGATGAACATATGAAGCATTATGTGAACATGAAAAATGGATTTTTACACATAAACTTGTAAACTTGAAGTAATAAAGTGTGTGTTAAACTAATTTTTGAAACTAAAATATATGGAAAGCTTGTTAAAAATTTAACATAAAGCTTGTTTATGGAAGATCTAAAGTTATTAAGCATGGATCTTGAAAGATCCATGGTTAATCATGAGGTTAAAAATAATGATCTTTCTAATAGACATAAAAGTGGTTTTAGAACATGATTTACAAACTTTAAAGACCATTAAACTCATGGATGAGTTGGTTAATAATATAAAGCTTCATAAAAGTTTGTTTAAAATACTCAAGAACACTTATTTTTGGAAAGATCATAATATGTTAAGTGTAGATCTAAAAGACTACACATTTTTAACAAGAATCAAGTTCACCATGATGTTTCATATGGAAAAATTAGTATATGTTGTTGGTGATTATTGTTGGAAAATTGTTTTGTTGTTAAAAGAAAATAAACACATGTTTTGAAAACATGAGAAACCTCCGACTTTTTAGGGGAAACTATGTCAAATTTTTTATAAAATTTTGACACTTAGAAAAATATAAGTTTTGGTGAAACTTATTCCCTAAAAAAATTCACCTAAAAATATTTACCAAGGTTTCCCTAATTTTTGTGTAAAATTAAAAGACAAGAAATGGTGATTTTTTCAAGTTAAAATTTATATTAAGTATGTATATTTTTTAGGGAAAATATATAAATATTTAGTGATCACCAAATTTTGTGCTAAGTGTATATTATGTGTATTATAAGTAGTAGTGTATTAGGAACTTGAAAATACACTAAATACTCCCAAGGAGTATGAATACAAAAATGCACATACAAATACATGAGAATACATAAGTATACAAGTATACAAAAATTCTTCACAAGAAATACATGGACAAATACAAGAAAATATATTTATGAAAATATATTTCTTAACATATGATTGAACTTGGACAAGTTATGGACTTAAATATATATTTTTGGACAAAAATATATAACCTATACCAAGTATTGGAATTTATATAAAAATCGGGTGGATAACAAGAATAACCATATATATATTTTATAGCATGACAAAATATATATATATTTCATACAAGTCTTAAAAATATATTATTTTTAAGAAATATAATTCCGAAAAGTAATAAAAATCAAAGTATTGATTTTTGGTGAAAAATACAAAATACACAAGTATTTACATAAAATACAAGTATACTTTCCTAAGAATACTTGTACAAAAATAATATTGAGAATATTATTTCACAAAATATTTATATTTATTTTTAGAAAATAATATAAGTAATATACATGAAAAGTTAAAAGTATAAATTATTTTTAACACTTATTACCTTGAGAAAGACTTTATAAATGAATATATATTTGAGAAGGAAAATATATATTTACAAATAAACAATATATACTCCACGGGCAAGACCCGGCGAACAAGGGCACGACCCTCACAAAGATTAAACGTACAAAGAACATATACATAAACAAAAGATGGTGACTTATACTTGTGTGATACAAGTCTAGTAATTAACATTAATAGAACACGCATAGGTCACGACACTACAAAACCAACCGGTGAAGTTTACGGCGCAGGATACGTAAAGTTGTGAGTTCATGTCCCCGCTTTTAAACTTTTACTTGTTTTCTAAACTTGGGGAAAATACATGTGCTATGGTATGTTGAATACAAAAACTAAGGAATGATAGTTTAGATCATGTCATGAATAGGGTACCATAAGCACCATTAATCAATTGCATACCTAGACCGTGGAACAAAAGGTTAGATCTAATGGGTTTCATGCAACCACACTCTTGGCCACTCTTTTACCAAGCAGTGCTTTTGTGTCTCTAGTCGTGAATCGACAAGTAAAAATGCCTATGGTTTGGATGCTTCCTATGTCGTGTCACATGTTAATGGCCTTGAAACCATTAGCGATCTCGATTTCCTTACATTTACAGAAATACTTGTTTCATACAATTACATACCATGTTTTCTACAACGAATGCTTAAATGTTTTACACAAAAACTGCATGAATTCACACCAACATTATGTTGATGATTTTCCAAAACTCACATGTATTTCAGGAAACAAGTTGGATCTTGGGCGTTGGAGTTGTTTTCAAGACGTAAATTTCAAGATTAGATGTCATCCACTTTTGTTTTGTATCATAACTTGAGGGTTTTGGTCGAAACTTAAATGACTTGTGTTAATAACATTTCAATCTTATGAATGGATGAACATCTTGTTTTAATCATATAGTTGTTTATTATAATTGAATGTAATGATATTGAGCAACTCATACATCATACGCTTCCGCAAAAGTCAGTGTGTGAAGGAAAAAAAACAAACGAGAGTTATATATGACAGGTAGCATTTATTTGCTTGTATATACTAAGTAACGTTATTATATATTAATATATATATGCATATATGTATACGGAATGATTATTGACGGGAACGAGATACCTTCGACTTCGAATCCTATTATTGTTCTTGACTTGCGCAATGAGATTATCGACCTCGCGTACACTGCGGAGCTTATGGCTGATTACCAAGCGAGGGCCCGAGCTTGATTCTATAGAAAATGGCTGTTCTTCCCCCTTGAATGCGAAGGTGCCTGACTACAGCAGTGACGGCGAGGCGGAGGAGGCAACCTTGGACAGCGACCTTATCAGTGAGACGAGACCCCGGTGGCTTTTATGAAGCGTGATTGGCGACTCTCTTGTCCAGACAAGGAAGATGAGGTACTCATCTTGAAGGTGCCCCTTCAACTACTAATGCTAGGAACTCTCTTTGTTCCTATTCCGTCTAATCATTGTGCCATCTCGCGCATAACGACAACGGACGTTGGCGCATGGACCATCATAAAGGTCCTTCCATGTCGAAGGTGTGAAGACAATAGTTTTCCCCTCTCTGACTAATCAACTGCTTCGAACGAGAGGAAATTAGGGTGACCATGCAAGAAAATTTATTGTTACGGGGGCCCACATAACAACAACTTGTAGTGCATGGAAATCCTGGTGAACTCTGCGGGCCAAGCTAATGATCATTGCACAATCGAAAATCCTAAGTTGTCTAAATCTCTGTCTAGTAGAACACCAATCGAGATACTTACTATAACACTCTACAAGTGGGAAGCTTGTCTCTCCCTACTTCGTGCCTAACATCCCTACCTGTAGTACGAATCATTGGGAACCGGTATCCAAGCAAGTGAAGATGGTAAACACTCAGGAAAGATTTTCCTCAACACTTTAGGATTCTTGTGTTTAAATTTGTACAGAGCCTACGACACCCCAACCTTATCCATTATAGTTGCAATGATAGACCCCAACATTTGACATCCGTTTTACCCCAAGGAGGTAGCATGGCACGAACTATAGTGTAACCCATTACTGCACTCTGCTCGTCATTCATGAAGACCGTACCAACTATACTGGGACACTTGGAGCCCAAGCAAAATTGATGTAAAACTCACACAGTCCAGTGTGACAAAGAGGTCCTTCCTACGTCAGACAGTCAAGGTCCATGAAGCATAGACCACATATTATAAGGACAAAAGCAACCGCTCGATTCTCCTCTTCTTAACAGATTTCCACTCCATATGGGTACATGGATGAAACAGGCAGGAAGCTTCTTCCCGTCCTTCACCTCATAAGCACCCCGTCACCCACTACCTATATTACAACACCGATGCACCCATCAGTACTTCCACCCTCTCTATCCAGTGGTGCACCCCATCGTTTAGGTAGTGCATTCACAACCTGGAAACCACTTTACGGTTGCTACAAGGCACAATTCGGTCCTGAGGAAGAAGTCATGCACCCTTGCGACCTTATCTCTGCGTTTTCACTATCACTTTCTCCTATACGTGGTAGTAATACACAACCCCCCATCTCCTGGGAAGCATACCCGTTTATGTAAAACTAAAGACTATGGAATAGTCGGAGGCTTGAGGAATAAACAAGGAACAAGGTGAAGGGAAGACCTCACCGTATTTTTATAGCCCTGGATGACTTGCATCAATCGGAGTAAGGTGACTCCGAGGAGGTTTGCTACGCAAGACTAATTACAACAAATTGATATGGTGTATGTAAAAGTTGATGTACCCTTAGCAAGATTTTGATGTGACTTATTTTACCTCGCTACAATGATGAGATGATTACGGTGGAAAGATTTGCATAAGATCATTAGGAATTACCCTACCTTTACTTGTGGTGCACGACGAATAAGCTTTGCTTTCACACAAAGACAACAACATTTATTCCAAAATAAATGTTTAATCTCGTCAATGTTTTTTATACATGAGAAGCACATGGAACCACAGCAAAGGAAACGCTAGCCGAGTCTAATCAGAGCCTTTACCTGCAACAAGAGCTGAGCCTGAAGCTCTGTGGAACCAACAAGTTGCTGAAGCAATCGTCCAATATGAAGCAAACAACACTGAAAACAACGGCGAAATAAGAGGAAGTATACACATCCCAAGTAAAGCTCTAAAGCAAACAACAAACATAAGGAAACCGCTGCGACTAGGAAAGTCAAGGCATTCCTAAGATAGGTGATAAAAACTACCAAGGAGAACTACCAAAGTGTGATAGATGTGGTTATTATCACACAGGTCCGTGCAGGACTCGTAGGTGTGAAATTGGGGCAAGATCGAGCATAGCAAAGAGGCATGCTGGTCTGGTATGACACATGCGAATGGAATTTAGGACAGTAATAGCAATGGCAAAGGCCAAGAGTTGCTACGCATGTGGCAACAAAGGACACTATCGGAAGGATTGCCCGAAGAAAAGTTCAAGCTTTTGGGAGCATTTTCATGAAGGGAATACGCAAGGCACACTAGGACCCGAACGTAGTTACGAGTACGTTCCTTATAAATCGACACATTGCATCCATTCTATTTGATATCGGCGCCGACTTTGGTATTAAGTCTATGGAACTTAAGGATATACTTGGCTTAGGAACAAGTAAGCTAGACTCCCCACATGCTATAGAGTTGGCAAATGGGAAATCAGTCGAACTAGATAAAGTTATTAAGGGTTGTATACTTGGACTTGGGGAAACGAAAATTCTCTATCAACCTTCTACCAGTTGGTCTAGGTAGTTTTGATGTGGTAGTCATCATGGATTGGATATCCAAGAATAAGGCTGAAGTTGTTTGTCACAAGAAAATCATTCGTATCCCTCTTGCGAATGATGAAACGCTCATCGTGCATGGAGAGAAAAGAGACACGCCTCTGTGAATCATCAACTATATGAAGGCGCAGAAGTGCTTAAGGAAAGGATGTGTTGCATTCCTGGGGCACGTAGTAGATAAGAAGGCCGAGGAGCCGAAAATCCAAGACATTCCTATGGTGAAGGAATTTCCTAATGTTTTTTTTCCAAAGATTTGCCAGGACTACCTCCGCAAAGACAAGTCGAATTTCATATTGACTTGGTTCCAGGCGCCGCTCCTGTAGCTAAGGCACCCTATCGACTTACTCCATTCGAGATGCAAGAATTATCTACACAACTCCAAGAGTTGCTGGATAAAGGATTCATAAGGCCGAGCTTCTCGCCTTGGGTAGCTCCAGTTTTGTTCGTAAAGAAGAAGGATGGAGCACTGCGGATGGGTATTGATTATAGAGAATTGAATAAGCTCACTGTCAAGAATCGGTATCCACTACCGAGGATTGACGACTTATTCGATCAGTTGCAAGGATCAAGCTACTACTCAAAGATCGACCTTCGGTCTGGCTACCATCAGTTAAGGATCCAAGAAGAGAGCATACCGAAGACTTCGTTCAGGAATCGTTATGGGCATTACGAGTTCCTTGTGATGCCATTTGGATTGACGAATGCGCCAGCAGTATTTATGGATCTGATGAATCGTGTCTGCAAACCATATCTCAATAAAATTGTGATTATATTTATCGATGATATTCTGATTTATTCGCGGACGAAAGAAGAGCATGAACAACACCTCAGGACCATTCTGGAATTATTGAAGGAAGAGAAACTTTATGCAAAGTTCTCAAAGTGCGAATTCTGGATTCGCGAAGTGCAGTTCCTTGGTCATGTTGTGAACGAGAAGGGAATTCATGTAGACCCAGCAAAGATAGAAGCAATAAAGAATTGGGAAGCTCCCAAGTCACCAACCGAAGTTCGACAATTTCTGGGATTAGCCGGCTACTACCACAGATTTATTGAGAATTTTTCCAAGATAGCCCAACCGCTAACTTCCCTTACGCAGAAGGACAAGAAGTACGACTGGGGTGATAAACAGGAAGAAGCCTTCCAACTTCTCAAAAGCAAACTATGTGATGCACCAATACTATCTTTACCCGAAGGCACAGAAGACTTCGTGGTATACTGCGATGCTTCGCGTCAAGGATTGGGTTGCGTGCTCATGCAACGCCAAAAGGTCATCGCTTATACATCAAGACAGTTGAAAGTGCATGAGAAGAATTACACCACACACGACTTGGAGCTAGGCGCGGTGGTATTCGCTTTGAAGATCTGGCGACATTATTTATATGGTACTCGATATACTAACTTCACTAATCACAAAAGCCTACAACACATATTTGATCAGAAGGAATTAAACATGCGTCAGTGACAATGGGTTGAGTTGCTAAACGATTATGATTGTGAGATTAAGTACCATCCCGGAAAGGCGAATGTGGTAGCAGACGCTCTAAGTCGAAAAGAAAGGGTTAAGACCCTAAGGGTCCGAGCATTGGAAATGACCATTCAGACAAATCTCACTGCACGCATTCATGATGCCCAACAAGAAGCCCTTAAGAAGGAGAATCGTAGAGCTAAATATCTCTGAGGTATGGAGAAGAAATTGGTGCCAAACGAAGAGGGAACCTCATACTTTATGGGGCGTATTTGGGTTCCGCTCTAAGGCGGTATTCGAGAAGTTATCTTTGACGAAGCTCACAAGTCGAGATACTCGATCCACCCAGGATTGGACAAGATGTATCTAGACTTGAAAGAATATTATTGGTGGCCAAAGCTTAAAGGCGATGTTGCTGTTTACGTTGGAAAGTGCCTAACCTGTGCTAAGGTTAAGGCCGAATATCAGAAACCATCCGGTCTACTGCAACAACCTGAGATACCCATGTGGAAGTGGGAACAAATCTCGATGGACTTCATAACTAAATTACCCAGGACCCCTAGAGGGCATGATATGATTTGGGTGATAGTTGATCGATTAACGAAGTCTGCACATTTCCTACCAATCCGAGAGAAGGATAGCACCGGAAATCTTGCTGAGCTGTATCTTAAGGAAATAGTGACACGTCATGGAGTGCCTATTTCGATTATTTTAGACAGAGACGGGCGTTTCGTATCCAGGATCTGGCAATCCTTCCTGGAGGCCTTTGGATCTCAACTAGATCTAAGCACGGCCTTCCATCCGCAAACAGACGGCCAGAGCGAACAGACCATACAAACACTGGAAGATATGCTTCGCGGATGTGTTATGGATCTAGGCGGCAGCTGGAATACTTATCTACCTTTAGTTGAGTTTTCCTATAACAACAGCTACCATACGAGCACAAAAGCCGCACCGTTCGAAGCACTTTATGGCCGCAAGTGCCGCTCGCCGTTGTGTTGGGCAGACGCTGGAGACAAGCAGTTGATTGGTCCTGAACTTGTTCAAGAAACAACCGACAAGGTTATGTGGATCAGAGAGCGCATTAAGGTGGCTCGTGATCGACAGAAGAGCTACGCAGACCGTAGACGAAAACCCTTAGAATTCGAGGTGGGAGATAAAGTTCTGTTGAAAGTCTCCCCTTGGAAGGGGGTAGCAAGGTTCAGAAAATGTGGAAAGTTGAATCCACGATACATTGGATCATTCAAGATCTTGGAAAGATTGGTGCCGTGGCGTACAAGTTGGAGTTACTGGAAGAACTTAATGGTGTACATGATACGTTCCATGTATCAAACATTAAAAAGAGTCCAACCCAAGAAACAGTTATCATCCCTGCGGATGAGGTGCATATTGACGACACACTCCGATTTATAGAACAACCTGTTGAGGTGACGGATTGGAAGATCCATAAAACAAGGAGGAGTCGCATTAAGCTTGTCAAAGTACGTTGGAACTCTAAACACGGACCCGAGTACACGTGGGAAAGTGAAGACCGGTTCAAAGCCAAGTACCCCCACCTTTTCGAGAAAGCTCCTGCGGGAGATAACTCAGCCTGAATTTCGGGACGAAATTCTTTTAACAGGGGGAGACTGTGATAACCGGCCCAAAACCGGTAATTTCCGTACAGTTTTAATTATTATTAAATATCTGCAATTATGTGCTTAAATGTCAACATTGTCTGATTTCATGCTATACATGTGAATTCGTGCACGTTTTATACTTCAAATATTGTTTTATGCATTACTTTAGCGTTGCGTGAGAAAGACTAGTAAACTCACCGGTAAGACACGTTGTGTCAGCAATTCTGCATAAAGCAGTCAGATAATAGAATTAGGGCCTAGGAATAGGTCCAACATCTAAAATACATTAAAACCCAAGTGTGGATACAAGGGTTAACATATAAACTTTTCGGAAGCTAAACTATGCACTAAAAAGCACCCGAAACTCACTTTAAATGCAGAATTCTGCATAAATCAGCACAATTCAGCTATAATCAGCTTTTAAACACATTAATATCAAGCAAAATTTATGTTTTATTGTCTAGTATAACTTACAAAGTGTCGGGAATTGAAACTGCCACAAAAGGTGCTTCATACCAAGTGAAACTGCGCAATTCAGCACTTTAATGAACCGTAATGAACCGAACAACCGGACAATAACCGGGACATCAAAATTTGACTAGAAGTAATGTTTTTATGATATTAAACTAGTATAGATGCTAGAACACCTTAAATATCATAAAAACACCTAAACACACTAAAACTAACTTAAACCCCCTCGTTTGCACTTTAAACCCTTAACTTCCAAAATATTACATTTTACCCCCCCCCCCCTCATGTTGCAAACGGCCCCAAAGGGTCCCACATGACTTTTATTATTTTATTTAACTATGTCTCCTAACTAGAGTGCATAAAATCTTGATTAAGATCACCATGTTGGAATTTCTTTTATAAAGACCTTAAGTAGCTTATATTGTCCAACACTTCACAACTTTCACCATCTTCTTCCTCCCCTTTTCTTATTGGTCTCGGCTGAAACACACACCCATACACACCTCATTTTCACTTCATTACAAGGAAATCTAAGGCTACTAGGAGGTGTATGGAGGCCATCTAAGAAGGTGTAAGGTGCTAGAAGTGGAAGGACCTCACTTTGGAGCTTTTAACCTCTCATTTTCTTCCTTGATCATCATCTTCATTCTTGTGCCACTTCCCTAGCCATTTGAGCTAGTAGTAAGCTTCTTGATCACTAAAATAGTTCATGTTTATGTTATGTACAAGTTTCACCATCTAAACAACTTAACTTTTAAAGAAGGAAATGAGAAAATCTAACATATTTATGAAGAAATCAAGTGATTACATGAAATTTTAGTGTATGTAATGAAGTTATTGAGGTTATATCTTGTGTTTATGTTTAGATCAAGTATGTTAAAGCTTGGATCTAACATGTTTAAGCATGGATCTTGAAGGATCCATGGTTAAACTTGAAGATGAACATATGTAGCATTATGTGAACATGAAAAATGGATTTTTACACATGAACTTGTAAACTTGAAGTAATAAAGTGTGTGTTAAACAAATTTTTGAAACTAAAATCTATAGAAATCTTGTTAAAAATTTAACATAAAGCTTGTTTATGGAAGATCTAAAGTTATTAAGCATGGATCTTGAAAGATCCATGGTTAATCATGATGTTAAAAATAATGATCTTTCTAATAGATATAAAAGTGGTTTTAGAAAATGATTTACAAACTTTAAAGACCATTAAACTCATGGATGAGTTGGTTAATAAAATAAAGCTTCATAAAAGTTTGTTTAAAATACTCAAGAACACTTATTTTTGGAAAGATCATAATATGTTAAGTGTAGATCTAAAAGACTACACATTTTTAACAAGAATCAAGTTCACCATGATGTTTCATATGGAAAAATTAGTATATGTTGTTGGTGATTATTGTTGGAAAATTGTTTTGGTGTTAAAAGAAAATAAGCACATGTTTTGAAAACATGGGAAACCTCCATTTTTTAGAGGAAACTATGTCAAAATTTTATAAAAATTTTGACACTTAGAAAAATATAAGTTTTGGTGAAACTTATTCCCTAAAAAAATTAACCTAAAAATATTTACCAAGGTTTCCTAATTTTTGTGTAAAATTACAAGACAAGAAATGGTGATTTCTTCAAGTTAAAATTTATATTAAGTATGTATATTTTTTTAGGGAAAATATATAAATATTTAATGATCACCAAATTTTGTGCTAAGTGTATATTATGTGTATTATAAGTAGTAGTGTATTAGGAACTTGAAAATACACTAAATACTCCCAAGGAGTATGAATACAAAAATACACATACAAATACATGAGAATACATAAGTATACAAGTATACAAAAATTTCTCACAAGAAATACATGAACAAATACAATAAAATATATTTATGAAAATATATTCCTTAATATATGATTGAACTTGGACAAGTTATGGACTTAAATATATATTTTTGGACAAAAATATATAACCTATACCAAGTATTGGAATTTATATAAAAATCGGGTGGATAACAAGAATAACCATATATATATTTTATAGCATGACAAAATATATATATTTCATACAAGTCTTAAAAATATATTATTTTTAAGAAATATAATTCCGGAAAGTAATAAAAATCAAAGTATTGATTTTTGGTGAAAAATACAAAATACACAAGTATTTACATAAAATACAAGTATACTTTCCTAAGAATACTTGTACAAAAATAATATTGAGAATATTATTTCACAAAATACTTATATTTATTTTTAGAAAATAATATAAGTAACATACATGAAAAATTAAAAGTATAAATTATTTTTAACACTTATTACCTTGAGAAAGACTTTATAAATGAATATATATTTGAGAAGGAAAATATATATTTACAAATAAACAATATATACTCCACGGGCAAGACCCGACGAACAAGGGCACGACCCTCACAAAGATTTAACGTACAAATAACATATACATAAACAAAAGATGGTGACTTGTACTTGTGTGATACAAGTCTAGTAATTAACATTAATAGAACATGCATAGGTCACGACGCTACAAAACCAACCGGTGAAGTTTACGGCGCAGGATACGCATAGTTATGAGTTCATGTCCCCGCTTTTAAAGTTTTACTTTTTTTCTAAACTTGGGGAAAATACATGTGCTATGGTATGTTGAATACAAAAACTAAGGAATGATACTTTAGATCATGTCACGAATAGTGTGCCATAAGCACCATTAATCAATTACATACCTCGACCGCGGAACAAAAGGTTAGATCTAATGGGTTTCAGGCAACCACACTCTTGGCCACTCTTTTACCAAGCAATGCTTTTGTGTCTCTAGTCGTGAATCGACAAGTAAAAATGCCTATGGTTTGGATGCTTCCTATGTCGTGTCACATGTTAATGGCCTTGCAAACGATTAGCGATCTTGATTTCCTTACATTTACAGAAATACTTGTTTCATACAATTACATACCATGTTTTCTACAACGAATGCTTAAATGTTTTACACAAAAACTGCATGAATTCACACCAACATTATGTTGGCGATTTTCCAAAACTCACATGTATTTCAGGAAACAAGTTGGATCTTGGGCGCTGGAGTTGTTTTCAAGACGTAAATTTCAATATTAGATGTCATCCACTTTTGTTTTGTATCATAACTTGAGGGTTTTGGTCGAAACTTAAATGACTTGTGTTAATAACATTTCAATCTTATGAATGGATGAGCATCTTGTTTTAATCATATAGTTGTTTATTATAATTGAATGCAATGATATTGAGCAAGTCACAAATCATACGCTTCTACAAAAGTCAGGGTGTGACATTACATCCCACCTAAGGGGGACAGTTGTTACTTAACCCATTCCCAAACCACCAGGAATCCCATGCTTTGACGAAAGTGTGAACTCACCTTTGGTTGCTCGGTTGAACTCTTAAAATATAGCTTATAGTCAGGGTTGGTCAATCACGTCCTAGTATGATTACCATTAATATCAGTGATTTCAAATAAAGTACGTAGTTCCTACACGCATCTACCACATAACATGCACTCACTTTAGTAATTCACGCCCATATAAACATTCCACCTATAACTACTCAAGAACAAGCATACGATATCGCACATAACACTTTCATTGACATATAACACGTTGGATCATTATCAGATAACATACCCAACATTTAGACTAGACCTGGCAAACGGGTCGGGTTGGGTCGGCTCGGGTCATGGGTCAAAACGGGTTCGGGTCAAAATGGGTTCGGGTCAAAACGGGTCAACTAAAAAAGGGTTGTTTTGGTTCGGGTAAAAACGGGTTCGGAACGGGTTAGGGTCGAAACAGGTTCGGGTCAGAACGGGTTTCGGGTCGGGTTAGTTAAATTTTTTTTAAAGAGATTGTACATAAAGGGGCAATTTTGTCGGGTTAAAACAGGTCCGGATTGGTTCGGTTTGAGAATTGGTTCGGGTCGGGACGGGTTTGGGTAAAAAAAGTGGTCTTCTTCAGGTAATACTAGTGCTGTTGTCGAAGAAGGTCAACAAAGACTGCCGCCAGTAGTCAACTCTCAAGATGTTCCAGATTTATCTACTTCTATGATCATTAAGTGAAGAAACAGAATGATGATAATTGGGGGAAATATAGAAAATGAGCAATAAATTTAAAGATTAACTTCAATGGATACATGAGAATTAGATATTTTAATATAATGCATATTTGGTGATCACATTCTGTTTGTGTATCATAGACGAAAATTAAAACAGCTATAAGATTCCAGGTGATGAAATATCAATATGGATATTACACCCCTAAAGGCTTAAACAAAATGGAAACTCGGTGAACGCGTCAGTGACCTGCTATCTCGGGTAGAAATTCATTTTTGGCCCAAGATATCTGCTTCTTGTATAAATGGTTCATTGTATGCCCAGAAAGTATTTGAAACCTATGTAGTCAAAGGCGCAGTGAGGCGCGGCTCAGCCAAACCACCTTGACTGCAGCAAGGCGCACAAGCACACTGAACATGAAAAAACATGTCTGAACCTATCTGAAATAGCTAAAAATGGCCTGGAACCAGTCTAAAACAGCTAAAATAGTATGTAATACACGCGCGCTTCGCTTTTCTCAAGTGTGCGCTTTTTCAGCGCCAGGCGACAAGCCGACAAGATCACCCTTTACACTAACTACCTAGCTTAATATCATTTTACCTCTCGAAGCGTATGCTTTTATCGTTTGCTTACTTATTATAACGTATCTATCATTTTACCTCCCACTACTTATCATCTACACAAACCAGCAAACAACAGCACCCCGATACATACCTTTCAATCCAAAATATCACCAATTCAAGTCATAAATGCTTGTAGTTTGCTTAGAGAAGAAGCTAGACCAATAAAAACCTAAATTTCAAGCAAATAAACCTCCATAACTCCTACCATATGTTGCATATTAAATAAAACCAATAACCACTTAACACAATTTAATATCTTTCTTCTATAATAATACAAACATCAACAACTAACAAAACAGAAACAGACCCAGAAGCATACAAACATTCAGAAACTACTTATTATTAAGAACCGAAGGATATGATGGGAGAATCGAAGAATATACCGGGAAGATACCGCCGGAGAGGCTGCACCGAAGAGCATTTATCAATAATCAAGTGTTGCATTGAGATAATCGAAACCCTAGCAAACTAATTGCAATTTAGGTTTAAAAAAAAAGAAATTACCTTCCGCTTTAGGACTTGTAATCTGGAAACAAGTGAATTTTTGAGATGGCGAATGGCGTCGTCTTGATCGGCGGAGTGTGGTAAAGCGGAGATGCCGACGGAGGGTAGGGGGTTTGTGGCGGAGGAGATGGCGGAGGCCGGAGAGGGTGGATAACTGGAGATTGGGGTGTCGCTCAGTGAACCCGTGGTTGAGGTAAAGAACCCTAAAAGAACCGTTCCTCTAAACTTCTCAACCCGTTTGGACCCGTACAAACTTTTTTTGTTTTTTTATTTAACCCATTTCAACCCTTAGACTTAAATTACTCTACCCAAACCCACCCATAGTATTTTATAAATAACCCAAAATGACCCATATGAAAGACTTTGGGTCAGAATTCCCCCCCCCCCCCCTAATTTAGACATGCAAATCACTACTCATATTGTTTCAGCTTTAACATTCAAAACAGGGCTATTTTCGGATATTTTAATAAAATAGTTATCTTGTTCCAAAAATTCCAAAAATTTTACAGAATGTTTAAACGATCTAAATATTATTGTGTAAAAATATCAGGATTCAATTCATTTCCAATTATTTTATAAAATTCATTTACTGGGCTATAATCAGATTCATCACTTTCTGACTGCAGTCCACGGAAAAATTCATTTAAAATTCATCGTAAGTCCGATTGATGAAATTCCAGTTGGAGAATTACAACGACATCAGTGGTCATCTACAGTAAAAATTTCGTGACCTGAATCTATCCAGATTTCAAGTTATGATGAACAACATAACACACATTTTCTGCAGAAAAAACGCAGCTTTTGCTGCTGTACAAAACGGACCTTTAAAAATAGCAAACGACTTCGAAAAAATATGATTCCAGTGCCATTTGATTCGTTTTTCGAAAACATATAATTTAGACTTCAGAAAATCAATTTTCAATTTATAACGGTCCGTTTATAGCCAACTGAAGTTGGCTCTTGTCATCAATTAGCATGCAGTTTTTACAATTTAACAACACCAAAACGCGTATAAACAATCCCGACCCTTCCTATTAACAACTAACAGCAGGTTAATCATCATCTACCATCTAACCATACCAATAATCACAAACCCTAGCCATAACACATCATGATTTTTCACAAAAACGCAGCCAATGGTCATTTACGCACACAAACTATCGATTACTTCAATAAATCGCATACTTAGCCGTAATAAATCATGTAACATCAAAACCCTAGCATGTTATCTATAAATCACAGCCATGTTACTACAAAAACCACACCAAGAATCACAATCCAAATCAAGAATACTAACCTTGGAGCAAGAGAAGGGATTACGAGGAAGTGGAAGGCGAATCAAGAAGCTGAACAAGGGTTTCAATTTGCGCAGGGGGGGGGGGGTTTCCTTCTGGTCGACGTACACAAGGAAGGTATTAGGGTTTTGGTTTTTGATTACTTAATCCCAAAGTCTCCTACATATAATTAAAACCCAAGAAAATTGGGCTAATGGGCTACAAGGAACAAGAAGTGTGGGTTTGGGCCTAATGTTTCAAATAAAGGGGACTTGGGTTGGGGTTGGGCCTATATGTGGCGCAAGGAGGGGATGGGTGGGTTTGGGTTGGGTTTTTAATAGGTAACGGTTGTGCATTAAGCGACGGTTTCGCAAGATAACCAAAATAATTAATTAAAACGTTGCGTATCGCGGAATAATATTTTACAATGCTTCGATTCATAAAATATTATATTCCAATATTTCAGTTTCGGGTTTCGGTTTCACATAATTCACATTACACATTACTAAGCACACCATCGTTCAAATAAAATATATCACCAAATTCAATTCATTTAACGTACATGAAATTACACAGTAAAACGAAACGTTCAGGGATTTATACGAGTTGTCACATCAACCCCAAGTTGAGAGAAATTTCGTCCCAAAATTTAGCACATAGTCACCGAGGAAGCTAGTTGTGTTGTGCGTTTTCCTGGGGTATCACATCATCCCCCCGTTGGTTTGGAATTTCGTCCCGAAATTCCGAAGTAGCTTCAGTACTGGACTCACCTTTCTTAAACAACTGGGGGTACTTCCGTTTCATCTGGTCCTCTCGTTCCCAGGTGAACTCTGGGCCCCGACGGGAGTTCCAACGAACTCGAACGATAGGTATTGTGGTACGTTTGAGAGTCTTGATTTCCCGGTCCATAATTTCCACTGTTCCTCGATGAAGCGCAACCGGCCGTCGATAGTGAGTTCCTTGAAAGGGACGTTAAGGGTCTCATCTGACAGACACCTCTTCAGATTCGACACGTGAAAGACGTTGTGAACACTACTATGCTCTTCGGTCAAATTCAGTCTGTACACCACCTTGCCAATTTTCTTAGTGATTTCGAAGGGTTTGACATAACGTGGATTAAGTTTGCCCCGTTTGCCCAAATCGAACCACACCTTCCCAAGGTGAGACTTTAAGTAGCACACGATCCCAAGCTGTCGTCGCTCGTTGTCGGATTTTGGCAATCTTTTCCGTTGTGTCGATAACAAGTTCTGGCCCAGCGATTTGGCTGTCGCCCACTTCTACACAGCATAGAGGTGATCGGCATTTCCGCCCGTACAAAGTCTCAAACGGAGCAGCCTTGATGCTGGTGTGGTAACTATCGTTGTATGAAAACTCCACTAAGGATAGGTGTCTTTTCCAGCCGTTACTAAAGTCAATGACACATGCTTGAAACATGTCTTTTAGAGTCTGGATGGTGCGTTCAGTCTGCCCATCCATCTGAGGGTGATATGCTGTGCTCATGTCTGGGTGTGAGCCGAAAGATTTGTGCATCGCCTTCCACGCTCAGACACAAAGCGCGGGTCTCGATCAGATATGATGGAAGTTGGCACTCCATGCCTAGCGACCACTCCCTTCAAGTAGATGTCTGCGAGTGTAGAAAACTTATCCGTTTCCTTGATTTGCCAGAAAGTGTGCAGACTTAGTTAGTCGATCCATGACCACCCAGATGGTGTCGTTTCCTCACTGAGATCTAGGTAAGCCAGTGACGAAATCCATGGAAATTTGCTCCCATTTCCCATGTCGGGATCTCGGGTTGTTAGAGTAATCATGATGGCTTCTGGTATTCGACCTTAACCCTAGCACAGGTCAAGCATTTACTAACATAGGTCGCTATGTCAGCTTTCATGTGGGGCCACCAATACAAAGCTTTGAGATCCTGGTACATCTTGTCATAATCAGGATGCACTGAGTAACGAGACTTGTGCGCTTTGCCCATCACAAGCTCTCGTAGGTTTCCATAGGATGGAAACCAGATACGTTCCAAGAAATAGTAAGTGCCGTCTTCCTAGCATACAAGTTTCCTGTCACACCCCGACTACGTAAAACAACAAAATGTGGCGGAAACATCGGGGAATGGTGTAACAGAATTATTGTTTCACAACCATGGTATTTAAAGTTATGTTTTATTTATAAACAAAAAGGATTACATTGTCTTAAACAAAGAGAAACAAGAGTACATGACATAATTAAACTAGTTCTAGCTTCGTTTTAAGTCACTAAGGCACAGGTCCGTCTAAGTGTATCTTTGATCATCCCTATGCAACAGCTCCTGAAAACACATGTGAAAATAGGTACGTCATCATAAAAATGCCTGTGAGATACATAGTTTTATGAAAATAGGATTCATGACTTAAGTTTAAAGAAATGTTTAATGAAAATTGATCATGAATCTTGTTAGGTGTTTTCTTTTATAAATCATATGAAAATGTGATAAGAAATCAGATTATATAAAAGAAAGGTGTATGGTTAATAAAATAACCATGTAAAATGAGTTGTATAAAACAAACTGTTTTGTAAAACAACGTCTTGTGAAAAATATGTTATTTGTGTAAAATGTTATATGTCTAAATTGAAATGATTTAAATAACGCTACGATAAAGGATACATTAAGTGTGGCTAAATGGTATCAACAGTTAGATAAATTCACTGTAAGTGTGGCCGTAACTATTATAGTCACAAGAATTTATTGTAAGCGTGACTACAAATTGTATATACACACATAAAAAATGTAAATTTAAGTGTGACTATTGTCTAACCTTTGGTCACACATATTGGTTATAGTTTTGTGTGGCCATTTTCGTGTAATTACACATTTTTATTTTTAATTTTTTGTGAAATTAAAAGTGGTAAGGAGGCACAAACCTAAAAACCAAATTAATAATATTAACAATAATAGACCAAAATCCATACATACGTTTTCAATTTTAACACTAATTACATAAACTACTAATCAAAAGTTATCTACAAATGATGCAGCAACTACAACATAACCTGCAGCACTTGCAAAACCAACACTTTTGTCTCAGCCTGCATCACTCCTAGCAACACTTGCATGTAACAAGTATCAGCAAACCTCTACACGGTTTGCCCTGCAGGCAATGAGCTGTTCTTTGAGGTCTGCTATTTTAGGATTTAATTGCGACAGTAAATCCCTTTCCTTCGGGGTTAAATGATCAACAAGTTTTGTTCCCATCTCATCTCTTTTCATAGCAATGTTAGCTTTGACCTGATCAATTTGAGTCTGTACGTTTGCAAGGAACTTTAGCTGCAATTTACAAATTATCAAAACAGTTATATCCAGTTAGAACAGAAGATTGACATAATTAAACAAGCTGGCAATAGAAAGCCTCGGAAACCTTCTTCTTAAGAGCTTTAGAGATGTTCATTATGTGCTTGTTAGCATTAGCAACATCTTGCTTAAGTTGCTCAAGTTTCGATCTCTCGTGTGCCAGCAACATCATCTCTCTGCTGCTCACTAATTATTTCATTAATTTCCCTATCTATAAGTGCAAAACGTCAAGGCCAAACCAGTTACATATGTCTCAATAGTAGGAGTATTAGTAACAAAAATTGATCGTATTTATATGAATCGGTCAATGTAGGTTATGACCTATCTCTAGGGAGTCAAATGGATTCAGGAACAATATGTAATAAACTAGTTTAAGTAGACTGACTGGACGTATAAAGGATATTCTAAAGTTCAGATCTGACATTCTGGAGTTCGTTTTCCTTTGCAGTGTCCGTTTTCCTTTCAGTGATTACCATGGCATTTTGCCGAATGATATTCATAAACTTTAGCTTTGAACGCCTTTTATCATAAAATCCACCTGTCATACCACCTTTCTTGCTAACCTGATCACCTGTAAAAGATAAAGAATAAACTTAATAAAATCAAAGGCAGGGACTAAAGCAATATAATTGAAATGCAAACCTTCAACAGTAATCAAGGTTTAAAAAAATGGAAACGAGTTTTGAGGCGTTTTCCCTTCGCCTCACGAGGCGTAAGCCTCGAGGCGAACCGAGGCGTAAGCCCGAGGCGGAATTAAAAAATAAGTATAAAAATTATATATCTTTTATAAAATAAAATACTAAACGTAAAACACATAACTTTCCTAATGTAAATAAACTTGTGAGAATTGTTTTGGGTTAAATATGATATAAGTTTAATGTTTAAGGGTCCTAATGTAAGTTTTTGTAAATGGAATGAATAAAAGAGCCGTCCCTTATCAGTAACCCTAAAAGAGTTACGCCTCCATAATCTTCTCCATTCCTAAAACCCTAATTTTTCTTAGTCACTCATCGCTACAAGCCAGGTACGTCTCCATCTTTAATCTACTTCTAAGTTTCTACCTCTGTATTTCATCCAGCCTCTTTCTTTCTTAATCGACCCTGTTTTCTTTGGTAACCCTATAAAACCCTAATTTCTCTCGCCTAAAAAGACATGTACGCCTCTTAATTTCCGTTCCGCCTCATACCTTTGAGGCGTACGTATAAAAACAAGCAGTGAGGCGCCGCCTCAGATTCGATTTCTTGACGTTTCGCCTTGAGGCGCGCCTCAAAACGGACGCCTCGAGTGTTTTTTTAAACCATGACTGTAATGCAGTCTAAACCATCAGTACGAGCAACACGGGTAGCAACATCAAGATCTCGACAAATCACCGTTCTAGCAAAAACCTGAGGGGTAAAATGGGCAACATCCGAATACAGTAAGAAACAACAACAACAACAACCAAACCCAGTATATCCCACAAATAGCAGACTATTGGTAGGGTCTGGGGGAGGTGGGATGTAGGCAAACGTTTCCTCTATTCAAGAATAGAGAGGCTACTTCCTGAGAGACCCCCGGCTCCAAAACAACCAACAGACAGATAGACGAAAAACGGGTAAGTAAATCACGTAGCAGTAGGCAGATAAGTCATCAGTAAGCAACATATATGCAAATATACAAGAAAATCATCATATGTTGGTCTACCTAAAGTGTAAAAGAATCTAACCCCCCCCTCCGCACAGGTAGGACACGTCTATACCCTCACCTACTAGTCCTTAACCTTAATCCTACGTCTCCATGAACTCCTATCATGAACCATGTCCTCAGAGAGGTGCAATTCTAACAAATCTTGTCTAAGTCTTTCATCCCAAGTCAACTTGAGCCTGCCTCTACTCCTCCTTCCTTCCACTGTCATGGTTTCCACTGCTCTAACTGGTTCTGTCAACTGCCTCCTCTTCACATGCCCAAACCATCTCAACCTCCCCTCTTTTAACTTGTCTGATATACTAGCTACTCCTAACCAATCCCTAAAAACCTCACTTCTTATTCGGGCTAACATCGTGTGGCCACACATCCACCTAAACATCCTCATCTCCGCTACCTCCATCTTGCGCGCTTGTGTTTTCTTGATGGCCCAACAATCTGTCCCGAATACAATAAGAAAGAGTTATAAAACTTGTCAACCCCACAAAACATAATCTTCAATAACAATATCGGTTAACATGTCATAAAACTGTATATATCTAAGCATCATACACACCTATATAGCATGAGTCTTCTGTTACAGACAAAATCTACTGGTTTGAAGTCTACATGTGCTAGAAATTGGAACTTACCCCTTTTAATTTTTTTTATTAGTAGCTTTTATTCCTATAACCATACTGGTTATAATTTCATATAATATAATAATAAAATGTCTAATAATAAACTATAATTTCATGAATAGCATTTGGAAAATCAGGCCCTTGATCGAACGAACAAACATGTTCAACTCTTTTATTGTTAATTATTATGAACCGGAAAGCACAAAATCCCACATTGCATTGACCCTAAACCCTCTATTCATATTTCATACTGACCACATGAAAGTGGCAAACTTCAAAATCAACCAATCAGAGGGTGTCATGTCATTCCATCTAAAAAGTTTAAACTATGCTGAAAAGTGTTGGCAATGCTTAAACACTTGAATTGGTAAACTTTTTTTTTTGTTTTCATTTTAAAGAAAAAAAATTATGTGTTAAACAGGTCATCTTCCCGCCCGGCAAACGTTCACCGCTGGTTTCCTTACCGATCGGTAAAATGGGTCGGTGGCGGTGTTACCGCTCGGCAAACCCATTTGCCGATCTGGTTTGCCACCCACACCGTATACCCTTACTACATCTCACCCAATTCCAACTCTTTTACATAAATAGATTAGCTGCTACCAATAACCCTGCTAATTAAAACAATTAATAATCTAATCACCAACTATTATCTTTTAAACTCTTTTGAATTTCATTTTTTTCTTTTTTTCCTTCAGAATTATTGGCTCACATAGCAATCAAAAGTGAATGACCACATACTGTTTTTAACTTAATGATTCTATTTATGTATTTGAGGTTTCATTTAATGTTAATAGTTAATAGATTGTTCATGAAGATTACCAAATGGTAATTCATATATTATTATATTCATATGAAGTAATTTCATCAGGAATTTGTGTAACGTTGTGTATTCAGGTCAGCTAAACACCTTCTAAATGTGGCAAACAGTGTACATTGCACTTGACATAAAAATTAATGGCCAATACTACCAATATTCAATGCTCTGAAATACTATGTATCGCTATGAGCCTATGATGTAGGCATTAAATTCCGCTGGAAAAAAAAACAAAGACTACAAAATAGAAACCCAATTATATGTGCAGTCGTGTAAAAGTAGAACTGCAAAATACAAACTTCAGTCTTAATTATATGTGCAGTCGTGTAAAAAAAACAAAGACTACAATTGGTTAAACAAGCAGGTTCTGAACTACAAAATACAAACTTCAGTCTTAATTATATGTGCAGTCGTGTAAAAGTAGAACAAATAAGCAGGTTCAATAAGTAACCTAATCCCAATCGGACCAAAAGCTGACCAAATTATGAACCCTAGACCAAAATAAGCACGTTTGGAACTACGAATGGAAACAAATGATGAACCCTAGACCAAAATATGATCAAAACAGATTGAAACGATGACAAACCTGGGTGTGCGTTCTTACATGGCTGCGTTCTTGCGTGACCAAAATCGACCAAAAGCTGGATTAAAACAATGACAAACCTACATAATTGCGTAATTAGGTTAGTCACCACACACGCGTACGAAGACGAAACAACATTATTCGAATATGAAACGTATAATCGACAGAGATAGGTATGTCGTGAAGGACCGTTGTGGATGTAGGGTTCCGATTCGCTGCGAAGATGGCCTGCTATCAGCCATTCAACCTCCATAGGCACAAATGACGTATCTGTTTGAGTTAGGGTTTGGTTTGGTATCTTCTAGACGAAAAAGAGATGATTAAAACTGACAATGAAGAGGCAATTTTGGGAAATTTCAACGATGGAATTGTGATTTAGAAAAAAGTTAATTTTTTTTATAGCACATTGTGCAAATATATGGTTTAATTAAATACTTATATATAGGTGTTCAGCGTATAGTTCGTGAATCGTTCGGCAGAAAGTCCGTTTATTTTCGTTCGTTTACTAAATGAACGAATATAAACAAGAAATTTTCGTTCGTTTACTAAATGAGCGTATAGGGCCTAATATGATCCATTAAGACATATGCGAGCTACTGTTGGTCATCGTGATTCAATAAGGTCCAATATGGTCTATCAAGACATATGTGATCTACTATTGGGCATTGTGATCCAATAAGGCCCAATGTGGTCCATTAAGACATATATGATTTACTACCGTCCATTGTGATCAATTAAGGCCCAACATGGTCCATTATTACGTATATGATCGATTTATTGTCCATTGTGATCCATTAAGGCCCAATATAGCTTATTAAGACGTATATGATTTACTATTATCCATTGTATTCCATTAAGGCCATGTATGTGCCATTAAGACATATATGACGTATTAGTATTATCAGTCATGATGCATTAAAGACATATACGGTCCATTAATAGTTTTCATGATTGATATTGGAACATGATGGGCTTTAATATGTTGTATTGGTTGTTAAAGGATTATATAAGGTTCTAGTAAGTCATGCTATATCATAAGACATGTATGATCTACTATTGTCTATTGCACCATAAAGCATGTATGATCTACTATTGTCTATTGTGATCCGTTAAGGCCCAATATAGCCCATTAATACATTTATGATCTAGTATTGGACATTGAGGTCCATTAAGGCCCAATATGGTCCATTAAGACATGTACGATCCAATACTGGCCATTGTAATCCATTTAGGCCCAATGTGATCCATTAAGACATAAATGATTCACAATTAGCCATTATGCTCCATTAAGGCCCATATGGTCCATTAAGACATGTATTATCGACTATTGGCCATTGTGATCCATTATGGGCCATATATAGTCCATTAAGAAATTTTGATTTACTATTGACCTTGTGATCCATTAAGGCCCAATATGGTTTATTAAGACATATATGTTTCACTATTGGCAAATGTGACATATCAAAACCCAATAAGGTCCATTAAGACATATACGATCCACTATTGTCCATTGTGCTTCATTTAGGCCCAATATAGTCCTTAAGACATGTGTGATCTACTATTGTCCATTGTAATCCATTAAGGCCCATTAACACATATATGATTAGGGATGAGTTCGGTACCGGTACTGGTACCGAACATGTCGGTACCGTAAATGCCGATACCGAAAATCATCAAATATGGGTACAGGTACTAGTACAAAAAAATGCTCGGTATAGTACCGTACGGTACTCGTACCGCAACGCTTAATGAAAGTAAAATTCGGTAAACTACGGGTACCATATCAAACTGAAAGTACCAGTACTGAAAACAATTAACTATGAGAAATTCGGTACCATTGTTAATATACATACATTAATATATCATATATTTAGAAGAAAACAAATATGGTTTAAAATATATAATATTTAATATTAGTTTGAATTATTAAATATCTAGTACGATTTTTTTTTTGTTTTTTAATTTTAAACTAGAATTGAGACCTGCCGCAATGCGGCGGTGATTCTTTAGTTATAACTAAGTCGATCTAGGACACACACGTTATGTTAAACCTGTCAAACGGGAAAAAATAGACGATGTAAAAACGTTCACCCACACTCGCACGTTGCGTCGTGTTAACTCGCAAAATTTAGGACGAAATGTAAAAACGTTAAACCTAAGACGCACGTTGCGATGTGTTAAGTCACAAAATTTAGAACTAAGCATAAAGCGAAAAATTTGCGGAAAATAAAAACTATAAAGGACCAAAGTTGAAAGTAAAAAAAGTTGTGAGGATAGATTGCTAAGATAAAAAGTTTTGGGTTAAAAGTAAAAAAAACAAATAGTTTTGGGTTAAAAGTAATTTATGAAATACTTTTGGGTGAAAAGTAAAAAAAATTAATTTTTTTTCCAAAACCCCCGAAGCCAAGGTTACGACAACCATATGCATAACCATTTTTTCTTTGAAAAACCCCCAAATCACACCCCGGCGGGGCGTAAAACGGTGTCAAATAGTACTAATGTCACACAACCGTCATCGACCACCAACACCGACTCGATCTAGGATCTACGTGTTGCGACGAACTGTCAAACATGAAAAAATAGAAGTAAAAATGTTGAACCACACATGCACGCTGCGCCGTGTTAACTTGAAAAATTTGAAACAAAACATAAAAAAAGTTGAACCACGCTCGTACGTTGCGTCATATATTAACTCGAAAAATTTATAACAATACGTAAAACAAAATTTTGCCAAAGATGAAAATTATAAGTAACAAAAGTTGTGAAGTTAATTTGCAAATAAGAGTTAAATGCCATTTTAATCCCTGTGGTTTGGGCCGTTTTGCCAGTTTAGTCCAAAGGTTTCATTTTTAACCTGTGGGTCCAAAAAGGTTTCACCGTTGCCATTTTAGTCCACTGGATTAACTCCACCCATTTTTTCTGTTAACGAGAAGACCAATTCGGTCATTTTATATGGCTGAATTGCCCTTTTAGTTAACAGAATTACATACAAAATTACCGAATTGGCCTTCTCGTTAACAGAAAAAATGGATTAAGTTAATCCAGTGGACTAAAATGGCAACTGTGAAACCTTTTTGGACCCACAGGTTAAAAATGAAACCTTTGGACTAAATTGGCAAAATGGCCCAAACCACAGGGACTAAAATGGCATTTAACTCTGCAAATAATGAAAAGTTTTGGGTTAAAGTTAAAAAAACAAATTATGTAGGGTTAAAATTGCAAGCTAAAAACCTTTGCGTTAAAAGTAAAAAAATCAAGTTTTTTTTTTTTTTGAAAAAGTCCAAAGCACAAGGTACAAGTAGTTATGCACAAAAAACTTGGTCCTTTATATATGCAATAATAATGTAATTTTTTAAATAAGAATATTATTTGAGAGGAAAGTTTTGAATCGAATATTTTGGGAGGAAGTTTAAGTTTTAGGATAAAATATTTTGGGGGGAAGTTTAAGTTTTAAGATGAAATATTTTGGGGGGAAAGTTTAAGTTTAAAATGAAATATTTTGGGGTGAAGTTTTAGGATGAAATATTTTAGGTGCAAGTTTAAGTTTTGGAATTAAATATTTTGGGGGAAAATTTTTAAAGATGTAGTAACTTTAATATTTGGTCACGCATTTTTTAATGACATTTGATAACATTTCGTCACACAAAATAAGCAAAATGATGATTGTGTGACGAATGTTAATGTAAAAGCACATTAAAATTTTGTAATTTTAAGTGTGAATATTGTCTAACTTTTGGTTACATAAAATAATATATGTGGCCATATATATTAGATTTTTGCCACATTATTAAACATATAATGTGGTCGAAGAACACATTTGGCCACACTTTTCTTCTAATGTGGATGTTTTATCTTAACATGTGGCTAAAGGTTTGGAATAGTTTTGTGTTTAGTCATGCGAAACAAATACAGTAACCGTAGATCAAATTTGACCACATTTTTTAGTGTGACTAATAAATGTCACAGTTTTTTCTTAAAGTGTGGCTACAAGTTTTGAATACATATGTTATTGGTCACAGAAAAATATATAATGTGATCATAAATATCATTTAGCCACATTTTGCTAGTGTAGCAAATATATGTCACAATTTTTTTCTTAAAGTGTGGCTAAAGGTGTTAAAGACATGTTTTTTCGTCACATGAAATGTAACAACTGTGCTTGTAATCACTATGAACAGTTCTATTATCAATAAAACAATGTTATTTGATCCCAATGTTTGTTTTGTTATGTTTTACATTTTTCATGTTTTGACTTTTATGTAATTTCAAACTCTACATCGCTTTCTGGAGAGTTATACGCAAACTAGTGCGTAAACGTACTCAGTTTAATGCGAGAAATACTCCGGAACATCAACATATACTCAACATACCTTAAATAACCTTTACATAACTTAGAAATAAGTTTTGAAGGCTTTGGTATGGCAAAAACAAGATAATTCGCTTACAGGGTCTAAACTTGACAAACTGCGAAAGTACGACGATTCGTACTGGAACAGACATTCCGAAACATAACCATAAGTTAAACATACCATAAATATCCTTTACATAGCTTAGAAATAGTCTTTGAGGGGTTCGGTGTGCTAAAATAAACTTTTGGGTCATTCAGGGACTAAAAGTGTCAAAAAGTGCACAAGTTTGCATTTTCGCGCATAACTTACGTTCTGAATACATCCGAACATCCAAAAATTTATGTAAGCATGACTATATTATATTTTAGTGTTCGCCATAAGAAAAATCCATTCGTCGCGTCATTTGGATCATTTTTCGCGCTTATGCGCATTCCGTCGTAATTAAGCGAACATCGCGTTCGTACGACCAAACGAACTGACATCAGACATATTTTTGAACATGTTTCATGTCCACAATGTTTAGGAATCATTTTAGGGCCTTAAAGTTGGCTTTGCGGGCCTTAGAAGTGTCGGAAATGGCCTTAAACACGTGCAGGGACCAAAACTGTAATTTCTGAAACTTGTTTTCTGATCAGAAGGGCTAGGCGGCCCGCCTCAGTTCCTGTAAATCCCCAGGCGGCCCGCGAGGCACCTTCAGACCAGATTAAATGAATTTAACAGCAGATTGCAGCTGTTTGATCCTCACCCACACATTCTAAATTGCTTAGTCAGATGATAAGGACCATTTTTAGGCACCACAACTTGCCAACACTTGTACGGTTACGATTAAGGCACGTTTTCCATGAAACGATCTTAACGGTGGACCGAATACTATAAATACCCCACCCCCCATGCTTCAAAATCACAAGAACTTTGATTTGAGAAACTCTAAGTTGAAACTATTGTTTCATACCTGAGATTTTTGAATCGAAGTTAGCATTCGGGGACCCTTCGTAAGTATTCTTTCGTTCTTTTCCTTATTTTATTGCTTTTCGAGTCAGAAAGTCAAACTTTGTTTGACTTTCAGCGTTGACCAGTAATGGTCAATGCGAAGTTCGTTTGAACTTCGCAACGTGAGTGTAATCACGTTGGTTATAGTCCCTTGGGACTATGCCTACTGATTACCACGTTGTCTAGGGTCGTAGGGTAAGCGATCTAATAAATCGCTTATACCTTCGAACCCGACCCAGTTTGGTCGATCATTAGGATCCGACCAAACACATTAGGTGACCATAGTAGGTAGGGAATAACCTTCCGAGGTTATACCCTATGGTCACATCGTTTAAGTAGTTGTATGATAGGTAGTTTATATGCCTTAGGTAAATTACCAGAATACCCTTTTCATGTATAATTGGTAATTAAGCATATGTAACCTAAACCTTTGTCACATAACTGATTATGTAACATGTTTAGGCATATAACACTTGTCATAGGGCTAGTTAGGCGGTCCGAACGCGTTTCACGCGAACGACGCGTTAAAGTAGCATAAGCTACCTAAACGGGTCGTAATGGGTCGTAAACACTTAGGTTAAGTTTCGTTTTAGTATGTAGGGTTTGTTAAACCATATTACACGAGTTCCTATACTCGTTTGGTTTACGAAACCTCATTCTATCCGATCTTCCGATTTAGGTCTGGTTTATTAACATAGTTACCTATATTAGGTGTCGTTTGATTCCGTGATCTATACCATTGTTTGGTTGTCACTCCAGGACTACTGAGTAATATCAAGTGAGTACATAGACCCCTCTTTTACTGTTTTCCAAACTGTTTTGGGGTGGAACACATGTGCCTACTTGTTACTTTCATGCTTTCCTGTTTTCACATCATATACATGCTATGTTCATTAGTACATTATAGTACATGATTTCATTACATCTTATGCTAGGTGTGCCCATTGTGTGCATTACTTAGTACATTGTTTTACATTACATCTTATGCTAGGTGTGCCCATTGTGTGCATTACTTAGTACATCGTTTTACATTACATTTCATGCTAGGTGTGCCCATTGTGTGCATTACTTAGTACATCGTTTTACATTACATTTCATGCTAGGTGTGCCCATTGTGTGCATTACTTAGTACATCGTTTTACATTACATTTTACGCTACGTATGTTCATTGGATTACATACTTAGTGCATTGTTTTCACATGCTTACATTTTTGGTATGACATTTGGTTTGTTTAACATGGAACAATACATTCATTAACATTGATCATGCCATTCGTTAGTAGGTAGTGGTACCATAGGAATTGACAACTCCCGTTCCGGACATCCTGGGTATGGGGATGAAAGGAATGACCGAATTCGATATACATAACTTAGATAAATCTTTAATTTGTTTAAGGGTTTATCGCCACAGTCTCAAGGCTTGGATGTATGCATATTAACAATACCGCATAAATGTTTGTATCAGTACAGCATGCATTTGTTACACAAAACATAACTTTGATTTAAACTGTGTTCTACTTCAATACCTTGTTTTTTGTGCATTATACATATGGTTTAGTTGATATATTTCACTACCATACATGACATTTTGGTTACACATTACATGATCTACATTGAACATAAACATTTTGACATTGATATACACATTTGGTGGTTTACATTGGACATAGACATTTTGATATGGTTTACACAATAACACTTGACAATTGGTTTGTACATGAACAAGTTACATTGGTGGTTGTTTGGGTAAGTGATTTGAGTAACGATACGTGTGTAATATGATACAAACATGGTGGATACGCCGCTGGTACTTCCTATATATAAGTGTTTGTAAAATATTACATAGCGTAACGTTATTTAAATCATTTCAGTTTGATACATATCACATTTTATACAAATAACATACTTTTCATAAGACATTGTTTTACAACCAACTTATCTTATACAAACTCATTTTACATGGTTATTCATTTAACCTTACATTTACTTATACATATCAACAGATCTTATCGTTTTTCAAATGATTTACAAGACAAAGCAAATTACAAGGTTCATGACTAAACATTTTCTCAAATACAAGTCATGAATCTTATTTTCACAAACCTATGTATCTCACAGGCATTTTTATGCTGACGTACCTACTTTCACATGTGTTTTCAGGTGCTTTTCCGTAGGATGATGATCATGACACTAGGGCGGACCTGTGCCTTAGAGACTTAAAATGAAGCTAGACTATGTTTAATTATGTTATAAACTCTTTTGTTTACTGTTCAAGACAATGTAACACCCTTGTTTGATAAATAAAATACAACTTTGTATGCCATGGTTATGAAACAATTTATTCTGTTACGACACGCCCCGATGTTTCCGCCGCGATTTGTTGTTTTACGCGGTCGGGGTGTGACATGAAACAAAAATATGTGGCAATAGATCACATTTAGCCACACATTCGATTTGTGGCTAATAAATGTCAAACTATTTTCTAAAAGTGTGGTTAAAGGTTCTGAACTGGTATAAATGGTCACACTAATAATAAAATGTGTGGCTAAAAGTGTTTTAAAATGTTATGAATAACCTTTAGCCACACATTTTTATAAATGTGTGGCAGGGCGGTTTTGCCAAAAGTGTGGCTGTAGCCCCTTTTTTCACGTAGTGATAATAAAGTGAAATATTGGTAATAATATTGTATTATGGATGGTAAAAAGCATGGTATTGTATTACGGATGGTAGGAGGTAATGGTAGTGTAGTATGGATGGTATGATAGATGAAAGGGAATATGTATTCAAAGTGGTGTATTAAAACACGTTATAACATGTTCATATATATAGATGCACATATGCATTTCAAGTGTTGTTATTGTTATAACAAGTTCATAGATATAGATTCACATGTGCATTTCTATTATTGTTAATGTAAAAAGTAGTGTATTATGAATGGTAGTGTAAATGAAAGTGCAATTGTCTGATATTTATAATGAATTACGGAATTTGTCAAAGAAACGATACAAATGCACATGTGCATGGATAACTGTTACTCGAATTTTTTTTTTATTTTTTTATTATTGACGAAATATAGCGATTTTTCCAAAAAAAAAAGCAGTAAAAAATTTTTTTGGGTGTTTTTTAGATTTTTTTAGGTATTTTTTGGTTGTGTTCACATTGGTTCTCGTGGTTCTCGCAATAAAGGGTGGTTCCTAACGGATCCTTTTCCTATATATATATATGTGTGTGTGTGACATTTCTATTTTTTATATTAAAATAAAGTATATAAAACTTATATATCTCATCAGATGCGAGACCAGTTGTGCTTACCTGGGAATTCTTGGGATGAGTGTTCACTTATAGGCGAGCATGTCTTCATTATACATTATTTTTGACCCATTTACTTTGATTAGTCACTATGTGTTGTTTGTTTGCTCTGTGATACGGACGAATGACCACCATCTTTGCTTTTGTTGATTTTGTTTCATCTCATTCTCTTCATCTAATCATCTCACTCGTTTCCTTTCATGTTTTCCTCTTTTAGAATGCCTCCTCGACGCGATAATCTGATTGCGACTGCCGAACTGGCAGAAATTATTGCGGAGCAGATGGCTGCCCAATTTCCAAATCTCTTTGCTCAATGGAACCAAGCCAACAACAACAACAATGTTCCATGCAAATACAAGGATTTTAACCAGTCTAAACCACTCAAGTTTAGTGGTTCTGAAGGAGCAACTGGGCTTCTTCAGTGGTTCGAAAGCATTGAGAATACTTTTCGCCACGTGCAGTGCCCGGATAATCGCAAGGTCGAGTTCTCCTCGAGCGTGTTTCAGAAGAGGGCTCTTACATGGTGGAATGGGGTAATGAGAGACCGAGGTGCGGAAGTTGCTCTCGCACAGACATGGGCTGAACTTAGAGCCCTTATGATGAGGGAATTCTGTCCTCGCCATGAACAGCGGGCGTTGGAAAAGGAGTTTGATGTTTTGAAGCAAGATAGTGGTGAGCACAGGGCGTACATTGATAGGTTTGAGGAGTTGAGTTTGCTTTGCCCGACTATGGTTACCCCACTCGACAAGGCTATCGAGAGATACATCGACGGCCTACCTGACTCAGTACAAGACATCCTTACTGGTAGTGAACCTGCCACACTCCGTCAGGCGATCGAGTTATCAGCGACATTGACTGAGTCGCAGATTAGAAAGGGAAAGCTACACAGGAAGGGTGACAAGGGCAAGAAGCAGTCGGCTGACAAGGGGGATAGCAAGAAGGGTCAAAACAAGAATGGAAAGGACTCTGGTTCTTCGAAGAGGTCAAGGAAGCGTAAGGCTTCCCAAAATTTTGCTATCACTGCCCAAGCTAATCTGGCAGCTCCCAACCAACCCGCACAGCTTCCAGCAAAGAAACCCTATACAGGGAATGCACCTTTGTGCAATAGATGCAACAGTCACCATCAGCCGCAACATCAGTGCCGTTTCTGTACTAACTGTGGGAAGTCAGGTCATCTTGCCGATGTTTGTCAGTTTGCTCAGAATCGCGCAGTTCAAAACCCGGCTCAACAAGTTGCACAGCCTCCTGCTCAGCAACAGGGTTAAGCTGCACGACTACAATACCCACCAGGTGCTTGTTACAATTGTGGGGATTTGACCCACTACAGAAACCGATGCCCAAGGCTAGCTAACCAGAATCAGGTTCAGGCTCCGGCTCGAGGCCGAGCCTTTAACATGAATGCCCAAGAGGCACAGGCTGACGATAATGTGGTGAACGGTACGTTCTTTATTAATAATCAGCCTGCATCTGTTCTTTTCGATTCTGGTGCCGATAAGAGTTTCGTGTCATTGTCTTTTGAGCAAATGCTTCGCGTGTCTAGAACGAAACTAGGAAAACCTTTGACAGTAGAAGTTGCTAGTGGTGAACCCATTATTCTTGATTCTGTTCTTCGCAACTGCCAGTTGAACCTTAACGACTATTTCTTTCCTATTGACCTCGCACCTATGCAACTTGGAAGCTTCGACGTTATTGTGGGAATGGATTGGTTATCCAAGCATCACGCAGAGATAGTTTGTTCTGAGAAGATAGTTCATGTGCCGCTTTCGACAGGCGAGATCCTGCAGGTTCAAGGTGAGAAGCCTATCGATGGTCTCAAACTCATGTCTTGTTTTAAAGCTCGGAAGTATCTGCGGAAGAACTATGTGGCTTTCTTAGCACATGTTACAGAAGATAAAGGCAAGGGTAAGTCTATTTCAGATATTCCTGTCGTTCGGGATTATTCTGAAGTGTTCCCTGAAGATTTACCTGGTCTACCTCCAGCACGCCAAGTCGAGTTCCGCATTGATCTCGTACCTGGTGCAAATCCCATTGCCAGAGCTCCATATCGTCTTGCACCATCTGAGATGCAAGAGTTGTCTAAACAGCTTCAGGAGCTCTCTGACAAAGGCTTTATACGTCCTAGTTTTTCACCTTGGGGTGCTCCCGTTCTCTTTGTCAAGAAGAAGGATGGATCCTTTAGGATATGTATCGATTATCGTGAGCTTAACAAGCTTACCATCAAGAATCGATATCCCCTACCTCGCATAGACGACCTCTTTGATCAGTTACAGGGCGCTTCTTATTTTTCGAAGATTGATCTACGTTCAGGGTATCATCAACTTCGGGTGCAAGAAGAAGATATTCCGAAGACAGCGTTCCGTACTCGTTATGGGCATTATGAATTCACAGTCATGCCATTCGGTTTGACTAATGCTCCTGCTGTTTTCATGGACTTAATGAATAGGGTCTTCAAACCTTATTTGGATCAGTTCGTCATTGTTTTTATTGATGACATCTTGATATACTCTAAGACGCAAGCTGGCCACGAGCAACATCTTCGTCTTACTCTGGAACTCCTAAAGAAAGAGCAACTTTTCGCCAAATTCTCCAAGTGCGAATTTTGGCTTAAAGAAGTTCAATTTTTGGGACATATTATCAACGAACGAGGTATTCATGTAGATCCCTCCAAGATCAGTGCGATTAAGGATTGGGATACGCCTACTACTCCTACTGAGGTTCGTTCTTTTCTTGGTCTAGCGGGTTATTATCGCCGCTTCATAGAAAACTTCTCGAAGATTGCAGTTCCTCTAACTGCTCTAACTCAGAAGAAAATGCCCTTTTATTGGGGATACAAACAAGAGGAAGCTTTTCAACACCTGAAGCAGAAGCTTTGCGATGCGCCTGTTCTATCATTGCCTGAGGGTGACGATGATTTTGTCGTGTATTGTGATGCATCGAAATTGGGTCCTGGTTGTGTTCTGATGCAAAGGAACAAAGTCATAGCCTATGCATCGAGGCAGTTGAAGATACATGAGAAGAACTACACCACTCATGATCTTGAGTTAGGTGCAGTTGTCTTTGCTCTCAAGATCTGGAGACACTATTTGTACGGTACAAAATGTGTGGTTTTCACTGACCACAAAAGTCTTCAGCATATCTTCAACCAGAAAGAACTCAACATGAGACAGCGACGTTGGGTTGAGCTTCTAAACGACTATGACTGCGAAATTCGCTACCATCCTGGTAAGGCGAATGTCGTAGCTGATGCATTGAGTCGTAAGGAACGTACTAAGCTTCATTGTGTACGTGTTCAATCTGTTATTCAAGCTCGATCCGATATCCAAGCACGCATTTCTCAAGCTCAACAATCTTGTGTTTCACAAGGATTGATGGATAAGGAATTTCCTTATCACATAACACCTGCTCTGGAACTGAAGGACAATGGATCGTATTATTTCATGGACCGTTTGTGGGTCCCAAGCCAGGATGATCTTCGTACCTTGCTTATGGATGAAGCCCATAAGTCTCGTTATTCTATTCATCCGGGCTCAGATAAGATGTATAAGGATCTTCGTATTCACTATTGGTGGCCTGGTATGAAGAAAGACACTGCCTTATACGTATCAAAATGCCTTACTTGTCTTAAGGTTAAGGCTGAACATCAGCGTCCTTCGGGTTTATTGGTGCAACCAGAGATCCCAGTTTGGAAATGGGAAAACATTACTATGGATCTGGTTACCAAACTTCCACGCACCAAGAAAGGTCATGATGCCATCTGGGTAGTCGTTGATCGTCTTACTAAGTCAGCACATTTCTTGCCAATCCGTGAGGATTTTCCTGCTGACAGACTTGCTCAAATCTATGTGGATGAAATTGTAGCTCGACATGGTGTTCCGTTGAACATCATTTCTGACAGAGATGCTCGTTTCACTTCTCATTTTTGGAGAACCATGCAGTCTGCTATGGGGACCCAACTTAATCTGAGCATAGCTTATCATCCGCAAACGGATGGTCAATCTGAAAGAACAATCCAGACTCTGGAGGATATGCTTAGAGCTTGTGTGATCGATTTTGGTGGTAGCTGGGATTCACATCTTAAATTGATTGAATTCTCCTACAACAACAGTTATCACACCAGCATCAAAATGGCTCCTTTCGAGGCTCTCTATGGTCGAAAATGTCGTTCACCAGTCTGCTGGAATGAGATCGGCGAGGCTCAACTTACTGGACCTGCTCTCATTTTAGAAACTACTGACAAGATCAAGAAAGTTCGTGATAACCTTCAGGCAGCTAGAAGTCGTCAGAAGATTTACGCGGACCCAAAACGCAAGGCCTTGGAATTTCAAGTCGGTGATCGAGTATTACTTAAGGTCTCACCTTGGAAAGGTGTGATCAGATTTGGAAAGAAAGGAAAACTTGCACCTAGATACGTTGGACCATTCAAGATCGTCGAAAGAATCGGAAAGGTAGCCTACAGACTTGAGTTACCTCCTGAACTTGGAAATGTTCATCCAACTTTTCACATGTCCAATCTCAAGAGGTGTTTAGCTGATGAGAACCTCCACATACCGCTTGACGAAATTCGTGTTGGCAAAACACTGAAATTTGTTGAGAAACTAGTGGAAATCATGGAACGTGAAGTCAAGTGGCTTAAACGCAAGCGCATTCCTTTGGTCAAAGTTCGCTGGGAAGCTAAGCGTGGACCTGAGTTTACTTGGGAACGCGAAGATCAAATGAAGGCGAAATATCCACATCTTTTTCCTCGAGTTTCCTCTAAATAAATTTCGGGACGAAATTTCCACAAGTAGGGGAGACTGTAACAACTGTGCTTGTAATCACTATGAACAGTTCTGTTATCAATAAAACAATGTTATTTGATCCCAATGTTTGTTTTGTTATGTTTTACATTTTTCATGTTTTGACTTTTATGTAATTTCAAACTCTACATCGCTTTCTGGAGAGTTATACGCAAACTAGTGCGTAAACGTACTCAGTTTAATGCGAGAAATACTCCGGAACATCAACATATACTCAACATACCTTAAATAACCTTTACATAACTTAGAAATAAGTTTTGAAGGCTTTGGTATGGCAAAAACAAGTTAATTCGCTTACAGGGACTAAACTTGACAAACTACGAAAGTACGACGATTCGTACTGGAACAGACATTCCGGAACATAACCATAAGTTAAACATACCATAAATATCCTTTACATAGCTTAGAAATAGGCTTTGAGGGGTTCGGTGTGCTAAAATAAACTTTTGGGTCATTCAGGGACTAAAAGTGTCAAAAAGTGCACAAGTTTGCATTTTCGCGCATAACTTACGTTCTGAATACATCCGGACATCCAAAAATTTATGTAAGCATGACTATATTATATTTTAGTGTTCGCCATAAGAAAAATCCATTCGTCGCGTCATTTGGATCATTTTTCGCGCTTATGCGCATTCCGTCGTAATTAAGCGAACATCGCGTTCGTACGACCAAACGAATTGACATCAGACATATTTTTGAACATGTTTCATGTCCACAATGTTTAGGCATCATTTTAGGGCCTTAAAGTTGGCTTTACGGGCCTTAGAAGTGTCGGAAATGGCCTTAAACACGTGCAGGGACCAAAACTGTAATTTCTGAAACTTGTTTTCTGATCAGAAGGGCTAGGCGGCCCGCCTCAGTTCCTGTAAATCCCCAGGCGGCCCGCGAGGCACCTTCAGACCAGATTAAATGAATTTAACAGCAGATTGCAGCTGTTTGATCCTCACCCACACATTCTAACTTGCTTAGTCAGATGATAAGGACCATTTTTAGGCACCACAACTTGCCAACACTTGTACGGTTACGATTAAGGCACGTTTTCCATGAAACGATCTTAACGATGGACCGAATACTATAAATACCCCACCCCCATGCTTCAAAATCACAAGAACTTTGATTTGAGAAACTCTAAGTTGAAACTATTGTTTCATACCTGAGATTTTTGAATCGAAGTTAGCATTCGGGGACCCTTCGTAAGTATTCTTTCGTTCTTTTCCTTATTTTATTGCTTTTCGAGTCAGAAAGTCAAACTTTGTTTGACTTTCAGCGTTGACCAGTAATGGTCAATGCGAAGTTCGTTTGAACTTCGCAACGTGAGTGTAATCACGTTGGTTATAGTCCCTTGGGACTATGCCTACTGATTACCACGTTGTCTAGGGTTGTAGGGTAAGCGATCTAATAAATCGCTTATACCTTCGAACCCGACCCAGTTTGGTCGATCATTAGGATCCGACCAAACACATTAGGTGACCATAGTAGGTAGGGAATAACCTTCCGAGGTTATACCCTATGGTCACATCGTTTAAGTAGTTGTATGATAGGTAGTTTATATGCCTTAGGTAAATTACCAGAATACCCTTTTCATGTATAATTGGTAATTAAGCATATGTAACCTAAACCTTTGTCACATAACTGATTATGTAACATGTTTAGGCATATAACACTTGTCATAGGGCTAGTTAGGCGGTCCGAACGCGTTTCACGCGAACGACGCGTTAAAGTAGCATAAGCTACCTAAACGGGTCATAATGGGTCGTAAACACTTAGGTTAAGTTTCGTTTTAGTATGTAGGGTTTGTTAAACCATATTACACGAGTTCCTATACTCGTTTGGTTTACGAAACCTCATTCTATCCGATCTTCCGATTTAGGTCTGGTTTATTAACATAGTTACCTATATTAGGTGCCGTTTGATTCCGTGATCTATACCATTGTTTGGTTGTCACTCCAGGACTACTGAGTAATATCAAGTGAGTACATAGACCCCTCTTTTACTGTTTTCCAAACTGTTTTGGGGTGGAACACATGTGCCTACTTGTTACTTTCATTCTTTCCTGTTTTCACATCATATACATGCTATGTTCATTAGTACATTATAGTACATGATTTCATTACATCTTATGCTAGGTGTGCCCATTGTGTGCATTACTTAGTACATTGTTTTACATTACATCTTATGCTAGGTGTGCCCATTGTGTGCATTACTTAGTACATCGTTTTACATTACATTTCATGCTAGGTGTGCCCATTGTGTGCATTACTTAGTACATCGTTTTACATTACATTTCATGCTAGGTGTGCCCATTGTGTGCATTACTTAGTACATCGTTTTACATTACATTTTACGCTACGTATGTTCATTGGATTACATACTTAGTGCATTGTTTTCACATGCTTACATTTTTGGTATGACATTTGGTTTGTTTAACATGGAACAATACATTCATTAACATTGATCATGCCATTCGTTAGTAGGTAGTGGTACCATAGGAATTGACAACTCCCGTTCCGGACATCCTGGGTATGGGGATGAAAGGAATGACCGAATTCGATATACATAACTTAGATAAATCTTTAATTTGTTTAAGGGTTTATCGCCACAGTCTCAAGGCTTGGATGTATGCATATTAACAATACCGCATAAATGTTTGTATCAGTACAGCATGCATTTGTTACACAAAACATAACTTTGATTTAAACTGTGTTCTACTTCAATACCTTGTTTTTTGTGCATTATACATATGGTTTAGTTGATATATTTCACTACCATACATGACATTTTGGTTACACATTACATGATCTATATTGAACATAAACATTTTGACATTGATATACACATTTGGTGGTTTACATTGGACATAGACATTTTGATATGGTTTACACAATAACACTTGACAATTGGTTTGTACATGAACAAGTTACATTGGTGGTTGTTTGGGTAAGTGATTTGAGTAACGATACGTGTGTAATATGATACAAACATGGTGGATACGCCGCTGGTACTTCCTATATATAAGTGTTTGTAAAATATTACATAGCGTAACGTTATTTAAATCATTTCAGTTTGATACATATCACATTTTATACAAATAACATACTTTTCATAAGACATTGTTTTACAACCAACTTATCTTATACAAACTCATTTTACATGGTTATTCATTTAACCTTACATTTACTTATACATATCAACAGATCTTATCGTTTTTCAAATGATTTACAAGACAAAGCAAATTACAAGGTTCATGACTAAACATTTTCTCAAATACAAGTCATGAATCTTATTTTCACAAACCTATGTATCTCACAGGCATTTTTATGCTGACGTACCTACTTTCACATGTGTTTTCAGGTGCTTTTCCGTAGGATGATGATCATGACACTAGGGCGGACCTGTGCCTTAGAGACTTAAAATGAAGCTAGACTATGTTTAATTATGTTATAAACTCTTTTGTTTACTGTTCAAGACAATGTAACACCCTTGTTTGATAAATAAAATACAACTTTGTATGCCATGGTTATGAAACAATTTATTCTGTTACGACACGCCCCGATGTTTCCGCCGCGATTTGTTGTTTTACGCGGTCGGGGTGTGACATGAAACAAAAATATGTGGCAATAGATCACATTTAGCCACACATTCGATTTGTGGCTAATAAATGTCAAACTATTTTCTAAAAGTGTGGTTAAAGGTTCTGAACTGGTATAAATGGTCACACTAATAATAAAATGTGTGGCTAAAAGTGTTTTAAAATGTTATGAATAACCTTTAGCCACACATTTTTATAAATGTGTGGCAGGGCGGTTTTGCCAAAAGTGTGGCTGTAGCCCCTTTTTTCACGTAGTGATAATAAAGTGAAATATTGGTAATAATATTGTATTATGGATGGTAAAAAGCATGGTATTGTATTACGGATGGTAGGAGGTAATGGTAGTGTAGTATGGATGGTATGATAGATGAAAGGGAATATGTATTCAAAGTGGTGTATTAAAACACGTTATAACATGTTCATATATATAGATGCACATATGCATTTCAAGTGTTGTTATTGTTATAACAAGTTCATAGATATAGATTCACATGTGCATTTCTATTATTGTTAATGTAAAAAGTA